>CM060417.1:39655878-40910573 GCA_030545235.1 Helianthus tuberosus
TAACATAAATATAAACTAGATATGGCAAAATGGTCGTGTCAAGACGGGTTGAAACATGTACCTTTTCAGGTCGTGTTGAACCGAAATACTATTTGTGTCCATAATTTATATTTCTTACAAGTAAAGAGTGTAAAACTGTGATTGCAAAAGTTCGTTATATTTTATAATCTAACTTTTTGTTTAGAGATTTTAAGATGTTTTATGCATTGAAAGGCATTTTTAGACCAGTTCCGCCAATTGGCCAGTTTCTTAAAAAATAAAATAACCCACATCAACCCATTCATCAGTAAAGTGGTCAGGGAATTTCAACCATTAGGATAACCTGTTTATCCAACTATCAATGTTAAGAAAACAAAAAAAATCAAAATTTAATGAATATTATCATAAGTCATTTTATGATGGGAGAGACGGTAACATACCATATGGAATACTAAGACTCCGAAGTAACTCAACCATAGCCTTAGTGTCCATACGACGACGTACACGATTGCCTATCAACACTTTCACGTTAGGAGAATCGTATACCTGAAACATACAAACAATAACACACATCCAAACACTTCAAAAAAAAAAAAAAAAAAAAAAAAAAAAAAAAAAACTAACAAACAAAAAAACAAAAACAAAAACAGAAAAAGAAAAAGAAAATCAAGGATAATTGCGCGTATTAATCAGATTGTGGCATCTATGCTTAAATGCAGCAACCATAACATCAAAGAGCTTATAGAGTCATAATAATCCGAACACACAGATAACTAATGGAATTCAAAAACAAAATCACCAAAAACGGTTTATGATTTTATCGGTAATTTCAAAGATTATAACAGTTATGGAACTATGTAGGGGTGCATAAAGAGAATCAATAGTTGATGATTACTCTATGAGATCAACCAAGAAGCTAGGATATCATCAACCACCTCCAACAGTGTACACCAGCTAGCAAACGGACCGTATGAAGGGTATGTTTGGCAAAAGTAGCTGGTGGCTGGAAGCTGTAGCTTTTTAGATATATTTGGTGTTTGGGAGAGTAGCTGGAGCTTTTAATAAAATGTATAAAATGACCAAATTGGACATAACTAAAAAATTAAAAAGTTTGTGCATTAAAAAGTTCATTATCTTTAGAGGTTAAAATAGTCATTTTTCCCTAAAAGCTTGTAGCTCCTTCTAAACACTACTAGTATGAGCGTTCAACCAAAAGCTTCAAGCTTCTAACCTAAAAGCTTCAAGCTCCTTCAACGAAACAAGGCTTTTTATTGAGCAGGAACTTTTTCTTAAAAGCTTAAAGCTAGAAGCTCCTAAAAACTCAATGCCAAACATACCCGAAGTCAAATTTAGTTTGCACACAACTTGTCACATCATATGGCCCGTATGATAAATGGTCGACTTTATCGGTCAAACACATTCAGGGGCGGACCTATTAACAAAGAACGGGTTTCAAGGAACCCATTCGGTTTTTAATATTTAGTGTAAATATATATAACAAACTCAAGGAACCCATAAGTAAAATATAAAGGAACCCATAACATAATGGTTAAATGAAAATACCAGAGCAGGAGAGGCAAAATTATATGGTTTCAAGACTGCCAATGCACCAGAAACATCAGGGTCAATCCCGAGAACCCAGTGTGATGGGGGCGATAGAATCTCCTTGTCGTCATGATTTTGTTTAAGTAAAGTTGGGGGGCAATTGAGAGAATTTAACCATTTGTCTTTGAGTTCATCAGCAGAAACCCTATTTACCGCCTTGATTTGGGCACTGGTACAAAACTTACGGAAAGAGGTGGAGAGGATGGAAATGGTCCTGAGATTACATGATGGAAGTGAAACAATGGGGGTGCTCATCAATATTTGCTGATGATGATGATGTATTTGGAGACCTCCCATCAACACGTTTACTTGCAAAGAAGAAGAAGAAGAAGAAGAAGAAGAGGGCGGGATAATGTTAAATGGGGTTTCCGACATCATACACGTTTACTTGAGTTTAGGTCAATCAAAACCTTTCTTTATTTTGATAAGGGCTACTCTACTCAAACTAATAAAAACTAAAAACTAGTTTAAACAATAAGCTAAAGGGATTCGTCTAATTACCCTTTGTATATGTTTGGTTTGTAGTTTTGCGTTGTTGCTTTTTGTGACGGTTGTTGCCCTGGCTTAATATGCTAATTTGATTTGTACCTAGGGGTGTAAAGGAGCCAGGCCGAGCCCGAGCTCGATCAGGCTCGAGCTTGGTTCGTTATGTTTTTATGAAGCTCGAGCTCAAGCTCGGCTCGGTTCGAGCCTACTTCTTTGAGCTCGAGTTTTGCTCGTGAGTAAAACCCAAAGCTCGAGCTCGGTTCGAACTATTCTGAGAACAACCTTAAACGAGCTAAAATCTCGGCTCGAGTTCACTTCAACATCGCTTAAACGAGCCAAAGCTCGGCTCGAGCTCGGCTCATCAATGTTATCATCATTATTAATATATTATATATAAAAACTAAAATTTTGCATGGGCTCGTTTAGGCTCGCGAGCCTGAAAGAGCTTTGTATTTGAGGCTCGAGCTCGGGCTCAATAACAAAATGAACTCTATTTCATGCTCGAGCTCGGGCTCGATAAGGCTCGGATCGTTCGAGCTTTTAACCGAGCCGATCACGAGTAGCTCTCGAGCCTTTAGGCTTGTTTACAACCCTATTTACACCAGATCCTAACCTTATATAGATTTTAACAAACAAAAACAAAAAAAAACATAGCAAATACGTACAAAAAGATATGTGTAAAAGAGATATTTGTATGAGTAGTATTTTTTCCTAGATTTTAAAAGCCAAGTATATTTTTAGTTATTGCAGTGGATACCTTTTAACTTCAATAATTACACTTTTTGTTCTTTATATTTGTACATGATTGTAGTAGATACCCTTTAACTTCAATAATTACAGTCACATTCCTTCTTTTGTTAAAGAGTTAAATGTCATTTTAGTCCCTGTGGTTTGGGCCATTTTGCCAGTTTAGTCCAAAGGTTTCATTTTTAACCTGTGGGTCCAAAAAGGTTTCACAGTTGCCATTTTAGTCCACTGGGTTAACTTCATCCATTTTTTCTGTTAACCAGAAGGCCATTTCGGTCATTTTATATGGCTGAATTGCTCTTTTAGTTAACAGAATTAAATACAAAATGACCAAATTGGCCTTCTGGTTAACAAAAAAAATGGATGAAGTTAACCCAGTGGACTAAAATGGCAACTGTGAAATATTTTTGGACCCACAGGTTAAAAATGAAACCTTTGGACTAAACTGGCAAAATGACCCAAACCACAGGGACTAAAATGGCATTTAACTCTTTGTTAAAAGCATTACACCTTATGTCCTTTAATCCTAAATTAAATTTTTCAGTTAAATATGCATGTGTCATGCACATGAGGATGAGTTAGTAATTTTACTAATATAAAGGATGAAAAGTGTAATTTACCTCATCCTCTCTCTCTCAAACACTCATCACCACCACCACATGACTCCAAACCACCATCTCTAGCCTCCACTACGCATCTCAGCTATCCCAAGATCTCCCTCATCTAAACCCCTATAAATTTGAACTATTTCAAGCTTCGGTCAACTTCTAAAAGAAGAAAAAAAACCACCACCATCTGTAACCACACCACCGTTGCAACCACCACCACAATCGTTCACCAAGTTTCCAACATTTTTTTCTCCATTTATCAAGCTTCTCTCTCTAAGAAACCCTATTTTTTTCTCTTTAAAAAACTTGAACTTTTACCAGATCTACAACTTGAAAAGAACAGATCTGGAAGAATGAAAGTTGATTGATTGAGTGGTGGTGGTTGTAGTTCCCGACTAGTGGTGGTGGTGGTGGCGAATTTGTGGTGATGGGTCACTAGCCCTAATATACATGATAAATCAGAGAATTTGTGACGAGAATCGCATCATATTGTCCGCTGTGATTAAATTGATAATGCTATTTGGAGTTGGTGATATAAAAGGAGTAATCACCAAAATAGCCATTGACTGGTCAATTTTTCCAAAATGGCCAACTGAAACGGCTCCCCAAGCCTTTACACGAATTCCGACACGGCTTAAAAGATCTTTCCTCATTTGCCACTCAGCTTTTGACACATGTGCAAAGCAACTGTATATGCTTCAATAATTCATGACACGTTTGACATGACATTTCTGTTCAGTCTCTCTCTCCACCTATACCTTCTTCTATCATCACATGAACCTGCACATCTTTCTTCTTTGTGTGTATATACACATATATACATATCTTCTTCTTCACCGAGCACCACCACCACCCTCACCGAGCATCACCACCCAGCAACCAACCACCACCCTCACTGAGCACCACCACCCACCACAACCACCACCTCCCTCACCGAGCACCACCACCCTCCACCCACCACAACCACCACCGTAATTAAATAATAATTAAATTAAATTAAATTACAATAACATGTTTTAACATAAAATAAGAATGAGAAATGGGGATTGCCGTCTTCCTAAAAGAAGATTTGAGTTTGCAAAGTCAACTTAAACACCATGAAAACACAAAGCTGGCTGTCTGCCACGTGTCACAAGTATCCTCTTTAACGTTAATTGATTCCCTTCTTCATCACTTTCTTCTTCAATTTTCCATTTCCCTTTTCCTGTTTGCTCATATCTTCTCTTGATCCACTCAAAATTAACAACTTTTCGCATGTGGGTCTGCACCTTGATTGTTGTTCTAGAGCCGGTTGCTTGTGGATGGAGGATTAGCTGGTTTCCAGCTGTTTGTATGTTGTAAGCAGATTTTGGAGGTTTCCTGCGACAAGCAGTCATGAGAGAGAGATATATAGATATAGAGAGAGAATGTAAGGTTTATAGAGAGAGAAATATAGGAGCGATAAATGAACTGATTATACCTAAGTCCAATCAGATATAGACATGGGACCCACGTGACAAAAAAGAGGTGAGAGAAAGAGTGTCAACACGTGTCACACCCCGATATTTCCACGTATTACCGGTGGGCCCGGTGGGGAGTATCGTGACGTAGTTGATATCATCATAGTCAAACAACACAATTTAAATGCACAGCAGAAGTCTTGAAATATAAAATATTATTACAAACACAAATGTCTGATAATATAAAAGTATTCCGTACAGACTTGCTTGTAATAATCCACAGGCGGATCAAATCATCAAAAGAAGTTATCAGACTAATGGCTTATGTGAAGGAGTTGCAAAGTCCTCAACTAACAAGTCCTGAGCAGCTTCCAGCCTATTACGTACTTGTACCTGTCACTTAGACTTTGGAAAATACGTCAGTTTTCACTGGTAAATACACTCAACCGACTCATTTGTAAATGTTTATGAAAATTGGTTTAGGTGCACAAGGCACGAAAATATTTTGACACTTTGATTAAAATGCACAAGGCAAAATTAATCTTTTATACTTGGGACAAACTATATCTCATGTTATCAGTTTTACATAACTTGCTCTACATACGGGGCCCGGTTCTATGCCGGTTCAAGATTAACCGACACACCACTATTCCCCTATTAGGAATCCCATATTGGGTATAATTAATTAATAAGCATATGGCATCTGTCAGGTGTATGCCTACACCCCGTGCTTAGGTCGTGGCCATTGCATTTAATGAGTCAAGGATATCCAGGACACGGTTGCATTAACCCCCAATGTTTCAGTCAAGCAATACGAATTAAAACAGGTTATTTGGATTTCCCGACTTATTGGTCTTTGAATCCCATACCTGACCATGAGGTATTTATATTACCGTATCCCAAGCCCGTAATAGGGAAAATAAGTTAAGAGTATTTACCTGAGCTAGCTCCCGTCTTAAATAGCAAGAATTATAATAACTCAGCCGTATTCACTTAAGTAAGCGTAGGTACAATTTACCGGAAGGCTCTAGTCTGGAACGATGGTATAAATAACCAATTAGAATACTAACGGGTCTTTAATTAAGCCTAAACTTAGACCGGTTAGTTTTAAAGAAATATACGGTTCAAACGCATGATAAGGCGAAGACCGGTTTAGAATGTGGTTTTGACCCAACAAGCTTGTATGCTTGTTTAATATGGGTAACTTAAACACATTCTGGATTTTGAGATGAAAACGATATGGTTTGACCCGTTTCGGCTAAATTATGCAAACTAGTTACATAAGCCGACCCGAACGCGAAAAGTGCGTAACGGGTAACCATATGAGTCATATACAAGTTTCCTAAGTTAATATACTTTAAATATGTTGTGATATCAGTAGGATACCTTCCATTATGCCCAAAACGAGTTTAATTTCAATTTAAGCCCCGTAGGGGTATTTTGGTCATTTTAAAGATTATAAAAGAGATAAATTTTATCTCTGAGAGTCGGGTCTGAAATAATCAGTAAAACAACTTAATTTAATAGGTTATATCAGTTGGTGATAAGTCTTATGTGACAAAATGGTTTTAAACCCATACTAGGTGTTTAATACGCGTAAAAAGCCATTTTAAGCGATTTCCGGGTTATACAGGAAATCTGAGTTTTCTGATCAGGTTATAAAGTTCAAAATACTTTATTTATTATATAAAATTAGTAGCAATTGGATTGGTGTCAAAATACTCTGTAGAACTCATTTTATAACAAAAAAAGGGTATAATCGGTATTTACCGAATCAAGGTCATAACCTTAGGTTATGAGCAGGTTAAAAATAATTAAAAATCTTCAAAAATCCCAAAATATTATATTACATCAGTGGGTAAAAGGTTTGGTGTCAAAAATTGGGTTTAGATAGGCTTTATGCTAATGACGCCGTTTAATTACTAAAAAGCGTTCTAATTACGTCATTGAGCATAACTCCTAATCTAGACCTCTAACTGATGTGAAAATTTAGGGAAATGTTTATAAATCAGTAGCAAAGATTATTGTCCTCTCATATTTCCAAAATTCTCGTTTTATGGTCAAAAGGGCATTATGGTCAACATTAAGCAATTTAACGGAAACGTGTAAACGAATCGGACAATCAATGAACCAACCACAGAGGGTTATACCAACATGTAACCTGGTCCTAAGGGAGTCCTAAGGCATTTCTAAACCCATCTAAATCGGGTCAGAACTGAAGTCAAAGCAAAAGTCAAAGTTTTGCGACTTTCGGTTCCGAACCGGGTCTAAACAGAAAATTGTCGGATCAAACAAGCTTAGACCAGTTCTTATACTTATTAACAAGTTATATGAGTGATAAAATAAGTTACATGCCTTCTACATTGCTAATTATGTGTTAATTCGAAAATTAGGATCCTGTTGACTTTTTATAAACAACTTTGACCCGACATTTGATCTAGTTAGGACGGGAATCAGAGGGTGCCCTTCTAAGGGTTTATTGCCCACATAAATACCAACTTATAACTACCTTAAGTTTGACTAAACACTGATCCATTAGTGATTAATCGATAAGTCAAACCTTAATTACGACGGTTTGACTTTTAAGCTAATAACTAAGCAAAACTCGATTAAGAAAGGTTAAGCATACTTACAGAAGTCCTATGCACGATTAGGGATGCTTAGGGTCTGCTCTTGGACTCCCAAAAGCTCCAGAAATGCAGATGGAATGAATGCAAGAAGGTTGCAAACATTGTGGCTTTATATAGTGTTCTTGATTGCTTAAGATCATGACACACAAGGCTATACATGATCCCTGATGATTAACAAGTGACCCTAAGGCCTAAGAATCAGTTTAGGCAACCCCTGGTGGTGTTAAAGGGCAAGATAAGTCGTTACATGGGCTGAACAACCATTTAAACGAGTTTCTGCATCTGGGCATTGCTTACGGACCGTAAGGGTCCAGCCTTACGGTCCGTAAGGACCTGGTCAGCAAAACAGAACTTTCAAAAAATGACACATTTGGCCCCTGAACTTCCAAACTTGATTTTTAACATGGTTTCTTGCACTTGTAACCCCCAAACTTGACTTTTAAGGACTCAAAGTCATAAACCAACTTTGTTAGGTCCCTGGTTATTCATACGATCACCGAAAAGTCTTAAATTTCAACGTTGACGCTTTTAACCCCTCGTATACGAATTTTATCATAACTTTCTCATACGATAAACTTGGTGAAATTTTTATCATACATTCTAATGAGCATAATTAATCGTTACAAAGCTTTGGGTTTTCTAAAAGGTCACTCAGAGGTATACTTTAAGCATGTCAACACATTTAACCCCTGTAGTTTGAAATCTCTCACTTTCTTTCACAATTAGTTTCGTATGATCCATGATTTATTCGTTTAAGGGTATAAACATCATGTAGGGTTATTGTAAAGTATATTTATCCATTGTTGACATTTTGAACCCTTATATTCACATACTTTCCTTGTTTGTCAACTCTAGTCCTTCTAAGGTAATCCTTTACACGTTCAAAGTTTATGACACGTGTCAATACATTATTGGACATGAATTTTCGAGGTGTTACATCCTCACCCCCTTAAAAGAAATGTCAACCTCGAGATTTGCTAAAATGCTGGAAGTACTTTTTGTCGCATAATGGACTTAACTTCTATAACATATCTGGAGTCTTTCCAAGCTCCTAAAGTGACCCCTATAATAGGTACATGTATTCTTTTGGAGCTTCTTAACCTGTCGATCCTCAATCGATACAGGATGCTCATCGCATCATAAATCTGCATATCATTATGTGATAGTGCTTCTTGACTTATTGCCGTAACACACCCTTCAGTCACTAGTGTGCAATGTATTGCGAGCTCCGCCAAGCTCCTTAAATAGGTTTTAGCTTATAAGCTACTTGATCTTGAAACATTCGATTTCCTTCGAATGATTCTATATATTCAGAGCTTGACTAGCCTGATATTTTAACAAATTTGGCACACCCTTCCTGGGTGATATATTTTGTTGAACCTTATAAGCTACTTTCATAAATTCTTGATTTTCTGTCGAATACTGACAACTTACAGATGATTATGAATTTGCGTGATCTTATTTGTTGTTTCCAATGCAACTTTCAGATCCTGATTATTGGACTTACCAATCTATTGTCCTAGCAATAGATGTTTAACATTCCATCTATACAAGGTCTCCAAAGGAGTAGCCTTGATACTTACATAATAATTGCTATAGAAAAACTTATTTTATGGTGAGATGGTTATTCCACCCACTGCTTAAAACTAATCTCAAAGAATAGTTAATCCTTACAGCTAGTCGAACAAATCGACGATCCTGGCAGCTAATGGCGATTCTTAATTGTTGCCTAAATAGGGTTGCGGTAATCAATGCATAAGCAAGATGAACCGTCTTTCTTATTTACTAAAAATCGGAGTTCTTAGAACTTTGAATTTTTGGCTTTATGAAACCTTCTCTAAAAACTTATCGATTTGGCTCTTAATTCTTCCTATTCCATTGGTACTAACAGATATAAGGCTTTTACAATAACTGTAGCCATAAGCGGGATGTTTGTCCTAACATCCTCTTGCCTCTCAGGAGGTAGACATGGTAATTCTTATAAAGAAGATAATTATGACACATAGAGATGTCAGAGTTGTCCGTATTCTTAGGCTTTGGTTCATCTATCGATGTCGGTGTCAGATAAATGACACATTCTCTTTACAAATGCAAGGATGCCCTAAGTAGAGATACTTATAAGGACATTTTTATATTGGATATCTTCTTTGAATACTACTAGTAGACTTTAGTACAATATGATCATTGGGATATCTCAGGGGTTCCATGCATTAAACCTCCATACTGATCAGGCATGGAAGTAATCTATGGGACACACTAGGATACGCCACTCCTCATATGGTACTTTTATCAAACATAGTTTGGCATTCGCAGGCGATAGAAAACAATGAGAAAAATAATAAAATAAAGTAATATATAATGTTGTACTCTTTTTGGGGAAGAGTACGCCAGATTCTTATGAAAAGATTATCTTCGAGGATGGGAGAGATGGTCATTATAGATTCCCTTGGTAAGTTATACCTTACATTTAATATCTGGAGTTCCTATGAATGTAATCAAGAGTTTGCTAGGCTTATGGTTTACTAAAGGTTTATTATCCCCTTGCATTAACGTAAGATACTTAGCAGACACTATCAATGCTAAATGGTAGAGGACGTACCTGATGCTATTATGGATATGTACTGTCTCTGTCATTCAATCAGTAGTTCAGGCGTTTCCTTTCTTATCCTTCCCAGACTTAGCTGCTCCTTCCTTGGCGGCCTCAGGGCAATTAGTTCTGATGTGGCCCTTTTCGCCACAGTTGAAACAGTTTGCATTCTTTATGTCCCTACATTTGTGGGACTGGTGGCCAGTTCTTTTACAAATGCCACATTGCTTTATCTTTTGGCTTGATCGACACTGCCCCCAGTGTCTTCTTTTGCAGGTTTTGCATGTAGGCTTTTTGTTGGAATCCTGTTGGTTATTGTTGAACTTGGATTTGCTCATCTTAGGATTCTGGGAGTTATCCTCCTCCCTTTGTCTTTTCTCATTAGTTTCATTCTTGATTGACCTTTGTCTCACTATGTCTAGAGTGAGAGACAAGGATAGATCTACAGCTGATCTGAAGGTGATTGGCCTTGAAGCCTTAACATTCCCTTTTATTTCGGGTGCCAAACCACCGATGAAACGCGCAATGCGTTTTGGTTCAGGGGTAATTAAATAGGGTACCAATCTAGATAGGGAGTTGAAGTCGGTAACATACTGCTGACAATTTAGGTTCTTCATTGTGAGAGTCAGAAAATCTGACTCCACCTTTTCCACTTCGTGTTGTGGACAGTAGTTTTCTTTGATAAGGTCCACAAACTTGGACCATCCCATATTGTATAGGGGAATTTTCCCCGTGGACTGCATCATGGCCCTCCACCATGCAAGAGCCTCGCCCTTGAAAGATTGTGAAACAAATTTTACTACGTCCTTATCAGCACAATTGCTGATGTCCACAACAGTTTCCATTTCCTCAAGCCATTCCATGGCATCAATTGCTCCTTCTTCGCCATTGAAATCTCTGGGTTTGCATGAGACGAAGTATTTGTAGGTGCACCCGTCTTCAGTTGAACAGGGCTTATCATAGAGTACTAACTTCTGAGGTTCGCTCTTTTCATCTGAAGAGTGAACGGGGCTCTCCTTACGAGCTAATGTATGTGTTTCCGTATGGACCTTTGAGTGAGTGTCACTCGGTTCCTTTTTGTTCTCAAGGATCTTATCCACAACTTCACTAATTGATGCGCTAATCAAGGCCTGAAGAGTAGTGCCATTAACATTTATATTTATAATTGCATCCTTGTTTTTAGCCGCAGTACTGCTGTGTGCTTCGTCGGAATCCACCATTCCGGGGCTTTGGAACTAAACACCAATAATAACATATGCTTAGCCACAAACTATTATGGAATCATCGTAATGGATGATTTATAAGCCATGGTATTATTAAACCCTAATGGCTGTTAGGTTTTTAACTTCATTATAGTATGCTACTAGAAAGTATGTCAATTATATTTAGCCTAGGTAAAAAAGGACCATCAATTATATTTAGCCTAGGTTTGGACCAAGTCCATTACCTTTTGACAGGGAATCACAATGTCACAACTGTCCTTGTCATAGCAAAAATCTTTAGATAGTTGGAAGGCTTGTCACGAAGGACATTAATAGTCATAGGCACGAAGGCCTTGTCACAAAGGACATATAAGACATGGCACTTAAGGCATTAATATATAAGCCGCAATCTTATTGGATCAGAGATCTTAAGGTTCGAACATAGTTCTTCACCTTTGGACAGAGAGTCAAAGACTACAGCTGTCATCTCTTTGGAAAATAATTTATTTTGCCACAAAGGCTAGTCACTGGACAACATTCTAACTAACTGGATGATTGTGAGCTTCAGAGGAGTCAGCCGTGGTGAAGCTTTGAAGGCTACTAACCAAGTAGTAATAATTTGTTTAATTATATAGCGAATTGTCGAACTTGACGATTAAATAGCCATGGTGTAACTCAACCATATAGACCAATAGATAGTATTAAATTTATTTGATTATGCTTGGCCTAGGTTTTTAGATAGACCATCTTTGGCGTTTAAACGTAATATAATCCCTCATATTTATTAGACAGGGGACATAAGTCACGACTGTCAATGTCGTACCGACATTTTATATAGCATAAGGGCTTGTCCCAAGGACTTTTTGGATGACACAGAGGTCTTGTCACTAGGGAAATTTTAAAACATAATCTATGATTCCTTTGGATCGGAAAATTTCATAATTCATTGTCTTGACAAGAAGTTATGAAATAAAACTATCTTTTCATGTATACATCTTTGCCCGTAGGTATACATCCCAATGGATGTTTTGATGTGTTCATCATATTCGACATTTATTAGCCATGATTCCTCTTGATCATTTACGTAAAAAGAATAAGAGGTTTGGAAAATTCCTAATATAAAGATGACAAGTGTGATTTATCGCATCACTGTTGCCGGGAGTGTTAACATGTTTGCAGATGTTAACAAGGATCTGAATCCTTTTTTTAAACAGGTTTTACCATCTTAGCTAGGTCTTTAATGACGTTCAAGCTAGGTTATACCTTTTAAGATTCTCTTTTAATATTTATACTGGCAGGAAAGGAATAATATTTATTTTATTCAGGATTTTCACTATTAATCCTAAATTATAAGTTAGTAATAGCACAAAAGGCTTAGTCACGTGGACAAGTTTAATTTATAAGTCATGATTCTCGTAGAATCTAGGTATTTAGGCTCGAACGTTGTTCATTGCCTTTTCTTGACAGGGAGTTGTAGGCTACCACTGTCTTTAGTCTCAGAGGACGTTAGTTATAGCCTGCAGGCACTTCATCTTTAAGGGATGATTATATAAATAAGGGAATTGGAGTAATCCAATTTAAGGATGACTTATGCGATTTTATCGAACCACGTCTGCCAGGAATGTTAACATGTTTCAGATGTTAACAAGGATTTGAATCCCTTGAATAGGTTCTTCCATCTTGGCCTTTTCATATAGGCTAGGTTTACCCTTAAGATTCTTTTTAATAATTAACGTAGAACAATCCCTAATTGAGATGTTAATAAGGATCTGAATCTAATTGAGGAACTACCATCTTGGCCTTGTCTTAAAATGACACGTGGCTAGGTTTTGCCCTTTTTAGATTTTGCCATTTTATTATAATGGTAGATCTTATAAAAGGAATGTTATTTTTCATTTATTTCATATTTCATGTTTAGGATGAAAATTTAAATTTAGTCATTCCACTATAAAATTAAAAAGTTCAGGTTTGCCCTAAACGGGACTTGAAAGGAATAATGTTGTCCTTGAAGGGACTGAAAGATAAATATGTCCTTATAAGGACTATTAAGGAAACGATCTTCAGCAAAAGGAGTTTCTTCTTCATTTTATGTCTGAATGCTTTCTCCTTGGTTGCACGTTTCATCCTGGCCGCGGTACGAAGCTCAGCATTTCAAAGCTCCGGGTGTGGAGAATTCCTATTACAGCTTCTTCGCTTGGCGACGTATCCAGTATATATAAGAATTTGAAGCAAAAATTTCCAGATTAGGATTGAGAAAAATCCTATGTTAAGTCTAGACTCAGAAGGTCAAGGAATGTGCTAATGTGTCATTGAGATTAAACACAAAAAGGCTAGTGTTTAATTCACTCAATGTTGGCTCTGATACCAACCTGTCACACCCCGATATTTCCACGTATTACCGGTGGGCCCGGTGGGGAGTATCGTGACGTAGTTGATATCATCATAGTCAAACAACACAATTTAAATGCACAGCGGAAGTCTTGAAATATAAAATATTATTAAAAACACAAATGTCTGATAATATAAAAGTATTCCGTACAGACTAGCTTGTAATAATCCACATGCGGATCAAATCATCAAAAAAAGTTATCAGACTAATGGCTTATGTGAAGGAGTTGCAAAATCCTCAACTAACAAGTCTTGAGCAGCTTCCAGCCTATTACGTACTTGTACCTGTCACTTAGACTTTGGAAAATACGTCAGTTTTCACTGGTAAATACACTCAACCGACTCATTTGTAAATGTTTATGAAAATTGGTTTAGGTGCACAAGGCACGAAAATATTTTGACACTTTGATTAAAATGCACAAGGAAAAATTAATCTTTTATACTTGGGACAAACTATATCTCATGTTATCAGTTTTACATAACTTGCACTACATACGGGGCCCGGTTCTATGCCGGTTCAAGATTAACCGACACACCACTATTCCCCTATTGGGAATCCCATATTGGGTATAATTAATTAATAAGCATATGGCATCTTTCAGGTGTATGCCTACACCCCGTGCTTAGGTCGTGGCCATTGCATTTAATGAGTCAAGGATATCCAGGACACGGTCGCATTAACCCCCAATGTTTCAGTCAAGCAATACGAATTAAAACAGGTTATTTGGATTTCCCGACTTATTGGTCTTTGAATCCCATACCTGACCATGCGGTATTTATATTACCGTATCCCAAGCCCGTAATAGGGAAAATAAGTTAAGAGTATTTACCTGAGATAGCTCCTGTCTTAAATAGCAAGAATTATAATAACTCAGCCGTATTCACTTAAGTAAGCGTAGGTACAATTTACCGGAAGGCTCTAGTCTGGAATGATGGTATAAATAACCAATTAGAATACTAACGGGTCTTTAATTAAGCCTAAACTTAGACCGGTTAGTTTTAAAGAAAGATACGGTTCAAACGCATGATAAGGCGAAGACCGGTTTAGAATGTGGTTTTGACCCAACAAGCTTGTATGCTTGTTTAATATGGGTAACTTAAACACATTCTGGATTTTGAGATGAAAACGATATGGTTTGACCCGTTTCGGCTAAATTATGCAAACTAGTTACAAAAGCCGATCCGAACGCGAAAAGTGCGTAACGGGTAACCATATGAGTCATATACAAGTTTCCTAAGTTAATATGCTTTAAATATGTTGTGATATCAGTAGGATACCTTCCATTATGCCCAAAACGAGTTTAATTTCAATTTAAGCCCCGTAGGGGTATTTTGGTCATTTTAAAGATTATAAAAGAGATAAATTTTACCTCTGAGATTCGGGTCTGAAATAATCAGTAAAACAACTTAATTTAATAGGTTATATCAGTTGGTGATAAGTCTTATGTGACAAAATGGTTTTAAACCCATACTAGGTGTTTAATACGTGTAAAAAGCCATTTTAAGCGATTTCCGGGTTATACAGGAAATCTGAGTTTTCTGATCAGGTTATAAAGTTCAAAATACTTTATTTATTATATAAAATCAGTAGCAATTGGATTGGTGTCAAAATACCATGTAGAACTCATTTTATAACCAAAAAGGGTATAATCGGTATTTACCGAATCAAGGTCATAACCTTAGGTTATGAGCAGGTTAAAAATAATTAAAAATCTTCAAAAATCCCAAAATATTATGTTACATCAGTAGGTAAAAGGTTTGGTGTCAAAAATTGGGTTTAGATAGGCTTTATGTTAATGACGCCGTTTAATTACTAAAAAACGTTCTAATTACGTCATTGAGCATAACTCCTAATCTAGACCTCTAACTGATGTGAAAAATTTAGGGACATGTTTATAAATTAGTAGCAAAGATTATTGTCCTCTCATATTTCCAAAATTCTCGTTTTATGGTCAAAAGGGCATTATGGTCAACATTAAGCAATTTAACGGAAACGTGTAAACGAATCGGACAATCAATGAACCAACCACAGAGGGTTATACCAACATGTAACCTGGTCCTAAGGGAGTCCTAAGGCATTTCTAAACCCATCTAAATCGGGTCAGAACTGAAGTCAAAGCAAAAGTCAAAGTTTTGCGACTTTCGGTTCCGAACCGGGTCTAAACAGAAAATTGTCGGATCAAACAAGCTTAGACCAATTCTTATACTTATTAACAAGTTATATGAGTGATAAAATAGGTTACATGCCTTCTACATTGCTAATTATGCGTTAATTCGAAAATTAGGATCCTGTTGACTTTTTATAAACAACTTTGACCCGACATTTGATCTAGTTAGGACATGAATCAGAGGGTGCCCTTCTAAGGGTTTATTGCCCACATAAATACCAACTTATAACTACCTTAAGTTTGACTAAACACTGATCCATTAGTGATTAATCGATAAGTCAAACCTTAATTACGACGGTTTGACTTTTAAGCTAATAACTAAGCAAAACTCGATTAAGAAAGGTTAAGCATACTTACAGAAGTCCTATGTACGATTAGGGATGCTTAGGGTCTGCTCTTGAACTCCCAAAAGCTCCAGAAATGCAGATGGAATGAATGCAAGAAGGTTGCAAACATTGTGGCTTTATATAGTGTTCTTGATTGCTTAAGATCATGACATACAAGGCTATACATGATCCCTGATGATTAACAAGTGTCCCTAAGGCCTAAGAATCAGTTTAGGCAACCCCTGGTGGTGTTAAAGGGCAAGATAAGTCGTTACATGGGCTGAACAGCCATTTAAACGAGTTTCTGCATCTGGGCATTGCTTACGGACCGTAAGGGTCCAGCCTTACGGTCCGTAAGGACCTGGTCAGCAAAACAGAACTTTCAAAAAATGGCACATTTGGCCCCTGAACTTCCAAACTTGATTTTTAACATGGTTTCTTGCACTTGTAACCCCCAAACTTGACTTTTAAGGACTCAAAGTCATAAACCAACTTTGTTAGGTCCCCGGTTATTCATACGATCACCGAAAAGTCTTAAATTTCAACGTTGACGCTTTTAACCCCTCGTATACGAATTTTATCATAACTTTCTCATACGATAACGAAACTTGGTGAAATTTTTATCATACATTCTAATGAGTATAATTAATCGTTACAAAGCTTCGGGTTTGCTAAAAGGTCACTCAGAGGTATACTTTAAACATGTCGACACATTTAACCCCTGTAGTTTGAAATCTCTCACTTTCTTTCACAATTAGTTTCGTATGATCCATGATTTATTCGTTTAAGGGTATAAACATCATGTAGGGTTATTGTAAAGTATATTTATCCATTGTTGACATTTTGAACCCTTATATTCACATACTTTCCTTGTTTGTCAACTCTAGTCCTTCTAAGGTAATCCTTTACACGTTCAAAGTTTATGACACGTGTCAATACATTATTGGACATGAATTTTCGAGGTGTTACAACACGTGGCAAAAGGTGAGTGGCTGATGAGGAAAGCTATTTTAAGCCGTGTCGGAATTCGTGTAAAGGCTCATGGAGCCGTTTCAGTTGGCCATTTTGGAAAAATTGACCAGTCAATGGCTGTTTTGGTGATTACCCTGATATAAAATGTCCACTGTGATTCACATGTACCCAACTTTTAATGATGGAGTGGTATAAATCAATTCAAAAAAACTGAATATAATAGTAATACTAGTGGCTGATGTGTGGTGGTCGTGGGTTTTGTTTTTATTGCCCTTATATGAATAGACTTAACTGAAAATTTTAACCTGATTAGTGCTAAAGGATCAAAGGTGTAATGCTTTTAACAAAAGAATGATTGTAGCTGTAATTATTGAAGTTAAAGGGTATCCATTGCAATCCGGTACAAACATAAAGGCCGAAAAGTTTGATTTACCCAATAAAAAATTTAGATTATTGATATATGTGTAATTAAAGAAATACATTCGTAACTATTAGTGATATAACAACAACAACAAAGTGATCATTATGATACACCTGTTTTAATCCATGTCGTTTATAGGATTGAACCTAAAATCTTCACATCCCAAACTGAGGTGTTTAAATACTTTGCATTTATCCCTGATATAAAAATAATACCTTACATTGGGAAAAAGGAGTATTTGTGTGATTTTCTTGTTTATTAAACACATGCATACTTTCTATTTATAAAAAAAAGTGGAATTGAAATTTTACTTGTATAATAACTTGTTATCTTAGGGAAAACTTACAGAGTCTACGATACGAGTATCCTGTTAACAAACGAGTAGGATCGCGTAGCCGTGAAGCATAGTTTATGTCTACTACGAGTTAACGTTACCCGCGCGTTGCTGCGGGAAGTTGATTATGAAAATCTTTGAGATCATTATGCCTTCGACACCCATTTGTTCTTAACTAATGATATTAGAATTTTAAAAAGTCCCGCTCACCGTACAAAGACTCCACCGCCATCGAAGACAAAATACTCTGTCAAGGAACCGTCTAGCGAGGCCCTTGCGGCGATCCTCGGTGGTCAAAAATGCGTCGTTCATGGCGTTGAGATATCCATCAAACCCATCGTCCTTGGTTTCCTTCGGACACAAAAACCCATTAGATTGTTGGGTTAATCTTGATGTTGCGGGTTATTTACGGGTTAAGTTCGGACCGAGTACGGGTCAAGTCGGTTACCGGGTTTAGTTGTATGAGTCGGGTACGTGTTAACGGGTCATCGGAGCATGACTACGGGTCTTCACGTGAGCTGCATGGTTGCATAGTTGGGCTGGAAGAAATGGTCAAGATCTGCAAGTGGGTTTGTTGGAGATGACCGTTGGAATAGGTTGCATGCATGTGAACGTTGGTAGTGGCCTAGTGGGTAGAATAATGGGATTATACCCATTGTTTAGTGGCTGCACATGAGTTGATAAAGAAAACGTGGTGTATTGACCGAGTGGTGTGTTGACCGAGTTTCATGCAAAAGGACGTGGATTAGAAGTGAACGTGCAGATAGTTTTAGTTTGTTATAAATAGTTGTTTATTTTCTTTGTTATGTACTCCTTTTCTTTTATTATCCAATACAGCAAGTTTCTTCATTTTGCATACCACATATTTCACACAGTGAGAGTTTGAGTGTGTGTTTGGTGTGAGATTTGAGGGGCCTGAACCAACAATTGGTATCAGAGCTTGGTGGTGAAGAGCTTGCCGTTTTGAGAGTCGGTGGCGAGAGACGGAGTGCAGTCCTTTGGCTGTAAGGACCGAAGCAGAAAGCATAGAAAGAAAGAAGCAAGGTTGAAGAAGGAGGCAGGTTTGAGAGTCGTGTCCGACGAAGGGGGTGCAGCCCTCTAAACTGCAGTCACCGGAGAAAATGAAAGTTAGCAAGAAGACCAAGACCGAGACCATCACCGGAGTAATAGAAACCGGTGAGACACCGCAGACCGAAAGAGAGAAAAGAAGAAAGAGACCGTGGCCGGAGATTGATTTCTGGCGTGAGACCGAGAAGACCGAAGAAGCCGCATGAGACCGAACGGCTTGAGAGAAAGACCGAAAGAGACCGCCGCCGGAAAAAAAAATTCCGGTGGGAAGGAAGACCGCCGTCGGAAAGTTGTTCCGATGGGAGACAAAGACCGAAGACCGCTGCCGGAAATTGAGTTCCGGTGGGAAATAGAGAAGACCGTAAGTGTGAACCAGAGACCGAGACCGAAGAGGTTCACATAATACCGAGACCGTGGGTGTGACTATGACCGGATGTTCGCACCAAGAAAGACCGAGACCGAAATATGTGAATCCAATAGAGACCGGAGGATTCACAATAGAGCGAAGGAGGTAACCGAGGCCAACGGGTTACCCGAGGAAGACCGAAGAAGAAAGGAAAAAAAAAAAAAAAACAGCCTTTGTGGAAAAAGCTCAGACCGAAAGACGGATTGTAAACAAAGACCGAATGTGTTCACATTAGACCGAGCCGTGAGCCGAAGACCGAAAAGGGTTCACGCTAGAAAGAGAAAGCGGAAGACGGGCCTGTGTGGTTCGTGTAGCAAGAACCCACATCAAGATTAAGGGGGTGAATGTTGGGTTAATCTTGATGTTGCGGGTTATTTACGGGTTAAGTTCGGACCGAGTACGGGTCAAGTCGGTTACCGGGTTTAGTTGTATGAGTCGGGTACGTGTTAACGGGTCATCGGAGCATGACTACGGGTCTTCACGTGAGCTGCATGGTTG
Source organism: Helianthus tuberosus (assembly GCA_030545235.1). Classification (NCBI taxonomy): domain Eukaryota; kingdom Viridiplantae; phylum Streptophyta; class Magnoliopsida; order Asterales; family Asteraceae; genus Helianthus; species Helianthus tuberosus. The sequence continues at coordinate 39,675,743 of CM060417.1, forward strand.
CATAGTTGGGCTGGAAGAAATGGTCAAGATCTGCAAGTGGGTTTGTTGGAGATGACCGTTGGAATAGGTTGCATGCATGTGAACGTTGGTAGTGGCCTAGTGGGTAGAATAATGGGATTATACCCATTGTTTAGCGGCTGCACATGAGTTGATAAAGAAAACGTGGTGTTTTGACCGAGTGGTGTGTTGACCGAGTTTCATGCAAAAGGACGTGGATTAGAAGTGAACGTGCAGATAGTTTTAGTTTGTTATAAATAGTTGTTTATTTTCTTTGTTATGTACTCCTTTTCTTTTATTATCCAATACAGCAAGTTTCTTCATTTTGCATACCACATATTTCACACAGTGAGAGTTTGAGTGTGTGTTTGGTGTGAGATTTGAGGGGCCTGAACCAACATAGATCTGATTATGGCTGATTCTTGGATGACCGAGTGAAACCGTATATGCGTTGATGATGTTTGCAACTTTGTATTTTTTTTTTCAGATGCAAATGATGGATGTTATACAAGGTGTTGGTACCCTCAGCCGAAGCAATATGTCATTTCCCGAATCGTTGTGAACTTGTTATAATGAAGCACATGAAACATTGTGTCATTTATCGAATCAGTGTGAATGAATTTAATTAAAACACATGTTCTTCGATGGTTTTAATATTGTTTCACAAACGCCGTCTTTGAATACATGGCCCGGTAAGTCGCTTAAAGAATGCACTCGCTGCTTTTTGGACTGCATATACAATTTGTATGTTTTAGAAAATAAATGCACACAATTGATCATCATGACAATTCTCCCAAAACCATACACGTGTGTGCATGAAAATAAAGCTTATGATCATTAATTTAGTATTTGTATATCTTATATATTATAGTTTGTGTTCGAGAAAAAAAAATTGAATGGATGTGTAATTATGTGAAAGGGTGAAAATAAAAAGGGTGCGTGAAATGGTGTGTCTTAATGCATGAAAGGGTGCGTAAAAGGGTGTGTCTTAATATATTAGTTTGAAGGGTTGTGACTTTTTGAAGAGTTGTGATCTAAGGGGAGGAGGGGTGGTTCACTAGTGATAGTTTCTATCACTCCCACTATCCAATCAAATCATGCCATGTCAGCACCCAATATTCTATCACTAGTGATAGAAATGTAGGGGGGTGGTATCACTAGTGATGGAATTCTATCACTCCCAAATTTTTTTAATTTTTAATTTTAAATTCCATTTGGATAAAAGATTGTCAGACTCACATACAAGAATTGGTCCAATTAGAAAATAGAATGCTTTAAATATTGTCGGCCATATACTAATAAAATACTGCTTTAAATTCCATTTGGATAAAAGATTGTCAGACTCACAACAACAACGTTCGAAATATAACGCGTTAACAATTCCACGCGTTACAAATATAACGCGTTAAAGTATAGGCGGCGGCGGTGTTCCGTGATGTATTAACGAGTGATCGGGGTGGTATAACGGACCACCCCGTGTGCCCTAAATCATGGTGCCCCAAGTTACTTTTTGTAAATGGTGTGTCTTAATGCATGGAAGGGTGCGTAAAAGGGTGTGTCTTAATACCTTAGTTTGAAGGGTGGTGACTTTTTGAAGAGTTGTGATCTAAATCATGGTGTCCCAAGTTACTTTTTGTAGGGTTATATAATGTGGTTTTAGAGGTTAAGATGGGAATCTAGTGGAATTTGGATTTTGTCATAAGATGTTTGCTGGGTAAAACATGTTTTCAAGTATTGAACTTCTTTGTAAGTTCGTATCTTGATTCAATATCAGATCTCTAAATATTCAATCTCAGATCTCTAAGTACTTCATTAAGCTCTTTTAGTCTTGTAACTTTAAGTTTGGTACTATGACTAAGATATTTTAATTGTGTTAGTGTACTTCTTGAATGTATAGGAATCAAGATTGATGAGATTGGAAACCACTATTGTGACATGGGTCTTGGATATATGTGGTGTGACCACAATTATTTTTTCTCAGATGTCGTGAAATTTTTTTTAAAGACGAACTACATTATTACTAAAATCTACACCATTTGTCTCCAATGAAACTAGAACTCTCGTCACTTTTAGAGACTGACAAAACATCCCACGCTATGCGGTGGGTATTCATTTGGTTAACCCCCGTCTTGCGCTAAGTAGTAAGCAAACATCGACAAAAAGGGGTATAAATCATAAAAAAAAATACGAATTTATACCGCTGCGTGACGTAAAGCGCAGTGAAAGACACATAGAAACTGGCGTAATACATACAAACTCGAATATATACTGACATGACTGATTATAGCAGTAGATCATAGATATATATAGTTTTAAAAGTGATAAATACAACTTATTTAATGTGCTAATATGATTTTTTTTTTAAATATAAAACTATCTGTTATTTAATAATAACAAGAGTATATTACTGTATAAAAAGATATGCTATATTTGACTTAATTAGCCGTCAAAAATAAAATAATGTATGTTTGACTAAAGATTATAGGGAAATAGTAAGGCTTGAAGATGAACCACATAATTCAATTTTTTTTTTTAAAAATCACCCAAAGCTAAGAGTACAACCAACCGAGCTAAAACTTGTTATTTATTTATAATGTTTAAATTATTTGATAACATTAAATAACCGCAAACAACCCACCATTTTCCAACAATAATGTCATGCATGTTATAAAACTTTAAGAGATTGAGATCAAAACTTCCCTTATATATCTTTCTCTATTCTTCTCTTCTATCACAATCATATTACATCTAATATTTCTCTTAATTAAAACTCAAAAATGAACTTGAAAGATATGAAACAAAGCTATTGTTGTGTAGAGGTTAGAGCATTGAATGAAGAAGATGTGTGTCCCATTTATAGTGAAGCAATTTGTTTTGTCATCCACATTATTTGACTTGTCATCCACATTATTTGAAAATAATGATTCACAACATTTTTTTCATCCAATATTATAACACTCCCCCTTGGATGACACTTTGCAAACTTTGGGGTAATTAAGTACTGCCTCATTAAAAACCTTGCTAGGAAAACCCAGTGGGACAAAACCATAGCTAAGGGAAAAAGAGTGCAGCTTGCATTATACACAGTGGATCAGATATGTTGCCTCATTAAAAACCTTACTAAGAAAACCCAATGGGATAAAACTTAGTTAAGGGAAAAAGAGTGCAACTTGTATAGTACTCCCCCTCATTTTAATATGTATTATTTATGTGACTTGTCTCTATCTTTCTTGAAAGTTGATCAAAGCTTTATAGACAACAATCCTTAGGTAGGCAATCTTTTTCCGATCAGTGTTATATGATCTTCATATGAGACTTCTGGTTCCATTTTGGAAACAAATATCATAAGATCCACAACTGTGTTTTGTTACATTACCTGCATTTACAAAAACTAACCAAACTTGTTTCGATAGGTTAGTAAAAATATAAATTATACCTTACATACCTCAAGTGTATCAAAAATTTCGTTTCACCTTAGGAGAATATGAAAAAGGAAAATATAATTCATCTTGCAACGTGTTAATGAAAAATTTCTAAATTCGTATGGTAAAAATGGTGAAACTGGCCGTCCCCTGGATCGAACCCGGGTCTAGGCCACACCCTTTCGTACACCTAGCCAACCGAGCTAGGTGCCTAGTTTGTGAGATTTCTTTTTTTTGGTTAAATATAAGCATATGTACAATAACTTCCTATTTTTCAAAATCCCTGGCCTTTGCGAAAAATCTCACTGGCAACCGAATATGAAAATATTTCATCCATATTTTCCATTTCATCTCGGTTCTATATTATATGTGTATGACCATAGTTGATTGATATCTCTTTGTTAGTATCATCAATATCTTCCTCGTGAGAGGTTTCGGTATTTACCGCTTGATCAAGATTTTTATCTTTATGGTCAATTTCATTTATAAGCGCTTTTCTTTTTTCGAGGATGTTTTATCCTTTGAACCGACTGGCCTCCCATGTTTCAAACGGGATTCAATAGCCATATTATTATTATTATCCCTTTGCTCCTTTGCTTGTCTGTAATATCAACTCGAGCTAAAGCATTAGTATCTGATATATAAGATTTTCAACATGTCTTTGTCCTTCTTGGACATTAATTTTAACTGGAGCAATTCAAGACTTTTTGGATGAATTTCCTTCTTAAAATATCTTTTAGATATTTTACTCGAGGATACAGATAATATAATGATAACTTCAAAATTTATTTCACTTTTAGTTGTTTTCTATCTCCCCCTCATGTTGGGATTTATAATCAGCAAATGAAGCCCATAAGAAATCTCTCATTTATGGCTATATATTATTTATTCCCAACATGTCATTAAATCTCATCTTTGTGCGTTGTGTTGTAATAATTTCAGTATATATATCGCACACCCAAAAATGATAAATATTTAGTTTCTAAATAACTGTAATGGGAAGTAAATGTTTCAATAATAATACTTGTTCCAATGATCATTGATAACTTAGAATTTATCAAAAAAAAAAACAAATTTTTCAGTCTGGAATAATATTCTTGCTATATTAGCTAAGCCATATGTGCAAACTTCAAGTTGCGAATTGATAACCATTTAGACGATGCATCGATTTAAATACTAAATGGTATCATGCTAGGATATGTGTATCCTTTAATCCTTTTTAGGATTATCATATGATATGTGAATCCTTTTCATCATAGTATATCCTTGATGGCTTAATCTGACATGCCATCATATCCTTGATGATATATATATATTCTTGAAACTCAATAAGTTCCTTATTGATTTTTGGGAAAAATAGAGCGTCCTCTATTTAAAAACTTTGTACTATCAGGTAATTAGCTTTTCTCATTCTTTCTATTAATTTTGAATGTCCCAGGCAAAACCGTTATTTGCATTATTCGTCTAATTTATGAATAATTTATATATACATATGTTTGTCATTGTATTTCCACAAAACATTTGTATGTGTGTATGTATGTACAACCCAAACTTGTATGTTTATCATGCTTCGTCTTTACCATTTAATATATTTTATAAATATAAACTTGTTTTATGAATCAAATAAACCTGACAGTTTTCTAACTTCCAAAAAATAACATTTCCTTAATACATCATTTATTATATATACATATATATATATATATATATAACTGTTGTATATATATAACCGTTGTACAACGGCTATAAAACGGTAATATAACCGTTACAAAACGGTTATAATTTACCACTATAAATAACCAATTATCAATCTCATTTTTTTTTCACATCAAACCCTCTTCTTCTCAAAGTTATTCAAGAAAAAATTTTCGAAGATGATTCACCCGGTTTTAATATTGACCGGCATAATGTTAATATTATTGCCGATATTAATGTATGAGCTTCCGCCTCATCTATTTAGTACTTATGTATTCATTTATTTGTTCATAGCTGTTTCTTTGTATGTTATCTCATTTTTAATGAGTATTTAGATTTTAATATTTATCTTATTTATGTTTTGTAACAAAATTGGCAACCTATAACTGAAGTAATTATTAATATGGTGGTAGGTTCCATCTAATTGTTATGGGAGTTGCTGTTGAGATGACAATGCTCGCGTGTCATCTTCCATATCAATGTTGTATGTAAACATGTTTCAATTCATATGGCTACTTATCCAGATACTTAAATAATTGAATCGTAGCAAAATGATTCTAGTATATAGTTATGTTTGCGGACCTCTGTCTGTGTATACAACTGAAATTAATCAGAATCAGAATCATGAGGTGATGGTGGTGGCGGAGTAAATTGTTTTGAGATAATACTAGCTACTTGTCTTAGCATTTCTTCCTGCCACTCATTCTTTTTCGTCAACCACTCTATTTGTCTTGACATTTTCCGGTTCTTTTTTATTAGTTTATCAACCTTTATTGGATCTAAAAATGGATTTATTAGAGGCACCGTACTTGGTCCGGCTTCAACAATTGACTGTTGTTGTTGCTCCGGATGTAGTGAATATTGTTGCTGTAATAGTGGTGATATGGGTTGTTCTGGTGCTAACAACTCTTGGAATGTCATGTTATCATTAAATATGGATTGTTGCATCATTTCTCCTTGCCCAAAAGATAAAGGTGAAAGTGCCTGGTAGATGCCTGGTGTTTGTGGTTGAGTATGCTGTGTTTGAGATGTGTTAGTTGAAATATGTTCAAACATGGGTGGTATTGGCTGCTGTTGAGACAACAAATCAAACTGATAAAAAGATGGTGGAGGAAACTGCGACAGTTGATGTTGTATATTTTGTGATGTATTTTCTGGGATAACCGGTGCTGCCTCAGATTGAAACGATCGTATTTGTGTAGGAATATCAATAGGTATTATATCAATATTGGTAAAACTTACCACTCCAGGTAATCGTGGTGGGGATAATTCTTGAATAATCTGATTGTTTATGACACCTAGAGATTTAGCTATTTTTGTTATGTATGATCCTCCCATAAGGTTTTTCGGGAGACGTGTTTGGTATTGCTCAAAGTACATAGCAAGAGAGTAAGCAATATTACAATGGACTGACTCGAATATACTGTATAAGTGGAAGAGATCGGTACCACTAACCCTGTGTAGATTAGACGTGCGCCCCCTGATCGTGTTGGCTAAAACACGGTGCATATATTGATAAAGAGGATCTCTAAATGTTCTTGAATTATTATTTCTACTCCATACTGCTGGTGTAAGTGTAGACCAATAATCTTGTATGCGATCAGGATATTCGGTTAATGCGTTTATAAATATAGGTGATCTAACCTCTTCTTCTGTATAAATACCTAAATGTACTGCGAACTCAGATAATGACAAATTAAAAGTTTTTCCACCGAGTCTAAAATCGATAGAGGGCTCAGATAGGTTTTTATTTCGTGTGAAATGAAAAGTAGACCAGAACTCATATACCAATTCATCGTATGAGGGTTCTAAGATATAAAAAAAACGACGCCATGGTGAACCAATTGGTAGTAACCTCGTCAGTCGATCATCTTTGTCTAGAATCCCCGTTATGTTCCAGTCGATACTATTAATAGTATTAACTTTAAGCCTCCTGAGGGTTAGACATTTCGTATGGGTGCGTGCATCCCTAAACTGAAGAAATTTATGGACTTCGATCTGGGCACGAATTTCTGCTGCGTTTGAAGATTCAGCGTTTGCACGAGTAGAAAACTGAAGACTCATGATAGTAATATTGGGCTTTGTTTGAGATCTTAAAAAATAGAATTTGAGTATGAGTTGTTTTGGGTATGTGTCGAACTATATCAGAAGTTCAGTTGGTTTGAGGATTTACATGAGTGGTGGGTTACTTATATAGATAAAAATTAAGCTTACACAATACGCTTGGTTAAGGCTTCAATGATACACCTTGAAAATAGTTTTACTGTATTAGGTTTGAAAATTTCGATAACAAACAAAATGTTTAAACTAATATTAGATTCGTTAGGTATCGTGGGTAACGTGTTGAGTATCACTTCTAAATGGTTTCGATAACAACAGCGATGATATTAATAATTGGTAATTTTATAATAAAATATCCATAGCCATTTTTACGGATATATATATATATATATATATAATTAGTACGCACAATAATAAATAAATTATTATGAATGTGGATGATAACGACGCGCACAGTAGCGCACAGTAAATGAAATAATTCGAACGAATTATTATGATATAGGCTCCACCAGTTTTGTTTTATTTCTTTTTCTTAAAGAAACTGCAATAAAGGAGCTCAAAAAGGAGCCTAAGTCTCCATCACACAAAATGCTTTTAGGCCAGTTTTTATAACATAAATAAACGTTATTAAACATTAGAAAATAAATGTTGGATAACATAAATATAAATATTAGGTGCATAAATAAATGTTAGATAACATAAATGTAAATGTTAGGTGCATAAATGAAATTTTGATTGTTAGTAGTCCCAAGTTATTATGTATGAGGTTCTCTGCACTGATTTAGATTGTTAGTAGTCCCATAGTTATTATATTCCCATAGCAATATGTATCTCGTACTCATTTTATTATTAAGTATGGGATTTAGATGTTTTTATGATAGGAGTGTCTGGATAACTGAGTCTCCTAAAGGAAAACAATCCCACAGTATAAAAGAAATATTACGTTTATCATAACAATTATAGTTTATATAAATTAATCAAACACTTACTTTGATTATAATTGCTTGAACGTTTCCTTGGCTAGAACCTCGTGCTTTTCTAGAGCTTCGTGCTGATAACGTGTTATAAAACTTTAAGAGATTGAGATCAAAACTTCCCTTATATATCTTTCTCTATTCTTCTCTTCTATCACAATCATATTACATCTAATATTTCTCTTAATTAAAACTCAAAAATGAACTTGAAAGATATGAAACAAAGCTATTGTTGTGTAGAGGTTAGAGCATTGAATGAAGAAGATGTGTGTCCCATTTATAGTGAAGCAATTTGTTTTGTCATCCACATTATTTGACTTGTCATCCACATTATTTGAAAATAATGATTCACATCATTTTTTTTCATCCAATATTATAACAATGCATACATTTATCGGTAGTCCGGTATCTCCTCCAAGTTGATCTCCAATGGCATAGATTACAGCCACACAATCCTATACTAAATTAATACATATTCTCTATCTCTATATATATCACCCGTTTGATAAAAGTCCCCAAAAAGAGTAATACATCATAATTCATTTCTTTTTGTGGGTTTGAGCTGAGGGAAAATTTGTTTTTTTTGAGCTGTTGGTGAGGGGGAATTTGGTTCAATCTCCCTCATCTCCAGTCTCCATCTTCACCCTTTTTCTCTTTGTTGAACCCACAAAAAGATCTAATCTTAATTGCTCTGTTTCTTAATTCTTCTTGTTTTTTATGCTTTGGTTGTTGCATCACACCTGTTTGTTGGTTCAATCTTGATCACCCAGATTCACATTTGATCATTTTTTGTTCATATCTACATCTTGTTTGTGTTGATTTAAACCTGATCCCATATTCATAGATCTTTTATAGGATCTTTGTTTACCCATTGAGACATATTGTAAATCTTTTTTCTTTGAGAAGACGAAGCCCACCCCGGGTTTGGTGGGCTTCGTCTAAATCTTCAGAAGAAGAAAAATAAACCCATAAATTTGAAGAAAAAAAAGATTGTTTTTTGAAAGATTCTTCTTTCTCCAAATTTTGAAATCAAAATGCTAATCTACTTTGTTACTTTCGTCTCTTTTATCTTCTTTTATAAATACTCTCTTCCCATCAAGCAACTTCCACCATGGTCTAACGAAACAAGACTGCTCTCTTTACAATTCTTGGAAGATTTATCGATCCTATTTCCCTCGGTTAAATCTTTAAAGAATGCACTCTCTGTATACTTCAACGCAAAAATGGCGTCATCGAAGGCGAAAAGAAAATGCTATAGCAAGTTGAACACAAATACAATGGAGAATGTCGAAACCACTACAACAGCAGAGTCGTCAAGTCTATTGGATTTGCCTGATTTAGCATTGGAAACCATTCTTGAGAAGCTTGAGCCTGTTGACCTTTGTAAAATGGCTTGTGTTTCATCTCAATTAAGGGATATGTGTTCGAGTGAGTACATCTGGAAACGGCATATGAAGCGGAAATGGGGTAGAGTTTTCGGTTTTGTTGCCAAGAAGGAGTGGCTGTTACATGTTGCATCTCAAAAAAACATTCTTGATGGGGCGGAAAGAAGAGGCTTTTTGTCTAAACTCTGGCCCGTTATGTTGTTTAAATCTAGTGATGAAAGAAAGTCGAGTCAGCCACGTGACACTTGTTCGGCTGTGTCGTGCTACAGAGCCCTTGAGACCGGGAGGTTTTGGTTTCCCGCTCAGGTTTTTAACCGTGGGGTATCCTCTTCTTTCAGGTATCGGTTCATTTTCATGCCATTCAACTGGTACGTAAAATTTCTTGATTTTACAGAACGGGCATGTTGGGTTTGTGATGTCAAGCAATGATGCAGAGCTCAGTTATGATTCTCAAACCGATACTTTCGAGGCTAGGTAGGATTCAATAACAATATTTAAACTGCTTACGAATATATGCATAAAGCAACATGAAGTTGTAGGATTTGATGATTTTGGTGGAGCAGATATCCACCACATGGGCAAAGGGCAGAGAGCGGGGTAACATGGGATAGGCTAAGGGAAGTTCCTGTTGATAATTCACCACATGATCTTCATATTTCAACATGTTTAAACGATTTAAGACCCAAAGATCACATTGAGATTCAATGGAGAAGAAACAAACACTTCCCTTACGGTATGTTTCTGTTCTACACATGATTATCATCCTTCAATGGTTCATGATCAGATCTTAGGTGGTTTCCATCAGGACCCATAGAAACTAGAAGTGTAGTACCAAGTTGCATGAAGAAGCATTACTATGTTCATTAAGAATTGGAAGTAACATTGAAATCAAACTCACTATATTTGGAAAAAGATATAAGGAGTTCCTATGAGTGAAAAATCACATTCTTTTGCAGGTTGGTGGTATGGTGTTATAGGGCACTTAGAATCATGTGATGCTAATGACACTTACTGCAGGTGCCACGAAAGCGGTGAGTAGTTCTTCAATTTTCTTTCAAAATACTTTAGGCGTAAATCTATCTCATTTGGTTAAATTTTATTTAGCCCGAACAACACACCCATTTTCTACCTCTACAAAAATGATCAAATGATATTAGTTGTGAAGAAAGGATTAAAATTTAGGATTGATGATGTGACAGATATGGTGGTGTTGGAGTTCAAGCAGTATGCACCTGGTTCCCGATGGAGACATATGACGCTCAACAGGAAAGAACATCGTGAAGAAGGAACTGAGACCGAGGGGTTTTATGGAGGAATTAAAAAGCTATGTAACAAGGATGAGATCACTATGTGGCAAAGATTTTGGCCGAATGATATATTGGAATAACTAAGCATAGCAAGTAGAGGTTAAGTTTTTTTATATCTTTTTGTAGGATTATATTGGCTAAATGGAAATTAACACTCATATGGGTATAACCCCAAATGTTGTATAACTTGCAAATATAATCTTTTGGGATATATACCTCCTTTTAGTCTAATCATATGGTGTAAAGTATATGTGTATGTGACTAAAAGTAATCAACAGACAGCCTGGCCTAACCGAAATAAACCCACAAATTTGCCCACACATAGCTAAAATATCCCTATAACACCAATAGGATAATTACCTAAAAATAATTACACAAATGAATTACAGATAAAGAAAATCAAGATCTTCGTTAAGGTCTTTGTCGGTAGTAACTCCAGTCGGTCACTGGTAGGAAGTTGCCTTTTTCGGTTTTGTAACGTTAGTCATTTGGTGTTTTGTATCAAATCCAACCAATCTTGAAGGGCTATGTCTATGGAGATGATGCTCAGGTCTTACACTAAAATATCTAGTTTTTGTATCATTAGTATTTGGGATATTGTTGGGAAAACTTAAAAGTTACAAGTATAAGGATTCATCTTATAAAAGAGTATACATGTTCCTACTGAAGACAAATTCCCATTGAAGAGGTAAATAGCTTAAAATCTGTTTTAGACTTATCACCATGTCCTATATATAAATATATGTGTGTCTGAGGATCAATTACAAACCAATAAAATGGCCACACATTTATCTATACTATATTATAATGCATAAGGAATGGCATTTTAAGATATCCAAAAAATAAGATTTTTTTTCTCTCTTAATTTATACATACACCCCTAAAATGATGATAAATTGGTCTTTTAAACACTAGTTACATTTTAGCCCTCCATTTTATTACAATAAAATCCATGAGTCTTAACAAAAGTATGGATAATTAGTTACATTTTCCCCTTTCCATAACAAACTTATAATTATTTTATGTATTCTTGCCATATCTTATACACTATTATGTTTAAAAAAATCTAGGAGTACCGTGACGACCTACTCATTTTTTGTCGACATTTCAACATGCTCGAGACTCTCTATGTTGTTATCATATTATTATTATTATTATTATCAATTTAATAATATTGTTTTGTAATATTATCTATATACTATATTATATGCATGAGAGATGGGCATTTTAAGATACCCAAAATATAAGATTTTTTCTGGCTTTAATGCATAATGTACAACCTAAAATTAAGGTGAAATAGTCTTTCAACGCCAAATCCTCTTCAACCATTTTAACCCTATTTAAATCGCTACACATCGGCGGGCTCAATCGGACACGTTCTCCATTGTTCACCATATCGTGGGGAATACGTCATCAATGCTCACGCAATACAACCTCTAATGTAACACCCGCTCGTAGCGGAAGCGCGAGGTGTGATCTGATTGGTTCTTATTGCATAATCAATATGAGTAAACATACTAAATGAATAAAACATGCTCCAATGCCATTGCCATAATTGTTTCAAAAGAACACAACACGAGTTAAGTGTATCGGTTACAAACCATTAACTGAAAATAAATTGTCATTGTTTCATACATCAAAATGAAAGTTTTAAACTATTAAGGCTTTGACCACTATATTGCAGCAAAGAGACAGTATATAACAGGCAAACCCTTCAAAAAGGTGACATGGAGTCTTGATACTTGTTTTCCTGTCTGAAAATCCCCGACATGGTCCACTAATTCCCTGAAATACATGTTATGTTGAAAACATCAACAAAAGTTGGCGAGTTCATTCAGTTTAGTTGTAAAAGATGAATTCATAAAATGTGAGATGTATTTAGATGAAAACCAGTATGTATGATGTATTATGTAAAGCGTCAATGAAATCATTGATCATTAATGTTTTGCAAGGACATTAATATGTGTGACGAAATAGGAAGCAATCCAAACCTAGACGATTTTGTGTCGGTTATCCTCGACTGGGACACAAACGCACTCTTCTGTATGGGTCCACGACCAAGAGTGGGGCTCGCCAAAACCCATTAGATCTAACCCTTTGTTCCTTGGTCCAAACTGGATTAATGGTGCTTAGTTGTATAACCCTATTCGCACATGATCTATGGTGTTTCATTCCTTGACTTATCATACTATTGTACATGTATTTTCCCTGATAGTTTTAAAGTTGAAAAACATTTAAAATGAAGAGGTGACATAAACTCACAGAATTGCGTCCGTAAACTGTATGTAACTGTAATCTCACGTGCGGTTGTCTTGAATTGTATCACGACCTACAACCGTCCTAGATTTGTTAGACACTTCGGTCTTTAAAATGACTCATGTACAAGTCTTCTATCTTTAATATGTATTAAGACTCGTATGGAATTGTTATTCATTGAATTGTGTATTAGATGTATTAATTGACAACTGCTTAATATATAATTTGCCAAATATATATACTCTTGTATCTTGTGAGTTGTATCATACTTGTATAATTGTGTTTTCACCAAGTGTTGGTGATGTAAGTGGGTATATAGTTGTACGTATATCCTTGTATTCATTATACGTGATCTTGTATTCTTAAAAACATATATATTTTAAGATATATCCATATGAATATATAATTTATGCTTGGTAAAGGTATGTATAAAAATCATCTTAAAAATAATCTATTTTTAAGATTAATTCTAGAAATATATAATTTTAGTCTTCCACCAAAATAATACAATTTAGATGTTATGGAATATATATATAGGGTCGGGATTTAGAGAAAACGATAGAAAGTGCGAGAACGATGAGAACGCTTATTGATCGTCCGATCAAAACAATCTATGGACTAGATTGGCGCGGTGACATTTTCGTAAATAACACCAATTTTATTACGTGGACGCGCTTCATTAAGGGTAAAAAGGTAAAACACCATTTCTCACATAAAACGCCATTGAAAAATAAAACGCCAAATAAATACAAAACGCCAATTTTATCACTGCGTACTTTTTTCTGTGTTTTTATTTAAGCTCTCTGGCTACAAAAACGCCACAAAATATGAAACGCCATAATATAAAACGCCAAAGCTTACATCCGGATAAATGTTAATTACATTTTTTGTTATAAAAATAACATCCCGCCTAAACTACGCGCCAAAAAGAATTCTATAAATAGAAACGTCTCACCACCTTCCGTTTATCACACCAAAAAAACACACAGTGGTTGCTAAAAAAATACAGCTCAATGTAAAACGCCAAAAAATACAACGACGGCAAACATCTTTTCTTTGATACTCAGTAATGTTTTGCATGAAGCTTCGCTGAATGATTTGTTACGTGAGTGTAGTAAGATTTTGCTGCATGAGATGGCCAAAATTGAAAAAGAGGGACTGATGACATCCATATGTCATACTGTCATCTTTGTTCCTGAAGAAGGTTTGGATGATAAGAAGAGACCTATACCAGTGTAAAAGCTACTTTGGCCTCGATGATTATAATGAAGACGACATGCAGATAGCATCCACCCACACGTGGTTGATCTATGTCTCCAACATCCACAAAGACACTTCAACACATAAACAAAGAAAAAAAAACAACGCCAAACACAAAACATCATTTATTTGTCATATTTCTTGTAGTTTCAAAAGAAAAAAGAGACTGATGACACTGCAGATTTAAAATCATAAATTGCTTCTACTTTGTTTTTTTTTAATTTTCTTTATATGTTGTTTGTTTTGTAATTTTAGTTAATAAACAACAAAAGAATATTAATGCTATAATGAAAAATATAATAAAACGCCAAAATGATCAAATGCTTGTAAAACGCCATCATGCCATAAAAACTCCCCCAAAAAACTACCAAACTATAATAAAATTACTTTGAACAACTACTATTATAAAAAAAGCGTGAAACAATGTGCAAAGAATATAAAACAAAAGAAGTCCAATCGTTATCTAACCACCATTGGAAAACAAAACGCCATAATTACAGCCGTCAAGATTTGACGTGTTACACCATAAAAACAGGTGAGTCTGAAAACAAAACACGATAAACTACAAAAAACAGTAAAATGAAACGACGGAAAACATAATTACTAACATTTATTTATCTTTTTCAAAACGTCATAATTACCTGTCATACACGGGAAAAAAGTCAATATAAAAGAAGACCATGAGATCACAAGCTCAAACACGCCAAAAAAATTGACTAAAACGCCACATATTGTCCAAAATGCCAAAAAATTTAAAAATGGCTAAGGTTATTGCATGGAGGTTTGAAAGGAAAGAGAAACGATTCATCATAAAGTTCTCTGATAGGAGAAGGGTAAAGGTAAGGACAATCAAAGCCATACTTGGAATGAATGAAAAGGTTCAGAAGGATATCCTGGCCCTTGGGGTTCCAATGGACAACGATTGTGAAAGAACCAGAACTGTAATAAAAAGATTGAAGAGAAAATTTCTGGCAGAAGATGATGAAGATGATGATGATGATATTGACGATACTCCTATACCAAAACTTAGCAGTTGGGTATTGCATGAGGAAGAAGGAACACTTGAAGTGACTTATAAAAACGGTGTGCAATATTCAAGGCCAATGGAAGAAATGTTGAAGACAGGGTTGCTATCTATCATTGAACAACTCTGTGATTTAGCACCTTCAAACGATCCAAAATCCAAGGATGCAGTGATATTCAAGAATAGGCTGCAACAAAGAAGAGACGAGCTAATGGCGTTATACGCAAAAATGAAATTTGGTGATGAAGAATCTGAAGAAAGTGATGAACAAAGCGATGGGTACATCTCTGATGTAATCCCACCTACGGAAGACTATTAGTTTATTTTGATTTCGTGTTATTGTAATTTTATAAAATATTAATCTATGGTAATCAATTATTAACAAAAAGATACAAAACGCCAAAAATGACATGGAAAAAGCCATAACGCCAAAAAATTAACTATGTCACACAAAAAGAATTAATTCAGCGAGAAGAAATATGAGAAAAACAGTAAAACGCCAAATAATTAATAATTCTAGATAACGCCAAAATTATCTTGCACGCAAAAAATAAAGCAGCATGTCAAACGCGAAAATCGTGAAAGGAGAAGAATACTAAAAAGACAAAAAAAACCCCTCGGACCCTGATCATGCCCCACACCACGTGTTTGGCCAGGATGCGTTCTCACCGTTCTCACACTTTTTGCCGTTTTCTCCTGAACCCGTTTCTATATATATATATATATATATATATATATATATATATTTATATTTATATATTTGTATACTTCAAAAATAATACCTTTGTAAGATAAGCCAAAGTGTAATATATTTTGTATACTTGTAGAATATATAAGGTCACTTGTTCGGTTTTGAAAATGTAGTTTACTAAGCTTTGATATATTATATATTGTAGTCCGAAATACTTATATAGTTCGTTTATTTGTCCCAATGTTCGTATTGTCCATAACTTGTATCCGAATGTCCGAATCGTCCGTAAGTTGTATTCAAGGTGTGTATATATGTATTCTTGTAAGTCTTTAGTTGTAAATGTGTCTTGTATTTATTTGTATCATTATAATCAAGTTCCTAACTTTCATATATAACTAATACAAATAATAAACACATAGTACATACTTGTTAGGTTCACTAAATATATATTTTACCAAAATATATATTTATATCATTTTATCTTTAAAAAGATCACTTTCTAATCTTGTAAAGACCTTGTTTAAAAATGATAATTTTTCTAACACATGATTTCTAAGAAAAATTGGCCATAGTTCCTTTGAAATATGAACTTTGCCATGTTATCAAAACATATCATTTTCTTTTAAAAATCAACAACAATTTCCTCAAATCATTTCTACACAAAAACACATGAGATTTATAACAAACTTTAACAAGATGAACTTATGAATATGTAGGATTTTGGTATGATCTTTACATATGTTTATTTGTTTAAAAATCAGACTTTACTTCAATTTTTGCCAAACTTTTATAAAAACCCATCTTGTATGTTTACTTTTATAAATCTTTTAAAGTCTATAATTTTAGTGTAGTAATTTATATACTATTTCAATCACCAAAAATTCATGTTCATCCATTAAACATCAAGTTTAACATAACCCTTTTAAGATTTCCTTGTACACTTGTTAGATTATGTTTTTAAACATAATCTAACAAGTTTACATATCATGTTCATCATAACTAGCTCAAATAAACAACTAACAAGTTTCATATCACAACATAAACAACTTATATATTATGATCTTTGGTTTGTTTTTAAGTATTTTCATCTTATTCTTGCATGAGTCTTTTAGATATTAACTTGTACATAAGTAATACATACATAAACAAGTATGAAATAAAGATTTGGATGCTCACTTCTAGCTCTTGTGGTTAGGGAAGATCTAGATGATGATGAAAAGCAAAGATAATGATGGTTAAAAGCTCTAAAGTGGGTGAAAATGGGTGCTTCAACTTGGAGATGCCTTAGATCTTCTTAAGCTCCATGAAAGTACACTTTGATCATCATGAAAAATGGCTAGAAAATGAAGATGGTTTGATGGTGTTCTTGGCCGAAAATTATGAAGGAAAAATGAGAGCTTTAGTGTGTGTTTTTGATGGTGTAAGAATGATGGAAAGTGTTTAGTTAGGATAAGTTTCAAACACCTTTAATCATTCATCTAAATCACCACTTGCATAATTGAGAAAATATCTAGATATTTCAACAACTTGTTCAAGATGTGGGTCCCACATGGGGACGGTTCACATGAGGGGGGGGGGGGGTCTTGATTTGCTTCATGTGTTAAGTTGTTTAAATGTTAGTAAAATGTAGTAAAAGTTTTAGGTGTTTTCATGTTTAAGTGTTTTTAATTGTTTCAAGATCATAACTAGTCTTAAATTGCCAAAAATAATGTTAACTAGTCACTAAAAAAATGTCTAGATAGTGTTTGGATATTTGTTTGGCGTTTGTTCGGCAAGTAAACCGTTAAGTGTTTAGCTTCTGTAAGTTGTAGGGTATGATATGGTTATTGATTTAAATGATAACCCCAATGTCTTTTCATATGAATTTTGAGTTAAACAACACATTTTACACATTGTATTAAAGGTACAAATGCTGAATTTTGCTGATTTTCTGCTGAAAAGTGTTGAATTTGTTACTTATAGTGTTTTTCAGATAGTTTTTAGTGTCTGTTGGACTTCCGGAAAGTGTTAAACTAAATCCTTGTACTCCCACTTAGGGTTTAATGTATAGTTAATGTTGGACACTCGTCTAAGTCCTAAATATGTCATTAAGCTGAGTGTTGCACTTCCTGCGTTTCCTGTCTGCACTAATAGTCTACTTGGTAACTGTACTAGTTGTTTCGATGCATTGTTTAAACTGTTTCAGATGTGACCAATAAAATGAATAATGTGCACCATAAATATGTATTTCGTGAGTTTTCTAGATGTATGTCATGAAATCATGCAGTTCGAACATTCAATACAGACAATTGTATAACTTAAATGATTGCTTTATTAGTACGAAAATTACCAGAAGGTGGGAGTTGTCACATCTATGAAGTTCAAGAACATTGCAACAACACCTGTAAGTAATCAAAATTGAAGCTATATCATTTTGAAATCTGTAAATCGGATTAATTTCATGTTCAATTGATTATAGTTTCTCTTGTTGCGAAACTAAGGGTTCTGCTAGCTAGATTGAACACTAGTAGAATCATCTTAGCTGACGAATTCCTTATTCTTGTGCCAAAATTCACCGGCAATCCCCTCTCTTAGGTTCATCTAAGTTGATCTTTGTGTTGTTTGATTGTTAATTTTTCACATTAGATCTTGTTTTTTTTATTTTGTCAATGATTCATTTTCATAAGTGAATCTTGATTAGTTTATTGCTCTTAGAGATTATTCAGGATGGTTGATGGCTTGAATTACAACGTCATCATTCAACTTCCAGCAGCATATATGAGAGAGGAGATGCAAAATGAAGGTGTTATTTTCAACTTCATTTATGGATATTTAAATTATCAGAACTTCACATTTTGATGGTTCTAGAATATGAAAACCAATTGTTTGATCATTTTTTATGGAGTATAGGGTGTTGCGAATGGTGGACTAAAAGATGAAAGTGGGTTGGCACATTAGAGTTTGATCGGATTTATAAGTCAATATTATTTTCTGTGAGCCAAGTGGGCATAATTGGTTGCTTGTCAAGGTAAATGGGTTGAACGAAGGTCATTGTGGCATGTGTTGAAACTGTCACACCCCAACCGATGGCGGGATCATCGGGGCGCGACACTAGGCGAATCAGATTGCTCAAGAGAATCCATAACAACTATTTAATGACAATAATTAATAGGTTTATTATCCCATACTAATAAACAATTATTTCAACAAACACTCATAACGGAGTTCACATCCCTCAAACAAAAATCCAATCCGACAACCTAGATTTATTTGGTGATTTTCTAGACTTCCTATCCGTTTTGCAGCTAACATCCATCAACCTGTCACATACGTTAAAATAAAAGTCAATACAATAATGTAAAGGTGAGTACACAAGTTTAGCATAGATATAGTATAAAAGAGTTTACGCATAACCAGCATGTAACACGTAACAGGCGAATCAAGTAACTATCACAATGATACTAGCTATCCACATGACTGCGAGTAGAGTATGCGTGACACATGTTCACCGAAGCGAACAAGTGAAGTAAAAGGTGTGATCCTTAGCAACCCCTGACTAAACAGGTTGCTGAGTCCAAACTATAGTACTATCGTTGCTAAAGGCGGAAGGCAAGTCATCACTGTATAACATAGCAACAAGTATTCAACTAATCACGTATAACATGCGAGTGCGGCTAACGTTCGTAAAGAGTTTAAGTGTTGTGTTTTGATAGAGAACGTATGTAACACCAAAAAGTGCGTTAAGCGAAAAAGGGTTCGAGTATACTCACAGTGCGTGTCTAGGATAAACACAATCTGGAAATTGGTTGAAGGGAGAGCCGGATCAGCCTGTGTACGAGAACAGAAGCGTAAGTCCTCCTAAGTGCTGAAACGGTCGAAATCGAAGTGTCGGTGGGAAACAGAGGCTTCGTATGAAGCTTTGCCTTCATATGAAGGTGGGTCTTCGCACAAGTGATGCTTCCGTTTGTCCAAAATCGAGTGTTCTTCACGTCTGTCTTTGGAAAATCGAGTGTTCTTCGCGTCTGTCTTTGGAAAATCGAGTGTTCATCCCTCCCACCTTAAGCTACTGATTAAACTTAGAGTCGGAGAGGTCTTTGTCTGAGTCACGAATGAGAATCGGGCTGTGATGTGTGAAACCAGTGCGTTGGTACGAAGGCAATGCGTTCATACGAAGGAAATGCGTTCGTACGAAGGCAATGCATTCGTACGAAGCCATGTGTGCCTTCATACGAAGGCAGTGCCTTCGTACGAAGCCAGGCTTCGCACAAAATAGTCCAGTTCACAACCGTGGCTGTTCTTGGCGTTTGGAGCTGTGTTTTCGCCTGAATCAGATGTATTTCCGAGTCTAATTCAAAGTGGTTTTGACACTACCTCATTCTACTATTCAGTGAACAAAATACATGCCGTTTTAGGTCCGTTTTAGTGTGAATATCTAGTTTAAAAAGGTTTTAAAGAGTTTTCACTTAGATTTAACACTTGGTGAGTGTGAAATCAGTAGATTTCTAACTTGGTAAGCTGAAGCTAGGCCCAATACACTCGATTAAGTGTAGATCCGTGATAAAACAAGAAGGTTTGATGAAAAAGATGAAGATTTTGTAAAAGAATGAAGGTTTTTCTATGAAAAAGATGAAGTTCTTTGTAAAAAGATGAAACAGATGAAGTTTGGTTGAAGAATAGAAGAGTTTTGATGAAATCAAAGTGAATCTTGTGGAAAATCGAAGTGAAAGACGTTGTGTAATCATAATAAACTGTTAAATCTTACTTGAAAATGGTCGGACAACAATTCGGCAGCGTTTCGGTACAAAAGGCAGCAAGTGAATGAAAATAGAGAAGGAGCTAGGTATTTATAGAGATGGTGGGTTCACACAGAAGCACTCGTTCGAAGCTTCCTGCCTTCGTACGAAGGCAGTGCCTTCGTACGAGGCCAGCTGGCTTCGTTCGAAGGTGCGGTTTTGTGCATTAAGTTCTTCGTTTCGCGTGTAGGATGCTCGTTTAATGCGCTTTGTTGTGTTGGTTAGTACTAGTATGTTAAGTATTTTAGCGAGGTGTCAAGTATTGCGTTGTGTTGTGTTACGTTTCGGTGCGATAAATCGAGTTGCGAGAGTTGCGTTTAAGCGTATAACAACCACATATAACATAATTTAAACAAGCAAACACACAATATCACAATAATCATAAATAAATCCAAGTTTCGAGTTTGCGTTCCGATCAGCGAGTGTGAAGGCGATAGTGATTACCGAACAAAAAACACACTCGGTAATTAAAGTAGCATAATTCCCTGTAATTCATGTTGCGTTAGCATTGAGCGTTTGCGAATATAAAACGTTTAAGCGTGCAGTGGTGTTGTGTGATGAAAATGTATTTGGTATAACATAACCCTTTATTTATATCGAATCTCGTAGTACAAAACGGTTACAAATCGAAGTAAAAAAGCAAACAGATAACAATCCGAAAAGTCGGGTTGTTACAGAAACGGGTTGTATTAAGTTTATTAAAAACTTGAATTGACACGTTCATAAAGTAATTTTTTGACAGTTTTCAAGAATTAACATTTGTTAATTGACCAAGGTCCGGTCGAGAGTGTGCTAGATCGTAGTTCACATGTTTTTAAAACCAACTAAACCCTACCGGAACATTTTCAAGAATGATGACTAGATCATAGTGCACACATTTTCAATCGGAGCTAATTTTTAAAATTATCAACTAACTTCCCAACTCAAAGGATGGCAAAATTTTATAGTTAGCCAACCGGAACTAATTTTTAAAATTTAAAATTAAAGTGCCTTACAAGTTTTAAATCATAGTGTACAATTCTTTAGAGAACAATGAGACCCCAATTCAATGCCTACACATCGAAGTCCTCTTCAATGTCGAATCCTCTTCAATGTTGAATCCTCTTAAACCATTTTAACCGTAATTCAATCGCTACACACCCGCGGGCTTAATTGGACAAGTTCTCCATTTTTCACCAAATCCTGGGGAATACGTCATCAATGCTCACTCAATACAACATCTATGAAGTTCAAGAACATTGCAACAACACCTGTAAGTCATCAAAAATGAATCTATATCATTTTGAAATATGTAAATCGGATTAATTTCATGTTCAATTGATTATAATTTCCCTTGTTGCGAAACTAAAGGTTCTGTCAGCTAAGTCGAACACTGGTGGATTCATCTATGCTATCGAATTCCTTATTCCTGTGCCAGAATTCGTCGTCAATCCCCTCTCTCGGGTTCATTTAGGTTGATCTTTGTGCTGTGTGATTGTTAATTTTCACATTAGATCTTTATTTTGTCAATGTTTCATTTAAGTGAATCTTGATTAGTTTATTGCTTTTAGATATTATTCAGAATGTTTGATGAGTTGAATTACGAAGTCATCATTCAACTTCTAGCAACATATATGAGGGAGGAGATGCAAAATGAAGCTATTATTTTGAACTTCATTTATGGATATTTGAATGATCAGAACGTCACATAATGAAAACCAACAGTTTGATCATTTTTTATGGATTATAGGGTGTTGCGAATGGTAGACTAACAGATGGAAGCGGGTTGGCACATTAGAGTGGACTGGATTTGTAAGTCAATGTTATTGTCTGTAAGCCAAGTGGACATAATCGGTTGCTTATCAAGGTAAATGTAACCATAACAAGTTTTCTAATATTGTACACTTTCGATCGTTTCCGTGTATAATAAAATTCCACATTTTATTTAGAGGGAATTGCAAGAATTGTCCTTTATCTTTATACCATTTTAGGTGGTGTCCTTTGTGTTTAACATTGATGAGTTTCATACTTTATGTTTTAAAATCCATCACGTTATGTTCTTTAAGCCTAACCCAATTAATTTTAAATGTTAAATGAATGGTAATTTGGTCTTTTTAATCATTAATTTAAAAAAATACTTTAATAATTTAAACAAAATAAATTATATGTATTATATCTATATATCTATCTAAACACCTTATCTCTAAAACATAAATTTTGTATCTCTTCTTTCTCTCTCTCTCTCTCTCTCTCTCTCTCTATCCCAGGCAAACCCCCACCACCACCTGCCGCCACCAGCTCCACCACCCACTCCCACTCCCACCCCCACTCCACCACCGAACCACCCCCACACCACCACTTGCCACCTACCATCACCCACTCAGTCTGAACAAAGATTCCACCACGTTCATTGACTACAACATCACTGCTTTGGCCAGTTCCCGACGACGTCGCTTTAGAGTAAGCTAATCCCGATCTGGAATCCAAGTGGCAATGGAGTCAAAATCCGAGTCAAAACTGTTGAATTGAGTCAAAATCGACAAATCTAGAGTGATTAATCCGTTGATTTAAGAAATTATCAATCTTTTTTTTAAGTTTTTGTAAATTTTTTATGGGTTTGTTTTGTGAAATTATGTGTGTTTAGATAGAAAGTGTACGGATTTTTGTGGGGTTTATGTAAGAAAGTGTTGTACAGGAATCTTGTTTTGTAAAATTGGTCGAATTTTAGTTTTGTGGGTTGATATATTGGGTGAAAGGAAGTGTTGTGCAGGCAGCTTGTTTTGTAAAATTCGTTGAATTTTAGTTTGGTGGGTTGGGATTGGGTGGTGGCAGGTGTTCGAAAGTGGTGGTGTAGGCATACAATTTTTTAGTTTCTTTTCCATTGTCGAAAAGTGCATTTGTATATGTGTTTTTATGGATTCATAATTCAAGTATTGAAACAATGTCATTTTAATATCTTTTAGTGTGAACTATAAAGTGGGTTGGAATTGGGTGGTGGCGGGTGGTGTGAAAGTGCTGGTGTGGGGGTGGGAATAGGTGGTGGCGGGAACTGGTGGTGAAGATGGGTGTGTGTGTGTGAATTATATATATATATATATATGTTGGATCGTTGTGCGACCTAAACGAGTCATTCAGAAGAGTTTTAATCCATATCAAAGGCGGAATCAATGATATAGACTTGATTACAGCTTGATTCTTCCTAATTATCTTCTTTTTATTGATTTCAAAGCTTTACAGATCAGTTGACAAATTGGCAGCACCTCGGCTCTGAAATCCGAATTGTTACAAATGATGAACCAGTTCAGCTATATATAGAGTGGGCATTTCGTACGAAACCAACATAACTCATTTCGTGCGAAATGGTCAAATCTCATTTCGTACGAAATGACT
Organism: Helianthus tuberosus; assembly: GCA_030545235.1. Lineage (NCBI taxonomy): Eukaryota > Viridiplantae > Streptophyta > Magnoliopsida > Asterales > Asteraceae > Helianthus > Helianthus tuberosus. The sequence goes on from CM060417.1 coordinate 39,699,956, forward strand.
TGTTCATTTCGTGCGAAATGACCCATTTACATGCAAACCCTAATTTCTAACCTACTGAGCACTGGTTTATCCTATCTAGACATTAGACTCGATAAAGACGAAGTTAACAGACATTTATGCACCAACAGACTCCCCCTTGGATGTTGACGAAGTCTTTGGCATCGAGTCTTCAGTCTTTTCTTTCTTTCCAAAATGTTTTGACACTGTAAGCATCCTCCAATCTCTATCAGCATCAGCAGCTAGCACTTGAACTTGTCTTTAACAATCTTTAAACTCCCCCTTGAATGTTGATCCAGAATCTGTATCTGACTCTTACATCTTTTAGACTCCCCCTTTCAATAAGCTGGGATATAATTTTGGTTCAAGCTTTGTTCAGAGTTAGCCACGGGGATCTTGCTTTGCTGCTTTCACAGGATCAAACCTGTTCCCTGCTTCTCAGAAATTTGACATTATAATCTATTCTCCTTTTTGACTTCATTTGTTGTTTTTATCAGTTTTTAGAAATCCACTTAAGTATCTAGGTCCAAGTTAATGACCCTAGGCACTTAATTTGTCTATCAAGTCCAACTTAATGGCCTTGGTTGATTCGAGACAAAACAAAACTGATTTTTGTTCAATATTTTTCAAAGTATTTTGAAAATTACAAGTTTCAACTTAATGAACTTGTTTTGACTTTTCATTTTTCACAAATTTAACATAATAAGCTCCCAACTCTTCTGTCCAGCTCAGAAACTTCCTGTATCTACTTCAAACTGCGAGTCTGAATATCAGCTTTCCACTTTGGTTTGTCGGAAAAATAAAGCAGAAATGTAAAATCTTTTTGGATTTTTAATAAAGTTTCTAGACTAGAATGCTAAACAGAAATAAAATGCAGTAAATGTAAACTATTTACAAACATATTTTTGGTGAGCGTATTAGGGAATCATATCAGTTGTCGATAAGTCACAAGTACCGTTAAGCTTTGATTTCATATTCAGAATTAAACAATTCGCTTAGATTGTCGATATACTGATCCACTTAAGTTCTCACACAAATTTCAATCTGTCCAGGATACGAATTAGGTGTATTAAGAACTTAAACTCATTCATGTGTCCCACCTCTTGAATATACTCCCATATCCAGATCCCAATATTCAGTCTTACAGGTGAGTATACCACAGATGATATCTGTAAGAGGTTAAATGCGAAACCGTGAGAGCTCAGGCTATTGCTTCCGCAAAATCAGAGAGATGACGGTTCGACTTTAGGTGGGTCCCCTTTAGAGGATATTTTTTACAACAGCACATGATTTGCATTTTTCAATGATTCATCATTTTTATGCTGAGGGCGGGCTTTTATTTCAAGCAGCAGTAAAGTATTATACAGGGACTAGGCCATTGCTTACGCATTATCAGAAGTCCTGGGATAATACCCCAGATATCACTGAGCATAAAGACCTAGTATTTCAGAAAGAGGGGTCCTTCAAACGAGATTTCAGGGGTTACCTATATATCCAAGTAGTGTTCCCCACGAAATAAGCAAGTAATGATTTAGGTTTATATCCCCAACAAACCTACTAAATGTGTAAAAACCTACCGGCATATCATCAGCGAGACTGCTTAACACTTTTTAAACTTTACAAATCTTTACTGTCAAGCTGATGTACTATCATTTTCCCTTTTTACACAAGCTCTTTTTCGGCTTTCTATTGTTTTTAGATTTTGAAATATCTCATGTTTTTGGATTTTTGAAATTTTTTTTATTGTTTTTGTATGTTCTGAAAATATAACCTACCTCCCCCTATATACCAAAAGAAGTAAAAAATCGACAAACCATTGCAGATTGCTTTTCAACATCATCTACAGTGGTACCTTCATCTACGCCAAGAATCTCCTCCGACATCGATAAAAGCTTCATACCGTTCAATTTTAAAAGATATTGAAACCGAGTTTTATCAAACGCTTTGGTATGTAAATCAGCTTTTTGTTCGTCAGTGTGGATTTTCTCAATTCGTATCAACTTCTTCTCGAAACAGTCTCGGATGAAGTGATGACGAATTTCAATGTGTTTCGTTTTAGCGTGATGAATAAGATTTTTTGTAATGTTTATAGCTGCCTCATTATCAACAAAGATAGGGGTGTTAAGGAATTGCAAACCGTAGTCTCGCATCTGTTGCTGGATCCACAAGATCTGAGAGCAGCAGCTGCTAGCAGATACATACTCGGCTTGACATGTGGATAAAGCGACAGAGGTCTGCTTCTTGCATTGCCAGGTGACCAATCGTGGTCCGAAAAACTGGCACCCCGCTGTTGTTGACTTAGCGTTAACTTTGCAGCATCCGAAATCAGAATCAGAATACCCTTCGAGCGTGAAATCGCCTTCTCTTGGATACCACAACCCCAGTGATGGAGTTCCTTTCAGGTAGCGCAATATCCATTTCACAATTACCATATGCGAAGCTCTGGGGCTTGACTGAAACCGCGTTGCGAGGCAGGTTGGATACATGATATCGTGTCTAGAAGCTGTCAAGTACATCAGCGATCCGATCATGGAACGATATAACGTTTCATCTACCTTCTCTCCGGTGAGATCAGGGTTTATCCCATGGTTCGTCGCTAACGGGGTGGAAGCTGGAGTAGTCCCGGACATCCCAAATTTCTCTAAGATATCATGAACATACTTCGTCTGATGTATGAAAATTCCCTTAGGCAGTTGATCAACTTGAAGTCCCAAGAAGAATTTCATCTCACCCATCGATGACATTTCAAATTTTTGCTTCATAACTCTTTCAAAATCTTTGCACGGATTTTCATTTGTTGACCCAAATATGATATCATCCACGTATATTTGAACTATCAAAAGATGTCCGTCGACTTCTTTGGTGAAGAGAGTGGCATCCACTTTTCCACGGATGAAGCTGTTGGCAAGAAAATGTTGAGACAATGTCTCGTACCAAGCTCTCGGGGCCTGGTGTAAACCATACAGCGCTTTATCCAGTAAATAGACCTTGTCTTTGTGGATTGGGTCGGTGAAGCCCGGTGGCTGTCCGACATATACCTCCTCTTTTACCTTCCCGTAGAGAAACGCCGATTTAACATCTAGCTGATAAACCTTAAATCCTTTCCAAGATGCAAATGCTAGGAAGATTCTGATTGCTTCAAGTCTAGCAACCGGAGCATACACTTCAGTGAAATCTATACCCTCCTGCTGACTAAAGCCCTGGACTACAAGTCGAGCTTTGTTGCGAAGAATAATCCCTCGATCATCCCTCTTACATTTGAACACCCACTTGGTGTTTATCTTCCTGTGACCATCAGGCAAGTCTACCAATTTCCACACTCCTAACTTCTCAAACTGACTCAGCTCCTCTTGCATCGCGTTGACCCAAGAATCTTCAGTTAGTGCTTCCTTATATGTTCTCGGTTCAATCTGCGAAATAAAACAACTAAGTGAAAACTCAGTTTGTAACGGAGCAACTGTAGAATAAAAACAAGTAAGGCCTTGGTCAATTTGTCGTCTAGTGCGGACGCCTGAATGCAATTCTCCAATAATTAGCTCTTCTGGATGATACGAAAGAGTGCTCGGCATCACCTCGCCTGGAACATCTACTTCGCCTTCCAAATTTGTGACATTCTGATTTGCACCTTGTTCACTGACTGGAATTGTTTGACTTGATATCTGGATCTGCTCCCCCTCAGGATCTGAATCACCAAGATCGAATATTGGTCTATCATCAGATTCTAGATTATCGTTGACTGCCATCTGATTGTCAAGAGTTTTCTAAATATCATCATGTTCTCCAGTATTACTAGGACCGGCTTCATCGTCATTTGAAGCTCGATATTGACGTCTAGAAAACTCAGCTGGGAATTTTTCTTGTGATGCTTCATATTCCCTCAGAATATCTAACTCGTCAAAGAAATCTGGTTCTTCTTCTATGTCGAATGAATCCCACAGAGTATCGTAATTGAAACACCATGAGTCACCGGGATTCTGAGGTGGCATGGTATAACTTTGACACTCAACATTATGTGCTTCGATGATCCGCTTCAAGCTTGGAACAAAGACTCTTTTTAATGGACTTGCATAACCCATGAAAATTCCTTCAATGCTCTTTGCACCAAATTTACCATAAGGTTCTAGAACTGTACAGGGAGACCCAAACGGTTCCAGATACTTCAGGTTAGGTTTGCGGTTGTTGATCAGCTCGAAACATGTCTTGTTGAATTTCTTCACTGTAAGAACCCGGTTGAGTATATAGCAAGCGGCTGATACTGCTTCTGCCCAAAAGTTGACTGGTAATTTCGAATCAGCAAGCATCATCCTAGCCGTTTCAATTAGTGTCCTGTTCTTTCTTTCAGCTACTCCATTTTGCTGCGGAGTGTAAGGAGCACTAAATTCTTGCAATATACCTCTCTCATTACAATATTCTTCCATCTTGTTGTTCTTAAACTCTGTACCGTTGTCACTCCTGATTCTTCTGATTCGAGTTTGGTACAAGTTTTCAATTTTTCTGAACAACGTCAACAAACTTTCAAATGTCTCATCCTTTGACTTTAGAAATGATACCCATGAAAATCTCGAGTAGTCATCTGTTACTACTAGACAGTAGAGATCACCAGTTATGCTTTTGACGTTCACTGGACCAAAAAGATCCATATGAAGTCTCTCTAACGGTCTCGAGACTGAGTTAACCTTCCTTTGAGGATGTGATTTCTTCTTTTGCTTTCCTTTGAAACAACTAATGCACTCCCCCTCAAGATGGAAACCTTTCACATGAACACCAATAACTAAGTCGTTATGCACCAGGTGATTCATTTTTCGCAGGTGAATATGGCCCATCTTTCGATGCCACAATTGCGATTCTTTTTCCGTTGCTCTTGACATAAAGCAATGAGCCTGACCCGTGGTAGTAGTTGCTACACTCATGTCCAACATGTACAGATCATTGACTCTAGGTGCTCTCATGATAACCCACTCTTCGGGAACAACAAATCCTGGTTTCAATATCAAACATTCCTTATCTGTAAAGTGCGTTGTATACATACGATCACAGATCTGAGAAATGCTCAGAAGATTGTTTTCAAGCTCGGCGATGTAGTTTACTCTTTCAAACGTGACAATACCATTAGATAGAGTTCCTTCACCAACTATACGACCACCTTGATTGCCTGCAAATCCCACATATCCTCCATTAAACCCTCGAACATTGTACAGTAAGGTCTTCTTCCCTGTCATGTGCCAAGAAGCTCCACTATCCATAATCCAACGTGAAACGGATCTTGGAAGCTCCTGCATATATCACAAACACTTAGTTAGATTTTGATGCCACCCAAGCCTCTTTTGACTCAGGTAGCTTGAACTTGAGGTGAGTTTTTGCAGTGTATAGTGGCGGAAAATTTTTTTCATTCATCTTTAAGCTCTCTTCAGACCCAATCTCAACCTCTTTGTATAAAAAAGAAATCATTTTTAGGAGGTTGACCAGATGATTGGTCTTTCTTTGGTACATACTTCTTCTCAGAAGCAGTAGACTTTGGTTTCTCAAGTTTCTCATAGTGATCCAGAGGAACATTCATCTTTACCGGGGTGGTAGAGGATGATTGTTTTTCCGTCTCAGTAAACTTCGGTTTTGGATAACTTGATTTCTTTTCAACTAATTTTGGCTTCCATGCTTGTTGAGGCGAAGCAACCCGTTTGTAAAATTTGTCAGTTTTAGTTACCACATTCTTTATGGGTTCAGTTTTGAATTTGGTGTTTTCATTTTTCAAAACTTTCTTCTCAACAATCATTGGAGCTTTGCCTTTAGCATCAGCTTTCCTTTTCTGACTCTCACCAACTTTATACTTAGGCTTTAAATTGGTGCACTTTCGTGCAATGTGTCCAACTTTGTTGCACTTGAAGTATGTACGGGTATCACTTTCCCGACTTGCGCCTTTGGTCTGAGGCTGTGAGGCCTTTTCTTCAAAAAATTCTTCATTTGATTTTGAAAAAATTTCAGATTCTTGCTCAGATGAGAACTCGAGCTTTTTACAAACACCTTTTTCTCAACAAACTTCTTGTTTTGAAAATTCCTTCTTTGATAATTCTTACCACCCTGATATCCACCCAACCATTTGTTTTGATTGTTTTTAGAAAAACGTGGCGGTACAACAGGTTTTTTGTAGTAAGCTTTATCTTTTTCAAAATTTAATTGCCTTTTGGAATGTTTCAAACCTTCGATTTCACAGACATCAATCTCAACTAGTTTAAAAACATTTTTCAATTTGTCGACATTCACATTTTCCAACGGAAATTCAAGATCCGAATACAACTTATCCGACCCCGACATCTTGTACATCACAAGATTAGGTTCTTCACTTAAGTTGTTTTTGGATGTTGATTTCGGAATGTATTTGTCCAAGAAACATTCTTCATCCTCAGTTGAGTCACTTTCAGATTTTAAAACACTTTCAACAATGCTTTAAAAACTTCGGACTGAACACTGTCTTCATCGGATGATGAAGTGAATGTGATGTCAATTGATTCTGGAAGTTTAACCTCATTTGTTTCATTATCATTAACCAACCCGGATTTTTTCTTTGTAAAATTATTCAACACTGGCGGTGGAACCTGATGATACCCAACCCCAGTTTCGTCCGAATAAACATCTTCGCCAGCTTTGTTCTTCCCGATTGGTTTAGGAACGATATATTGAAGAATAAAACTTGCGGAGTTGTAACTGTTGAGTTTTAGATGGATGCGTTCATTTTCAATCTTAGCTTCTTGAACCTGAAGCTTCAGATTAGCAATCTCATCCAACTGTTGGTTGATTTGCCTCTCTTTCGACTGAAGTACTCCTGTCAGTTGAAGGTTTTCTTTAAATGTTTTATCATTTCTTTCATCAGAATCTTTTACCGTTCTTTTTAACTTCTCGTAATTTTCAGAAAGTTGACGGTTTTCAAGAATTAACTTTTCGTTTTCTTTCCTGATTTGTTCTACGTCAATTTTATCTTTTTCAAGTTTATCAGTTAATTCTTTTAATCTGTCATTTGAGGCTTTTACCAACTTATCACGACTTAAGATCTGATTTTCAACTTCTCTGACTCTTTCTGTCAGCTCTTCAGTCTTTTTACCGATGAGGTAAGCAAGTGTACTACAAACCTTGCAGTCTTTCATGCAATTTTTGCAGTCGCTTTCAATTTTGGCTTTCTTACCTGACTCATTGGTTGAATCATTAGAACTGACCTTGCTTTTAGACTCAGTTCCAGACTCAGAAACTACCTCTAACTCTTTTGCTGCAAGCACTTTGTCAGCCATTTTCTTCAGGTTATCTGCAGTGAACTCTTTGGTCGTGTCAATAATCCCATCATCGATCTTTTTCGACTGTAGCTCTTTTTCTTTCTCTTCATCACTTCCCCATCACAATCTTTGATTTGCTTCTTCCTCTTCTGTAATTTGCTCAATCAGAGTCTCGACAAGAAGTGTTGATGGTTCCACAAGTATATTTCCCTTAGGATCCAAATAGTATTCTTTGTCAGCGTCCCATCTTTTCGCGCTTTTTGCCTCTTTCCATGCACGAAAATGTCTGTCTTTCATTGTTAAAGCTAAACTCTTTCTGTTGACATATTTAACTTCCCCTGATCAGGTATCTTTCCAAGGAACAATTTTTTCCGTGAAGGCATATCCCACTGCGTCTTTTTCTGGTAACACATCACTCCAATCATATCCTTCATCGTCATAGATAACAGCTAATGCTCTCGACTTTTCTTTGGGAGCATCTTCTATCTGCTTCATTCTGGGAGATTCTGCTTTGTTTTGATGATAGATGGCTCTTTTGTAATAATCTTCATGGAAAGGATTGGCTGTTTCATCAGTGGCTGCATTTCGACATTCTCGTTTAAAGTGCCCTTTTTGCTTGCACTTGAAACATGTAACCTTCGATTTATCAAAACCTAGCTTCGTTGAAGGTCCGCCAACGGAATGTCTGCCTGTTATCTCCATGAATCTTTGAGCCCTTCTGACCGCGCTTGCCATACACCATCTGATATCAATTAACTCCATCTCCTCAGGGTCTATTTGATCATAATCTTCCTTGGTGAGGTTTGTGTTTCCGATCTTTCCAGCAACAAGGCTTTCATATGATTCCAAGACAGATGCTAAAAACACCATTTGCTGCTTGGCGGATTCTTCACTGAAGTTTTATGCATTTTTTAGATCAACAACAATATTGCACTGGAACAAATTTTTCGGAACTGATTGACTTGGAGAAGTTGAAGATGATCCTCCATGATAACCACTGCTTGGACTTTCTTGATTTGACATATTTGAATTTTCTGCTGAGAAGGCATTTTTCGGGGACACAGTTTTAGGAATCATACTTCCTCGATAATATAAGTCAACATTTTGCTGATACGAGGAATTGTTGACTTTGTTCGTTTTTCTGATCTCCAATTCATGACTCTCCAACCTTTCGATTAGTAAATCAACTGTTATATCAGTCGACTTCACTGTGTTCTTTATCATTAAAGCAAAGTACTGCCAGTCTTTCGCATCAGGCAGTGAGTCAAACAGCTTATCAACCAATTCTTCCTGAGAATACACAATATCATATCTTGCAAGTTCCAGCTTTAAGTGACCAAATCTTTCTATCATCTTTGACACACTCTCATTTTTCAAACACCAAAACAGATCGAATTCTTTTCTCAATAGCTTTTTCTTGTTTTTAACAATTTCGGCACCACCCACACATTTCATTTTTAATTTCTACCAAAGATCTCTGGAATCTTTGTATTCAATCAATGATATAATATCATCTCTCACTGATTGATGAAGTAAAGCGATGCATTTTTGTTCCGCAATGAAATTCTCTTGTGGAGTATCCGTTAAGTTCTCATAATCAGTTCTTCCGATGTCAAAACCAGTTTTCAAACTCTTCCAACTTAGGTATGCAAATGCCTGTAGCAATTCCTCAAATCTGCTAGCCCATCGGTTGTAGTCCTCTATGGCCATTAACTTGGGTGGTTTGTTGTAGGTGCCGTAGGCATTATCAACACTCAAAGAATCAGCAATGGTTTTCTTCGGACTTGGGTTTGTTGGTGCGTTTTCATTTGTGTTGTTTATTGTATCATCTCCTGTGCTTCCAGTGTAAGCAAAAGCGTCACTGAACGGATTCAGAAAATCATCCATCTTCAAGTACCTAAAACAATCAACAAACACTTAGAAAAATTTGTGATATGAGAAACAATTTCAAACGAAATGGATTCAAGCGAAATGAATCAATCTTCAAACGAAATAAGTCTCAAGCGAAATAATCTTCACGCGAAATGACTTTCAAACGAAATGCCAATTTGGTGTGAAATGGTAATCTTTCAAGCGAAATGACTATTTCGTGCGGAATAGTCAAACGAAATCACACTCTTCAAGCGAAATAGTCCTCTGGTACGAAATGGATGACTATTTCGTATGAAATGATGTCCACAAAGTTGATTCCGTGCGAAATAACATTCACAAGATTGATTCTGTGCGAAATGATGTCCAAAAGGTCTATTCCGTGCGAAATAAGAAGCTGATTTCGTGCGGAATGAGGAACTGATTTCGTGCGAAATAAGCTGACGTCACACTGTCGGTCAAGTATTTGTCAAATTGATCCGGTTTTACGTCGATTTAAGGTCCAATTCTTTCAAGGATTCGTTAAAACTATGTTTTACGTGATATATGTCAAACTCAAGCCATTTTAACCGTTAAATCCTGATTAATTTTGAAAAGAATGAGTAGAAGTGAGAAAAACTGATGAAAACAAGTCGAATCGGTATGAACTCTTCCTCCTGTGCTCTGATATCACTTGTTAGATCGTTGTGCGACCTAAACGAGTCGTTCAGAAGAGTTTTAATCCATATCAAAGGAGGAATCAATGATATAGACTTGATTACAGCTTGATTCTTCCTAATTATCTTCTTTTTATTGATTTCAAAGCTTTACAGATCAGTTGACAAATTGGCAGCATGTAACATCCCAAAAATACAATTCTTAAATTTGCAATTAAGTTGCAAATAAATTAGTAAAATAATCTAATTAGTAATGACACTAACCTAGTTAGTTTATCACTTATGAGTAGTTAAAGACATAGAAATAAAATAAAAGAAACTAGAGGGACCAAAAGTGTTAAACTTGAAAATAGTTTTAATAAAAACATTTTTATTAAAACACAAACTCAAAAAAATTCAGTACGGGGATCGACCAGAAGCAAGTGGGGAAGGCAATTGAAAGTAGTCTATCCGGGTTTATAGACAAAATTCAAAACACGGTGTTGTCACTTGTTGAAGAACGAATCAAAAGGTTGGAGGATAGTGTCAACCTTATGAAGGAGAAATCAGGAGAACGTAAAGGGTGTTCATACAAAGAATTTATGGCGTGTAAACCGCCAATCTACAACGGGGAGGTTGACCCGATAATTTGCCAAAGATGGTTGGGCGACATTGAAGGGGTGTTTGAAAGGACCCATTGCGACGAAAGTGACTTTGTTGCTTACGGAACGGGTCAGTTGAGAGGACAAGTTAAAGATTGGTGGGACAAGAAAAAGAATGAAATAGGGGCCGAAGCGGCAAGGGCCATGACATGGGAGGAGTTTAAGACGTCGTTTCTTAAACATCATAGTCCCAAGGCGGTCATTAATAAAATCAATGAAGAGTTCATGCAACTTAGGCACAAGGGCGAGACCATAGACAAGATTACGGCGACGTTTATGGATAAGATGAAGTTTTGCAGTGAATTGGTGACGAATGAGGAACAAAAGATATACTACTACTATAACATGTTGAGCGCCGAGTATAGGGAGTTCATGACTCCTTCAAAATACGAGACCCTTAGCGAGATCATAAACGTTGCTCGGGAACGGGAAATCGAGCTGAAGAAACAAGTTGAAAGGGGTGAGCGAAGGGTACAGGATGTGAATCCAAGCCCTACAAAGAAAGCTCGAACTGGAGAATCGGGAAAGAAGGTTGATGCTAAAGGTGGGTCGCCAAATTTCAAGGTGTGTGGAAAGGGGCACAAGGGCGAGTGTCGCTTCAAAGACAAACCGTGTCCGGTATGTGGGAAGACGGGACACACCGCGTCGTTATGTCCCGGAAAGGTTTCCGTTTGCTATAAATGTTATCAGCCCGGCCACAGAAAGTCTGAATGCCCAGAATTGGTGGGAAAGAGAGACACTAAAGAATCTTCAACGGAAGCTCCAAAGGCGAAAGCTAGGTCCTTCCAACTTACAACAGTTGAAGCAAAGACAGAACCCGATGTGGTCTCAGGTATATTCGCAATAAACTCGATCCCCGCACGTGTATTATTTGATACGAGTGCGAATAAATCCTTTATTTCACATGGATTTATTCGACATCCTTCATTTGTATTGAAATAGGGGACAACAAGAGTTTTATAGTTTGTGATATTTGTCGAGGCTGCAAATTAAGCATCGATGATGAAGAATACTTGATAGACCTAATCTCGATGTCAATGGGAAAATTTTAAGTAGTCGTTGGGATGGATTGGCTATCCCAGCACCACGCAAAGGTCGTGTGTTTTCGTAAGGAGATAAAGCTAACATCTCCGAGCGGAAAACATGTCACTATCTATGGCGAAAAAGGAGGTAATCCCATAATATGCTCGATGTTGAAAGCTCACAAGCTTATGAAGCAAGGATGCAAGGCATTTATGATATACGCAAATGAGCCCGAGAAAGAATCATTGAAGATTGAAGATGTACCGGTAGTACGGGACTACGAAGATGTGTTTCCGGAAGATTTACCGGGGATACCGCCAGAACGGGTAGTAGAGTTCGGAATCGAATTGATTCCGGGCGCAAAACCCGTAGCTAGAGCACCGTACCGACTCGTGCCATCGGAATTACAAGAGTTAATGTCCCAGATTCAAGACCTGCTTGACAAAGGATTCATAAGGCCGAGTGTGTCTCCTTGGGGCGCACCGGTACTGTTCGTGAAAAAGAAAGACGGAAGCATGCGCATGTGTATCGATTACCGGGAGTTAAACAAACTCACGATAAAGAACCGATACCCGCTTCCGAGGATAGATGATCTATTCGACCAATTACAAGGTGCGAACTGGTTTTCAAAGATTGACCTTAGATCGGGGTATCACCAACTAAAGGCCAAGGAGGAAGATGTGCCGAAGACGGCTTTCCGCACGCGATACGGACATTACGAGTTCCTCGTGATGTCATTTGGGCTAACAAATGCACCCGCGGCTTTCATGGATCTTATGAACCGGGTTTGCAAGCCAATGCTGGATAAATCAGTCATCGTGTTTATCGACGATATTTTGGTGTATTCGAAAAGTGAAGCTGAACATGCACACCACTTACAAGAGGTGTTAGAGACACTTAGACAAGAAAGGTTATATGCAAAATTCTCGAAGTGCGCCTTTTGGTTACAAGAGGTGCAATTCCTCGGCCACATCATAAGTGCCGATGGAATATTGGTGGATCCGTCAAAAGTTGAGGCCGTGTCGAAATGGAATTCCCCGAATAACCCTTCGGAAATTAGAAGCTTCTAAGGGCTTGCGGGATACTATAGGAGATTCATTCAAGATTTCTCCAAGATTGTGTCGCCACTAACAAAGTTAACTCGGAAGGAGGAAAAGTTCATTTGGGGCGTTGAACAAGAAAGGGCGTTTCAGACGCTAAAAGAGAAATTAACTCAAGCTCCGGTATTAACGTTGCCGGACGGAGTCGAAGACTTAGTGGTTTACTCGGATGCCTCTTTATCAGGGCTCGGATGCATTTTGATGCAACGGGGCAAAGTTCGAGGCAATTGAAGATACATGAAAAGAAGAATCCCACACACGATCTCGAATTGGCTGCGGTGGTATTTGCGTTAAAAATATGGAGACACTATTTATATGGGGTAAAGTGCACCATATTCACCGACCACAAAAACCTAAAATAATTCTTCGATCAGAAGGAGTTAAATATGAGCTAGAGACGATGGTTAGAAACGGTCAAGGATTACGATTGTGAAATACACTACCACCCCGGGAAAGCCAATGTAGTGGCTGATGCGTTGAGCTGAAAGGCAGGTTATGCCCCGATACGAGTACAATCATTGCAGCTCATTGTGACCTCGGGCTTACTTGAACGAATCCGAAGAGCAAGTAAAGACGGAAAACTGGAGAAAGGAAAGGATTGTTGGCCAAGTTAAAGATCTCGAAGTAGGCAACCATGGTTTGAAAACACGTTTCAATAGAATTTGGGTTCCTAACACATGTGGAGTTAAAAAGCTTCTACTCGATGAAGCTCATAAGTCCCGTTATTCCATCCATCCGAGAGCGACCAAAATGTATAACGACTTAAAACAAAACTATTGGTGGCCCGGAATGAAAAGAGATGTTGTGAAATACGTGGAAAAATGCTTGACATGTCTACAAGTCAAGGCGGAGCACCAAAAACCATACGGTAAACTCCAACCGGTAGAAATTCTGGTTTGGAAATGGGAACATATTACGATGGACCTATTAACCAAGCTACCAAAGACGAACCGCGGCTTCGATGCTATATGGGTAGTGGTGGATAGATTGACGAAAAGTGCTCACTTCATTCCGATTCGTGAGACTTATACGTCAGAAAAGATGTCAAAAGTTTACACTAATGAGATAATAGCTCGTCACGGAGTATCGGTATCCATCGTATCGGATAGAGATACCCGGTTTACTTCAAAATTTTGGCGAGATTTTCAAGAACAAATGGGAACAAAACTCTTCATTAGCACCGCTTACCATCCTCAGATGGATGGGCAGAGTGAAAGAACAATACAAACGCTAGAGGATATATTGCGGGTGTGTATCATCGACTTTGGTGGAAGCTGGGATGTTTATCTACCCTTAGCCAAATTTTCATACAACAATAGTTATCATTCAAGTATCGGCATGGCACCTTACGAGATGCTATACGGTAGGAAATGCAGAACCCCGGTGTGTTGGGGTGAAGTGGGTCCGCGGGAACTGGCACATAAAGACATAGTTCAGGCCACTAATGAGAAAATTGAAGTGATGCGAGCCCATTTGAAAGCAGCCCATGATAGGCAAAAGTCTTATGCCGACAAAAGACGAAGACCGATAGAATTTCGGGTAGGCAACATGGTTATGTTAAAGGTTTCCCCATGGAAGGGAGTTATTAGATTCAGAAAAAGGGGGAAACTAAGCCCGAGGTTTATCGGGCCATTTAAAATCATCGAACGGGTTGGCAAGGTGGCTTATCGCCTCGAACTACTGGAATAGTTGAGTGGAATACATGGCACATTTCATGTGTCGCAATTGCGGAAATGTCTAGCGGAGGAAACATCTTACATCCATTACGACGATATCGAAGTGGATGATAGCTTGAATTATGTGGTAAGACCATTGGAGATTTTAGATCGAAAGATTAAGCACTTGCGAAACAAACAAATCGATCAAGTTAAGATCAAGTGGGAGCATAGGAAAGGCTCGGACATTACGTGGGAGTCCGAAGAGGAGATGCGACGTCTCTACCCTACATTATTTGGTACGTGCTCGGGTTTCGGGGACGAAACCCTTTTAAGGGGGGTGGACTTGTAACATCCCGAAAATACAATTCTTAAATTTGCAATTAAGTTGCAAATAAATTAGTAAAATAATCTAATTAGTAATGACACTAACCTAGTTAGTTTATCACTTATGAGTAGTTAAAGACATAGAAATAAAATAAAAGAAACTAGAGGGACCAAAAGTGTTAAACTTGAAAATAGTTTTAATAAAAACATTTTTATTAAAACACAAACTCAAAAAATTCAGTACGGGGATCGACCAGAAGCAAGGGGGCGACCAAGCTTCTCAAAACCCTAACATTCACTAATCTCATAAATTGAAGGTGCAAATCTGATCCAAAACGAAATCCGAGCTTAGATTTGTGATCCTCATCGCAAGAGGGTTATAAGGTATGTAAAATTTGATGAGAATTCTCTACTTGAAATTCTCATGAATTTGGGAAATCTGAAATTTGATGATGCATGTTTGTTACTTGGGTAGAATAGGAATGATAAAGTGTCTAGGAGTAAAACCTAGACAACAATATGTGAAATCATGCCTAAATTCTGAAAATTTCATGAACACATTGAAGGTGATTCATGGGTTTTGTGAGAAAATGATAAACACTAGGATGATAGTGGTTGTTCTATTAACATTTGACATATGTGAAGTGATTTCAGAATTTTAGAGGATAAAGTTCATGTAAGGTAGTTGATTGATGAAGAATTAGGGCTATATGACAAGTTATGAACTTGATAATATATAGTGTAAATTTCTGCCCTTAAAGTGTTCGCATAAATGCCTCAAAGAAGGCTTAAATCTGAAAATTTGAGTTAAACCGCATGATTGTGATGTTTAGGCAAAATATGCGAACTATGAATTGAAAAGAGTCATAAACATGTCTTGGTTGAACTCAATAGGAAAGGATACCGGAGCTCCAAGCGGACAAGCCGGTGGCGACTTGCGTTTGAAGGGCGTGCACTAAAGGTATGTAACTTGATTCGTTACATTGGGTAAACTTTGATAATTTGCATAAGTATAGTGAATTGTAGAATAAAAGTTGTCTTAATTTGAAGCGATAATGTTCGCTATATTGATTAATAAGACCAGGATTGGTTACAACCTGTTGGTAGTCATTATAATGGAGGATTCCGTAGATGAGCCAAACGGGTCGAACAATCGATTAATGTGTGGCGAATGCTTCGTGATATAGTAAATTGGTCTTTTGTTATTGTTGATAAACGACATATTAGAATATGAGAATTTAATATGTTGGTTTGTAAGAATGAGAAATCCGAGAGTTGGTTTGGGCTTATAATTAAATCAGTCAAAACATAAACTTACAGTGACTACCGTAAGTTACGGTATCCACCGTAACTTACGGTAGAGATCAGAAGTCTTACGGTGGATCACTACTGATTTACGGTAGACCAGAATAATCAAGTGACTACCGTAACTTACGGTAGATACCGTAAGTTACGGTAGAGTCCGGAAAATTTTGTAAATTTTTGTATATTATAGCTAATCGAATCCGTTTTGATAGTAGTTTCGATTATGTAATATTTCTAAGAACTCTAATACTAGTTTTTATGTAAACATTTCAGTTTCTAGGTATTGCAAGAATACGGATAGCGGTCAAGCAAGTTTTTGAAGAACCGAACACAACTTTTGAAGCTTCCGCGATTTCATAACCTTGTTAAACAATGTTTCTATTTCTTTTGAAAGTAAACAATTTGCTAGTCAGGTCTTGAATATTTTAACTAGTCATTTGTTGATTAGTTTTGATTACTTGGAACTTTGTTTTGGGTAACTATGTTTTAATTTAGACACCTTTTATATAAATCGTATGAAATTTTATTAAATTCAAGTAATAATAAGATGGGTGTTACACAGCACCTCGGCTCTGAAATCCGAATTGTTACAAATGATGAACTAGCTCAGCTATATATAGAGTGGGCATTTCGTACGAAACCAACATAACTCATTTCGTGCGAAATGGTCAAATCTCATTTTGTACGAAATGACTTGTTCATTTCGTGCGAAATGACCCATTTACATGCAAACCCTAATTTCTAACCTACTGAGCACTGGTTTATCCTATCTAGACATTAGACTCGATAAAGACGAAGTTAACAGACATTTATGCACCAATATATATATATATATATATATAATAAAACTCATTTTGTTTTAATTATTAGAATTATTAAAATAGTTGTTTTAAATTAATGAGTAAAAAGACTGAATTACCCTTCATTTAACTTTTATAATTAATTGTGTTAGGCCTAAAGGAAATAACGTGCAACATTTGGAAACGTTAAGTACAAAACTCATCAATTTTAAACATAAAGGACACCGCCTGAAAAATGGTATAAAGATAAAGGACATTTCTTGCAAATCACTCTTTTATTTACGAGTTTCATAATCGTACGATCAAGCAAAACGATATCCACAACATTTCCGGAACAAAATCCAAATTACACATGCCTTGATACCCTTCACATAACTTAGATAACAAGTTAGAAGGGTTAGAAATGTCAAAAAGATGATAAAATAAGTCAAGGGGCCAAAACTGTCAAAAACAAAATATTTTGCATCAGAGTGCCTTACGGACCGGAAGGCACTACCTCTTACGGTCCGTAAGGGGTGCCCCGATGCAGAATTTTGCTTGTTCACCAAGTTCTGTCATCATTCTTCAAACTGTGACACCTAGAACGAATTTTGCCACCTTTAATCTGGTCATTACACATGTTAGGATACTAAACAACATCAAAACACACTTAGCAACACCTCCTTGATCCTCCATTATTATAAATAGGCTCAAGTTCTTGAGTTTTATTCACACCTCTCATTCTTCACTTCTTAAAAACTCTCTTGGAGCTTGCTTCTGCACTTGAGGCCTCCATTCTTGAGTTCAAATCTTCCTTTCAAACACAAGTAAGTGTTTCTCCTAGTCTATTTCATTTTATTAGTTAGTTATTAGCCAAAAGTCAAGCAACTTGACTTTTGCTTTGACTTTCGGTTTTGACCATTTCGGTCAAGTCAAAATTCAAATTAAACTTTGCTACGTGATTGTAATAATGAAGACGTCAATCCCTAGCTATTACACCCTCTGATCATCATGTTTAGTAGGCGAAAGAACGAGTCAAACATGTTTTACATAAAAGTAAAAAAGGCAGAAATTGCATTTACAACAAATGAGTTTTTAAGTATTAAAACCAAAAGTTTTCACACCAAATTAGTTTCTATAACATTATAAGACTTGTTTTATTGTGTCTAACTCGTCATTTCTAGTTTAGTGCTCAATTGCTAGTAGAAAGTCAAAGAGTTTGACTTCTACTTTAACTTTCGAATTTGATCCGTTTAGTTAACCTTAGGACCAAATTAAGCTAAACAATATGACCATAATAATATAGAGAATAATCCTCTGAGATTATACCTTATGGTCATTTCGTTTGGTGGGTCAATTGACAAGTCAACTATTTATGTCTAAAAATGTCAAAAATGCCCCTTTGGCATAAAATGGTTTTAAATTTTATATCATCTATGTTCAAATTTCAAGACTAATCATATAACATCATAAACTCGTTTTGACATGTTGGACTCGTCATAGACCCATTTCGATCATCAAGACCCGTGTTTACACGCATGACTATTTAATTAGCGTAAATTAGTTGTAACAGGACAAAACTTTTCAAAAACTCTTTCAAATCATAATTTTGGGTTTTAACCAACCATATTACATGAGATCCCTTGCTCATATGGTTATAAACCACATTCTATCTACTCTTCTGTCAAAATCCGTATTTTACGCATTTAATAAAGTATCGACGTAAACTTTATGTTTTGGACAGATTCTGTGTTGTCACTTTAACCAAGCATAACTCAGTCAAAACTTAACCAAACAAAGTAATCTCTTACTTTTTAATTAAGTTCTATGAAATACGATTTTAACCATGTATGATACACCTAGAAACACTTCTGGTTAGACCCTCAAATACCTAAAACTAAACCAAAGGTCAAAACTAAATGATATGTAAAGATCAATAGTTTTGACCATTTTCTGGGTTCCAAATAGAAAAACTTTCTAAACACGAAATGTTTAGTTTTCTCGAATCCAAAGTATACTATATGTATGCTACAAGTTTTATTACCAAAATCAAGGTATTGCAATACTAACTATTTTCGCGACAAACTTGGTTACAAAACTAATTTACACATCAACTCTTGTGGTTGACCAAAGTATTGCAATACTAGACATTTTGCCATATCCTTGGCTACAAAACCTATGTTACTCACCAACTTTGTGTACCATCTATTTTCACATATGTTTCAAGTGCTAATGTTTGATAATATTCAAGAATGCTATACATAGGAATGGACTTGGGCCTTAGCTTACTTTAAATTAAAAATAGTTGTTTGTAATCTTTTATGTTTGAAAGATAATGGAATTCAATAGTTCCATAAAAGTTTGCTTCTTTTTTCCGATCCCGTGGAAGAAAACAACTTTAGTATCATGTGTTGTGAACAATTTGTTAGGTGACTCCCAGACGTTTACGTTGCGTCTTTTTTTTTGTACGCAGTAGGGGTGTTATAGATTGGTATCAGAGCAATGGTTATAGGGAATTAGTTATTAGAAACGTTTTTGACATAGACTATAACCTTCCTAGGACCTAAACGTGTGGTAACTCGCGTCTAGATTCTTAGTACTACAAATATACAAAATCATCATTTGTCCTTGGGTGATTATAAAATATACAAGGTCGCCATTCATTCATAAAAGTCAGTGTTTTCAAAATTTTACAAGAAATCATCATCTATCCTTAGTTGATTTATTTTTAGGCTTTTAAACCTTAAAAGTTTTTCAAAATCTCGTCAAAGTTTTGGGTTTAAATAAAGTGAACACGTGCAATCTGGAAGGGTGGATGCCTTAACCCTGAGTTTTCTATCTAAGGCTAGAGTGTTTGTACAAATCCACATAATCAGACCAATCACTCTTACTTGTGAACTCTTGGGGTGAGTGTCCACTTATAGGCTAAAGTATATCTTCGCGAAATATTATAAAAACCCATTAATTTTGATTATTCATTATGTCATTAATTCGTTTGAAGTAATGAATATATGATTACAATCCTTGTGCTTCATTGATATTTTAAAGTTCTTTTTTACTATTCTATGATTCGTAAATCTCACTCGTTTTCCTTTGTGTTTATTCCCTCATTTAGAATGCCTCCTTCTTGCGAAATTACCCAAAACGCTGAAATGACGACTTTGATCGCCCAACAAATGGCTGCGATACTTCCATACCTCGCAACACAACTCAATCAAGACAACAATAATAACAACAATGTACCTACACCTTGTAATTACAAACAGTTCAACTTTGCTAAACCCACCAAATTCTATGGGTCTAAGGCAGCTACTGGGCTTCTGTAATGGTTTGAAAGTATCGAGAGCACTTCCGCCATTTCAAGTATTCCAATGACCGTAAGGTAGAGTTTGCTTTGAGTGCGTCTATCAGAAGAGAGCACTCATGTGGTGGATGTGACAACCCTCAAAATCCCATGTATTCCGTACAATCTTTTAATGTTAATTAAAGTACTTGATGACTGTGCTGAATCATTTAACTGCTCTCTGATTACTGTGTTATACTTACATGTATTTGTTAACATACTAGTAGTATACAGAAAAGTTATTAATAGTCTGGTATGCTTTCCTGAGTGTTGAAAATTAAAAACGTTGCAAAAATATATATGTAGAACACTTTACGGATTAATTAAGCACTTTAACGGAACAACACCGAACCAAACAACCGGACTTTACCCGGAACACAAAAATATTGTCAAACACATTATTTTTATTTTTCTAAGCTAGTTAGGGTCCCCGAGCACCCTAACACACTATATATTACACCACACATATATTCACCAACTAAACTCTTGAATTCCAAGATCACTAACTATCTAGTTGCATTCCAACTAAACCAACCCCCCCCCCCCAAATCGGTTCTAGAAGTGGGATCTCTACTTGATTTTTCTTGAATTATTTAAATGGTTTGTCATGTACTTGAGGGACATTATGTCTAAGGGGTAATGAGATGTTGGAAAGGTTTGATATATATCCACAAGTCCCTCATCCTTGAGCATCTTCATCAACAACAAACTCCTCTCTCTCTCTCCCCCATACAAGCTTCGGCCGAACTCCCCTACATACCCCACCATTGTTTTCTTTCAAGCTCCATCCATTCCATTCATCTACAAAGGTGTAAGAAGGTGAACAACGAAGCTTGGTGTTCTCGGAAGTTGAAGGACCTCTCTCGTTTTCTTTTAACCACCACTTTTCCACACTTGAACTCCCCTAGCCTTGTGCTAGTAGTAAGTTTCTTAAATCTTCATCTTGTTCATGTATTTGGTGGTTAAAAGTTGATTAAATGGTTAAAACTTAAGAAACTCTAAAGAACTTACATTAATCTTGAACATAAAGGATGAAGGATGGATAAAGAGAAGTTATGTGTGTAAATCATGTAGATCTTGTGTTGTTATGATTCTTGATTTATTTCCTGATGATTTGCTGGTTAATAATGATGTTTGATGTTGTTGTGATCACTAAACATGTTAACGGAATCAATCGAACACGAACTAGAAAGCTAAAGGCTGAAAAACAAAATCTGTCCAAGCTTTTACAGCCAACTTCAGTTGGCTGTAAACAGGCCATAACTCAATGAAAAACTGATATTTTGAGCCTATAACGTGTTATTATGAAATACGGTTCTAATGGCACCAGAATCATAATTTTTGGACTTCGTTTACTATTTTTAAAGTGTCATTTCGTAACAGCAGCTAGAGCTGCATTTTTCTGCTGAAAATATGCGTTTTGTTTTCTGTCATAACTTGAGTTCTGTGTAGAGTTAGATCATGAAACTTGTACTGTAGATGGCCACCGATGTATTTGTAATTCTCTCGCTGGAATTTCGTAAATCAGACACTCGATGAATTTTAAATAAATTATTATGTGGACTGTGGTCAGAAAAAGATAAATCTGAGTTCAGTCCGGAAAATGAATTTTTATAAAATATTAGTAATGAACTGGAGCCCGATATTTTTACACAATAAAATTTTGAACGTTTAAGACATTCTGTAAAAATTTGGGAATTTTTGGAATAAGTTAACTATTTTATTAAAATGTCTGAAAACAGCCCGGTTTTGAATATTTAAGCTGAAACGACATAAGTTGTAATTTGCGTGTCTAAATGTCGAGTATGCTATCTGTGAATGATATAACGTGTTATATGTGTTATGTGCATTATCGTATGTTTGTTTATGAGTGGGGAATGGATGGGAAACTTATATGGGCATAAACCGTTAAAGTGATGCATGTTATGTGATAGATACGTGTAGGAACTTTGTGCTCTATTTGAAAATCACTAAATGACTAACTGGTAATCATATTAGGACGTGATTGACCGACCTTGACCGTTAGCTATATTTGAGAATCTAACCGAGCAAACCAAGGTGAGTTCACACTCCTAAGGCATGGGATTCCCGGTGGGTTGGGAATGGGATTGAATAAATACTCGTACTATCATTACTATTAAACTACTTTTCACTGTCCTCGGATTGAAGGGCACGTACGTAAAACCTACGTACACTCATACTTACTACGGTCCTTGGATCAAGAAGGGCACGTACACACACGACTAGTCTACAACATGGGAAGCCCCCATTAATCATCGCAAACATATTTGGGAAATCGCGAAACGGATTAATACTATCCACATGGGAAGCCCCCACTAATCTTCGCAAACATGCCTGGGAGACCGCGATACGAATTAACACGATACATGGTTTACAAAACGAACATATGATTTACGAAACGAATGCTATAACTAAATAACCAACTGTGAACTCACTCAACTTTGTTGTTGACTCGTTGTTACATGCCTTACAGGTCGCTAGATGGAGCTTGCACGAGGAGGAGGTTGTTGTGGAATACGGATTGTTATGTCCCGTACTAAACATCTAAACTTTATGAACTTATTAAATCTACGTTTTGGACTTTAAACTTATGAACTATGGAACTTATGTTTCGAACTTACGTTTTATGCTTCCGCTGTTTAAATCTGAACTTTGTTAACCTAAAGACGGTCTACTTCCTTTTGGTCACCAATCGTATTGTGTTTGGTTTTATTTACTTAATTGTGTTGTTCAATATGATTGGTGGCTCGATCCTGGTCATGTCACGCCTCCAAGCGGTGATACTCCGCAGGGTGGATTTTGGGGGTGTGACAGTGGAACGGAATTATGAGGGATTAAGGTGCGGAAGAAGCTTTGGCGTTAACTTGGGAAGAGTTTAGGAATCTCATGATAAAGGAATTTTGCCCAAGAAATGAGATAAGGGCTCTTGAAAACGAATTTCATGATCTTAAGCAAGATAGCAGGGAAAATCGTGACTACACTGATCAGTACGAAGAGTTGAGCCTACTTTGCCCCACTATGGTCACACCTTTGGATCGGGTAATTTAAAAGTATATCGAGGGTCTACTGACCAGATCCAAGATGTTGTCACTGGCAGCAAACCGACTAATGTAGGGGAGGCTATCGAACTAGCTGCAACCTTAACAAATTCCCAAGTCAAGAAGGGAAAACTTTTCCACAAAGGTGATAAGAAGCAACCAGCTAAGGTTACTTAAGAGAAACCAACCGAAGTGAAAGTCGAACCCTCCATAAATTCAAAGAAGCGTAAGGTTTCAAATAATTTTGTTGTTGTTATCCCAACCAATCAAGTTGCCCCCAACCAACCAGCTCCACCCCTACTAAGAAACCCTATGCTGGCATTGCACCCTTGTGCATCCGATGAAACCGTCACCACTTATATCACTTACCTTGTCGCCAATGCACCCTCTGTGGACAACTTGGTGATTTAGTCAATGCATGCCATTTTGCTACTACTACCCCAAACCAAATTGTCAGAAATCCTACTCAACCCATTGCCCTTCAAACATTTCCTACTCTTCCTCATTATCTACCTGGATCCTACTACAATTGTGGTGATCATACTCACTACCGAAATCATTACCTCAAGCTTGTTAATGCCAATCCAGTTCACACACGAGCATGTAACATAAATGTTAATGAGGCTCGTGCCAATAACGTGGTTAATGGTATGTTCCTTGTTAATAATCAACCCGCTTCTATTATATTTTATTTGGGTGTCGATAAAAAGTTTTGTATCTATTTCTTTTGAACCTTTTCTTTCTATACCACAAACTAAGCTAGGAAAACCTTTAACGACAGAAATAGCCAGTGGCGAACCTCTTGTACTCGATTCTATTATTTGTAATTTCCAACTAAACCTCAATAACCATTTTTTCCCATCGACCTCACGCCTATGCAACTTGGGAGTTTCGACATCATAGTAGGCATGGACTGGTTAACCAAACACCATGCCGAAGTTATCTATTTCGATAAAATTGTTCGCGTGCCTCTTTTATCTAGCGAAATCTTGGAGATTCATGGAGAGAAACCTTCTAAGGGACTCAAATTCATGTCTTGTACCCAAGCCCAGAGATACCTACGAAGGAAGTATGTGGCCTTATTGCCATATATCGGAGAGGAGAAAGACAAGGGTAAGAGTACTCAAGACATCTCCATTATTCGGGATTTTCCTGAAGTGTTTCCTGAAGAACTACATGGCTTACCCCCTATACGCCAAGTGGAATTTCGCATTGATCTTGTGCCTGGTGCCAACCCGATTGCTAAATCCCCTTACCATATTGCACCTTCTGAGATGCAAGAATTAGCAAAACAACTCAAAGAGCTTTCAGACAAAGGTTTCATTCGTCCGAGTTTTTCACCTTGAGGTGCTCCTGTCTTATTTGTGAAGAAGATGGATAGATATTTTCGCATGTGTATCAATTATTGTGAGCTTAATAAACTCACGATTAAAAATCGATATCCCCTACCTCGTATTGATGATCTTTTTGATCAACAAGAAGGTGCTACGTGTTTTTCCAAGATCGACCTCCGTTGTGGGTATAATCCGCTTCCTGTACTTGAAGAAAAGATTCCCAAAACTGCTTTTCGTACCCAATACGACCATTATGATTTTACTGTCATGCCTTTCGGCTTGATTAATGCTCCTTCTTTCTTAATGGACTTAATGAATATGGTTTGTAAACCTTATTTGGGTAGTTCATCATTGTTTTCACTAAGGACATCTTGATTTATTTAAAATCTCGAGCGGACCACGAACATCACCTTCATTTAACAATGGAACTCCTAAAGAAGGAAAAACTTTATGCCAAATCCTCCAAGTGTGAATTTTGGCTTAAAGAGGTACAATTTTTGGGTCACATTGTCAACAAACAAGGTATACATGTGGGTCCTGCCAAAATCACAACGATCAAGGATTGGAGTACACCCACTACTCCTACCGAAGTTTCACTCTTTTCTTGGTCTCGCTGGTTACTACCATCGTTACATCGCAAACTTCTCCAAGATTGCGGTTCCCCTCACTTCATTAACTCAAAACAGTAAACATTTTGAGTGGGGACCCAAACAAGAAGAAGCCTTTCAAACCTTGAAACAAAATCTTTTGTGATGCTCCTATTCTATCCTTACCCGATGGAAACAACAATTTTGTTGTGTATTGCGATGCCTTAAATCTAGGCCTTGGTTGTGTTCTCATGCAAAGAGACAAAGTCATAGCCTATGCATCGAGACAATTGAAAATCCACGAAAAGAACTACACAACTCATGATCTTGAGTTAGGCGTTGTTTTTGCTCTCAAAATTTGGAGACACTACCTCTATGGTACCAAATGTGTGGTTTTCACTTACCACAAAAGTCTCCAACATATTTTCATTCAGAAGGAATTGAACATGAGCCAACGACGTTGGGTTGAACTTCTGAACGACTATGACTGTGAAATTCGTTACCATCTTGGTAAGGAGAATGTCGTAGCCGACACACTTCGTCGTAAAGAACATATTAAACTTCATTGTGTTCAAGTCCAAACTGATATCCAAACACGTATTTTACGAGTCCAACGTACTTGTGTAACCCAAGGCATTATGTATGATGAAATGCCACATAATCTTGAGCATCAGCTTGAAAAAAAAAGATGATAGGTTCTCTATTTCTTGGATCGTTTGTGAGTTCCAAACCAAGATGATCTTCGTACATTGTTAATGAACGAAGCACACAAGTCTCGTTATTCTATCCATCCTGGTGCAGACAAAATGCCCATCGATCTTCATACCTAGTATTGGTAGCCGGGTATGAAAAAGGGCATAGCCTTGTATGTATCCAAATGCCTTACTTACCTTAAAGTTAAGGCAGAACTCCAACGTCACTCCGATTTGCTTGAGCAACCAGAAGTTCTGGTATGGAAGTGGGAGAACATCGCCATGGATCTCATCACTAAATTACCATGCACCTCTAGAGGTCATGATTCCATTTGGGTAATCATCAATCGTTTAACTAAGTCAGCACACTTTTGCTTATTCGCGAGGATTTCTCTAATGATAAACTTGCTAAGTTCTATATTGATGAGATTGTATCTCGTCATGGTGTTCCTTTAAACATCATTTTGGATTGTGATGCTTGTTTCTCTTCTTGTTTCTGGAAAACTATGCAATTTCTATATGAACCAGGTTAAATCTAAGCACCACATATCATCCTCAAACTGATGGACAAACCGAACGGGCAATCCAAATACTTGGGGATATGCTTAGAGCTTGTGTGATTGACTTTGGTGGTAGTTGGGATTCGCATCTACCTTTGATCGAATTCTCCTACAAAAACAGTTATCACTCCAGCTTCAACATGGCTCTTTTTGAGGCTCTTTATGGTCGAAAATGTCGTGCTCCTGTCTGTTGGTATGAAATTGGTGAAGCCAAGATCACTAGATCTGAACTCATTCAAGAAACAACAGACAAAGTTATAAAAATTTATAATAACCTTATAGCAGGTAGAAGTCGTCAAAAGAATTACGCTGACAAACGACGCAAACCTTTGGAATTCCAAATAGGTGATCATGTTCTTCTTAAGATATCCCCTTGGAAGGGTGTGATTAGATTTGGAAAAGCGTAAACTAGCTCCTCAATATGTAGGTCCTTTCAAAATTATTGAAAAGATTGGAAAGGTAGCCTACAAACTCGAACTACCTCCTGAACTTGGAAACATTCATCTAACCTTCCATGTGTCCAACGTAAAAAAATGTCTAGCTAACGAAAATCTACATATCCCTCTTGACGAAATTCAAATCAATGACACTATACATTTTGTCGAGAAACTTATGGAAATTATGGACCGTGAAGTAAAGAAACTCAAGCATAGCCGAATACCCATTGTTAAAGTTCTTTAGGAATCCAAACGTGGCCCAGAGTATACATGGGAATGAGAGGACCAAATGAAAGCTAAATACCCCCATTTTTCTCCTAAGTCTCGGGACGAAATTTCCAAAAGTAGGGGAGACTGTAACCATAACAAGTTTTCTAATATTGTACACTTTGATCGTTTTTGTGGTTTGTTGGTGCATAATGTCTATAGCCTACGTCTAAAGTCTAGGTCATGTCGGTAGCTTGTATAGGGGTAAAAATGTCAAATATGTAAAGTTTATATATGTTAGAAGTAATTTCGCACGAAATAGCATGTTGCTATTTCGCACGAAATTAACTTAGGTAATTTCGTACGAAATAGCATAATGCTATTTCATGCGAAATCATCTGCCTATATATAGGCATGTGATGCTTCTCATTTGGTACGAAATTAGTCAAGGTGTAACGAAGTGCTGTCCAATTTTCACCGTGTATTCAAGTCAAATATCAATGAGAAGCTTGTTTTAAGTATCATACTCTGTTTCTACATCGTTCTATCACTGATTTTAGGCTGTTTGACTGTTTCCGCCTTTCAAACGGCTTTGTGTTGACTCTGAACGACTCATATAGGTCGCAAAACGATCCTACAAGTGGTATCAGAGCTCAGGATGAGTCAATACACTTGAATCAATGCTCTTTTCTACTCATTCTTGGACTTCTGGACAAATTCATGGACAAAATGGACTGATCTTCTGATATAACGTGTAAAATACAGTTTTAACAAACCCTTGAAAGAATCAGACCTAAAATCAGACTAAAAGTGACAAAAATGGGCCAAAAGGTTGATTTCGTTTGAACGAGCCTCTTATTTCGTTTGAAAAGTTGAGGTTATTTTGCACGAAATAACTGATTTCGTTTGAAAATTAATTCCGTTTGGCTAATTTCACACGAAATTAGGTTTTGAGATTAATTTCGTACGAAATAACACTTGATTTCGCTTGAAGGTGTTATTTCGTTTGAAAAGTTGATTTCGTGTGAAAGTTGTTTTCGCTTAAAAGTTGATTTCGCGTGAAAGTCCATTTAGTTTTTGATTTCGTACGAAAGTCTATTTCGTGTAGAAACTGTTTT
This sequence comes from Helianthus tuberosus, assembly GCA_030545235.1. Taxonomy (NCBI): domain Eukaryota; kingdom Viridiplantae; phylum Streptophyta; class Magnoliopsida; order Asterales; family Asteraceae; genus Helianthus; species Helianthus tuberosus. The sequence goes on from CM060417.1 coordinate 39,727,904, forward strand.
CGCTTGAAAGTGACCAGATTTCAAAACTTGAAAATTTTTTCCGTAAACTGTTTTCGTAAAATGGATAATCAAGAGTTTTACAACTTCTTTGCCGGTGGGGGAATGACGGCAGCACAAACACCAGCCAGTATCGTGCAAAATGTGAACATGGAAAATGAACTTGGTACTATGCAGAAACCACCGAAATTGATGAACATCGACGAGTATTCCAGATGGGCTGATAGATTTAAGACTTGGGTGCAAGCAAACCATTTCGAATGTTGGATGAAAATCAAATCTAAATATGTTCCTCCAAAGAATGGTTCAGGTTTAGAGAAATCTATTGGAAGTTTGACTCCACAAGAACAAGAAGATTTCAAGGCAGAAAAGAAAATGATGAGTATCCTACAGCAAGCCATCAAAGAGGATATCTTAGTTCTGCTACAAGATCAAAGTTGCTCACAGTTTGTCTGGAATTGTCTAAAAGTCAAGTTTCAGGGAAGTGTGTCTATGATAAAAAGCAAAACTGCTTTGATGAAGAAAGAGTTTGATATCTTTACGGGTATAAAGGGTGAAACAATAAAACAGTTGATTGAAAGATACTGCCATTTGGTTGTTGAGATGAAGAGGTTGGGCATAACCAAAACGGATGAGGAATGGGTTGATAAATTGGCGGATGCATTGCCATACGATGAATGGGGCACTTATCTGTTGGTGTTGAAGAATAATTTGGAGTATGTCGGATTCAACCTTAGTTCATTCATTGAAAAGATTGAGTCACATGAGCTTGAGTTGACAAAGATTAGAAATATGAAGTCTTCAAGTGTTCAACAAGATGTCTCATTGTATTACAAAGGAAGTACTCCAGCAACATCGAATCTAAGTCCAAAAGTGCAAACAACCTTTAGTGCAGATTCAACATCCGGAGTATCATCTGTCACATCAAGCAATAATAACTCACCATTTGCAAGTTTTGAACCAAATCCAAAGGTTCAAAATTCACCTGATCAATCTTATACTCAAAGTTCGTCAGGATCAAACAGTCAAAGTCAAGGTCCAGGAATTCTGTGCAACATAGCAGTGAACATAAAGAATGCTCAAGACTTTACTGAATCATCAGCGAAGCAGCACATAGCACTTCTTGCTTCGGTGCTTGAATCGTATGAAAGCTTGGTTGCAGGTAGAATTGGGAACCCCGATATGACAAAGGAAGACTATGATCAGATCGATCCAGAGGAGCTGGAGTTGATCGACATCAAATGGGGAATGGCAAGCTTGGTGAGAAGAGCTGAACGATTTATGGAAATAACTGGTCGGAACAGTCTTTCAGGACCAGATCAAAAACTTGGGTTTGATAAATCAAAAGTCACATGTTTCAAATGTAAAGAGAAGGGACATTTCAAGCGGGAATGTCCAAACAGGGAGGTCAACAACCATTAAAACCCGTTCTCAAATGATTATTACAGATAAGCGATCTATCATAAGACAAATCAACAACCATTCACCCAAAGACCTCAAATCGAAAAAAAACCTGAAAAAGCTCTTCTAGTTAATCAGGATGATGAGAAGGTTGCAGAGGGGTTTAGTTGGGATAAGTATATCCCTGGCAGTGAAGGTATGGCAATGATGGCAGAGATTGTGGAAGAACCGGAATGCGTTGTGGAGACAGAAGAAGTCAGTGAAGTGACATCTGAAGAGAGTTTAGCTGATCTTGAAGAAGTTGCTGCAGAAGTCTATTACTACCAGTCTGAACAGGAGATTATTGCTAGTTCTTTCAAATCAATAATGCCTCCTAATATGTTTGACTCTTTTGCAGGTTTTTTCAATGAGCCAACCACTGGATTCTGCCCACGATACGACGAGGAGAAAGTTCAAGTTGAAGAGATAATAGATGTCTCTAAAGAAATGAATGAAGAGACCTTAAAAGAGATTGTTGACAAAGCATTGATGGGGAAGCTAAAAGAGGTAGAAACAAAATATGTTGAATCAAAGTCTGTCGAAACTGAGTCAGTTGAAAGTGTGTCTGTCGAAACTGTCAAAAAGGAGTCTGACGAGAAATCGGAAAATGAGGAGATCAAATCAGCAGAAAAGTCAGAGTCAGAGTGTGATGGTTTTGGTAAAACAGATATTAAAATTGACAATGAAGAAAAGGTTTCTGAAAAGGATGATTTGATTCATGAAGTTCCATGCAAAAACTGTTCAAAACCCTGCATGGATTGTTTTGAAAAAGACAAACAACTTCAAGAATTGAAGAAATTTACTGATGAAGTAAAATTTGATCTGAGTGAGATAAAAGAAGCATATGACACTTTGGCACTATCAATCAAAATGATTAAAAAAGAAAGTTTTGAAAATGATAAAGCCACGAAATTGCTAAAATCTACTGTCATGGATAAACAGATGGAAATTAACATCCATCTGGACACCATTGCTTCTTTGAAAAAAGAACTTGAGTTAATGAGAATTGAAACTGAGAGAATTGATGAGAAACTAATGAGTTATGATGCTTCATCATATGTGATTGATCAAATTCTTCCAAAACAACATGATGCGAAACCTGTCTTCAAAAGTGTTCCACCCCCAATGTGGAATCATTACACTCAAAAGTATCCAGATGGGGTGGAATCTGCTTTGAATCTCAAGCTAAGAACCATTGAAAATGAGTTGCCTGAGAATATTGATGTTACATTTTCTCCGTCCGACACTGACAACGAGTCACAGGTAATCAAAACCGTTGTTGACCCAGTGTTAGATGAAGAAAGTGATAACTCGGAATTTGGTACTGTGAAAACTCATTTTGAAAATTCCATTTCTGATTCTGAAGAAGATGGTAACTTCTTGGACAAATTTATACCAAAATCATATAAAGTTGTGAATGATGATTCTATCATTGTGGTTTACACAATGACTGGAACTGACAAACTCTATTCTGATTTTGAGTATCCAATTCAAAATGCCAGAATGGAAAATGTTGAAAAGGTGTTTAAACTTATTGAGATTGATATTTCAGTGGTTAACAACAATGAGTTCTTTTCAAAACCAAAGAGGTCTTTTGTGAAACAATCAACCAACCCGGGAAAGAAAGAATGGGTGGGTAATCATAATCAGAACAAAAGATGTCACACCCCCAAAATCCACACGCGGAGTATCACCGCTTGGAGGCGTGACTGACCAGGATCAAGCCATCAATCATATCAAACATAGTATTTAAGTGTAAAAGTAGGAAAATGTAATTCATCTTGACATGACTGATGTTCATAACCAAACATTGTTTAAGTAGCGGAAGCATAATAATGAAAACCCAAAGTAAGTTACAAGTTCAAATATCGTCTACGATCCGTATCCCACAACGACCTGCTCCTCCCTGTGCAAGCTCCATATGTACCTAAGGTCCTGCAAGGCATGTAAGAGAGAGTCAACAACTAGTTGAGCGAGTTCACAGTTAAAAGTTCAGTAATAGTATAGCGTGAGTAGTAGTATGTTCGTTCGTTACAATGTATCGTATTAGTTTCCATCGCGGCCCTCCAGGCAGGTGTGCGAAGATGTGGGGGAAGGTCTTTCCCCAAGTTTTTCTAGACTAGGTTTGTTTGTATCGCGGCCTCTCTAGGCAGGTGTGCGAAGATGTAGTAAATTTAGTTCGCGGCCAATGTCCTTGGCAGGTGTGCGAAGACAGTCATAATATCGCGGCCAATGTCCTTGGCAGGTGTGCGAAAATCGTTCAATAAGTGTTACTAGTCTAGCAGTAGGTTCTGTTATCTATGTACGTACAGTAATCATCAAATCCCCATTCCCCCCTGGGAACCCCATGCCTTGGCTTGTGTGAACTCACCTTGGTTTGCTCGGTATGCTAGGTTATGTGCTCGCAAATAAGTCAATCACGTCCTATAGTATGCACGTATGTGAAATCAGTTTGTGTTCACGTATAAGTACACAGTTGATAAGCAAGTAGCACGTAGCACGTATTTGAGATCGTACACAAGATGGTGACACTTAACAGCAGTTAACTAACCAGGTTAACACTTAACAGAAAAGTAAACAGATTACTGTGCTGATTACCCATTTGGCGAAACACCCCTGTTTCGCCATAAGTCCCTTCGACGAAACACCCCTGTTTCGTCTACCATTTGATTTCGTCGTTGAGGTCTCGACGAAACACATCCTGTTTCGTCGTTACCTCTGTTTCGTCAATAGCATTTTGATTCGTCACAGATTTGATTCGCCAAGTAACAGTTACGTCAAAGAATCAGTTACGTCAAATAATCAATTACGTAATGAGAAACCCTAATCATCACTAACAGCCGACATCAATATTATCAATCATGCAGTAATCATTCAACACAGAATCATTGTAACATCATCTTAGCATAAATCATCGGACCACTTTAACGTCTAGCATGAACCCTAGCTTACGTATACAACATATCGATTACAATATCACCTCATCAAACCCTATCAAGATGCTAACTTGCATTCAGAATCAGATCCTAATCACAACATCCAGAACCGAGTATTCAATCATATTAATTTTCGCATAAAACCATTTATATCCGACTACAATATTCATATCGAAATCCATATCATCATCTTCATAACAAGAACCCTAATATTTAGCATGTATCAATACAATATACATCATCAAAGCAGAAACACATGACACACAAACACATACATGGATGAAAGATCAATCAAGACACATAGGATTACTAACCGAGATAATGTTAAAGATGGTTTTGATCGTTCGGGAGTATTCAGAACTGCCGACACACACAGAGGAGGTTCTAGGGTTTCAACTTTTGCCAAAGATGTGAAACTAAGGTCGTTGCACGCTAATAAACACGATTTAACGTTCTGGGCCCGTAATGGGCTTCGGCGAATCTGGGCCGGCGAAACAGCTTGTTTCGTCGAGTCGTATTGGGCGAAACATAATCTGTTTCGTCGAGCTTAGTTATGGCGAAACACACTTTTGTTTCGTCGGACTCTTCCTATGTTAAGCAGTTTATGTTTCACGACATGTTATACAATCAAACACATAATCAAGCAAACACACTAGGTTTTATCATAACACAACCATATAGTCAAAGTCAACGTGCATTAAATGCGAATAAAGAATGTCGGAAATTCGAGTTGTCACATTATCCCCAACTTAAAAGAAATTTCGTCCCGAAATTTAGCATGCAGTTACTGAGGAAGCTAGTAGTGTGACGTTGTTTACCTGTATTGTATCGCGGCTCCCCTGAGCATGTTTGCGAAGGTTACTGGTTTTCTTGGGGTGTCACATTATCCCCCCGTTGATTTGGAATTTCGTCCCGAAATTCTGCATTGGTAGCTTCAGCCTCAGTAGTAGTTGCTTGGTTTCCGAATAACTGGGGATATTTGAGTTCCATTTGATCTTCGCGCTCCCAGGTGAACTCTGGGCCGCGGCGGGAGTTCCAACGAACTCGTACAAGAGGGATTCTCGTGTTCTTGAGGACCTTAACATCCCGGTCCGTGATTTCAACAGGTTCCTCGACGAAGTGCAACCGCTCGTCGATAGTGAGTTCCTTCAAAGGAACTATGTGGGTCTCATCTGACGTACACTTCTTCAGATTCGACACGTGAAAGACGTTGTGAACTGCACTGAGTTCAGGTGGTAAGTTCAATCTGTAGGCCACTTTGCCTATTTTCTCAATAACCTCGAAAGGTCCGACGTATCGTGGATTTAGTTTGCCACGTTTGCCAAAACGAACCACACCCTTCCAGGGTGAAACTTTAAGTAGCGCTCGATCCCCAACCTGGAATTCGAGTAGTTTCCTATCTAAATCAGCGTATGCTTTCTGACGGTCGCGTGCTGCCGCCATGCGTTGTCGTATTTGTGCAATCTTTTCTGTAGTATCGACTACCATTTCTGGACCTGTGATTTGACTTTCTCCCACCTCTGCCCAACAGAGAGGTGACTGGCACTTACGCCCGTATAGTGCCTCGAATGGTGCAGCTTTAATGCTGGTGTGGTAACTGTTATTGTATGAAAATTCCACAAGTGGCAGATGTTTTTCCCAACCATTGCCAAAATCTATTACGCACGCCCGAAGCATGTCTTCTAGAGTTTGAATAGTGCGCTCAGACTGCCCATCAGTCTGAGGATGATACGCCGTGCTCATGTCTAAACGAGAGCCAAAAGATTTATGCATTGCTTGCCACAGTTCTGAAGTAAAACGTGCGTCACGATCAGAGATGATGGAGGTGGGCACCCCGTGCCTTGAGACCACTTCTTTTAAGTAGATGTCTGCTAAGGTAGAGAACTTGTCTGTTTCTTTAATGGCCAGGAAGTGAGCAGACTTTGTGAGTCGATCCACGATCACCCAAATAGTATCATTTCCACGCTGAGATCTAGGTAAGCCAGTAACAAAGTCCATGGAAATTTGCTCCCATTTCCATTGTGGTATCTCAGGTTGTTGAAGTGGACCTGATGGTTTCTGATATTCTGCCTTGACTCTCGCACAAGTCAAGCATTTGCTAACGTATGTGGCTATGTGGGCCTTCATGCTAGGCCACCAGTATGTAGTCTTAATATCGTGGTACATTTTATCCGAACCTGGATGTACCGAGTAGCAAGACTTATGAGCTTCATCCATCACTAGCTCGCGTAAGTTGCCATAAAGTGGAACCCAAATGCGTCCTGTAACGTAGTAAGCACCATCTCCCTTCTGTTCTAAACGTTGTCTTGAGCCCCGTAGGGCTTCAGCCCTGACATTTTCTGGTTTCAATGCTTCTACCTGAGCATCTCGTATCTGGGAAGGAAGACTAGACTGTATGGTGAGTTGTAAAGCTCGCACGCGCTTAGGCGCGGTGCCCTTTCGGCTGAGGGCGTCAGCCACAACATTGGCTTTGCCTGGGTGGTACCTGATTGAGCATTCGTAATCGTTTAGCAGTTCGACCCATCGTCGCTGTCGCATATTCAGTTCTTTCTGTTTGAAGATATGTTCGAGGCTTCTGTGATCAGTGTAGATTGCGCACTTAGTACCATACAAGTAGTGTCGCCATATCTTGAGTGCAAAAACAACAGCTCCCAGCTCTAGGTCGTGTGTCGTATAATTCCGTTCGTGAATCTTAAGTTGGCGCGAAGCATAAGCAATAACTTTATCCCTCTGCATCAATACACATCCAAGACCTTGGATAGATGCGTCGCAGTAGACTACGAAATCGTCCGTGCCTTCAGGCAGTGAGAGGATAGGTGCGCTACATAGTCTATCCTTTAAGTGCTGAAACGTTGTTTCCTGTGCGTTACCCCAACGGTAAACAACACCCTTCTGCGTCAGTAGTGTAAGCGGCTGAGCAATCTTTGAAAAGTCCTTGATGAACCGTCTGTAATAACCCGCCAAACCCAAGAATTGGCGTATTTCGGTTGGTGTACGAGGCGCAGGCCAGTTCTTAATCGAATCTACCTTGGATGGATCTACATGGATCCCATCCTTATTTACCACGTGGCCTAAGAAGTGGACTTCACGAAGCCAGAAGTCACATTTGGAAAACTTAGCGTATAACTGTTCCGTTCGCAAAAGTTCCAGTATAAGTCGTAAATGATGCTCGTGCTCCTCCCGACTCTTCGAATAAATCAGGATGTCGTCGATGAAAACAATGACGAACTTGTCGAGATAGGGTTTGCACACCCTGTTCATAAGATCCATAAATACGGCAGGCGCGTTCGTTAGCCCGAATGGCATGACCATAAACTCGTAGTGGCCGTAACGAGTTCTAAATGCTGTTTTAGAGACGTCCTCATCCCGGACTCTCAGCTGATGATATCCTGACCTTAAGTCTATTTTGGAGTAGTAGCTCGACCCTTGCAGCTGGTCGAATAAATCATCTATGCGCGGAAGAGGATAACGATTCTTGATTGTCACCTTGTTGAGTTCACGGTAGTCTATACACATCCTGAACGTACCGTCTTTCTTCTTCACGAATAACACTGGAGCTCCCCAAGGCGAAGAGCTAGGACGTATAAAACCCTTTTCCAAGAGTTCTTGTAGCTGCTTTGACAGTTCTTCCAATTCAGTTGGAGCTAGACGATAAGGTGCTCGAGCTATGGGTGCTGCTCCTGGAGCGAGCTCGATCTGGAATTCGACTTGACGATGAGGCGGTAACCCAGGTAATTCCTCAGGGAACACTTGAGGAAAGTCACGTACTACAGGAATATCTTCCATCTTTTTCTCTTTCTTCGAGGTATCTGTAACGAGTGCCAATATAGCAGTGTGCCCCTTGCGCAAACACTTCTGAGCCTTCAAAAAGGAGATAATACCACTCACGACACCACTCTTGTCGCCTTGAACTTCGAGAGGTTCTTTGCCAGAACGAGGAATGCGAATAACCTTTTCTTTGCATAAGATCTCCGCTTGTTGTTGAGATAACCAATCCATGCCAATGACGACGTCAAAGCTACCCAATGTTATAGGAATGAGGTCGATGGAGAAAGTCTGACCAGCGAGGATAAGATTACACCCTTTAACTATGTGCGTGGCCTCTAGGCTTTTACCATTAGCTAACTCTACGACATGTTTGGTGTTTAAGAGAGTTGGTGCACGTTTTAACATTTCACTAGCTTTTAGAGACATGTAACTTGTATCCGCACCAGAATCAAATAGTACAGTAACATAAAAGTCGTCAAGAAGAAACTTACCCATAACCACGTTGGGATCATTCCTGGCATCACCCTGACCGATCACAAACATACGGCCTCTAGCACCATTGTTGTTATTGTTCCCACCGTTGTTGTTGTTCCCGTTGCCCTGGTTGTTGTTGTTGTTGTTATTGTTCTGGTTCTGGTTTAACTGAGGGCAATCCCGCTTGTAATGACCTTCAGCCCCACACTGGTAGCATCCCCTGTTTCCATGCTGCTGCTGAGGCTGGTTTCGTGGAGCAGGTGGTTGTTGTTGCTGGTTCTGATTTGCTGGCCGTGCGCTTCTACAATCCTTAGCCTCATGACCCATCTTGAGGCATCTTTGACACTGTTCCCTGCGGCATCTTCCACTGTGGTGTTTGTTGCACCTTCTACACCATGGGTGAATTCCCCGATAGCCACTCTGCCCTTGACTACCTGATGATTGCTGATTCGGACTCTGGTGGTCATTTGTTTTGCGTTGCTGAGCTTGAGACTGAACAGTAGCCGAACCCTTGCTAAAATCCCCCTCCCATTTCCTCTTATTGTCGCTGGGAGTAGCAGGGGTAACTGAAGTGGTAGCTGTAGGGGTAGCGTTGATGCGTTTGGGCAACCGGTTTTGCTCCACCGCCTGGTCAGTGAGACGGTGAGCCAACTGAACAACCTGCTGATAAGTGGCATGATTTGCTGAAGTCACATGACTTTGGATCTCTGGCACCAGACCCTTAAGATAAAGTTCGATACGTTTGTCCACCAGAGTAGGACACAGTAACGCAAGCTCATTCGATCTTTTGGTATACGCTTCAATCTCAGACCCCGTCATCTTGAGGTTGAAAAACTCGACTTCCAGCTTATGAATCTCATCTCGACTGCAGTATTCTTCCTTGATCATCTCTTTGAAATTGTTCCATGGGGTGGCGTTAGCAGCAACCAACCCCAGTATTTGGACCTGTGCTTTCCACCATGTGAGGGCTAAACCCTCGAGGGTGCCGGTAGCATATTTCACCCTGCGTGCCTCAGGACATTCACACATCTCAAACACAGACTCTATCTTTTCAAACCAGTGCAGGAGACCTACGGCTCCTTCAGTGCCGCTGAAAGTGGATGGACGACAGTCCATGAAAGTCTTGAAAGTGCAAACAGGTGCTTGACCTGTTGTGTAAAAGAATTAGGACAAGTTTAAACACGAGAGTTGATTTAGGAATGTAGGATCTATGGATCCTAGTGTGAGTTGTAACTGCAGGGTATACCTCCTGCTTGTGCGGCTGCAACTGCCGCAGTAACTCGTTCGTTAATGAGGGCCGTCAACTGGTCCTGAGTCATGTTGATACGTCCAGACATGATCTTCATAGTAAAGATAACGTAAGTGAGATAGGTTCGCGAATCGTGCGATGACAGAAGAGAGTAAGCACACAAGTGTTCTCAAGTAATAGCATATAGTGGGTTCTGTACTCTAGGCATACCACGAGCAAAGTTCTATGTCGTTCTAGCATGTAGGTAATGTAACATGAATAGTAATACTTATGGTGTTGAGCCTTGCACGTGGAGCGAAGCGTCGTTGTGGATCGTTGAGAGCACTGTTCTGGTTATAGTCTGGTTTTAACAAAAATCGTTTTCCCTTTATTAAAACCAAGTTCTCTATAACCAATGGCTCTGATACCAATCTGTCACACCCCCAAAATCCACACGCGGAGTATCACCGCTTGGAGGCGTGACTGACCAGGATCAAGCCATCAATCATATCAAACATAGTATTTAAGTGTAAAAGTAGGAAAATGTAATTCATCTTGACATGACTGATGTTCATAACCAAACATTGTTTAAGTAGCGGAAGCATAATAATGAAAACCCAAAGTAAGTTACAAGTTCAAATATCGTCTACGATCCGTATCCCACAACGACCTGCTCCTCCCTGTGCAAGCTCCATATGTACCTAAGGTCCTGCAAGGCATGTAAGAGAGAGTCAACAACTAGTTGAGCGAGTTCACAGTTAAAAGTTCAGTAATAGTATAGCGTGAGTAGTAGTATGTTCGTTCGTTACAATGTATCATATTAGTTTCCATCGCGGCCCTCCAGGCAGGTGTGCGAAGATGTGGGGGAAGGTCTTTCCCCAAGTTTTTCTAGACTAGGTTTGTTTGTATCGCGGCCTCTCTAGGCAGGTGTGCGAAGATGTTGTAAATTTAGTTCGCGGCCAATGTCCTTGGCAGGTGTGCGAAGACAGTCATAATATCGCGGCCAATGTCCTTGGCAGGTGTGCGAAAATCGTTCAATAAGTGTTACTAGTCTAGCAGTAGGTTCTGTTATCTATGTACGTACAGTAATCATCAAATCCCCATTCCCCCCTGGGAACCCCATGCCTTGGCTTGTGTGAACTCACCTTGGTTTGCTCGGTATGCTAGGTTATGTGCTCGCAAATAAGTCAATCACGTCCTATAGTATGCACGTATGTGAAATCAGTTTGTGTTCACGTATAAGTACACAGTTGATAAGCAAGTAGCACGTAGCACGTATTTGAGATCGTACACAAGATGGTGACACTTAACAGCAGTTAACTAACCAGGTTAACACTTAACAGAAAAGTAAACAGATTACTGTGCTGATTACCCATTTGGCGAAACACCCCTGTTTCGCCATAAGTCCCTTCGACGAAACACCCCTGTTTCGTCTACCATTTGATTTCGTCGTTGAGGTCTCGACGAAACACATCCTGTTTCGTCGTTACCTCTGTTTCGTCAATAGCATTTTGATTCGTCACAGATTTGATTCGCCAAGTAACAGTTACGTCAAAGAATCAGTTACGTCAAATAATCAATTACGTAATGAGAAACCCTAATCATCACTAACAGCCGACATCAATATTATCAATCATGCAGTAATCATTCAACACAGAATCATTGTAACATCATCTTAGCATAAATCATCGGACCACTTTAACGTCTAGCATGAACCCTAGCTTACGTATACAACATATCGATTACAATATCACCTCATCAAACCCTATCAAGATGCTAACTTGCATTCAGAATCAGATCCTAATCACAACATCCAGAACCGAGTATTCAATCATATTAATTTTCGCATAAAACCATTTATATCCGACTACAATATTCATATCGAAATCCATATCATCATCTTCATAACAAGAACCCTAATATTTAGCATGTATCAATACAATATACATCATCAAAGCAGAAACACATGACACACAAACACATACATGGATGAAAGATCAATCAAGACACATAGGATTACTAACCGAGATAATGTTAAAGATGGTTTTGATCGTTCGGGAGTATTCAGAACTGCCGACACACACAGAGGAGGTTCTAGGGTTTCAACTTTTGCCAAAGATGTGAAACTAAGGTCGTTGCACGCTAATAAACACGATTTAACGTTCTGGGCCCGTAATGGGCTTCGGCGAATCTGGGCCGGCGAAACAGCTTGTTTCGTCGAGTCGTATTGGGCGAAACATAATCTGTTTCGTCGAGCTTAGTTATGGCGAAACACACTTGTGTTTCGTCGGACTCTTCCTATGTTAAGCAGTTTATGTTTCACGACATGTTATACAATCAAACACATAATCAAGCAAACACACTAGGTTTTATCATAACACAACCATATAGTCAAAGTCAACGTGCATTAAATGCGAATAAAGAATGTCGGAAATTCGAGTTGTCACAAAAGACATGGTAACAACTTTAAAAACAAAGGTATTGGTTTTGAAAAGAAGATGGCTAAGAATGTTAAGCCAAAAGAAAAGATGAGTGATGTTTTTGTTGCTGGTCCTAGTGTTGATGTTGAAAAGGATTATATCTTCAGTCAAAAAGCCGTTGACGATTTCAATGCAGCTAAGTTAAAACAGGAGACCTACAGATCAACTTTTGTCGAGTATGATAAAAGAATCTGTTACCGCTGCAATGAAATTGGTCACATGGCCAAGCAGTGCGTGAAAAAGCTTGAGAAACCAGTTTTGAAAAAGTCCAAACAAAAAATTTCAACTGATGATAAGGGCAAAACACCAATGGTTTCCCCAGTTCGAATTTTGAAAATCTTTGAAGTCCGAAGAAAAGCCGAAATCAATCTTTGAGATTGGCGAATCTTCAAAAATCCAAAAGACTTCAAAGGTTTATCCGAAGACGAAAATTTTTGAAAACCAATCATGGGTGGCAAAATCAAAACAATCAGTTGAACTGAAGAAGATGAAAAATGAGCTAAAATCTGAACCAAAAGTTTTTGTAAATGATGTTGAAAAACTTGAATTTGAACTAGACAAGTTACTTGAAAAATTTCCACCAATTAAGGAGGAAAATCGTAAATCAAAGCCAAAACCTGAAGTTCCAAATGTTATCTTCAACATTCCTAAAGTTGATGTGTCATGTGATCTTGTGTTTGGTAGTGTTCCTAAGATAAAGAAATCATGGGCTTCATTGTTTGAATGAATTTCTGTTATGTATGCAGGAGCTGCCGAGGTCGATAATTTCAAAATGGATCATGGACAGCGGAGCTTCAAGGCATATGACTGGAATGATGGCTTTACTATACGACGTTAGATCAATCAACGGTGGTTATGTTGGATTTGCAGGAAATCAGGGTGGCAGGATAGTTGGTGAAGGAACTCTAACAAATGGAGTTGTGTCGTTTGAAAAAGTGAACTACATAGTCGAACTTGAAAACAATTTGTTGAGCATATCACAGATCTGTGACAAGTCTTTTACAGTACACTTTACAAAAAATGAATGTTTAATCATAAAACCTGGTTTTAAAATTCCTGAGAACATGGTGTTGATGCGAGCTCCACGAGAAAATGATTTGTATGTTCTCGATATGAGTGTCGCAACAACAACAGATCATCAGAAACAACGTTTTGTGACAAAATCAAAAGCGACTGAAAAAGAATCAAGAATGTGGCATCGAAAGATGGGCCACATTCATGTCAGAAAAATAAATTTTCTTGTGCACAATGATCTCGTAGAAGGTATAAATCTGAAAAACTTGCATTTAAATGATGATTGTGTAGAGTGCAAGAAGGGAAAACAAACGAAGAAAACATGCCCGCAGAAGCTATTGAATTCAATCAGAGTTCCACTCGAAAGGCTACACATGGATCTTTTCGGACCAGTCAATGTAAAAAGTGTGAGCGGAGACTTGTACTGTCTTGTGGTCACGGATGACTTCACAAGGTTTTCATGGGTGGTTTGTATGGAAAGTAAAGATCAAACGTTTGAATCACTGATGGTCTTATTCAAGAAGATGGAAACGCTGTACAAAGTGTCGATCAGAAGAATTCGGAGTGACAATGGAACGGAGTTTAAGAACAATCGAATGCTCAAGTTTTGCAATGAGAAATGAATTCTTCATGAATTCAGTGCACCATACACTCCACAGCAAAATGGTGTAGCTGAACGAAAGAATCGCACCTTAATTGAAACAGCTCGAACGATGCTCGCCGATTCCAAGCTGCCGATATTTTTCTGGAGTGAAGCAGTTGCAGCAGTGTGCTATACATTGAATCGCGTTCTCACAGTGAAGAAATACAAGAAAACCTGTTTTGAACTTCTTCATCGTTATAAACCAAATTTGAAGTTTTTAGAACCGTTTGGATCGCCTTGTACTTTCATTGATCCAGATGGTAAGTTTGGTGCTAAAAGTAATGAGGGTTTCTTTATAGGTTATGCGAGTCCACTGAAGAGGGTGTTCGTACCGTGCCTGGGGAAGATAATTCAAGTTCAGCATGTTGATTGTCAAAAGCATACTGCTCCACCACAACTTCCCGGACAAAGATTTCTGTTCGATTACGACAAACTCTGGGAGTCTTTCCTACTGTCGACTGAGCCAAGTGTAGAAGAACTCGTTTTACTATACCAACATCAACAATCTATGTCACAAGATCAGGTGCCAAGACCGTTGGTAGTTTCTCATCCTGATGTGGGTACAAACATTCCTACAAGTGGTACAAACGATCACGGGGCCGGTCCAAGTGGAACTGCTCACGAACCACCAGAGGAACCAGCTCCAACGTTTGATAATTCTGACGACTCAGAATCGGAAGACGGTCTGATTTTTGACGAGGAACCAAATGTTGCAACTACAGAAGCTGAGGATCACACCGGTGATCAAGATATTACGAACTTGCAATCGGAAGTGAGCGTGCCTGACACTGCCATGCCAAGAACTTTGTCGTATCATCCTTCAGAGCAGATTATTGGTGATCTTCAGAGCGGAGTAAAAACGCGGGATCAGATCAACAGAGCTCTTACATGTTTTTATACATCTGTTGCTCCTTTACAGGAAGAATTCTCACTTAAGTGTTTCATCTCGCAGGTTGAACCAAAAACATATAAAGAAGCTTTAACTGAAGAAAGTTGGGTTAATGCTATGCAGGAAGAGCTGCAGCAGTTTGAAAAGCTGGGAGTTTGGAGATTAGTAGACCTTCCTGAAAATCAAAAGCTTATAAAAACAAAGTGGGTATTCAAATGCAAGAGGGATGATAGAGGAGTCATTGTTCGAAACAAAGCACGATTGGTAGTACAGGGATTCAGTCAGCAGGAAGGCATTGACTTTACAGAGGTGTATGCGCCTGTTGCTAGACTTGAGGCGATTAGGATCTTCCTGGCGTTCGCGTCTTGGAAAGGATTCAAAGTCTACCAATTAGATGTGAAATCTGCATTCCTGTATGGCAAAATCAAAGAAGAAGTGTATGTTGGACAACCGCCAGGGTTCACTGATCCACTACACAAAAACAAAGTCTATCTTCGGGATAAAGTGCTTTACGGACTTCACCAGGCCCCGAGAGCCTGGTATGAGACGCTTTCCCAACATCTGCTGGCAAACGGGTTCACCAGAGGGACGGTTGATAGCACTCTGTTTACAAAAGAGGTTGCAGGACATCTATTAATCGTGCAGATCTACGTTGATGACATCATCTTTGGTTCGACAAATGACGATTTGTGTAAAGACTTTGATAAAGTTATGAAGAAAAAATTGAGATGAGTTCGATGGGGGAGATGAAGTTCTTCCTAGGGTTGCAGGTGGAGCAAATGCCCGAAGGAATCTTCATTCATCAAACTAAATACGTGAACGATGTTCTAGAAAAGTTCAACATGTCTGAATCTACTCCAACATCAACCCCCTGGCGCAGAATCATGGGATTTGCCCAGACGAGAGTGGAGAAAAAGTGGACGAGACGTATTATCGATCGATAATTGGATCCTTGATGTATCTAACTGCTTCCCGCCCGGACATCATGTATCCAACTTGCTTATGCGCTCGATATCAGTCCAGCCCACGCCAGTCACACTTGACAATCGTGAAACGCATTTTACGGTATTTGAAAGGCTGCCCAAGCACCGGCTTGTGGTATCCTAAGTCTGGCGATTTCTCACTAACAGGTTTTGCTGATTCGGATTTTGGTAGCTGCAAGCAAAATGCTAAGTCCACCACTGCAGGCTGTCAGTTCTTCGGAACTCGGCTAGTCACTTGGCAGTGCAAGAAACAAACCTCAGTCGCGCTCTCTACCTGCGAGGATGAATACGTTTCGGCCTCGAGCTGTTGCTCTCAGATCCTTTGGATCCAACAGCAGATGCGAGACTTTGGTTTGCAGTTCTTGGACACGCCTATATTTGTGGACAATGAGGCAGCGATAAACATAACGAAAAACCCGGTTCACCATTCTAAAACAAAACATATAGAAATTCGACATCATTTCATCCGTGATTGTCACGAGAAGATATTGATTCGCATTGAACATATTCACACCGATGATCAGAGGGCTGATTTTTACACCAAACCGTTTGACAGATCAAGATTTAACTATCTTTTAAAATTAAACGGGATGAAAAATTTGTTTTCTGGGAGGGTAATAGAATGTGAAGCCGAGGTGGACGGCGATCTGAAGTGATCCACGTCGTGTTGTCAAGTTTTTGTACAGTTTATTTTCTGCTTTTGATAAAACCAAAAACACAAAAATATGTTTTTGTTTTTAGGGGGAGTAAGTTTGCAGAAAATCCAAAAACATGATAAATTTTCAAAATCCAAAAACTGTGAAAAAGTCAAAATGAGTTTGTGTAAAAAGGGGAAATGATAGTACATCAGCCAGACAGATGCAGTAAGCTAAAGAAATGTAATGTTTAATATGTGTTAAGCAGTCTCGCTGATGATGTGTCGATAGGTTTTTACACATTTAGTAGATTTGTTTGGGATATAAACATAAAATCATTACTTGCTTTTACGTGGGGAACATCTCTCAGATATATGGGTAACCCCCGAAATCTTGTTTGAAAGGTCCCTCTTTCTGAGATACTAGGTCTTTATACTTAGTGATATCTGGGGTATTATCCCGGGACTTCTGATTTTGCGGAAGCAATGGCCTAGTCCCCGGAGAATACTTTACACTGCTTGAAATATAAGCCCCCCCTCAGCATAAAAATGATGAAACATTGCAAAATGCTAATCATGTGCTGTTGAAGAAAAGATTCTCTAAAGGGAACACACCTTAAGTCGAAGCCGTCATCTCTCTGATTTTGCGGAAGCAATAGCCCGAGCTCTCACGGCCCTCGCATTTAACCCTTTACAGATATCATCTAGGTATATTCACCTATAAGACTGAATATTGGGATCTGGATACGGGAGTATATTCTGAGGTGGGACACGCGTATAAGTTTAAGTCTTTAAAACACTAAACTCGTATCCTGAACAGATTGAAATTTGTGTGAAAATTTAAGAGGATCAGTATATCGACAATCAAAGCGAATTGTTTAATACTGAGTATGTAATCAAAGCTTAACGGTACTCGTATCTTGTCGGAAGCTGATATGATCCCCTAACACACTCACAAAAATATTGTGTGTACAGTTTATTGCTTATCAAAATTAAAAAAATCCAAAAAGATTTGTTTTTCATCTTATTTTCGACAACGGACGTTGGGGATTTGATGATCAAAGTTTCAAAGTGCTGAACAAGTCTGGATCATGAGGGTTGGGTAAGCAGAAGATTGAAAAAGTGATTGGTAATTGCTTGAAAGTTCAAAAGTTCATTAACTTGAACTTAAAATTGTTTCAGAAAATCAGCATCTTCATAAACTGGTCAGCCAAGGTCATTAACTTGGACTTGACAGGCTAAATAGTTGACCAAGGTCATTAACTTGGACTTGGTAGGCTAAACAGTTGACCAAGGTCATTAACTTGGACTTGGTTAACTGGGTGTGACGGTAAAATATCAAAAAGTTAAAAATTTGAAAATTTTGAAAAAGTGCCATTTCAAACGAAATGACTATTTCGCACGAAATAGAGATTTCGCTTGAAAATGTGATTTCACTTGAACACATGATTTCGTTTCACATGTTGATTTCGCTTGAAGGTGATTTCGTTTGAAAAGGCCTCAATGCCTATTTCACACGAAATAAGGGTGTCTATAAATAGCAGGGTATTTCGCTTGAACAGTTCATTATTCTCATTTCGTTTCAAACCCTCTGCCAAGAGCGATTTCATACGAAATCTCCATCATCATCGATTTAAGCCATTATTCTGCCCGATTTGTTGCTCGTAATCTGATTTTAGTTGGTTTACTCAACTATAATCATGGGAAAGGTAAGAAAACTTGTTGATTTGACCCAGATCTGAACTGATTTCGTTTGGTCGGCGATGAACATGACTTGAAACATAGATCTAGGGTTTATCTGTATGTAATAATGACCGATTAACATACCCATGAACTCGGAATGTGATATAGATCTTGCTCAGGGCTTCAATTTGATCTGAATAACATGTTTTTGTATGTTGTCGGTAGATCTGATCTGTGAACTTAGATCTAGGTTAAATTTGTGGTTAAAATTGAACAATAAACAGGTCCTTGTGTTCGGAATTCACTAAAGAACAAACCCAGTTGATCAATTTCATCATCAGATCATGAAAAATCATTGTGTTGATATTGTCAGTTTCAAACGAAATAAGAGTTGATTTCAAACGAAATTATGACCTATTTCATACGAAATAAGCATTCCGTTTCAACATGGTATTTCGTTTCAAATGGCTATTCCGCTTTAACATGATATTTCATTTGAAATGGATATTTCGTTTAAAACTGTGATTTCGTTTCAAACTGTGATTTCGCTTCAAACTGCTATATGTGATTTCGTTTGAACTGATTCATTTCGCATGAAATGTGATTTCGTATCAGGGTATTTCGTTTGAATGTAGTGTTTTGATGAAATTTTTTTCAAAAGTGTTTGATTTGAATGTATGTTGTTATTTTTCAGGCGTCGAATGTGTTATTTGATCCACTACACAACATCTGTTGTGTTTACGATAAGGAGATACCAAAGATGGCTGAATTTACAGGGATTCTAGAGTTCATGGGAAGGTTACCGATTCAGAAAGCTTTGACGAATCAACATTTGGTTTTCAGATCACATATTGAGCGTTTTTTGGGAGAATGCAACGTATGACGAGGAAAACAAGACAATAAATTCGATTGTGAGCTTAAACGGCCAAGATAAACCAATAATTATCACAGAGAAGCTTGTACGAGAGGTGATAAACTTTCCGGATGATGAGAATTCTCCAACAAAGTTCCCTGAGAGGATGGTAAAAGGTTGTATGCTAAGAATGGGGTACAATGGTCCACTGAACAAGGCCAACTACTTGAAAGCGTGTTTTCCAAAGTCTTACAAGTTTGTTATACATTCAGTATTGCATGCACTCAGTCACAGGAAAGGAGGTTACGATGTGATGAGGGACTATCAGATGAATATGGTGACGGCACTCGTGCTAAACAAGAAGTATAACTTTTCAAAGATTGTGTTCCATTACATGGTAGAAAATATCACTTCGAAAAGCAAGACTTGGGTTTATCCACGATTTGTTCAGATGATGATAGATCACGCTTATCCTGATTTGGAGAGAGATGAAAACAATGATCTGTTGGTATTATTTCATATGGAAAATGAGTCTTTGAAACAATTGGCCAGATATCACCCAAACCATCCAGAGCCAACAATGAAAGCTGAATTCTTTGGTTTCATCAAAGATAAGAATTATCAAGATCCAGATCCAATCAATCATCAAAACTGGAGAAATGAGAAAGAAATGAAAGAAGCAAGTTATGCAAATGAGTTGAAAACACTTGCAAGCTTCAGAGAAACAAGAAACGAGTGGTTTTTGAAAGAAGAGAAGAAAAAGAGGAGCAGGAAAGCAACTCCGAAAGTTCAAGTAGAGGAGGGTTCATCATCTCAGCCAAAGAAAAAGTGTCAAAAGAAGAATGTTGAGACTATGCTTGTTGATGAATCAGAAGAAGATGAAGCTGAAACTGAAGCAGAAGTTAATGTTCAAGGAGATGTTCGTTTGTCTCCTGAATCTGCTAAGTTTTTGAAATCTCTAAATGAGTATAATGTTGAACCAGAAAAGACAGCCGGTGATGAAGAAGGTGATGATGTAGATAAAAGCTCATCAAGCTCGTCTGATGAAGAAATTGATGAAACAGAACGTGCAAAGAGAATTAAAGCTGAGATTGAAAAAGAGAAACAATTAAAGAGAGAGGAGAGAGAATAAAGATGATGAGTTATACAATCCATCTCCTGAGCATGTTGTAGAATCTCAAACACCTCCATCATCTGGTGGTAGGAAAAAGCAATCTGCAAGAAAAAGAGTTGGAACTCCAAAGGCAACACCAAGGTTGAAAGTTTTGTTGAAGAAGAAACCAATCAAAGAACCTAGTAAACCACCTACACCACCATCTGAACCACAACATCAAACATCACCAATTCAATCACCACCACATCAACCATCTTCACCACATCTATCACCACCACATATTCATATTGTTACACCTCCACACGAACAACAACCTGTTGTTACTTCACAGCAAATCTTTCAAACACCACCATCTACTCAACCACCTGTCCATACTACACCTGGTTCTTCTGGTTTCAAAACTTTTCCAAATGTTCCGGAGGGTATTACTCTTGAAGAGATTGGATATTTTAGCTTTGTGAATGATGAGCAGGTAAAAAGGTTGGAAAAGAAGGTAGATGAAGTGTTGATTGAAAATAAAAAGTTGGTTGATCATGAGAAGAAATTGGAAAAGCGTGTTAAGTCTGTGGAAGCTGAAAATTCTTCATTGTTAAAGAAAGTTGAAGCTGATCAGGAAGAGATTGATATTCTTAAAGTGAAAGTTGCTGAGTTAGAGGAAGAGAAAGCACGTAGAGATGAGCAGAACAAGTACTTCGAGTTAAAGAACAAAGAATTGGAAGCTGCTAAAGCAATGAAAGAACACGAGATATACATGATGAATAAAGTGTTAGAAAACTTGCTTGGAAAGTCTGTTGAGCAGAGATTTGAAGAGATTGAAGTTGAAGAAGTTAGAGCTCGACGTCAGGCTAAAATTGATGCTGAAATGAAAAACAAGGGTAAAGGAATTGAAGGTGTTTCTGATATTGCTGAAAGATCAATTATTCCAGTAACTGTTTCTGAGTCACCAATTCAAAATCCTCGTCCTATTTCTGCTGTTTCTGCTATATTTGAAGAGGACGTGTTAATTGATGATATTATTAATAATGAGGAAGATGTTGAAGAAGATGATGAAGAGGATGTTGATGAAGAGAAAACAGATGATGCAGATGATGTATTCTCTGCTAGTAGCCATAGTGATGATGATAATGATGACGACAGTCAAGGTGGTACAGGCATTAAAGTTACAGAGGCGTCTAATGAAGAGAATGTCGATGATTATCTTCATGACGATATGAATGAAGAGCCTGAGGATGCTACTGGAGAGGGGAAGAACGTTGATGATCAAAATGTTGATAAAAGAGAAAAGTTGATATTGCGTCTTGAACCTAAAGTTGAGGAAGGAGAAATCAGACATACGTACACCATGGCTGACATTATTGAGATGACACGTATTGATGATCCTAACTTCAAGTTTGATTTTGAAGAAGAGCTGAATGCTTTTGATATGAATCAACAGCCCGAGTATCAATACAAGTATGTGAAAGAAGCTGATAATTATGATCATGTTGAAGTTGAAGACTACAGCGATGAAGAGAATGTGAATGTAGATACTTCAAACTTTCCAACACTGGTAGAGTTTTTCAGACAAGAGAATGTAGATGAGTTGAGGAGGAAAGTTGCAGAATGTTTGAAAGATAAAAACTTTGATGGTACAACGAAAGATGCACAGCGCGAAGAACGCAAGAAGTGGTTTAGAAAGAGTACAGAAAGAAAATTCAAACGTCCGCTCAAGTTTTATAAGAGAGATAGGGATGTGTCACTGGGGGATATTATCAGTTGGGGCTTTCTGCCACAAGTGAACATGTATGCAGTCAGAAGAGAATTTGGAGTGCAGTATTTTGAATACATTCAGGATATCATGTCCCTACCTTGGTGGGATGTTGAAGAGTTGTCGAAAGTTAGAACTCTGGATTATCCAGTAAGAAAGCATGATGTACCCATCTGGGGTTTGATGAAATTTGAAGCTTCCAGAGGATTCAAACACTGGAAACCTCACTATCCAAAGAAGGTGAGGAGAGTGAATCCTGAGACTGGAAATGAAGAAACAATCCTGAAGATAAAGAAGCAAAAAGTATTAAAGAACATTCCTATGCCGAAAATGGAGCAGGATTTTCATACAGGATTCTTGTATTGGGTTTACAGTTGTTTGACTACTGAGGCTGTGATCACCTACAGAGTTGAAAATGAAGTCAGATACATTCATGTGTATGATCCTTTATGGTTGGTGAATTGTTTGGCAAAAGACATTGAATGCTTGTTTGTTAACAAGATTGGATTTAAAGTTGAAGACAAAGACCAAGCCATGCAATTTCAAAAGGTTGTTTCTATCTGCTTCCAAAAAGGTATCAATGCTGACAATAAATGGACGTCTAAGTGGCGAGAGATTGAGAAAGAGGAAGCGTTGAAGGATGAAAGAGAAAGAAAGGCTCGTGAAGATAGAGACAACATGCTGAGGCATACAGTTGTACAAAGAATGGCTGCTGAAGAGAAGAAAAAGGTTGACGAGAACGAAAAGCTTAGGAAGCTGCTGATGAAAAAGCCTAAGCCGAGGGAAGAAAAGTTCAAGTCATTGTGAAGAAAGCGCTGAAGACCAGACTGAAGACTCCGGCAATATCCAAGGGGGAGTTTGTTGGTGCATAATGTCTATAGCCTACGTCTAAATTCTAGGTCATGTCGGTAGCTTGTATAGGGGTAAAAATGTCAAATATGTAAAGTTTATGTATGTTAGAAGTAATTTCGCACGAAATAGCATGTTGCTATTTCGCACGAAATTAACTTAGGTAATTTCGCACGAAATAGCATAATGTTATTTCATGCGAAATCATCTGCCTATATATAGGCATGTGATGCTTCTCATTTGGTACGAAATTAGTCAAGGTGTAACGAAGTGCTGTCCAATTTTCACCATGTATTCAATTCAAATATCAATGAGAAGCTTGTTTTAAGTATCATACTCTGTTTCTACACCATTCTATCACTGATTTTAGGCTGTTTGACTGTTTTCGCCTTTCAAACGGCTTTGTGTTGACTCTGAACGATCCTACATGGTTAATAAAATTCTATATTTTATATACGAGTTTCGTAATCATACGATCAAGCAAAATGAATCCACAACATTTCCGAAACAAAATCCAAATTAAACATGCCTTGTTACCCTTCACATAACTTAAATAACAAGTTAGAAGGGTTAAAAATGTTAAAAAGCTGATAATAGGAGTCGAGGGGCCAACACTGTCAAAAAAACAAAATATTTTGCATCAGAGTGCTCTTACGGTCCGTAAGGGGTGCCCAGATGCAGAATTTTACTTGTTCACCAAGTTCTGTCATCTTTCCACAAATTATGACACCTAGAACTTGTTCACCAAGTTCTGCCATCTACCCTTCATATGACACATGTTAGGACACTAAGCAACATCAAAACACACTTGGCAACACCTCCTTGACCCTCCGTTAGTATAAATAGGCTCAAGTTCTTGACTTTTATTCACACCTCTCATTCTTCACTTCTTAAAAACTCTCTTGGAGCATGCTTCTACACTTGAGGCCTCCATTCCTGAGTTCAAATCTGTTGGTGCATACGTCTGTCGACTTCGTCTTGTATCGAGTCTTGTAATAAAATAGTTAGATCGAGTCACGTAGTTCAGGAAAATAGAGTTTTAGAGATCATTTCCCACGAAATGTCTATTCCCCACGAATTAGAAACATGGCACTTTCAAGGGGAATTAGAAACATAGCACTTTCAAGGGGAATTAGAAACTCTATAAATAGGGAGTTTAGTCATTTCATTTGTAACTTCTCCCATTCCAGCAGCGAAGCTCTGCTGAAGTGTCTACAGGTCTGTAAACGTGTCATATCAATAAACAAGACGGTTAAACTACTTTCTAGTGCAAATCAAGCTGAACCGACACCGAAACGTCTGATTCCGCCTCTCGTTTTGGTCTAGAACTCTTCTGAAAGACTCGTTTTGGTCGTTACTCGATCCTACAAAATCTTCCCTTCAAATACTAGTAAGTTTTTCTCCTAGTTAATTTCATTTTATTAGTTAGTTATTTGCCAAAAGTCAAGCAAATTGATTTTTGCTTTGACTTTCGGTTTTGACCATTTCGGTCAAGTCAACATTCAAATTGGACTTCGCTACGTAATCGTAATAATGAAGGTGTCAATCCCTTGTGATTACACCCTCTGATCATCGTGTTTAGTAGGAGAAATGACGAGTCAAACATGTTTTAAATAAAAGTCAAAAACGCAGAAATTGCATTTTACGACAAATGAGTTTTTAAGTATTAGAACCAAAAGTTTTGACTTCAAATCAGTTTATATAATATTATAAGACTTGTTTTATCATGTCTAACTCATCATTTCTAGTTTAATGCATAATTGATAGTCGAAAGTCAAAGAGTTTGACTTCTACTTTGACTTTTGAATCTGACCCGTTTGGTCAACCTTAAGACCCAATCAAGCCCAACAATACGACCATAATAATATAGGGAATAATTCTCTTAGCTTATACTTATGGTCATTTCGTCTGATGGGTCAATTGACAAGTAATTTATGTCTAAAAATGTCACAAATGCCCCTTTAGCATAAAATTGTTTTAAAATTTGTATGATCTATGTTCTAACTTTAAGAATGAGCATATAACATCATAAAACTTGTTTTGACGTGTCATGGTGTTAATGAACTGTTTTCATTAATATTGCTAAACAATTGCGGTTTTCCATTATGTTGGATTTTACACTTTTGCTTCTGCTGATAACTTAAACTTACGTTTTTAAATCTTTAAAACTGATATCACTATTCATGTTGAACGTGGTAGTTAAACGTTTTACAATTTATATTTAAATGGTTCAACATGATTAGTTGCTTGATCCTGGAATGTCACGCGCCTCGCGATAAAACCCCGCATGTGGAATTTGAGGGTGTGACATTAAGCATTAAACCCATTTGACTTAACCCAGTGAAGTTTATCCCAAGCTAATAAAATAATTGTTTAGCGGCATTTGAAAATAACTAACATCATTGATCATCATTCATCAAAGAAAATAGCGGGATTAGAAAAGTACCCCCCCCCCCCCAACAGCCGTCAAAGATTCTTTTGTGCAATGATGTACGTGATGATAGTTTGAGCGATAGTTGTATTGTTATATTAATAAAAACTAGTTTATTTTCCGCCCGTGCGTTGCGGCGGGACCTAATGTCTGCAAAACGCGTGTCGGCAACGGCAAGCAGATATCGAAAATCAAAACATAAATAACAATGACGTGGTAATGATAGTCACTTTGTCCCAAAAAAAAACGATTTTAAATAAACTAATATATAATAATAGGACCCCACATGTTCTACATGTTGGAAATTCAGTTGTTTTCACTTTAGTTATTACGGTGGTAACATGTTAAAATATGGATGAACTCGGTACCAGTAACGACACCGAGAGTACCAATCCGGAAAATCATCGAAATTAGGTACCTGCACCGAAAATGTTCGGTACGATACGATATGGTATGGTATGGTATTTGAAGTTAAAAATCAGTAAATACAGGTATGGTGCTAGACCGGTGTCGAACCGAAAGTAACGATTCTGAAAACGCCAAAAGGTGGGTACCAAATTGGTACCGAAAATGATTGGTATAGTAAATTTGGTACCGATACGATACCGGTTTGATTACAGGATTTGATACGATTTGCTCATCAATAATCTAAATATCCAAGTAAATTTTACATGCTACAATTCATTCATTATAGGAAAAAACAAAAAAAAACAAAATAAGTTGTTGTGTATATAAAACCTCAATCAAACAAAATACAGTTTAGTTACAGTGTGTTTGAAAAGTAATCTACACGGTGCAATTACCTGCGTTACTACAGGATTTGATGAGCTCGGTACCAACCGTTACCGAAAATACCGTTACCAAAAATCCCAAAAAGTGGGTACCGGTACCGATTATACCTGGTACAGTACGGTTCGGTCCCGGTCGGTACTGGTACGGTACCGGTATTTGAGGGTAAAAAACCGATGAATACCGGTGCCGAACCGATACCGAAAATATACCTGATTTGGTAAATTTGATACCAGTACGGGTACCCGATACCATTTGCTCATCCCCTTGATGATGTTACTATTCATTGGATTGTGTATGACAAATAATCTAAACCGGTGCAATTACTTGCGTTGCTATAGGATTTGATGAGCTCGGTATCGAAAATACTATTACCGAAAATCCCCAAAAGGGGGTACCGGTACCGAATATACCTGGTACGGTACGGTGCCGGTATTTGAGGGTAAAAACCGCTGAATACTGGTGCCGAACCGATACCGAAAATGTCAAAAGTCGATACCGATTCGGTACCGGTGCCGGTCGGTACCGGTACGGTACCGGTAGTTGAGGGTAAAAACCGCTGAATACTGGTGCCGAACCGATACCGAAAATGTCAAAAGTCAATACCGATTCGGTACCGGTGCCGGTCGGTACCGGTAGTTGAGGGTAAAAACCGTTGAATACTGGTGTCGAACCGATACCGAAAATATCAAAAGTCGATACCGATTCGGTACCGAAAATATACCCGCTTTGATAAATT
Source organism: Helianthus tuberosus (assembly GCA_030545235.1). NCBI lineage: Eukaryota > Viridiplantae > Streptophyta > Magnoliopsida > Asterales > Asteraceae > Helianthus > Helianthus tuberosus. The sequence continues at coordinate 39,754,595 of CM060417.1, forward strand.
TGATATCTTATTTCATTTTTAATTCAATATAAAGTTTACTGTTCAATTCGTTTGATTTTTAATATAAGGATAATTGCTTAATAATGTTTCCACACATATTGGAAAGGCCAAGTGTAAAAAGAATGAAAACACGTAGAAATTAACTATAGGTATTTTGTATTTCCATTACGCATTTCTAATGAAGTTTGACTATTAGAAATTTAGTTTGGTTTTATTTTTTTCATTATGTAACCTGACCTGAACTAGACGAAAAGGTTCAATACAAAGGGATACACAATCGAACCTTCAAAATTTCAGGCACCTATAAAAAAATTTATGGGTCTGTCACTCTGTGTGTTATAGATATATGATGTAACAAGAACGAGTAAGATTAATTCCAGGAAAATAATTCTAATTCCAGAAAAGAAACAAAAACGTGAAATAGATTAATTCGGTGTGAACGGAAGTACAAATGGGAAAAAAGAGTGATTATGAAATCCAATCAAATATAATAACATTAAAAATATAACATTAAGTAGAGGTGTGCAAAAACCGAACCATTAACAAAAAGAAATTAACCAAAGTTAACCGAAAACCGACTAAACAGATCGGTTATGGTTAAGTGCACCTCCATAACCAAGCCATCAGTTATGGTTAAGCGATATTCTCTAATCAAATTAACCAAACCAAACCGAACTGTCATATTATGGATTTCAAGTTGATAAAATTATGTTTTTACTTTTCATTAACTTAAAATATTTGTTTTGATTTGATAATTAGGTCAAGAAGTCTTAAGCCTTAACAGTGTTGTTCATTTTTTTTATTTTTTCAAATCTCATTTTGATAATCATATATTATATTTTCGTTATAAATCATATATTCTTTTCTATTTTGCTTCAAACCAATAAATAATACTTTTATCATTAATTATCATTAATGTCTATTAATTAATATCTGTTAGTAATAGACATTAATGATACTTCGTACTAAATATATATTACTTTTATCATTAATGTCTATTAATAGACATTAATGATAAAAGTAATATATATTTAGTACCAAGGACAATAATAAAGTAATATTTATTTGGTATGAAAGTAATATATATTTGGTACGAAAGAGAATGATAAAGTAATATTTATTTGGTACTTTGTATTAATGCCCTGTTAACAGTTGTTGAACGGTTTCCCTTTATAAAGTTCCGTTTGCCTTTAAAAAAAATATTTATTTGGTATTGGTATGAAGGAAAAGTGAAAAGAAGTGATGACCACAACCTCCAACCTACATAGAAATATAGAATATCATTGATTTTAATTAACATATTTCCATTGTTCAGTCTAATTAGAAGAAACGATGTCAAAAAAGCTTTGCTATATTATGATAGTTATATTATGAGTAAATTACAAAAATCGTCCTTTATGTATGTCACTTATTGCAAATTGTGTCATTTGTCTTCAATAATTACAGAAAACGTACTCGATGTTTGCAAACCCTTGCAAGTTATGTCCTTTAGCCCTAACTCAGTTAATTTTTTGTGGTTAAATCTGACCAAATGGACTCCACATAAGGGTATTTTGGTCATTTTACTCTCATGTGAGGTCCATTTGTTCAGATTTAACCAAAAAATATCCTCATGTGGGGTCCATTTGGTCAAATTTAACCACAAAAATTAACCGAGTTAGGGCTAAAGGACATAACTTGCAAGGGTTTGTAAACATCAAGTACGTTTTCTGTAATTATTGAAGACAAAGGACACAGTTTGCAATAAGTGACATATATAAAGGACGATTTTTGTAATTTACTCATAAAATGTTAAATAGGATTTATTATTATTTATATTAAACATGGAAGAAGTTAATAAAAAAGTATACAAAGAAACATTCTAAAAGGTTAACCAAAACAAAATGATCAGCGCCACATATCATTTTTTTTTCACCATTTGAAAGTTTGTGAGGACTTTTAAGTTTGTTACACTGTTCAAATGTGACGAATTCAACAGAATAGATGAACCATGAAACAGTAGTTGGCCTTCTAGATGCACAAAAAACTCGGTTCCGGACCCGACCCGAAACCGGTTCCTACCCTACATAACCCACGGGTACATACTAGTTCCAGACCCAAGTGTAACAAAAGGAGCCGAACTTGACCCGACCCAGTTCCACATCTAACTGGTCAAAACCCGAAAAAACAAACCCGGCCAAAAACCCGAACGTACCCGGAACCGGTTCCTACCCTACCCAGTTCTTGACTTTGTTGACCAAACCCGGACCCGGTTCCTACCCGGTTTTAGGTTCTAAAAACCTGATTTGTGCATCACTAGCTGGCCTCCCTACAACCCGCGAACACATGTTTGACCCATTTAGATAAACAGGTTGCATCATGTTAGTTTGATTTGCACCCTAAACCATGGTTGCAAAAGTCGCTATGCGCTCCCTAGTCGGTCGACTGGGGAGTTGAGAGTACTCGACATAGGCGGAGATTATTCGGAGAGTACTCGGACATGTTAAATTATAAAGAAATTAGTTTTTGAAAATTAAATATGTGTCAAATAACATAAATTTACTAATATTTATAACAAAATACGTGAAAATGATATTCATTCTTTAACATGATAGGTGTAGAAATTATGTTTATTTTTCTTTAGTCAAACTCGGCCCGAGTTGACCTACTAGATCCGATTCTGGCCGAGGTTTACCTCGTTTAATCGATTCCGAGTAATTAGGCGGAATTGAAGAAAGTCTCCTTGGCAACCTACCTTGTAGCAACTACTCGGGGAGTACTCGGTCTTGGAGACCTTGTTTTACAACCATGCCCTAAACCATGCATTAGAAAAGATGAACCACAAGGACAATCTCACAATAGTTCACTAGTTTATTGTGTTCTCTGTTCTTAAATATTTCAACATTCTACTCGTTTCAATATCATGCACAGAATCATATGCTATGTATCATCTACAAGCCAAATAATCTAATTGAAAAAATCATTAATTATGCTGAAACATAAGCATAGTATTCCCTCGTATCAACCTCAACATCTTCGACCTCATTGTCGTTATCAACTAAGTAGTCACTATCATGACTATCTTCATCTTCACCCTCTTTCTAACTGCCATTATTTGGTAGGAAAAGCTTATCTAAAGTCAACACAATTAGAATCAAATTTTAAAACCAAACATCTGAATCGAAATCAGTCTCGTCACCTTTATTAGTACTCTCTTGGTGTCCTTCAGCATTACCAACATGATTACCCTGTTCTTGACCTTCAGTATTATCAACATCGTATGTAACACCCAGATCTTAGGGCAGTAAATCTGAATACAGCAAAAGCACAGGGTGATCGTGATTTATAATTTAAGGGTTTTGGCATGCAATCAAGATAACTTCACAAAATCAATTGCATTCCAATGAGATCATAGTTATTAAAGGCGTTAGGCGCACTCAAGGCGCATAGGTCTCGCCTGTGGCCTAGCCGCAAGGCGCAAAAAAAGCGCGGGCCTGAGAAAAAAAAGGGCACAACAAAAAAAAAACTTAAAATATTTTTATATAATAGAAAATTAATACTATTCTTCAAATAAAATAAAACTAAACATATTATATAACATTTTATAATGTCTATTTAGTACCAAAAGTTATAAATGCTAGTTTCTTAGTGTAGAAAAATAGTTTTCGTTAGATAAAAGTAGAAATCTCGTTGGAATCTTGCCATAATTTAAAGAATTTGGCCGGAAACTCATTTGAATCTAGGAATCTCGCTCGAATATGCGCATGAACCATCACCTGGAAAACTAAAGCGCAATTGCCTCGACTTAAGGGCGATTGCCTCGCCTTGCTAGGAAATTGGGCCTAGGCACAAGAGGCGATGGCTTTTAACAACTATGAATGAGATTATAGAGCAATTCAACTAATTACCTGTCTGTCTTCAACTTAGCATTAGGAAACATGCCCAGATATTATATACAACTTTAGCCTTCACAGAACAACCAAATTGCAGGTTCATGCACCAGGTAGTAAAGATACCTTGTAATGCAATCAACTGCTATTCACAAAGAGATACAGAGCCATCCTTAAATAGGTTCAACTGTGCTAGTAAACCAATAATTACCTAAGAACAAATGAAATCAACAAGAGAGTCGGAGATCTAAAAGAATCTAATCTAGGAACAGTAACAACACAACTGAATGAAACTAAAACACTGAATCCATTAAAATTTGACAAACACACGTGTGTGTGCTCAGCAACGGCCAGAAAAAAAAAACATCAAATTTGACAAACACAGAATAAAAACAACCATTTAAGAAAGGCACTAACAAACATAAATGGAACCAAAAACTGCCTCTTTCTTCCTAATAAAACCAGATCTAGTAGTTGTTTTCACGCTTAATCATGACCTTCACTCACAATGGAACTGTCAGAATCCTTTGAACTGGAGTTAGATGAAATGTTATTGTTCAACAGGTTCCATGAGATCAAGGGGGCTGATGATGGAGCTGCAGCAACACTATAAGCTGTCCTGGACCTTCCAGCACCTAAACATCTCTCAAGTGGACCATCAGTTGCTGCCGTAGACCTTCCAGCACCCATATAAAAACCAGGTAGACCAGCCGTAGCAGTCATAGACCTTCCAGCACCTGAATAAAACTCAGGTGGACCGGCAGTTGCTGTCCTGGCCCTTCCAGCACCTGAATATAACTCAGGTAGAATAGCAGTTGCAGTCCTGAAGCTTCCAGAACCTGAATAGAACTCAGGTATACCCGCGGTTGCAGTCATAGACCTTCCAGCACCGGAATAAACAGGTAGACTAGCGGTTGCAGTCATAGACCTTCCAGCACCTGAATAAAACTCAGGTAGAATAGCGGTTGCAGTCATAAACCTTCCAGCACCTGAATAAAAGTCAGGTAGACCAGCAGTTGCTGTCCTGGACCTTCCAGCACCTGAACACATCTCAAGTGGACCAGCAGCTGCTGCCGTAGACCTTCCAGCACCTAAAGAAAACTCTGCTAGACCAGCGATTGCTGTCCTGGGCCTTCCAGCACCTGAATAAAACTCAGGTCGAACAGCAGTTGCCGTCGTAGACCTTCCCGCACCTGAATTAAACTCAGGTAGAATAGGGGTTCCAGTCCTGGACCTTCCAGCACCTGAATAAAACTCAGGTGGACTAGCAGTTGCTGTCCTGGACCTTCCAGCACCTAAAGAAAACCCAGGTGGACCAGCAGTTGCTGTCCGCATACCTCCATTCAGACCAAAAAACAATTGAGGAGCAGGTAAAGCACGAGGTGGAGGTGGAGGCAGAGGTAGGTTGATGGTTTCAGTCCCATTGATAACATAAACGCTCAGAAACACATTACTTGCTGCAGTTAACTCACCTTGAATGATCCCAGCATACGAGTTTCCTTCATCGCTAATAAAAGATACGAAGTGGCGAGTAGAAAACAAAGACGGTGGTCTGATGGACGATGAAGATCCATAAAAGTTCCCCTTGAGATACAACAATCTATATTCATTGTTGTATGCGAGGAAATGAGAAGGCTTATTTGGTTGGTATAGAGTGAGGTTGCGCACCATCCCATCTGTGTTTATAACACTAACACCCCCCAGTTGATTGCGGTTAGCGAAATCATAGACTGTAGCAATGATATCACACCCAGCTGGCACCTCAAGCATTTGTAAGCCCATACCCATACCCTCACCTTCCATGCTTTCGGAAGGATTAGTTTCCGCTTCTCGGGTCCTTTTGTTCTTTGACCCTGCGGGCCTCCCTCGACGCTTTGGAGCTTCAGAATTACTTTCCATTATAACAAGGAAGGGAGAAAAAGTAAGAAGATAATATTGGGTGGGCTAGAGCACAAGAATTGGATTGGAATGGAACAGACGGTTAAATAGATTATAATGGCGCGTTAGCAAAATTTCAAATGCAATTTCTTCCACACTTTTTCGACCGTTGGAATGATCGATTTAATGCACATTAGTATATTACCTTATCAGATTTTCTTTTGTTCGTATAATAAATTCTATGATTTCAAGAGAATCAATACTGCATTTTCAAAACAGAGAAAGCGAGAAACATATTCTAGGATTTAACAATATTTTTAATGCTCCCTTTTAGGCCAATACTTCTAGAAATTTTATTATGGATCGCATATTTGGGTATTAATGTATATAATTAATAAATTGTTGAAAGTTGTTAATATGTAGTTTGACCCTGTTTTTATTAATTTTAGAATATGTCATTTCTTCCTATAAGATTTGACTATGCTTCCTTTCGGTACCAGAAAACCCAAAATATTAACAAACTTACGGAAGGGAACAATATTAATAATAAATAATATTGCTTGTAGTTAACAGAATTCAGAGTAAATGAGTGATATTTTGTAAGTTCTTAGAAGACTTTTGCGACTTGTTTAAAAATATTAAAATGATGATAATTTCCGGACTGTTATGTGATAAAATAAATAAATAAGACGAATAATATTATAAGAGTTTACAAAATGTGAGTGTCAAAAGACTAAGTTTTGCCTTTATGTTAACACTTTAGTTTGATTATGCAATTATAATGTAAAGTTTGGTTCCTTTATCATGTGTTTGTTTTAATGATGCATTAGACTTGATTGGTATTTACTGTTTGTAATGAATTATAGAAGTATATTTACGAATAAAGATAACTTACGTATAATTAGTAATAATTGTTTGTTTTACTATCAAGAGAACTTTTGCTTGAAACTAGGTCCATTGGTAATTACTCCAAATTACATGAATAATTGCATACAAGAGTACGTTTTGTGTAACTAACATATAAAAGGTGAAGCCCTATAACATACTTGCCTTGTGGAGGTTAGCAAAACGTGATAAGACAAGACAAGCCCTATAATATACTTGCCTTGGTGAAGGGCACCTTATTTTGTCTTTTGCAATACTTGAGCACACTGCAACACACATGATTGGTTAAAGGCACAAGACAAACTAATGATTGAACGGTGTTAGTCACATGGAAACTGCTCGTTATCTCTACTTTCACGAATATCTTAGAAGTTCAAGAAGGTAGCACAAGTTTGTTATGTTTATCTACGTTTGATGGTGAAAATTGGCAACTAAGAAAAGAATCCGAGGTGTTTGATAATACCTAATATACATTATATCATAGGTGTTATGACTGCATTAAACTAGTCTTTGTACTAAGGAGATATTACTAAATGGTATGACTAAGAACCATAGCCAGTGAGAACTACATCCAAAGTTTTGTATGTGGTTTTCTTGTTCTTGTGATGGCGTTCTCAATATGTGCATATTTTGATATCCATCTCTGGTACTCCAAACATGTTTCCATCATGCTAGGTTCTCTTGCTCAACAATCTCCTCAAGTTCGAAATCTTATATTGCCTAATTAGGGACCAAAAGTTAATGTATTTGGGGTAATGTTGTAAATTAAGTAGCCACTGATCATTTGCAATGGACATTTGACTCATATATCAATCATGCTATGAAAAGGACGTGAAGCAATAACAATTGTACTTTACATTATTGGAGACTGCGTTTAGCTACAGACCTAACTAACAAGTGTACTATACAATAACAATTGCATTCCAATGAGATTATAGAGCAATTAAAATAACCTGTTTGTCTTCAAAATAACGCTAGGAAACATGTTCAGATATGAAGGGGTATGGTCCCAATCTTGCGCCGACCATGCGAGTTAATCTCAGGTCGCGCGCGAGGCCATACCCAAAATAGACCAGATCTGACATTTCTGTCTACAAGAGTTTTGACTTCCCTGACCTTGCGCCGACTACAAGGGTTTACCCCAAGTCGCACATGTGGCCATGGCCAAGACAGTCAATTTCGACACTTAGCTCCTTTGACAAAAGGCTTAGCTTCCTTGACCTTGCGCCGAATGCACGGGGTTATCCCAGGTCGCGCGCGAGGACGAGAAGCGCAGAACAACGTCGGACAGTACAGAAAGTACGAGTGACAGAGCAGTGGACCAATAGGCGCTCAATAGGCTGTAATCTATCGTGCTGCACGATGAGCAATTGTGCAGGGGACAAGAAGTACACAAGGACACGTACGTGGCACCAATCAGCGTGCGCTGACCACTGCTCCATGATCTCCACCTAACTGCTGATGACAGACCAAACAATAAGGACAACCGTCAGGACACGTGGATCCATTTAGCGTGCGCCAGCTACGCCTCCGCCTGAAATCACTAACGGTCGTGGCAGGGGAGGCAGAACGGATATTCCTTGTTGTCGATCTCGGGCCCAAGGCCCATCAGCCCATCTCCTTCACAATTCACCTCGGATATAAATAGAGAACTACAGCTACAGGTTTAAGCATCGCTCTCTTGCCCTCTCAATACACACAATTTTATCCTCAAAGCAAGTTCTCATTCTCACGCCGGAGGGTGGTTACAAGGAGAACCCTCCTATTCTCCTCCTTGTAACGAGCTTCACGGTGTGTTGATTGTTTTGTAGGATCATCGCAGATGTTCATCGAGTTCAGAAGAAGATTTGCCTTATTTGGACGAGACACAAACCACAAGCTAATCTCAGGATTAACTTGGTGTTTCTTCAAGATACTAAATACACCTTTAACCTTCATAGAATTTCCACATCATGGAAGCAGCTTCAGAACTAACGATTATTTGAAACACCAGGTACCTTGTAATGCAAGCAACTGCCATTCATAAGTAGATACATAGCCATGCATAAATAGGTTCAATAGGCTAGCAAACAATCAGAATAAACATATTACGACACTTAACTTCAGTTCAGGACAAACTTAGAAGACAACAAGGTAAAAAATTACATATTGCTAGTACAAACAACTAGGATTTATATATTTTTATTATGTCTACTGTTACTTACGAACCCATATTTTCATTTTTTTTTCATCCAACCCCCTTACATTTACATGACATCAATGTAAATGTATGAAGAACTAATGGAAGTTTTTGCTCTCCATGTTCACAGTGTGTAAGAATGTAAGATACAATAAATCTAGGTTAAGTGGTTAACAACTGTAAATAAAAAAGCGTCTAAAAAGCATTTAATCTAGAAACGTTAACAACAGATCTGAATGAAATTAAAGCACTGAATCCATTAAAATAGCAGAGTAATCAACAACAGAATAAAAAACATGTCACGCTTAACAGAATAAAAAAGAGCCATCTAAGACACCAATAAACAGAAATGGAACAAAACTCTGCTTCTTTATTCCTAACAAAACCAGATCTAGTAATAGCTGTCACGCTTAACCAAGACTTCCCCTCACAACGGACCTATCGGAATCCGTTGAACGGGATGTAGACGAAAGTTATTGATCATCGGGTTCCATGAGGTCAAGGGGGTTTGTGGAGTTGTAAGAACATCATAAGCTGTCCTGGACCTTCCAACACCCGAAGAAAACTCAGTTAGACCAGCAGTTGATGTACGCATACCACCATTCGGATCGAGAAACACGTAAATCAAGAGGCAGAGGCAGTTTGATAGATTCAGCCCTGTTGATAACAGAAACACACTACTTTCTGCAATTAACTTTCCTTGAATGATCCCGATAATGAGGTTTCCTTCCTCACTTAAAAAAGATGCAATGTGGCGTGTAGAAAAACGTGATGATGGAAGATGAAGATCCATAAAAGTTTCCTTTCAGACACAGCAGTTTATAAACACTGTTGCATGTGAAGAAAGGAGGTGCATTTGGTTGGTACACAGTGACATCGCGCACAATCCCATGTGCACTTAACACTAACACCCTCCATTTGATGGTGGTTAGTGAAATCATAGACTGCAGCAATGACATCACACCCAGCTGCCACCTCAAGGACCTTTAGGTAGTGTTTGGTATGCAGGAATGAGAGGTGGAATGGAATGGATGATTACGAGGGAATGAAGAAAAGGGTGTTTGGTTGGTCAATGGAATGGAATCACCCATTCCAAAAGGCATTCTATTCCCTCAAAATCATTCCATCCACCCCCCATGTTTTTTTTTTCATTCCATCCACTCTTGCATCATTCATCAACAACACCACAACCCACCACCTTCGTCACAACCCACCACCACCCACCACTAACGCCATCGCCGCCACCCGCCACCACCTCACCCCGACAGCCACCGTCGCCGCCGCCGCCACCAACCCGCCACCCTTATCACCCACAGTCGCGACCAACCGCCAACGCCACTCGACGCCGCCGCCCACCACCATCGTCAACACCACCACCAACGGCCGCCTTGCCGCCGCCACCACCACTCATCGTCGCCGCCGCACCGCCACTCACCACCACCATCATCGACGCCACCACCCACCACCAACGGCCGCCTTGCCACCACCACCACCACTCATCGTCGCCGCCGCACCGCCACTCGCCACCACCACCACCACCACCACCACCCATTGCCGCCGCCACCCACCGCCGCCACCCACCGCCGCCACCCACCACCGCCACCTATAAAGCTATAACCAACCACAATCACTATCACCACCACCACTCACCGCTGATTTTATTACTTCGTTTTTCTTGCCTACCGAACAATACACAATAATAATGCATTCCATTCAAATGGTAACCAAACATTACATGGAATGGTAATGATCCATTGCATTCCCTCGTCCATTCCATTACCCCATACCAAACGGACCCTTAGTTGTAAACCCATACCCATGCCCATACCCATACCCATACCCATACCCATACCCATACCCATACCCATACCCATGCCAATACCTAAACAGTTATAGCGGTCCAAAATCATATAGCGGTCAAGGTCCGCTATATGATATAGCGATAGTGTAGCGGTAATTTTTATATCATCATAATTTATGTATATATATATACATAAATATATATTTGAAACTATTAATAGTAATACTGTAATAGTAATATCAAAATTCATAGTAACATCAGGCAAATTTTAGAAGGAACCACCAATGAATTAGGAACCATCAGCGAATTAGGATTTAAAAAGTGGAAGTCCAGCAATTTCTAGATTTACGCTTAATTTTGTTGACTGGTGAAGAACCATTGTCCAGCGAATGAAGACTTTAGACCTCGATTTAGGTTTAATTTTGGGTTTGGGCCTTTAGTTTTGGGTTTATTTCAAACAAAAAGTTGATTAATATGGGCTTTTGGGCTGTAAAAAAACCCGCTAAAAGCAGTGCTATGACCACTATACGGGTTTCAGAAAGTGGTCAAATAGCGGCTTTTAGCACCGCTAATAGCGAAACCGCTATAAAGGACCGCTATTTGAACCGCTATGAGATCGTATGTCTGCTAAGCGCTATAGCACACTACTAACTGCATAGGCCCATACCCGCTATGCAGTTAATGCGGTAAAATATCGGATATCGGTCAAGAACCGATATTTGAGATATAGGTTATCTCGGTGAGATATCAGTGGGATATCGGTATGCATGTTTTATATATATAGCAATTTAACACTAATAATTCGGTGATATATTGGTCAAATATCAGTGATATATCAGTGATATAAGTCAGATACCGGTGATATATCGGTCAATATTGCCAATAATATCGGTATCGATATTCTGATGGATATTTGACACCGATATTTTACTAGAGGACCGATATGACCGATATAACCGATATATCACCAATATATCACCGATATTAACTACATAGCATACCTGTACCCGTATTTGTACCATCTCTATTCCTTTTGTTCTTTGACCCTGTGGGCCTCCCTCGATGCTTTGGAGCTTGAGAGTTATTTTCCATCACAGTAATGAAGAGAGAAAATGAGAAAAGATAATACTGGGCGGGCTAAAACACAAGAATTGGATTGAATAGGTTTGGAACACGCACTATTAGCTTTATAACGGGGCTTAGCAAGAATTCATGTATGATATCTTTCACACTTTTTCGACCGGTGGAACAATTAAGCTAATGCACATTAGTATATTACCTTAAAAGATTTTCTTTTGTTCGTATGATAATTTCTACAATTTAAAATCAATTTGCATTGTCATAACTAAAAAAAGGTTCGAGTAAATTGCAAGTTTTGTCCTTTATCTTTTATACCAAATTTTAGGCGGTGTCCTTTGCCTTTAAAATTGATGACCTTTGTACTTAATGTTTCCAAATGCTACAAGTTTTGTCCTTTGAGCCTAACTCAGTTATTTTTATTTTTATTATTTTGTTATTTTTTTGTTAAATCTGGTCATGTGCCTTGCATAGTTGCATATGAGGGCAATTTTGTCATCTCACCTTTTCAGGGACTAATTATGTAAATAACTAAAATACGGAACCATTTTATTAAAAAATACTTTAAAAAAAATTGAAAAGTTATGGATATATAAATAAATAAATAACCATCTACGCTCTCTCTCTCTTTCTCACCTCTCCCTTTCTCCCACTTACAATCACCATCCACCACCACCCCACACCACAACACTGCTGCCATCGCCACCACTGCCACCACCGCTATATACTAATCCCCATCACCACCACCACCAACCGTCCTTCAACCCAACAACATCACCAATACCAACCTCCTTCAGCCACCATCACCACTGCAGTCTGCTAACCCCCATCACCACCACCACCGCCGCCACCTGCTAACCGCCATTAAAACCCAACAACACCACCACTACCAACCCCCATCACCAACGCCACCTGCTAACCGCCGCTAAAACCCAACAACACCACCACTACCAACCCTCCTTCAACCACATCGCCACCGCCATCTGCTAACTGCCGCTAAAACCCAACAACACCGCCACTACCAACCCTCCTTCAACCACATCGCCACCGATCTGAACTTTTTTTACATCTCCAAGTTAGTAATTTATACGAGGTTTTGAAAAAATATATTTTAAAAAGCTTGGAGCTAGGAGTTCCCTCAACTTGGGATGGTTCTCATTTTATCCTTTCCCTCTATATATGTGTGCGTGTAGTGTGTGTGTAACGCTTTTTGTTACACTTGGGACATTTTCTTATTTAATTGTTATACTTTTTTTTTTGTTTTTTTTTTTTTTTTTTTTAGAAAAAATTGAGAATCTTATTAAAGGTAATTCAATTTTTTATCCCATTCCAATCAACAAGTCAAATTTACATAAGGATAGCAAGTAGACGGGCAACAAACTGCGCCGCCATCCCCTTTTGAATAGAAAATCCCAATCTACTAAAAACAAAGCCTCGCCCCTAAGGGGTCGAAAAGTTGCTGTGGACTACACGCTGAACTCTAGCCAAGAACCAAACAGCCTCCGGCGCCAAGGAGCCGACCGTGTCAAACGCAAGGGGGACAAAGGCATGCTGATTGTCCTCACAAGCTTTCGCGTGCTTTTCCACCTTCTTTGACTCTGCTTTCAGGACCGCTTGCCCCGCCACAAACCCATTTTCCCGGAACCCGGCTAGGGGGGATACACCTGTGAGATCGACACAAGCATGTTTCCCGCCCTCCCAACCAAAAACTAGCACGTCAGCCGGGCGTAGGGTGGACCTCCCTTCCGATGGGTCTGTAAGGAAATTAACCGGTGCCTCTTTCTTTGCCGAGATCCCTGCTCGTCTAAGAATATCCATTAACGTGTCTCGAACAAAGTCATGGCGATACTTAAACCCCGGCAGCTCTCTACAGTGTAACGCATGCTCCCCGTATTTATCCAGACATGCTTTACGGCAGACTGGGCAAGGTTCAATATAGTATATCTTTTAAAATTTTAAATTTTCCATATTATAAATTAGCAACTTTTTCTTGCATTATGATGTTGTACCCCAAGCTTGGGGAGTTTTTCAAAAAAAAAACTTTGATTTTTCACTTTTAACCCAAACATTTTCATATTTTGTATTTTAACCCCTTTTAATTTTTTTACTTTTAACCCAAATTTTTCCATCTTTTATAATTTAACACAACACTTTATTATTTACAACTTTGGCCCCTCATACTTTTTATCTTTCGCAAGTTTTACATTTCGTTCTAAATTTTGCGAGTTAACACGTCGTAGCGTGCATGTGAGGTTCAACGATTTTTGCTCTATTTTTTCATATTTGACAGACCCGTCTCAACGTGTCCATTTTTTTTCCTTTTGACAAGTTCGCCGCAACGGGTGGGTCCTAGATCGACTAAGTTATTATTTTCTACGTTTTACGTTTCTGGCTAACACACTGTAACGGGTGTGCGTGGTTCATCGATTTTAAATCTGCTTTTCGTTCAGTGTAATTTTCCCATTTTATCTATTTTATTTTTACGATCTTGAGAGTCGATGCCGTTGTGGCATTGGTGCTACTTGGCACGGTTTTACGAACGTTTTTAACCTATTCATTGTTTTACTAATATTTTGTTTCGGTTTACCCCTATTCTTCCTTTACTTAAAAACTATTTTTTACGTGCATATTTTATGTACGGGTAAGTATAAATATGATTTGTTCTACATTCCGACGTAAACTTTTTTTATAGAGGAGTCAGGTCAAATATAATACGTTTCGTTTAAAGAAACCATTTTTACGTGCATACTTTTATGTACGTTTTGGTATAAATTCAAGTTGTTCTACATTTCGACGTTAACGTTTTTGGTAAATGATTTAAGTCAAATATAATATTTTTCGTGTTTATTTTATTTATGTTTCGTAAAGTTTGTTTCGAACCGAGTGGAGTCAAATTATGGTTTTTTTTTCTCCTCTTTTTCCGAAAGCTCTAATTAATCCCTTTCAATTACATGTGCAAATTTTCCTTCATACCCATTACGTTTTCTATGTATGAGTTGGGTCACATATAATACGTTATGATTGTTCGATATGAATTTGATTTACTTTACGTTTGATCCAATCACAATGCTTATACAGGTTACATTGAGTTCAACTGGATACGTCGAAATGTGTGTTTTCATATGGTTAATGCATCATATAACGTTTGGACCAATCCATTCAATGTTTACGTTTTGCGAGCATCATTCTTTCAAATTATCGGTAAAATGCATCTAATGAGCATTTAAGAAACATAAAAAGAAGTTCGCTAGTCGTGAGAACCATTTATAACAATCATAAATGTGTTTAAACGGGGAGTGAATTAAAGAGCAAGTGATAGGTTAAATGGGAAGGATACACATTTTATGCATTGGTAAGATGTACCCTAAACACTAATTAAACATATCATAATGACATTACTTGCCCCATCTGATCTCCAACAACAAAATTAAAACAAAACTAGTCGAATTCATCTTAATGATCGAGCTACAAAAATCCGACAGTTCCCCAAGTAGCAGCAACTGCCTTGAGACAACGAATCTGACATCAGCAACTTAAATAAATATAACTAGACAAACACAATGACAACAACAATTTAGGGCTACGACAAATCATGAAGGAAACAAAATTCTAATTTGTCACGCAGAAAACAAGTATTACTAAAAGCTGACTCTGACCAAAAAAAAACCTCATGGTGATTCACGAACTTGAGAGAGGAGTTGAACATGGAACACCATAAGAACTCAAAGACCCTCTAGCACTTGAACCAACCTCCGACTGACGAGCATTATTAGCTTGAGCAGAAGGTGAAGTCAAAGACAGTTGTAGGCAATCAATTTCTCCCACAATTGTAACCACCAGAAAAACTTTTGTTGCCGCCAGTACCCTGCCAGTAACGAGTCCATTGACAGCATTTCCATTACCATCTGCAGCATGTATAAGATGCCGAGCAGGAACAGGTGATGGTCGAGTAGCAGAGGATAAAGATCGAATGAAGTTTCCATTCAGAGACAACAAGTCAAAGACGCCTTCATACCTATAGATAGAAGAATTTTGAGACAGTGATTTTGGTTGGTAGATGTTTATGTTGTGCACTAGCCCGAATGTGCTGATAACACTAACATCCACCTTAAAACGGTTAGCAAAATCTGACACGGAATTGATGACATCAGCACCAGCAGCTACTACAAGGACCCTCATCTGAACACCATCTTGTTGCACATCTGCAGAAGGTTCGGGCTCTTTACGTTTGTTTTTTGACCCACTTGGCCTGCCTCGACGCTTTGAAGCATGCAAATTGTTCTCCATTGAAAGAAGAGAATGGAGTTGGAGTTGCATGCTACCATTCATTTTATATGTCCCTCCATGTCCTATACATTGAACTTGGCTTATGTACTGATTTTCTTGAATAAATGCCAACGTGCTTAAATTTCAAAGATGTCAAATTATTAATCCTGTTATAAGAATTATTCGGATTTCGTTTTACCCATTTCCTACTGTTTGCTATTTAATATCAAAATTTTTACTATTTAGCTAGACACAAACATTTATGAAATTTCTTTATTGAATATATTCATGAACCGTATATTTAAAGATAAGTTAATAAGTATAGTTTTAAATGCGGGCGACTATTTGACCATATTTTAGTATTTTAGTTAATGTAATACCTTTTTTATAAATCCAATTAATTTCATTTACATATGCATATTTCACGTTTATTCTTTTCTAAAGTGTTTAACTTCAATTAATCTTGGTATATATGATATATAAAACATAAAGAGCACAATTGGTATCCCAAAAAGTAAAACATGTTTTTATCAGGTAGCAAAAAAACATATATGAATTATGTTGACAAACAAATGTGATTCCTACTTTTCAAACTGAAATTAAGCACACTGAGTACATGTACCACATAGAGTCTTACATAATCACAATTCATCCCCTTAGGGGCTGTTTGTTTACCTCTTAATGAGCCTCTTAATGGTTCAGACATCTTACTGGTTCAGCACATAATGGTTCAGACATTTGCCTCTGAATGGTTAAGTTTTAAACTGAGTTTGAATGGTTAAGACCTCTAATCTGAATTGCTCAGACATTTGCCTCTGAATGGTTAAGCATTATACTGGCTCTTAATGATTCAGACATTTTACTGATTCAACACTTAATAGTTCAGACCTCTTACTGGTTCAGCACTTAACCATTCAGAAGTTCCCAAACAGCCCCTTAATCATGATAGGGAAGCACCGGCCCAGACCCCAGTCACATCAGGCCCGAGTCAGAAGTGGGTTAACTTGGCCTAGTTGGATCCAATGCAAGACACTTAAAGCCTACCAAGTCCAGCCCCACGTTTTGTTCCACAACTGCTAATCTAGTTGTTTTATTTTAATTAATGTCTTTTTTTTATTTGTTTGAAGTTGTCGAATAGTAGTTTACAATTCCAAAAGTGTAGGAAACGTGGGTGATCATGTAGCTGGTAGTTATTTTTCTTTTCAAGTTATGTACTGGAACAATGGAGATGAAATGACAGTTTTTGAGTTCATAAATTTTTATTCTCTGCAGCCAGAGGGTAATTTTGTTCATTGCTATTCTAAAAATTGGCAGGTTTTAGAAGCTGATCTTGGACGGCTAGTCTTGTTCTCGTGGTGTGACTGTAGCGGGAATTCGGATTAGTTTAATTATGCTCAGCAAAGCTTACGGGTGGTGTGACTGTATCTTGTGAGAACCGTGTTGGTGTTTGCTATTTTCGAGGATTTTTCGATCCAATTAAGCTGATTGCCATCAAGTCATTTATGTTAAATATTGGAACAGTCCGACTCATCTCACTTCAACACTACGTTATGATTTGAGACGTGAAAATATGGGAGTTAATTGTAAATGAGTCTAATGAAATTGAGATGACTGATGATAATGATAAATTCACACACCTCCATGGTCTTACACATAGTTGTTAATGGCGAATAGTGACAAATAGCGATAAGGTATGCTACATAGCGAATAGCGATAAATAGCAGGCGGCTATTTCATAAATAGTGATACACTAGAAAAAAAAATAAAAAAATTATATGTATATTATATCAAAATACCCTGGTATGTATTCTATTTTACATGCATATTTAACAAAAACCTAAAAACCAGCTATTTTATAGCTATATTTAGTTGCTATTTATATTTAAAAAAAAGTTGTCGCCAATCGCTATTACTGCTATCTATCGCTACAACCCTAGTAGCGAGCCTAGACCTATACGCTACGTAGCGCGCTATAGCGATCGCTACACTTGCTATTGACTACTATGGTCTTACATGTTGGCACCGTATCAGTGCATAGAAAGGTGCCATCGGCCAAGAAAGGAAAAAGGAACACATGAGAAACTCTTCTAAAGCACCACGTTCAGAAAAGAGTGCACGCACACCAAATCACAATCTACATTCTCACTAGCACCAAGTCACTGCCTTATTACTGCACCAATTAGCATGTGATGGCCGAATGTTTTGGGTCTCATTCAAAGTTAAGACATCCTATAATAAAACACCTTCACTGAAGAGCAATCAAACACCAAACTATGAATCTAATAACTCCACAACTCTTAAGGCTCTAATATTACTATTAGTAAAGACTCCACTATATCCTCCTTGTCCAAATTGATTATTGCAATCTGAATTTGCTACCGTGGAAAAACTATAAGCCTAGAAGGTATGGGGCTCGTCCCCATGCCCGTCCTCCCGCCGCCCCAAAACTTCCACCCCCTTGCTCCGTCGCCGCCCCAGCCCCGTCGCCGCCGTCCGCTGCTCGCCGCCCAAGCCGGGCCTCACCCACTCACACACACCTATACATACACACATACATATATATAAAGGGGTTCATCCCCCACCCCCTAGGTCCATCCCCTTTAGGCCCATCCTCACACACGCTTACGTGGCGGCCCATCCTCCCCACACCATACCTTCCAGCCTAAGTGAACAATGTGTTGGGTAGTAACTCTATCGAGACTAAAGTGAATGCTGTTGTGTAACTACTATAACTAACTAAACGGTAGTTACTTAATTATGTACTTACAATCAATCACTGAGTAGTAGCTACTGATCAATTGACATTTTCTTCTTATCTTTCTTCTATTGCTTCAACTATTGTTGATTTGACAATATAAGTTTAATAACTCAAAGGTGCAAAATTACTTATCCAAAATAGGACATACTAACCCTAACATGGAGTATTTGACCTAGTTAGGCATTGAATTCATACACTATAAACATCTACACATATAAACAATAAATGAGTTAGAAAAAGAATGATTACCGAAGCAGAAACAATGTCAGGCGGTTTAAGTTCATCTTCACCGGATCGCCACCGTCGGAGCTTAGGAAGACGCATCAACATTCGGAATCACCAGATCATACATTGCAGGCCGGCTCCAGCTCGGCCCAGAGTAAAATTTGGGGTTCTTAAAATAATATTAAATATAATTAACGTAAATTACACTTTTCGTCATTTATGTTTGTACCGGATTGCAATAGATGACCTTTAACTTCAATAATTACAGGCACAGTCTTTTTTTTTTTTTTTTGTAAAACTCATTACACATTATGTCCTTTAACACTAACTATGTTAAAATTTTCAGTTAAATAAAGCATGAGTCTTACACATGAGGGTAAGTTCGTCATTTTAGTGTAAGACTATATATTTATTGCATAAATATGTTTTTCTTTTTAATCCATGCCCCCCCCCCCCCTCCCTCTCTCTCTCTCTAAATATCTCTACCCCATCCCCCTCTCTTTCTCATCTGCAACCACTGCCCACCTCCAGCTCCCTTCCCCACCACAACAATTTCCGGCTCATCTCTGTTCTAGAGAACCCCCACCAGCTATAAAACCTTATCTCATTACAAGACAACCGGAAAACCTGATCCATCCACCGTAGACGGCAGAGACTTTTCCGCCGCTACCTCTACTCTATCATCACCATCATTCTCCTCTTCGCCGCTACCTCTACTCTATCGTCACCATCCTTCTCCTCTTCGCCGCTACCTCTACTCCGCTGTCACTATCTCCTCACCTCGATCGCCTCAAAGTCAACACTGTTCCGATCTCACTCGATATTGTTACGACCGGTGCCGGAGGCTGAACCGTGTTAAGGAAATTGTGGATGTGGGTAGCATCAAGACTGGATTTTTCGAAAAGGTCATCAATGAGTGCAGATTCAAAGATTGAAAGATGGTTTGTTCTGAGAAATTGGAGGACTGATTCGTTGTCAGATGGTTCCATTGTTGAGAGATTGAGAGGTCAAACCCATTTTTGTTCTGAGAAATTGGAGGTCTGATGTAACAACCCGACTTCCCGTAAAGTCAAAGTCAAGTCAAAGTCAAAGTCAAGGTCAAGTCATGTCATTACTCAGATCTGTCAATTCTTGCTTAATTATTTTGTACTCTCGAGAATCGATTAATAGTTAACCCTTTGCGGTAATCGATATATATATATATATATATATATATATATATATATGTTTTTAAACGATATTTTAAAACTATGTTTTACAACGCATTTACAATGCTTATTCAAAACGCAGTTATCGCATTTAACGCTATTTACAACGAATACTATTTAACGCATTTTATCGCATATTATATCGCATGTTTATACTAAACGCTATCGCATCGCAATCTCATCGCAACTCGAAACGCATATTTACTTTTATGAATCGTATGTGTTATGTGTGTTAATTGTGTGATTACTTGTTTGATGTTATGTGGTTATTTCATCGTGTCGCTTACTCGCAACTCGCTTAAACGCAACGCAACGCTCAACGCATGAAACGAAAGTCAGAAAACCAACTCGCACAAGCCGTCTAATCGAATGATCATCCAACCGGATGACCATCCGATCGGATGGCCATCCGACCCATCGTTCCACCGCCTTATCTCTCTCGCACTATAAATACTCGCTGTCACATCACTGTTCACTGATGTGACAACTCTATCCGACCAACTCGCTCCCAAGTCTCTCTCAAGCACATTTCACTCGATTCCAGGCTATTTTCGTAAGTTTTCTTCCTAAATATTGTACTTCCATCATCATTACACACTTTCTCGTCATCTATACCACTGAAATCATTGTTTTCACCATGAAATCGTCTGATTTGGACTTCTCTAGAGTGACGTCATCTCGGTTTCCTATGGAAACTGTTGTGTAACCTCATCTCGTCAAGATTTGTTCAGATCTAAAGGATTTCCATATGATTTATGTCACACCCCAACCGATGGCGGAAACATCGGAGTGAGACGAAATAATTGCTCAAGACATCATAACACTAATATTTGCGACAAGTATTTAAATAATGGATTTATTTCATTACTAAAGAGTCAATTACAAATATTGAAATCAAATACAACAACTTGAAATACAAGAATTACAATACAATAAGAATACAAAATTTTAAATGTGTATCTAGGCATCCTACTATGTTCCATGCATCATCAACATCATCTCAAAACCCGCAACATGTTTTAAAAAGCATAGTTTAATACAACGTATTGGCGAGTACACAAGTTTTAGACTCGTGACATGTGTATAAAAAGTATTTTCAATCCAACATAGCAATTTGGTATACAAGGTCAAACTATCATGCATAACTAAAAGTCAAACCCAAGTGTCCATACGAATTTAGCATCCCTCGATATAGCAATATCGAGACCGTAAAGAATAAATAATAGCATCCATCGATATAGCAATATCGAGACCGTAATGAATATAACTTAACAAAAACCCCGTCGGGTGGTGTGCTACTCCTATAGCGCTATAATTGTTAAGGTGGGTTAACAAGTAGTATGAATTCTAGCATGAACCTAAGCATAACAAAGCATGTATAAGGATTGAATAAATAAAGCATGTTTGTGAATCGTGCATTTTAACAAGTAAAACATGTTGCACCCAAAGTGTATTAAAAGGAAAATGGGTCAAGTGTACTCACAGCTTTGCAAAGTTTCCTTTGGTGATTCCGTGAAGAGTTGGAGGTTGGAGCTTCAAAGCTTCCTTTAAAACACTTGGTGTTTTCTTTTAGAACTCCTAGAGTTCTCTTCCTTGCTTGGAAGATTTGAGAGAAATGGAGAGGTTGAGAGAAGAATGGTTGGAACACTTAGTGTCCTTTTAGAATTCTTGATTTAGAGAGATTGAGAGAATTAGAGAGATGGAGAGAAGAATGGTGTGAAAAAAATGGTAGAAAGAGGTTGGTATTTATAGGTAGAGAATGTGGAAAAGGGTAAAACATGATTGGTTAAAGAAGGTGGAAGATGATTGAAAAGATGATTGGTGGAGAAAGGAGGTGGAAAGGGTGAAATATGATTGGTTAAAGAAGGTGGAAGATGATTGATGAGGTGGAAAGATGATTGGTATATTTCTTGGTATTTTTTGAGTATATTTGTTGGTATTTCTTGAGGATTGATGATGTGCGTATAAGTATTTATACGTATAATTGTGTCGGTTTGTGTATAAATACGTATTTAAATGATCGGTTGTGTGAATAAAAAAATATGTATAAAATATGAATTTTATTATGATTAACGCCTCGAATTGTGAGATTGAAATTAAAATACATATGTAAGGTTTCTAAAATTAGAATACGAATACGAACATTTTTAAAATAGAAATACGAAGATACGAGGCGTATTTAACACGAATCTCAGCTAGATCTAAACACTTTTCAATGATTTCAAGCTTTTCTTCAACTATCTTTACTTTTTACTCAAAACATATGGAATCTAGACTCATTCCGGCTCTCTACTCATTCTCTAGTTGAGAACCGGTCTGAGAACGGATTTCCACCGAAGAGATGACCGATTCACGTGTCACATCCCGAATCGCAGCGGAAGCGCACGCGAGGTGCAACAGATACATGGTACAAACATGTTATTTAAAAGGATATTGTAATACACAACACAAGCATTGGTTACAACATTTGATTACACACTAAGTTTTAATGCACAGGCACTAGTATTCCAAAAGTTGTGTGTCCCTTGCTAAGCATGCTTCTCTGTAGAGTAATATCCGATCAACAAAACTTGAAACCCATTCGTACTCACCTTTATTCTTCTTTAGTTTTTTCCTGAAAAGCATGTTAAGTTTGAACGGTCAACTACAAATAGTTGGCAAGTTTCACTGTTTTAGTTTGTTTCACAATTTAATTTGAACCGATTGATTAGGTATGTTTGACATGAAATTATACTAAGCCCACAAGTGAAACCTTGACTGTTCTCAAGTGTCGTGTCCCACAACTGACACCTCAGCACTTTACCACCCCAAATAGCTATGTCTAACACCACATAGCGTGTTCACAGAAAGTGCATAGACATGTGCAATTGCAGTAGAACCCATGGCATTCGTGCCGGCTCAATTGGGTTTGTCAGACCAATAGTACTATTCACACATCCACCAGCATATAGTTGATCACTCGTGTTTGTGGGGACTTTTCATGTGTTAGTATAACTCAGATAATTCATATCACAACATGTATGTATGTACAAGTATGTATGTAACATGCATTTCACCCCAAGTAAAATAGTAAAACAGTTTGAAAGTGGGGTAGTGAAAACTTACATAATAAGTAAGCACAACAATCACGCGAGGTATATTTGTCAGTGCTCTACTACTTCAGTCCTGGTATCATGTCACACCCCGACCACGTATAACATACAAATCGTGGCGGAAAACGTCGGGGAGTGTTGTAACAGAATTAATTGTTTCATAACCATCGCATACAAAGTTGTATTTTATTTATCAACATAAAAGTTACATTGTTTTAAACAGGAATCAAAGAGTTTATAACATAATTAAACTAAGTCTATCTTCATTTTATGTCTCTAAGGCACAGGTCCGCCCTAGTGTCACGATCATCATCCTATGCAAAAGCTCCTGAAAACGCTTGTGAAAATAGGTACGTCAACATAAAAATGCCTGTGAGATACATAGGTTTTGTGAAAATAGGATTCATGACTTATAAGTTTAGAAAAAGTTGTTTAGCAAAAGTCAGTCATGAACCTTGTAAATTGTTTTGTTTTGTAAATCATTTAAAAAGCTGTAAGATCAAAGGATATGTATAAATAAAAGAATAATGTATGGTTAAATGTATAACCAAGTAAACTGTGTTGTATAAAGTAAGTTGTTTGTAAACCAAAGTCTTGTGAAAATCGTGTTACTTGTGTAAAATGTATAAGTCCAAGTTGAATGATTTAAATAACGCTATGATATGTAATATAATACAAACACTTATATATAGGAAGTACCAGCGACGTATCCACCATGCTTGTATCATATTACTCACCTCTCGTTACTTAAGTCACTTAAACAAACCAACAATGTATAAAGTCTATGTTTAAACCAATTGTCAAAAGTCCATGTATAAATCATATCAAATGTTAATAGTCCAAAAGTAGTCAAGTAATGTGTAACAAATGTTATGTATTGTGAGTAAAGTATTGTCACATAATCCAAATGTAGAAATGTACAAAACAAAGTATTTTGAATATATCAAAAAGTTATGTTTTGCAAAGTAATGCATGTTACATTGATACAAACATTTATGTGGTAAGTTAACGCATACATCAAGCCTTGAGACAGTCGGATAACCCTTTCAGTCAAGGTTATCAAAAGAAATGTTTTCGGATTCAGTCATTCCTTACATCCAAACAAACCCGAGATGTCAGGAATGGGATCTGTCAAGTCCTATGGTACCACTACTTACTCCCGAGCGGCGTAGCAAATGTTAATGAACGTATAAAAGTCCCGTTTGTGCAAACCAAATGTTATAGCAATTGTATACAAGTCATGTGAAAACAATGTACTAAGTATGCTAAGTTAACATACAAAGCAGAAAAGTCATGTAAATCAATGTGCTAGCATGCTATCAGTTAACATACATAGCAGAAATGTAAAGTAAAACAATGTACTAAGTATGCACACAATGGACATACATAGCATGAAATGTAATGTAAAATCATGTACTATAATGTGCTAACAAACATAACAAGCATATGATATGAAAGCATGAAAAGCACGAAAGTAACAAGTAGGCACATGTGTTTCACCCCAAAACGTTTGGAAAACAGTAAAAGAGGGGTCTATGTACTCACTTGAGATTGCTCAGAAGTCCTAAGATAACCACCAAGCAATGCTAGAGATCACGGAATCAAACGACACCTAGAATAGGTAACTATGTTAATAAACCGGACCTATGTCGGAGGATCGGATAGAATGAGGGCTCGTAAACCAAATGAGTATGGGAACTCATGTAGTATGGTTTAACAAAGCCTACATACTAAATGAAACCTAACCTAAGTGCTTACGACCCATTACGACCCGTTTAGGTAGCTTATGCTACTTTAACGCGGCGTTCGCGTAAAACGCGTTCGGAACGCCTAACTAGCCATATGATAAGTAAAATATGCCTTAACATGTCTAATATTGTTGCCAAATCAGTTTAGATACCAAAAGTTATGTTACATATGCTTAAAATGAATTTTGGCGTAAAAAGGGCATTTTGGAAATTTAACTAAGGCATATAAACTACATATCATACAACTACTTAAACGAAGCGACCTTAAGGTATAACCTCGGAAGGTTATTCCCTATATACTATGGTCACCTAATGTGCTTGGTCGGATCCTAATGATCGACCAAATGGGCCGGGTTCGAAGGTATAAGCGATTTATTAGATCGCTTACCCTTACGACCCTAGACAACGTGGTAATCAGTAGGCATAGTCACAAGGGACTATAACCATCGTGATTACGCTCACGTTGTGAAGTTCAAACGAACTTCGCATTGACCATAAACTGGTCAATGCAGAAAGTTAAACAAAGTTTGACTTTCGGACTCGAAAAGCAATAAAATAACGAAGGAACACTTACAAAGGGTCCCCGAATGCTAATCTTGATCCAAGTAGCTCAGGTATGAAACAATGGTTTCAACTTAGAGCTTCTAAGATCAGATTCTTGTGGGTTTTGCAATGAATGGGGTTGGGTATTTATAGATTTCGGTTCACCGTTAGGATCGTTTCTTGGAGAAGAGGGAATGATCACATCCCTACACTTGTTGGAATGTTGTGGTAGCTCATTTTGCCCCCACCACAAGAGTTTGGCATGTGGCTTTGGCTCTTGGAGGGTTTAAGGGCTGTTAACATATGTTTAAAATGGCCTTTGCTGATCAGAAGGGGCCTCGCATGACGCCAAGGGGGCTAGGTGTCACGCTAAGGTCCTCCTGATCAGCAAACACTTTCCAATGTTCCCCTTTCAGTCCCCGTTGCGTATTAAGGCCATTTCTGACATGTTTAAGGATCGTTAAATCATTTTCAAGGCTCCACAAGGATGCCTAAACATTGTGGAAATGAAACATGCTCAAAAATATGCCGGATGTCAGTTCGTTTGGTCGTACGATCGCGATGTTCGCATAATTACGACGAAATGCGCATAAGCGCGAAAAACGATCCAAATTGCGCGACGAATGGATTTTTCTTATGCCAAACACTAAAACAAAATATTTTAGTGCTTACATAAATTTTTTGGATGTCCGGATGTATTCCGAACGTAAGTTATGCGCGAAAATGCAAACTTGTACACTTTTTGACGCTTTTAGTCCCTGAATGACCCAAAAGTTTATTTTAGCATACCGAACCCCTCAAAGCCTATTTCTAAGCTATGTAAAGGATATTTATGGTATGTTTAACTTATGGTCATGTTCCAGAATGTTCGTTACAGTTCAAATTGGCATACTTTCGCAGTTTGTCAAGTTTAGTCCCTGTAAGCGAATTAACTTGTTTTTGCCATACCAAAGCCTTTAAAACTTATTTCTAAGTTATGTAAAGGTTATTTAAGGTATGTTAAGTATATGTTGATGTTCCGGAGTATTTTTCGCGTTAAACTGATTACGTTTACGCACCATTTTGCGTATAACTCTCCAGAAAGCGATATAGAGTTTGAAATTGAACAAAAGTTAAAACATGAAAAATGTAAAACATAACCAAACAAACATTAGGATCAAATAACATTGTTTTATTGATAATTGAACTGTTCACAATGATTACAAGCATAGATGTTACAGTCTCCCCTACTTGTGGAAATTTCGTCCCGAAATTTATTTAGAGGAAACTCGTGGGAAAAGATGCGGATATTTCGCCTTCATTTGATCTTCGCATTCCCAAGTAAACTCGGGTCCACGTTTAGCTTCCCAGCGAACTTTGACCAAAGGAATGCGCTTGCGTTTGATCCACTTGACTTCACGTTCCATGATTTCCACTGGCTTCTTAACAAATTTCAGTGTTTTATCAACACGAATTTCGTCAAGTGGTATGTGGAGGTTCTCATCAGCTAAACACTTCTTGAGATTGGATACGTGAAAGGTTGGATGAACATTTCCAAGTTCAGGAGGTAACTCAAGTCTGTAGGCTACCTTACCGATTCTTTCGACGATCTTGAATGGTCCAACGTATCTAGGTGCAAGTTTTCCTTTCTTTCCAAATCTGATCACACCTTTCCAAGGTGAGACCTTAAGTAATACTCGATCATCGACCTGAAATTCCAAGGGCTTGAGTTTTGGGTCCGCGTAACTCTTTTGACGGCTTCTAGCTGTCTGAAGGCTATCACGAACTTTCTTTATCTTGTCAGTTGTCTCTAAAATGAGGGCAGGTCCAGTAAGCTGAGCCTCGCCGATCTCATTCCAGCAGACTGGTGAACGACATTTTTGACCATAGAGAGCTTCGAAAGGAGCCATTTTGATGCTGGTGTGATAACTGTTGTTGTAGGAGAATTCAATTAATGGAAGATGTGAATCCCAACTACCTCCAAAGTCGATCACACAAGCTCTAAGCATATCCTCCAGAGTCTGGATTGTTCTTTCAGATTGACCATCCGTTTGCGGATGATAAGCTGTGCTCAGGTTAAGTTGGGTCCCCATAGCAGATTGCATGGTTCTCCAAAAATGAGAAGTGAAACGAGCATCTCTGTCAGAAATGATGTTCAAAGGAACACCATGTCGATTTTAACCGAATAACTCTATTTTAACCGAATAATTTGCGCCCATAATGATTCGAATTTCAAAAATTCCCAAAAATTCACAGAAGTGTACCAATATGTCTAGGAACTTCTTGGAAAAAATTGAGATTTTTCTGAATTCGTTATACTGCATTTTTGGCTACCGAAACTTTGCGAGAACGCGATTTTTGAAACCCAAATAAAACTCAGCTAATGATCCCCAAAGTTTTCCAGGATGTTCTACATATTAAAAAAACATACCTGTAATTTTTGGTGATTTATTGAGCTCGGTTAGTATTTTATCCGAAATTATTTTTTCAAAACAGTTAAAAATTCACCAAAAATCACCATAACTTCAGAAAATTTTAAAATTTTTATCGAGTCTTATATTCACTATGTATGTTCAGCCTAAAAAATTTCAAGTTCATTTAATACCCACAGACCAAGTTATGATATAAACAATTCTGTATCTCCTAGATTCGATTTTCGGAAGTTATACCTAGCGTAATTCGCGTTTTGATGCAACCCTTGTGTGTCCAGAAGTGAGCTAAGATTATTTTCAGTACCTATACACCATAAAAAACACAAATATGCAAAAACCCATGTCAATCAAGCCTCGAATCCGTTCTTTTTCGATTAGTGTTTGTTATGTTCGGTTTATGTCGAATAGGTTGTGTTTTTGCATCATAATCCGACTTTTCCCACCATGAATCAACATGTATCAGTAAGTTACATGTTATTTAGTATCAATTCAGATTAGGGTGTCAAGAACCCTAAGAATTTATGCTTAAATATGATTCTTTTTCATGAAATCGTAGTTTTCATGCCTTTTTCCACATAAAACATGATAAAAAATTATACCTTTGGATTTCTTCTTGTTCTTGAGATAGTTCAGCAGGTTTTGCTAAGTAGGTGTGTTCTAAAGTGTATTTGAGGTGTGGTTTTGATATAAGAAAGAAAAAAAGGACTTTTCATGCCTTTAAAGATCATACGGGTCTTTTGGGACTTTCTAGACCCCTTTGACTGGTCAAAGGCGGTTCTAGGGGGTCCCACATGATAAGGTTGAGTATTTTTCATGTTTAGGTTCGTTTACGGGTCGCCAACACGTCCCGGGTGCGCCAAACGGGCTCGTTTTGCTCGTTTTTCGCGCGGTTTTTAACGGTTTTGAAAATCGAACCCACCGACAACGAAACCGGTACACTTTGTTATTTTGACTTAGAACCACTTATATTTATGTTAAATAAGTGTTTTTAGGCTTGACTGACTGTTCATTGCATGTTTGGTTGTTTCCGGTTCGCTAAAATCAAAGGCGTTCTGCTAACCGGTAGCTACTTCGTTTAGCGTGCCAACTACCTAATAAGGCCTCAAATCTTACGTTATGGTCTAAATATCATGTTCAAGTATTTACGTGCCCTTAGAATTGTCTACGGCACTGTCGTTTGTATCCAATAAGGTATTATTCGGTTTGTGCATTGTTAAACGGTAAGCTTCCGTTTAACCTGTTTTTAACACACTAAGGCATCTTGATCGCGTTGTTTGTCATTATTGATCATGTACTACTCATAACTGTTTTGGTCAAAAATTACCGAAGCAATTTAGTGATCAAATTAGTAAAGTGAGGTAGTGTGCTAGAAAGTGTGTTGAAAATATGCCGGTTAAGTTATATGGAAAATCAGTATTCAGGATACGGCTCAGGATATTGAGCTGTATCTACGATTAAACAATGAGTTAAAAGTAAAGTAAATGACACGAGATGTACGAGGAAAGCCCTTGATCAATCTAGATCGCCGGCATAAAACCTCGGGAGCTGACAATCGCAGCTGCCTTGTTCTTCTTATTGCTTCAAACTTCAGGATACAGTGCAGGATATAGACCAGATCGCTAAGTGTTACAATGCGTTTGTATGAAAGTGAAAATTGCTAGAGAGCGAGCGTTAGAGTGTATGCAGTGAAAATGTGATGTCCTATTTGATCTGGTATACCCACTTATTTATAGTTATAAAATAGAAACTAAAATTCCTATAAATATGGGATGCTCCCGAATATTCCATAAATAGCCGTTTGGAACCAAATAAAGCGGGCTTAACGTCTTTCATTGAACAACTTGGACCGAGTCTTCCGCGGAATGAGTCTTCGTGAACGTTGATAGCTTCTAACCCACGTACCTGCACGTAATCCGTTAGTAATCCTGAGGATACCATTCAGGATGTTACCAATATCCTGAACCAGCATCCCGGATGTAAACAGATACTAAATAATCAAGATATAAATCAAGATATTTTTCAGGATATGGGCTCAGAATTTCACCCATAACAATTGTCCCCAAAAATGTTACCGTTTGTTATCCTGCACTAACGGTTACATTTTTCACGCAGACCGAGGTAATTAATAGATAAGACCAATGATGTGACCGTTTTCAACTACCCAGCCTAAATTTTACTCATCATGCCCTATATCTTCTCATCCTCATCTCGTTTTTAATCATAATCGACAAGGAAAAGGTAACATTCTCTCTCTCAACTTCATATTTATCTTTATCCTCTTTCTCCGGCGAAAAATTCAGGCGACCAAATGCCAAGGCAAACAAGGTCCAGTTCAGGTGACTCGGCTCCCACATTCATCCAACAGAACCTTCTCCAAGAACCGGAGAAGGAGATATGCACCTTTGACAGTGCCCACCTGTCGGCCTTAAAATCCTCCGGTATCTTCTTGGAAGGAACCGTATTTAGACCGTTTGACCGGGAAATCCGGTCGGATATGGTCTCCAGCGAGTGGATATGCTTCAGTGCTTTCCCTTTTACCCTAGGGCTACAATTCCCCTTTCCGGACTTCATCACCGAATTCTTTAATATCACAAAAATCTCTTTCAGCCAAACCATGCCAATGCTCTGGCGTGTTTTGTCTATTCTTGACCAAATCAAAAGAAACCACATTCCTGATCTTTTCATCCATGATCTACCCCTAGCTTACAAGCTTAGATGCCACGGATCATGTAGATTTCTGTTTTATTCTACTTCCGGTGACCCATTGATACTTCGTGCCACCAGGAACGAGGATGGTTGGCAATCCAAGTTCTTCTTTGTAAAAAGGGATTCAATCCCTGGTGGAACGGATTATCCGATGAGATGGTTGAAGAAGGGTAGGATTTAGGGTTTAAAGATGATCCTACCTCTTATCCTACTTTATATCCTGAACTGACCAATTTTATTTTCTCTGTTGTCTATGCAGCTGATTTTAGGAAGATTGCACCTCCTCTTGCTGATTCTAAAAAAAGAATAGACGCCATCAGACTCCTTCCAGAGGCTGAAAGAAGTTTCAATCCATCCCCACCAACTCCAAGTCCTCTTTCAAGTGCAAACATGTCTGGTAAGGATCCTGCAAAATATCCTGTACACATATGTTTTCATTTGATATCCTTAGGAGAGATTTAGAATTTTACTCCCTGTGTGCAGACTCCAGCAAAGTTCCAGTCTATCTAGACCTCGACGAACTCGACAGCTACCCAACTCCAGCCACAGTCAAGAAAGAAACTCCTGCTGCTACTAGCTCCAAGCCACTCCCGGCTCCCAAGGCCAATCCAAGGACTCGTGCTTCCACAGCAAAAAAGAGGAAAGGTCTTGAAGTCAGTGCTCCAGGTTCAGAAGGGTTCTCCTATGATGAACTCAGCTTCTCTGATTCCTTAGAGCCAATGATATCCTTCCTTAACAAGGTAATATCCTGATGCATATCCTGCACGTATATCCTCCACGTATATCCTAATAGGATATCCTGACAGGATATCCTGGTCAATATATATTCTAACTTATACCTGTAATTGATGTGCAGGGCCTCCAGCATTTGCTCCACTTGTATAATGATGCATGTGGTACTGTTGCACTCCATGAAGCCATGATCAAACAGCTTGAAAGCACCGTTGCTGACCAAGGTGCCATTGCCGAAGCGAAGACCCGACACTACGAAAGCCTGCTGAAGAAGGTCACCCAAGACGCTGAGCTCAAACTTGCCACCGTTCAAATGGATCATGATCAAGCCTTGGTCAATTTCCGGGAGGGAATCAAGGCTTCCGCCATCGTCTCCCTGCTACAAGCACGCATCAAGATGACCTACGAGGCCAAGGAGACGGGCCTTGTTTGTCCATCTTGGCCAGTTGAATCCTGGGTGGCCAAGCTAAAGGAGCTCGGGGGCAAAGCTGTGCCACTTCCTGTTGAAGCTGGTGAGTCTTCTAAGTCAGCAGAGGTGGTGATCCAGGCTGGAGACAAGAAGGATGCTGGAGCGGATGCTGGGATGGATACTGGTGAGGATGCTGCTCAGGATGCTGGTGCTGAGAAGTCTGAGAAGGTTGGAGAAGATGCCGCTGTGTGAGGGCATTCAGGTGGGCGATGATGGATATATGTGCCAAGGCCGGAGCCCACCTTTTTGAATTTGAATGTTGGTCTGTAGTCCCAAAACACTTTACTTTTCTGCACCTGAACAATTTACATTTCCTGCATGCTTTTTTGAACAATACAACAGTTAAAGGTGGATGGGTCTCGGTTTGAGATGAAACCTTCAACTGTTGGGTAAATATGGTAAGGAACTATTAGTGCTCTTAGTGGATGGGCCTTGTTTTGAGGTGAAACTAAGAGCACATCTTTTGGTATGTTAATAATATAACTTCTCTTTTGACTTTATTATTGTTGTCATTGATATACAAATTTTACTTGTGAAAACTGTTTTGTTTGTATATTTTTTTTAGGAACATATTGCAAACGTATCCTAGAAGATATCCTAAAAGATATCTTGATCAGGATATTGACATACAACCTATTAATTATCCAAATAAAAAGGAGAGATCATACCAGAGATTCTTAGAGAATCAATTTCAATCCTCCATTATAAGTTTGTCCCCAGTGCATACTTATAAACTTGGATCCATCCTTTGAATAGTATAACGTATGTCCCCTGTGTTCAACACAGAAACGCAAATATATTCATACTTTGATTTGAATAAATTCCGAATACCCTAGGGCAAAACCCCTGATATCCTGAAATGAATCCTTAGCATACTGGGGATAAACCCTTAATATCTTGGGGATAAACCCTGATATCTGGGGATAAACCCTAAATTTCATGCGCTACAGGCGAGAGTGTATAAACTCCAATTCTTAGAAAGGTGAAAACCTTTAAACCTTAGAGAGTATGAAAATACTCTTTCGTGAGAGAGGGTGATCAATCCTCATATACCTTCAGGATCCAGGATATAGCCAACAGTAACGAAATTGTCAGCCACTTTTACATGAACTGGTCCCGCTACCTTGAACTATACCTAGATAACTTGCGCTCCAGGCGAGGTGTTTAAACCCAATTCGAAAGAAAGGTGAATACCTTTAAACCTTTGAAGGGACCAGGATCCCTTAAACGTGAGAGAGGGGGCCAATCCTCTAATCTTTCGAGTTATCCTGAGTACATATCCTGGAGCTATATCCTGAAACATATGCTGCAAAACAACTGTAAACTAAGGTGGGTGTTAGCTTGGCTAACACCCCTCCGATGCTTAAGTCAGTATTGGGTTCAAGATAATAAACAAATATAGCTAAAGTAGATAGAATACATACCATTCTGAGACAGAAATTAAATACTGCTCTTACTTGAAATAAAGCTTTAAATGTATTGCATTCCAGGATCTTGGTAGCATATCCCCTTCCATATTCTTGAGTCGATATGCTCCTTTCCCTGCTTCTGACTCGACTTCATATGGACCTTCCCACTTAGGAGCTAGCTTGCCATCGGCATGATTAGTGGTATTTTGAAAAGCCTTTCTTAGCACCCAATCACCAACTCGAAATCTTCTAGTCCTTATGTTCTTATTATATGCTCTGGATATTCTTTGTTGATATGCTGCTATCCTTAGTCTTGCTGCGTCTCTTTTTTCATCTATAGTATCCAAATCTTGACACAAGTCTTCAGGATTTTGTTCAGGATCCTGTAGGATAGATCTTGCAGTAGGTATCGTCATTTCTGTTGGAATCATTGCTTCTGCTCCAAATACCAAGGAAAACGGGGTTTGGCCGGTTGCATTCTTTACCGTTGTCCTATCAGCCCACAAAACAAAGGGTAACTCTTCTGCCCATCTTCCTTTTTTGGCTCCAAGCCTCTTCTTTAAGTTACTGACTATTATCTTGTTTGAGGATTCAGCTTGCCCATTCGCTTGAGGATGTACCGGAGTAGATGTGATCATTTTGATTCCCCAACTCTTGCAAAAGTCAGTATTCCTTTTGCTTATAAACTGGGACCCATTATCACAAATGATCTCAGCTGGTACCCCAAACCTAGTCAGGATATTCCTTTTTATGAAGGATACTACCTCTTGATCTCTAACTTGAACAAATGCTTCAGCCTCAACCTACTTAGAGAAGTAATCCGTCATTGCTAACATAAAGACTTTTCCTCCCGGAGCTTTTGGTAACTTCCCTACTATATCCATCCCCCACTTCATGAATGGCCAAGGGGAAACTACAGGATATAACGGTTCAGCTGGTTGATGTAGTATGTTACTATGCCTTTGACATGCATCACATCTTCGAGCATATTCTGCAGCATCTTTCCTCATCGTTGGCCAATAATATCCTGTCCTTAATACTTTCGAGAACAATGATCTGCCCCCAGTGTGATTACCACAATCCCCTTCATGTATATCCTGAAGTACTTCTTTGGCTTCAGGATCCTCCAAGCACCTTAAATACGGTCCTGCAAGAGATTTCTTGTATAAAACATTATTTATAATAGTGAATCGTGATACTGACGGGTGGTCCGTAGGACAACCCTTAAGTGCTTTAAATAGAATAAACACCCATATTTTATCCGGTTATTTGCGTGAATTAGGTAATCACAAGATATTGATGATGCAGGTGTTAAAGTGTTCAAGATGAAGGTTTTAGGAGGCATGAATGGATGCTAGAAGTTGGGGAGTTAATGTGTTGAAGAAATCAAGTGTTGATAAAGAAACAAGAAGAATAAACATGTTCAGCACCGTAACCTACGGCTCCCAGCCGTAGGTTACGGCTTCCATAATTGTCCAACAGATTCAGCCGTAAAACAGGAGAGTACAGGCGTAAAGGATTGCTGAGAGTCGTAAGGTACGGCACCCTGCCGTAGCTTACGGCCCCTTATGTTGACTTCTGAGCTTATTGACTGCCGTAAGCTACGGCAAGGAGCCGTAGCTTACGGCTCCGACTGATCTTTTATGTAACATCTACATTAAATGTCGATTTCAAGAGGATTTATGGGGGGCTTTTCACTTGTTTTCGGTTATCAATCATTGTGGACGAATTTGGGAGCTATCTTGGAGACTTTTTGGCAACAACAACACTTCTAAATCATTAGTTTTATTTGTGTTTGATCTTGATGAACATGGAAACCTTTGTTAAGATGTTGTTTGAAGCCATGAGTGGCTAGTTTTCTTATGGTCATCCTAGGTTGGAGGTTTGTATGAGACAATTGTGTTTTGGATTCCATATTTCTAGAATGGTAAACTTTATCTATGTTTTGTTTATCATGGTGTGTGATTACTTATTTGTAAATTGTTGATTCTTATGATATTCTAGTTTGAAACCATACGTTCTTGGTGTCGTTGGCAATCGAGATATCATGGGTAGAATTAGGATTGGGTAAGGGTTGATTGGTCATCGGGTAACAACCTCACGTTCTAGGAATCTGAGTACTTAGTTCCCTTTCATCACAATAAGTAATTGCACATGAACTATGTCTATGTAGTTCTTTCTAGTGGATGATAGCACAATTGTTGAAGCAAACCGAAAACTTAGGATGGTCATTTGTCTCCAAATTGTTTACAAACTCAATTTTCATTTCTCAAATTAATTAGTATTCTTAGTTTAAAACCAACCCAAACAATCCAACTCTTTGAATTTACTTTTTATTGCCATTAGTTTAATCTTAGTTAACTTAGATACACTTCTAAATAACACACATTCCACAAACTCCCTGTGTTCGATACCCTATTACCGCTATCTATATAGTTGTTTTTGGGATTAAATTTGCGTGACCACGACAATCACGTCAAATTTTGGCGCCGTTGCCGGGGAGTAGTGCGCAACGTGTGTTATTTTATTTCTTTTTAAGTTTGTTATTTTTCCGGTTTACGCTGGGTGTGTTAGTGTGCAGGTATTGACAGGTGCATGCGTACTAGGAGCTCTCACAAGCTATCACCTTTGGCATTTGATCCGGAAATTGAGCGAACGTTAAGAGGAAACAGAATTTTGCTAAGAGAGAATAGAATCAGTGGTTCACCAACAACACCAACTACACCAATCACACCAATTCGATACATGGATCCACCACAACCACCACCCACTACGGGTGAACATACTTCACCATTCATACCATCATCCACTCAACCTTCACCAAATACCACCATGCCCAATTCTACTACCGAATTTACTTCACCATTTGATATTCCACCACCCAACACTACATTACCTACCAATACTCAAACTGAACCTACCATTACCTTTAGCCCTGCTTCTACAATTCCACCACTTACCCATTTCTTCCCAGCTTCAGGTCAATCATCATCCACCTATACATTACCACAAGGCTCAACTGTTGTTCATGCTACTTCATCGTTTGGAGTACCAAACCAATCAGGTTTTCAATACTCATCTTTTCCATTTGGGCCATCATCGGGGGGTATAGAAGGAGATGGATATGAAGAAGGATATGAAGATTTCGAGGGTTATGAGGAAGAAGGTTATGCTTATGTGGGTAGTGGAGATCAAGGGGAGTTGACTTATGTACCTGGTCAAACGCAAAGAATGTCAAGTGTTGGTGGGATTCCACAACAACAACTCATACCACAACACATTAGACCAAGGCCACAAGGGGTACAAGTGCAACGTCCTATTCCTTTGCAATAAATTCGGCCACAAAACATACAACCTCAATTGCAAAGGCCGATTCAATATCCACCGATGCCCCAGCAACAATTTCAACAACCAATCGCACCACAAGGGTATATACCAAGACCTATGGGTCCTATTCGCCCAAGGGGTCGAGTGGGTGTTCCAAGAAGGCATCTTAGGGAACAAGCACGGGGGATAGAAGCACATTTCAGGCCAATCATTACTCAAAATCCTTCACCGGTGGTTATCCCTCACAACAACCAAGGGAGAACTTTTGAAGTAAGAACAAATTCGTTGCAAAGTCTACCGAAGTACAAAGGGCTAGCAACGGAAGAGCCGTATTTTCATCTAGAGGCCTATGACTCAATTTGCAACACTTTTGGGAGTCAAGGTTTTTCGGCTGATGATGTCAAGTTGGTCTTATTTCAGTTCTCTTTGGAGGATAAGGCAAAGAAGTGGTTTTACACTTTGCCTTCAGCATCTATATACACATGGGGAGAGATGCAACAAACTTTCCTCGATGAATTTTATACCGCCCAAAAGACAAACGATGCTAGAAAGGGATTGAGAAGTTTCCAACAACAACA
Organism: Helianthus tuberosus; assembly: GCA_030545235.1. Taxonomy (NCBI): domain Eukaryota; kingdom Viridiplantae; phylum Streptophyta; class Magnoliopsida; order Asterales; family Asteraceae; genus Helianthus; species Helianthus tuberosus. The sequence continues at coordinate 39,791,756 of CM060417.1, forward strand.
TGGTGAGATGTTCCATGAGGCATTTGAACGTTTTAACATGATGATTAAAAATTGCCCTCACCATGGAATTGAATTGTGGGAATTAATGAATGCTTTCCACGAGGGGTTGAGTGCCGAAGATGCACGTGATTTGATGTCTATCACCGGTGGGACTTTTGGAACAAACTATGAGAATGATGATTGGGAGTTCTTGGAAAGCATGGCAACTACATCAAAAAGAAAAGCTCAAGCATCAAGGAGAGCTCGACCGGCCATTGCCCGACCTCAAGTGCATGCGATAGATGACGGTAATGTACAAACTTCTAATCAAATTTATGATGTTTGTGCTTTATGCAATGAAATAGGTCACGCGGCTGAAAATTACCAAGGGATGGTGGAAGGGCAATACGAAGAGGTGCATGCTATTCAAGGTCAAGGTCAAGGAGGGGGTGGTAGAAACTACAACAATATGAATTCTAACACTTACCACCCCGGGTTGAGGAACCATCCGAATTTTCGTTATGGGAACCCTTCGAATCAATCAAACCCGAATTTTCAAGGTAGCCAAGGAAACTATGGTTCGCGCCAACCTTATAACAATCAAGGTGGATATAGAAGTGGGAACAACCAAGGGTACCAAAGGCAACCGGGTCAAGAACAAGGGGGGTCTTCGGGTGGAAACGAAATGATGGATATGTTGAAGAGCATGCAAGCGGAGATGCAAAAGAGAAACCAACTGGATGATGCTCGTATTCAAAAAGATGAGGCCCGAGATAAGGCAATTCAAACTTTGACCACCCAAATGGGTCAAATTGCAACTGAAGTGTCAGAATTGAAGAAAAACAAAGGTCAACTACCAAGCGACACTAAGGTAAACCCATCTCATGGTACTTCTAGAGGTAATCATGTTCCCATTCATCATGTAAGTGTTTTGAGAAGTGGGAAAGAGTATAAAACCAATCCTTCACCGGATTTGGTTGATGGGGTGGTTGAAGATATCACGGGTCAAGATAGTGAGGAAGAAAATGAACCACCTATTGTTTCTTCTAAAAAACCCAATTTTGAAAAACCCGAAATTAATAAAGAAAACGAACAGAAAAACGAGGGTGAGGGATCTAGTGAAGTACCATTTCCCTCGGCTTTATTGGATCCGGGTAGAAAAAATTTTATTTCAAAAAGGGGTCCTCAAAAAGAGGAAATGTGGGAGGTTTTTAAACAGGTTAAAATCAATCTTCCTTTGCTTGAAGCTATTAAACAGGTACCCGCTTACGCCAAGTTTTTAAAAGAATTGTGTACCCAAAAGAGGCAACAAAAAGTGCCTAAATTGGTTGATTTGAAGGAGCGGGTAAGCGCGGTTTTGAAAGGAGATCTTCCTCCTAAGTTACAAGATCCGGGAACGCCTTTTATAAATATTCAAGTAGGAAATTTTCAAACTGCGAGGGCGTTATTGGATCTTGGAGCCGGAGTAAGTATCTTACCGGGGGGGTTATACGACCAATATGATTTTGGTCCATTGAAACGGGTTGAGACAACGGTGGTATTAGCCGATTTGTCTCATAAACTTCCTCGGGGTATTGTACGGGATGTGATAGTTAAGGTTGATGAGTTTTATTATCCCGTGGATTTTCTTGTGCTAGACTACTCATCCGCGGACCCAATTCAACAACAAAATATTATTTTGGGTCGGCCATTTTTAAACACTGCACATGCCGTTATTGATTGTCGATATGGTACGGTCGACATGACATTCGGTAATAGAAAGATGAGATTGAACGTTTTTACTAATGGTACTAATGTTTATGATGAGTGTTTTGTAGCAAACTTCATAGATGAATATGACCCAAAGGAGTTCGAGGAAGAGATTTTGGGTTCTTGTGTTCGTGGTGTGTCTTTGCAGGTGCACGCATGTGATTTGGAAAAGGAGGAGAAAGAGCAAGAGGCTCTTGCGGTAAAAGAGGGAAGACCGCCATGGACCCACCAAACGGATACTCTACCGGTGGAAATTGATTCGGGTACAAAGCCTTCCTTGGAATGTCCACCAAGTGTGGAATTGAAAGAGCTACCAAAGCACCTAAAGTATGTATTTTTGGGGGAGAATGACACTTTACCGGTGATCATTGCTTCCAATTTGGAGGTAGCTCAAGAGGAGGAGTTGATAAGGGTGTTGAAGGCTCACAAGGCGGCAATAGGGTGGACAATAGCCGACTTAAAGGGTATTAGTCCTTCCATTGTAATGCATAAAATTATTACAAGTGAGGATGCAAAGCCGACCCGTGAAACACAAAGAAGGTTAAACCCGAATCTAAGAGAGGTGGTAAAGAAAGAAGTTATCAAGTGGTTGGATGCGGGGATCATATATCCCATTTCGGACAGTGCGTGGGTAAGTCCGACTCAGGTAGTGCCTAAAAAATCAGGCATTCAGGTAATAAAAGATGAGCAAGGTGAGCAAATCGCCACCCGCCCGGTAACCGCGTGGCGAGTTTGTATCGATTATAGAAAATTAAACGCTGCTACCTCCAAAGACCATTTCCCGTTACCCTTCATTGACCAAATCATTGAAAAACTTTCCGGTCAAAAATACTATTGTTTTTTGGATGGGTACGCGGGATATAACCAAATTTCTATTCACCCGGACGACCAACACAAAACCACGTTTACATGTCCATATGGTACATTTGCCTTTCGGCGAATGCCATTTGGACTATGTAACGCCCCCGCCACATTCCAAAGATGTATGATGAGTATATTTTCGGATATGGTGGGGGAGTCTCTTGAAGTGTTTATGGATGATTTTTCCATTTTTGGGCCAAGTTTTGACTCTTGTCTTGATGAGTTAGAAAAAGTTTTGAAAAGGTGTGTAGAGACAAACTTGGTCTTAAGTTGGGAAAAGAGCCATTTTATGGTTCAAGAGGGTATTGTGTTGGGGCATGTGATTTCGAACCGGGGAATGGAGGTAGATAAAGCAAAAATTCGGGTAATTTCCTCTCTACCCCCACCAAAGAATGTTAAGGGGGTGAGATCATTTTTGGGACATGCGGGGTTTTACAGAAGGTTTATTAAAGGCTTTAGTGTAATTACAAAACCTTTATGTAACTTATTGTTGAAAGATGTTCCCTTTGATTTTACTGACGAATGTTTGCAAGCGTTTCATGTGTTGAAGGAACAGTTGGTGAAGGCTCCTATCTTGCAACCACCGGATTGGTCGAAACCGTTTGAAATTATGTGTGATGCTAGTGATACGACCATTGGAGCGGTTTTGGGTCAAAGAGTTGATAAGAAGCCGGTGGTAATCTACTATGCAAGCAAAACTTTGTCCGAGGCACAACTGAATTACACCACGACCGAGAAAGAATTATTAGCGGTGGTGTATGCCTTAGACAAGTTTAGAGCTTACATTTGGGGGAGCAAGGTGATTGTGTATTCGGATCATAGCGCGGTCCGATATCTAATGGAAAAGAAGGATGCAAAGCCCCGGTTGATTCGATGGGTGCTTTTGTTACAAGAATTCGATCTCGAGATTCGGGACAAGAAAGGGTGTGAAAATGTTGTTGCGGATCATTTGTCCCGGATCCCATTGGAAGGTGTTGACGACCCGAGTGAGATTAATGAACGGTTTCCCGATGAACAATTGTTAGCCGTTTCTACTTTTGTTGCACCTTGGTTCGCCCATTATGTGAACTATTTGGCTAAGGGTGCAATTCCGAATCATTGGACGAAGAAGAGACGACAACAATTCTTGAGTCAAGTTAAACAATACATTTGGGATGAACCGGATTTGTTCAAGATTGGACCCGATCAAGTAATAAGGAGGTGTGTTCCCGAAACTGAAGTTTTAGAAATTTTGACCCATGCTCATTCATCGGCATGTGGTGGGCATTTTAGTGGGAACAAGACGGGTTACCGGGTGCTATCATGTGGGTTTTATTGGCCCACAATTTTCAAAGATTCTTGTGAGTTTGCCCGGAATTGCTTAAATTGTCAAAAGGTTGGAAGTATATCGAAGCGGGATGAAATGCCTTTACAACCGATTTTGGTGGTGGAGGTATTTGACGTTTGGGGGATAGATTTTATGGGTCCGTTTCCTAATTCGAATGGGTTCTTGTATATATTGGTTGCGGTAGATTATGTGACAAAGTGGATAGAAGCCATTGCTACAAGGACCAATGATCATTCCGTCGTATGCAAGTTTGTGCAATCCAACATATTCGCTCGTTTCGGTGTGCCAAGGGTAATAATAAGTGATGGCGGTTCACATTTCAAAAATTTTAATTTTGCAAAGTTGTTGAAACGATATAATGTGAACCATCGTGTGGCGACACCGTATCATCCGCAAACAAGTGGACAAGTTGAAGTGTCCAACCGTCAAATTAAGGAGATTCTTATGAAGACGGTAAGAACGGATCGAAAAGATTGGTCAAGTAAACTTGATGATGCGTTGTGGGCATATCGAACGGCCTACAAAACTCCAATCGGAACCACCCCTTATCGGATGGTGTATGGGAAGGGGTGTCATTTACCAATGGAGTTAGCACATCGAGCGCATTGGGCCATTAAAACCGTTAATGCGGATTATGACGAAGCGGGTCGAACAAGGAAGTTGCAATTGAACGAGATCGAGGAGATAAGAGATGAAGCCTAAGAATGTGCTTCCGCATACAAAGACAAACTGAAGAAAGTTCACGATGCGAAGATAAGGAAAAAGAACTTCGAAGTGGGTCAAAAGGTGTGGTTGTACAATTCAAGGTTGAAGATGTTTGCGGGAAAACTCAAGAGCAAGTGGATGGGTCCTTACATCATCCGGAGAGTGGGAAAATTTGGTGATGTTGATATAGAAGATGAACAATCCAATAGGCAACAAACGGTGAACGGGCATCGACTCAAACCGTACTTGGAAGGTAACGACATTAACCATATTGATCTCGACAAAGTGGGCTTCATTTTACGCCCATTGGATGATGAGGAAACTTGAAAGAGGCCCAGGTTTGGTATTTTGTACATATTGTAGTTTAGTTTTGTGTTTTGAATAAAGTCCCGTTTAGAATCGGTGTTTGAAACAAGTGTGGGGAAATCCTTACGAATTTCCCGAGCATAGTGTTGAGGACAACACGGGTTTTTAACGGGGGGTAGGGTTATTTTTCATGTTTTCAAAATATTAAAAAAACAAAAGCTATAAAAATTAAACAATTTTGAAAAGCTAAAAAAAAAAAAAAAACAAAAAAAATATATATATATTTTTCAAGTCAAAAGCATTTTTGGTCGTATTGTAGTTGCCCAGGTCCAGCCGTAAGTTACGGCTCCTAGCCGTAGCTTACGGCCCTTGTATGAAATTTTGAATCTTACGGTGGCAGGCTCCTGTTTTACGGTGACTTGTTTTGTGCCAGGTCTCGCCGTAACCTACGGCAGAGAGCCGTAGGTTACGGCACGTACTGAAATGCTGAAACCCTTCTCTTGTCGGTTATACATAAAAAAAAAAAATTGGGATTTGAGAATATTACCAAAAGTTGATGTTGTGGTTATAAGTGATCTTTCCCTCAAAGCCATACATTGGGACAATGTATCCCAAGTGTGGGGATGGGGGAAATTTTTGAGAGTTTTAAAATTTTGTAAACCCAAGCGAAAATTGCTAAAATTTGAAAACTTGATATTATGCCATTTGACACACCGACACCCATTCCTATTCTTTTCTTGGTGAGGATTTGAGTCACGCATGATTATTATAGAGAGTTCATTGTTTGAGTGGCGGTGTGTGTTGTGTGTTAATAGAACTTGTGTGTGAATACTTGTTAAATCCTAGAGTTAGCATGCTTTTGGAAATGATAGGGGACTTGTAGGTAGCCTCGTCTAGATGTGTGAAGAGTGCGGGATTGGTGGGTTGGACCTCATACCTTACATATATGAGCTTGGTATTGTGAGGGGTGGGGGTTTGGTCTTTAGATTGCCACGTTTGAGCCTTAAACCGTTCGTTTGTGACCCAAGCCTACTTCCTACAAAATTTTACCGATTGAGATGACCCGGTTTAGGAATTTAGTTTGTAGTGTTGATGTTTTTTTGTATTTATTCTTGAAGTTTATTGTTGAAAAAAAAAAAAGAGAAAAACATGAGAAAAATGCAAAAAGAAGTATTTAGTTGTAATAGTAGTTGAGAAGTTGAAGATATCTTGTATATAGTTGATGGTTGTTTTGATTAGTAGTGAAAATAAAAAAACCGGGTCAAATCAAATTAGCTCTTATATATATGTTCTACCATTTTCCTACCTTTGCACCTAGCCCCGTTACAACCCGTAAGTTTCCCTTGATTCATAAGCATGCTAAATATTTGTTAGGAGGAAACTTGATTCTTATACAAGCTTATTGTCGCATACACACATACACGCATTGAGTGGTTTTGTATTACATACTAGTAATTCTTGTCACCGAGAGTTTGGTGAGGGGTGTGTCTTATGGTATGGTCGAAAGTTAGTAAAAGGATGACATATTTAGCTTGGTTTGCATGATTGATCACTTGTGTTTGTTGAATATTTGTGAATGGGTTGCTTGGGACAAGCAACGGGTAAGTGTGGGGATGTGACGGGTGGTCCGTAGGACAACCCTTAAGTGTTTTAAATAGAATAAACACCCATATTTTATCCGGTTATTTGCGTGAATTAGGTAATCACAAGATATTGATGATGCAGGTGTTAAAGTGTTCAAGATGAAGGTTTTAGGAGGCATGAATGGATGCTAGAAGTTGGGGAGTTAATGTGTTGAAGAAATCAAGTGTTGATAAAGAAACAAGAAGAATAAACATGTTCAGCACCGTAACCTACGGCTCCCAGCCGTAGGTTACGGCTTCCATAATTGTCCAACATATTCAGCCGTAAAACAGGAGAGTACAGGCGTAAAGGATTGCTGAGAGCCGTAAGGTACGGCACCCTGCCGTAGCTTACGGCCCCTTATGTTGACTTCTGAGCTTATTGACTGCCGTAAGCTACGGCAAGGAGCCGTAGCTTACGGCTCCGACTGATCTTTTATGTAACATCTACATTAAATGTCGATTTCAAGAGGATTTATGGGGGGCTTTTCACTTGTTTTCGGTTATCAATCATTATGGACGAATTTGGGAGCTATCTTGGAGACTTTTTGGCAACAACAACACTTCTAAATCATTAGTTTTATTTGTGTTTGATCTTGATGAACATGGAAACCTTTGTTAAGATGTTGTTTGAAGCCATGAGTGGCTAGTTTTCTTATGGTCATCCTAGGTTGGAGGTTTGTATGAGACAATTGTGTTTTGGATTCCATATTTCTAGAATGGTAAACTTTATCTATGTTTTGTTTATCATGGTGTGTGATTACTTATTTGTAAATTGTTGATTCTTATGATATTCTAGTTTGAAACCATACGTTCTTGGTGCCGTTGGCAATCAAGATATCATGGGTAGAATTAGGATTGGGTAAGGGTTGATTGGTCATCGGGTAACAACCTCACGTTCTAGGAATCTGAGTACTTAGTTCCCTTTCATCACAATAAGTAATTGCACATGAACTATGTCTATGTAGTTCTTTCTGGTGGATGATAGCACAATTGTTGAAGCAAACCGAAAACTTAGGATGGTCATTTGTCTCCAAATTGTTTACAAACTCAATTTTCATTTCTCAAATTAATTAGTATTCTTAGTTTAAAACCAACCCAAACAATCCAACTCTTTGAATTTACTTTTTATTGCCATTAGTTTAATCTTAGTTAACTTAGATACACTTCTAAATAACACACATTCCACAAACTCCCTGTGTTCGATACCCTATTACCGCTATCTATATAGTTGTTTTTGGGATTAAATTTGCGTGACCACGACAATCACGTCAGATACCTTCATCCTAAATGCCTTAGGATTTTCATTTCCGGGGATGTGTCCTTCTTTGAGATATTTCACAATTGGAGCCGTCCAGGATTTAGGATCCTGTTCAGGATATACCGCTCCAGGATCCCGAATACCCGCTACTTCTTTATCCTGAGGATTCGTTGCAGGATATAAGACATGTAATATTGGTATTTGGGTCCCTTCAGGTATCCTGATCGATGATCCCAAATTTTCTAAGGCATCCGCTTCAGCATTATCCTCCCTTGGTACCTGTTCAAGTGTAAAAACATCGAAATATCCTGCTAATTTTTTAAGAATATCGAGGTATTCGATTAACTTCTCACCCTTAACTGCATAGGATCCATTGAAATGGTTAGTAATTAACAAAGAGTCAACATATACTTGTAAATTTTTTATACTCATGCTTTTAGCCAACTCTAATCCTGCAATTAAAGCCTCATACTCTGCTTCATGTTATACTGATCCAGGATATCGAATGCTCCTTTAATATCCTGGAGGTGATCCTGAGCTTTCTTTGATTTTACCACCATATCATCAATATATACCTCCATAGTGTCCCCCAGTTTGTCTTTGAACATCATGTTTACCAATCTTTGGTATGTTGCACCTACATTTTTCAAACCAAAAGGCATAGCGGTATAACAATAAATACCTGTTGGTGTCATGAAGGCAGTATCCTCCTGGTCAGAAGGTTCCATTTGGATTTGCTGAAATCCTGAGGATGCGTCCATGAAGGTCAGCATTTCATGCCCAGCAGTGGCATCTACCATTGCATCAATGTGGGGAAGAGGAAATGGGTCTTTAGGACAAGCCTTGTTCAAGTCTGTGTAGTCTACACAAACTCTCCATTTCCCATTTTTCTTCTGTACCACAACCACGTTCGCTAGCCACCTTGGGAGCTTAACCTCTCTGATCATCCTGGACTTCAATAATCTCTCAACTTCCTCATGGATAATCGTATTCTGCTCAGGAGCAAACTTCCTTCTTTTTTGCTGAATAGGCTTGAATGATTTATCAATTCCAAGCTTATGAGTGATAATGTCTTTGGATATGCCTGTCATATCCTCATGCTTCCATGCAAACGTTGACATCCTGCATTTCAAAAAGTTAATTAACTGTTCTTCAATATCCTGAGGGATATTGGTTCCTACGAGCACCGAAATATCGGGATTATCCTGGTCCAGGATAATTTTCTTCACATCCTGCTCCGGATCCTCCACGATATCCTGGGCCCGCGTCTTTAATTGCTATGCTGCACTAGGCTTGGTTGAGGATTTCATCGAGGATGAGTAGCATTCTTTCGCCTCCTGCTGATCGCTTTCGACCTTGACCACTCCCCAAGGGGTAGGGATCTTGATGCACTGGTGATACGTCGATGGCACAGCCTTCATATCGTGAATCCATGGTCTTCCTAGTATGATATTATAGCAGGATAGGGAATCCATCACACAGAAACGTTGTATTGAGTTGACTCCTTCAACATATACTGGCAACTTTATCTCTCCTACTGTGTTCCTAGCCTCTCCACTGAATCAAACAAGCACTGTAGATTTCGAAATGATATCCATTGGGGATACATTCATCCTTTTCAGAGTCTCTAGTTGGATTATGTTGACGGAGCTGCCATTATCAACCAATATCCTGCGTACAAAATGGTTAGCCACATATAATGTTATTACCAGAGCATCATGGTGAGGATCCTGGACAGTATCCCTGTCATCAGCATCAAATGTGATCACTTTGTCAGTTGTAAGCGTAGTCATCCTGACAGGTCTGTCTCCCCTTTCGGCCTTAGCTTCTTTTGCATGTCTTTTTGCCGCCGAATACGAAGTCCCACAAATGTCGGATCCTTCCGAAATGAAGTTAATTATCTTGGCATCCACGGGAGGTGATGCTGCTCGCTCAGGATCCTTCTCAGTATCCTGACCCTTATTCTTCTTTCTTCCTAAGAGATCTTTCAGATATCCCTTGCTTAGAAGATAGCTTATTTCTTTCCTTAGAGCAATGCAATCCTCAGTTACATGTCCGAAATCTTCGTGGAAAGCACACCATTTTGACTTATCTTTCCAATCAGCCTTTTATTGATTCTTTCGAGGCCACCTAGCCTTGTCTCCTAAACCCTGCATGGCATACATTAATTCAGGAATGTTAACAGAAAAGCAATATTCAGATAGTTCAGGATATTCTTCAGGATCCTCGTCTTCAATAGCATTCACTTTCTTGTTTTCATTTCTACCATATGGCTTAGAGCGATATGGCTTAAATGAGGATTCTGACTTCCTGTTAGTTGACTCATAAGTGTTAGATGAGTTCATCCTCTCTTGCATCTTTCTGTCATCCTCCAATCGAATATATCTCAGGGCCCTGTTCCGAGCTTCATCCAAGTTCCTGCATGGGTTCATTACAAGGTCTTGGTAAAATTGAGAATCCTTTTGCAGCCCCATCTTGAAAGCTTGCACAGCTGTTGCAACATCAAGATGCGGAATGTCTAAGGATTCCCGGCTAAACTTGTTCACATAATCCCTTAGGGATTCTTGATGCCCTTGTGTTATCCTGTAAAGGTCACTTGTTAGTTTCTCAAAGCTCCTACTACAAGAAAACTGACTATTAAATAAATTTACTAAGTGAGCAAAAGATGTAATCGAATGCGGAAGAACATTCAAGAGCCATTTCAAGGCTGATCCTGTTAAGGTAGAACCAAAGCCCTTGCATAAGCATGCCTCCTTGAGATCCGGAGGGATAGGGTTAATCTCCATTCTTTCCCTATACTGAGCAATATGCTCCTCAGGATCCGTAGTTCCGTCGTAAAGCTTCATGTTGGGGGTCTGAAATCTCTTTGGGATCTCAGCATCACAGATAGGATATGCAAAACGAGATATCTTGTGGCTGTCCTGGGACACTTCCGGGATCGGCTGGACCACTCCAGGTACACTAGATATCATGTCCTTCAACTTCTGAAGTTCCCTAGTAAGTGCTGATGTTACACATGTATCCTACAAAGATCCACTATTGTTAGTAGCATGAGTATTATTATTATTTGACACGTTACCCGTCGGAGGATTTTGCCCATATCCTGAAGCATATCCTGAGCTCCTCATGGTTGACATCCTGACCGAGGAGGGTATTTCAGGAGTATGATTCTGAGGAAGGCTGGGGACAATATTCCCCCTGTTATCCTCAGTATACACAGCTGAACTGAAGTTCAAAGTTCTGGATTGTAATGGAGTGACAATATCCTCAGCAGATCTGCTCGAGCCAGACTTCAGGAGTTGTATTTCCCTTAACAACATTTGGTTTGTTTCCTGTTGCTGCCTCATTTGTTCCTGCACACTTCCAAATAAGGTTAAAATTTCATCATTAGAAGCTAAAACGGGAGCAGATTCCTGAACACTACGAGTAGGGATAATATCCTGAGGTCGTGAAGAGGCTGGCATCCTTGGAGGAGGTGGTGGAAGCACCGAACCGGTAGTAGCGGAAGTCACAGCAGACACAGTAGAGGAACTCATGTTTGATCCTGAGGCCATTGTAAACAATGCGGTGAAAAATTTTGAAAATAGAAAACCGATTAACGATTTCACAAAGATTTTTAGCAAAGAGAGCACCACTTGCCCCACGGTGGGCGCCAAATTGTTTTGGTCAAAAATTACCGAAGCAATTTAGTGATCAAATTAGTAAAGTGAGGTAGTGTGCTAGAAAGTGTGTTGAAAATATGCCGGTTAAGTTATATGGAAAATCAGTATTCAGGATACGGCTCAGGATATTGAGCTGTATCTACGATCAAACAATGAGTAAAAAGTAAAGTAAATGACACGAGATGTACGAGGAAAGCCCTTGACCAATCTAGATCGCCAGCATAAAACCTCGGGAGCTGACAATCGCAGCTGCCTTGTTCTTCTTATTGCTTCAAACTTCAGGATACAGTGCAGGATATAGACCAGATCACTAAGTGTTACAATGCTTTTGTATGAAAGTGAAAATTGCTAGAGAGCGAGTGTTAGAGTGTATACAGTGAAAATGTGATGTCCTATTTGATCTGGTATACCCACCTATTTATAGTTACAAAATAGAAACTAAAATTCCTATAAATATGGGATGCTCCCGAATATTCCATAAATAGCCATTTGGAACCAAATAAAGCGGCCTTAAGGTCTTTCATTGAACAACTTGGACCGAGTCTTCTGCGGAATGAGTCTTCGTGAACGTTGATAACTTCTAACCCACGTACCTGCACGTAATCCGTTAGTAATCCTGAGGATACCATTCAGGATGTTACCAATATCCTGAACCAGCATCCCGGATGTAAACAGATACTAAATAATCAAGATATAAATCAAGATATTTTCCAGGATATGGGCTCAGAATTTCACCCATAACAATAACGTACCCTTGGATTCATCCGAGTCATCTGTTATCGTTTCATGAATCGTGTAAGTTGAACGTACAATTAGTGTTTCAGATACAATTAAGGTTTAATCATGCATGCATCAAATTTTGCATAAATCACATCATCAAAATCAAATAACATCAAAACTCAATCTCTAATCCATACCCACTAACATTTTCTGCCATATTAACATACACACGAGTTCCATTTTAAATTTTATATAAAAACCCATTTGTTTTACATTTCAAGTTTGTGAATATCCCAAGATTCAAGAGAAACTTCCAACATCAAGAACAACACCAAGAATCAAGAGTATGTTTAAGAAAAATAATTTGTATACCTTCAAGATTCAAGTGGGTTCTTGACAAGATTTTTGATGTTTGGAGTTTCTTTCTTCTTGGAATCGCCATGGAATCCTTCTTGAATCTTCACCCGAACTTGAAAACAACTTGGATTCAACTTGGTTTTCTACAAGAATACTTGAAATTTTCGAAAATGGAAGTATGAAGGGGGTGTTCAGCTGAGACTAGAGGTGGGAGAAGATGTGAGATTGTTTTTGATTGTGTAGTTTGAGTGTTTAAATTACCATAATCATTAGTTCAAGTCTCTAGGTTCAACACATGGCAAGACCAAGGAAAGGTGGCTCCTCAAGCCGCCACCTAACCTTCTCTCTCTCGTATATATACGGTTACACACACACACACACACACATATATATATATATATATAACATAGGCTTTAAACTTGTATTTTATTGATTACCGGGTATTTTAACTCGCGCTTTAATCCCGTTTAAGGCGTTTTAAATTATTTTTATCACTCTATAAAAATAAACTCGCCATATTATTACTGAAATAATTATCAGTTGCCTTGACTGGCTGCGTTGACAGTATTTTGTCATTTACACGCAGCATCACGCGGTACGCGCTTAAACTCGAAAAATAGAGTTTCTTAGCGTTTTAATTTATTTTTCCTCCTGAACATGTAACACCCTTAAATTTTACTTGAATATACGTAATATTTTATACAAAAGATAATAGTTTAACATGAGTTTCAAAAGTGTCAAGATTACAATTAGATAAACATTAGTCAACTAATGACTAATTTAAAGTATTCAAAAGTTGAATTATAACTGTCTACAACCCATGAACATAATTTAAGTAAGATTAAATACATAGCGGAAGCTTCAAAAGTGTAGTGTTTGGTTCTTCTTTAATCGCTTGATCGCCACCCGAAAGATCCACATAATCACCTAGGGTCAAAGACCAATAAACATTAGTTTTGACTTCAACATGATACCATAACACAAGTTTCTAACATCAAGTTTAAAAAAAAAAGTTTTGTTGGTTCCACCGTAACTTACGGTGTCACCGTAAGTTACGGTGAGTTCTTGAATTCCCAAGTCCACCGTAAAGCAGGAGGATCATACCGTAAACATCTGACCTCTACCGTAAATTACGGTATCACCGTAATTTACGGTGAGTCCTGGAAATCTATGTTTTGTTTGTTTTATTCCTTTCACTCAAAATCAACTCTCGGATTTCGTTTTTCTAACAACCCACTATATCAAAATCTCATATTTCTAACATGTTATATAATAACAAGCATCAAAGAATAATCCGTCATATTCCGGAGCATTAACCATGCTTTTCTTGATTATCCAACCCGTTTGGCTCGTCTAAGGAATCTTCCTATATGACAACTACCAACGAGTTCAAACCATGTTCGATCAATCATTTAAGATAATGACTACATCGCTTAATTCAAAACAACTCTTATTTTAAAATTCAAGTACACATTGTATAAACATCCAATCTACTAAATGTAACGGGTTAAGTTACATACCTTAGCGCACGCCCTTCAATCGCGAATCACCACCGGCTTGTCCACTCGACGTTCCGGTATCTTGTCCTATAGAGTTCAATTCAAGGCATGTTTAGAACTCTCTTTAGACTTCACTTGGCATATTATACCAAAACATCATAATTATGCGTTAAAGCTTTAAGTTTCTATTTTTAAGACTTCTTTGAGGCGTTTCTACAAACACTATGAGGGCAGAATTTCTACATCATTTGCATTTAAGTTCATGGTTTGCTAGCTAGTTAACTTAACATCAATAAAGCCCTCATATAGCATTTTAATCATCATACCTTTCCGAAATCACTTTTCTATAATCAATTTACACTAGGATAATCACCTATACCCTAATGTTCATCATTATCATGTAAAACCCATAACCCACCTTCAAGGTGTTTATGGAACTTTCTGAATTTGGTCATGATTCTACATGTAGTTGGTTAGGTTTCACTTCTAAACACCATATCAACTATAATCTATCCACATAACACACATGCAATATCAATTTACAGATTTCCCAAATCATGAGAGTTTCAAGTTGAGAGATTTCATTAGGTTTTACATACCTTACAATCCTCTTAAGATGAGGATCATGATTCTAAGCTCTATTTTCGATTTTGACTAGGATTAATCCTTCAATTTGCAAGATTGATGAAGTTCTTAGGGTTTTGGAGATCTCCTGGTCGCCCTCTCTCTCTGTTCGATCGGCACCCACCCACACATGGGTGGACTATGTGTTTTGTTATTAATTTAGAACTAAACTTTCAGATTTTGACTTGTTTAGTCCCTCGACTTATCATTTAGCTTTAAGTTAAAGTGTTTTAAACTTTAGAATAAGTTATTTCAAGGCTATCAACTAACTGGGTTGTAGTTTTCCTAGTTAGTTAACTCTTGTTAAATTAACATTACATATTAAACGCAAGGTTTTATATTTTTGGGGTGTTACAGAACATGATTAAAAATACCATTTTAATCATAATAGAATATTTTTAGGATTTTAACATTAATCGAGCGGTCACCGACGTTCATTTCGTATTTTGTTCGTTACGCGACAAGCGTTTATCTTAATATTGTCAACATAAGTTTTAACCATGTTTGGATTTACTAACACATCAAATACCACATATAAACACAAATATCAATATAATATAGCCTTTTAATTATTCATGACACGTGATACACTTGTACGGTACAACTCAAAATAGTCGGGTGTCACAGTCTCCCCCTGTTTAGGAAATTTCGTCCCCGAAATTCTATTCTACAGGTTTCGTTTTCGCACTATGCGGAAAGAGATGAGGAAATTTCTGTTGCATCTAGTCCTGTCATTCCCAGGTGACCTCGGGTCCACGTTTAGAATTTTAGCGAACCTTGGCCAACTTAATCCTACTCCACCTAAGCTTCTAAATTTTCCAATCCAGAACTTCTACCGGTTCTTCGATAAATCTCAGTTTATCGTCCACTCAAACCTCATCAGGGGGTATAATCAGTGTCTCATCCGACATACACTTTTTCAGGTTGGAAACATGAAACACGTCATGAACTCCACTTAATTCTTGTGGCAGTTTGAGCCTATACGCGACTGATCCAACTCGAGATGCGATTTCGAAAGGACCTATACCAGAAATGAAGGGTCAAAGATCAGAACTGAAGACCTTGATAGAATCAGTTGAGCTCATCAAAGCACAATCAGAGAGAAACACTGAAACACTGAAGATTCTGCAACAATAGCAAAGCAAGTCACCAGAAACCAACATTCCTTCAGCAGATATTCAGAAAGTCTTCACAGAAATAGAGAAGATCAAGTCACAGATTAAGGATGTTGTGGAATCAAGAACATCAAGTAGTTCTAACAAGGTTTTGGAGGAGATCACTATTTTAAGGGCCAAGAACAACAATATCACAGATGCCCTTGAAAAACTGGTCAAAGAATAGGCTGCACTACAGGAGCACAACAAAGAAGAATTTGCCAAGGTGCAAGAGAAAGAAACCAGAAATGCTCAACTCATGGGAGATGTCCAATCTCTCATGAAAAGGATGCATTACAACATTGCCAGATTGGTAAATGTAGATGCCAAAGAGCTCATGATTCCCATTACCAAAGAAGCCTCTCATCTGGAAATTCCAAAGATCATCAGACAGCAACCCAGTGTCAAACATGCTAGTCAAACTGGAACCACATAAATAGGTCCACCTCCACCAAAATCAAAAGAAGAGATGATGAAAAGGTATGAAGCTTCACCCAAAATTATCTCTGATTTAAATGTTGATATCCCTCAGTCTAGTTCAAGACCAACTACATCAGGGGATACAGTCTTTAGTCAAGACATAACCCTGTAAGCAAAGAGAAAATGGTTAGAATCAGCTACATCTTCAAAATTGCGAAAGCTTGTAGAGAAAAAGACTCTTGAAGGTAACACAATCTTTGTTCAAGAAATTGACAAAGATGTGATGATGTTCCCTGAGCATAACCTTAAGGAATACTACTAGATAAAAGAAGATAAATTGGACAAACCACAAAGTCCAATAAGCAGACGCTTGAGGGAGGAAAGGCTTGAAAGAGGTCCAGGAAGCATCCACAAAGCTCATGATAATCCAATAACAAGAGTTCTGAAAGTGGATGATGACAAAACTGCTGACGGTGCTGGAGGATATATTGAGTAAAACAAGTACACTCTCCTATGAAAAGATGGCACTGAACAGAAGATAACTGATGGAGATTTGGCAGATCAGCTGCATCCACTGGACATTCTGTTTCTGAAGAAAACATATGATGATGACAAAGGCAACAACAAATATGTTAGAAGAGCACTCAAGAGCATCTCAAAAGCAGGAGTCAAGCTATTTGAAAGGATAGCTCTTACTGATTTGATTTATGCATTAACTATGATTATGTTCATCAGAAGAAAGTCCACTTCCCTCCACCAGACACATCAATCCCCAAAGAACTGGAAAAACAAGTCAGAACTGGAGATATCATTGAACAAACAAGAATTAAAGGCGACAAAATTCTCTGTGTTGTGTTCAGAGATATTGAAGCAACAAAACTCTCTTCAGAACTGTTGATTATGTGTTTTGTTATTAATTTAGAACTCAGGAGTCAAGCTATTTGAAAGGATCGCCCTCTCTCTCTGTTCGATCGACACCCACCCACACATGGGTGGACTATGTGTTTTCTTATTAATTTAGAACTAAACTTTCAGATTTTGACTTGTTTAGTCCCTCGACTTATCATTTAGCTTTAAGTTAAAGTGTTTTAAACTTTAGAATAAGTTATTTCAAGGCTATCAACTAACTGGGTTGTAGTTTTCCTAGTTAGTTAACTCTTGTTAAATTAACATTACATATTAAACGCAAGGTTTTATATTTTTGGGGTGTTACAAGTCCACCCCCCTTAAATAGGGTTTCGTCCCCGAAACCGAAATACGTACCAAATAACGTAGGGTAGAGCCGACGCATCTCTTCCTCGGTCTCCCACGTGGTGTCCGAGCCTTTTCTATGCTCCCATTTAACTTTGACTTGGTCAATTTTTCTATTTCGTAAGTGTTTGACCTTTCGATCTAAAATCTCCAACGGTCTCACAACATAATTCAGACTATTATCCACTTCAATATCATCATAATGGATATAGGCTGTTTCGTCCGCTAGGCACTTTCATAATTGTGACACGTGAAACGTGCCATGAATCCCACTTAGTTCTTCCGGTAGCTCAAGGCGGTAGGCTACTTTGCCAACTTTCCCGATAATTTTAAATGGTCCAATAAACCTCGGGCTTAACTTCCCCCTTTTTTTGAATCTAATAACGCCCTTCCACGGGGAAACTTTTAGCATGACCATGTCGCCAACCTGGAATTCGATTGGCCTTTTTCTTTTATCAGCATACGCCTTTTGTCTGTCTTAAGCCGCTTTAAAATGTGCCCGAACTTTATCTATCTTTTCATTCGTGGCTTGTACTATATCTTGATGAGCGAGTTCACGTGGACCCACTTCACCCCAACATACCGGGGTTCGACACTTCCTACCGTAAAGCATTTCGTATGGTGCCATTTTAATACTAGATTGGTAACTGTTGTTATACGAAAACTCGACTAACGGTAAGTGAACATCCCAACTGCCTCCAAAGTCGATTATACACGCCCGTAGCATGTCCCCCAATGTTTGTATCGTTCTTTCACTTTGTCCATCCATTTGAGGATGGTACGCAGTGCTAATGAACAATTTGGTCCCCATTTGCTCTTGGAAATCTCTCCAGAAATTCTAAGTAAACCGGGTATCCCTATCAGACACGATAGACACCGGCACCCCATGACGTGCTATTATTTCATTCGTGTAAACCTCCGACATCTTTTCTGACGTATAAGTCTCACGTATCGGAATGAAGTGAGCACTTTTCGTCAATCTATCTACTACTACCCATATGGCATCGAAACCACGACTCGTTTTAGGCAACTTGGTTAGTAGGTCCATTGTGATATGTTCCCATTTCCAAACCGGAATTTCTAACGGTTGGAGTTTGCCGTATGGTTTCTGATGCTCCGCCTTGACTTGTAAACATGTCAAGCATTTTTCCACGTACTTCGCCACATCTCTCTTCATTCCGGGCCACCAATAATTTTGTTTCAAGTCATTGTACATCTTGGTCGCACCCGGATGAATTGAATAACGGGATTTATGAGCTTCATTAAGTAAAAGCGCCTTCACTCCACAGGTATGTGGTGTCACACCCCGACCGCGTAAAACAACAAATCGCGGCGGAAACATCGGGGCGTGTTGCGACAGAATTAATTGTTTCATAACCATGGCATACAAAGTTGTCTTTTATTTATAAACAAAGGTGTTACATTGTTTTAAACAGGAAATTAAAGAGTTCAGAACATAATTAAACATAGTCTATCTTATTTTAAAGTCTCTAAGGCACAGGTCCGCCCTAGTATCATGATCAACATCCTATGGAAAAGCACCTGAAAACACATGTGAAAATAGGTACGTCAGCATAAAAATGCCTGTGAGATACATAGGTTTGTGAAAATAGGATTCATGACTTGTATTTGAGAAAATGTTTAGTCATGAACCTTGTAATTTGCTTTGTCTTGTAAATCATTTGAATAACAATAAGATCAGATGATATGTATAAGTAAATGTCAGGTTAAATAAATGACCATGTAAAAATGTGTTTGTATAAGATAAGTTGTTTATAAATCAATGTCTTGTGAAAAGTATGTTATTTGTATAAAATGTTCTATGTCTCAAACTGAAATGATTCAAATAACGTTACGACATATAATACCATACAAACACTTATATATAGGAAGTACCAGCGGCGTATCCACCATGCTTGTATCATATTACACACGCATCGTTACTTAATCACTTAATCAAACAAAACCAACCAATGTAAGAAGTCTATGTTTAAACCAATTGTCAGAATGTATTGAATAATATGTCAAAGTGTTCATGTCAAGATGTAAATCATATCAAAATGTCTATGTCAAATATTCATGTCAAATGTCTATGTCAAATATCCATGTCAAATGTCTATGTCAAATATCCATGTCAAATGTCTATGTCAAATATCCATGTCAAATGTCTATGTCAAAATGTCATGTATGGCAAGTGAAATGTCTCAAACTAAACCATATGCACAAAAACAAAGTATTGAAGTAAAACTTGGTTTAAATCAAAGCTATGTTTTGTGTAAATGCATGCAACTATTTAATATGAACATCTATGCGGTATTGTGAAAATGCATACATCCAAGCCTTGTGACTGTGGTGATAAACCCTTTAAACAAATTAAAGGTCTATCTGTCTTTATAACATCGAATTCGGTCATTCCTTTCTGTCCCCTTTCCCTGGGATGTCCGGAACGGGAGTTGTCAATTCCTATGGTACCACTACCTACTAACGAACGGCGTAGCTAATGTTAATGAATGTATTGTCCCATGTAAACAAACCAAATGTCATAACAAAATGTGAGCATGTGAAAACGATGCACTAAGTATGTAATCAAATGAACATACATAGCGTGAAATGTCATGTAAAACGATGTACTAAGTAATGCACACAATGGGCATACCTAGCATGAAATGTCATGTAAAACAATGTACTAAGTAATGCACACAATGGGCACACCTAGCAGGAAATGTCATGTAAAACAATGTACTAAGTAATGCACACAATGGGCACACCTAGCAGGAAATGTCATGTAAAACAATGTACTAAGTAATGCACACAATGGGCACACCTAGCATAAGATGAAATGAAATCATGTACTATAATGTACTAACGAACATAGCATGTATATGATGTGAAAACAGGAAAGCATGAAAGTAACAAGTAGGCACATGTGTTCCACCCCAAAACAGTTTGGAAAACAGTAAAAGAGGGGTCTATGTACTCACTTGAGATTGCTCAGTTGTCTAAAGATAACCACCAAGTAATGCTATAGATCTCGGAATCAAACGGCACCTAATATAGGTAACTATGTTAATAACCGGACCTTAATCGGATGATTGGATAGAATGAGGTTTCGTAAACCAAACGAGTGTAGAGACTCGTGTCATTTGGTTTAACAAAGCCTACATGCTAAATGAAACTTAACATAATTGTTTACGACCCATTACGACCCGTTTAGGAAGCTTATGCTACTTTAACGTGTCGTGCGCGTGAAACGCGTTTGGACCGCCTAACTAGTCCTATGACAAGTGTTATATGCCTAAACATGTTACATAATCAGCTACGTGACAAAGGTTTAGGTTACATATGCTTAATTACCAATTATACATGAAAAAGGGTATTCTGGTAATTTACCTAAGGCATATAAACTACCTATCATACAACTACTTAAACGATGTGACCATAGGGTATAACCTCGGAAGGTTATTCCCTACCTACTATGGTCACCTAATGTATTTGGTCGGATCCTAATGATCGACCAAATGGGTCGGGTTCGAAGGTATAGGCGATTTATTAGATCGCCTACCCTACGACCCTAGACAACGTGGTAATCAGTAGGCATAGTCCCAAGGGACTATGACCATCGTGATTACAATCACGTTGCGAAGTTCAACCGAACTTCGCATTGACCATTACTGGTCAACGCTGAAAGTCAAACAAAGTTTGACTTTCTGACTCGAAAAGCAGTAAAAATAAGGAAAAGAACGAAAGAATACTTACGAAGGGTCCCCGAATGCTAAACTCGATTCGAAAATCTCAGGTATGAAACTAGTGTTTCAACTTAGAGTTTCTCAAATCAAATTTCTAGTGATTATGAATGAAACATATGGTGGGTATTTATAGTTTTTCCATATAGAATATTCCTAGAATATTCCTAGCATATTCCAAGCATATTCCTAGCATATACCTTAGCATATTCCAAGCATATACCTTAGCATATTCCAAGCATATACCTTAGCATATTCCAAGCATATGCCAAGCATATTCCTAGTATATGGCTAAGACGGGTATTTAACTGGGTACCGGGTATTTTATCTAGCGTTTAAATCCCGGTTTATGGCGTTCTAAATTATTTTTATTACTCTATAAAAATAAACTCGCCAAGTTATTACTGAAATAAATTTCAGTTGCCAGGACTGGCTGCGTTGTCTGCGTTTTGCAGTAGAAGCACTGTGTTGCGCAGAAACACACGGTACGCGCTTAAACTTTGAAAAATAACGTTTTTAGGCGTTTTAATTTATTTTTCAACACGGACCTGATTAAAATAAGATTTTAATCATAACAGAATATTTGTGGGATTTAAATATTATCCGGTCGGTCACCAACGTTCGTTTGGTCGTACGATCGCGATGTTCGGTTAATTACGACTGAATGCGCATAAGCGCGAAAAACGATCCAAATTGCGCGACGAATGGATTTTTCTTATGCCAAACACTAAAATAAAATATTTTGGTGCTTACATAAATTTTTGGATGTCCGGATGTATTCAGAACGTATGTTATGCGCGAAAATGCAAACTTGTGCACTTTTTGACACTTTTAGTCCCTGAATGACCCAAAAGTTTATTTTAGCACACCGAACCCCTCAAAGCCTATTTCTAAGCTATGTAAAGGATATTTAAGGTGTGTTTAACTTATGGTTAGGTTCCGGAATGTTCGTTACAGTTCAAATTGACATACTTTCGCAGTTTGTCATTTTTAGTCCCTGTAAGCGAATTAACTTGTTTTTGCCATACCAAAGCCTTTAAAACTTATTTCTAAGTTATGTAAAGGTTATTTAAGGTATGTTGAGTATATGTTGATGTTCCGGAGTATTTCTCGCATTAAACTGAGTACGTTTACGCACTAGTTTGCGTATAACTCTCCAGAAAGCGATGTAGAGTTTGAAATTGAACAAAAGTCAAAACATGAAAAATGTAAAACATAACAAAACAAACATTGTGATCAAATAACATTGTTTTATTGATAACATAACTGTTCATAGTGATTACAAGCACAGTTGTTACAGTCTCCCCTACTTGTGGAAATTTCGTCCCGAAATTTATTTAGAGGAAACTCGTGGAAAAAGATGCGGATATTTCGCTTTCATTTGATCTTCGCGTTCCCAAGTAAACTCGGGTCCACGTTTAGCTTCCCAGCGAACTTTGACCAAAGGAATGCGCTTGCGTTTAAGCCACTTGACTTCACGTTCCATGATTTCCACTGGCTTCTCAACAAATTTCAGTGTTTTGCCAACACGAATTTCGTCAAGCGGTATGGAGAAATTCTCATCAGCTGTACACTTCTTGAGATTGGACACGTGAAAAGTTGGATGAACATTTCCCAGTTCAGGAGGTAACTCAAGTCTGTAGGCTACCTTTCCGATTCTTTCGACGATCTTGAATGGTCCAACGTATCTAGGTGCAAGTTTTCCTTTCTTTCCAAATCTAATCACACCTTTCCAAGGTGAGACCTTAAGTAATACTCGATCACCGACTTGAAATTCCAAGGCTTTGCGTTTTGGGTCCGCGTAAATCTTCTGACGGTTTCTAGCTGCCTGAAGGTTATCACGAACTTTCTTGACCTTGTCAGTTGTCTCTA
Organism: Helianthus tuberosus; assembly: GCA_030545235.1. NCBI lineage: Eukaryota > Viridiplantae > Streptophyta > Magnoliopsida > Asterales > Asteraceae > Helianthus > Helianthus tuberosus. The sequence continues at coordinate 39,814,868 of CM060417.1, forward strand.
AAATGAGGGCAGGTCCAGTAAGTTGGGCCTCGCCAATCTCATTCCAGTAGACTGGTGAACGACATTTTCGACCATAGAGAGCTTCGAAAGGAGCCATTTTGATGCTAGTGTGATAACTGTTGTTGTAGGAGAATTCAATCAATTTAAGATGTGAATCCCAGCTACCACCAAAATCGATCACACAAGCTCTAAGCATATCCTCCAGAGTCTGGATTGTTCTCTCAGATTGACCATCCGTTTGCGGATGATAAGCTGTGCTCAGATTAAGTTGGGTCCCCATAGCAGATTGCATGGTTCTCCAAAAATGAGAAGTGAAACGAGCATCTCTGTCAGAAATGATGTTCAACGGAACACCATGTCGAGCTACAATTTCATCTACATAGATTTGAGCAAGTCTGTCAGCAGGAAAATCCTCACGGATTGGCAAGAAATGTGCTGACTTTGTAAGACGATCAACGACTACCCAGATGGCATCATGACCTTTCTTTGTGCGCGGGAGTTTGGTAACAAGATCCATAGTAATGTTTTCCCATTTCCAAACTGGGATCTCTGGTTGCTCCAATAATCCCGAAGGACGCTGATGTTCAGCCTTAACCTTTAGACAAGTAAGGCATTTGGATACGTATAAGGCAATGTCTTTCTTCATACCAGGCCACCAATAGTGAATACGAAGATCCTTATACATTTTATCTGAGCCCGGATGAATAGAATAACGAAACTTATGGGCTTCATCCATAAGCAAGGTACGAAGATCATCCTGGCTTGGGAGCCACAAACGGTCCATGAAGTAATATGATCCATTGTCCTTCAGTTCCAGTGCAGGTGTTATGTGATAAGGAAATTCCTTATCCATCAATCCTTGTGAAACACAAGATTGTTGAGACTGAGAAATGCGTGCTTGGATATCGGATCGAGCTTGAATAACAGATTGAACACGTACACAATGAAGCTTAGTACGTTCCTTACGACTTAATGCATCAGCTACGACATTCGCCTTACCAGGATGGTAGCGAATTTCGCAGTCATAGTCGTTTAAAAGCTCAACCCAACGTCGTTGTCTCATGTTGAGTTCTTTTTGGTTGAAGATATGCTGAAGACTTTTGTGGTCAGTGAAAACCACACATTTTGTACCGTACAAATAGTGTCTCCAGATCTTGAGAGCAAAGACAACTGCACCCAACTCAAGATCATGAGTAGTGTAGTTTTTCTCATGTATCTTCAACTGCCTCGATGCATAGGCTATGACTTTGTTCCTTTGCATAAGAACACAGCCAAGACCCAATTTTGATGCATCACAATACACAACAAAATCATCATCACCCTCAGGCAATGATAGAACAGGCGCATCGCAAAGCTTCTGCTTCAGGTGTTGAAAAGCTTCCTCTTGTTTGTTTCCCCAATAAAAAGGCATTTTCTTCTGAGTTAGAGCAGTTAGAGGAACTGCAATCTTCGAGAAGTTTTCTATGAAGCGGCGGTAATAACCCGCTAGACCAAGAAAAGAACGAACTTCAGTAGGAGTAGTAGGTGTATCCCAATCCTTATTCGCACTGATCTTGGAGGGATCTACATGAATACCCCGTTCGTTGATAACATGCCCCAAAAATTGAACTTCTTTAAGCCAAAATTCGCACTTGGAGAATTTGGCAAAAAGTTGCTCTTTCTTTAGGAGTTCAAGGGTAAGACGAAGATGTTGCTCGTGGTCAGCTTGCGTCTTAGAGTATATCAAGATGTCATCAATAAAAACAATGACGAACTGATCCAAATAAGGTTTGCAGACCCTATTCATTAAGTCCATGAAAACAGCAGGAGCATTAGTCAAACCGAATGGCATGACTGTGAATTCATAATGCCCATAACGAGTACGGAACGCTGTCTTCGGAATGTCTTCTTTTTGCACCCGAAGTTGATGATACCCGAAACGTAGATCAATCTTCGAAAAATAAGAAGCGCCCTGTAACTGATCAAAGAGGTCGTCTATACGAGGTAAGGGATATCGATTCTTGATGGTAAGTTTGTTAAGCTCACGATAATCGATACACATCCTAAAGGATCCATCCTTCTTCTTTACAAAAAGAACGGGAGCACCCCAAGGTGAAAAACAAGGACGTATAAAACCTTTGTCAGAGAGCTCCTGAAGCTGTTTAGACAACTCTTGCATCTCGGATGGTGCAAGACGATATGGAGCTCTAGCAATGGGATTTGCACCAGGTACGAGATCAATGCGGAACTCGACTTGGCGTGCTGGAGGTAGACCAGGTAAATCTTCAGGGAATACTTCAGAATAATCCCGAACGACAGGAATATCTGAAATAGACTTACCCTTGCCTTTATCTTCTGTAACATGTGCTAAGAAAGCCACATAGTTCTTCTGCAGATACTTCCGAGCTTTAAAACAAGACATGAGTTTGAGACCACCGATAGGCTTCTCACCTTGAACCTGCAGAATCTCGTCTGTCGAAAGCGGCACACGAACAATCTTCTCAGAACAAACTATCTCTGCGTGATGCTTGGATAACCAATCCATTCCCACAATAACGTCGAAGCTTCCGAGTTGCATAGGCGTGAGGTCGATAGGAAAAAGATGGTCGTTAAGATTCAACTGGCAGTTGCGAAGAACAGAATTAAGAATAATGGGTTCACCACTAGCAACCTCTACTGTTAAAGATTTGCCTAGTTTCGTTCTAGACACTCGAAGCATTGGTTCAAAGGACAAAGACACGAAACTCTTATCGGCACCGGAATCGAAAAGAACAGATGCAGGCTGATTATTAATAAAGAACGTACCGTTCACCACATTATCGTCAGCCTGTGCCTCTTGGGCATTCATGTTAAAAACTCGGCCTCGAGCCGGAGCCTGAGCCTGATTCTGGTTCTGGTTCTGGTTCGCCAGTCTTGGGCACCGATTCATATAGTGGGTCAGATCCCCACAATTGTAACAAGCACCCGGTGGGTATTGTGGTCTTGCAGCTTGACCCTGTTGCTGAGCAACTTGTTGAGCCGGGTTCTGAACCGCGGGATTCTGAGCAGACCGACAAAAATTGGCAAGATGGCCTGACTTCCCACAGTTAGTACAGAAACGGCATGGAAGTTGCGGCTGGTGGTGACTGTTGCATCTATTGCACAAAGGTGCATTCCCTGTATAGGGTTTCTTTGCTGGCGGCTGTGCGGTTTGATTGGGAGCTGCTTAATTAGCTTGGGCAGTAACAGCATAGTTTTGGGAAGCCTTACGCTTCTTTGCCCTCTTTGAAGAACCAGAGTTCTTTCCATTCCCGTTTTGACCTTTCTTGCTATCCACCTTGTCAGCTGATTGTTCCTTGCCCTTGTCACCCTTCCGGTGTAACTTGTTCTTCCGGATCTGCGACTCAGTCAATGTCGCTGATAATTCGATCGCCTGACGAAGTGTGGCAGGTTCACTACCAGTAAGAATGTCTTGTACCGAGTCAGGTAGACCGTCGATGTATCTTTCGATAGCCTTGTCAAGTAGGGTGACCATTGTTGGGCAAAGCAGACTCAACTCTTCAAACCGATCAGTATAAGCCCTATGCTCACCACTATCTTGCTTCAGCTCATCAAACTCCTTCTCCAACGCTCGTTGCTCATGACGAGGACAGAATTCCCTCATCATAAGGGCTCTAAGTTCAGCCCAGGTCTGTGCAAGAGCAACTTCTGCACCCCTATCCCTCATAACCCCGTTCCACCATGTCAAAGCCCTCTTCTGAAATACGCTCGAAGCAAACTCAACCTTGCGATTATCCGGACACTGCACATGGCGAAAAGTATTCTCACTGCTCTCGAACCACTGAAGAAGCCCAGTCGCTCCTTCAGAACCACTAAACTTGAGTGGTTTAACCTGATTAAAATCCTTGTATTTGCATGGAACATTGTTGTTGTTGTTGGCTTGATTCCATTGAGCAAAGAGATTTGGAAATTGAGCAGCCATCTGCTGCACAATAATTTCTGCCAGCTCGGCAGTAGCTATCTGGTTCTCGCGTCGAGGAGGCATTCTAAAAGAGGAAAACATGAAAGGAAACGAGTGAGATGATTGGATGAAAAGAATGAGATGAAACAAAATCAACAAAAGCAAAGATGGTGGTCATTCGTCCGTATCACAGAGCAAACAAACAACACACAGCGACAAATCAAAGTAAATGGGTCAAAAATAATGTATAATGAAGACATGCTCGCCTATAAGTGAACACTCATCCCAAGAATTCCCAGGTAAGCACAACTGGTCTCGCGTCTGGTTGAGATGTATACGAAGTGCTTGCCTAGACAGAAAACCCAGAATACAGGCGTTCACCCTTCCAGTTTGCACATGTTCACATTATTTAAAACCCAAAACGTTTGACGGGATTTTGAAAATTTGAAGGCACAAGGCCAAAAACCAATACTGAAAAGGGTTCAAAACCATATAACAGAGGGTTCAAAACCTTACAATTGAGGGTTCAAAACCTTGTAAAAATTTATTCAAAAACAGATGATTGTTTTTCAAAAATCGTTTCGGAAAAATTTTGGTTCCTTGTTTTGTTAATCACCTAAGGATATGTGATGTACATGTTTTAAGATCTAAACACAAGATAACTTGCGTTAGGTTCCTAGAAAAGTTATAGTCTAGGTCAAGGCATTACTAATAACCTAATTCCCTATAACCATTAGCTCTGATACCAACTCTTCTGTCACACCCAGACCGCGTAAAACAACAAATCGCGGCGGAAACATCGGGGCGTGTTGCGACAGAATTAATTGTTTCATAACCATGGCATACAAAGTTGTCTTTTATTTATAAACAAAGGTGTTACATTGTTTTAAACAGGAAATTAAAGAGTTCAGAACATAATTAAACATAGTCTATCTTATTTTAAAGTCTCTAAGGCACAGGTCCGCCCTAGTATCATGATCAACATCCTATGGAAAAGCACCTGAAAACACATGTGAAAATAGGTACGTCAGCATAAAAATGCCTGTGAGATACATAGGTTTGTGAAAATAGGATTCATGACTTGTATTTGAGAAAATGTTTAGTCATGAACCTTGTAATTTGCTTTGTCTTGTAAATCATTTGAATAACAATAAGATCAGATGATATGTATAAGTAAATGTCAGGTTAAATAAATGACCATGTAAAAATGTGTTTGTATAAGATAAGTTGTTTATAAATCAATGTCTTGTGAAAAGTATGTTATTTGTATAAAATGTTCTATGTCTCAAACTGAAATGATTCAAATAACGTTACGACATATAATACCATACAAACACTTATATATAGGAAGTACCAGCGGCGTATCCACCATGCTTGTATCATATTACACACGCATCGTTACTTAATCACTTAATCAAACAAAACCAACCAATGTAAGAAGTCTATGTTTAAACCAATTGTCAGAATGTATTGAATAATATGTCAAAGTGTTCATGTCAAGATGTAAATCATATCAAAATGTCTATGTCAAATATTCATGTCAAATGTCTATGTCAAATATCCATGTCAAATGTCTATGTCAAATATCCATGTCAAATGTCTATGTCAAATATCCATGTCAAATGTCTATGTCAAAATGTCATGTATGTCAACCGAACTTCACATTGACCATTACTGGTCAACGCTGAAAGTCAAACAAAGTTTGACTTTCTGACTCGAAAAGCAGTAAAAATAAGGAAAAGAACGAAAGAATACTTACGAAGGGTCCCCGAATGCTAAACTCGATTCGAAAATCTCAGGTATGAAACTAGTGTTTCAACTTAGAGTTTCTCAAATCAAATTTCTAGTGATTATGAATGAAACATATGGTGGGTATTTATAGTTTTTCCATATAGAATATTCCTAGAATATTCCTAGCATATTCCAAGCATATTCCTAGCATATACCTTAGCATATTCCAAGCATATACCTTAGCATATTCCAAGCATATACCTTAGCATATTCCAAGCATATGCCAAGCATATTCCTAGTATATGGCTAAGACGGGTATTTAACTGGGTACCGGGTATTTTATCTAGCGTTTAAATCCCGGTTTATGGCGTTCTAAATTATTTTTATTACTCTATAAAAATAAACTCGCCAAGTTATTACTGAAATAAATTTCAGTTGCCAGGACTGGCTGCGTTGTCTGCGTTTTGCAGTAGAAGCACTGTGTTGCGCAGAAACACACGGTACGCGCTTAAACTTTGAAAAATAACGTTTTTAGGCGTTTTAATTTATTTTTCAACACGGACCTGATTAAAATAAGATTTTAATCATAACAGAATATTTGTGGGATTTAAATATTATCCGGTCGGTCACCAACGTTCGTTTGGTCGTACGATCGCGATGTTCGGTTAATTACGACTGAATGCGCATAAGCGCGAAAAACGATCCAAATTGCGCGACGAATGGATTTTTCTTATGCCAAACACTAAAATAAAATATTTTGGTGCTTACATAAATTTTTGGATGTCCGGATGTATTCAGAACGTATGTTATGCGCGAAAATGCAAACTTGTGCACTTTTTGACACTTTTAGTCCCTGAATGACCCAAAAGTTTATTTTAGCACACCGAACCCCTCAAAGCCTATTTCTAAGCTATGTAAAGGATATTTAAGGTGTGTTTAACTTATGGTTAGGTTCCGGAATGTTCGTTACAGTTCAAATTGACATACTTTCGCAGTTTGTCATTTTTAGTCCCTGTAAGCGAATTAACTTGTTTTTGCCATACCAAAGCCTTTAAAACTTATTTCTAAGTTATGTAAAGGTTATTTAAGGTATGTTGAGTATATGTTGATGTTCCGGAGTATTTCTCGCATTAAACTGAGTACGTTTACGCACTAGTTTGCGTATAACTCTCCAGAAAGCGATGTAGAGTTTGAAATTGAACAAAAGTCAAAACATGAAAAATGTAAAACATAACAAAACAAACATTGTGATCAAATAACATTGTTTTATTGATAACATAACTGTTCATAGTGATTACAAGCACAGTTGTTACATGTGGGACCCATATCCTTCCGGATCGAGTCTTTAACCCGTGATTCCCATCCGACAAATCTTTCAACTGACCAATTATTCTTTCTTTCTTCCAATTCTCTTCTTTTACTGCTTCTAATTGCGCTTCTCGAATACGTTCAAGTATACCCGAGGTTACCACGAGTTGCATCGATCTTACTCGTATTGGGACATAATCCGTTTTTCTGCTCAAAGCATCCGCCACCGCATTAGCCTTTCCTGGGTGATAACGTATTTCGCAATCGTAGTCTTTCACCGTTTCCATCCATCGCCTTTGTCGCATATTTAACTCCTTTTGATCGAAGAAGTATTTCAAACTCTTGTGGTCGGTGAATATGGTGCACTTTACCCCATACAAGTAGTGCCTCCATATTTTTAATGCAAACACTACCGCCGCCAACTCGAGATCGTGTGTGGGATATTTCTTCTCGTGTATCTTCAATTGCCTCGAGGCGTACGCTATTACCTTGCCCCGTTGCATCAACACGCAACCGAGTCCCGATAGTGAAGCATCCGAATAAACCTCCATGTTTTCGACTCCGTCCGGCAATGTCAATACCGGAGCTTGAGTTAACTTTTCTTTTAGCGTTTGAAACGCTTTCTCTTGATCAACACCCCAAATGAACCTTTCTTTCTTTTGTGTTAGCTTTGTTAGTGGTGACGCAATCTTGGAGAAATCTTGGATGAATCTCCTATAGTATCCCGCAAGTCCCAAAAAGCTTCTAATTTCAGAAGGGTTCTTTGGAGGATTCCATTTTGACACAGCCTCTATCTTTGACGGATCCACCAATACTCCGTCGGCACTTATGACATGGCCAAGAAATTGTACCTCTCGTAACCAAAAGGCACATTTAGAGAATTTTGCGTATAACTTCTCTTGTCTAAGGGTCTCTAACACTTCTTGTAAGTGATGTGCGTGTTCAGCTTCACTTTTCGAATATACCAATATATCATCGATAAACACGATGACCGACTTATCCAGCATTGGCTTGCAAACCCGGTTCATGAGGTCCATGAAAGCCGCGGGTGCGTTTGCTAGCCCAAATGACATCACGAGGAATTCGTAATGTCCGTATCTCGTGCGGAAAGCCGTCTTCGGCACATCTTCTTCTTTGACCTTTAGTTGGTGATACCCCGATCTAAGGTCAATTTTGGAAAACCAGTTCGCACCTTGTAGTTGATCAAATAAATCATCTATCCTCGGGAGCGGGTATCGGTTCTTTACCGTGAGTTTGTTTAACTCCCGGTAATCGATACACATGTGCATGCTCCCGTCTTTCTTTCTCACGAACAATACCGGTGCGCCCCAAGGAGACACACTCGTCCTTATGAATCCCTTGTCAAGTAGGTCTTGGATTTGGGACATCAACTCTTGTAATTCCGACGGTGCAAGTCGGTACGGGGCTTTTGCTACGGGTTTCGCGCCCAGAATCAATTCGATCCCGAACTCTACTTCCCGTTCAGGCGGTATCCCCGGTAAATCTTCCGGAAAAACATCTTCATAATCTCGTACTACCGGTACATCTCCAATCTTTCGTGATTCCTTCTCGGGCTCGTTAGCGTATATTATGAATGCCTTGCATCCTCGCTTCATTGGCTTGTGAGCTTTCAACATTGAGCATACTATAGGGTTGCCTCCTTTTTCGCCATAAATGGTGACGTGTTTCCCGCTCGGAGATGTTAGTTTTATCTCTTTACGGAAACACACGACCTTTGCATGGTGTCGAGATAACCAATCCATCCCGACGACTACTTGAAATTCTCCCATCGACATCGGGATTAGATTTATCAAATATTCTTCATCGTCGATGCTCAGTTTACAATTTTCACATACATCACAAACAATAAAGCTTTGTTATTACCTATCTCTACTTCTAAAGGCACAGGTAATTTTGTTAGAATAAATGAAGGATGTCGAATAAGTCCATATGAAACAAAGGATTTATTCGCACCCGTATCAAATAACACGTGTGCAGGAATTGAATTTACAGCAAATATACCTGAGACCACGTCAGGTTCAACCTTTGCTTCTGCGGCGGTTAATTGAAAAGATCTTGCCTTTGCTTTCGGGGCTTCACCTTTCGGTTCCTGCCCATCCTTCTTTCCAACCAGTTCCGGGCATTCCGACTTCTTGTGACCCGTTCGATAACAGTTGTAACAAACCGTCACTTTCTCCGGGCATGATATAGCCATATGTCCCGTCTTCTTGCATATAGGACAAGGCTTATCCTTGTAACGGCATTCGCCTTTATGACCCTTCCCGCAGATTTTGCAACTTGGCGACCCGCCTTTCGTATCAGATTTCTTTGCGCTTTCGTTTGTTCGTGCCTTCTTAGTAGGGCTTGGATTCACATCTTGTGCCCTTCGTTCACCCCGTTCTATGCTCTTTTTCAATTCGATCTCCCTTTCCCGAGCAGCATTGACAATCTCAGTAAGGGTCTCGTATTTTGAAGGGGTTATGAACTCTCTATACTCCGCACTTAGCATGTTATGGTAGTAATAGACCTTTTGTTCTTCGTTTGTCACCAAATCATCACAGAACTTTATCTTGTCCATAAACATCCCCGTGATCTTGTCTATGGATTCACCCTTGTGTCTGAGTTGCATGAACTCTTCCTTGATTCTATTTATGACCGCTTTGGGACTATGGTGTTTAAGAAACGGCGTCTTAAACTCCTCCCATGTCATGGCCTTAGCCGCTTCACTTCCAATCTCCTTCTTTTTGTTATCCCACCAGTCTTTCGCTTGACCTCTTAATTGACCCGTACCATAAGCTACGTAGTCATTTTCATCACAATGCGTTCTCTCGAATACTCCTTCGATATCACTTAGCCATCGTTGGCACACAATTGGATCAACCTCCCCATTATATATTGGTGGTTTACATGCCATGAATTCCTTGTATGAACAAGGCTTTCATCCACCATGCTTTTCCTTTACTACATTTGAATCATCTTCCAGTTTCTTGATTCTATCTTCTACTATTGATAAAACTGTGTTTTGAATTTTATCAATAAAGCCCGACAAACTGTTTTCGATCGCCTTTCCAACCTCTTCGGCAATCACTTCCCTCACTTGTTCGGTGACTCTTGGCACCGCATCATCGTTACCTTTATCAGCCATCTCTATTTCTGAAATGTTTACATAAGTTGTTAAACATTCCATTTATAACACATGCTTTACTTGTTTTGATTTAATCAAGTTCATAACTCGATTTAATCATTCTTGTTTCAATTCAATCAAGTTCGTAACTTGATTTAATCATTCTTGTTTCAATTCAATCAAGTTCGTAACTTGATTTAATCATTCTTGTTTCATGCATTTCTTGTTTTTGAGTGAGCTTACACACTCTTTTCATGCATATTTGTTCATTTCTCATTTTCTACGTAGTACATAATTTATTAACAAAATAAGTTAGTTCTTACCGGACGATCGATCAAGCTTGAACCGAACACTTATTGACAACCTTGAGCTTCTGATTACCAACTTGTGACACCCTTAAATTTTACTTGAATATAAGTAATATTTTATACAAAAGATAATAGTTTAACATGAGTTTCAAAAGTGTCAAGATTACAATTAGATAAACATTAGTCAACTAATGACTAATTTAAAGTATTCAAAAGTTGAATTATAACTGTCTACAACCCATGAACATAATTTAAGTAAGATTAAATACATAGCGGAAGCTTCAAAAGTGTAGTGTTCGGTTCTTCTTTAATCGCTTGATCGCCACCCGAAAGATCCACATAATCACCTAGGGTCAAAGACCAATAAACATTAGTTTTGACTTCAACATGATACCATAACACAAGTTTCTAACATCAAGTTTTAAAAAAAAAAAGTTTTGTTGGTTCCACCGTAACTTACGGTGTCACCGTAAGTTACGGTGAGTTCTTGAATTCCCAAGTCCACCGTAAAGCAGGAGGATCATACCGTAAACATCTGACCTCTACCGTAAATTACGGTATCACCGTAATTTACGGTGAGTCCTGGAAATCTATGTTTTGTTTGTTTTATTCCTTTCACTCAAAATCAACTCTCGGATTTCGTTTTTCTAACAACCCACTATATCAAAATCTCATATTTAATCCGTCATATTCCGGAGCATTAACCATGCTTTTCTTGATTATCCAACCCGTTTGGCTCGTCTAAGGAATCTTCCTATATGACAACTACCAACGAGTTCAAACCATGTTCGATCAATCATTTAAGATAATGACTACATCGCTTAATTCAAAACAACTCTTATTTTAAAATTCAAGTACACATTGTATAAACATCCAATCTACTAAATGTAACGGGTTAAGTTACATACCTTAGCGCACGCCCTTCAACCGCGAATCACCACCGGCTTGTCCACTCGACGTTCCGGTATCTTGTCCTATAGAGTTCAATTCAAGGCATGTTTAGAACTCTCTTTAGACTTCACTTGGCATATTATACCAAAACATCATAATTATGCGTTAAAGCTTTAAGTTTCTATTTTTAAGCCTTCTTTGAGGCGTTTCTACAAACACTATGAGGGCAGAATTTCTACATCATTTGCATTTAAGTTCATGGTTTGCTAGCTAGTTAACTTAACATCAATAAAGCCCTCATATAGCATTTTAATCATCATACCTTTCCGAAATCACTTTTCTATAATCAATTTACACTAGGATAATCACCTATACCCTAATGTTCATCATTATCATGTAAAACCCATAACCCACCTTCAAGGTGTTTATGGAACTTTCTGAATTTGGTCATGATTCTACATGTAGTTGGTTAGGTTTCACTTCTAAACACCATATCAACTATAATCTATCCACATAACACACATGCAATATCAATTTACAGATTTCCCAAATCATGAGAGTTTCAAGTTGAGAGATTTCATTAGGTTTTACATACCTTACAATCCTCTTAAGATGAGGATCATGATTCTAAGCTCTATTTTCGATTTTGACTAGGATTAATCCTTCAATTTGCAAGATTGATGAAGTTCTTAGGGTTTTGGAGATCTCCTGGTCGCCCTCTCTCTCTGTTCGATCGGCACCCACCCACACATGGGTGGACTATGTGTTTTGTTATTAATTTAGAACTAAACTTTCAGATTTTGACTTGTTTAGTCCCTCGACTTATCATTTAGCTTTAAGTTAAAGTGTTTTAAACTTTAGAATAAGTTATTTCAAGGCTATCAACTAACTGGGTTGTAGTTTTCCTAGTTAGTTAACTCTTGTTAAATTAACATTACATATTAAACGCAAGGTTTTATATTTTTGGGGTGTTACAGAACATGATTAAAAATACCATTTTAATCATAATAGAATATTTTTAGGATTTTAACATTAATCGAGCGGTCACCGACGTTCATTTCGTATTTTGTTCGTTACGCGACAAGCGTTTATCTTAATATTGTCAACATAAGTTTTAACCATGTTTGGATTTACTAACACATCAAATACCACATATAAACACAAATATCAATATAATATAGCCTTTTAATTATTCATGACACGTGATACACTTGTACGGTACAACTCAAAATAGTCGGGTGTCACAGTCTCCCCCTGTTTAGGAAATTTCGTCCCCGAAATTCTATTCTACAGGTTTCGTTTTCGCACTATGCGGAAAGAGATGAGGAAATTTCTGTTGCATCTAGTCCTGTCATTCCCAGGTGACCTCGGGTCCACGTTTAGAATTTTAGCGAACCTTGGCCAACTTAATCCTACTCCACCTAAGCTTCTAAATTTTCCAATCCAGAACTTCTACCGGTTCTTCGATAAATCTCAGTTTATCGTCCACTCAAACCTCATCAGGGGGTATAATCAGTGTCTCATCCGACATACACTTTTTCAGGTTGGAAACATGAAACACGTCATGAACTCCACTTAATTCTTGTGGCAGTTTGAGCCTATACGCGACTGATCCAACTCGAGATGCGATTTCGAAAGGACCTATACCAGAAATGAAGGGTCAAAGATCAGAACTGAAGACCTTGATAGAATCAGTTGAGCTCATCAAAGCACAATCAGAGAGAAACACTGAAACACTGAAGATTCTGCAACAATAGCAAAGCAAGTCACCAGAAACCAACATTCCTTCAGCAGATATTCAGAAAGTCTTCACAGAAATAGAGAAGATCAAGTCACAGATTAAGGATGTTGTGGAATCAAGAACATCAAGTAGTTCTAACAAGGTTTTGGAGGAGATCACTATTTTAAGGGCCAAGAACAACAATATCACAGATGCCCTTGAAAAACTGGTCAAAGAATAGGCTGCACTACAGGAGCACAACAAAGAAGAATTTGCCAAGGTGCAAGAGAAAGAAACCAGAAATGCTCAACTCATGGGAGATGTCCAATCTCTCATGAAAAGGATGCATTACAACATTTCCAGATTGGTAAATGTAGATGCCAAAGAGCTCATGATTCCCATTACCAAAGAAGCCTCTCATCTGGAAATTCCAAAGATCATCAGACAGCAACCCAGTGTCAAACATGCTAGTCAAACTGGAACCACATAAATAGGTCCACCTCCACCAAAATCAAAAGAAGAGATGATGAAAAGGTATGAAGCTTCACCCAAAATTATCTCTGATTTAAATGTTGATATCCCTCAGTCTAGTTCAAGACCAACTACATCAGGGGATACAGTCTTTAGTCAAGACATAACCCTGTAAGCAAAGAGAAAATGGTTAGAATCAGCTACATCTTCAAAATTGCGAAAGCTTGTAGAGAAAAAGACTCTTGAAGGTAACACAATCTTTGTTCAAGAAATTGACAAAGATGTGATGATGTTCCCTGAGCATAACCTTAAGGAATACTACTAGATAAAAGAAGATAAATTGGACAAACCACAAAGTCCAATAAGCAGACGCTTGAGGGAGGAAAGGCTTGAAAGAGGTCCAGGAAGCATCCACAAAGCTCATGATAATCCAATAACAAGAGTTCTGAAAGTGGATGATGACAAAACTGCTGACGGTGCTGGAGGATATATTGAGTAAAACAAGTACACTCTCCTATGAAAAGATGGCACTGAACAGAAGATAACTGATGGAGATTTGGCAGATCAGCTGCATCCACTGGACATTCTGTTTCTGAAGAAAACATATGATGATGACAAAGGCAACAACAAATATGTTAGAAGAGCACTCAAGAGCATCTCAAAAGCAGGAGTCAAGCTATTTGAAAGGATAGCTCTTACTGATTTGATTTATGCATTAACTATGATTATGTTCATCAGAAGAAAGTCCACTTCCCTCCACCAGACACATCAATCCCCAAAGAACTGGAAAAACAAGTCAGAACTGGAGATATCATTGAACAAACAGGAATTAAAGGCGACAAAATTCTCTGTGTTGTGTTCAGAGATATTGAAGCAACAAAGCTCTCTTCAGAACTGTTGATATCTGCAAATACTCCAATCAAACACTGAGGTACATCAAGGAGTGTATGAACAAAAAGAAGAAACAACTTCAAGGGAAGGGGAAAGACAAAGAAAATGAGAGAAAAGAAATTGAAGAAATAATTGATGAATGGATACATGCTAGAATTTGGTATAAAGGAATGTATGACATCTGCAAAAAGTTCATCAATTACAAGAAGAAGCTGAAGAAAGATGATCTGCACAAACGTACAAAAATGCAGAGCATTCTTCAGGAAAGTTTAAGCGTGATCACGCATGACAAAGTTCTATGCATTAAAACCTTGTTGTTTTTTACGGTAACTTATTTGTGTAATTACCCATTAAGTTGGTTTGTCTGGATTATTCGTTAACCCAGACTCCTACGTTAATTATAAGAAAATTGGGACCTAATTATCCGCATTTGATTAAAATATTACTAAAACGGGTTAGATTGTTACAAGTGCTCTCATTTTTAAATTTCATGTTATTCTATTCTATAATCTATTTTTGAACAAAAGTGTTTGTGATTGACAACCTTTGTTTCCATTGTTTGGGAATTTTATTTGAAGTGTGTTCATTTGTTATAAGGTAGTTTATTTTTCTTACAATACTTAGGGGGAAATTGTTAGGAAACTTTTATGTAAGTATTGAAGAAAAAGATGATCAACCTGATCATATGCTGAAGATACAGTCAAGAAAGATCAATAAAAAGGTTCCTACATGATAACATGACAAGAAGAAATGAAAGACACATCTTCAACTAAGTATCAGTAAGTGATCAAGACAAAGAAGACGATCAGGCAAGACTATTCTGATGAAGTCTGATGATTAATCTGATACTTATCATCAGAATCTGGTAAGTCTGATCATCAGAATTTCTGATGATCAATTTCATCATAATTCTAGTAAACTGATCACCAGAAATTCTGGTGGACCAACTTGTCTTGAAGATAAGCCCTGACACAACTGAAAGTAGCAAGTTGACAATAACTGATTCAATGAATATGCCAAAAAGCTACTTTGTGCAGAGCAAGTGCATGAATAAACAAATGTTTATTCATGATCCAGACTCTCTATAAATAGAGACGTCAACCCAGAAGGTTAAATGAGTTAAGCTAAGCATTTAATACACACACCATAAACTCCATTACCCTTCATACAGAATTCTTTAAGCATTCATTTTGTAACGGTCAATAACTTTTTTTTACAAAGTCATTCATATACTTGAAAATTTTGTAAGTTGTTTCTTGAAAGTTTGATTTCTAGTTCCGCAAAATATTTTCCTATTTGTTGAAATCTATTTGCCATATTAAGTCTTTGAGTGTCTTTATCTAGGAACAACAGTGTTCATCTAAGTAGCTTCCAAGACCTAAACTAAGTTAACCCTGCCTCGCCTCTAACATTTGCCATGTTGGGTATGACACGCCTAGGTTGTTCTTATTTGGCTACTTAGTATCTTAATAGGTTAGATATCTTGCCTTTCTATTATCATTCATGACCAACCGGTTTATCAACTATGTTGATAAACTTGTGCTTTGGTAAATCATACAAAGAGGTTTAACGGATGGAATCATCCCACCTCCATGCTTGACTTACATGATTTATATGATTCATGATGGACTATACAATATATTATATAAGAATATAATTATTTTTTATACTAACTGGATTATGGTTAGATTTCATGAACTTAGGTTGTATTTTCTTTGTTCTAAACTCCTCGATTGTGATGATAATGGGCAAGTTAGGACCCACGAAAACACATAAAAACTTGTCCAAACGAGTATTTAGTCAAGATATATTTTCGTGTACATATACCTTTATACTTAATTCTCAATCCGAACTCTCTACAAAACTCCAAATACTCATACACCTTCATTTTCCTAATGTAGGGTAACTTCGGTGCTCCACTCTCATCAGTTCGTCAACTCGCGTTTAAATCGGAAAGCTTAGCAAAACCGTGAGTGTACATGACTGATGTGTGCAAAATGCAACATATAAATTACATCAATTGTGGCATAAAACTAACCATTTTTTAGTACTAATGTTGGAAAAAGTGTGCTTTTGTCTTCCTTTTGTATTTTCAGGATTAAATGAGCTCAAATTAACAAAAGAAGCAAAAAGACAGCTAAATCTAACATAAATACAAGAAAAGGAACAAGCGTGACATGCCCAACCCCACGACAGCATCTTCCCAAGCAAAACAAGAAAACAGAAGGCTGAACACGCCCCGTGCTCAGTGAACACGGGGGCGTGCCCAAGTGCCAGCATAAAAGACAAAGATGTAGAAGCTTCTATCGCCCATCACGGGGTCGTGCTCAGCGGACACGGGGTTGTGGTCAACTCTAAGATTCACAGAATCTGGGAAATCTCGATAGTACAGATTTGCTTTTGCAAATGGGGGCGTGCCCAGTGGACACGGGATCGTGGTCAACTAATGCAGACAAACTGCAATTAATGAAGAAAGAGATGAAGGATGGACACGGGGCCATGCCCGAGCTTCTGTTCAGCCTATAAATAGGAGTGCTTGGCTCAAGTGCAAACCATCCCTTGGCACACCACCTCTCTCACACTTCACCCACCACCCACCACCACCATAACACCATCATCCACCACCATCATCCATTGTCCATCATAGAGTGTGTGAGTCGTCTCGGGATCCAAGATTGATCGTAAGAGTTCTTGACAATCAAGGCCATGTTTGCCTAAGTCTCTTACATCACTTGGTGAAGACAAATTGTCTAGTGTAATACTTTTTATTTTTAATCTTTTCGCACTTTTTACTTGGTTATGTGTTAATGACTTTAATAACTAGTTTCTTATGTTGAAGGTGATTTTTCCTTATCGTTTGTCCGTGGTGTCTTAGCATTATTTTACTGTCTATATAAAATAAAAGATTTTCACCATTCATATCTCCACGGTCTATATGGAGGTATGTTGGCTACCTGGTCGGGGGTTAAGGGAACAGTTTGGTAAGAGTCTTGCCTTGTTCAGTGTATAGATCCTGCAAGGACCTGGGTCAAATTTAGTAGGACCTCCTTCAATACTTAACGGTATTGGATGGCGGGGGTCCAAACTCTTTGACCCCTCATATGTAAGCTACTATTAATACTTTAACCCGGCTACTTAGGAGTGTATCCCTGCTGACTCAGACTACTTAGCCGAGGGTAACGTCACCTTCAAAAGAGGGGTCTACCATAATATGCATTAATAACTTAATTAATTATCTTTCAATAATCCGACCCTTTAGTATTGTATCCTTGCTGACTCAAACTACTGGGTTGAGGGTAACGTCACCTTCAAATGAGGGGCCTACTACAATAACTAAGATAATCTCTTAAAAAGTGCAAAAGTGCGGAAATAATCAAAGGTTACACTATACACGAGTCGGAGCCAAGTGATTCATCTTGTTTATCTGTTTTTACTTTTATTTTATTTTCAGCATTTTAGTTAGTTTTTATTTTTCTAGTTTAAAACTTTTTTCTAACTTTTTGATTTGATTAGACGTTAAGGATAAACCGGTACTAAAAGCTCTTGTGTCCTTGGACGACCTCGGAATCTTACCAACACTATACTACGCTCACGATGGGTGCATTTGCCCATATGTGTGTTTAGTGTTAGTAAATATCGTGTTTTATAAATTTAAAACTTGGCTAAAAAAGTGTAAAAGGGCTTAAAATAAAAATTTAAACCATAACACACTTCACGCACATCAATGACCCATTTTTTTATTTTTAACATTTTTGGGTGCAATACGTATAATATATCAAACTCGCACATACACTAACAAACATGCTTAAACACAAACAAACAATCCAATATACATGCTTGATACGTGATACTAGTACTCATACATGCTAGAATACTTATTTGCTTTATACTTGTCATTAACTTCGTACAAGCCTCCCTTAACATGTATAGCGCTATAGGATTAACACACCGCCCATATTCTTGAGGTCATGTTAAGTTAAACAAAACGGTCTTATCGTTGCTACGATAAGATTACGTTAGTGGGAAACTTTGGGTTGACAATTATAAGTTGCATGCTAGTATTGTTATGTAACAGTCTTAGTTTACGATTATTCCATGTGGATTCGTTTAAAACATTTATACTTATAATAATACTCAAACTTGTATGCTCACCAATACTTTATATGTTGACATGTACTTTAATACGTATTGCAGGAAATTGATGTGATGATGATGATGAATGGAATCTAGTAGGATGACTAGAAACCCACTTTAATATAGTACTTGTTGTATTTTGTTTCGTTGTTCAACTTGTTGTATTTTGTTTCATTGTTCAACTTGTTGTATTTGTTTCAAAACAATGTATTTTGTCTTAGTAATGAAATGAAATCTTATTTGTTAAATATTTGTCGCAAATAGTCGTTATGAAGTCTCTTGCAATTTCATTTTCGTCTCACTCCGATGTTTCCGCCATCGGTTGGGGTTTGACAACATGTCTTTCCATATCATACACATGCACCTACCCAACCCGATCCACCGTATGTATCCATCTTTCCTAACCCACCACCCGGTTTTTTGACTTTTTTAGAATTTTTTTGATTTTTTATTATTTTTTATTTTTAAGAATATTTTCCGTTATTTAGAATTTTTTGGATTTTTTATTATTATTTTGGTTTTTTAGATTTTTTTTATTTTTTAGAATTTTTTGGATTTTTTATTATTTTTTTGGATTTTTTTATTATTTTTTAATTTTTTTTTATTTTTAGAATTTTTTATTTTTTTTATTTTTTAGAATTATTGGGATTTTTTAGAATTTTTTGGAGTTTTTATTACTTTTTTGATTTTATAGAATTTTTTGGATTTTTTATTATTTTTCTATTTTTTTTATTTTTTAGAATTTTCAGTATTTTTTATTATTTTTTATATTTTTTAGAATATTTTTGATTTTTTAGAATATGTTTGATTTTTTAGAATTTTTCTGATTTTTAACAATTTTTAATTTTTTTTTAAATTTTTTAGAATTTTTTTATTTTTAATTTTATTTTTAATTTTTTATTATTTTTAAACGAAGAAAGACGGACGAGTACTACGACGACGGTTGGTGAAGTCGCAGTTGTGAATAGATATCTACGAGTAATAATTAGTTTAGTGATTTCATCTCATACCCGTCCTGACCTGCTTGTTTTTTATCTCATAACCATCCTGACCTACTCTTTTTTTATCCACCATTTCATAACCCATCCTAACCTAGTGACTAATTTTGTTTGACCCATCTTAACCTATCTTAAAATTTAAAATATCTATATCAACCTAAAATGGAATGGATGGGCTTGTTTTGCCAGATATATGTATAATTGTATACTCTAGCATTGCTAATGTATGTTGTGTACACTTCAGGATGGATCAAAGTATTCTGCAAAAGCTCGTCTTGTATATATTAACTTATTGTGCTTACAAACCGTGTTTTGGTTTTTCACCTTACAATATTTTTTAAATATAACTGGGGTAATGAATTTCATCTTATATTTGTGACAGTTTGTAAACACTTTAACAACTTTCACTATGTGGGTGCGACATTGGGATCGCAATGGGACGGGGCATTGGCAATCTTAGTCCCAAACTTGGTTGTAATTGTCGAGCTGTATACCCGCCCCAATGCCGGGCGGGTATTAGGTATGCTAGGTATTCCCGTTAGTTTGTTAAAATTATCCATTTGGATTTCTAACTACATTTCTTACCTATTACCTAAGAAAAATTGAATTATTAAAGCTAATAATTCGCGAATTAGTAGATTATTTGTTACTCAGAAAAAATAAAAACTAAAAAAAAATCTTACCTATTCTGAATGTTTTGGATTTTAGGGTTTGCCAGTCGGGTTCTTGGTTTAAAAAAGCGCGCCTGAGGCGCGCCTAGGCGCGAGGCGCACTGAGGCGCAGGTCATGGGGCTTTTAGGCCTGAGGCGCGCGCCTCCTGTACCTGAGGCGTTTTTCCTGCATAAAAATGTTGTACCTTGGATTTTTTGACTTGTACATGTAAGTAAAATGGTATAAAAGCCTTATTTATAGCTATATTTTGGTTAAAGGAAGCTATTTTGGTTAAAGGAAGCTAAAAACCTATGGGATGTGTATGGGATATATATAAAAAATTATATAAACACCTTGCGCTTCGGGTACGAAAAGTCCACCGCTTTTGCGCTTTGCGCCTCAATTTTAGACCTCGTCGCTTTTGTGCGCCTCTCGCTTTTTAAAACCAAGGTCGGGTTGCCAACCCTAGTTAATTAATAACCCCTTAAATTATACATACATATGTATGTATGTATATGTGTGTGAGTGGGGGAAAAGGTTTGCAAATCCTTCACGCCGCTATGTACATAACGGCTTCATCCAAAATCACTCCATAGCACCTGCAGTATTGGTGTTGCCGGGCGCTATGGGGCGCCATGCCTCAAAAATCACCACCGTCGCACCTCATAAAGCCCCATTTCACATACACTAATACAATGGTTGTTAGGCTTGCGTGAAGAAATCGAAAGTTATCAACCTATTTAGCATCTTCCCTCCTTATACGATGTTTGGTTGGCTCGCGTGAATAGATTGAGTGGTTCAAAATTAAATTAAATTTCTATAAACTGTACAGTTTTCTTCAATAATTTTAAACTTCACCAAACTTAAAAATATACGCTAAATAAGTTACATATAAATGAATCTATTTTAAATTAAATATATAGTTTGATAACTGTTTAACAAAATTTAAAATTTGATTAAATAAAATATCATAAAAACCCAAAAAGAAATAGTTGTAAGTTATCAATCCAGTCCATCATGGAATGGAAAAAGAAACCCCTCCCACATGGAATGAAAGCTACTTCATGAAAAAGACTTGTTCCATGAGGGATGTTCCATTTCATTCCAATGTAGTAACCAAACAAAGCTTTTCCATTCCCTTGTAATAGATTCCATCTCAACTCATATTATTGTTTACCAAACACCACGTAAGCTTCAAGTTGTTACCAAGTTTCTGTGTTTGTGTAGATCTCTAGTAAGTGTTCCACGCACCCTACAACCTACCTGATCACAAAAGTTGTCTAAACAAAGTTCGTATCACAAAGCATAAAGTCAAGTCTAGCAAACAATAATATAAAGCATCAAACAGAATTAGCTAAATCTATGGCACTTTGTGAAAAAAAAAAGTCTCAAATTTCCTACCCATGATGTCCTAAATGACAATATTGTTTTATATGGTTGACTAAAATGTTGTACAAAGATATATATTATTAAAAGAAAATGGTGCAGGATCTCCTACAAATAAAAATGAGCAAGGGATTTGGCACGTCTCTAACCTCAACTCATTCTCCCGTCCAGTCTTTTAATTCACTGCGCGGTGCATATAGCTTGGCCATTTGTACCTCAGCATCAATGTCGTTAACTACACCCCGACAACTTGGAAAACCACAGTAACATGGAAGTCGTTCATCAATTGAAAAGAATCTGCAATATCAAATATTATGAATCGTCATTAAACAAAATAATAATAGTTAATGGATAAGATGTAAACACCATATAGAAGAAAACCTGTAGTCGTATGTGAGTTCTTCCCACTGTGCAATATCCCTCTTGGCAAAAATGATTATGTGTTCATCACCATTCACACTTATAACTCTTGAATAACAATTAGGCTGAAACAGAATATACGGGTAAAAAACTTGCTCCAAGTATTGAAAACACTTCAATCAAATAATTGATGAATAAACTAAACTGGAAGTACAATCAACAATAAATTTGATATATCATTTGTCAAGACATCCATTTTGTAAAATGTGGCTGGATATAAAGCAAACGCCATTGATTTAACTGTCATATATTAGTTGTTTCTAAAAAGTATATAATTTTCTGATTATATTATATCGCGCGTACCTACAATCACACAAAGCAAAAAAACATAAAGAAATAAAAAATACAATAAAACAAAGAGATTAACATACTTCACAGGAGTGGTTAATTAAATGTGCAATGCTTCCAGCCCTTGTGGCATCAATTACGCGTTCATCATCGATCCGAAACATGTATGTCCCTGCACCCTGCAAACAGAAATACGCCAAACAATATTCACTTGTCTAGCAACTTCATAACCTCCTTAAAAAATAAAACACCAGCAAACCTCTTTGTTATAAATGGGTGTGCGTGAAACAGACTAACACAGTATGTACAGAAGCTTTATTATATTCTTGCTACATCATTGAGTAAATACCAAATGAATTATATACTTCTAAAAGAGGCCTTCTGTTTTTCCAATCTCAGTATCGCATGTAATAATTGCCTATTAGCCCCAATTTGCTTTAATGTAGGTCTATAACCCAATTATATGCTACTGTTCATCATCAGTTTAGTGCTTTTTGCATTCAATCTTAATGATCACAGGGAATTAAAAAAAATACCATGAGTGTCCATATGAAGCAGCTTCAAAGTTTCATATTCATATACTAACAACACAAACAGATTTAGCCAGGTTGGCTCTCCGTAACCAGTTTTGGGATTGTTCTAAACCGCCATATACAGTTTGGTATGCGGTTTGGAACTTTAAACCAACCACTTAGGCCAAACCAGACAGTATATAAATTTATATCACAACTTTTATAGAAATATAGATATATGTGTTCAGTTTGGCTGGTTGAGCATGCCTACTTTTTGGAAAGAACACAGGTGCGAAACCCATGACTTTGTTTTTTAATCTTATTTTAGTTCCCTTTTATATTTTAGTAAACTTTTCACAGCCGATTAGTCTTAAAGTCTTTACGTCCTTTGGTTTAACTATTAAAGATGTCAGGATTTTATAGTTATAGATTTTAGCAGTTGCTTTGTGTGTATTTTTCTTTTAACAATACAGAATTCTTCAGAAGTACGTACGTGCTTATTAACTTTAGGTTATGAACTTGTTACTTTAAACAACATAATCTATCTGTATTCTATAGGCTAATATATCAATTGAATTTTTCAAGTGTGTAACGCTTATGGTAACAAACAATTAGAAATCTACTTACCACGAGTGAGTTGTATATCAAGTGCTCTCTTCTGTCAGCTATAGAAGGTCTAACAATTTCACCAGTATATTCAATTACCTATGATAGATTATATCAGCTGTCATACATGTTGGGAATCTCAATAGAGAAATCATTACGAGGAGTTGAAACAATACATCCAGAAAGTAAATGACGTACCATATCACCCGCTTTGTGTGGTTGTTTTGCAAAAATGCCAAAACCATGTATTGCAGATTTCCCTATGCCAAATAATAGCCCAAGAAATCTAAGAAAGAGTGAACAGTTGTAAGATAAAAAAAAATTTAAGACAAAGATGTTTGTTTACCAAATGCTAGTCTCTTTCTGAATGTTGTCCTCATGTATATATACTTCTCAGGCATAGAAAATATGCTTGTATGAGACTCAAGCAACGAACTTTTAAGTTTACCAATATCAGAATTGCCTAAGGAATCATGGTGGCAAAAACCGCCCTCTAAATACGGTATGTTTTCAACATATGCTCGCTTCAATGATGCAGCAGCAAGGGCTTCGGGTTCTTTTCTTCCTCTCCTCCCAAAATAATCATAAGGCTCTGCTCATTTTCTTTAAGTTATTAGGATGCTAAAGTGCATAGGCATATCAAAATTCAAAACATATTTACATCACAAAAAAAAATGATTCAAACCGAATAGACCTAACAAACAAGATCAACAATCAAAATGGAGAAGAAAAAGTATAACGGCACACCAGTGCGAGCACAGCCGGAAGGATTCACGGGACGAGCATAATCTGAATGCTGACTTGATATTTGACCCATTCGTTCATCAGGAACAGGACGTTCAATCAAAGGATTAGGGCTATGCCTTTTACAAAATGACAATAAACGAATGCATTGATTCTCCTCATCCTCGTCTATAGGGACCAGCTGCAGTCTATCAGCATCTGCAAGCTAAGTAAACAATGGTATACAAATCACTGATCAAGAACTGGGTCATAACAGTACTGTTATTTAAGAAGAAAATGGCTTATATAACACTCCATAAAACTAAAAAATGGTTAACATGTCATTGAAAATGTAAAGAACAGAACTCGCTAACTACACATCAGACAAATAATTACCTCAGCACAAAATCCAGCAGCACGAGCACAAAGCGGATGATACGCAACATAACATGCATTGTTGGAACACTGCATTAGCAGCTCAAAGTAGGTAAGAGGATTAGAACAGTGACATTCACTCAAGATAGAAATGAAAAGATGCTTCTAATTTAAGTGAGATCATGTTCCTTTCACAATTAGTTAGCAAGAAAAGCTACTTAATCAGTCAACAAATGACAGCACTTGGATCATTGCTGATTATCCCCACCATCAACAGTATATAAGGAAAAGTAAAATGTATGCTTATTTTAAACAGAGGATGCAAAAAACACCTAACATGTGAATAAAACTGGTTATGATGACTTGAATTTGAATGTGTTTTATCCACATCCAATGTGCACGATTAAAATTGCCAAAAGTCGAGCACATCAGCATAGATTGCAACATAGTCCAGAACAACATATAAGAAAACAGAAGCATACATGGCAATGACAACAAACAGTTACCTGTATACAAGCTCCATAAGGAACACCACAGATGCTACATAAAAGCTTCCAACGGTCCTGCTCAGACAAGTAATCAATTACAATATATATATATATATGGATATCTTTAAACAATGCAAACCAACTTTTTTCATGTACGTGAGTTCTCTTTGACAGATTACAAAGCTTCTCTTAGAGAAAAAGGCAGATGTAAAAGTAATAAACTTTAGGAAAAGGAACTACCTTACTAACTCTATTCAGACCATCAATCGGCTCCATTTTCTTGATATCAGATAAGCAAGTCTCTGAAAGAGAAAAAGTGTTAAAAGGATCTGATATTAATATGCAAGAAAGATGACTTAGATAAACAAAAATTGAACCTGGTATCCACATAGCACATGCAAGATGAGCCCAGCGTCCATCTGTTGTAGGTTTCATTGCACCTCCTATAAAACAGTGAGTTGATACAATCGCTGTTATTTGAGTCTGTTATAACCCACCCACTCCAACTAGTTCACAATTAGAGGCTGCTTTTCTCTTGTAAACAATAGCTATTTGTTATTTTCAATATCTGAATAAACAAGTACCTATGACTGGACAAAGGCAGCAAGGTGGGGAAAGCTCAGGTGCCCCTGGACGACATAAGTTGCATAACCAAAGGACTCCATCAACAGGTTCCAGTTCCCCATAACACCTTGCATGAACCTGCCAGTAAGAGAAAAAATAGTGTCAATGTCTTGGGGGAATAAACATCACGAAAAAAAAAGAATATGCAAAGACAAATAAAGGTTCAGTGGTAAAGCCATGTGATAAAAAAAGGATACTGCTTACCATCATTCTGCACTTATCACACTGCAGAAACAAATTGTTGGAATATTCCTGAAAATAATCATTTGTGTTAGATAAAGTATGTGTTGTTAATGTTGACATAGAAAAGACTGATGCATGCATAGCGTCTTTGTAAACAAATTGTAAGATAGCCAAAATATACTCTTGATAGAGACATATAATGAAATGGTTGCCATCAGATCAAAGCATTATGACCAAAAAGGGAAGAAAACTGCATAATTTGGTGATTTATAAATAAATAGAAAGAGCTTTCACCTCATCCATGTGACAGACATTGCATTTATCCAGGTCCTTCCATTTAACATGAACAGGTCTGTAACCAATTGGCATGCTTTGTGTTCTCCCTGATGTCAACTTCAAACTCGATGACCCCTACAAAAAAAATAACTACTGTAATACAAGACTAGATAATCAAACGAGATTGATATTTTCTAGTATAACTGTAAAAGCCTTTATCCAAAGGAGTGACCTAACTATTGCCGCATTAGTCTCAAAACATGAAACCATACAGGGAGTCAAGCCTTAATAAGTGAGGACTGTGGTATAATACTACAAACAAATCATAAACGTACCTGTATAAGCTTCAACACATGAGGATCAGAAAAACCAAACATATCAGCACCGGATTTGAAGAAGATCTCAGATGCATCTTCAGCCTGAGAATTATCAGAACTACTTGAATGCATCTTTCTTATTATTTGGTAAATGTTATTCCAACACGTCGAAGGATCAGGTCCGTCAAACTGCATGACAATACTTCACATTAATGCCACGTGAATCAACAAGACAGCATAACACAAAGCAACGAAGAAGAAAAAGAAAATCAACAAGTATTAAAACTGCAGTTAAACAATTAAACAGTACCTGATCACCATCGTCTGTCGTAACTCTAAACAGAGGTCGGGATTTTGCACCAGCATCTCTCAGCACTTCCATCTTATATACAGAGCATACACTTGGATCTGAACCCCCACAAAAATAAAAATGAACAGCGGTTAATAAATATTAGTGACAAAATAAATATCAGTCGATTAAATGAAAGATATTACCTGCTAGTGAAGGAAATTTTCTAGTAGCGGTATAACCTAAAGGACAGAAAGATTCCTCATCATCAAAACAATCCATGTCTTTAACCATCTTACCTACACAAGATCACAAATAAATGAGTACAGATACAAGGACAAAAGGTCATTCCAATTAATCAAGATCATTACCAAGCTTTAATACTTCCAGATCCCCTACTATAAAAGGGCAACTTTTAGAGCCTTTGATATTTCTCTCTTCTATTTCAGTGCTTAAACAACTCTTTTTTGAGCCGCCATTACATTCATCCTCTTCGCTATCACCTTCAACATCTGTGCCAAAGCCTTTCCTCAGCTGTAACATACTCCTTGGAAGTTTTTGTCTGCTAAGATACCTGATCAATGAAACCGTAACGCGTAAATTATTAATTTATCAACAAAGCCAAAACAACCAAGGGAAACTACAATATTTTCATATTACATTTTTGCCTCCTCCAAGCTTCGAATAAAATCCAATTTCTTGCATTTCAGGTGGAAAGCAGATAGAAGCCCTTTAAGAAATGAAATCACTTGCTTTGTTTTAACCCTGAATATCACAAAATTGTACCATTGTTAAACTTGAAGCAATAGATTCTGGAAATGGTTAAAATATCTTTAAATATTAGAAGTAGCACCTGGCAAAATCATGGGTGCCAAAAAATTGTACGAGCACAGACTTTTCGCCTGAAAGCTTGTTTAGACCTCGACGAATGCTAACAAATGACTCATCCAACACAATTGCTGGCCACACAGCATGACCTGAATCAACAATAAACATGAGAAGCTAACCAAATAAGGAACAATGTCAACGACTAGCAACTACGCAAACTAGGGAACCTACATTAATAGTCTAATATTAAGCATGGCTGTTATGACATAGAATCTTATTTGCATAACATGATTTGAGATATATAACTTAGTCACAAACTGACTGAGACAGCACATAAACTCTGCTGTGCATCTTTCAAAAGTTACATTCCACGTCATACGTTTAGCACCCCAAATGGTATCACGACAGAACAGCAAAAACAAAGGACCAATTTTAATGACTCTTTCAATGTTGCTGGACAGAATTAACTGAAGTAACGCCCAACGCAAGAAGCTGATGTACTATATTTGGCAGTACCAACAGAAGCTATGAATTATATATGGGTGACACCAGCTCCTGAAAGTTAATATCGCATTTAAACTTCAATAAAGTATGCAAGATCAAGATCTCCATACCAGTGAGTTTGGCCCATATTATGTCCCCAGGCTCAATATCATGACAATCATCCAGATTAGCAGCCAGTATAATCATCTCGTTGACATCAAGGTCATCTGTTTCTGAACAATGAAGATCACAAGTCAACTTTAGACATTTTATCTCCTCTGCAGACACATGAAACTTGATTCTTTCTTTAGATAGAACAACTAGCTCTTCATCACCATCTTCATATTCAACCTATTTTTGACCAACAACTGTTAAGAGAACCACATAATTGTGCAGGTAAACCGCTTCAAAGACTTGCGCAAATACCAAATAAGGATAAAAGAAACGTTACATGATGGCGGTGACTCTCTGTGTCATACTTTGTAATACGACCAAAGTACCAATCAGCATCCAACGGCCAATAAACCTGCAGCATTTCAATACCCCGAGAATGTAAGTTGAACAAACAATGAGCTTATAACACAAAAGAAGTATAAAAATCACAACTTGCCTTGCATTCTAATCCCACAAACTTCTGAGGATCCACGCTATCAAATTTCAACCTGTAATCCAAAATTCGCATATAACATGATTCTTAAGCAACAAATAAAATTAGACTCTAATCCAGACACATACCGCACCCATCGCTTGGTGCGACTTGCAGCTGTGGTCGATTTCTCTACATTGCCAATCTCAAGCTCGGATGCTTCAACTTCATCACCAACTTTCTGACAACCAATTTTATTGTTGCTTTTCCGTCTTCTTCCGCTACCATTAGTTCTATCATTAGGTTTCTGAGAATATCCTCTCAACCTTGGAGTATCAATACAAGCCAATTGAAGCCCTGTATCCTGACTCGTCTTCCTCTTCTTATGACTATCAATCCCCAAAGCCCCATCTTCTCCTCCAAATTCAACATCCTCAACCTTGACTTGAACAGCAAGCGCCTTCAAATTGGAGAGAAAAGTATCATAACCAGCACCGGTCCTCTTTCGACAGCGACTGCGAGTATAAAAGTGAATAACCGGGGGTTTCGGCAGAGGCGACTTGGGATCGGATGAAAGGGCGTCGTTGTGGAGGGTGAATTTCTTAGCTTTGACCTTCTTAGACATGACATTCGAGTATCCAGTACAGGGAG
Organism: Helianthus tuberosus; assembly: GCA_030545235.1. NCBI lineage: Eukaryota > Viridiplantae > Streptophyta > Magnoliopsida > Asterales > Asteraceae > Helianthus > Helianthus tuberosus. The sequence continues at coordinate 39,844,049 of CM060417.1, forward strand.
AGGTTGCAGAGTAGACGATATCGAGCGGAACGTACCTCGCTTCACGATGCTGTTGGAATTGTGAAGAAAATGCCATTCGATTTGTGGTTTTAGCAGGGCATGATTGATTACTAGGGTTTGAGAAATTGGAGGCAAAGTGAGAGGTTTTTGGATGATTCAGATGAGAGAGAGAGAGAGAGAGAGAGAGAGAGAGAGCGAGCGAGAGAGCTTTATAATTATTATTATTATTTCTTCTCCAACAATTCCCAGTTTCCCGCCCCACGAACTAAAGAAGCCATCGCCTGCGGCCAAGAGGGAAGAAGAGCTTCTTCTTTTTCTAAAAGCTAGCTAAGATTGCATATACATGGAGAGTTTGGAGTCACTTTTTGTCTTGGGCCAATTATTTCAATGAATTAAGATGTGTTTTGAAGGGTAAAGATCAAATAGGAAGTTAATTTTCACTAGGAAGGATAGGAAGTCATAGGATTATGACATGTGGCAAATTTTAAAATAAAGAGAAAGGGTATTTTAGTCAATCAAACTCCTTCTTCTTCCTTTTTCAAAACCCAGTAAATTCAAAAACCCATCATTTTCAAAACCCACCATCTTCAACTATTTCTTCACTTTCTATCTCAATAATCACTACATTATAGTGCGATTTTCATCACAAATCAATGATTCAGAACCCGATCAACGTGTTCTTCAGCTTTTTTTTTGAAGAAAACCCAGTTTAATTTCATAAAAAAATCTCGTTTTTTCCGGTGATTTTGGAGATAATCACTCGATTCGTTCGATTCAAGCGTTGATAAGTGTTTCAATCATTCAAAATTCATCAATTGTTGAAGAAACCACTTCGATCCATGTAAGAAATTCTTTAATTTCATTTTTACGATCTGGGTTTTTGATTTACTTATTGCGTTTTACGATCATGGCGGGGGTCCGGGGGCGGCAGCCCCCGGTAGCGGGGTCCCAGGGGCGGCAGCCCCTGGCGGGGTCCAAGGGGCAGAGCCCCTGGCTGGGGTTGAGCTGACCTGGAAAAATTTTTTTCTGATTAAATTGCTGTAATAAAAATGCATCAGAAAAATTAATTTTTCAGAAATTGGCTCATTTCGAAGACAATAATTCGTAGACAATTCAGACAGTTCACAGTCCCAGACAGTTCCCAGACAGTTTTATATGTCCATTGCGTTTTAGAAATAAGAGTGTTTTCACAGTCCCAGACAGTTTCAGTCCTTTCTGGCTATTGCGTTTTAGAAAAAAACATATTTTTAAGTGTTTTTAGTCATTGCGTTTTAGGTAAAACACATTTTTGAAGTGTTTTTAGTCATTGCGTTTTAGGTAAAACACATTTTTAGGTGTTTTCAGTCCATTGCGTTTTAGAATGAGTCATTTTTAAGTCCTTTCTGGCTATTGCGTTTTAGAAAAAACATATTTTTAAGTGTTTTTAGTCATTGCGTTTTAGGTAAAACACATTTTTGAAGTGTTTTCAGTCCATTGCGTTTTAGAATGGGTCATTTTTAAGTGATTTCTGGCCATTGCGTTTTACAAATAAGACATTTCTTTGTGTTTTTTGTGCATTGCGTTTTAGGTAAAACACTTTTTATGTGTTTTCAGTCCTTTCTGGCTATTCAGTAACGAGCAAGAATGAGATATAACTGTGATTGGATGAAGAAACAATTGGGTGACAAAGTTGCCATGGTTCAAATCTCAAATCACCTTAAAAACATAACCTAGTATTCATGTATCTGGAAAGTTTGGTGAGTCTGCAAATATGGAGAGATCGTAATCACATTCTGCATATTCAAAATTCCCTATAGCTCTCTTTAACAGCAAAACGCAATTCATTCAAGAGCTTCCGTAAAACACAAACGTTAGGTAAAACACATTTTTATGGGTTTTTAGTCCATTGCGTTTTATAAAGTACATTTTCTTTTGAGTTTTTAGGCTATTGCGTTTTAGAAATAAAACATTTCTTTGTGTTTTCTGGCCATTGCGTTTTACAAATAAGTCATTTCTTTGTGTTTTTTGTGCATTGCGTTTTAGAAAAATGTCATTTTTTAGGGGTTTTTTTTCATTGCGTTTTACGTAACTGGGGGTTTTTCTATTGCGTTTTACGCAACTGGGTTTTGAATTTTTTTTTAAAAATATAGCAATAGTATACTCGTTTTAAAGATAAAAAAACGCTCGTTTTTTTTGGTGCAATTTTTATAAAAAAATAATGTCGTATGAAAGAGTTATTAACGTTTAAAAAATGGGGGGGAATTGGAGGAGAGAGAAACTATTGGCTTACTTGACTAGAATGCCCCTGAAAAAAGTCACGCGCCTCTTTTCTTACTTTCAATCTCCCTGATTTAATCTTAACCCTTGATTAACTTAATGGATGGTCAAGATCACTTCCTATCCTTCCTAGCTAAATTAACTTCCTATTGTATCTCCACCCGTGTTTTGAATACTTATGGCATGTTTGGCTAAGCTTATTTGAGTCAAAAAGTACTTTTGGGAAAATGACTTTTGAGAAAATGAGTTTTTAAAAAAAGTGTTTGGATTAGGTTATAGGGTGGGAAAAGCCAATAAGTCAATAAGTTGTTTTTTAAAAAGTGTTAAGCTTAGCTTATTGATGTAAAATGACTAAAAGGGACATTCTTTCATAAGAGATGTTAAAAAATAAGGGGTGTATTGGTAATTTGTTGTTTGAAAAGCTATAAGCTGATCAATAAGTCACAATCTCTTAACTTTTCAAAAACTCATTTCCCTTCATATCAAAAAGTCATTTTAAAAAACACTTTTCCATTTGCCAAACACTAAAAACTGCTTATTAGTTTTTTGATAAGTCAATAAGCCAATAAGTTGGTTGGAAAAGCTTAGCCAAACATGCCCTTATTTCTTTTCAATTTTATTTATGGCTTTAATATGATAACCAATCATAACTGGTGTGTCGGGTGTATTATGTTTTTCTTTATATTTTAAGTCATTTTTTAAACGTTAGTCAAGTTATAAATTTATAAAACACGATATTTTACTAACACTAAACAAACACATGGGCAAGTGCACCCATCATGAGCGTAGTATAGCGTTGGTAAGATACCGATGTCGTCCAAAGACACAAGAGCTTTTAGTAACGGTTTATCCTCAACGTCTAATCAAATCAAAAGTTTTAGAAAATGTTTTAAACATGAAAATAAAAACTAAAAATGTTGAAAAATAAAAACAGATAGACAAGATGAATCACTTGGATCCGACTCGCCTTTAATGTAACCTTTGATGATTTCCGCACTTTTGCACTTTTTAAAAGATTATCTTAGTTATAGTAGTAGACCCCTCTTTTGAAGGTGACGTTACCCTCAACCCAGTAGTTTAAGTCAGTAATGATATAATCCTAAAGGGTCGGAATATTGAAAGATAATTAATTAAGTTATTAATGCGTAATGTGGTAGGCCCCTCTTTTGAAGGTGGCGTTACCCTCGGCTAAGTGGTTTGAGTCAGCAGGGATACAATCCCAAGTAGCCAGGTTAATGTATTAATAGTAGTTTACATATGAGGGGATCAAGCCATTCGCACCCCCGCCATCCAATACCAGTGGGTATTGAAGGAGGTCCTAGTAAGCTTGACACAGGTCCTTGCATGATCTATACACTAGACAAGGCAAGAACCTTACCAAACTATTCCCTTAACCCCCGACCAGGTAGCCAACATATCTCTATATAGACGTAGAGATATTGTCACACCCCCTATAAAAAATACATGCGGAAACCCCCGCGAGGCGTGTGACGTACCAGGATCCAAGCCACCAATCACATTGAACTCATAAATATATTTAAATAAAATTTACATTCATTAACATAAAGTGTTACAAGCGTTACATATCAGTCATTGTATACAACGGAAGCATATCTCATTTGTTAAGTGTTTCGTAAACCATTAAGCTTGTTTTGAGGTTCCATGTATCACGACCCATGACCACTCCAGCATCCCAGACAGCAAGTCCCAATGTTATAAACCTATAACCTGCAAGCATGCAGCCAAGTGTGTCAGACGACGCTGGTGAGTTCAAAGTTTTGTTAACGCGTTTAGTTACCAGATGTGTATTTAAAGCAGTTCAATGATTTGTTTTGATGATGTTATATACTCGATTACCGTATGTGGCTACAAGATGTGTTTGCCCAAACCCCAATGCCTCTATCAAAGCATTGGTCAAGTGGTCAAGGTAAATAGTTCACGCCCGTCCATTCCGGCCCGGTGTGAGCGTGCCAAACCTAATGGCGCTATCAACTAAATACCTCGTTGCCTTCCCAGCAACAATCGGTAGATGTAAGGGGTCTTATATGATAGAAACTGAGTAATAACAAACATCCCATTAACCTGACATTCTTCCCTGAAAACGTTACCCGATATCCCTTCCCGGGATGCATGCTTGGAAAAGAGCAGTGAACTCACCTTAGATTTGCTCGGTATGTTTTATTACTTTGTTTCACAGTGATCAACCATACCCTACCGTGGTTACCAAAGACAATCAGTTTAATATTCACGTTCGTCACGTATTTTATGTACACGTCATATAAGTAACATACAAGCACAACACTTATATTTATACAATTTGTAATCGTTAATCATGCAACACACTGGTTCATAGCATTTATCGTAAAGCCTCGTAGCAAGTGTTTGGTTTCATATCACGTAACAGTTATCCAATAATGCAACATGCGGAACAGTAAATCGTTCATTAACCAGCAATGCTTGATTTTAAACAAAAAGTCCGATGAATTTCTACAAACAATCCATCAGTTTATCGAATAATATTAGCCTATCACTAACAAGTCTGATTGAAATCATAGGCACCACCATTTACATGTACACGTCTCAAATACCAACATTCACACATAGTACATGCTATATGTTTCGTCGTAATGAGGGTGGCGAAACTCCTATATGTTTCGTCGTTCATGCAGTTTCGTCCCAACCAACAGATCATCTTGCACACAGAAACCCTAATCCAATTACAAGATCCATCCTTATCAAAACAAACACAATGGCCGACAATAGTTATATCATTTAAAATATTATTAGGCCTTCAAATTAGTGGATCTGACAATGGATTCACGTGATCTCTATTACTTCATATTACTTCCGATTCATGCTAAATCAAATCACGTTACATCATGCCGATTACATATACTAATACTAACAATATCATCCATAATTTATCATCATATGAAATCAATCAAACCCTATCACTAAACCGTTAACCAAACAGTTACAATATCATGTGATCCATGTTATCAAAGAATGAGATCAAGTAACATAAATTGTACACTAACCGAGAATTCGACTAGATTAAGATGTTGACTGAATAGGGTGTTGCGCCAATGAGGAGAGGGAAGGTCTCGAGGTCTGCCGTCGCAAAGCAAAAGAGGAGTAGGGTTTCTTTATTTAGGTAACAGTTTTAAGCACAAGCATATGGGTCGCAACCATCCTGGGCCGAAGCCCATTTGGCAAAGAGTTTCGTCGTGAAGATGGGTGACGAAACTCATGTTTCGTCGAGTGGGCTTTGTGGCGCAAATCCTAAGTTTCGTCATGCATGGACAGTGCACCAATATAGTTCACAAATTTATCATTTAACTATAATAGTCATAGGCTCACATGATCATCTCAGTCCATTCATTATAACATTATCGGGCCAATCAAGTTTCAGGCCCATGTGTGTTTAATAATTGACAACAAACAACTCTAGTGCTTGCATGTGAAAACTCAGTAGTTGTCTGATACTTTTAAGAAATTTACGTGACATAGAGGAAGTGTTGATCCAATAGGGTTTAAGAGGGATTTATAATAAAAAGGATTTTTAGATAATAATCACACCATTTTGCATTGAATTTAGTCTGATATAACAGTGTTCGGTCCATTTAGAATTAAACACATGTATTGAAAAGCTTGTGTCATCGTTCAATTGATTTGAAGTCCAAGTAACGAGACGAAACGTGTCGAGGAAAGATCTTGGAAACTCGGGTTGTCACATCATCCCCAACTTGAAAGAAATTTCGTCCCGAAATTTGATAAGTAGTCCGAAAGCGGCAAAGTGTCAGATCTTGCTAAGATCAGGATGACCGTGGGTTTTCCTCGGGTACCACATCATCCCCAACTTGAAAGGGAATTTCGTCCCGAAATTCGCCAACGATATCATGCGTTAATACAATCGCTTGAACAACTGAGGATGCTAGAACTTGCTCCGATCATTGTGTTCCCACGTGAACTCCGATCCACATCTCGAGTTCCAACGAACTCTCATGATTGAGAATTGATTATGTTAACGAATCTTGACATCCTGGTCCATGATTTCAGTAGATTCCACGACAACTGTAACTTGTCGTTAGCCTTAGGTGCTAGCAGGGGCATCACAAGTGTTTAATCGAACAACACTTCTTTTGGTTCGAGACATAAATGTCATGGTGATCCTTACTCGATTTTGTCAGGTAACTCGAGTTTATAGGCCACGTGACCGATTCTTTCCAGAATTCTGACTGACTCAACATAACGTAAATTAGGCTTGCCACGCTTCCCAAGCGTACCACACCCTCCCAGGGTGAGACTTTCAATCATGACACGTTCACCTGCAGCGAACTCCTAGTGTTTCCTAAGCTTATCGGCTTTCCTGACAGTCACTCGTTGTCGCCAAACGATCTCCGATCCAAGCAACCTCCCCAAGAGTTCCGAGTACAAGTCTTGGACCTGTGATCAGATTGTTATCCACCTCAGTCCACAAGGAGATTGGCATTATCATCCATGCAATGCCTCAAACAGAGCGGCATGCATACCAATACAGTAACGGCTGCAGTAGAACTCACCCAAAGGTAAGTGTCCCTCCAAATGTTTACTAAAGTCAATCGCGCACATGCTCGCAGCATGTCTTCGTGCGCCAGGATGGTTTGTTACTCTGTCTAGTTGTCCTTCAGTGATAAGCAGCGCTCATGTCTAAACGTGAGCCAAGGGTGTTGTGTAGTGCCTGCCATAAATCAAGTATAGATCAAAACCAGAAGTAACAGAAATTGGCATCTCGTGCCTAAAAGTCGCCTCTCTCAGAGGAACATTCATAGCCGTGAAGACTCATCGGTTTCCTTGATCGCGAGGTAGTGTGCTGGTAACGTGAGACAATCAACGATCATCCAGGTGATATTGTTTCCTTTTTTTGAGTTGCGAGTAGACTAGTGACAGAATCCATGGCTGTCTATTCTCGTTTCCCTATGCATGTTTCTAGTTGCTGATTCTTCCGCTTGACTTTCCCCACAAGTCAAACGTCATACTCATACATTGTTAGGTGGGTTTTCATGCCCAGTTACTAGCACCAGGTTTGTAGAACCCAATACCTCCTATCAAAATCCAATCGACTAGAATGTCAAGGCTGGTGCACTTCACTCAACACAAGTTCCCTAAGATTGCTGTATAGCGAGGTCCACCTTCGTTCCATGCAGTAGCGAATATCATTCAATCTTGCCCCAAAGGTTGCTCTTCCATGCCCCGCATGGACCCAACTTGAAATTTCTCTTCCTTTAATGCTTCGGTTTGAGCAGGGCAATTCCGATCCGGTAAGTTAAAGTCGATGGGGTGCTGCGAGGTTCATACACATCTAGGTCCACAGTTGAAATAATTCAAAGGTTCCATCCAGCGATGCCATTACATGCTTTAGCTCCTTCGAAACCACGGTACACGGGAGGCCCTTGTGATCGGTCTAAGTAGTGCATTCGGTACCGTCCAAGTGATACCTCCAACTTAACTTCAAAGACCACGGTTTCCACCAAAGGTTGTGTGTCATGCAGTTCCTCTCTGTAACTACATTACGTAAGTCATCACTCTCTCGTGTTGCATCGGTGTGTAAGTGGAACTCTGATTCAGAGCATCATGGTATACCACTAGATCACCTGTACCCTTATGTAAAAACGACGCTTGGTGCATTGCAGATTTGGGATTCGAAAGCTGAAAAGACGTCTTCCTGTCTTGTCTTCCACAAACACAGCACCCTGCTATGCTAAAGAAATTAAAACTGCGCGATCTTCATAAATCCTGGGATGAATATGCGATAGTATCTAGTGAGGCTAATAATTTGCTGCCTCCTTGAAGGGATCTTTGGTGACGATCAGTTTCTAACAGAATGGATCCTAGCGAGATCTACGTGTATTCCCACTTCGTTGATTACATGGCCAAAAATGCACTTCTCGAATCCAGAAGTCACATTTAACAACAGTTCGCGCAGAGTGGCTCCTCCCTCAGGAGCTCTAAAAATAAGATTCAAACGCCGCCCATGATGTTCCTTTCTCCTAGAAATAATCCAAAATGTCATCGATAAACACGGTCGATTCATGTGGTCCATAAAACTGCTGGTGTGTTGATTCACCCAATGGTTATGGTGTACAAGGTCGGACTGATCGTATTGCGTTCAACATGTCGCTCCAAGAACATTCTTCCCTTGGACTTCCATTATATAATAGCTTGTTCGTGAATCAACCCTTGTATGGAAGCTTGTCCCTCGCAACTTGGTCAACTGGTTGTCAATACAATGGTCGAGGCAAACGGTTCTTAACGGTCACCTTATTAAGTTTTCGATAATCAGTACACATATCCAACGATATGACTTATCTCTGCTGATAAAACTGGGGTTCCCCAAAGCGAAAAGCTAGGTCCGACAAAACTCCTGTCCAACAATTCTCGTAGTAGCTTATACAGTTCTTGCAACCCTCCTGGTGCAAGACGGTAAGAGTACAAGTATTCGGAGCTGCCTCTGGCGTGAGATCAAACTGAGGTTCTGCCCAACAGTTGTGGAAGTAAACCTGAATGTTCCTCAAGTAGCACGCCGAGAGAGATCACAAACAATTGGTGAATCCTCGATCCTCTTTTCCTTAGCCTAACATAGCAGGGTAATTGTAACAACTCTCATCAAAAGTCATATTTATTATTTTAATTGTCCAATAGGAAACCCTAATTGAGACACCCAAGTGATTCTGCACAAACCCTAAAATTTTCAGAACAATCGGAATCAGGATCAGGGCCCCTAAAACTCAGGGGGGGGGGTAAACCCTAGTTACGATTATCTTCAAATCTCGTTGTCAAAATTGAAATTTACGAAGTTGTCAACTCAGCAAGGCTAGTCCCAGACGTGGCAACCCTATAATGATTTCGTGTCCCTTACGGACCGTAAGGGTTGAGTCTTACGGTCCGTAAGTCTGAAAATTTTTTTGGGTATAAATAGCAGACATTGGCAATCGCATTTTGGCACTTGAACGACGAAGAAATTCGTTTCGTAGACTGAGTTATAGCAGAAACACTTCTAAAAACACACACGATTCACTAATTGTCGCCGCAATACAGGGTAATAACTCGATCGCTATTACGATTCATTGTCCGATCGATCAATATATCCAATGGATGTTTAAGTGCTGCCCACATTAGGGTTATGCTTTGTCATTCGTCGTTAAATCGATGGATGTTTAAGTATCGCACTTTGTCATTCGTTGTGAGGGTTTGATCTCGTGAGTTATCGTAAATGCTGTATTAAGTTACTAACCAAATTGTGTGCCTGTTATTAAATTAGGTTAAAAGGCTGATCAGTAGGCTAGGCTCTCCTCAAATTAAATCTGCAATGTGAGTCATTCTCTTTTTATCAAATTACTTTCAAAATCATGTTTATTTTCAAAGTTATAATTACAGGGATTAAGTCTTTGTAGTCACCATATTACAGCCGGTATGTGGGGTTTTGTATACATTACTTGATAATCTTCACCATTGGACAACGAGTTAGCCAATGGGTGATATGACCATAGTCATAGAAACGAGTCGAGTGACAAATACCGAGGGTAGTTGGTTGATATAAAAACATTGTAATCGCTCTTAATACTGTATATTATGACAAATGAATCGTTTTAGCAAAATGAATGATTCACTCAGTATTTCCTGCTGACAAAACCTTTTTAAACATGTTTCAGGTGATCTGTTGTGATCCAGGAAAAGTGCCGTGAAACACTACAAGCTTAAGGAAGTGGCTCATGATAAAATAAAGAAACATGTTTTGTAAACTAAAAGATTTCTTCGTGAAATCAAATAATTGTAAATTACCGGGGGTTTTATCCCGAGTTGTGAAATAAAATAATCGGGAAATATTTCAGTTTTTAAAAGATCCTGATAATAAACTTCCGCTGTTAAACTCAATTAATTAAATACCACGGGATTTCTGTCCCGCGGCTCCTGAAACGGGTCAAACCGGGTCGGGGGCCGTGACAGAAAAAGGTGGTATCAGAGCCACTGATTTAAGCCAATTAAGTATTTAGAAAATACTTAATTTTTATTAATTGCTATTTTGTGATTATGTATTTTATTATCTGACTAATTTTGTACAGTATGGGCAGATCTTTATATGCTAGCCACTGTAGCAGTAAATACAAATCTTTAAATAATCTGACTCAAAGTTTTAGCACCCGGATTACCTACAGTCTAGAAACTTTACCCAGTAAATAAATAAGTAAACCTTAGTGTGTTTTAATTTTCAGTTGTTTTGGTAATTACCCAGTATAAAATAATATTTAAAAAGTTTTTCTATAAAATTTTGTTATGATTTTTAACTTAGTAATTGTGTGTATTTTGCTAAACAGCATGAGTGACTTGTCTGACGCCCTTCAGAATTTAAATCTCTATCCGGTAAGAATAGAGGTTTCCAGAGATTTCAATAGGTATATACCAGACATAGAAGAACCTATAGAATTCAACGCTTCACCTCTCGAGAAACCCAAGCCTAAGAAAATGTAAATTGGGGAAAGCTCTAGGCAAATTGAGGGGTTACCATCTCAGGAAGAGATAGATTTTATATTGGCAAGCTATAATACTATTAAGCTTGTTAATGAAAATGTTTTTATTCACTCTCTTGAAACACAACTACCAATGAACTTAGAACCAACTATTCCAAACCCTTAAATCCACTCGCAAATAGACGAATGGTTGACTAATGAAATACAGTTACAAAACAATCCCTATAAGCTTTTTCCTCAGTTCGATCCAGAACCTTTACCAAATCCACCAATGAGTAACGAGAATATGTCTAAACTCCGCCATTTTGGCGAAGAACTAATGGATGCTGGGAATAGGATCCAAGAGATTGGGGGACAGATCTCCTGGAAATACGATGGGAGGGAACGCCGTTACTAGAATATCATCTGACAAAGGATAGGGGATTTATGGAACTGTGGTTGTGTAATAGTAATAGTAAAAATCAGTCTGTAAAATAACTACAAATAAAACTTTGTAAGATAATAGTGTGTATTGATGCATACTATAAAAATATAAAAATGGGAATCGAGAAATCGATAGTTTTGGCTATATGTGTATTGTGAAATTTGTATGATGATTTTGTGTATAATTGTTATTTATCGGATACTAATAAAATATATATATATATATATATATATTAATTATCAGATGGAAAACGTTAATAATGAACCAGTTAATGAAGTTAATCAATCTGAGCAACAACCGGGGGATCAATATATGGCTAGGCAGGATATAGAAAATATTGTTGCTCAAGGGATAGCCAACGCTATTCCAGAGATAGTTGCTCAAGGGATAGCCAACGCTATTCCAGCAATCGTTGCTGCTGTTAAAAATCCAATCGAACCACAACAAATCGTTCCTAGCAAACGTATTTCTGAAGATAACTTCAGTAGTAGCATAAACGGAGGCAATGATCATATTAATCACGATAATGAACCACGGCAAGTTCCGCTCCCTAAGAAAATGAAAGCTGCAACACCTGGTTGCACTTACAAAGAATTTCTTGCTTGTAAACCCACTGAGTTTGCAGGCAATGAAGGAGCGACTGCGACACTGCGTTGGTTAGAGAAAACCGAGGCAGTAATTGCCATAAGTAAATGTGCTCAGGATGATCAGGTCATGTATGCGTCAAACCTTTTCAAAGAAGGGGCGCTAGAATGGTGGAACACGGTGCTACAGGCTAAAGGAAGAAACAAGGCTTATGCCATGAAATGGGAAGAATTTAAGAGTCTTGTAGAAAGAAAATTCTGTCCCGAATATGAAAAAGATCAAATGGCAAATAAGTTTTTAAACCATAGAATGATGGGTGTAGATTGTCGCGGTTATACTTCGACATTCTTTGAATATGCTAGAGTGGTACCAACACTGGCTTCGCCAAAACCGGTACTCATTTCTCGTTATATTTGGGGATTAATTGGTGAAATCCGCAATATCGTTAAAGCTGCAAGACCTCGCACTATTGACGATACGGTGGAATTAGATAATACCCTAACCAACGAACTGGTACGCACTCAAGATGAAAACAGGAAGAAGGAACTGGCTCAGAAAATTACCCAAGGACTTCGTACGGGTAATAATAACAGCTTCAAAAGAAAAGGAACAGGGCAATCTTCAACTTTGCCATTCTGCAAGAATTGCAAAAGGAAACATTATGGAAGATGTAGTATAACCTGCAATTTTTGTAAAATGGTAGGACATCGTGAAGAAGACTGCAGAAAGAAAACAACGATCTGCTATAATTGTGGAGAAAAGGGACATTTTGGACTAGAATGTCCTAAACTGGGCAAACCAACAGACAACAAAGCCAAGACAACCGACGGAGCTACCAAGAAGAATGTTCGAGCCTTTCAATTAACAACTCAAGAAGCCGAGTTAATTCCAGATGTAATAGTTGGTACGTTCTTAGTTCACAACATTTACGTAAAAGTATTATTTGACTCTGGTGCAAACCAAAGTTTTATCAATACTTCATTCTGCCAAGCTCTTAATTTACCTTTAACCAACCTTAGGCAGATTTTTACAGTCGAAACAGCAGACGGAAATTCTGTTAGCATAGATAAAGTTTTGAAAAAGGAAAATATAGAACTTTCAGGTCATAAATTCGTTGCAAACTTGTTACCTATGAAATTAGCCGAATTTGATGTTGTTTTAGGAATGGATTGGTTAGTAGCCAACCATGCTCGAATTATCTGTGATAAGAATTCCATAGAAATTTGTGCACCCACTGGAGAAGTAATAATGATTACAGGAGATAAGCCATGTAAACCCATAAAGTTCATATCAGTAATGAAAGTTGCTAATTATGAACGAAAGCAAGGAATAGTATATATGATTTCAGTAATCATTAATACTTAAAAATAAAGAACTTAAGGAAATTTCTGTAATTTCAGAATACCCAAATGTATTCCCAGAAGAGTTACCAAGGTTACCACCAGATAGGGAGGTAGAATTTAGAATTCATTTAATTCCAGGAACTATACCGATAGCCAATGCACCTTATCGGTTAGCTCCCACAGAAATGTTAGAATTAAAAAAGCAATTAGATGAATTACTAAGTAAAGGTTTTATACAACCTAGTTCATCCCCTTGGGGAGCACCAGTATTATTCATAAAAAAAAGGATGGTTCAATGAGAATGTGTATTGATTATAGGGAATTGAATAAGGTTACAATTAAGAATCGATACCCCTTTACCTAGAATTGATGATCTATTCGATCAATTGAAAGTATCGACTTACGTTTCGGATATCATCAATTGAAAGTACAAGAGGAAGATATACCTAAGACTGCTTTCAGAACTAGGTATGGTCATTACGAGTTTACAGTCATGCCCTTCGGATTAACGAATGCACCTGCAGCATTCATGGACATGATGAATAGGATCTGTAAACCATATTTGGATAAATTTGTAATTGTCTTCATCGACGATATACTTATTTATTGCAAAAGTCAGGAAGAACATTGTCAGCACTTGCATGCACTCTTAACTTTGTTAAGAAAAGAAAAGCTTTATGCCAAATTCTCGAAGTGTGAATTTTGGCTGCCAGAAGTGCAATTTCTAGGTCATATGGTGAATCATGAAGGTGTTCGCATAGATCCTGATAAGATAGCAGCAATTACCAAATGGAAGGTTCCGCAATCCGCAATGGAAAAATTAGGAGTTTTGTAGGTTTAGCCGGATACTATAGACGGTTTATTAAGGATTTTTCCAAAATAGTTGTACCATTAACTAAGCTAACATGTAAAGCAATTAAGTTTGAATGGGGACCTAAACAAGAAGAAGCCTTTAGGATCTTAAAGCATAAATTAACAAATGCCCAATCCTAGCCTTACCAGAAGAAACAGAAGATTTTAAAGTATATGGTGATGCTTCAAAGCTAGGATTTGGATGTGTGTTAATGCAACGCAAAAAGGTAATTGCGTATGCATCAAGGCAATTGAAAAAGCACGAAGAAAACTATACCACTCATGACTTAGAATTAGGAGCCATAATTTTTGCCCTTAAGATTTGGAGACATTATCCGTATAGAAGTAAGTCTACTGTCTATACGGATCATAAGAATTTAAGATATATATTTGGGCAAAAATAATTAAACATGAGGCAAAGGAGATGGATGAAAATCCTAAGTGACTACGACGGTGATATTCAGTATCACGAAGGAAAGGCTGAAGATGGCTAGAGATCGCCATAAGAGTTATACATATAATAGACGAAAGCCGTTGGAGTTTCAAGTTGGAGACAAAATGCTATTGAAAATATCTCCTTGGAAAGGAGTTGTTAGATTCGGTAAGAAAGGAAAGCTAAGTCCAAGGTACGTAGGACTATTTCCAATGATCCAACGTATAGGACCAGTTGCTTATCGTTTACAACTACCAGGAGAGTTAGCTGGAGTACATGATGTATTTCATGTATCCAATCTCAAGAAATGTCTATCAGACGAATCTTTGGTAGTACCTCTCCAAGATATAAAGGTAAACGAAAAATTAAAATTTGTAGAGAAACCTCTTCAGATAGAAGATAGAAAGATAAAATTTCTCAAAACACAAACGATTAGTGTTAGTTCAAGTAAAGTGGGATTAAAAGATAGGACCCTAATACACTTGGGAACTGGAATCAGAAAAGAAGCGAAAGTATCCTCAATTATTCCAGTAAATCTCGAGGACGAGATTTTATTAAGGTGGGGAGAATGTAACAACTCTCATCAAAAGTCATATTTATTATTTTAATTGTCCAATAGGAAACCCTAATTGAGACACCCAAGTGATTCTGCACAAACCCTAAAATTTTCAGAACAATCGGAATCAGGATCAGGGCCCCTAAAACTCAAGGGGGGGGGGGGGAAACCCTAGTTACGATTATCTTCAAATCTCGTTGTCAAAACTGAAATTTACGAAGTTGTCAACTCAGCAAGGCTAGTCCCAGACGTGGCAACCCTATAATGATTTCGTGTCCTTTACGGACCGTAAGGGTTGAGTCTTAGGGTCCGTAAGCCTGGCAGAATTTTGGGTATAAATAGCAGACATTGGCAATCGCATTTTGGCACTTGAACGACGAAGAAATTCGTTTCGTAGACTGAGTTATAGCAGAAACACTTCTAAAAACACACACAATTCACTAATCGCCACCGCAATACAGGGTAATAACTCGATCGCTATTACGATTCATTGTCCGATCGATCAATATATCCAATGGATGTTTAAGTGCTGCCCACATTAGGGTTATGCTTTGTCATTCGTCGTTAAATCGATGGATGTTTAAGTATCGCACTTTGTCATTCGTTGTGAGGGTTTGATCTCGTGAGTTATCGTAAATGCTGTATTAAGTTACTAACCAAATTGTGTGCCTGTTATTAAATTAGGTTAAAAGGCTGATCAGTAGGCTAGGCTCTCCTCAAATTAAATCTGCAATGTGAGTCATTCTCTTTTTATCAAATTACTTTCAAAATCATGTTTATTTTCAAAGTTATAATTACAGGGATTAAGTCTTTGTAGTCACCATATTACAGCCGGTATGTGGGGTTTTGTATACATTACTTGATAATCTTCACCATTGGACAACGAGTTAGCCAATGGGTGATATGACCATAGTCATAGAAACGAGTCGAGTGACAAATACCGAGGGTAGTTGGTTGATATAAAAACATTGTAATCGCTCTTAATACTGTATATTATGACAAATGAATCGTTTTAGCAAAATGAATGATTCACTCAGTATTTCCTGCTGACAAAACCTTTTTAAACATGTTTCAGGTGATCTGTTGTGATCCAGGAAAAGTGCCGTGAAACACTACAAGCTTAAGGAAGTGGCTCATGATAAAATAAAGAAACATGTTTTGTAAACTAAAAGATTTCTTCGTGAAATCAAATAATTGTAAATTACCGGGGGTTTTATCCCGAGTTGTGAAATAAAATAATCGGGAAATATTTCAGTTTTTAAAAGATCCTGATAATAAACTTCCGCTGTTAAACTCAATTAATTAAATACCACGGGATTTCTGTCCCGCGGCTCCTGAAACGGGTCAAACCGGGTCGGGGGCCGTGACAGTAATCCTTCCGTGGACACTTCTAGCCTTCATTGCTGAACTGATGCTAACCTCTGCACCACTCAGATACTTTATGACAGACGACAACTTTCTCCTCACATGGTATATCTGCACGATATCTGGATAAACCATCCACACTGACCACTGCATCAAAACTATCAAGGATAGTAGAAGGAAGGTCGACGTCGAACATTTGTCCCACAAGGTCGAGTTTGCATCCCAACGAACATATGAGCCTTCAATTATCTTGCCATCAGCCGATTCCACAACGGGTCTGGTTTCAGGAAGTATCAGGGTTGAACATAACAGGAACGAAACAATTAGCTTCCAAGAACGTGCTTGCCACCATGTTGCTGTAATCCTGGCGTCGCCCACGCCAACCCCAAGTGCCCTTCCATGAGCATCATGTTGTTGTTCTCGCTACAAGAATTTCCAGTACTCCCGTCGTTCCCCTGGTTGTTGTCGTCTTGGTTTAACCAAGGCCCATCCACGTCATAGGCACCTTCATTCCCATACTGATTACGGGTACCTTGATGTTTCCATGACTGTTGCCTCTAATGTCGTTGCTTAAAATGGAGCTCTACGATCTTTCACCGACCAAGTCCATATTTTCACATCCTGTGCCACACCCTAACGCGCTACTCACTGTGCTGGTAGTCACACATTCCACACTATAATCTGTTGTCATCGCTTATGTCCCGATTGATTCGTAAGAGTTGACTCCCATGAGTCACTGACTAGGGTTAAGAGTTCGATTGAAGTCAATTTGCCGCTGCTCGTTGCCGGTAGCCAAGGTCGTCCTAATACTGAGGTTGGTAAAGTACTACGTTCACTCTCTTGTCCATCGTTCTTGCAAGTTGATTGAGTAATACACAGTGTGTTGCGAGAGTGTTGCAGAAACGATCGTACTTCGGAGTCTAAGACGTTAATACGTTGAGTTCTAGCAAACGAAGAGAAGTAAGGAAGGTATAGATCAAGCATCTAACGCTGCGACGTCCATCTCAGGGTCCTTCGTACAAGCACCTAACATTCTACGCAGTCCGCTAGGCGTTTTGATGGGTGTCCATGTAATACTCGATAGAATTGAGATTCGTAAGGATTTAGAGAGGAGTGAGAAGATCAAGTTCAAGTAAAAGGCAATTACTGCTAGGACTCCTAGAGATTTGTTACGTTTCACATTGTTCAAATAACGGAACAAAACCCCCTTTTCACTCGTTAGGCCTCACTGGGACTCGCATGCACCCCACATTATTATTATGTGTGCACCCACAATAATATTGTGATTTGCATGCTCATCTCAGCTCCTCCCAACTCATGTCAAATGGTTCCTCAAACTCAGATGTCAACCAAAGAATATCACAAAATTGGGGTCGCGAATCTCCAGGGTACACCACAAAATACCACACTATCAAACACTTAACACATGCAAGTAATACATGAATTCATTTTGTTTTGCTAAACGTGCAATCACATGCAGTATCATATGTAGGTGTTCACTTGTTATGTTGTGTAATGAGTAAACGAGAGTCGAACCTTGCTATTTGGAGCTGAGTGTCATGGTCGTATTCTGGTTTTCGAAACTGTTCGGTTATAGTCTGGTTTTACAAAAACGTTTTAAAACCAAGTTCACTATAACCAGTCGCTCTGATACCAAACTGTCACACCCCCAAAAAAAACACATGCGAAAACCCCCGCGAGGCGTGTGACGTACCAGGATCCAAGCCACCAATCACATTGAACTCATAAATATATTTAAATAAAATTTACATTCATTAACATAAAGTGTTACAAGCGTTACATATCAGTCATTGTATACAGCGGAAGCATATCTCATTTGTTAAGTGTTTCGTAAACCATGTGTACATAAACCATTAAGCTTGTTTTAAGGTTCCATATATCACGACCCATGACCACTCCAGCATCCCAGACAGAAAGTCCCAATGTTATAAACCTATAACCTGCAAGCATGCAGACAAGTGTGTCAGACGACGCTGGTGAGTTCAAAGTTTTGTTAACGCGTTTAGTTACCAGATGTGTGCTTAAAGCAGTTCAATGATTTGTTTTGATGATGTTATTTACTCGATTACCGTATATGGCTACAAAGATGTGTTTGCCCAAACCCCAATGACTCTATCAAAGCATTGGTCAAGTGGTCAAGGTAAATAGTTCACGCCCGTCCATTACGGCCCGGTGTGAGGGTGCCAAACCTAATGGCGCTATCAACTAAATACCTCGTTGCCTTCCCGGCAACAATCGGTAGATGTAAGGGGTCTTATATGATAGAAACTGAGTAATAACAAACATCCCATTAACCTGACATTCTTCACTGAAAACGTTACCCGATATCCCTTCCCGGGATGCATGCTTGGAAAAGAGCAGTGAACTCACCTTGGATTTGCTCGGTATGTTTTATTACTTTGTTTCACAGTGATCAACCATACCCTACCATGGTTACCAAAGACAATCAGTTTAATATTCACGTTTAATAGCATTTATCGTAAAGCCTCGTAGTAAGTGTTTGGTTTCATATCACGTAACAGTTATCCAATAATGCAACATGCGGAACAGTAAATCGTTCATTAACCAGCAATGCTTGATTTTAAACAAACAGTCCGATGAATTTCTACAAACAATCCATCAGTTTATCGAATAATATTAGCCTATCACTAACAAGTCTGATTGAAATCATAGGCACCACCATTTACATGTACACGTCTCAAATACCATATGCACAATCATTTCTTCAACATTCACACATAGTACATGATATATATATAGTTCTGTTAAGATTGCATTCTAACGAAAGTCAACTGATCATGACGAAGGACTAAGTTTCGTCGGGTTAAGGGGTGGCGAAACTTATGTTTCGTCGGCTAAAAGAGGTGACGAAACATCTATATATTTCGTCGTAATGAGGGTGGCGAAACTCCTATATGTTTCGTCGTTCATGCAGTTTCGTCCCAACCAACAGATCATCTTGCACACAGAAACCCTAATCCAATTACAAGATCCATCCTTATCAAAACAAACACAATGGCCGACAATAGTTATATCATTTAAAAGATTATTAGGCCTTCAAATTAGTGGATCTGACAATGGATTCACGTGATCTCTATTACTTCATATTACTTCCGATTCATGCTAAATCAAATCACGTTACATCATGCCGATTACATATACTAATACTAACAATATCATCCATAATTTATCATCATATGAAATCAATCAAACCCTATCACTAAACCGTTAACCAAACAGTTACAATATCATGTGATCCATGTTATCAAAGAATGAGATCAAGTAACATAAATTGTACACTAACCGAGAATTCGACTAGATTAAGATGTTGACTGAATAGGGTGTTGCGCCAATGAGGAGAGGGAAGGTCTTGAGGTCTGCCGTCGCGAAGCAAAAGAGGAGTAGGGTTTCTTTATTTAGGTAACAGTTTTAAGCACAAGCATATGGGTCGCAACCATCCTGGGCCGAAGCCCATTTGGCAAAGAGTTTCGTCGTGAAGATGGGTGACGAAACTCATGTTTCGTCGAGTGGGCTTTGTGGCGCAAATCCTAAGTTTCGTCATGCATGGACAGTGCACCAATATAGTTCACAAATTTATCATTTAACTATAATAGTCATAGGCTCACATGATCATCTCAGTCCATTCATTATAACATTATCGGGCCAATCAAGTTTCAGGCCCATGTGTGTTTAATAATTGACAACAAACAACTCTAGTGCTTGCATGTGAAAACTCAGTAGTTGTCTGATACTTTTAAGAAATTTACGTGACATAGAGGAAGTGTTGATCCAATAGGGTTTAAGAGGGATTTATAATAAAAAGGATTTTTAGATAATAATCACACCATTTTGCATTGAATTTAGTCTGATATAACAGTGTTCGGTCCATTTAGAATTAAACACATGTATTGAAAAGCTTGTGTCATCGTTCAATTGATTTGAAGTCCAAGTAACGAGACGGAACGTGTCGAGGAAAGACCTTGGAAACTCGGGTTGTCACAGATATGAATGGTGTAAATCTTTTATTTTATATAGACAGTAAAATAATGCCAAGACACCACGGACAAATGATAAGGAAGTTTCACCTTTAACATAAGAAACTAGTTATTAAAGTCATTAATACAACACCAAATAAAAAGTGCGAAAAGATTAAAAATCAAAAGTATTACACTAAATGCTTGTCTTCACCAAGTGATGTAAGAGACTTAGGCAAACATGGCCTTTGATTGTCAAGAACTCTTACGATCAATCTTGGATCCCGAGACTACTACACACACTCTAGGCGGATGATGGATGATGGTGGTGGAGTGTGGGTGAAGTGGGAGAGAGGTGGTTTGCCAAGGGATGCCTTTAAAGTAAACCAAACACCCCTATTTTTAGCCCGCACAAAAGCTCGGACACGGCCCCGTGTCCATCCTCTTTCTCTTTCTTCATTAATTGCAATTGTCTTTATTAGACTCCACACGCCCTCGTGTTCACTGGGTACGGCCCCGTGTGCAGAAGCGAATCTTTACCATCAAGATTGCAAGATTTTGCGAATCTTAGCGTTGACCACGGCCCGTGTTGAGCTGGGCACGCCCCCATGCTGGGAATAGAAGCTTCTATGGCTTTGTCTTTTCTGCAGGCACCTGACCACGCCCCCGTGTCCGGTGGGCACGGGGCCGTGGTCAGTCTTCTGTTTCCTTGTTTTTGTTTAGGAAGATGCTGTCGAGGGGTCGGGTATGCCACGTTTATTCCTTTTATTTGTATTTATGTTAGATTTGGTTGCATATTTGTTCCTTTTGTTCAATTAAGCTCATTTGGTCCTGAATATACAAAAGGAAGACAAAAACATATTTTTTTCCAACATTAGTACTAAAAAAATGGTTAGTTTTATGCCTTATTTGATGTAATTTATATGTTGCATTTTACACACATCAAATACCCCTACACTTGAATCTTTGCTTGTCCTCAAGCAAAACTCTCTATTATGTGGCTTTACACACCCAAATGGAATGGGTAGAAGAGAAGTTTTGTGCTTGTCTTGAGTGTCGGGAATCCAAGATCTTTATTGGGCTTTATTTTTATGTTATTTACAATCTTATTCGTTATGATTTATTTAGAATGTTTCATAAGAGAAATTATTTTTTTGGGCATAACATGCCTCTTTAAAAATTCCATTTATATACAAGTTCACATACCTCACGGGAGATTACTCAATACTCGGCCGAAAATGTATTTTTGTGAAACACTCGAGACCGACAAGGAACTTATTTCTACCATAAGCTTGCCAAACAATCAATCCTCCTCCTTTTTAACTATAAACCTTTGTAAATATCAAGAGGACTTGGGGATGGGTTAGGCTTGGGTTAAAGGTATGTGGTTTTGGGTTAGTGGTTAGTAAAAAGGGCTAAAAGCGTAAAAAACGTCGGTCGTCGTAAAACTTTTTGTTTTTGTGACTTTTATTTGAACAAAGCACTTTCAAACAAAGTTTCTTTGAGAAACTTGTTTGTTTGTTGCTAGTTTTCATTTTTTAATAAGGAACGTCACAAGAGAACCGAGCTTTTTACTAAAATAAAAGGGGTTTAAAAGAAAAAGGGTTTTGGTGGGTAAAGGGTGTTTGTTTTGTGCGTTTAGAAATGAAAAGAGTTAGGCTCAAAGAGGTTAACTAGGGGGATTTTGGGTAGGTTAAAAGAAAAAGAAAAATAATGGTGTTGAAAAGAAAAAGGGTTAGTCCTAATGCCTCCATCATTTACTTATTTGGGTTTAAGTTGGTAAGGATCGGGAATGTATCGTCATGGCAAGTTCTAGAGTCGTAAGAACCAAGCGGCTATTCACACAACAAACGAAAAATGAGCATTTAGTTTAAAGATGTATGCTTGTATGCTCGATAAAGGTTCAAAACTCACTTTTTGTGGGAATGGGTTTATAATGTGATCAAGTTTATATAATCAAATTTCAACAAGATTTGTCATGTCGTTTCATAATTTTCTTATGTTGGTTCTTTTTATCATGACGCTATCGGTTGTAAATTTGTAAAAATATAACATTTTTAGAACTTGTTATTCCCAAATTAAACCAAGACAAGTAAAAAAGAAATGAGAAATTTTTGAAAAAAATTGGGGTGATCAGCGGTTCCAACAAAGTTTTGTGTAAGGCTTGTTATAAGGACTTGCAAAATTTCAAGGTTTTAGCATCCCCCCCACACTTAAATTACACACTGTCATCAATGTGTCCCAAAAATAAGTTTTAGGTTGATTGAATGTGTAAAAAGGTGTTTAAAAACAAAATTTTATGTTATTGGGCGTCTGGACACGGGTCCGTGTTGGTACGGGCACGGCCCCGTGTTTAGATCGCCAGTACCATAATTTAACAGAAGGTTGGGCACGGGGGCGTGTTCAGCGAACACGACCCCGTGTCCAGTTACCTGAACTGGGTGTTTTCTGCATAACCTTGAGCACGGGGCGTGTTGGGCTGAGCACGGCCCCATGCTGAACTTGCTGTAATGAAGAAAAAATCTCGGGAGGCTCTGTTTTTGTGCATGGGGTGTGGGTTCAATTTTCCCTTAGTAACCTCCACCATTTAGAGTGTGTTTTAACCATCATCCAAACACCATTTAATACTAAAAAACCATCATTCATTCAAGAGCGAATTACATAGTATCCTAGAAAATAAAAACATAAACTAAATTTGGATAAGTAGGTCATGAAATACAAGAAATCTCAAACCACAAAGAAGTCTTAGCCTTCAAATTTTTATTTTAAGAGCAAAATTTCCGTAAAGATATTTTTTCCGGTTGAATGAGGCATGAAGAACTTCTTCTCCGGAAAGGGTTCCTCAAACATCGTTAAGCCATTCTTCTATCTCCCGATGGAGAAGGAAGGCGGGCTCATTAGCGTCCTCGTTTTGAGGAGGTGTGACTTTCACCGGAACCTCTTGTAAATTGTCAAGAGGAGGTTCTGTCACACCCTGCTAGTAGCGGAAGCGTATTGTGTGTGACGTAAGAAAGGTAATCATTGCATCCAAATGAGTAAACAACATAAACCCCAACGATTCCATAGATATATTGATTTTAACAAAAGATCACAAGTTTTCCAACCTAGTTTCAAGTTTACCAACGTTCACAACGTTAACCATGACATGGATTAAGTTATATTACACACACAAAAGCTAGTTTTTAACATAAATCATAGTGAGGTTTCGTCCCCTATATACCCATACAAAGTTGGGATATAAAAGACAAACCCTCCAAAAGTGGCCATCGTTGTCATTGACTTTCCCGTTACCCGTAGTGTATCACCGGCTCAAGATCTGTTTCCTGAAATACATGTAGTTTTAAAAAGTCAACAAAAGTTGAGCGAGTTCATGCAGTTATTGTTATCATATGAAATCTCATAAATGTTATCTTGTAATCATGGTACGTTCTGATTCATACATGGAGTCTGTTTAAGGATCTATCGGTGGGTAGCGAGCCCCCTGACAAAATGTACCATAAGTAAATAACCAAACCGAGAACACTTTGTTATCATTTGGGATCACAAAAGCACTCCACGGTTAACAACTAGGAGTGGGGCGTGCCACAAGCCCAATAGATCTACACCTTTTGTACCTTGGTCACTATGTGATTAATGGTTACTAATGTTATCATCCTACTTATGCACATTGATCATGTTATCTTCTACTCCGTAACTAACATACCAATAGTTTTAGCATGTATTTCCCCTCGATGTGTTTGAAAACAAAACATTGAAATCAGTGAAAGGAGGGACATGAACTCACAAGTTTGCGTTCCGTGTACTATGATATCGAAGTGAGCGTCCGTACGTGTCAATAACCTACATGTGTACTAATCTCCTTGGACACTAGGTCTTTCGGACCTCGTACAAGTTGTTCATCTTGAATTCTTTATTATGTTCTCATTTGTCATCTTTGGAACAACTTTGTATTTTAGAGCGTTGATAGTTTACTCGCTCGATTGTTATGTATATACATGTATTCTATACGTATTGAATTATAGGTGAACGGGGTTCACCCTTCATATGTCTTCGTGTCGCGCACGCGTGTAATTGAGCCCTTGCTCATGCCATTGGGCTGAGCCCATGTCATCTATGTTATCGTATCTAAACCATGTTTTAATGTTATTGGGCCGAACCCATATTATCTATGTTATTGGGCCTAACCCATGTTTTATTGTTATTAGGCCGAGCCCATGTTATATTGTCATTGGGCCCTAGCCCATGTATTAAGGAATTTGGGCCTAGCCATTACTAGCTTTGATAGGCCCAATTCTAACTTTATGAGTCCATTAACATAATCTTGCAATTTTTTTTACCAAAATGTTACCAAGTAGTAAACTTTAAATAAGTTCATTTTTCCTATGAAAAATACTTGGTAATTTGTATAGTTTTCGACTTTCCGGATTCTTGTTATCGATCGTTTAGATATGTGCTCGTTTTAATGTCTAAAATATGTTATTTTAGACTCGACTTTATAGTAACTTGTTCACGATGTCGATACGCCCAATTTGTTGTCTTCAAGTATTAGGTATTTCCATTTCGGTCATTTTATTTAATTGTCCGATTTACTAGCATTTCTTGGACCATGTAGGAACATGTATGTGTATTTATTTTGATCACCCTATAGGTATCTAGTACATATATATATAGCACATATTACATGCACTTGACAAGTTTCCAAAAAAAATATATAATTTTTACCAAAAATATATATACATATATGGTTACGTTTTTAACCATTTATTTTTGTAAAAGAATAAGTTTAAGTCCATAAAACTTATTGAATATTTAAGAATTAAATATTCTCATTAGGGTTTCCAAAATGACGTTTATGACCACTAATCGCGTTTAACATTGTTAATCACCTTTTAATCCCCTCTTTAATCGCGATTAGATTTTTAGAAAATTCGTCATAGTTTCCCCTAAAACTATGACGTTTCCCACGTTATAAAAACGCGTTTAAACCCATAATCATAATCAATTTCCAAATCAAGTTTCATTATCCCAACTTTACATGCATGATATCATACATTTTAACCCTCATTTCCATGAACTTTATAAGTGTATTTTAACCACTTGTTTAACAAATAATCTTCACATTTTTACTAGACTTTTTGAAGACATCATTTTTGTCATAAGTTCAAATCAAGTTTTCCCACTTTAACCCCTTTGATTACTAGACTTTTTATGGTGATATTTCATAAAAATCAAGTTATTAAACTTGACTTGTAAGAACAAAGTTTAATAAACTCCCAAAATTAAGTGTTAAATCCATTTAAACACTTGCTTCTTTATGAAGTCTAAAATTTATATAATTAGTTCATGAAAGTGAGTATGATGATCTTTCAAGATTTAAACATAACCATGTTTAAATCACATTTTTATGTTCATCATGGCAAGATGAACACTAATCTTGAACACTACATTAATCTACTAGCAATATCATCATTAACATGGATTTTAAATCACTAATATTAACAAGATCAACATAAACAATATGATCATACAAAATAACTACACTAATCTACACATATTAACACATAATATAGTTAGATTTAGTGTTTATTAGCTTTGAGATTAGGGTTTTTGTTTATGTTTAACCTTAAATTCAAGATCATCAACTTGTACTTTTGAGATTAGCTAGTAGTAAGAAGCTTAAAAATGGTGATTAGAAGACTTACAATATTGCACAAACTAAATAAGAAAATAAGAAGAAGATTAAGCTCCAAAAGTGCTCCTAGTGATCCTCCATGTTTAACCCATGTGTGGATGATCTTGTAGTGGATATTTTTAGTGAAAAATAAGGTTTCTAATTGTTGAAAATGGTGGAGTTTGTGGGGTGTCTTGTGGCTGCCGAGATGTAGAAGGAAAGAGGGTGGTTTGATATATATATATATTTTTTTTGAAGTGAAATGAGAGGTGTGATGATGGATGGTCATGTCATATAATGTTCTCTAATGCAAACCATACCTAAATCCTTCTACCATACATACAATCCACCAATTTTCAACAAAAGTTAAGTGGGTGGAACCCACTTATTGACCGTAAATGGTAAGGGGGGAAATAAAATGTAGTAGTTTTTTTAAAGATGTTAATTATATAGATTTTGAGGTGTTTAATTAAGTATAATAATTTGGAATTGTCTTGCATCATTAAAGGGGTAATTAAGGGTGTAAGATGCTAAGTGATATTAACTAGTTCACTAGTCTAGTTGGTATTGGTTTCGGATGATAAAAATACCACTAGTTCGCTCGTCGGTTCGATACCGGGTGATATACAAAAGATGTGGTATAATACCGGGAGCTATGGTTTTATTTTACCTTCGATGTCATGGTGTTTTATAAGGCGTTTACGACGCCAAAATATGGCTAACTAGTTCACTAGCTTTTTAGTTTAGGCAATTGGATGGTAGGAATATCAATTGTTCGCCTAACAACTCGAATTTGGACAAGTTGTGAACAATGCAGCGTAGCACTGAAAGCTTATGTTTCGGACACCCCACTATTATCCTCATGTTGTTTTCACATGTTTGTTATCATTTTCCATAATTCCGGAGTCTCAGAAATGGTAAATTATAGTTTCGGACGAGTTAAAATGTTATATTTTTAGCCGGAACGGACATTTTTGTAATCAGGGCGTCGTACCGGAAAGTCTCGTATCTTTGCAAGATATGTTTTCGTATTATTGTTTTCTTATATAAATGGACTCAGTTATGTTATCCGTGTGTCGTTTTTCAGTGTTTCGTTCTGTTTTCACGGTTTTGCTGGCATGAATAGTGTGACCGTGAATAGTGCGCGCAACACTTTCTACCAACACTTTTAGGACATTGTTTGATTGGTTTCGCAATACGACGAAAACCAACATATGTTTTAGAATTGTTTTATTGTCCTAACACTGTTATCTGTTTTACGACACATTTACGTAATTAAATTACGCTAAATGCATGAGATTATGTAAATAAAATAGTGATTAGTTTGTACGGAATTACCGGTTATTTGCCATTTGTCACATTCTCCCCCTGTTAAAAAGAATTTCGTCCCGAAATTCACGTCGAGTTATCCTTTGCAGGAGTCTTTTCAAACAGGTGGGGATACTTTGTCTTGATTTGATCTTCACGTTCCCATGTATACTCGGGTCCGTAACGTAGTTCCAGCGGATCTTTACTAGTTTAATACGACTTCTCCTTATCATGTGGACTTTCCAGTCCATAACCTCAACATGTTCTTTGGTAAACTGGAGTGGTCGTCTACATGAATTTTATCCCCTGGGATGATAACTGTCTCGACAGTCGGACTTTTCTTGAGATTCGACACATGAAATGTGTCATGTACGTTACTGAGTTCTTCTGGCAGTTTCAACTTGTACGCGACGGTACCGATCTTTTCTAGAATCTCAAATGGCCCAACGTATCTCGGGTTTAGTTTTCTGCGTTTCCCGAATCTAGCTACGCCTTTCCAAGGCGAGACCTTTAGTAAGACTTTATCTCCTACCTCGAAGGATAATGGTTTTCGTCTTCCGTCCGCGTAGCTCTTTTGTCTTTCATGAGTAGCTTTGATACAGTCTCGTATCTTTGCTATTTGTCAGTAGTCTCTTGGACTAGTTCAGGGCCAATGAGTTGTTTGTCTCCGACTTCCGCCCAACACAGCGGTGATCGGCACTTCCGTCCGTATAGTGCTTCGTATGGGGCGGCTTTGATGCTTGTGTGATAACTGTTATTATAGGAAAACTCTACCAGAGGTAAATGAGTATCCCAGTTACCGCCTAAATCCATCACACAGGCGCGAAGCATGTCTTCCAACTTTTGGATTGTTCGTTCGCCTAAATTACAATTACGTAACAAGCAAAAACTAATAAGCATAGCAAACATAACCAACACTGAGAGAATATAATCACATAACAAGCAAAAAAAAGCATATAAAAACACGTAATAAGTAAAGCAAAACAGAACTAATAACGAAATACCATAAAACTGCAATCTTAATTGAACAACAACTTGTGGTGTATATAGTGGCAGATCGAGGAACTTCTTTTATTGAGTTCGTTTTGGTAGATTCTCACTATTTTATCCAAATCATACAAAGTTCTTACTATTTTTTTTTCTAAACCAAGTGGGTTCATGTGAACCACAAAACAGGGTTGGATCCGCCACTGGGTGTATACAATATCGTATCAGCACCGACAGCACGAGAAGAACTACTTTCAGATTCACATTCATCATTGGGAAACAATGCTGTAAAATCATGTAACAAACATAAAAAAAATAAAGTTTTGTAAATTACAATAATGCAATAAGCAAAAACTAATAAGCATAACAAACACTGAGAGAATATAATCACGTAATAAGCAAAAAACATATAAAAACACGTAATAAGCAAAGCAAAACAGAACTAATAACGAAATAGCATAAAACTGCAATCTTTATTAAATTGAATGAATAATCACGTAATCGCATGAAAAAAAAACATAACAATTACAGAACAAAATCATAACAATTGATTATAACAACTATTGGATAACAAAAAAACTCCGATTCAAACTGCTAGAAACTACAAATCGAGTGAAATACAAAACAAATTTAACTTTAAATCAAACCTGAGAAGTCGAATTTTGAAGACATGCTAACACAAAAAAAAGCGAGAACAGATGAACAAAGAGAGAATGAAATCGTATACGATCGATCAATTTTTGTAGAATGAGAGAATTCAATCACTAAATATATTGAAAATCGTACACATTATCACGAAAATCTGTTATTGTTATAAACCAAAGATGAAAAGACGGAAATACCCATGCATCCTATTGTCGCGTAGACTCTTGTAGATGTTCCAGATTCGTGACATACATGCCTATCTTTATAAGTCACCGACTTGAGCATCAAAGTATGGTCTCAAACATCATCTAAATAGTTTATTTATGTGGTGCAACTTTGATTCTAAGGTCAGTATCAGTTAAGAAGTGACAGTAGACATCAAAAGCCCCAAATTTGGATATAGCATTACCAATTTTCATCTTTTGTGAAAATCAACCAATAAAAAGGGACTCTCATACAGTCATGCTTGGAGGAAATATTACTAGACAATAAATAAAACAACTATATAATGAAAGTAATAATTTTACTCTTTTTTTTTTTTTGGGAGGCATGTGGTCAAAGTGTAGTGTTAGTTTGACTGGACGAGTGTGACTGTGAGTGACCTGTTAAGGCTGGCGAATGAATGCTTTGACCTGATCCCAATCTCAAGTCATCGAACAACAATAATAATCATCACCTTCTTCTTCTTGGATCTACGCTTTGCCCTGGATCTGCTGACTCGTGCACGCATATGATCAATAGATAATTAGGGCAGCGTTGTGCAACAATGGTGATGTGAGTCTGATATCGATTTATTGGATCATGGAGTCAAAAATGGATCAGTACGAGATGATGGAGCAAATCGGGCGGGGCGCTTTTGGTGCCGCCATTCTCGTTAATCACAAATTGGAAAAAACCAAGTAATATATCTTCTTCTCTGTGTGTGTGTGTTTTTATAATATTTCATTCAGTTAGGTATTATTCATTGGATCTTCTTACAATGCAGATATGTTTTGAAGAAGATTCGTCTTGCTAGACAGACTGAACGCTGCAGAAGATCTGCCCATCAAGAGGTTTGTTTTCCACTTATTAGCTACCTTCTTTTTCGGATGGGAGTCTTGTTGACCAATTATTTGCTGTTTAGATGGCTCTAATTGCCCGGATTCAGCACCCGTTTATTGTCGAGTTCAAAGAAGCATGGGTTGAGAAGGTTAGAAACATGTTGTGTTATTGATTATTGTTTCTAATGTAATGTCGTTTGATCCGAATTACTTATGGTGATTTGAAATACATTTTGTTGATTGATTGTTTGTAGGGCTGCTATGTTTGTATTGTAACTGGATACTGTGAAGGTGGTGATATGTAAGTAGTCCCTAAAGAAACCGAGGCTCCCTCACTTGTACAATTTTTATGCCGTAGCCTTATAAAATGACTTTTTAACAGGGCTGAATTGATGAAAAAGTCACCCGGGCAATACTTTCCTGAGGAGGTATTGTTGTTGTTCTGTTTTTATGTTTTAAACATAATTATCAGATTTCTAGCTACCGGTTGTTGATGATCTTGGCCTTACAGAAACTCTGCAAGTGGTTTACTCAGATACTATTGGCAGTTGAATATTTGCATTCAAATTATGTTCTACACAGGGACTTGAAAGTATGTAATAACATATTCTTGTTGCTGAGAATGTCTTTTACTTTTAATACCTTATACCAACTCTTATTGCATTGCATCTACAGTGCTCAAACATTTTCCTTACCAAAGATCAAGATGTTCGTCTCGGTGAGCTACTAACTGTTTTCTTTAGTAGACATTGCTTTAACTTCTCTGATTCAAAGCAGCAATTAATTTCTTTTGAGTGATTTATCTCTTCTTGTAGGTGACTTTGGGCTTGCTAAGACTTTGAAGGCTGATGACTTGGCTTCTTCGGTACGTTCTTTATATTCATATATGGTATATATACGTAGTTTTACTTATATATCTGATTAAAGTCCCTACATATTATGTATGGTGTGCCCATAGTTGTCAATAGCGAGCGTAGCGATCGCTATAGCACGCTACGTAGCGTATAAGTCTAGGCTCGCTATTAGGGTTGTAGCAATAGATTAGATAGCGACAATTTATTTTTATCTTTTTGTTTTTTTAAATATACATGTGAAATAGCATATATACCAGGGTATTTTTATATAATATACATATAAAATTAAAAAAAAAAAATTTCTAGTGTATCGCTATTTATAAAATAGCCACCCACTATTTATTGCTATTCGCTATGTAACATATAGGTACCTTATAGCTATTTGTCACTATTCGTCATTGACAACTATGGGTGAGCCATGGTCATCATACTCAGTAAATCCCACCAATAGCAAAGCTAAGGTAGGGTCTGAGGAGGGTAAGATGTAGACAACCTTACCTCTACTCCGTAGGAATAGAATGGCTGCTTCCAGTGAGACCCCCGACTCAATAGTTTAAATTGTTTGACACTTGTGTATGTACATGTATGCAGAGTTGCAGACACATATATGCGTATTACAATATATTACTCTCGTTCCCACAATATATACATGAGTTGTCTTGTTGTATAGGTTAATGGAAGTGTTTCTCATTGTAGAATAGATAAAATACTTTTTAATACTCATGGATCAAAATTGTCGCTACTAATGTTTTGTGATAGACTTATAGTTACGATGAGAAAACATTGCTAACAAGGGAAATGTTGTATTTGTCGTAGTATATCCCACAAAGGAAATTGTTCTATTTAGTTTTATGACAGGAGTATGATTTATAGCTACGGATTTTAACCTTTTTGCAATTTAGCTCATATACACTTGGTTACTTTATTCCAGGTTGTCGGAACACCAAATTACATGTGCCCTGAACTGCTTTCAGATATTCCTTATGGCTTTAAATCAGACATATGGTCCTTAGGTATCTGATTTTCTGTAAATTTTATTATTCAAGCCATGTGTTTGTTGTTTCTCATTTTGTACTTATTTTGTGTGTAATATTTTTTGTTTGTTCATTAGGTTGTTGTATGTATGAGATGGCTGCTCACCGCCCAGCATTTAAAGCTTTTGTAAGTCTTCTTGAACCAGTTTTTTCTCTTTATCCTTTCCTATATTCACAGAGGTTTAAGAGCTGCTGATTATCTGAAGAGGTTAATCTGATGGGTCTTAACGTTTAGTCATCGAGTCGTTGTTTAACATAAATATGTTGTCATCTCTTGAGTTTTATTATCATCATTCTTACCATGGTATTCACCTATGTTGATACTAGTGCAACACCTCACATGGGGCAAAACGGTGATTAAAATTATCATACTAAAACCAACGAGGTACACAGCGAGTAGGTTTACAAGATTTGTCGAAAATCTCCAAAAAGTATCTTTGTCATTATGCTTTAAACTATTTGAAACTAATGTACCCAGTAAATCTCGCTCTTAGCGTAGGGTGCTTTAAACTACTTACCGTTGTCAATATTTACCCTAACAATATATTTAGGTTGTTTGTTACCGGTATTCATTTTTCTATTTATTATTACGATACTTTGGATTTTCTGTTAGCTTTATTGCTATGATAACGAAGTTTGTTTATTGCTACTTTGCTAGTCTTTAGCTTCATTTTAGACAACGAGATAATACTAAACATGATTAGTGTAATTTAATAAAATTATGAAGATAGGTAATAGCGTTCTTAATTTCATATAATCTTGATGCGGGCCCAAGTGTGGAGGAACAAGCTATTTTGTATTTGGAGGCCCAAGACCGCGTAACAAAAGGGGCTTCACTAAAATGGCTCTAACTTGGGCTACGGGGGTCCGTTTTGGGCGTGCGACCAGGCGAAACGAACGTGGGAACGAGCTCCATCTTGCTGCAAACGCCTTCGGCGGTTTGGGTCAACGTCCGGACCAAAAAACGCTTATTTC
This sequence comes from Helianthus tuberosus, assembly GCA_030545235.1. Taxonomy (NCBI): domain Eukaryota; kingdom Viridiplantae; phylum Streptophyta; class Magnoliopsida; order Asterales; family Asteraceae; genus Helianthus; species Helianthus tuberosus. The sequence goes on from CM060417.1 coordinate 39,876,879, forward strand.
TATTACTTATTGGCATTTTTATGTTTTTTGAACTATTTTGGGCTTTTTGTTTTAGGCCGTGTGTTTGGCCCGTTATCTTTTTTTAGGCCCGTTTCGAATTTCAGTCTCTATTTATATGTTGCTAAAGCTAATGAGAAGTTCAGAATTGAATTTTGAGAAAACTGTTTTTTCACTTCAAATTCCGTGGCCTTTGGGGTTACAATTTGGGGGTTGGGGAAGAACTGCACGGGTATTCGTAGAATCAACGTGTAATCTTCATTTTTCCGTTTCACGCGCTACATCAGTTGGTATCAGAGCCGAATTCCTGGCTCAAAATGCCTCCGAGGAGAAACAACAACAGGCCTCTCGATGAAGTTTATGAACGAGAGTTGGAGCAGCGACTTATGGCGAGAATGGATCAACGGCTGGATCAGGTGGTCGATCAGTTGACTGACCGGATGGCCGACTTGGTCAATCGTAGAAGGCAGAGACCCAATGACGGGTATGGTTCTGATTTTAGTAACCCATTTGGTGATGGTTCGACTTCCGAAGACGAACAGGAAGGGCGACCAAGGGGTGAACGTGGAGGGGGTAACAGGCGTTGGGATTCTGGGATAAGGATTGATATTCCAGAATTTGATGGGTCTAGTTTGAATCCGGAGGGGTTCATCGATTGGTTGGCTACCGTGGAGGAGGTGTTTGAATACAAGGAGGTGCCTGAAAATAAGCGGGTGGCCTTGATCGCTACCAGGTTACGTGGTAGGGCCTCTGCGTGGTGGCAACAATTGAAGTTAACAAGGAACAGGCTTGGAAAGTCAAGGATCGTGACATGGACCAAGATGAAGAAATGCTTGCGGTCCAACTTTTTGCCTCATAACTTTCAAAGGTTGATGTACCAGCGTCTTCAGAATTTAAAACAGGGGGCTAAATCGGTTGATGATTATACCACAGAGTTTTACCAGTTGATTGCGAGGAATGATATTCAAGAACCGGAGGAACAACTTGTTTCTCGGTATATTGGGGGTCTGAGGGTTCAAATCATGGAGTCTGTGAACCTCTTTGATCCGTTAACCATTCCAGAGGCACATCAACGGGCGTTGGCCTTTGAGAAGCAAAACCGTCGGGTGGGCGGTTCATTTACCCCTGCTGGAGGAAACGTTGGGTCAGGCATTGGGACACCACGTGGCGGGCCTAGTCAGCAGAAGCCGGGGGTAGCAATACCGGGCCTACTTCTAAGGGGGCTAGCAGTAGTGGTCCGAGATGTTTCAGTTGTGGTGAAACAGGCCATCGTCAAGCTGAGTGCAAAAAGGCTGGTAAAAGACACTTGTTTGTTGAGTCTGAGGATGACCAGTATGAAGAGTATGAGAATAACCCAGTGTACGATGAAGAAACCGAATATGAAGAGGAGGTTGTGACCGGTGATGTTGGGGTGAACTTGGTGGTCAGACGCTCTTGCTATACACCAAAGGCTGATGGGGATGACTGGCTGAAGCACAACATCTTCCACTCAACATGTACAATTTTGGGGAAGGTTTGCACGTTTGTTATTGATTCGGGGAGTTGTGACAATCTGATTTCTGAAGAGGCAGTTCAAAAGTTGGCCTTGAAGACAGAGAGTCACCCGAAGCCTTATAAGCTTCAATGGCTTAAAAAGGGAGGTGAAGTTACGGTATCTAAAAGGGCACTCGTTTCTATTTCTATTGGGTCAACGTATAAAGATGATGTTGTGTGTGATGTGGTCCCTATGGATGCGTGTCATTTATTGTTGGGTAGACCTTGGGAATATGAGCGTAATATAGAGCATAATGGGCGGTCGAATACTTATAGCTTTCTGTTTGGCGGTGTGAAGATCACTCTTGTTCCTAGCAAGCCTAAGCAGTTGGCCACAAAACAGTCGGGTACTTTGTTGACCATCAGTCAGTTTCAAGAAGAGTTGGAGGAGACATATAATGTTTTTATTTTGATAGGGAAGACAGTGCCCAAGGAAGTCGAAATTCCTGATGCTATGGTCCCTTTGCTGGAAGAATTTTCTGATGTTTTCCCTGATGAATTGCCCGATGGATTGCCACCTTTGCGTGACATCCAACATCATATTGATTTGGAGCCTGGGTCACAGTTACCCAATAGACCACATTACAGGATGAGCCCTGGTGAGCATGAAGAGTTGCGAAGGCAGGTTGAGGAATTGATTTCTAAGGGGCATGTTCGTGAAAGTATGAGCCCTTGTGCTGTTCCGGCTTTATTGACTCCAAAAAAAGATGGCACTTGGCGTATGTGTGTTGACAGTCGAGCAATCAACAAGATTACTGTGAGGTACAGGTTTCCTATTCCTCGACTTGATGATTTGCTTGATCAACTTAGTGCTGCTACTATTTTTACGAAGTTAGATTTGAAGAGTGGTTATTACCAGATTCGTCTTAGACCGGGTGATGAGTGGAAGACTGCCTTCAAGACTCGTGAAGGGTTGTATGAGTGGTTGGTGATGCCATTTGGTTTATCAAACGCACCTAGTACTTTTATGCGTGTGATGAATCAGTTGCTTAGACCTTTTATTGGGAAGTTTGTGGTTGTGTATTTTGATGACATCCTCATTTTTAGTGCTTCTTTCAGCGACCATGTTGTGCATGTGAGACAGGTTTTGGCCTTACTTCGCAGGGACCGTTTTTATGCAGCCACCAAGAAGTGTGTGTTCATGACCCCTAAAGTGTTATTCTTGGGGTATGTTATTTCTGGTGATGGGATACAGGTTGATGAATCCAAAGTGGCGGCTGTTCAAAATTGGCCAACTCCTACTACCATTACTGAAGTTCGTAGTTTCCATGGGCTTGCTTCTTTTTACAGGCGGTTTATTCCACACTTCAGTTCTATCATGGCTCCAGTGACAGATTGTATGAAGGGGAAAACGTTTGTATGGACAGATGAGGCAGAGTTGGCTTTTCAAGTTGTGAAAGAGAAGCTCACTACAGCACCAATTCTGGTATTGCCTGATTTTTCTCAAGTTTTTGAACTTCATACTGATGCCTCAAGGGTTGGAATTGGTGGGGTTCTTAGTCAAGGTGGTCGACCTGTTGCTTATTTTAGTGAGAAGTTAACTGGATCTAAGTTGAGGTACAGTACTTATGACCTAGAGTTTTATGCAGTGGTCCAAGCTGTAAAGCATTGGCGTCATTACTTGTTCCAAAAGGAGTTTGTTTTATTCACTGATCATGATTCCCTAAGGCATATTCGTACTCAAGACAAGGTATCTCACAAGCATGGGCGATGGTTGGCCTTTCTTGAGAAGTTTACTTTTGTGGTCAAACACAAGACTGGTGTTTCAAATAGGGTTGCTGATGCCTTAAGCAGGAGGAGTAATCTGCTTGTATCTATGAGGGTTGATGTGCCGGGTTTGGAGGTCATTCGTGAGCAGTTAGCCATTGACCCTTATTTCTCAGTTATTTTGCAGGATGTGGAAACTGGGCAAAAGTCAGACTTTCTTTTGCATGATGGTTTTCTGTTCAAGGGGAATCAGCTGTGTATTCCTGATTCTAGTCTTCGTTTGAAGATTATTAAGGAGCTGCATGGTGAAGGGCATGTTGGTCGTGATCGTACTTTACAGTTGGTTCAAGCTTCTTATTATTGGCCTACTATGAGGAAAGAGGTGGATCGTTATGTGAAGAGGTGCCGTATTTGTCAGGTTTCCAAGGGCACGGCCACCAATGCGGGTCTCTATATGCCTTTGCCAGTCCCCTCGCAGCCATGGGTTGATATTAGTATGGATTTCGTGTTGGGGTTACCTCGTACTCAGAGAGGTAATGATTCCATCTTTGTTGTGGTGGATCGGTTTTCTAAGATGGTCCATTTTATTCCCTGCAAGAAGACGACTGATGCTGTTAATGTAGCCCAACTTTTTTTTCGTGATGTGTACCGTTTGCATGGGCTACCTTCTTCTATTGTGTCTGATCGGGATACCCGATTTCTGAGTCATTTTTGGCGTAGCTTGTGGAAGATGGTGAATACTCAACTTAACTTCAGTAGTGCTTATCACCCTCAAACTGATGGGCAAACTGAAGTTGTTAATCGGTCACTTGGGAATTTGCTGAGGTGTTTGGTTGGTGATCATGTGAAGGCATGGGATCACAAATTGTGTCAAGCTGAGTTTGCTCATAATCATGCTGTTAATCGGAGCACTGGATATAGCCCATTTCAGATAGTTTATTCTTCTCAGCCTCGAGGACCACTTGATTTGATGTCTCTTCCTGTTTCTGGATCTGTTCCAAAGAAAGTTCAGGATTTTGTGGAGGGTTTACATGAAGTTCATAATGCTGTGTATGATCATTTGACCAGTGCTAATCTGAAGTATAAGCAAGCTGCTGATCAGAAGCGTAGGCATGTTGAGTTCGAGGAAGGTGATTTTGTTTGGGCTGTTTTGACTAAAGATCGTTTTACAGTTGGGGACTACAACAAGTTATCAGCGAGGAAGATTGGCCCAATTGAAATCGTGGAGAAGATCAATCCGAATGCATATCGTCTAAAGCTGCCTAGTCACATTCGTTGTTCTGATGTGTTTAACGTGAAGCATCTGTTTCCTTATTATGGAGATTCTTCTGATGATGAACCTGTTGGTAATTCGAGGGCGAATTTTGTCTATCCAGGGGGGAATGATGCGGGCCCAAGTGTGGAGGAACAAGCTATTTTGTATTTGGAGGCCCAAGACCGCGTAACAAAAGGGGCTTCACTAAAATGGCTCTAACTTGGGCTACGGGGGTCCGTTTTGGGCGTGCGACCAGGCGAAACGAACGTGGGAACGAGCTCCATCTTGCTGCAAACAGCCTTCGGCGGTTTGGGTCAACGTCCGGACCAAAAAACGCTTATTTCTATTACTTATTGGCATTTTTATGTTTTTTGAACTATTTTGGGCTTTTTGTTTTAGGCCGTGTGTTTGGCCCGTTATCTTTTTTTAGGCCCGTTTCGAATTTCAGTCTCTATTTATATGTTGCTAAAGCTAATGAGAAGTTCAGAATTGAATTTTGAGAAAACTGTTTTTTCACTTCAAATTCCGTGGCCTTTGGGGTTACAATTTGGGGGTTGGGGAAGAACTGCACGGGTATTCGTAGAATCAACGTGTAATCTTCATTTTTCCGTTTCACGCGCTACATCAAATCTAGAAATCCTACAGTTTAGTTTTTTCTCTGTGTGATGCTCTAGAAAAGTAGCTCTTCTTTTCGAATTCTTATATTTTCTAAACATTCTACATCAATGCAGTTAGTGAATAATGATGTTGGTTAAATACGGCTTTGAACTTAAAAAATAAATAAATAGATAATTGTGATAGCTTATATCATGATACAAATTTAGTTGCACATCATGCCATATATTCTAATGCAAAGTAAAACAGAATAACAGATAGTATAGAGATGAACACTTATCTTTCAGTAATGGTAGAGGTAATAGTGAAGAGATTTTTGGGGAGGTGAAGTCTTTAGGTTTCTTTGGTTAAAGTGTAGATCCAATCATAGAAACATTGTTTGGAGAGAATGGTGTAATTATCCTTTGTATATGTTGTAGTTGGTGCGGTGCGATCCTGCGTTTTTTTGGGCTTGGCCGGCCGGGTTTTAATGAAATTTACCTTTAAAAAAAAAGACTTATCTTTCAGTCAATACAACAGTATGTTATACTAACAATCCTTCTCTGTCTCTAGCAAGAAAAGTAATTTGAAAAGTGAACCTATAACTAAAAAGGAAGTAAAAAAAGTGTAAAGTGGTGCAAAGGATAAGTATAGATGAAGAATAATATATATCAATCAAAATTTAAGTTGAGACTGTTCAAAAACATAAACACAGATCTTTTCATCCATAAAATGGTATAAGTATTACCCAGAAAGTGCACTATACAAATACAATAATTTGTATCATACAAAAGATTCAGTTGGCCATCGACTAGTACGTGAAGAACATTAAATAGATGGAACTTTAGTAAAGTGGTAGACCCACTCTAATGTTGTGATAAAAAACGAACCAAAACAATTAAAAATGAACAGTTAGGTTTACCTATAGAAAAAGTACCTGTTTCTTTTTATTAAGTTTGATTTTTGATTGCATATATATTGATTTCAGGACATGGCCGGACTGATAAGTAAAATAAACAGATCGTGTATTGGTCCTTTGCCTCCTTGTTATTCTCCATCCCTGTAAGTTAATTGATTTTTTTATATTATTTATTTGTTCTGTTTTGTAACACCCCGCTTGCGGTATGCGCATATAATGTATATATGTGTGGGCGCTTTGGGGGGGGGGGGGGGGGGGGCAAAAGTGAAAGTGCGCAAATTTTAACGTTATTTTACTAATTTCCTGAAAATAACGTTAAAAAAGGGGGATGGTTAATCATGCATCATGTGGTGGCGTTGATAGCCGAAAGACAAGGGGGTACATGCACTAATCGGCAGTTGTCTCAATTGCTGAGTGTTATGTACCTTATGTCCAAGGCTTGATGCAAAACTACTATCGAGTCGGGGGTCTCACTGGAAGCAGCCTCTCTATTCCTACGGGGTAGAGGTAAGGCTGTCTACATCTTACCCTCCTCAGACCCTACCTTAGCTTTGCTATTGGTGGGATTTACTGAGTATGATGATGATGATGATGATTTGTTCTGTTTTGTATAAATATTTTTGTTTGATTTATAATGGAAGTAAAAGTCATGTAGGTTATAATTGTTTTGTACAAATGCAATTAACATTTGTTATCTCTCTTTTTCCCCTTCACAGAAAAGTCCTCATCAAAGGAATGCTCCGTAAGAACCCAGAACATCGACCCACTGTACGTTTTCGTAATTATATAGAATTTTGACTTTTTTACCCGTCTGGTTAATAACTGTCTGTCATTCTAACCTTTTTACTTTCTTTGACTATGTTAGGCATCTGATATTTTGAAACACCCATATCTGCAACCATACGTCGACCTGTATCGTTCTTCAATTGGTGTTGGTTTCACTTCGCCTTCAAAGCCAATTGGTAATGCTCACGATATGAGAAAGAGGAGTTCTGAAAGTCAAAGTAGTAACAGTTCTTTCAGTGACAAAGATAGTGTGAAATCAAGTGAGAAAAACATTCAAACTCCGCCTGGTGTTTGCACCTGTGACCATAATACAAATCGGGTTTCCCACGAAGAAGATGATGACGATGATTCATTTCAAGAAGGTACTGAACATGATGAACTCGACATGATGCAAGAGGTGGCCGAACCAGTAGTCGATTATCAAAGGTCAAATAGTGGAGGTAAGCAAGTGAAATTGTTTAAACCAATCAAGATGGTTCCGAAAGAAGGTAAAGCTAGGGACCACAGTTCACCGATGCGAGGGGGCCGTTTAAAGACCGAGTTTGAAACGCCAAGTAAATTGCCCAAACCAACTGTAGTAAATCATGGGTGGAAGGCGGCTAATAATGCTGAAACACCGCCTGAAAAGAGCAATCTTGAGTCAAGGAAAAGAACTCAGGGCACAACTCCCGTGAAGCATCAGGTACAACTAACTTTGTTTTTTCTCTAATCATTCCTTCAGACTAATTCATGACACTGAAGATTAAAGATGTAACAATGGGCGGGTTGGGCAACAGGTCAAAATGGTTATCTTTGTATGGGTCAATTTGTTTTCTCACAATAACGTTTTGTCCACTTTTAACTTTAATAAATAGTTAACTGTGTTAGATATGATTAAACACTATAATTTTCCAATAATAATTACATTTTTGACATCACATAGAAGCTAAAGCTTTACTGTTGTTCCAATTTGTTCGCTCAACTTTTCTTTGTACACTTTTGGCCATTAATGTCTAAAGCCGTGTCTCATATTGGTCACTAATTGGAAAAAAAGATGACCCTGTTACACCTATAATGTTCATGAGGCATTTTTTAAAATTTTAAAACCGTTATTAGACTTGAAATGCAAAGTTTATTGCATCAAGACTTCTTTTTTTTTTTGCATGGCTAACTCACACACAAAGCTTCTGCCATACAACTTGTGCAACGGTTGTAATAAAACTGTCCGTCTCAATTTATGGCGAGTCAAATGTAACGGAGTTATCAACAATGAAACACACTTTCAAACTTGAGTCACTACATGTGTGGGAATAACGCTTAAGGCCAAAGTGGAACATTGGTGAAACTTGGTTGCTATTTAATGACTTCAGAAGGTTGTATATATCTTAATACACCTTTGACCTGTTTGACCCCTTCAACGCATTTGACATTCTTCATTTCTGGCCTTTTTTTTAATTAAAGTTGACCCATTTAGCCTGTTGAGATAAAATATACATTTAATCTACCCATATATAGGCAAAACAGGTCTTAACTTGCAACCTTTACTAACGAGTGATGAACTATCTATGCAGCTACTACCTGTGATGGAATCGTCTTCAAAAACTAAAGGTAGGCCAGAGGGGATGCCTCCCTATGGGCCCACTAGATCCAATGAAGACGCAAATCAGAGACTAAAAACCCCACCCACTCTTCTCAGAAGACCGTCATTCCCCGGAGGACGTATTAAGCAACCAGCCATTGGTGCTCCTCCTGATAATACTATAACCACCGTAACTAAAAAAGTTGAACCTAAGGACCCGCCTCAGTCTCTCTTACGAATCCCCACTCACATTCCTGCTAGGATTAAAGGTCTTACTGAGTTGAGCCAGACCCCGGAAATCAAAAACCCTAATGAGATTCAGACTGGTGAAATGACTATAGATCCGTGTGGGTCGGTTCAGACTCGTGTGAAAACCCCCACTCAGATTCCTGGAAGGACAAAAGGTCAAAATGAGATAAGTCAGACCCCTGAAATCAAAAGCCCTAATGAGATTCAGACTGGTGAAACGACTATAGGTCTGTGTGGGTCGGTTCAGACTCATACGAGAATCCCGATTCAGATTCCTGGAAAGACAAAAGGTCTTAACGAGTTAAGTCAGACCCCTGGAATCATAAACCCTAGTGAAATTCTGACAATTCAGACTCATGCTGCTCAGAGCAAATCTGTTTCAAAAAACATCGAAGAGTCATGGGTGGGAGTTTCGAATGAGAAACAGACCAATGATAGCTTCAATTCAGCAGCAAATCTGACCCAATCAGATGTTTCATTTGTTCATGTGGACGTACCTCATGGAAACTCTCAAACAACTAGGGTGCTTGTTGGTGGTCAAAGTCAAGATTCAATATCATGCTCAAATGTAGCCTTGTTCCCAAGGGTATCTGATGCAGTTTCCGAATCAAATACTGATTCCATATCCATATCCATACCCGCGGGTCATGATAAATTCACTGTAAAAGAATTTATTTCACATGTTGCGGATAATACTGCATCTTCCAATGTTACTGTTTCATCTAGTCGAATGAATAATATTTTGTCAGACGGGGTGTCGGCTTTACAAAATCCAACAATCGAAAAACTTGCTCCTCCACAGCTTCCACCACCCTTAGGTGATATGATTCATCACAGCGGCTTTCTAATGGGAAACGAGCAGGAGACTGTTGAAATGAATGTAGAGGTAAAAGATGAGACCGAGATCAAAACATTGGCCTCTCCAACAGGATCTGTAGTACCGTCGGATCGATCTGAAATAACGACTGTGAAATCTGATATTCAAGATAGTCCTTGCAGTAAAGATGCTGAAACAAAGAATGGTTTACCGGAAGTGAAGGAAATTTTGGATATAACATCTACAAGGCAACGGGCGGAAGCACTTGAAGGGCTGCTTGAATTATCTGCTGATTTGCTGCAACAAAACAGGCTACAAGAACTGGCGGTTGTTCTCAGACCCTTTGGCAGAGATAAAGTTTCCCCGAGAGAGACGGCAATCTGGTTAGCTAAAAGTCTTAAAGGGATGATGGTTGATGACTCTAATAGGAACGTGTGAAAACTCACTGGTACGCGCTATCTCCCACTTTGTGTTTGATATTTTTTTACAAACCTTTTGAAAATGCGATCCTTAATTCTTTCATTGTGTAATCTTGTATATAGCGACATTACAAACGACATTTTTCTTGATTTATTAGCTGAAATGTATCGAGTACCAACTCTTGTCCGTAATTAGTAAGGAAAACTTATGAATTCAGAAGTATTGTGATTTCACTTTTGTTGATCCAAATGATGCATGTCTCAAGTAAATTTCCATCACTTCTACTTAGCCCACTTAACGTAAAAGGGTTTAGAGCTTTGAACTGGCCACCAATACATCTAAATACTAGAAACTATCATCTCAGTTATGCAACAAAATCCAAAGAAACATAATCCTTGACCCTAAAGTAATAATACAACTGTTGGATGCGTACAATGCTACGCGTTAAGCAAAAACCCAACCTTGCTTTGGGAAACCAGAAAACCAAGAACCTAGTCCACAACACAACATCCGAACGACCATACAAAAAAATAATACAACGTATGCTAAATAACCAACCAACCTCCTATATTCTTGAGAATGAAATAAAATGCAAATTTTAAGGTGAATCACGGGTCAACAATCGAACAAAATGTCTTCATTGGGTTGTTGCCATATAGAACGCGAGAGGCCATGTAGCCGGCCTTTGAGGAGACCGTGTGTTACCCAAGTCTCTTCCATGATTAGTCTTTCTCAATGACAACCATATTTTAAGATCTTTAATTTTTTCTAGTGGACTGGAACTTCAGTGTTACTCGGTGTCGATGTTAACCTACAGTTGGCCATTTTCTAAAACGGTAAATGTTGGCAAATAAAAGGTGTAGTTCACTCTTCACGTTCCAGAGTTGGAGATAGCCCCGAAGCATTATAAACATCTTTTTTATAGTTGGTAATAAAGCTTTATTAATTTAGGCAATGAACAAATATTAATGTTGAACCCTGAAAAGAATGTCTTTCACAAGTTAATAAAAAGTTTGAGATGGGTATAGGGTTGTTGCCGGAGACTTCAACTCAGTTAGGGATCAATCTGAGAGGAGGAACTCTGCTTTTTACTCTGTTGCGGCTAGGGATTTTAATACCTTTATTGCTGATGCTAATTTGTTTGAATATGGTCTTAGAGGTCGGAAATTTACTTTTGTCTCGGGAGATAAATGCAGCCGTATTGACCGTGTTTTTGTGTGTTGGAGATTTTTAAATGATTGGCCCACGGCGGAATATAGGGCGTTGGGGAGAGATAAATCGGATCATAGCCCATTAATTCTGAAGATTGTCTCAAAGAATTATGGTCCGAAGCCGTTTCGTTTTTTTAACTCGTGGCTCGATAGAGAGGACTTTGATGAGGTTGTGACTAAAGCTTTGGGTGATTTTGTGGGGGTAGGGGATCCGGATGTATGTCTGCTACATAAGTTTAAATATTTGCGACATGTCATTAATTCTTGGAAAAATGAAAAGTAAGAGTTAGAATTAGAGGAAGAGTCAGGGTTAAAGAAGGAGTTAGAGGAGGTGGATGCTGTAGTAGAGGAGAGGGACCTTACCGAAGTGGAGGAGTGGGTTTTGGAGGCGTCTAAAAAAAGATTATTAGAACTTGAAGACTTCAAAGCTAAAGATTTATTAAGGCAGAAGACTAGAAGTAGGTGGGCTATGTTCGGGGATGATAACACTGTCGGAAAGGAGAAAATAGATAGTATAGGGACTAGTGTGTAAAATGGTGCCCTATATAAACACCATTCTTGTATCCCTAATGTCTTGTACAATACAATTTCTCAATACAATTCAAACCCAAATCAGAGATTTTCTCTATACCAAACAACATGGTATCAGAGTAGAGTTTCTGATCCGTAAACACTTTGTTCATCATCTACAATCTATCTCAACAAAACCAAAGTCAAACCAAGAAAAAAACCCAAAAACAAAAACCAAAATCAACTCCAAAAAATCCGTTCAAAAACCCAAGCCGCCGCTGCAATCTGTTCAAAACCCTAGTCGCCGCCGTTGCCGCAAACTACAATCCAATCCAAACCCTAGCCATTTTCTTCTTTAATCTGGGCAGACTTGTTCATCAGTGGAGATTTGATTTGCAGGTCTTCGTATGTGTTGATTGATTTCGAAGTAGCAGAAGAGGAAGTATTTGTTGATAGTGTGTTCATGATTATTATTGAGATCTTCATCGAAAAGTAACAGAATGATGGGTATGATATGCAGTTGGTGTTCTTGAAGCAATTAATTGTTTTTTTTTTATCGAAGCCAAATAAGTTCAATACAGTTGGTTTTTTTTATTGACTTTTCGGTGGAAGTGGACAAACCAAGCTCCAGTTTCAGGTTTTTCCTGTTCATTTTTCATGGTAAAGATTTGTTCTTTATTATCAGAAAAATGTTCAATTTCAGGTTCTTCATCCTTTAAAACAAGAGTCTGTTTTTTAATTCTAGAAAAGCATAATTCAAGATTTTATGTTATTTTCGATGGTGACCACAGAGGAATATATGAAGATTGGGGTATAGTAAAAAATTACATTGATAAAACCGACTATCCTTTCAAAAAATTTGGGTCGTTAGCGCAAGCCCAACAAGAAGCTACCCGATATTCAGCAAACCTCGGGAAGAAAGGAATACCTTTAAATGTAACAATTATTCCTGAGCCATTGAAGCCCAAGAAAAAAGAAAGAATCATTGAATTCAAGAACACTTTCTCAAGATCAACAATAAAAGAAGAGAAATAAGAAGAATATATTATATCTTTGGACGAATTCAGAAGAATTTGGTCTAAAACAAGAGCTCTTAGTCAAGATGATTTCGAGTTTGAGCATGTCTACACAGAAGATAAGGCTAATAAAAGTCTTTGTCTTTTCTCCAGGCGCAAGTCCAGAACTTGTTTCACTAGCATTTTCTGCTGGTCTAATAAAGTTCATATACCCATCTCCAAATTTGCTTGAAATCAGCATGTTTCCAGAAGGGATAAAGAAAGCTATTAAAAACTTTCGAAAGAAGATTGCTGCAGCAAAAGACGCAAACATCTTCATAAAGTGTAACTCTACACTTCCAGATTGGTACCAAGGAGCTTCTTCCCAAAGTTACCATCATATAGAAATCGGGCTCGCGAAAGCAAGAACCGTCAACCCCTCAAAAGTTATGAATGAGGAGCAGGAAGATTTCGAAAATTGGGTCGAAATAAGGGTTAAAGGATTCTTAAAAATCCTGAATAATCTTCAAAATATTACAGTAAAAAGCTTTAATAAAGTGAATTATTGCAGCAACCACTGCATCATCACAAGTTACAGTGGAACTCCACTACCAAAGCACGAGAATGAAGCTTTAGAAAAAATGGAGCAACGCATTATCTTCAACAAAGTTGATGTGAGTCCTACTACCAAACAAAGACTCTGCAAAATAATGCAAAGAGCACAGGAAAGCCATCAGTGCATGAGCTGTAAAGAATCTTCCACCGAAGAAAATTCTGACAAAAGTGGTCCCTCTATTAAAGACAACTACTTTTCAGAAGACAACACCGGAAAGCAGGACCCACCACATGGGTTTGTCGACCAAAAAACGTCATGCATGACGAACACTTAAGGCTATTTTAATCCTTTTGTATAATTCACTTCTACTATATAAAGAAGTTGAATTCATTAGTTTAGAGATCCCTGGCTGACATCCCAAATCCCTTACCTACTTGAGAATTCAAATTCTCTCAACCACCTTTTCTTTTCAACTTTTCTTGATCATTCGTATGATCACTTATCACTTTTCTTTTCTTTAGTTCTAAGTATGGAGTAAGAAACTCCTTTAAGGAGTTGATGTAAATATCAAGAAGTTCTCCTTCGGGAGAACAATTATGAAATAAAAAACTCCTTTGTAAACCTCCATGTATCTTTTATCTTCTATCATGAAAGTTTTTATTCTGTAAAACCTGGAGTCCTGGAACCCGTTGAAGTACTGCTTAGGCAGGTGGCCGTTAGGGAAAATAAAGGTTGGATTGGTCCCTTGCAGAAAAATTAGAAACAATCAAGAAGAAGATACAAAGAAGAAGAAAGGTATAAAATTTTATTTCAAACTGTTAAATTACTTCAAGATTGATATTTCATATCTCTCCTTAAAATCTTAAAAAGAATTTTATTCAAACATAAAACTAAGATTTTGAAAGAAAATAAAAAAATGATGTTTATAAACAAACACAAAAAGAAATCGATTAACAACTATCGAAACAAATGATTTTTTTAATCTAAAAAATTTAGTCAAAATATGACTACAAAAAATAATGAATTTTGTAAATTCAAAATCATGAATTCTATATTCAAAGGAGTAATTCCACAATCTAAAACAAACGATTCAAAAATCATTTGCTTTAGTAAACAAGATGCTTCAAAATCTTGTAAACATTCGATGCCTTATGGCATCTTTTGTCATGATAACTCATCATGTTAGTCATGATAACTAATAATGACTTCAACTTTACTTTTGAAATCTAAAGTTCAAAAAATGATTTTCAAATCTACACAAAGGATTCTGAAGTACCTCCCAAGTCTTAACCAGAGTGGTATCAGAGCCTTAAAAAATAAGAAGTTCTCATTCGGGAGAACAGTTATGAAAATAAAAAACAGACTCTTGTTTTAAAGGATGAAGAACCTGAAATTGAACATTTTTCTGATAATAAAGAACAAATCTTTACCATGAAAAATGAACAGGAAAAACCTGAAACTGAAGAAAGCTCTTCAGACATCGAGTTGAAGCCTAATCACTCTTTTAGTTGGGGGGATGAGGATAAACAAATTCATAATTTGGATTCTGCCTTTTCAAACATAACTAATCCAAATTCAATTTATATCAAAGGAAATGTCTTTTTCAAATGATATAAAAAAATCGCCCTACACTGTTATGTAGATACAGGGGCAAGTCTTTGTTTGGCAAGCAAACATGTAATTCCTAATGACCTATGGGAAAACACTCCCAAAGATATTAAGGTAATTATTGCTAACAAAGAAGTCATCAAGTTAAATAAGGTTTGTAGAAACCTTATCATCCATTTTTCTGGAGAACCATTTACCATTCCTACTATCTACCAACAAGATTCAGGTATGGATTTACTTCTTGGAAATAATTTCTGTCAACTTTATGGACCTTTCACTCAATGGTTAGACAGAGTATCTTTTCATCTTAATCAAGAAATGATTTTGATCAAAAAGATTACAAAGGCTTTTCAAATCGGAAAACCAGATTTTCTTGAATCCATGAAAAAAGATTCAAAGATAAAACAAATTCCTGGAACTAATATAACTCAAGAGGTTATAAAAGCAGAAAGGATACTTTTAATTGAAATACAAAAATTTCAAAAAAATTGAAGAACTACTTGAAAAAGTTTGTTCAGAAAATCCAATTGATCCTGAAAAATAAAAAAATTGGATGAAGGCATCTATTAAGTTATTAGATCCTAAAACTGTTATTAGGGTTAAACCTATGAAGTACAGTCCACATGATATGGAAGAATTTAATAAACAAATCAAGAAACTCCTTGATCTGGGATTAATAATTCCTAGTAAATCTCCTCACATGTCTCTTGCTTTCTTAGTAGAAAATGAAGCGGAAATAAGAAGAGGTGAAAAACGAATGGTTGTTAATTACAAAGCAATTAATAATGTCACTGTTGGAGACAGCCATAATCTTCCTTGTATGCAGGAATTACTAACTCTTTTAAGAGGAAAAACTATCTTTTCCAGTTTTGACTGTAAAAGCGGTTTATGGCAGGTACTGCTAGACAAAGAATCACAGTTATTGACTGCGTTTACATGCCCAGACGGTCACTATCAATGGAAGGTAGTTCCCTTTGGATTAAAACAGGCACCAAGCATATTTCAAAGACATATGCAAAATGCTTTAAGAGGATTAGAAGATTACTGTACCGTCTATGTTGACGATATTATAGTTTTCTCAAACTCAGAAGATAAACACTATTCTCATGTTTTATCAGTTTTAAAAACAATTGAAAGATATGGAATCATTTTATCAAAAAAGAAAGCTAATCTTTTTAAAACAAAGATAAACTTTTTGGGTCTTGAAATAGATCAAGGGACACATTGTCCACAAAAACATATCTTGGAAAATTTACATAAATTTCCAGATATTTTAGAAGATAAAAAACATCTTCAAAGATTTTTAGGTATATTAACTTATGCAGAAAGTTATATTCCTAAACTTGCAGAGCTTAGAAAACCTTTACAGGCTAAGCTAAAAAAGGAATACGTATGGGATTGGAAGCATTCCGATACTGACTACATTAAAAAGATAAAGAAAAACTTAATCAGTTTTCCTAAACTTTATCTTCCTAATGAAAATGATTTTTTAATCATAGAAACAGATGCTTCTCATGATTTTTGGGGAGGTGTTTTAAAAGCTAAAACTGCAGATAGAGAAAAAATTTGGAGGTACACTTCGGGAAGCTTCAAGCAGGCAGAACGAAATTATCACAGTAATGAAAAAGAATTACTGGCGGTAAAAAACACGATTTCAAAGTTCTCTATTTATTTAACCCCGGTTAAATTCTTAGTCAGAACTGAAGTACCTCCAAGACAATCTTGCAAAAGCACAAATTTGTGATATTTGTTTGTTAGACGATTTTACTTGTCTTTATGAAACAAATCTATACAAATTTAGTACATGTGAATTCCACTCTTGGATTGAGGCTTACTTAATGAAGATTCCTATCGTTGGAGAAAAAGCCAAAGAACGATGGAACAAAGAAAAGAATCAGTTTACGATGCATTCTCTTGGGTTTGCAACAAGAATTGTCAAAGAAGAAATTGCGGTTTACTGCGATTTTTCTGATAAACAAAAACAGCTAAAAAGTTTTAACAAAAGCTGTTGCAAAAAACTTACTGAGTTACCACGATTAACTTTTGGTTGTGAACCAGTAAAAGATGAAAATTATTTCAAAAAGAAATATAAAAATAAATATAAAACAAAAACTAAAAAAACGTTTTTGGAAAACCAATAAAAGAAAGTTTTCTCTTGGAAAATACTTTTCAAAAGAAAAACCTAAGGTTTGTCCTCAAGGGAAGAAAAAATGTCGTTGCTGGATATGTTCTGAAGAAGGACACTATGCAAACGAATGTCCCAACAGACAAAAGTTTCCGGAAAAATTAAAAATTATTTCGAAAGCGGAAACTGAAGGATATTTTCCTTATGAAAATATTTTTGATGGCTATACACAAGTATATGCATTAGAAATATTATCCGATTCTTCTGCAGAAGACTCAGAATGAAGTCCAACCACTCTTTTAGTTGGGGGGATAAAAATAAACAAAACGAATTTTTGAAATTTGTTTATTCAAAAATTATTTATTTTCTGAAAACAAAGATATTTTTGGAAATAATAAACAGGGTCGTCTTGTCAAATGACAGACACGGTAAGAGGGCCAAAAATGTGTTAACTGATAACTTGACACGAGATTTTCAGAAATCTTAAGCAAAAATGTCACTGTCATTCTTGCTACTATAAATAGAAGGCATTTCTTCATTCAAAAATTTGTCACTTTCATTTACACTTACAAAAAGAAAGGCATATTTTTGAAAAAAATGGAAGATTTAAAGGCTTTACGGCTAAAAGAAAAAATTCTTTTAATAGAATTAAAAGCTATTCAAGAAAAAATAGCTCTCTACGACGAAAGTCTAGACACAACTGTTAATTCAGAACAGGATTCCGAAAGGATACAATCTGAATCTATTCCTTTACAAACGGCTAAAGGTAAAGAAAAATCAAGTCCGTTGATTCCTGTTGCTTTGGAAAAAAGCAATTATAAAGTAAATGAATAACTAAAATCTTCATCTAGCCCAGTAGCAAACGGCTCTGGTAAAGGCACATCAATTCCGTTGATGGCTGACAGTTTGCCAAAAACTGACAAGGTCTCTCTCAGACCAAGTTACTCCCAAGTCACACAAATTCCAGAAAAGCATAATTCAAGATTTTATGTTATTTTCGATGGTGACCACAGAGGAATATATGAACATTGGGGTATAGTCAAAAATTACATTGATAAAACCGACTATCCTTTCAAAAAAAATTGGGTCGTTAGCGCAAGCCCAACAAGAAGCTACCCGATATTCATCAAACCTCGGGAAGAAAGGAATACCTTTAAAGGTAACAATTATTCCTGAGCCATTGAAGCCCAAGAAAAAAAGAAAGAATCATTGAATTCAAGAACACTTTCTCAAGATCAACAATAAAAGAAGAGAAAGAAGAAGAAGAAGATATTATATCTTTGGACGAATTCAGAAGAATTTGGTCTAAAACAAGAGCTCTTAGTCAAGATGATTTTGAGTTTGAGCATGTCTACACAGAAGATAAGGCTAATAAAAGTCTTTTAGTCTTTTGTCCAGGCACAAGTCCAGAACTTGTTTCACTAGCATTTTCTGCTGGTCTAATAAAGTTCATATACCCATCACCAAATTTGCTTGAAATCAGCATGTTTCCAGAAGGGATAAAGAAAGCTATTAAAAACTTTCGAAAGAAGATTGCTGCGGCAAAAGACACAAACATCTTCATAAAGTGTAACTCTACACTTCCAGATTGGTACCAAGGAGCTTCTTCCCAAAGTTACCATCATATAGAAATCGGGCTCGCGAAAGCAAGAACCGTCAACCCCTCAAAAGTTATGAATGAGGAGCAGGAAGATTTCGAAAATTGGGTCGAAATAAGGGTTAAAGGATTCTTAAAAATCCTGAATAATCTTCAAAATATTAAAGTAAAAAGCTTTAATAAAGTGAATTATTGCAGCAACCACTGCATCATCACAAGTTACAGTGGAACTCCACTACCAAAGCACGAGAAGGAAGCTTTAGAAAAAATGGAGCAACGCATTATCTTCAACAAAGTTGATGTGAGTCCTACTACCAAACAAAGACTCTGCAAAATAATGCAAAGAGCACAGGAAAGCCATCAGTGCATGAGCTGTAAAGAATCTTCCACCGAAGAAAATTCTGACAAAAGTGGTCCCTCTATTAAACACAACTACTTTTCAGAAGACGACACCGGAAAGCTGGACCCACCACATGGGTTTGTCGTCCAAAAATCGTCATGCATGACGAACACTTAAGGCTATTTTAGTCCTTTTGTAAAATTCACTTCTGCTATATAAAGAAGTTAAATTCATTAGTTTAGATATCCCTGGCTTACATCCACCATTCTCTCCTCAATCTCAATTCTCAATTTGAGAATTCTCTCGTACCTTTTCTCACCCACTTTTTACTTTTAATGTTTTGAACTTTCTTAAGTTCTAAGCATGTGTTTAATTATGGAGTAGAGAACTCCTTTAAGGGGGTTATGTAAATATCAAGAAGTTCTCCTTCGGGAGAACAGTTATGAAATAAAAAACTCCTTTGTAAACCTCCATGTATCTTTTATCTTCTATCATGAAAGTTTTTATTCTGTAAAACCTAGAGTCCTGGAACCCGTTGAAGTACCGCTTAGGCAGGTGGCCGTTAGGGAAAATAAGGGTTGGATTGGTCCCTTGCAGAAAAATTAGAAACAATCAAGAAGAAGATACAAAGAAGAAGAAAGGTATAAATTTTATTTCAAACTGTTAAATTACTTCAAGATTGATATTTCATATCTCTCCGTAAAATCTTAAAAAGAATTTTATTCTAACACAAAACTAAGACTTTGATTAAATCAAAAATGATGTTTATAAACAAACACAAAAAGAAATCGATTAACAACTATCGGAACAAATGGTTTTTCAATTGAAAAATTTTAGTCAAAAAATGACTATAAAAAATAATGAATTTTGTAAATTCAAAGGATTGATTCCACAATTAAACAATTTCAAAATTGTTTATATTAGTCTACGTTTGTCGGCTAATAATTTCATATTCAAATTATCTATCGATTGTTTTTAATCGATTAATAATTCTAATATGAATTTTATATTCAATAAATTGAATTCTAAGAATTCGATCGATTGAATTCAATTGAATTTCAAGTTATGAATTTTATATTCAATAAATTGAAATCTAAGTTATCAATCGATTAATAATAATGAAAGATTCTTTTCAAAGAAATCTTTAGAATATTATATTCAAAGTACTATTCATCTTTTTCTTTTTAATCGACTAAAAAGAAAAGAAATACTGTGCATCTTTCTCAAAAAGATTCATTTAATGAATTTATATTCTATAGCCTGTTAGTTGGGCCAGTTGGTATCATAGCTTTTGCTAAAATACCGTCTACAAAAAATGATTTTCAAATCTACACAAAGGATTTTTAATCTACAAAAAATGATGAGTCTTAACCAGACCACAAAACCTCTAAAGGACTTAATGAACCCTTTAGTTGAATTTGCCAAAAATTCTGAAGTACCTCCGCCTAGTGGTATCAGAGCCTTGTTGCTCTTTTTAAAAAAATAAGATGTTTTATTTCATAAATTAATGGAAAATTGTTATAAATTATTCAAAAAATATGGATGACAACCAACTAGATTGTTCATTATATTATTACCCACCGTTGTTTTATTTTAACCAAATAAACTCACCCTCAGTTATATAAATCATGTACCCACCAGCTATTATTGTATGTAACAACAATTAAGCATATTGTTACTTCCATTATTCTCAAGATCTTAAAGCTTTGTAGTTACAGTTTTATAACATGTTATTAGCACGAAGCTCTAGCCAAGAACAAGGCTCTAGCCAAGGAAAAGTTCAAGCATTTATAATCAAAGTAAGTGTTTGATTAATTTATATAAACTATAATTGTTATGATAAACGTAATATTTCTTTTATACCGTGAGATTGTTTTCCTTTAGGAGACCCAGTTATCCAGACACTCCTATCATAAAAACATATAAATCCCATACTTAATAATAAAAATGAGTACGAGGTACCTGTTTGCTATGGGAATATAATAACTATGAGACTACTAACAATCTAAATTAGTGCAGAGGACCTCATACTATGGATATATATAATAACTTTGGGACTACTAAAAATCTAACATTTATTTATGCACCTAACATTTATATTTATGTTATCTAACATTTATTTATAAAATCTAATGTTTAATAACGTTTATTTATGTTATAAAACTAGCCTAAAAGCATTTTGTATGATGGAAACTTAGGCTCCTTTTGAGCTCCTTTATTGCAGTTTCTTTAAAGAAAAAGATTACAATAGGAAACAAAAGATGGATACATCCGTGTGTGGTGTATGTTTACATATATAAGAAAACAAGACTTTTACTGTGCGCTTTTACTGTGCACAATAATTCGAGTAATAATTATTTCCTTTACTGTGCGCGTCGTTGTCATCCACTATTCATAATAATTTATTTATTATTGTGCATACTAATATATATATATATATATATATATATATATATATATATATATCCTTAAAAATGGCTATGCATATTTTACTATAAAATTACCAATTATTAATATTATCACTGTTGTTATCAGAACCTTTTAGCAGTAATAATCAGCACGTTACCCACGATACCTACCGAATCTAATATTAGTTTAAACATTTTGTTTGTTACCGAAATTTTCAAACCTAATACAGTAAAACTCTTTTCAAGGTGTATCATGGAAGCCTTAACCAAGCGTATTGTGTAAACTTAATTTGTATTTATATAAGTAACCCACCACTCGTGTAAATCCTCAAACCAACCGAACTTCTGATATAGTTCGAAACATAGCCAAAACAACTCATACTCAAATTATATTTTGAGCTCAGACAAAGCCCAATATTACTATCATGAGTCTTCAATTTTCTACTCGTGCACACGCTGAATCTTCAAACGCAGCAGAAATTCGTGCCCAGATCGAAGTCCATAAATTTCTTCAGTTTAAGGATGTACGCACCCATACGAAATGTCTAACCCTCAGGAGGCTTAAAGTTAATACTATTAATAGTATCGACTGGAACATAACGGGAATTCTAGACAAAGATGATCAACTGACGAGGTTACTACCAATTGGTTCACCATGGCGTCGTTTCTTTGAGATCTTAGAACCTTCATACGATGAACTTGTATATGAGTTCTGGTCTACTTTTCATTTCACACGAAATAAAGACCTATCTAAGCCCTCTATCGATTTTAGACTCGGTGGAGAAACTTTTAAATTGTCATTATCTGAGTTCGCAGTACATTTAGGTATTTATACAGAAGAAGAGGTTAGATCACCTATATTTATAAACGCATTAACAGAATATCCTGATCGCATACAAGATTATTGGTCTACACTTACACCAGCAATATGGAGTAAAAATAATAATTCAAGAACATTTAGAGATCCTCTTTATCAGTATATGCACCGTGTTCTAGCCAACACGATCAGGGGGCGCATGTCTAATCTACACAGGGTTAGTGGTACCGATCTCTTCCACTTATACAGTATATTCGAGTCAGTCCATTGTAATATTGCTTACTCTCTTGCTATGTACTTTGAGCAATACCAAACACGTCCCCCGAAAAACCTTATGGGAGGATCATACATAACAAAAATAGCCAAATCTCTAGGTGTCATAAACGATCAGATTATTCAAGAATTATCCCCACCACGATTACCTGGAGTGATAAATTTTACAAATATCGAGATACTACCTATTGATATTCCTACACAAACACAATCATTTCAATCTGAGGCAGCACCGGTTATCCCAGAAAATACATCACAAAATCTACAACAATTACTGTTGCAGTTTCCTCAATCATCTTTTTATCAGCATGATCTGTTGTCTCAACAGCAACTAACACCACCCGTGTTTGAACATATTTCAATTAACACATATCAAACACATCATACTCAACCACAAACACCAAGCATCTACCAGGCACTTTCACCTTTATCTTTTGGGCAAGGAGAAATGATGCAACAATCTATATTTAATGATAACATGACATTCCAAGAGTTGTTAGCACCAGAACAACCCATATCACCACTATTACAGCAACAGTCTTCACTACATCCGGAGCAACAACAACAGTCAATTGTTGAAGCCGGACCAAGTACGGTGCCTCTAATAAATCCACTTTTAGATCCAATGAAGGTTGATAAACTAATAAAAAAGAACCGGAAAATGTCCAGACAAATAGAGTGGTTGACGAAAAAGAATGAGTGGCAGGAAGAAATGCTAAGACAAGTAGCTAGTATTATCTCAAAACAATTTACTCCGCCACCACCATCACCTCATGATTCTGATTCTGATTAATTTCAGTTGTATACACAGACAGAGGTCTGCAAACATAACAATATACTAGAATCATTTTACTACGTTTCAATTATTTTATTTATATCCATATGTTTATTTTTTGATTTTTCTTTTATTTTATTATATGTAAATATGTTGTTTTATTAAGTGATTATTATTATAAAATAATAATGGGCCTCGAAATAGGACATGAAACATGAGATAGGACATGAATTTTGAAAAGAGGACATGGGACACGAAACATATGACATGACAGGTTCTTTCATTTGGTATATTGGTTTTATTAAAGTATCTGGGAAATACGTACAAACTAAAAGACTTACTTGCTATAGCTGAAAGTAAACCATTCGTAAGTCTGTGAATAAACATAAATTAAAGGCTACATATCTGGATAAGTAGCCATATGAATTGAAACATGTTTACATACAACATTGATATGGAAGATGACACACGAGCATTGTCATCTCAACAGCAACTCCCATCACCGTTAGATGGATCCCACCACCATATTAATAATTACTTCAGTTATAGGTTGCCAATTTTGTTACAAAACATAAATAAGATAAATATTAAAATCTAAATACTCATTAAAAATGAGATAACATACAAAGGTACAGCTATGAACAAATAAATGAATACATAAGTACTAAATAGATGAGGCGGAAGCTCATACATTAATATCGGCAATAATATTAACATTATGCCGGTCAATATTAAAACCGGGTGAATTATCTTCGAAAAAAATTTTCTTGAATAACTTTGAGAAGAAGAGGGTTTGATGTGAAAAAAAAATGAGATTGATAATTGGTTATTTATAGTGGTAAATTATAACCGTTTTGTAACGGTTATATTACCGTTTTATAGCCGTTGTACAACGGTTATATATATACACCGGTTATATATATATATATATGTATATATATAATAAATGATGTATTAAGGAAATGTTATTTATGGGAAGTTAGAAAACTGTCAGGTTTATTTGATTCATAAAAACAAGTTTATATTTACAAAATATATTAAATGGTAAAGACGAAGCATGATAAACATACAAGTTTGGGTTGTACATACATACACACATACAAATGTTTTGTGGAAATACAATGACAAACATATGTATATATAAATTATTCATAAATTAGACGAATAATGCAAATAACGGTTTTTCCTGGGACATTCAAAATTAATAGAAAGAATTGGAAAAGCTAATTACCTGATAGTACAAAGCTTTTAAATAGAGGACGCTCTATTTTTCCCAAAAATCAATAAGAAACTTATTGAGTTTCAAGAATATATATATATATATATATATATCATTAAGGATATGATGGCATGACAGATTAAGCCATCAAGGATATACTATGATGAAAAGGATTCACATATCATATGATAATCCTAAATAGGATTAAAGGATACACATATCCTAGCATGATACCATTTAGTATTTAAATCGATGCATCGTCTAAATGGTTATCAATTCGCAACTTGAAGTTTGCACATATGGCTTAGCTAATATAGCAAGAATATTATTCCAGACTGAAATTTTTTTTCTTCTTTGATAAATTCTTAATTATCAATGATCATTGGAACAAGTATTATTATTGAAACATTTACTCCCCATTACAGTTATTTAGAAACCAAATATTTATCATCTTTGGGTGTGCGATATATATATATACTGAAATTGTTACAACACAACGCACAAAGATGAGTTTTAATGACATGTTGGGAAAAAATAAAATATATAGCCATAAATGGGAGATTTCTTATGGGCTTCATTTGCTGATTATCAATCCCAACATGAGGAAGAGATAGAAAACAACTGAAAGTGAAATAAATTTTGAAGTTATCATTGTATTATCTGTATCCTCGAGTAATTTAAGAAGGAAATTCATCCAAAAGGTTTTGAATTGCTCCAGTTAAAATTAATGTCCAAGAAGGACAAAGACATATTGAAAATTGGACAAAGACATATTGAAAATCTTATATACCAGATGCTAATGCTTTAGCTCGAGTTGATATTACAGACAAGCAAAGGGATAATATTAATATGGCTATTGAATCCCGTTTGAAACATGGGAGGCCATTCGGTTCAAAGGATAAAACATCCTCGAAAAAGAAAAGGCACTGAAAGGGAAATTGACCATAAAAGAAAAAAATGGTAAATTCAATTACCTCAGGAATGAGTAAACGATAAAACCTTCCCTTAGGAAGGAGTGAATGATAATACCTTCTCTCAGGAAGAAGTAAATGATTCCAACATAGAATTGTCGGTCAATTATGGTCATACACATATATTATGGAATCAAGATGAAATAGAAAGTTTGAAGCATAATAGACCATTTGATTTTTCAAACATTAAATAAAAAATAGGAAGTTATTATACATGTGCTTATATTTAACCAAAAACGGAAATTTCACAAACTAGGCACCTAGCTCGGTTGGCTAGGTGCGCGAAAGGGTGTGGCCTAGACCCGGGTTCAATCCAGGGGACGGCCAGTTTCACCATTTTTACCATACAATTTTAGAAATTTTTCATTAACACGTTGCAAGATGAATTATATTTTCCCTTTTCATATTCTCCTAAGGTGAAACGAAATTTTTGATACAGTTGAGGTATGTAAGGTATAATTTATATTTTTACTAACCCATCGAAACAAGTTTGGTTAGTTTTGTAAATGCAGGTAATGTAACAAAACACAGTTGTGGATCTTATGATATTTGTTTCCAAAAAGGAACCAGAAGTCTCATATGAAGATCATATAACATTAATCGAAAAAAAGATTGCCTACCTAAGGATCAAGCGAAAAATTGTTGTCTATAAATATTTGATCAACTTTCAAGAAAGATAGAGACAAGTCACATAAATACTACATATTAAAATGAGGGGGAGTACTATACAAGTTGCACTCTTTTTCCCTTCACTAAGTTTTATCCCATTGGGTTTTCTTAGTAAGGTTTTTAATGAGGCAACATACATGATCCAGAAATATCAGGAGAAGACTATATACTGCACTCTTTTTCCCTTAGCTATGGTTTTGTCCCACTGGGTTTTCCTAGCAAGGTTTTTAATGAGGCAGTACTTAATGACCCCAAAGTTTGCAAAGTGTCATCCAAGGGGGAGTGTTATGAATTATTCAAAAAATATGGATGACAACCAACTAGATTGTTCATTATATTATTACCCACCGTTGTTTTATTTTGACCAAATAAACTCACCCTCAGTTATATAAATCATGTACCCACCAGCTATTATTGTATGTAACAACAATTAAGCATATTGTTACTTCCATTATTCTCAAGATCTTAAAGCTTTGTAGTTACAGTTTTATAACAAAAATAACAATCTTTCTAAAAACGATTCTGTTGAATCTGAAGAAATAACTGAAGTTTTAAACTTTAGTGAAAACGAAAAAGGTTTTGTATCAGATTACATGATTAATTCTGATCAACTAACAAAAATTAGTAAGCTTAAATTCAAGCTTGACACTAAACAAGTTTTTAATCAACCAAAAACTTTACAAAGTTTAGTTTCTAGAGCCTTTTCTAGAAAAAATAAAATATTTTATTGTTTTAACACTGAAGAACTTTTAGTTGACATAAAAAATACAGCAGGTGAAGTTTATTTGCCACTCTTAACAAAGGGTGAAATAGCAAAAAAGCTTTTGCATATTAAACCAGAGTTGAGAAAGTCTCTCAATATGGTACACATAGGAGCGGTTAAAATCCTCCTTAAAGCTCAGTTTAGAGATGGAATTAATTTTCCTATAAAAATGGCACTCATTGATAATAGAATTATCAATAGGCAAGATGCTCTTCTGGGGGCAATCCAAGGTAATTTAGCGTATGGTAAATTTATGTTTACTGTCTATCCTAAATTTGCTTTACATCGAGATTCAAAAGATTTCAATAAAACTTTAAGTTTCATACACCAGTGCGAAAGAACTGATCTTACGGAACCAGGTAATAAAGTATTTACGATTAATTATTTAATCTCATATGCTTTAACCAACAGTACTCATTCAATAGAGTATAAAGAAAATGAAAATATAACTCTTGAAGATATATTTTCTGAAATTGGAATTGTTGAAGGCAGCAAATTCGCTGAGCCATCACAATTACAAGAAAATTGGGCAATTGATATTGCACGAAATAAACAGGTTTTAGTATCAAAACCCAGACACAGTTATGCTGGAAACTCTTTACAAATAGGAGATTCAAGTAATACTGAACAATTAATTCGTTCTATGTCAGAAAGAATTAATGGATATGGTAGAATTTTAAAAGAAGTTATTGGAGAATAATGTCTTCAAAACCAATTTTAGATTATTTACAATATCTTGATCAACAAATCACCTATGAAGAGGCTGATATACAATTTGGGTTTATGAGAATAAATCAAATTAAAGAAAATATTATGTTAAGTCATAAAATAAAAATTCTTAATATAAAGATTATTAAGAAAAACATTTTTGCTTCTAAGCAAAAAATTAGAGGAACTTGTTAAAGATTTAATTAGAAAGTTGGATAGTTTATCTACCAACGAAAATCTTGAGGTGACTGCAGCAAAAATCATCAAAGATGTTTCAGACAAAATTGATGAAAAAATGGATTCAAAAACTTTTATGCCCGAAAGGCAAAAAGAAAAAAATTGATAATGAAAAAAGCTTTCAAAAGTATTCATTTCCAAACTTCAACGTTGGAAATCCATCTTTAGGAAGTTCTAAAAGTCCGAATGCATTATCATGGCCTTTTGGATCAACTTCAAATGACCAATAAAGGTCAAATGGAAAACCTTTTAAGAAATATAAATAGAGAAATCTCTAGACATTATTTCTATCTTGAAAGAAATAATCAAAGAATTTATGAATTACATTCAGATTGGAGTATTCATCCTTCTGATAAACTTTTTGAATTAACTGATTTAAAAAGAAAAAATTCTTTTATAGAAAAAGATATTCAAAGATTAAAAGATAACAAGATTAGTTTATCTTGTGGATAAAATGAGTTCCATCACTAAAAAATTGGAACAAATTTTAGATGAACAATTGGATACCCTTCCAGTTGAACAAATAATAGAAATTGTTAGTCTCATTTCTTTAGATGACAAAGAATGTGAACAAAAGTTTTCTGAAAATAAAATCTTAAACGAAAGATATTTTTCTGAAAATAAAGAAGAACAGGTCTTTGTTTTGAAGAATGAAGAACCAAGAACCTTTCCGGTAAAGAAAGAAGAACCCGATATTGAAGAAAGTTCTTCAGATATTGAAATGTCTCCGAGACAAAGAACTTACAATGCCTCTACTAGCAAAGGTAACAGGAGTAGAAAAAATACGGAATTCTCCATGCCGTATCATAAAGGTATACCTGATTCTAATGGTAATGACAATGGTAGTGCAACTACTATTAATACTATTAAAATTGATTGTATCTTCAACCTCGACAAAAGAAAAGAGGTAATTGATAAAGGGAACACTGAAATCAGTCTAATTATTCAGACTAATTCAGTAGAATTCTCTCAGGCTAAGGCTTTGTTATTATTATTAGAACATAAGTCTGCAGGAATTATACAAAATTTCATCAAAGGGACAACTTGGGATGAAAATTTACATGGTGAAGATCTTTTTGATCAAATCATAAATGCAATATACATGATGTTTTTAGGTCTCGACCTTATAACAAATAAAGACCATGAAAATAAAAAAATTGCTAGAAAAAGCAAGACAAAATCTTGCAAAAGCACAAATTTGTGATATTTGTTTGTTAGACGATTTTACTTGTCTTTATGAAACAAATCTATACAAATTAAGTACAGGTGAATTCCACTCTTGGATTGAGGCTAACTTAATGAAGATTCCTATCGTTGGAGAAAAAGCCAAAAAACGATGGAACAAAGAAAAGAATCAGTTTACGATGCATTCTCTTGGGTTTGCAACAAGAATTGTCAAAGAAGAAATTGCGGTTTACTGTGATTTTTCTGATAAACAAAAATAGCTAAAAAGTTTTAACAAAAGTTGTTGCAAAAAACTTACTGAGTTACCACAATTAACTTTTGGTTGTGAACCCGTAAAAGATGAAAATTATTTCAAAAAGAAATATAAAAATAAATATAAAACAAAAACTAAAAAACGTTTTTGGAAAACCAAGAAAAGAAAGTTTTCTCCTGGAAAATACTTTTCAAAAGAAAAACCTAAGGTTTGTCCTCAAGGGAAGAAAAAATGTCGTTGCTGGATATGTTCTGAAGAAGGACACTATGCAAACGAATGTCCCAAGAGACAAAAGTTTCCAGAAAAATAAAAAATTATTTCGAAAGCGGAAACTGAAGGATATTTTCCTTATGAAAATATTTTTGATGGCTATACACAAGTATATGCATTAGAAATATTATCCGATTCTTCTATAGAAGACTCAGAATGAAGTCCAACCACTCTTTTAGTTGGGGGGATAAAAATAAACAAAACGAATTTTTGAAATTTGTTTATTCAAAAATTATTTATTTTCTGAAAACAAAGATATTTTTGGAAATAATAAACAGGGTCGTCTTGTCAAATGACAGACACGGTAAGAGGGCCAAAAATGTGTTAACTGATAGCTTGACACGAGATTTTCAGAAATCTTAAGCAAAAATGTCACTGTCATTCTTGCTACTATAAATAGAAGGCATTTCTTCATTCAAAAATTCATCACTTTCATTTACACTTACAAAAAGAAAGGCATATTTTTGAAAAAAAATGGAAGATTTAAAGGCTTTACGCCTAAAAGAAAAAATTCTTTTAATAGAATTAAAAGCTATTCAAGAAAAAATAGCTCTCTATGACGAAAGTCTAGATACAACTGTTAATTCAGAACAGGATTCCGAAAGGATACAATCTGAATCTATTCCTTTACAAACGGCTAAAGGTAAAGAAAAATCAAGTCCGTTGATTCCTGTTGCTTTGGAAAAAAAAGCAATTATAAAGTAAATGAAGAACTAAAATCTTCATCTAGCCCAGTAGCAAACGGCTCTGGTAAAGGCACATCAAATCCGTTGATGGCTGACAGTTTGCCAAAAACTGACAAGGTCTCTCTTAGACCAAGTTACTCCCAAGTCACACAAATTCCAGAAAAGCATAATTCAAGATTTTATGTTATTTTCGATGGTGACCATAGAGGAATATATGAAGATTGGGGTATAGTAAAAAATTACATTGATAAAACCGACTATCCTTTCAAAAATTTTGGGTCGTTAACGCAAGCCCAACAAGAAGCTACCCGATATTCAGCAAACCTCGGGAAGAAAGGAATACCTTTAAAGGTAACAATTATTCCTGAGCCATTGAAGCCCAAGAAAAAAGAAAGAATCATTGAATTCAAGAACACTTTCTCAAGATCAACAATAAAAGAAGAGAAAGAAGAAGAAGATATTATATCTTTGGACGAATTCAGAAGAATTTGGTTTAAAACAAGAGCTCTTAGTCAAGATGATTTCGAGTTTGAGCATGTCTACACAGAAGATAAGGCTAATAAAAGTCATTTAGTCTTTTGTCCAGGCGCAAGTCCAGAACTTGTTTCACTAGCATTTTCTGCTGGTCTAATAAAGTTCATATACCCATCTCCAAATTTGCTTGAAATCAGCATGTTTCCAGAAGGGATAAAGAAAGCTATTAAAAAACTTTCGAAAGAAGATTGTTGCAGCAAAAGACGCAAACATCTTCATAAAGTGTAACTCTACAATTCCAGATTGGTACCAAGGAGCTTCTTCCCAAAGTTACCATCATATAGAAATCGGGCTCGCGAAAGCAAGAACCGTCAATGTCACACCCCAACCGATGGCGGAATCATCGGGGCGTGGCACTAGGCGGATCAGATTGCTCAAGAGAATCCATAACAACTATATTGCGATAATATTTAATACATTCGTTATCCCATACTAACAAATAATACAATCACATAAGTTATCATAGATTTCTTGTCCCCTTGAACAATACAAATCCGACAACCTAGATTTTAGTTGAGTTTCTAGACTTCCTAGCTTGATTTGATATAGCCTGCGATCTAACCTGCAACATACGTTAAAATATTTGTCAATACAAAAGTATTGGCGAGTATACAAGTTTGATATGTATAGCGTAATAGATAAAAGTGTAGCGAATTTCCACATGCATAAACGTAACACACGACATATATACTCACAAAGCTGATACTACCAACTAAATCCTCGATGCTCGAATATGCGATGGCAAACTAGACCCCGTCGGGCGCAATAGTACTATACTAGTTATGGTGGGACGTCGCGAGTATAAGCCCTGGCACATATGCAACTAGCATCACGTATATCTATGCATAACAGTTATTCGCAATTGATAATTCGTTTGCTTGAATAATTCGTATGATAAGTTCGGTTTGTTAGAAACGTATGTTACACCCAAAATACGATTAAAAAGGGGTCAAGTATACTCACAGTGCGTATTTAGCGAGAATACAGCTGGATTGGATCGGTTGCAAGTGCGTCTGCGTTGAATCATTGAAGGATATCTTAAACGATGTACGGTTAAGCGAGAATAACATCGAACAGTTAGTTATCTGGTCGGATGGTGCTCGTCCTTTCGGATGGGCTCATCCGATCGGATGACTTATGGATCTGGGTCGGATGGCTGTCATCCGGTCGGATGACAGGCTATCCAGTCGAATGACTGTTGACTGGGTCGAATTGCCACTCGATCGAATAACTGTTGATTGGGTCGGATGGTCATCCGATCGAATAATTGCTGTCTGGGTCGAATGGTCATCCGATCGAATAACTGTTGACTGGATCGAATGGTCATCCGATCGGATGGCATGTGACCCGTTCGAATGGCACGTCTGTTTAACGTTCCGGTCAACTGTTTTCGAGTGTTTTAGGAAGAAATACGATGCGGTCTTGTTGGGATGGTGTAACCTCGCATTTACCATTGAAATTCTATCAGTTTCGACCCGTTCTAATGGCCGGGAACCACCCCGTTCCATCAGATCTGGCCGTTCTTGACGGTTTCTCGTGGTTAACTCGAAATCACATAGTTCCTTGGTTAGATACACAGATTTAGGTGAGATTTGTTATCGAAACATGTGGAAATCACCCAGATCTGAGTCGTTTATGGTGGGATGAGGTAACAACTTGAAGTTCATAAGAACTCTTGGTGACATCACCTCAAAACACTTCAAATCAGCATATTTCACGGTTAGAAATTGAGTTTTAAAAGATATAAGGATGTAGAATGGAGTGTAGATCATAGAAGTACAAGTTTCTAGGTTGAAATCTTACCAGAATCGCTAGGAATCGAGAGAAATGGGTCTTGAAGCGTGTCTGGTCGAGTGGGAGCTGTCACATCACTTGAACAGTGATGTGACATGCTATTTATAGGCAAAAATGGAGAAGGGAGTTACTGGGTCGAATGGCCATTCGTTCGGATGGCCCATCCGTTCGGATAGCCCATCCGTTCGGATGGCAATCCGTTCGGATGGCTCATCCGTCCGGATGGCCACTCCGGCGCAGTGAGTTTCTCCTTTTTCGATCGTTTTGATAGTTTTTGAGGTACGCGCTTTCTATAGTTGATTTATATTATCATTATATATGTATATATATCACTAAGGGTCGTATTTACGTATCCATATTCCAAAGTTTCAATATAACAACCAGTTTTCGTTTGAGTATGCGATTATTAGCGACGTTTCACAGCCATCAAGGAGGGTAGCATAGGTCCTTTCTTGATGTCATCGTGAACGTTATTGTGAGTTGTGCCACAATGACTGACGGGGTACCACTCACTCGTTTTGTCATCATCGTCACGACGACTGGAGCTATAGCACTCACCCGAGAGTCCTTGTTAGCGTTAGTTGTTTACGTTTCGACACATCACAGCCACTGAGGAGGGTAGAATAGGTCCTCACTCAATGTCATCGTGAGTGTTAGTGGTTGTGATGTGATGTAACCATAATATATTGCGGAAATAAGCGATTATCTTTCGAATAGCGATGTATGCGATATAGTTACATTATGATCCGAATCTCTGGTGCTAGGCGTAACGAGTATATCGAGTGGTAACAACGCACGAAAGTGCGGGTTGTTACAGTCTCCCCTGCTTTAGGAAATTTTGTCCCGAAATTAATCCAACAGGTAGACTTTTGAGA
Organism: Helianthus tuberosus; assembly: GCA_030545235.1. Lineage (NCBI taxonomy): Eukaryota > Viridiplantae > Streptophyta > Magnoliopsida > Asterales > Asteraceae > Helianthus > Helianthus tuberosus. The sequence continues at coordinate 39,910,093 of CM060417.1, forward strand.
ATTGATCCTGTATAAGTAGCGATCCAGCGAGTGATTTGACCAAGAGTTGACAAGCGAGAACGTTTCGAATAAGAGAGATTGATTGCGATAGCGAGAAAGCGACGTAAGAGACAAAAATAAGATACCACTAGTTGGCGTTCCAAAGTTCCTCGTGTCGTGAAGAATCTGTTAGTTCGATACGATTGTAATTTTAAAGAACTTGAAAGGTTTCTCATGACGTAGAATTAACCGAGTCGATCGTTAACCAACGTTACAAGAAACGTTCGTTTTTAGATACTCAAAAGGAATTTGGATGGAATTTTTGAAAAATTTCCTTTTAACGTGAGGTCAACGGAGTCGATGTTAACCGATGTTGCAAGGAAGTTTAAGTTTTTAAACATTTTAAGGAATTCGAAGATGAAAACAAGGGTTACGAAAACTCTCCTATGACATGGGTTCAAGCTGGACTCGATGTCGAACCGATGTCTTAAGAAGGATTTTGTTTTGACGTTGTAAAAGTTTAAGGGAAACTGGACTTATGAAACTTTTCTTGGACATGGAGTTAAGCTGATTCGATGTTATCTCCACGTCGTGAGAAAATTTCACTTGTCCACCGGTTTTAAATCAAAAATCTTTATAAAAAGACGTTTTAATCAGTACAAAAGGTAGTTAATCACCGAGCCCCACTTGGCACTTTCCCACGAAAGTTTGTTAATATGTTTAAAACACTTATATATAGGAAGTACCAGCGGCGTATCCACCATGATTTGCCCATATTACTTCTGTTTCGTGAGGCAGTGTCAGGTGTACCGATAATGACACGAATAGAATTTGCGCTTACTCGGCCCAATCGATGGGAAGTCGGACCGAGTATAAGGTAGAATCGAATAGGTTAATCCGGCGAGTTGGTTTGCGAATGTAGCTGTAGCAACATGAGCGAGTAGCCTGATGACACAAAACATTTATGTGTCGTGTCTGGGGAGGCGTCAAGCGACAAGCGATAAGCGAATAGCGCGTTTTCAATTAGATTCCTCATTAAACCCACATGGCACGTTTCCACGAGAGTTTGCTAACATGGTGAAACACCACATTTAACCAGGTTAGCTTCGCCTCGTGAAGCAATGTCATGTGTACTAATACCTCACAGATTGCAATGAACACCAAGCGAGTGATAAGCGGTACGCGATACGCGAATAAACGGTAGACTATACACGATAAGCGATAAGCGATTAGAGGATTAAGCGAATAATACAACACCAGTAATGACGGTGATGGTACACGTATTTCGACAAACGGCAGTTGTTGCGTTGCAAGCGATGGGGGTATGCGTGATTTATGCGGTTCGATTTGATTGATTAACACCACAGAGTTTAACTAACATCAGACCCCACATGGCCTTTTTCCACGACAGCCCGCTGATATGACTAAAACACCTTGCTTTATTCATATGAGCTTCATCTCGTGAAGTGAGGTCATGTGTGTTAACTTAACACAAATATCACAGATAACGGTAGACGATAGTAAGCGATATAGATTCACATAATAAGCGATAGAGATTGCGAGATACACAAGATAAGCGATTGCGATTAGTCGAGTTTTGTCTCGAATAAGCTTTTCGTTATGTTGCGACGCATCACGGCTATCGAGGAGGGTAGAATAGGTCCTCACTCTACAATATCGTGAGCGTTTACGTACTTGATGAGGTTGGTTGCTATAGACTCACGACCAGTCTTGCGTTGATGCAACTGTCCTGCGAGGTAGACTCTCCAGAGTCCATCGATGAGGCGATTGCGTTGCGTCGCGTCTGCAGACTTACGACAAGTCTTGCGATGATGCGATTTAGTTGTTACACCTTGCGATTTAGTGCAGTGTGTTGAAAATAATCACAATAGTATAATAGGTCTAATAACATTCAACTTCACGTGGCGCTTTCTTCACGGAACCTCAGTAGTATGATAATGCACACCTTGCTTGACCCCTACTACTTTCATCCTGTGATTCGGTGTCACCTTTTCTCAAAACGCTTAGGACACCTTAGAATTCACTACGATCTCCGTGCACTGCCCCAATTAATCCCGTGTGCACCCGTGATTAGTCGTTCCTTGCACGTTTATCGTACTTCGTTCTAAGAGTGTAGTGAGGGTAAAACACGTTATTTCGTGATATAGTATATAGTATGTGTGTGAACCTAGTTTAAGTGCAACGATTTGAGAGTGAAGAGGGAACGAAAACGAGAGTTAACGTTACACATAGTGGCAACATCGAGTAATAGAGTAGGTTCAAAACTTAGAAATTAACGTCGAAAATCGTATCATTACAACTTTATCCTACGCTTGCTAGATGTCTGATGCTGAAGACTTTTCCTGGAGCTGTTGTTGTTGTACTCAAGTTCACGGTTCGATGCGGCAGTTGCGGGTGAAGTGACCGTAACAGTTGCAGTTGTTGCAATAGCGACAGTCAGCCCCGATTGGATGATGATAGGTACATGAGTAACACTGGGGATGAGCTCCAGTGTAAGCTCGTTTTGGAAACACCGGAACTGTTTGAAGAGGTTTCGGTTGCAGCAGTTCGGTTGTTGATGAGCTCGGGTTTGAAATCTTTCGCTTGCGGCTGGGTTTGTCGGTGTCCTGCGAAGAGGTGTCGTCGTTGGAGGATTTGTCGGAGGACTCACTTGTAGAATCTTTGACTGAGTCGTTGGAAGAACCGTCGGCAGAGTCATCAGAAGAATCTTCGGCAGATCCGTCAGAGGAATCGTCAGCGGATTCGTACGAAGGATCGTTAGCAGATTCGTCAGAAGACCCGTTGATAGGATCGTCTGAAGAGTTTACGACGATCGCTTGATAAGTTTGCTTGACAGGGTTCTTGGAGAAAAACCCTTCCATGAGTCGTTTGTTGTTGATTTCTGCGGCTAAGCGGCAGGTTTCTTCGATGGTAGCAGGTCTTGCAGCTTCGACAAAATCGCCCACACACTCAGGCAAGCCGCGAATATACTTCGAAATGGCTTTTTCTGAAGTGTTGACTTGACTTGGGCAGATTATGCTAAGCTGTTTGAACCTTGCGGTGTAGCCAGCATTGTCTCCTTCGGTTTGCTTAATTTCCCAAAATTCGTTTTCTAGCTTCTGGATTTCGTGGGGAGGGCAGTACTCTTTCTTCATAAGCTCTTTCAGCTCATCCCAAGAGAGAGCGTAAGCTGCGGAGATCCCACGTTGGTTACGTTCGTCGGTCCACCAGTCGAGTGCTCGCGATTGGAATACTCCAGTATCGCAAGTAGTACGGAAACTATCGGGACACCCACTTTGACGAAGGGTAACTTCGATAGAGTCGAACCACTGGAGTAGTTGAGAAACACCTCCTTCACCCGTGAAGACCATCGGATCACAGGCTTTGAAGTGCTTGTAAAGAAAAGCAGATTGCGGCGCTTCCATCTTGGAGTCTTCCGAGGCTCGAGAGTTGCTGAGAGAGTGCACTCGAGCGGAAATTTGAGGAATAAGCTTTACCACTTCTTTGGTCACAAGTGATGCAATCCTCTTATTGGCGCTTCGTTTGGCTCTCCTCCTAGCTGTTCGTCTCGAGGTAGAATCGTTGGAAGGCATCTAGACAGGAAGAGACTAGGAATGAGATTCGATCATAATGATTTTTGAGTTGGCGTTGCGATTTGAGCTCGTTCAACTTGTTGCAAGTAATATAATAGACTTCACATAGGAGCCACATAGGAGACACGAAATTCCTAAGTTTTCACATACTGACTTGTTGTTCATACGTATGTATAGGTGTTGATATAATTGTAATTTGTATTCTTACACATACAGGTCGATTTAGGATATGCGAGGACGCGTTGAAATGAGAAAGCGAGAGCGAAGATGATAGATTATGCATAGTTTTGTTGCGAATCATTCGGATTGCGTTTTAGATTGCGATGGCTGTGCGAATTGTGCGTTTATAAAGCAGGTAGTGAAAATCGTTAAATCGAGAAATCGATAAAGCGTAAGGTTTCAAAATACACAACGTAATTTAAGTTCCAACCATTTGTAAAATCGGCGGTTCGTATGATAGAGGCCTTGGGTGTTTAGGCGTCGACTGCCCGAGGTAACCCAACTATACCTGACAAGTTCGTGCGTGCGCGTTGACCTAGAAGACTCCATGCTTCCACTGGGATGTAGCTCATGGAATTTGTCTTCCTAGTCATCGTGTGGCTCGAGTTATCGTGATAGTCGAGTCCTTGGTGAGAGCTTTTTGAAAACCAGTTTATAGGGAGTGGAACGGCTTATTAAGGTACGGGTTTCACCCCTGACTTAACAGCTTCGTTCCTAATTGTGGTTATGCTCTTCGAATAAATTCGTGAGTTCCACTAGATTTCGAAATGGAGACTTTTGTCGAGATGTGGATGTCACACCTAACTCGATGAAAAGTTCTCGTGCCAGAAAAATGCGCCAAGTGAGCGATCTCGTCGAGAGTTCTTGGTTTTCACACCTGATCTCGACTGGATCACCCGGTTTCGTTATGCGAGTATTTTCGAAAACACGTGTGTTGTGTCAGCCTTAGGAAAGGCTAAGTTGTATTCCAGCCTTAGGAAAGGCTTCATCGTGTGAAGCTGTAGTACGTGGTGTTCACTCAAAGTCGTAGCTTTTAGCACTTTCAATCGAGAGTATCAAGTAGGCCCGATACAAACCCTTACTGGTTCGTACGAGTTGGCCTGTTGGTACTTAGACTATAGACTAGGTCAATTTCTAAGACGTCGACCCGGACTAGGTCGAGTCTTGCCTAATTCCCTATAGTTATGGCTCTGATACCAATCTGTCACACCCCAACCGATGGCGGAATCATCGGGGGCAGATCAGATTGCTCAAGAGAATCCATAACAACTATATTGCGATAATATTTAATACATTCGTTATCCCATACTAACAAATAATACAATCACATAAGTTATCATAGATTTCTTGTCCCCTTGAACAATACAAATCCGACAACCTAGATTTTAGTTGAGTTTCTAGACTTCCTAGCTTGATTTGATATAGCCTGCGATCTAACATGCAACATACGTTAAAATATTTGTCAATACAAAAGTATTGGCGAGTATACAGGTTTGATATGTATAGCGTAATAGATAAAAGTGTAGCGAATTTCCACATGCATAAACGTAACACACGACATATATACTCACAAAGCTGATACTACCAACTAAATCCTCGATGCTCGAATATGCGATGGCAAACTAGACCCCGTCGGGCGCAATAGTACTATACTAGTTATGGTGGGACGTCGCGAGTATAAGCCCTGGCACATATGCAACTAGCATCACGTATATCTATGCATAACAGTTATTCGCAATTGATAATTCGTTTGCTTGAATAATTCGTATGATAAGTTCGGTTTGTTAGAAACGTATGTTACACCCAAAATACGATTAAAAAGGGGTCAAGTATACTCACAGTGTGTATTTAGCGAGAATACAGCTGAATTGGATCGGTTGCAAGTGCGTCTGCGTTGAATCATTGAAGGATATCTTAAACGATGTACGGTTAAGCGAGAATAACATCGAACAGTTAGTTATCTGGTCGGATGGTGCTCATCCTTTCGGATGGGCTCATCCGATCGGATGACTTATGGATCTGGGTCGGATGGCTGTCATTCGGTCGGATGACAGGCTATCCAGTCGAATGACTGTTGACTGGGTCTAATTGCCACTCGATCGAATAACTGTTGATTGGGTCGGATGGTCATCCGATCGAATAATTGCTGTCTGGGTCGAATGGTCATCCGATCGAATAACTGTTGACTGGATCGAATGGTCATCCGATCGGATGGCATGTGACCCGTTCGAATGGCACGTCTGTTTAACGTTCCGGTCAACTGTTTTCGAGTGTTTTAGGAAGAAATACGATGCGGTCTTGTTGGGATGGTGTAACCTCGCATTTACCATTGAAATTCTATCAGTTTCGACCCGTTCTAATGGCCAGGAACCACCCCGTTCCATCAAATCTGGCCGTTCTTGACGGTTTCTCGTGGTTAACTCGAAATCACATAGTTCCTTGGTTAGATACACAGATTTAGGTGAGATTTGTCATCAAAACATGTGGAAATCACCCAGATCTGAGTCGTTTATGGTGGGATTAGGTCACAACTTGAAGTTCATAAGAACTCTTGGTGACATCACCTCAAAACACCTCAAATCAGCAAATTTCACGGTTAGAAATTGAGTTTTAAAAGATAGAAGGATGTAGAATGGAGTGTAGATTGATGAAGGTTGTGAAATCCGAGTGTTAACGTGCATATTTTTTGTGATTTATTGCCGTTTACGTGATTATACTTTTGGAATATGTGCACTACGAAAGTTTGTGGTTTTGCAGGTCAATCGCGTAATTCGGTGAATTTAAATTGCTTAAAGATGATGTGGAACGCCCGTGGATGATAAACATAGTGAAAGGTGTTAGTCGGAAGATGTTTCCGGTTAGAAAATAGCTTGGAATCGAGATGAAACGAGAAGGAATGAAGCATAGGGACCATTCAGTCATTTATTGAAAATTGGCACATAGCTATGTATGGAGTTCACATGCACAACGTCAGCTACTGTGTAGATCTGTAGGCTACGGATTGGAATGTCTGACACCAACAGAAACCGCGAACCGTAGGTTACGGTTTAAAAACGTAACTTACGTGTATGTATGGCAGCAACAAACACACGTGAGGTTATTAATTATTATCATCCAACATCAATTGGGCCGACAACAATTAATTGTTTGGACTGGACATGAAAAGCACAATAAATAATATCACCATCTTGGGCTTGGAGAGGTATCACGTTGACAGAAGGCAACATGGCAAGACAAAAAGTCAACATTTAATTAATAATCATCAACATCGCACGTGACTAAGGATCTGCTTATTGGATTTGTTTTGGAGGGCCTTATCTTGTGGTTTATTATTTTAATGATCATCATCAATTTGGCGGCCCGTCTTTTGACCAAAACAAAAGAGAAGCAGACTTCTAATGGATTGGGGGCGGCACATCACAATTAACATCATCATTAATTGGGCCAATAAGAATCATCATGTGAAGGTGGGCTTGTAGACGTGGACTTGAAGGTGGGTCGGTGATAGAAGTTGGAAGAACCATCATCATCAAAAAGGGATCGATCATCATCTTCGACGGTAGTGGCAGGAAGAGAGAGACGGCTGTGAAGATCATTCAATCCACATGAGCGGCTAATCTTCTAGTGGTTTCCTCCGGATGGAGGGTTTTTGTAAGTTGGATAATTTTATGTGTTTGTGACATTCGTTTTAATTCGGTGATCTAAGCATATGATGCTTTTCACCTTGATTTGATTTATTGGTTGTAAACAATTACATTTATTTAAACCTTAATTTCTAAGCATTCAGTTCCCGAGAGTTCTAGTAATTGGGATATATTTGACATGGGGTTAGGGTTTGTAATTGTAATTGATAATCATTCGATAACCTCCCGTTATGTATTGACCGGAGTACTTAGTCGTTGGTTGTCACAATTGATGAATTAAGTTAAACACTTATGTCTATGTGAGTGTTTCTATTAAACACATAATTGAATCTAGCTGTAAAACCTGAAATCTGGAGGAACCATTGTTCTCTCTCTTGAATTAAACCTCACTTTTTAGTTTGTAATTTTTAGATAATCAATCAAATCCAACAACTGGGTTTTATTTTTTTTTAATAGTAGTTAATCAAAACTGAGCATTACACACTTTCCACAATCCTCCTCTGGTTCGATATCCGACTTACTCTAGCTACTAGTTTATTTCGGTTTTTGCATGTCCATAACGACAGACATCAAAATGGCGCCGTTGCCGGGGAGGCGTGCGCAAAGTGTTTAGTGTTAAGTTTTTAGTAAAATAGATAAAAAAAATCAAAATAAAAAAAATCAAAAAATAGTATTTTATTCGTCACATATTCCACTGTTTGCTTTTACCTTGGGTATACTAGTTTTGTCTGTGCAGATTTATTGCAGATCTTATTATGGAAAGTGCTTACTGGTCATGCCGAGGTTGTGGTAGTCCATGTCACACGCGTGACGATTGTCCTGTGTTCTGGAAAATGTGTGAAGAAGAACAGAGGAGAGCAAATGAGTTGGATTTTTATTCTGATGATCATGTTCACCCATACTATTCTTATTCCGATTCGCTGCGAGTTGCATATGATTACCAATCGGATACAAATTATTGTTATGATGAGCAGACATGGTATGAGAGTAGCTATGATCCGGGGATGGTACAAAGCATGAGTTACCAAGAGGAGTATGACCATTGTTATGATGAATACTCCCGACTTTCTTATGAAGACCATCCGGTACACTATCAGGATGCCTATCATACCCAGTATACAGTTGATCAGGATGAGTCTGAATGTGTACCCCATTCATCTAGTTACTATCAATCACCCCAATTTAGAAGTCTTATGGAATATATGAGACAACGAGAACTGGCATACATTGAAAAGGAATTGGCGAAACCTGACCTATCAATAGAGGACCAGTTGGAGATATGGATTACTAAGTATAACCTTTTGATGGCTGAAGTGAAGGATGATGGGCCAAGAATGACTCCAATGGAAAAACGCCAATCCAGGGATAGATGGGTGTCTCTACAGATGTCTCCTTATCCAGTAAGGGATGAGGTTGTGGAGGTTAATACCACACCGGTGATTCTCTCAATTGTTGAACAGTCAGATGTGGAGAAAATTGTTAAAGTTGATGAGGTGAAAGAAGACATTCCACAAAATAAGTGTGGGGATGCACGTATAGAGAGGAAGAAGGTGACGGTGAAGGACATCGGGCGGATCATCATAAAGTGGGTGTGCAATAATCCAACTTATCTGCTGATATGGAGTAAAAAGAAACGCTTGTGGAGAGTTAACTATCGAGTGTATGTTGGGAACTCGATAGGAAAGTGCGGATTGAGGCCGGATTGCAGTGCGTCAGTGGACATCTTGATAAAAATTAGACCCCGCTGGATCAGTGATGTCAGGTACCGGGCATTCATTGGAAATACATTAGGTAAGTGTGCATTGAGACCACCATAGCGCATATCAGGTACGGTCTGGCTGAAGACCTTTAAACTTAGCGCTCTCGGGAGGCAGCCCGAGGATGTAGAGTATTGTATTTTGGTTTCGTTTCGTTTTGGTGTGTTTGTGTTTTGACAGGTTTCTACGTTCTATCTTCACGGATGCAATGAATCAAGTGTGGGGATGTTTGGCAACATCCCCGATGAGATCTCAAAGAATCTATGAGGGGCGTATGTTCCGGTTAGATCACAGCAGTTACATCGCCACAGACACTCACTTGTTTTCTGATCAGGTGCATGTGTTTATCTATCCTGTGTTTTATTTGTTTTTGTGTATTTGGTGGTGTGAACGTTTGTGTTGGGAATGGTGTTACGTGTCGCGTCGAGTAGTTATTAGTCGTTCATGGTTTGTGGGTGGTATCTCTCGAGTCTAGATTATAAATTGCACCATACATTGGGGACAATGTATCCCAAGTGTGGGGATGCGGTAACTCAAGAGAGGGTTGGTATAATTGATGATCTTAAATGCTTGAAGGATTGAAATTGAGAAAAATTGAAAAATTTTTAAAAATTTTGTGTCTCGAGTATGCTTGAACTACATGAAAACCAACATTTTCAATTGCTAATGGGTTCCTACTGATATTAAACTAACTTAGATCCCTAGTCATGGTTGTCCCTTTAAGTTTCATGAGAGTATTTCTGACAAGTTTTAGAAGATAGTTGAGAAGAGATGCTTAACTAGGGGTAACATGCTTTAGGAATGACACATGCTACGTGTCGGTAACCCTTATTCCTTTTGTTCGGTGAGATATTTGAGCCTACTAGATTGTTAGTTGAATTGAAATAAATGTTCATTTGATGAGTGTAGGCCATATGTTGCTTTGTGTTAGAACTTGTGTGGTTTGATACATGCTGAGACTGTGGTTTAGCGTATGCACATATATGATAAAGGCATTAGGATCTCGTTATTGTTTTACATGTTGATTGTTGATTTCGCCCACCTTAGTTAACCATGTTGAGCCTTATTCCTTTCGTTTGTTACACCTCGTTTGACCCCTTTGATTACCAACCATGAATGACAATTGTGTGTTAGATGTTTGTTGAAAAAAAAATGAAAAGAAAAGAAAGAAAAGAAAAAGAAAAAAAAAAGAGAAAAAAAGAAAGAAAAAGAAAAAAATCATTGTTATGTTCGTGTTAAATAAATGGGTCCAAAATAACCCAAAGTATTAGTAGTTATTGTGAATAAAGTTGTCATGGTTTGGTGTCTTCATTTGTGTTCGCCAATAAATATAAAAATCCAAAAATACATCATTACCTTTACCGTTAACCCAAAACCCAAAAGTCCTTTTGATATGTGTTACGTTATTTGTTACAGTGGAGGTATGATTGCTATACAAGCTTATGATTACAAAGTAGCATAGTTGGTTTTGAGGGAACGATATACTAGCACAACACACGCTAGTCTTGATTGAACCGAGAGGAGTGATTATTGTGAGGGGCGTGTGGCATTTGTGTAGTATCATAAGCATGTTAGTCTTAGTTAGGCAAGTGTTAAGTTGTTTTAAATGCGTATCATTTATTTGTCAGATTGTCAATCTCGATTGTGTCAGTCTATGGGATGGGTATGACTTGGGACCTTAAATTGTTAATTCGGTAAGGGATTTAATGGTGATTTGTTAATAAGGTGAGTAATGTTCGTGATGGTTGCTTGAGGACAATCAATGTTAAGTGTGGGGATGTGATGAAGGTTGTGAAATCCGAGTGTTAACGTGCATATTTTGTGTGATTTATTGCCGTTTACGTGATTATACTTTTGGAATATGTGCACTACGAAAGTTTGTGGTTTTGCAGGTCAATCGCGTAATTCGGTGAATTTAAAGTGCTTAAAGATGATGTGGAACGCCCGTGGATGATAAACATAGAGAAAGGTGTTAGTCGGAAGATGTTTCCGGTTAGAAAATAGCTTGGAATCGAGATGAAACGAGAAGGAATGAAGCATAGGGACCATTCAGTCATTTATTGAAAATTGGCACATAGCTATGTATGGAGTTCACATGCACAACGTAAGCTACTGTGTAGATCCGTAGGCTACGGATTGGAATGTCCGACACCAATAGAAACCGCGAACCGTAGGTTACGGTTTAAAAACGTAACTTACGTGTATGTATGGCAGCAACAAACACACGTGAGGTTATTAATTATTATCATCCAACATCAATTGGGCCGACAACAATTAATTGTTTGGACTGGACATGAAAAGCACAATAAATAATATCACCATCTTGGGCTTGGAGAGGTATCACGTTGACAGAAGGCAACATGGCAAGACAAAAAGTCAACATTTAATTAATAATCATCAACATCGCACGTGACTAAGGAGCTGCTTGTTGGATTTGTTTTGGAGGGCATTATCTTGTGGTTTATTATTTTAATGATCATCATCAATTTGGCGGCCCGTCTTTTGACCAAAACAAAAGAGAAGCAGACTTCTAATGGATTGGGGGCGGCACATCACAATTAACATCATCATTAATTGGGCCAATAAGAATCATCATGTGAAGGTGGGCTTGTAGACGTGGACTTGAAGGTGGGTCGGTGATAGAAGTTGGAAGAACCATCATCATCAAAAAGGGATCGATCATCATCTTCGACGGTAGTGGCAGGAAGAGAGAGACGGCTGTGAAGATTATTCAATCCACATGAGCGGCTAATCTTCTAGTGGTTTCCTCCGGATGGAGGGTTTTTGTAAGTTGGATAATTTTATGTGTTTGTGACATTCGTTTTAATTCGGTGATCTAAGCATACGATGCTTTTCACCTTGATTTGATTTATTGGTTGTAAACAATTACATTTATTTAAACCTTAATTTCTAAGCATTCAGTTCCCGAGAGTTCTAGTAATTGGGATATATTTGACATGGGGTTAGGGTTTGTAATTGTAATTGATAATCATTCGATAACCTCCCGTTATGTATTGACCGGAGTACTTAGTCGTTGGTTGTCACAATTGATGAATTAAGTTAAACACTTATGTCTATGTGAGTGTTTCGATTAAACACATAATTGAATCTAGCTGTAAAACCTGAAATCTGGAGGAACCATTGTTCTCTCTCTTGATTTAAACCTCACTTTTTAGTTTGTAATTTTTAGATAATCAATCAAATCCAACAACTGGGTTTTATTTTTTTTAATAGTAGTTAATCAAAACTGAGCATTACACACTTTCCACAATCCTCCTCTGGTTCGATATCCGACTTACTCTAGCTACTAGTTTATTTCGGTTTTTGCATGTCCATAACGACAGACATCAAAATGGCGCCGTTGCCGGGGAGGCGTGCGCAAAGTGTTTAGTGTTAAGTTTTTAGTAAAATAGATAAAAAAAATCAAAAAATAGTATTTTATTCGTCACATATTCCACTGTTTGCTTTTACCTTGGGTATACTAGTTTTGTCTGTGCAGATTTATTGCAGATCTTATTATGGAAAGTGCTTACTGGTCATGCCGAGGTTGTGGTAGTCCATGTCACACGCGTGACGATTGTCCTGTGTTCCGGAAAATGTGTGAAGAAGAACAGAGGAGAGCAAATGAGTTGGATTTTTATTCTGATGATCATGTTCACCCATACTATTCTTATTCCGATTCGCTGCGAGTTGCATATGATTACCAATCGGATACAAATTATTGTTATGATGAGCAGACATGGTATGAGAGTAGCTATGATCCGGGGATGGTACAAAGCATGAGTTACCAAGAGGAGTATGACCATTGTTATGATGAATACTCCCGACTTTCTTATGAAGACCATTCGGTACACTATCAGGATGCCTATCATACCCAGTATACAGTTGATCAGGATGAGTCTGAATGTGCACCCCATTCATCTAGTTACTATCAATCACCCCAATTTAGAAGTCTTATGGAATATATGAGACAACGAGAACTGGCATACATTGAAAAGGAATTGGCGAAACCTGACCTATCAATAGAGGACCAGTTGGAGATGTGGATTACTAAGTATAACCTTTTGATGGCTGAAGTGAAGGATGATGGGCCAAGAATGACTCCAATGGAAAAACGCCAATCCAGGGATAGATGGGTGTCTCTACAGATGTCTCCTTCTCTAGTAAGGGATGGGGTTGTGGAGGTTAATACCACACCGGTGATTCTCTCAATTGTTGAACAGTCAGATGTGGAGAAAATTGTTAAAGTTGATGAGGTGAAAGAAGACATTCCACAAAATAAGTGTGGGGATGCACGTATAGAGAGGAGGAGGGTGACGGTGAAGGACATCGGGCGGATCATCATAAAGTGGGTGTGCAATAATCCAACTTATCTGCTGATATGGAGTAAAAAGAAACGCTTGTGGAGAGTTAACTATCGAGTGTATGTTGGGAACTCGATAGGAAAGTGCGGATTGAGGCCGGATTGCAGTGCGTCAGTGGACATCTTGATAAAAATTAGACCCCGCTGGATCAGTGATGTCAGGTACCGGGCATTCATTGGAAATACATTAGGTAAGTGTGCATTGAGACCACCATAGCGCATATCAGGTACGGTCTGGCTGAAGACCTTTAAACTTAGCGCTCTCGGGAGGCAGCCCGAGGATGTAGAGTATTGTATTTTGGTTTGGTTTCGTTTTGGTGTGTTTGTGTTTTGACAGGTTTCTACGTTCTATCTTCATGGATGCAATGAATCAAGTGTGGGGATGTTTGGTAACATCCCCGATGAGATCTCAAAGAATCTATGAGGGGCGTATGTTCCGGTTAGATCACAGCAGTTACACCGCCACAGACACTCACTTGTTTTCTGATCAGGTGCATGTGTTTATCTATCCTGTGTTTTATTTGTTTTTGTGTATTGGTGGTGTGAACGTTTGTGTTGGGAATGGTGTTACGTGTCGCGTCGAGTAGTTATTAGTCGTTCATGGTTTGTGGGTGGTATCTCTCGAGTCTAGATTATAAATTGCACCATACATTGGGGACAATGTATCCCAAGTGTGGGGATGCGGTAACTCGAGAGAGGGTTGGTATAATTGATGATCTTAAATGCTTGAAGGATTGAAATTGAGAAAAATTGAAAATTTTTTAAAAAATTTGTGTCTCGAGTATGCTTGAACTACATGAAAACCAACATTTTCAATTGCTAATGGGTTCCTACTGATATTAAACTAACTTAGATCCCTAGTCATGGTTGTCCCTTTAAGTTTCATGAGAGTATTTCTGACAAGTTTTAGAAGATAGTTGAGAAGAGATGCTTAACTAGGGGTAACATGCTTTAGGAATGACACATGCTACGTGTCGGTAACCCTTATTCCTTTTGTTCGGTGAGATATTTGAGCCTACTAGATTGTTAGTTGAATTGAAATAAATGTTCATTTGATGAGTGTAGGCCATATGTTGCTTTGTGTTAGAACTTGTGTGGTTTGATACATGCTGAGACTGTGGTTTAGCGTATGCACATATATGATAAAGGCATTAGGATCTCGTTATTGTTTTACATGTTGATTGTTGATTTCGCCCACCTTAGTTAACCATGTTGAGCCTTATTCCTTTCGTTTGTTACACCTCGTTTGACCCCTTTGATTACCAACCATGAATGACAATTGTGTGTTAGATGTTTGTTGAAAAAAAAAATGAAAAGAAAAGAAAGAAAAGAAAAAGAAAAAAAAAAGAGAAAAAAAGAGAAAAAAAGAAAGAAAAAGAAAAAAATCATTGTTATGTTCGTGTTAAATAAATGGGTCCAAAATAACCCAAAGTATTAGTAGTTATTGTGAATAAAGTTGTCATGGTTTGGTGTCTTCATTTGTGTTCGCCAATAAATATAAAAATCCAAAAATACATCATTACCTTTACCGTTAACCCAAAACCCAAAAGTCCTTTTGATATGTGTTACGTTATTTGTTACAGTGGAGGTATGATTGCTATACAAACTTATGATTACAAAGTAGCATAGTTGGTTTTGAGGGAACGATATACTAGCACAACACACGCTAGTCTTGATTGAACCGAGAGGAGTGATTATTGTGAGGGGTGTGTGGCATGTGTGTAGTATCATAAGCATGTTAGTCTTAGTTACGCAAGTGTTAAGTTGTTTTAAATGCGTATCATTTATTTGTCAGATTGTCAATCTCGATTGTGTCAGTCTATGGGACGGGTATGACTTGGGACCTTAAATTGTTAATTCGGTAAGGGATTTAATGGTGATTTGTTAATAAGGTGAGTAATGTTCGTGATGGTTGCTTGAGGACAATCAATGTTAAGTGTGGGGATGTGATGAAGGTTGTGAAATCCGAGTGTTAACGTGCATATTTTGTGTGATTTATTGCCGTTTACGTGATTATACTTTTGGAATATGTGCACTACGAAAGTTTGTGGTTTTGCAGGTCAATCGCGTAATTCGGTGAATTTAAAGTGCTTAAAGATGATGTGGAACGCCCGTGGATGATAAACATAGCGAAAGGTGTTAGTCGGAAGATGTTTCTGGTTAGAAAATAGCTTGGAATCGAGATGAAACGAGAAGGAATGAAGCATAGGGACCATTCAGTCATTTATTGAAAATTGGCACATAGCTATGTATGGAGTTCACATGCACAACGTAAGCTACTGTGTAGATCCGTAGGCTACGGATTGGAATGTCCGACACCAACAGAAACCGCGAACCGTAGGTTACGGTTTAAAAACGTAACTTACGTGTATGTATGGCAGCAACAAACACACGTGAGGTTATTAATTATTATCATCCAACATCAATTGGGCCGAAAACAATTAATTGTTTGGACTGGACATGAAAAGCACAATAAATAATATCACCATCTTGGGCTTGGAGAGGTATCACGTTGACAGAAGGCAACATGGCAAGACAAAAAGTCAACATTTAATTAATAATCATCAACATCGCACGTGACTAAGGAGCTGCTTGTTGGATTTGTTTTGGAGGGCATTATCTTGTGGTTTATTATTTTAATGATCATCATCAATTTGGCGGCCCGTCTTTTGACCAAAACAAAAGAGAAGCAGACTTCTAATGGATTGGGGGCGACACATCACAATTAACATTATCATTAATTAGGCCAATAAGAATCATCATGTGAAGGTGGGCTTGTAGACGTGGACTTGAAGGTGGGTCGGTGATAGAAGTTGGAAGAACCATCATCATCAAAAAGGGATCGATCATCATCTTCGACGGTAGTGGCAGGAAGAGAGAGACGGCTGTGAAGATCATTCAATCCACATGAGCGGCTAATCTTCTAGTGGTTTCCTCCGGATGGAGGGTTTTTGTAAGTTGGATAATTTTATGTGTTTGTGACATTCGTTTTAATTCAGTGATCTAAGCATACGATGCTTTTCACCTTGATTTGATTTATTGGTTGTAAACAATTACATTTATTTAAACCTTAATTTCTAAGCATTCAGTTCCCGAGAGTTCTAGTAATTGGGATATATTTGACATGGGGTTAGGGTTTGTAATTGTAATTGATAATCATTCGATAACCTCCCGTTATGTATTGACCGGAGTACTTAGTCGTTGGTTATCACAATTGATGAATTAAGTTAAACACTTATGTCTATCCCGTTATGTGTGATGAATTAAGTTAAACACATAATTGAACCTAGCTGTAAAACCTGAAATCTGGAGGAACCATTGTTCTCTCTCTTAATTTAAACCTCACTTTTTAGTTTGTAATTTTTAGATAATCAATCAAATCCAACAACTGGGTTTTATTTTTTTTAATAGTAGTTAATCAAAACTGAGCATTACACACTTTCCACAATCCTCCTCTGGTTCGATATCCGACTTACTCTAGCTACTAGTTTATTTCGGTTTTTGCATGTCCATAACGACAGACATCATAGATCATAGAAGTACAAGTTTCTAGATTGAAATCTTACCGGAATCGCGAGGAATCGAGAGAAAAGGGTCTTGAAGCGTGTCTGGTCGAGTGGGAGCTGTCACATCACTTGAACAGTGATGTGACATGCTATTTATAGGCAAAAATGGAGAAGGGAGTTACTGGGTCGAATGGCCATTCGTTCGGATGGCCCATCCTTTCGGGTAGCCCATCCGTTCGGATGGCTCATCCGTCCGGATGGCCACTCCGGCGCGGTGAGTTTCTCCGTTTTCGATCGTTTTGATAGGTTTTGAGGTACGCGCTTTCTATAGTTGATTTATATTATCATTATATATGTATATATATATCACTAAGGGTCGTATTTACGTATCCATATTCCAAAGTTTCAATATAACAATCGGTTTTCGTTTGAGTATGCGATTATTAGCGACGTTTCACAGCCATCAAGGAGGGTAGCATAGGTCCTTTCTTGATGTCATCGTGAACGTTATTGTGAGTTGTGCCACAATGACTGACGGGGTACCACTCACTCGTTTTGTCATCATCGTCACGACGACTGGAGCTATAGCACTCACCCGAGAGTCCTTGTTTGCGTTAGTTGTTTACGTTTCGACACATCACGGCCACTGAGGAGGGTAGAATAGGTCCTCACTCAATGTCATCGTGAGTGTTAGTGGTTGTGATGTGATGTACCCATAATATATTGCGGAAATAAGCGATTATCCTTCGAATAGCGATGTATGCGATATAGTTACATTATGATCCGAATCTCTGGTGCTAGGCGTAACGAGTATATCGAGTGGTAACAACGCACGAAAGTGCGGGTTGTTACAGTCAACCCCTCAAAAGTTATGAATGAGGAGCAAGAAGATTTCGAAAATTGGGTCGAAATAAGGGTTAAAGGATTCTTAAAAATCCTGAATAATCTTCAAAATATTAAAGTAAAAAGCTTTAATAAAGTGAATTATTGCAGCAACCACTGCATCATCACAAGTTACAGTGGAACTCCACTACCAAAGCACGAGAAGGAAGCTTTAGAAAAAAATGGAGCAACGCATTATCTTCAACAAAGTTAATGTGAGTCCTACTACCAAACAAAGACTCTGCAAAATAATGCAAAGAGCACAGGAAAGCCATCAGTGCATGAGCTGTAAAGAATCTTCCACCGAAGAAAATTCTGACAAAAGTGGTCCCTTTATTAAAGACAACTACTTTTCAGAAGACGACATCATCATTAGTTTAGTCTTCTGAAAATAGCCTTAAGTGTGGTGGGTCCAGCTTTCCGGTGTCGTCTTCTGAAAAGTTGTTGTCTTTAATAGAGGGACCACTTTTGTCAGAAGTTTCTTCGGTGGAAGATTCTTTACAGCTCATGCACTGATGGCTTTCCTGTGCTCTTTGCATTATTTTGCAGAGTCTTTGTTTGGTAGTAGGACTCACATCAACTTTGTTGAAGATAATGCGTTGCTCCATTTTTTTCTAAAGCTTCCTTCTCGTGCTTTGGTAGTGGAGTTCCACTGTAACTTGTGATGATGCAGTGGTTGCTGCAATAATTAACTTTATTAAAGCTTTTTACTTTAATATTTTGAAGATTATTCAGGATTTTTAAGAATCCTTTAACCCTTATTTCGACCCAATTTTCGAAATCTTCTTGCTCCTCATTCATAACTTTTGAGGGGTTGACGGTTCTTGCTTTCGCGAGCCCGATTTCTATATGATGGTAACTTTGGGAAGAAGCTCCTTGGTACCAATCTGGAAGTGTAGAGTTACACTTTATGAAGATGTTTGCGTCTTTTGCTGCAACAATCTTCTTTCGAAAGTTTTTAATAGCTTTCTTTATCCCTTCTGGAAACATGCTGATTTCAAGCAAATTTGGAGATGGGTATATGAACTTTATTAGACCAGCAGAAAATGCTAGTGAAACAAGTTCTGGACCTGCGCCTGGAGAAAAGACTAAAAGACTTTTATTAGCCTTATCTTCTGTGTAGACATGCTCAAACTCGAAATCATCTTGACTAAGAGCTCTTGTTTTAGACCAAATTCTTCTGAATTCGTCCAAAGATATAATATCTTCTTCTTCTTTCTCTTCTTTTATTGTTGATCTTGAGAAAGTGTTCTTGAATTCAATGATTCTTTCTTTTTTCTTGGGCTTCAATGGCTCAAGAATAATTGTTACCTTTAAAGGTATTCCTTTCTTCCCTAGGTTTGCTGAATATCGGGTAGCTTCTTGTTGGGCTTGCGCTAACGACCCAAATTTTTTGAAAGGATAGTCGGTTTTATCAATGTAATTTTTTACTATACCCCAATATTCATATATTCCTCTGTGGTCACCATCGAAAATAACATAAAATCTTGAATTATGCTTTTCTGGAATTTGTGTGACTTGGGAGTAACTTGGTCTGAGAGAGACCTTGTCAGTTTTTGGCAAACTGTCAGCCATCAACGGAATTGATGTGCCTTTACCAGAGCCGTTTGCTACTGGGCTAGATGAAGATTTTAGTTCTTCATTTACTTTATAATTGCTTTTTTCCAAAGCAACAGGAATCAACGGACTTGATTTTTCTTTACCTTTAGCCGTTTGTAAAGGAATAGATTCAGATTGTATCCTTTCGGAATCCTGTTCTGAATTAACAGTTGTGTCTAGACTTTCGTCGTAGAGAGCTATTTTTTCTTGAATAGCTTTTAATTCTATTAAAAGAATTTTTTCTTTTAGGTGTAATGCCTTTAAATCTTCCATTTTTTTCAAAAATATGCCTTTCTTTTTGTAAGTGTAAATGAAAGTGATGAATTTTTGAATGAAGAAATGCCTTCTATTTATAGTAGCAAGAATGACAGTGACATTTTTGCTTAAGATTTCTGAAAATCTCGTGTCAAGCTATCAGTTAACACATTTTTGGCCCTCTTACCGTGTCTGTCATTTGACAAGACGACCCTGTTTATTATTTCCAAAAATATCTTTGTTTTCAGAAAATAAATAATTTTTGAATAAACAAATTTCAAAAATTCGTTTTGTTTATTTTTATCCCCCCAACTAAAAGAGTGGTTGGACTTCATTCTGAGTCTTCTATAGAAGAATCAGATAATATTTCTAATGCATATACTTGTGTATAGCTATCAAAAATATTTTCATAAGGAAAATATCTTTCAGTATCCGCTTTCGAAATAATTTTTAATTTTTCCGGAAACTTTTGTCTCTTGGGACATTCGTTTGCATAGTGTCCTTCTTCAGAACATATCCAGCAACGACATTTTTTCTTCCCTTGAGGACAAACCTTAGGTTTTTCTTTTGAAAAGTATTTTCCAGGAGAAAACTTTCTTTTCTTGATTTTCCAAAAACGTTTTTTAGTTTTTGTTTTATATTTATTTTTATATTTCTTTTTGAAATAATTTTCATCTTTTACTGGTTCACAACCAAAAGTTAATTGTGGTAACTCAGTAAGTTTTTTGCAACAGCTTTTGTTAAAACTTTTTAGCTATTTTTGTTTATCAGAAAAATCACAGTAAACCGCAATTTCTTCTTTGACAATTCTTGTTGCAAACCCAAGAGAATGCATCGTAAACTGATTCTTTTCTTTGTTCCATCGTTCTTTGGCTTTTTCTCCAACGATAGGAATCTTCATTAAGTAAGCCTCAATCCAAGAGTGGAATTCACCTGTACTTAATTTGTATAGATTTGTTTCATAAAGACAAGTAAAATCGTCTAACAAACAAATATCACAAATTTGTGCTTTTGCAAGATTTTGTCTTGCTTTTTCTAGCAATTTTTTATTTTCATGGTCTTTATTTGTTATAAGGTCGAGACCTAAAAACATCATGTATATTGCATTTATGATTTGATCAAAAAGATCTTCACCATGTAAATTTTCATTCCAAGTTGTCCCTTTGATGAAATTTTGTATAATTCCTGCAGACTTATGTTCTAATAATAATAACAAAGCCTTAGCCTGAGAGAATTCTACTGAATTAGTCTGAATAATTAGACTGATTTCAGTGTTCCATTTATCAATTACCTCTTTTCTTTTGTCGAGGTTGAAGATACAATCAATTTTAATAGTATTAATAGTAGTTGCACTACCATTGTCATTACCATTAGAATCAGGTATACCTTTATGATACGGCATGGAGAATTCCGTATTTTTTCTACTCCTGTTACCTTTGCTAGTAGAGGCATTGTAAGTTCTAATCTTGTTATCTTTTAATCTTTGAATATCTTTTTCTATAAAAGAATTTTTTCTTTTTAAATCAGTTAATTCAAAAAGTTTATCAGAAGGATGAATACTCCAATCTGAATGTAATTCATAAATTCTTTGATTATTTCTTTCAAGATAGAAATAATGTCTAGAGATTTCTCTATTTATATTTCTTAAAAGGTTTTCCATTTGACCTTTATTGGTCATTTGAAGTTGATCCAAAAGGCCATAATAATGCATTCGGACTTTTAGAACTTCCTAAAGATGGATTTTCAACGTTGAAGTTTGGAAATGAATACTTTTGAAAGCTTTTTTCATTATCAATTTTTTCTTTTTGCCTTTCGGGCATAAAAGTTTTTGAATCCATTTTTTCATCAATTTTGTCTGAAACATCTTTGATGATTTTTGCTGCAGTCACCTCAAGATTTTCGTTGGTAGATAAACTATCCAACTTTCTAATTAAATCTTTAACAAGTTCCTCTATTTTTAAAAGAGTAGTCATGTTACAGGTATAATTGCTTTTTTATTTCTAAGCTTAATAATTTTTTGCTTAGAAGCAAAAATGTTTTTCTTAATAATCTTTATATTAAGAATTTTTATTTTATGACTTAACATAATATTTTCTTTAATTTGATTTATTCTCATAAACCCAAATTGTATATCAGCCTCTTCATAGGTGATTTGTTGATCAAGATATTGTAAATAATCTAAAATTGGTTTTGAAGACATTATTTTCCAATAACTTCTTTTAAAATTCTACCATATCCGTTAATTCTTTCTGACATAGAACGAATTAATTGTTCAGTATTACTTGAATCTCCTATTTGTAAAGAGTTTCCAGCATAACTGTGTCTGGGTTTTGATACTAAAACCTGTTTATTTCGTGCAATATCAATTGCCCAATTTTCTTGTAATTGTGATGGCTCAGCGAATTTGCTGCCTTCAACAATTCCAATTTCAGAAAATATATCTTCAAGAGTTATATTTTCATTTTCTTTATACTCTATTGAATGAGTACTGTTGGTTAAAGCATATGAGATTAAATAATTAATCGTAAATACTTTATTACCTGGTTCCGTAAGATCAGTTCTTTCGCACTGGTGTATGAAACTTAAAGTTTTATCGAAATCTTTTGAATCTCGATGTAAAGCAAATTTAGGATAGACAGTAAACATAAATTTACCATACGCTAAATTACCTTGGATTGCCCCCAGAAGAGCATCTTGCCTATTGATAATTCTATTATCAACGAGTGCCATTTTTATAGGAAAATTAATTCCATCTCTAAACTGAGCTTTAAGGAGGATTTTAACCGCTCCTATGTGTACCATATTGAGAGACTTTCTCAACTCTGGTTTAATATGCAAAAGCTTTTTTGCTATTTCACTCTTTGTTAAGAGTGGCAAATAAACTTCACATGTTGTATTTTTATGTGAACTGAAAGTTCTTCAGTGTTAAAACAATAAAATATTTTATTTTTTCTATAAAAGGCTCTAGAAACTAAACTTTGTAAAGTTTTTGGTTGATTAAAAACCTGTTTAGTGTCAAGCTTGAATTTAAGCTTACTAATTTTTGTTAGTTGATCAGAATTAATCATGTAATCTGATACAAAACCTTTTTCGTTTTCATTAAAGTTTAAAACTTCAGTTATTTCTTCAGATTCAACAGAATCGGTTTTAAAAAGATTGTTATTTTCCATTAATTTATGAAATAAAACATCTTATTTTTTAAAAAAGAGCAACAAGGCTCTGATACCACTAGGCGGATGTACTTCAGATTTTTTGGCAACTTCAACTAAAGGGTTCATTAAGTCCTTTAGAGGTTTTGTGGTCTGGTTAAGACTCAACATTTTTTTTGTAGATTAAAATCCTTTGTCTAGATTTGAAAATCATTTTTTGTAGACGGTATTTTAGCAAAAGCTATGATACCAACTGGCCCAACTAACAGGCTATAGAATATAAATTCATTAAATGAATCTTTTTGAAAAAGATGCACAGTATTTCTTTTCTTTTTAGTCGATTAAAAAGAAAAAGATGAATAGTACTTTGAATATAATGTTCTAAAAATTTCTTTGAAAAGAATCTTTCATTATTATTAATCGATTTAAAATAATCGATTGATAACTTAGATTTCAATTTATTGAATATAAAATTCATAACTTGAAATTCAATTTATTGAATTCAATCGATCGAATTCTTAGAATTCAATTTATTGAATATAAAATTCATATTAGAATTATTAATCGATTAAAAACAATCGATAGATAATTTGAATATGAAATTATTAGCCGACAAACGTAGACTAATATAAACAATTTTGAAATTGTTTAATTGTGGAATCAATCCTTTGAATTTACAAAATTCATTATCTTTTATAGTCATTTTTTGACTAAAATTTTTCAATTGAAAAATCATTTGTTTCGATAGTTGTTAATCGATTTCTTTTTGTGTTTGTTTATAAACATCATTTTTGATTTAATCAAAGTCTTAGTTTTGTGTTAGAATAAAATTCTTTTTAAGATTTTAAGGAGAGATATGAAATATCAATCTTGAAGTAATTTAACAGTTTGAAATAAAATTTATACCTTTCTTCTTCTTTGTTTGTTCTTCTTGATTGTTTCTAATTTTTCTGCAAGGGACCAATCCAACCCTTATTTTCCCTAACGGCCACCTGCCTAAGCGGTACTTCAACGGGTTCCAGGACTCCAGGTTTTACAGAATAAAAACTTTCATGATAGAAGATAAAAGATACATGGAGGTTTACAAAGGAGTTTTTTATTTCATAACTGTTCTCCCGAAGGAGAACTTCTTGATATTTACATAACCCCCTTAAAGGAGTTCTCTACTCCATACTAAAACACATGCTTAGAACTTAAGAAAGTTCAAAACATTAAAAGTAAAAAGTGGGTGAGAAAAGGTACGAGAGAATTCTCAAATTGAGAATTGAGATTGAGGAGAGAATGGTGGATGTAATCCAGGGATATCTAAACTAATGAATTCAACTTCTTTATATAACAAAAGGACTAAAATAGCCTTAAGTGTTCGTCATGCATGACGTTTTTTGGTCGACAAACCCATGTGATGGGTCCAGTTTTCTGGTGTCGTCTTCTGAAAAGTAGTTGTCTTTAATAGAGGGACCACTTTTGTCAGAATTTTCTTTGGTGGAAAACTCTCTACAGTTCATGTACTGATGGCTTTCCTGTGCTCTTTGCATTATTTTACAGAGTCTTTGTTTTGTAGTAGGACTTACATCAACTTTGTTGAGGATAATGCGTTGCTTCATTATTTTTAAAGCTTCTTTCTCGTGCTTTGGTAGTGGAATTCCACTATAGCTCGTAATTATGTAGAAATTGCTTTAAAGGAATTTCCTTTTTTCCATACTCGGCTGAATATCGAGTGGCTTCTTGTTGGGCTTGAGATAAGGACCCAAACTTCTTGAATGTTACCGGTCTTCCAGAAACATGTTGAGACACTATGGACCAATCTTCATACATGCCTCTATGCTCTCCATAAAAAATGACATAAAATCTAGAATTAGATTTTACCGTTTCTTGAATATCTTGGGAGTAACTTGGTCTAAGAGAGACCTGTTCAGTTTTTGGCAAACTGTCAACCATCAACGGATTTGATGTGCCTTTACCAGAGCCGTTTGCTACTGGGCTAGATGAAGATTTTAGTTCTTCATTTATTTTATAATTGTTTTTTTCCAAAGCAACAGGAATCAACGGACTTGATTTTTCTTTACCTTTAGCCGTTTGTAAAGGAATAGATTCAGATTGTATCCTTTCGGAATCCTGTTCTGAATTAACAGTTGTGTCTAGACTTTCATCGTAGAGAGCTATTTTTTCTTGAATAGCTTTTAATTCTATTAAAAGAATTTTTTCTTTTAGGCGTAAAGCCTCTAAATCTTCCATTGTTTTCAAAAATATGCCTTTCTTTTTGTAAGTGTAAATGAAAGTGACGAATTTTTGAATGAAGAAATGCCTTCTATTTATAGTAGCAAGAATGACAGTGACATTTTTGCTTAAGATTTCTGAAAATCTCGTGTCAAGCTATCAGTTAACACATTTTTGGCCCTCTTACCGTGTCTGTCATTAAGTAAGCCTCAATCCAAGAGTGGAATTCACCTGTACTAAATTTGTATAGATTTGTTTCATAAAGACAAGTAAAATCGTCTAACAAACAAATATCACAAATTTGTGCTTTTGCAAGATTTTGTCTTGGAGGTACTTCAGTTCTGACTAAGAATTTAACCGGGGTTAAATAAATAGAGAACTTTGAAATCGTGTTTTTTACCGCCAGTAATTCTTTTTCATTACTGTGATAATTTTGTTCTGCCTGCTTGAAGCTTCCCGAAGTGTACCTGCAAATTTTTTCTCTATCTGCAGTTTTAGCTTTTAAAACACCTCCCCAAAAATCATGAGAAGCATCTGTTTCTATGATTAAAAAATCATTTTCATTAGGAAGATAAAGTTTAGGAAAACTGATTAAGTTTTTCTTTATCTTTTTAATGTAGTCAGTATCGGAATGCTTCCAATCCCATACGTATTCCTTTTTTAGCTTAGCCTGTAAAGGTTTTCTAAGCTCTGTAAGTTTAGGAATATAACTTTCTGCATAAGTTAATATACCTAAAAATCTTTGAAGATGTTTTTTATCTTCTAAAATATCTGGAAATTTGTGTAAATTTTCCAAGATATGTTTTTGTGGACAATGTGTCCCTTGATCTATTTCAAGACCCAAAAAGTTTATCTTTGTTTTAAAAAGATTAGCTTTCTTTTTTGATAAAATGATTCCATATCTTTCAATTGTTTTTAAAACTGATAAAACATGAGAATAGTGTTTATCTTCTGAGTTTGAGAAAACTATAATATCGTCAACATAGACGGTACAGTAATCTTCTAATCCTCTTAAAGCATTTTGCATATGTCTTTGAAATATGCTTGGTGCCTGTTTTAATCCAAAGGGAACTACCTTCCATTGATAGTGACCGTCTAGGCATGTAAACGCAGTCAATAACTGTGATTCTTTGTCTAGCAGTACCTGCCAGAAACCGCTTTTACAGTCAAAACTGGAAAAGATAGTTTTTCCTCTTAAAAGAGTTAGTAATTCCTGCATACAAGGAAGATTATGGCTGTCTCCAACAGTGACATTATTAATTGCTTTGTAATTAACAACCATTCGTTTTTCACCTCTTCTTCTTTCCGCTTCATTTTCTACTAAGAAAGCAGGAGACATGTGAGGAGATTTACTAGGAATTATTAATCCCAGATCAAGGAGTTTCTTGATTTGTTTATTAAATTCTTCCCTATCCTGTGGACTGTACTTCATAGGTTTAACCCTAATAACAGTTTTAGGATCTAATAACTTAATAGATGCCTTCATCCAATTTTTTGATTTTTCAGGATCAATTGGATTTTCTGAACAAACTTTTTCAAGTAGTTACTACTTGAGTTATTAGGTTCAGAAAATCCAATTGATCCTGAAAAATCAAAAAATTGGATGAAGGCATCTATTAAGTTATTAGATCCTAAAACTGTTATTAGGGTTAAACCTATGAAGTACAGTCCACAGGATAGGGAAGAATTTAATAAACAAATCAAGAAACTCCTTGATCTGGGATTAATAATTCCTAGTAAATCTCCTCACATGTCTCCTGCTTTCGAGTTAGAATCAGAGGAAGAGTCAGGGTTAAAGAAGGAGTTAGAGGAGGTGGATGCTGTAGTAGAGGAGAGGGACCTTACCGAAGTGGAGGAGTGGGTTTTGGAGGCGTCTAAAAAAAGATTATTAGAAGTTGACGACTTCAAAGCTAAAGATTTAAAGCAGAAGACTAGAAGTAGGTGGGCTATGTTCGGGGATGATAACACTGTCAGAAAGGAGAAAATAGATAGTATAGGGACTAGTGTATAAAATGGTGCCCTATATAAACACCATTCTTGTATCCCTAATGTCTTGTACAATACAATTTCTCAATACAATTCAAACCCAAATCAGAGATTTTCTCTATACCAAACAACATGGTATCAGAGCAGAGTTTCTGATCCGTAAACACTTTGTTCATCATCTACAATCTATCTCAACAAAACCAAAGTCAAACCAAGAAAAAAACCCAAAAACAAAAACCAAAATCAACTCCAAAAAATCCGTTCAAAAACCCAAGCCGCCGCTGCAATCTGTTCAAAACCCTAGTCGCCGCCGTTGCCGCAAACTACAATCCAATCCAAACCCTAGCCGTTTTCTTCTTTAATCTGGGCGGACTTGTTCATCAGTGGAGATTTGATTTGCAGGTCTTCGTATGTGTTGATTGATTTCAAAGTAGCAGAAGAGGAAGTATTTGTTGATAGTGTGTTCATGATTATTATTGAGATCTTCATCGAAAAGTAACAGAATGATGGGTGTGATATGCAGTTGGTGTTTTTGAAGCAATTAATTGTTTTTCTTTATCAAAGCCAAATAAGTTCAATACAATTGGTTTTTTTTTTATTGACTTTTCGGTGGAAGTGGACAAACCAAGCTCCCTAGCTGCCATTTAATCTAGCGGAATTATTGGAGTTGTGGGTCGTTTCAATTGGGCGAAGTTAATCCAGAAGCGAGCGGATTTGTTCCGGGTTACCTAAAAAATCTTGAACGCGAGTTCAAGTTGCCCGGCGTATTTAATAAATACGCCGTTGTTATTCCAAGTTTCTTTTGTTGTAGGTTGTCAGCGTATGTGGGCGACCTTAAGATAATTTATCTACGGTTCCCGGCGTATTTATCATTTCCGGAGTACTTGATATATCTCCGGTGACTTAAATCTTGAACGCGAGTTCAAGTGCCCAGTGTATTTATTAAATACGCTGGTCAGTTGTTTGTCCGGAAACGACAGCGTATTTTCTCTAAAAAAATGTCACAGTCGTGTCAGAAAAGTGAATATGATGATTAATCATAGAAAAAACAGCTCTTGGATATTTGATTCTGGTGCCACCGAAACCATGACGTTTGAACCATTGGACATATGTTCAATGACCCAACCTCAAAAAACTCAAATTCATACAGCAAACGACGGAATGATGCAAGTGAAAGGAGGAGGAGTAATTGAAATTTCACCAACTATGAAATTATCAAATTGCCTCTATGTTCCATCATTATCACACAAATTGCTCTCAATTAGTCATATTACCAAAGAGTTGAATTGCACGGTACTAATGCACCTTACTTTCTGCCTCCTACAGGATATCAGGACGGGTGTGATTATTGGACGTGGTACTGAGCGCGACGGATTGTACTATGTGGATGAAGTGGCTCAACAAGGTACTATGATGTTGGCACATGGAACCGAAAACCGGGAAGCCTGGTTATGGCATAGACATTTGGGACACCCATCCAGTGGTTATTCGCACCTCTTGTTTCCAAAACTCTTCCCTTCAAATGGAAAAACAGATTGTGAAACCTGTTTTCGTGCTAAAAGCCATCGACAACCATTTAAACCTAGCAATACGAAAGTTGCTTCACCTTTTTCACTAATCCATTCTGATGTGTGGGGTCCTGCTCCTGTGATGGGGGGGGGGGGGGGGGTAGGGTCTTCGGTACTTTATACTATTCGTGGATGATTGCACTCGCATGACATGGGTATATTTTTTAAAGAACAAAGCCGAAGTTTACGAAAAATTTATCACGTTTTATGCTATGATTCAAACTCAATTTCAAACTCAAATCCAAATCCTTCGATCTGACAATGGGGGGGGGGGGGGGAATTCGTCAATACATCCATGAAACAATTCTTTAAGACCAAAGGGTTAATTCATCAAACCTCTTGTTCTCATACTCCCGAACAAAACGGTGTTTCCGAACGGAAGAACCGTATTATTCTTGAAATGACTCGAGCCCTTTTAATTGAATCACAGGTCCCTAAATCATTCTGGCCGGAGGCAGTTGCAACCTCCGTGTATCTCCTAAATCGGCTTCCCACAAAAGCTCTTAAATTTAAGACCCCCTTAGATTGTCTGTCTAAGTCTGCCAATATTCCCCATCCTCTTACACTTGAACCTCGAATCTTCGGGTGTACCGCATTTGTCCACATACCCAAAATCAACTGAAACAAGCTCGGCCCATGTGCTGAGAAATGTGTATTTGTCGGCTATGGGATCGACCAAATAGGTTACCGGTGTTATAATCCAAAAAATCATCAAATGTTCACCACAATGAACGTTGACTTTCTTGAAACAAAATACTTTTATGACACCCAACTCAGTGGTAAGGGGGAGAATGAATGTATAGACACCCTGAGTTGGCTAACCCAACTTCCCTCATCTGAAGAAGTAACAACAGAAAATCATCACAGTACTGCGAGTCCTTCAAACACAGCCACACAGTCTGCAGAGCACAATACCACTGAAAATAATCCATCCAACATGATACCAGAGGTAAGAAATACGTCTTGTAACTATGAGACAACAGGGGAACACATAGAACCGACAACTACCGAACCTACAGAACATGTTGAACCAGATGTTGAACATGTTGAACCAGCCGTTGAACAGGTTGAACCAGTTGTTGAAGAGGTGGAATCGGTTACTGAACATGTTGAATTAGGTGCAACAGAGACAACTGGGAGATATTCTCTCCCTCCAAGAGAAAATAGAGTAGTTCCACCTAAGAGATACTCTCCAGAAAAGGTGGCTCCAATGTCTAGGTATCATGTGGCACACATTGCCACTGGAAATCTATCTAAGGAAGCTAAAGCATTTACCGCTGCATTGTGCTCTGAACAAATGCCATCTACAACACAGGAAGCCTTGAAATCTGAAGAATGGAAAAGGTCCATGGAAACCGAAACGGAAGCACTCAAGAAGAATAACACGTGGGAGAAATGTACCCTTCCACCATGAAAGAAACCAGTGGGATGTCGGTGGGTGTTTTCAGTCAAACACAGACCTGATGGCACGATTGAAAGATACAAAGCACGGCTGGTTGCAAAGGGTTATATTCAGACATATCGAATTGACTACTCTGAAACTTTCTCCCCAGTAGCCAAAATCGATACAATCCGAGTTCTTTTTTCAATAGCTGCCAATAAAGGCTGGCCTCTTCATCAATTTGATGTAAAAAATGCCTTCCTTCACGGTGAACTGAATGAGGAAGTCTATATGGATGCTCCACCAGGATTCAATGAGAATTTCAAAGCTGGAGAAACATCTCGGTTGAAGAAATCTCTGTATGGGCTTAAGCAATCTCCCAGAGCTTGGTTTGGAAGGTTTACCCTTGCTATGAAGAAATATGGCTTCAAACAAAGCAATTCTGATCATACCCTATTTCTGAAACGTAGGGGCAGTCTTGTGACCTGCTTAATTATCTACGTTGATGACATGATACTTACGGGAAATGATGAAAAGGAAATGTCATTGTTAAGAGATAAGCTTTTTCGGAATTCGAGATGAAAGATCTGGGAAGATTGAAGTACTTTCTTGGAATTGAGGTTCTGAGATCTAAACAAGGGATTTTTATTTGTCAGAAGAAATATATCCTTGATCTGCTGGCCGAAACTGGAATGACTGAGTGCAGACCAGCGGACACCCCAATGGTGGTTAATCACGGCCTACACATGGATGATGGAGCAGAACTAGCAGACAAGGAGAGATATCAATGAATGGTGGGAAAACTGATATACCTCTCCCACACTCGTCCAGATATAGCTTATGCAGTAGGAGTGGTAAGTCAATTTATGCACCAGCCCCAAGCGAGTCACATGGAAGCAGTATTAAGAATTATCAGGTATCTCAAGGGAACAACAGGTCATGGTATACTGTTTAAATCAAATGGGCACTTAGAAACCCAAGCTTATACAGACGCCGACTGGGCAGGAGATAAAGGAACGAGAAGGTCAACTTCAGGATACTTCACCATGGTCGGAGGAAATCTAGTTACCTGGAGAAGTAAAAAACAAAAGGTAGTCGCCCTATCTACTGCAGAAGCCGAATTCCGAGGGGTTGCACGTGGCCTAGCAGAGATTCTGTGGATTCGCAAGCTCCTAAATGAGATTGGCTTTCTTCCTACTACAGCAACCAAAATCATGTGCGACAATAAAGCTGCTATACAGATCTCAGAAAATCCAGTCCAACATGATCGAACAAAACATGCGGAGGTAGATCGACACTTCATTAAGGAGAAAGTGGAGGCAGGTATCATAGAGCTCCCGTATATAGCATCGAAAGATCAACTCGCAGATATTCTCACAAAGGCAGTCAACGGAAACGCGTTTAGTAGCTGTTTGAGCAAGTTGAGTATTGGTGACCCCACTACTCAACTTGAGGGGGAGTGTCGGAAAGGAGAAAATAGATAGTATAGGGACTAGTGTGTAAAATGGTGCCCTATATAAACACCATTCTTGTATCCCTAATGTCTTGTACAATACAATTTCTCAATACAATTCAAACCCAAATCAGAGATTTTCTCTATACCAAACAACAAACACGAGGTACTTTCATGGCATGATCAATAAGAGGCGTGTTTCTAATAATATTCCGGGTCTGCTGGTTAATGGTGAGTGGGTGTCGAAACCGACAGAGGTTAAAAAGGAGGTGCTTAATTTTTTTAGGAGTAAATTTGTGGAGAGCATGGCGTCGAGGCCTAAGCTTGAGTGCTTCGGATTGAGATAGCTTGAGGAGGGGGGATAGATGTGGCTTGATTGCTCGGTTTTCTGATAAGCAAATCAAAGAGGCTATCTTTGAGTGTGGGGATGACAAGGCGCCAGGACCGGATGGTTTTAACTTCAGATTAATCAAGCATTTCTGGGAGCATTTTGAGGGTGACTTTAGTAAGATTTTCTAGCATTTTTTTGACTCGAGCAGTTTTAACAGGGGGTGGGGTCTTCTTTTATTACTTTAGTCCCAAAGAATAGTTCCCCGATAGAGTGGGGAGATTATCGGCCTATTAACCTTATTGGGGTAATCAGTAAGGTGGTTTCTAAAGTTTTGGCGAATAGGCTTAAGGATGTGATGGGGAAAATTACGTCAGAGACGCAATCTGCGTTGCTAAGTGGTCGGTATATTTTGGACGGGCCCCTAATGATCAACGAGGTGCTATCTTGGGCTAGAAGGGTTGGTAAAGAATTCTTCTTTTTCAAGATTGATTTTGAAAGGCTTATGATAATGTGCATTGGGATTTCTTGCTTAATGTTATGACTCAGATGGGATTCCCTGATATATGGTGTAAATGGATTCGTGGGGTCTTAATGTTAGCTAGATCGTCGGTGTTGGTAAATGGGTCGCCGAATTTTGAGTTTGACTGCGAGAAAGGGATAAGGCAAGGTGATCCGATTTCCCCTTTTTTATTTATTTTGGTTATGGAGGCTTTTTCTGGTTTGCTCAAGAAAGCGTGTTGTAACACCCCGACCACGTAATATAACAAACCGCGGCGGTAACGTCGGGGAGTCATGTCACAGAATCATTGTTTCACAACACATGATATTTGAAGTTTTGTTTTATTCCATTAATAGATTCATTGTTTTAAAATAAACCAAATAAGTACAAACAATTTTCTTTCATGTTTTAAAGTCGCTAAGGCACGAGTCCATCCTATGTATAGCATGCAATCAACAATCGTCACATAATAGAACCTGAAACATATGTGAAAAACAGTTAGCATAAAAAGCCGGCGAGTACATAGGTTTTGTATGTCAAATTCATGGCTTTGAATTTATATTGCAATACCTCGTCCAACCTCGAGAGTCGACGAATATAATCCTTGAAATCAAAAAGTGTTTGATATTGCAATATATATTTTATCAACTTTGTAAGTTGATATAAGCAAAACAAAACCTTTGTAGCCATGAATCTTGACCGAAAACATTTGTTTTGTAAAACCAAGTAGTAAATCGTCTTGAAAGTAAACATTGTATGGTTTATATCTTTAAGTGAAAATCATTGCGTAGCATTGTTCAAAAACCATTCGTTCAAGTGATCTAGATAACGCTACGACATGTAATATGATAAAAGCACTTATATATAGGAAGTACTAGCGACGTATCCACCATGATTTTATCACATTACACCCGTCCTGTTATCTAATCACTTACCATAAACCAATCGTCCAAATCGTCCTTGTTATAAACCAAATTGTTATTCGTCCGTGTTATAAACCAAATTGTCATTCGTCCGTGTTATAAATCAAATTGTCATTCTTCCGTGTTATAAACAAATTGTCAATTGTCCTTGTTATAAACCAATCGTCATTCGTCCGTGTTATAAACCATTTGTCATTCGTCCTTGTTTTAATTGTGAAAACTTTTGGTTGTTCTTTAATGAACACATTCAAACCTGTGTGACTAGACTATACCACCCATGGGGTATCTTTAATAGACCATGAAAGGTCTCTTTAAATCGACTAACAAATCAACACATGATTTGTTAAAATAACAGATTCTGTAGTTACCCCAAACTATCCACCAAAAATCCAGTGGATAGCCCGATAACGGGATTGTCAGTCCTATGGTACCATAACATACTACTGGTAGGCTTGATCAAAGCTAATGAATGTAATTCATGTTATGAATTAACGCACCAACAAGTTCGTTCACATTATTGAAATCGTTGTGTTTTATATAATCCATAGTCTTTGTTTTGAAAATTTGAAAAGCATTTAGCACATATGAGTCACCCCAAAACAATTGAAAGCATAAAAGAGGGGAGCTATGTACTCACTTGGGATTGAAAAGTATCCTTGAATCAAGTGAAATATCAAATCTTCGAACGTGTCCTAACATCGGGTAACTATGTTAAAGTATCGGTACATAATCGGGGGAACTTTAATAGAATGAGGTCTTGTAAACCAAATGAGTGTTGGAACTCATATGAAATGGTTTAACAAAGTCTACATTCTGATTTGGAATGAATCCTAAGTGCTTTTGACCCGTTATGACCCGTTAAGGTAGTTTACGCTACTTTAACGTGTCATTTGCGTAAAAGTATGGTCGGATGGTCAAACTAGTCCTATGATAAGTCTTACATGCCTAAATATGTTTAATAATGTTGCAATATCAGTTTAAGTGTCAAAAATTAGGTTACATATGCTTAAATGGATTTATGCGCAAAAAGGGCATTTTGGTCATTTTTAGGCATATAACTATCAACCTATCATAGGACTAATCAAACGACGTGACCATAAGGTATAACCTCAGGAGGTTATTCCCTATACAACTATGGTCACCTACATGTGTTTGGTCGGATCCTATGATCGACCAAACGGGTCGGATTCGAAAGTCAAAGCGGTGGTCAAACCTCGACTTACGACCCTATATAAGCACTAAACTAGAAGTGACGAGTTAAACATGTCAAAACATGTTTAACTTAGTTGGAAAAACTGATTTGGTATCAAAACAATTTTTGATACCCAAAAATAGTTCCGTCACATAATTGTGCATTTTGACCGAAACTTTGACTCGTCACTTCGACTAGTCAACGTGGTAATCAGTAGGTATAATATGTGACACCTGTGTCACTTCAACCATCATAAAAATACCAAACCAATGAAATATTGTGTTTCATACTTGGGATTTGTATAAATATATGTATCGTTTGCACATATCAATTCTTGTTCGATTTCGAGCTTTAAATCGCTTTCTGGAAGGTTATACGCAATCTAATGCATAAATACAACTAGTTTAATGCAACAAACACTCCGGAATAGTGAAATAGTCTTAAAATACCTTAAATAACCTTTACATAACTTAGAAATAAGTTTTGGAAGGTTTGGTGTGGCGAAATCAAGTTTATTCACTCACAGGGACTATTTGCGTCAACTTCCAAAAGTCTGTCGTTTCATAAGGAAACGTACAGTTCGGAACATGATAATAAGCTAAACATACCATAAATAACCTAAACATCGCTTAGAAATAAGCTTTGAGTGGTTCGGTGTGTAAAAATATGCTTATTTGATCTTACAGGGACTAAAAGTGTCAAAAACGGTGTAAGTTTGCATTTTCGCGCATATCTTACGTTCTGACCACATTTGGACATCCAAAATTTTTGTACACACTAAAATATTTTTATTTTAGTGATCGGCATGCAAAAATACCATTCGTCGCTTAATTTGGTTCGTTTTCGCGTCCGTTTGAGTTTCGTCGTAATTTAACGAACAACGCGACCGTACGACCAAACGAGCCGACATCTGAGAGTTTTCCAAGGACATTTTGAGTCCTCTAAAATTTATTGACCTTGTAGAGCCTTGAAAATGGCTTAACGGGGGTCAAAAGGGGCTGAAATGAGCTTAAACCAAGTGCAGGGACCTGAACTGTAATTATTGAAACTATGGCTGATCTGGGAGGGCCACACGGGCCGCGTAAGCCCATCCCATATGTTTACGCGGGCCGCCTAAAGACCCCAGTGACCAAAAATTAGTTTTTTCAGCAACAGTTTGATAATTCAGGGGCTGTTATGCAAAGATCTTTGTGTGATGAGCAAGTTAACACCTCCCCAAGGCTTTGAATCTGCTTGTGACAATTGTAGGGCCATAATTCTTGCTTGGTGGTTACACAAACATGTGTCATGATCTTGTAACTTTGCAACAAGTATAAATAGCATGGCCAATTCATTGTTTTTCCTCACACTTGATCTAAAATTCTCTAAGTTGGAATTCTATAACTTCATACCTGAGAGATTATAAGATCAAGTTCAAGAAAGGACCTTTTGTAAGCCTTCTTTCATTCTTTTATTGCTTTTTAGCTTAAAAAGTCAAACAGTGTTTGACTTTCAGTTTGACCAGTCAATGGTCAACGCAAATTTCGGTTGAACTTTGAAACGTGATTGTAATCACGATGGTTATAATCCTTAGCGATTATACCCACTGATTACCACGCTAACTAGGTGTAGTGATGAGTCAAGTTTCGGTCAAAATGCGTTTTAGCACGCATTTTGCCACGAAACTACTTTTAGGTATCAAGACACCTTGTTTTGATACCAAATCAGTTTTCTAAGTTAGTTAAACATGTTTTGACATGTTTAACTCGTCACTATTAGTTTAGTGCTTGTTTAGGGTCGTAAGTTAAGCGGTCTAAACAACCGCTTAGAATTTCGAACCCGACCCGTTTGGTCGATTATTAAGATCCGACCAAGCATGATTAGTGATCATAGTTGCATAGGGAATAACCATTGAGGTTATACCTTAGGATCACATAGGATTGGTTAGTCATTTGCTAGTTAGCTTGTATGCCCATAGAAAATGACCAAAATGCCCTTTTAAAGCATAAATTCATAATGTGCATATGTGAACATATTTTTGACATCTAATCTGATTTAGTAACATGTTTAAGTATAATTGGGCATGCAAGACTTAACATAGCACATAGTTAACCATCCGAACATAGTTTTGCGCAAACGACGCATTATAGTAGCTTATACTACCATAATGGGTCGAAACGGTTCAAAAGCACTTAGGTAGACTTTCAATTCAGAATGTTAGCTCTATTAAATCATACCATATGAGTTCAATTACTCATTTGATTTATAGAACATCATTCTACCCTATTTCCCGATTTAGGATCCGATTATTAACATAGTTACCTATATTAGGTGTTGTTTGATCCCGTACTCCCTCTAGCTTTACTTGGTTGTTGTTCAAGACTTCTAAGCACCCTCAAGTGAGTACATAGTCCCCTCTTTTACTGTTTTCAAATGTTTTGGGGTGAAGCATGTGTACCTATCTATTATTTTCATGATTTCAAAGTATAATTGCTTATACATGTTAATACTTATCTTTTGACAAACTGAATTATTATTGATGGTTTAAATACTGATTTTTCAAAAATTATAAAATTAATTGTTGGAATAGTACTTATTTTGTTCACCAGACCAGTTAGTAGTATGATATAGCGCTATAGGATTTGACACCCCATTCCTGTTGTCATGGAATGTCTGAAACCAATTTGTTTCTCCATCCAAATAGGGATTGCCTTTGTGGTATCCCTATAGTCTCAAAGGTGTATTTTGATGCACTAGGTCTGAATGAATTCTTAAGTCACATTATTTTTGTATATTTTATTATACTCCCAAAAGTATAGTTTGATATACTCTCATTTGTGATATTGTACAAAACAACATATATTTTGTTAACTACCAAAACATATTTTAAATATGTTAATTATTAAACCAAAACATAGTTTAATATGTTATACATAAATCCAAAGTATACTTTTGATATACTATCGAAAACGATTATTTTGACAACTAAAGTATATTTAATATACTATCTGTTTAACGATTTTGGAACCGAAATATATTTTGATATATTACCTAATCGACTTTCTTAAAACCAAAGTATATTTTTATATATACTAAAAACATTTTATCAAAACATTATTTTATAAACTCATTTTATTTAATTATTTATTTATGCATCATTCTTTTATATCATCAAATTTCTTATAAATTTTCGCATGATTTATAAAGAAAACATTTTTAGGTTCATGACTACTTTTATTAAACATTCTTTTAAACTTATAAGTCATGAACTATGCATAAATAAAACCTATGTATCTCACAGGAATTTTTATGCTGACGTACCTATTTTTACACATGTTTCAGGTGGTGCTATGTGATGATTGTTGATACATGCTATACATAGGATGGACTCGTGCCTTAGTGACTTTAAAACTTGAAAGATAATATCTGTAATTATCTAATTTGTACTAAAACAATGAGTTAAATAATTCAATAAAACGAAATTATTTAATCCATGGTTGTGAAACAATGATTCTGTTACAACACTCCCCGACGTTTCCGCCACGTTTTGTTGTTTTACGTGGTCGGGGTGTGACATAATTGCAAAAGATTATAACCATCGTGATTACGATCACGTTGCAAAGTTCGATTGAACTTTGACTAGACCAATTCATGGTCATAACTAAAAGTCAAACGGTAGTTAAACTGTTTGACTTTCAACTTAAAATATCTAAAAGAAATGAACAAGACTAGGATAGAACACTTACTTGTGTTCTAGGATCCAAGAATGCTCAGTAGGAAGCCTCCAAAAGATTGTAGCCTCCAATTTAGAGCAGATGTGAGAAGATTGAAAGAAATGAGCAAGTTGGAATGCTTGAAAGCCTTGTTATTTATAGGACCCGAGAATGCACAAAATCATGCCAAGTGTTTGGAGTGGTGAGCAAGGATGAATAAGATCATTACAAGTGCTAGTATTAGGTTAAAAGGCTTGGGGATCACTTATCTTGGCCTTCCACACATGTAAAACCAAAGGACTGATCAAAAAAGCTATTGGGGAGGGTTTACGGACCACAAAAGGTTGAGGATCGTAAGCCTGCAGCAAGGGCAAAGGTTTGAAAATTGACAGCTTTGGTCCCTTAACTTGTTTTGTCGCGTTTTGGTACTTCTAGCACCCGTTTTGGGTATATAAGGCTCTGCCTATAGAAATTTATGTAGGAAGGCATACCCTCCGTCTACTCTAGTTGCTTTCCGAAACATGCTTTGGGAAACCAAAAAACCAAGAACCTAGTCCACAACACAACATCCGAGCGACCATACAAAAAAAAAAAAACAATACAATGTATGCTAAATAACCAACCAACCTCCTATATTCTTGAGAATGAAATAAAATGCAAATTTTAAGGTGAATCACAGGTCAACAATCGAACAAAATGTCTTCATTGAGTTGTTACCATATAGAACACGAGAGGCCATGTAGCCGGCCTTTGAGGAGACCGTGTGTTACTCAAGTCTCTTCCATGATTAGTCTTTCTCAATGACAACCATATTTTAAGATCTTTAATTTTTTCTAGTGGACTGGAACTTCAGTGTTACCCGGTGTCGATGTGTCACACCCCGATATTTCCACGTATTACCGGTGGGCCCGGTGGGGAGTATCGTGACGTAGTTGATATCATCATAGTCAAAAATCACAGTTTAAATGCACAGCGGAAGTCTAAAAGTAATTTATACAAACCGAATTTAAAGTAACATAAAATATTACACAACGGAATGTATTGGATCCACAGGCGGATCAAAACAAAAGATGTATTGTTCAACAGACTTAAAGTGATAAAAGCTTGCAAGACTCTTTATTTATTCACTCAGGAGTTCCAGCCCATTTCGCTTAGTACCTGCACTTAAACTTTTTGAAAATACGTCAGTTTACACTGGTAAATACAATTAACTGACCCTTTTAAAAAAACATCTTTAGAAAATTTATTTAAATGCACAAGGCACAAATATTCTTTTATAACTTGGGACAATTATTTAAAATAATATTGTATACAGTTTTTACATGTTTGTCGTCCATTCAGGACCCGGTTAGAAGAGCCGGATTAGATTAATTGACACGCCACAAGTATATGCCCACAAGAGAGTGAGATACCATTTATACATACGCAACAGTCTGGTGTATGCCTACACCCCGTGCATAAGCCGTGGCCATTTCTAATAAATGAGCCGATGATATCCAGGACATGGTCATTACCCCCCAAAGGCATTGCATCAAACAAAACAGATTAAAACTGGTTATGTAAATGTATTAATCACAATCTGATTTAAATAACTACATACCCGACCAAGCGGTATTATTATAATACCGTATCCCAAGCCCGTATAACGGAAAATATGTTAAAAGTATTTACCTGAGCAAATTATAATTTAATCTCAGCCGTATAACAATCAGCAAGTGCAAATAGCTTTTACTAGGCACCTAAATCTGGAAGGAAGGATTTAATATAATATTAGATTCCTAACGGGTCTTACTTAAGTTTAAACTTAGACCGGTTAGTTTTAATGAAAGGTTTACGGATCAAAACGCACGATTAAGCGAAGACCGGATTAGAATGTGATTTAGACCTGACAAGTATGAAGACTTGTATAATATGGGTAAACTAAACACATTCTGGATTTTGAAATACAAATGATAAGGTTTGACCCGTTTTGGTTAATTTATGTAAACTAGTTACATAAACCGTACCGAACGTGAATATGCATAACGGGTAACCAAAAGAGTCATATACAGGTTTCACAAGTTAATATGCTTAAAATATGTTATGATATCATTAGGATACCTTCCATTATGCCCAAAACGAATTTAAAACCAAATTAAGTCCCGTAAGGGTATTTTGATCATTTTAAAGTTTATAAAAGAGGTTAATTAGTAACCTGAGTTTCTGGTCTAAAATAATCAGTAAAAATATTTATTTTAATAAGTTATATCAGTAAGATATCACACATATGTGAAATTTTTCGTTTATGACCAAACTATGCACCGAAAGGGCATTTTGGTCATTTCACATATGCTTTAAGGGTCAAATTTGGAAAGCTGAGTTTTAAACTTTTACATACTATTAAAGTATATAAATTTATTCATAACATCAGTAGGTATTAAGTCTTAGGTGCTAAATATGGTTTTAAACCATACTATGCGCCTAAATCGCATAAAAGTCGGTATTTGACGATATTCGGGTTAATTAAGGAAATCTGAGATTTTGATCAGCCTCTACTGTTTAAAATAATTTATTTGATGTATAAAATCAGTAGAAAAAGGTTTGATATGTAAACGATGTGTAAAACTCATTTTATTAGCAAAAAGGGCATAACCGTCAATTACCGAGCCTATGCAAGAAACCTACGTTATGATCAGTTTAAAATTTAACAAAAATTTCCAAAAATTCATAAATATTATATCTTAACAGTGGGTAGAAAGTTTGGTGTCAAAATTTGGGTTTAAATAAGTTTTATGCCAAAAATGCCGTGTAATTAATAAAAAGCTTTCATTTTACGATATCGCGCATAACTTCTATTTTAGACCATAATCTGATGTCAAACTTTTAGGAAATACTTAAATATCAGTAATAAAGGTTTTTGTCCTCTCACATTTTCAAAAATCTCGTTTTAATATCAAAAGGGCATAATGGTCAACATTTAAGCATTTAACGGAAACATGCAATGGACTAGGATTTCTATGGAACCAAGTTGTATAACCTCAGATGGTTATACTAACCTATAATATGGTCCTAAAGGAACCCTAAGGCATATCTAAAACAAGCTAAATCGGGTCAGAACTGAAAATCAAATCAAAAGTCTACTTTTGCGACTTTCGGTTCCGAACCGAGCCTAAACTCAGAATTGTCGGGTTGAACATGCTTAGACATGTTCTTATATTATTTACCAAGTCATTTTATTGTTAAAACATGTTCCATAACCTCTGCATTGTTAGTTATGAATTCATTTGTGAAAATTGACCCGTTTGACTTTTTAATATAAAGTTTGACCCGACAATTGACCAAGTAAAAGTGATAATCAGTAGGTGCCCTTTTAAGGGTTTATTACCTACATAATTACCAAGTAATAGCCACTTTTAATT
The DNA here is from genome assembly GCA_030545235.1 of Helianthus tuberosus. Taxonomy (NCBI): domain Eukaryota; kingdom Viridiplantae; phylum Streptophyta; class Magnoliopsida; order Asterales; family Asteraceae; genus Helianthus; species Helianthus tuberosus. The sequence goes on from CM060417.1 coordinate 39,951,460, forward strand.
TGAATAATGGCTGGACCGTTTGTGATTAACCACAAAGTCAAAGCTTAATCACGATAACTTTGACTTTCGGTCATTAAGCTAATAAAACTTGAACTTAGGGAGCTAAGAACACTTACTAGGGTACTTAGCATGAGTATTGAACTTTAGAAAACTTCCTTGAGCTCCAGGAGGCTCCAAAGAGTGATTTGTGAAGTGATTTCAAATGTGCAAATGAACAAGTGCAAACAAAGGGCCTTATATAGGATTTTTAGAGCTCCAAGATCATTCCATCTGCAAATCTATAGTAACCAGATGATCCCATGTGTCCCTAGTGCATGAAAAACTATTGGCTCAGACCATGGTATCGAAAAATTGCATGCAAAAGGCGGTGTAACAGGCTGAACATGTAGTTGTCCTTATTTTTGCTCGCTGGCACTTCTCACGCGGGCCGCATAAGACTCTTAAGGAGTCTACGCGGGCCGCAAGGCTCCTTCTCAACTGGAAAACAACTTTTGTTTATTGCAGTTTCAGTCCCTGGTTCATTTTAAATTAAAATAACTTTCGTTTATTGCACTTATGACCCCCATAGTTAACTTTTAAGGGCCTTGGGTCATAAACTAACTCCGTTAAGCTCCCGGTTAGTAGTACGATCACCCGAAGAGTCTCTAAAGAGCGTAGAAACCCTACAAAATCATTATTTATTATATATGGATGCATAATGAAGTATTACAAAGCTTTGGGATAATTAAAAGGTCACTCAGAGGTAACGTTTAACATGTTGACACGTTTAACCCTTAAGCTTTGTAAAATTTTCAATTTAAGCACAAACGGCTTTCTATGCCCGACAATTTTATTCATCAAAGAATACGAATATCTTACGAGATCATTCAGAGGCATGCGCTTGGCATGATGACATGTTTGATCCTTGTACTTACATATTTACATTGTTTGACAAGTTTTAATCCCTCCAGATCAATCCATTACACTTTTAAAGTCCATGACACGTGCCTTTATTATATTGGTTGTGATTTTACGAGGTGTTACACGATGTTAACCTACAGTTGGCCATTTTCTAAAAAGGTAAATGTTAGCAAATAAAAGGTGTAGTTCACTGTTCACGTTCCAGAGTTGGAGATAGCCTCGAAGCATTATAAACATCTTTTTTATAGTTGGTAATAAAGCTAATTAATTTAGGCAATGCGCAAATATTAATGTTGAACCCTGAAAAGAATGTCTTTCACAAGCTAATAAAAAGTTTGAGATGGGTATTGGGTTGTTGCTGGAGACTTCAACTCGGTTAGGGATCAATCTGAGAGGAAGAACTCTGCTTTTTACTCTGTTGCGGCTAGGGATTGTAATACCTTTATTATTGCTGATGCTAATTTGTTTGAATATGGTCTTAGAGGCAGGAAATTTACTTTTGTCTCGGGAGATAAATGGAGCCGTATTGACCGTGTTTTTGTGTGTTGGAGATTTTTAAATGATTGGCCCAAGGCGGAATATAGGGCGTTGGGTAGAGATAAATCGGATCATAGCCCGTTAATTCTGAAGATTGTCTCAAAGAATTATGGTCCGAAGCCGTTTTGTTTTTTTTTAACTCGTGGATCGATAGAGAGGACTTTGATGAGGTTATGACTAAAGCTTTGGGTGATTTTGTGGGGATAGGGGATCTGGATGTATGTCTGCTACATAAGTTTAAATATTTGTGACATGTCATTAATTCTTGGAAAAATAAGAAGAAAGAGTTAGAATCCGAGGAAGAGTCGGGGTTAAAGAAGGAGTTAGAGGAGTTGGATGTTGTAGTAGAGGAGAGAGACCTTACCGAAGTGGAGGAGTGGGTTTTGGAGGCGTCTAAAAAAGATTATTAGAACTTGAAGACTTCAAAGCTAAAGATTTAAAGCAGAAGACAAGAAGTAGGTGGGCTATGATCGGGGATGATAACACGAGGTACTTTCATGGCTTGATCAATAAGAGGCATGTTTCTAATCATATTCCGGGTCTGCTGGTTAATGGTGAGTGGGTGTCGAAATCGACGGAGGTTAAAAAGGAGGTGCTTAATTTTTTAGGAGTAAATTTGTGGAGAGCATGGCGTTGAGGCCTAAGCTTGAGTGTTTTGGATTAAGACAGCTTGAGGAGGGGGATAGATGTGGCTTGATTGCTCTGTTTTCTGATAAGGAAATCAAAGAGGCTATCTTTGAGTGTGGGGATGACAAGGCTCCAGGCCCAGACGGTTTTAACTTCAGATTTATCAAGCATTTTTGGGAGCATTTTAAGGGTGACTTTTGCATTTTTATGACTCGATCAGTTTTAACAGGGGGTGGTGTCATGGCCCTCGGCCCCGGTTTGACCCGGTTCAGGAGCCGCGGGACAGAAAATCCCGTGGTATCTAATTAGGTGTCAGCGGAAGTCTTTTTAAACAGGATCGATTATTATTAAAACTGCTTGTTTTTATATAATATAGGGATAAATCCCATAATTTACAATAAAGTGATTTCACTGGGAAATCTTTATTTCTCAAAACATGTTTCTTTATTTATTTACATTGAGCCACTTCCTTGAGCTTGTAGTGCTTTATGGCACTTTTCCTAGATCATAACAGATCACCTGAAACATGTTTGAAAAAGGTTTTGTCAGCGGGAAATACTGAGTGAATCATTCTATTTTGCATAATGATGCATAGTTAATAATTACAGCATAAGAGCGATTACAATGGCTTTTATCTTATCTTTATCTGGCTCTATGTCACAATGGTGACATGTCACAATGGTGACGATGGCCATACCACTATTAGATCAATGAACCTAAATAGTGACGATTATCCCTGTAGGTCAATGAACCTAACAGTGATTATCCCGAGTAGGTCAATGAACCTAACTGGGAGAAATTAGTAATGTGCACAATACCCCACTAACCAGTAATTCAAGATATCCACGACTTAGTCCCTGTAATTATAACTTTTGAAAATAATTTGAGGTATTGTAAAATAGTTGATAAAAAGAGAATGACTCACATTGTAGATTTAACGAGCAGAGTATAAGCCTACTGATTAGCCTTTTTAACCTAATTTAAATAACAATGCACACACAACAGGTTAGTAACTAATACAGCAGTTACGACAATTCACGAGATTAAACCCTCACAACGATTTATTAGTGCAATACTTAACAATTCAGCGGATTCACAACGAATGACAGAGTATAGTCCGAATTCGAGCAGTACTCAAACATTCAAGTCGAAATCACTATGAATTAACAAAGTATAATCTCAATTTGAGCGGCACTTAAACAATCGTTGGATAGTTAGAATCGATCGGACGTTTAATCGTAATAGCGATCGAGTTATTACCCTGATTGTGGCAGCAATTAGTGATTGTGTGTGTTTAGTGAACTGTTTCTGTGATAACTCAGTCTACGTAACTCGAATTTACGTCGTTCCAAAGACAGAATTCAAGTCCCAATGCCCAGTATTTATACGTGAAAAGTTGTTCCCCCGCGTGTCGCGGAAGAAGTCGTGACCCCTGTCGCGACTCGCCTGGGGTGTCGACCTAGCCTAGAGTAGCCTTGTCACTAGTATAGGCTTGATGAATTGACAGTTCGTTAATTTGAAACGTATACAACGCATTTTAGAGATAATTATCAACTTAGGGTTTACCCCTCTTTAGTTTTAGGGGCCCTAATCCTGATTCTAAATGTTTTGAAAATTTTAGGGTTTGTTCAGAATTACTTGGGTTTCTCAATTAGGGTTTCCTATTGGTCAAATTAATTTAATAATTATGACTTTTTGATGAGAGTTGTTACAGGTGGGGTCTTCTTTTATTACTTTAGTCCCAAAGAATAGTGCCCCGACAGAGTTGGGAGATTATCGACCTATTAACCTTATTGGGGTAATCAGTATGGTGGTTTCTAAGGTTTTGGCGAATAGGCTTAAGGGTGTGATGGGGAAAATTACGTCAGAGATGCAATCTGCGTTTCTAAGTGGTTGGTATATTTTGGACGGGCCCCTAATGATCAACGAGGTGCTATTTTAGGCTAGAATGGTTGGTAGAGAATTCTTCTTTTTTCAAGATTGATTTTGAAAAGGCTTATGATAATGTGCATTAGGATTTCTTGCTTGATGTTGTGACTCATATGGGATTCCATCATATATGGTGTAAATGGATTCGTGGGGTCTTAATGTCAGCTAGATCCTCAGTGTTGGTAAATGGGTTGCCGACTTTTGAGTTTGACTGCGAGAAAAGGATAAGGCAAGGTGATCCGATTTCCCCATTTTTATTTATTTTGGTTATGGAGGCTTTTTCTGGTTTGCTCAAGAAAGCGTGTGCTATTGGTTCGTTTGATGGGGTGCGGCTTCCGAATAGTGGTCCTATTATCTCTCACTTGTTATATGCGGATGATGACATTTTGTTGGGAGATTGGTCCGTTTTTAACTTCAAGAATATGAAAAGGGTTGTTAGGATCTCCTTCTTATGTTCGGGTTTGAAAATAAATCTATATAAATCGGTGTTGTTCAGGATTGGGAATGTCACACCCCAACCGATTGCGGAATCATCGGAGTGTGGCACTAAGTGAATCAGATTGCTCAAGAGAATCCATAACGACTAATTTAGTGACAATATTTAACAAGTTCATTATCCCATACTAATAAACAAATATTCACAAAAAGTCATACAGATTTCATGTCTCTCAAACAATACAAATCCGACAACTTAGATTTTAGATGGGTTTCTAAAGTAGCCTATCTTGATTCGAGTTAACCTCCGATTAACCTACAACATACGTTAAAATAATGTCAATACAAAAATGTATTGGCGAGTATACAGGTTTGATATAGTAGTAAAGTAGATAAAAGCGCTGTGAATTTCCACATACATAAACGAGATACAATACAACATATATACTAACAAGACAAACACTCAAGCTAAGTCCTGAGATGACTACGAAGGAGAGGTGTGAAGTCCCTTAACTAGACCCCGTCGGGTGTGAGTCGAACTATAGTACCATACTAGCTAAGGTGGAACATCAACGAGTAAAAGTCCTAGCGCATATGTATCAAGCATCACGTGTAAATATGTATATTGGTCATTCGCGTGTGAAAATCAGTTTAAGCATGCAGTGTGTGTTTTGATAAGTGTGTTTATGTATGAACGTATGTTACACCCCAGAAGGTGCGTTTTAGAGCAAAAAGGGGTCAAGTATACTCACAGTGCGTGCTTAGCGAGTAAACACGGTCTGGAATAGAGTGGAGAGGGCGCCGGGTCAGCCTGCGTGCGGGAACAGAAGTGCGTAAGTCCTTTAAAGTGCTGAAACGGTCAAATCAGAGTGTCGAGTGGTGAACAGGCTCCTTGTACGAAGCGTGCCTTCATACGAAGGTGGTGGCTTCGTACAGTCGGCTTGTTCCGTGTTCCAAAATCGAGTGTTCTTCACGCCGTGCTTCGAGAAATCGGGTGTTCATCCCTCCAACCTTAAGCTACTGATTAAACTTAGGCCGGAGAGGTCTTTGTTTAAGTCACGGGTGGGAAATGGACTGTGATGTGCGAAGTCAGTGCCTTCGCACGAAGCCGGGCTTCTCACAGAACAGTCCAGCTTGCATTCGTGACTGTTCTTGGTGTTCGGATCTGTGTTTTCGCCTGAATTGTAACAACCCGACTTTCTGAAGTCAAAGTGTTGGGTCCAGAGTTTTACGCTTATCTTTATTGTATTTATTTATGTTTGTTTGGTTAGATTAGCACATGGGCTTGGGATAGGCCATATGGGCCAATGGGGTAGAGGCTCCACTATAAATAGTCATGACTAGATTATTAGGGTAGAGCTCTCCCATAGTGTCACCATGTAGCTCCCAAAAGGAGAACCTTGTACCCGACAATCCTAGAGATTGTGTGCAAGGTTCTCGAAGATCGTACCAGACAGTCTTCGAGACAGTGTGCGATCTAAGCAGCGACACTACGTTATGTAATGAATATTTTCTTTTTGTTCATTCGGTTCGATCTTATATTCCGCGTTCGATTGAACCGTCGAGTGATATCTCGGGTTTTTCGGGACTAACAAGTGGTATCAGAGCCATTGAAGTCTTTCAAAGGTTCGGTTTTGATATCACTCGAAGAACAAGAAGAAGCGTTGCACAGTGTTGTGTCGGGGGATGAATGTTCGTCAAAGGTTCAGTCGCCGTTGAAGATGGTGTCGGCTCGACGACAACTGAACAGAGGAGATTGTCTTATAACGGAGGATAATCGGAGTTCGCGTCGGAGAAGAATGAATGGTGAGCCGTAGGTGATGATGAACATTGTGCTTGTGATGAACGTCGGAGAGTTACGATGTCCGGAGATGTTTATCGGTATGAAGAAGATGGCGGCTAGTACACATGGTGGTTCCGGTGAAATGCACGGTGGTAAAGGATATGATGGATTGAAAGAGTTGTGGCTGCTGGTTCGTGCGTCTGTGAGACTCCAGCGACTGAAAATGGTGGAATATGGCTCATGATGGTGACAATTATGTGGGTTGCGGTTATGTGAAGGTGGTTCCAGTCGTAGTTCTCAGGTGATGACGGCTGATGTTTTTTATTCATGGTAGAAAGAGACAAAAGAAAGGTAATGATGAGATGATGATGAGTAATGTTGTTGTCTGCTGTTGATGATTAATGATGGGATAAGTTGTCCGATGATGTTTATGAATATTTCCGATTGTTTTTTGAATTTTAATCTGATGATATTTGATTTTTCCGATGAAATATCAAATGAATCAAATGAATCGGACGACAATTGATGACATCAGCAAGTCAAGAGAATGTTGGGGAATGTTTATTGGCGGCTGCACATGATGTCTATTCAGAAACCCTAAGGAATGTGAACCGTCAGATGTGGGAAAGATCAACGGTCAAAGGTGTGATGAAATTCAATTTTTTTAGTGCAACATTCTGTGGACCAACTTTGGAGCTGAACATCTTTGCTATTGGACCGAACAATGTTAGCCCAAAAAGACATGAGCCCAGGTAAAATTGTCTTGTTTCATCCGTGATTATCAGACATCATCACACAACTTCAAATATTTTCCATTCGAGATACATCTAATCATTTTGGATAACAAATTTTTAAATGTTCAACACATTTCATCCGAGACCCTTTTCAATCATTCGACATCGTTCGACATCATCATTTTACATCCGAGATTGACATCATATATCATCTCGGACAACAAACAATCCGAGATATATTTCAAGCCCGAGATCAACTTTATATTTCATTCGAGATCGGCATCCGAGATATTTCACAATTCATAACCTTTCCATCTGAGATCAAGCCTCATCCGAGATACGTTGATGTTCATTACTGGGCCACTAAAAGGAGAAGACCCAAGACTGGAGACCATCTAAACTGCAATAAAGATAGCATAAAACTAGGGGGAGATTGTTAGGTCCAGAGTTTTATGCTTTATCTTTATTGTATTTATTTATGTTTATTTTGGTTTAGATTAGGTCTTGGGCTTGGGCTAGGCCATGTGGGCCAATAGGGTAGAGGCTCCTATATATAGTCTTGATTAGGTTATTGTAGTAGAGCTTTCCTATTCTTGTAATCATGTAGCCCCAAATAGAGAACCTTGTACCCGACAATCCTAGGGACTGTGTGCAAGGTTCTCGAAGATCGTACCAGACAGTCCTTGAGACTGTGTGCGATCTAAGCAGCGACACTAAGTTTTGTAATGAAAAATATCTTTTTGTTCCTACGGTTTGATCTTATGTAACAACTCTCATCAAAAGTCCTAATTATTATTTTAATTTGACCAATAGGAAACCCTAATTGAGAAACCCAAGTAATTCTGCACAAACCCTAAAATTTTCAAAACATTTAGAATCAGGATTAGGGCCCCTAAAACTAAAGGGGGTAAACCCTAAGTTGATAATTATCTCTAAAAAGCGTTGTATACGTTTCAAATTAACGAACTGTCAATTCATCAAGCCTATACTAGTGACAAGGCTACTCTAGGCTAGGTCGACACCCCAGGCGAGTCGCGACAGGGGTCACGACTTCTTCCGCGACACGCGGGGGAACAACTTTTCACGTATAAATACTGGGCATTGGGACTTGAATTCTGTCTTTGGAACGACGTAAATTCGAGTTACGTAGACTGAGTTATCACAGAAACAGTTCACTAAACACACACAATCACTAATTGCTGCCACAATCAGGGTAATAACTCGATCGCTATTACGATTCAACGTCCGATCGATTCTAACTATCCAACGATTGTTTAAGTGCCGCTCAAATTGAGATTATACTTGGTTAATTCATCGTGATTTCGACTTGAATGTTTGAGTACTGCTCGAATTCGGACTATACTCTGTCATTCTTTGTGAATCCGCTGAATTGTTAAGTATTGCACTAATAAATCGTTGTGAGGGTTTAATCTCGTGAATTGTCGTAACTGCTGTATTAGTTACTAACCTGTTGTGTGTGCATTGTTATTTAAATTAGGTTAATCCAGGCTAATCAGTAGGCTTATATTCTGCTCGTTAAATCTACAATGTGAGTCATTCTCTTTTTATCAAATTACTTTCAAAATCATGTTTATTTTCAAAGGTTATAATTACAGTGATTAAGTTTATGTAATCACCAAGTTACAGCCGGTATGTGGGGTTTTGTATACATTACTTGATAATCTTCACCATTGGACAACGAGTTAGCCAAGGGGTGATATGACCATAGTCACAGACACCATTGGACGAATGGGCCAATGGGTCGAGTGACAATTACTGTGGGTAGTTGGTTTGATATCTGAAACATTGTAATTTCTCTTAATACTGTAAATTATAACAAATGTGTCATTTTATTAAAAAGAATGATTCACTCAGTATTTCCCTGCTGACAAAACCTTTTTCAAACATGTTTCAGGTGATCTGTTGTGAGCACAGGAAAAGTGCCGTGGAGCACTACAAGCTTAGAAAAGTGGCTCAATGTAAATAAATAAAGAAACATGTTTTGAGAAATAAAGATTTCCCAGTGAAATCACTTTATTGTAAATTATGGGATTTATCCCTATATTATATATAAACGAGCAGTTTTAATATTAATCGATCCTGTTTAAAAAGACTTCCGCTGTCACTTAATTAGATACCATCGGATTTCCTGCCTCGCGGCTCTGGACCGGGTCAAACCGGGGGCCAAGGGCCGTGACAGGAAAAAGGTGGTAAAGAACTTAACGAAATTCCTGTAGTCTCAGAATATCCGGATGTATTCCCATAAGAATTACCAGGATTACCACCAGATAGGGAGGTAGAATTTAGGATTCATCTAATTCTAGGAACTATACCGATAGCTAAGACACCTTATCGGTTAGCACCCACAGAAATGTTAGAACTGAAAACGCAATTAGATGAATTACTAAGTAAAGGATTCATACAACCTAGCTCATCCCCTTGGGGAGCGCCAGTGTTGTTTGTAAAGAAAAAGGATGGTTCAATGAGAATGTGTATCGATTATAGAGAATTGAATAAGGTTACAACTAAGAATCGATACCCATTACCTAGGATTGATGATCTATTTGATCAACTTCAGGGGGCTAGATATTTTGCTAAAATAGATTTACGCTCCGGATATCATCAATTGAAGGTACAAGAAGAAGACATACCTAAAACTGCTTTCAGAACTAGGTATGGTCATTATGAGTTTACAGTCATGCCTTTTAGATTAACGAATGCACCTGCTGCATTCATGGACATGATGAATAGGATCTGTAAACCATACTTGGATAAATTTGTAATCGTATTCATCGACGATATACTTATTTATTCCAAAAGTCAGGAAGAACATTGCAAGCATTTGCATGCACTCTTAACCTTGTTAAGAAAAGAAAAGCTTTATGCCAAATTCTCAAAGTGTGAATTCTGGTTAAAGAAAGTGAAATTCCTAGGACATATGGTGAATCACGAAGGCATTCACGTAGACCCTGCTAAAATAGAAGCAATTACTAAATGGAAGGTCCCACAAACAGCTATGGAAATTAGAAGTTTTATAGGTTTAGCTGGGTATTATAGACGGTTTATTAAGGATTTTTCCAAGATAGTCGTGCCATTAACTAAGTTAACCTGTAAAGCCACTAAGTTTGAATGAGGACATAAGCAAGAAGAAGCTTTTAAGATTTTAAAGCACCGATTGACGAATGCTCCAATTTTAGCATTACCCGAAGGAACAGAAGATTTTGAAGTATATTGTGATGCTTCAAAATTAGGATTCGGATGTGTGTTGATGCAGCGCAAGAAGGTAATTGTGTATGCCTCTCGGCAGTTGAAAAAGCACGAGGAGAATTATACGACTCATGACTTAGAATTAGGAGCCGTAATTTTTGCCCTTAAGATTTGGAGACATTATCTTTACGGAAGTAAATTTACTGTCTACACAGACCACAAAAGTTTAAAATATATATTTGGGCAAAAAGAGTTAAACATGAGGCAAAGGAGATGGATGGAAATCCTAAGTGACTACGACTGTGATATTCAGTATCACGAAGGAAAGGCAAATGTAGTTGCAGATGCCTTAAGTCGTAAGTATTATGAGAAACAACGACGACTTCGTGCTCTCAGATTAAATCTACAAATAGATTTAATGGAACAATTGAAGAATGTTCAAGTTACAGCAATCAAGGATGATGCTGAAGCAATGAAAGGACGAATGAAGGAATTAGAACAAGGAGCAGATGGAATTTGGAGATTCCACAAAAGTAGAATTTGGGTACCTAAGCAGGGAGATTTAAGACCCAAGATTTTGGAAGAAGCTCATAAATCTAGGTATACTATGCACCCAGGAAACAATAAAATGTACCAAGATTTAAGAAAGAATTTCTGGTGGATAGGCATGAAAAAGGATATAGCACGATATGTTTCTAAATGTCTTACTTGTTCACAAGTTAAGGCAGAACATCAGAAACCCTCAGGTTTACTACAACAATTGGAAATGCCAGTATGGAAATGGGAACTTATAACAATGGATTTTGTTACTAAATTACCCAAAACCAGAAAAGGTAATGATGCGATTTGGGTAATTGTGGATCGATTAACCAAATCAGCTCACTTTCTACCAATGAAAGAAACCTTTAGCATGGGAAGGCTGGCTAAATTGTATGTAGATGAAGTTATATCCCTACATGGAGTCCCACTCTCCATTGTTTCGGATAGGGATAGTCGTTTTACTTCTCATTTCTGGAAAAGTTTCCAGCAAGCTATGGGAACTCGACTCAATATGAGTACTGCATATCATCCCCAAACAGACGGACAAAGTGAAAGGACAATCCAAACTCTGGAAGACATGCTCCGAGCATGTGTAATAGATTTTGGTGGAAATTGGGATGATCACTTACCTCTGATTGAATTCTCCTACAATAACAGTTATCATTCAAGTATTGAAGCTGCTCCATTTGAAGCACTGTATGGAAGAAAGTGCAGAACTCCAGTATGTTGGGCAGAAATAGGAGAAAATCAATTATCAGGTCCAGAGATAGTACAAGAAACGACCAACAAGATTACTCAAATCAAGGAAAGATTGAAGACGGCTCAAGATCGCCAAAAGAGTTATGCCGACAATAGATGCAGGCCGTTAGAATTCCAAGTAGGAAATAAAGTACTATTGAAAGTTTCTCCTTGGAAAGGAGTAGTTAGATTCGGAAAGAAAGGAAAGTTAAGTCCAAGGTACGTAGGACCATTTTCAGTGATCCAACGTATAGGACCAGTTGCTTATCGGTTACAACTACCAGAAGAATTAGCTGGAGTACATGATGTATTTCATGTATCCAATCTCAAGAAATGCTTATCAGATGAATCACTGGTAGTACCTCTTCAAGATATAGAGGTAAACGAAAAGCTAAAATTTGTTGAGAAACCTCTTCAAATTGAGGATCGAAAGATTAAGTTTCTCAAACATAAACGACTAGTTTTAGTCAAAGTTAGATGGGATTCAAAGAGAGGAGCTGAATATACTTGGGAGCTGGAATCGGAAATGAAGAGAAAGTATCCTCATTTATTCCAGTAAATCTCGTGGACGAGATTTTTATTAAGGTAGGGAGAATGTAACAACTCTCATCAAAAGTCCTAATTATTATTTTAATTTGACCAATAGGAAACCCTAATTGAGAAACCCAAGTAATTCTGCACAAACCCTAAAATTTTCAAAACATTTAGAATCAGGATTAGGGCCCCTAAAACTAAAGGGGGGGGGGGTAAACCCTAAGTTGATAATTATCTCTAAAAAGCGTTGTATACGTTTCAAATTAACGAACTGTCAATTCATCAAGCCTATACTAGTGACAAGGCTACTCTAGGCTAGGTCGACACCCCAGGCGAGTCACGACAGGGGTCACGACTTCTTCCGCGACACGCGGGGGAACAACTTTTCACGTATAAATACTGGCCATTGGGACTTGAATTCTGTCTTTGGAACGACGTAAATTCGAGTTACGTAGACTGAGTTATCACAGAAACAGTTCACTAAACACACACAATCGCTAATTGCTGCCACAATCAGGGTAATAACTCGATCGCTATTACGATTCAACGTCCGATCGATTCTAACTATCCAACGATTGTTTAAGTGCCGCTCAAATTGAGATTATACTTGGTTAATTCATCGTGATTTCGACTTGAATGTTTGAGTACTGCTCGAATTCGGACTATACTCTGCCATTCGTTGTGAATCCGCTGAATTGTTAAGTATTGCACTAATAAATCGTTGTGAGGGTTTAATCTCGTGAATTGTCGTAACTGCTGTATTAGTTACTAACCCGTTGTGTGTGCATTGTTATTTAAATTAGGTTAATCAAGGCTAATCAGTAGGCTTATATTCTGCTCGTTAAATCTACAATGTGAGTCATTCTCTTTTTATCAAATTACTTTCAAAATCATGTTTATTTTCAAAGGTTATAATTACAGTGATTAAGTTTATGTAATCACCAAGTTACAGCCGGTATGTGGGGTTTTTGTATACATTACTTGATAATCTTCACCATTGGACAACGAGTTAGCCAAGGGGTGATATGACAATAGTCACAGACACCATTGGACGAATGGGCCAATGGGTCGAGTGACAATTACTGTGGGTAGTTGGTTTGATATCTGAAACATTGTAATTTCTCTTAATACTGTAAATTATAACAAATGTGTCATTTTATTAAAAAAGAATGATTCACTCAGTATTTCCCGCTGACAAAACCTTTTTCAAACATGTTTCAGGTGATCTGTTGTGAGCACAGGAAAAGTGCTGTGGAGCACTACAAGCTTAGAAAAGTGGCTCAATGTAAATAAATAAAGAAACATGTTTTGAGAAATAAAGATTTCCCAGTGAAATCACTTTATTGTAAATTATGGGATTTATCCCTATATTATATATATAAACGAGCAGTTTTAATATTAATCGATCCTGTTTAAAAAGACTTCCGCTGTCACTTAATTAGATACCATCGGATTTCCTGCCTCGCGGCTCTGGACCGGGTCAAACCGGGGGCCAAGGGCCGTGACAGGAAAAGGTGGTATCAGAGCCACTGATTTAAGCTTACTATTGATTTTAGCCTATTAAAATAATTGAGTAATTTAATTGCTATTCTGTAAAAATATGTTTTATTAACTGATTAATTGTTGAGTTACAGTATGGGTAAACAAAAGATTTCTGCTATCTACCACAAATTAGATACTACACCCACAGAGAAAGGAACCTCTTCCTCCAAACACCCAGCAGATTTGGAAGAAGGGATTTTTGTCCGTAAAGCAAATTATGAAAATCCTCTCACCCAAGATAAAAGAAATTTGATTCTTAGAAAGGGACAGGAGAAAATAAAGAAACCCCAAGTCAAGAAAGTGAGGTTTAATTCAGAAATCCAGGAATTAGGCAATAGGTCACCTTGGGAAGACACATTAGATAAAAAAAAATGGGCAAACCTTTATATGCTAGCTACCATAGCAGAAAATGCAAACCTCTAAAATATCAATAAGCCTGGTCTAGTAGAAAATTAATCTCCAGTAAATAAATAAAGTATAGTGTGTTCTCTTTCCTGTAGTCTTTTTGTACAAATCTGTATGCAATAAAACTTTAATGTTTATTGTAAAACTTTGTTCCAAAGTTTTAACTTAGCATTTTTGTGCATTTTGCATATATGCTATCCAGCATGAGTGGGATATCGGAAGCATTTCAGAATCTCAACCTCTACCCAGTGCCAATTGAAGTCTCCCACGACTTTACTGGTTATATTGCTGACATAGAGGAACCTCTGGAATTCCAAGCTCCACCACTGGAAAAAGCAAAACTTAAAAAGAAAAGAAGATATGTAGGATGGAGGAAAGTGCGCAGGAGAAAGCCAGTTACTAGGAAACTCCCTAAAATATAAAACCCTATAGACAAAGGAAAAGGAATAGAAATCGGAGAGAGTTCTAATCCAGCAAAAATAGAAATCAGGAAAGATTCTAAACAAAAAGGAATAGAAATTGGAGAGAGTTCTAGACAAACTGAAGAAATCACATTTCAAGACGAAATTGACCGTCTACTAGCAAATTGTGATGTCATTAGCCCTATCCATAATAATCTATATCCTTACCTAGAAACCCAACTTCCTGTGAATCTGGAACCAGCCATTCCAGACCCACTAATCCACACTCGACCTTTAGGCCAAATGGAAGAATGGTGGACAAATGACTGGCAATTCGAAAATATCATCAACAGTCCTTATTCATTTCTTCCACAGTTTGATCCAGAACCTATCCCCAATCCTCCAATGAGCAACGAAAACTTAGCCGAACTTCGTCTTTGGGGTGAGGAGTTAATTGATACAGGAAATAGGATTAGGGATATTGGAGAAAGGGTTACTTGGAAGTACGACGAAAGGGAACGTCGCTACTAAACTGTCAGTTGACCAAAGAATAGTGGGGTTGGGAAGAATGTCTGTATATTAATAATAATAGTTAAATATAACTCTGTAAAATGGGAAATAAAACATTGTAAGATAAACGGTGTGTATGGATGCCTATATAATATATAAAGCAAAATAGAAGTCGAAACATCGACAATTTTGGATATATATCTGTGTTGTAAGATTTTATGTGCTTCTGTATAATTATTTTATTTATAATCATTTGATACTAATAGTTATATTTATAATAATTATCAGATGGAAAACGCTAGTAATGAACCAGTTAATGAAGGGAATCAATCTGAACAAAATCAGGAAAACCAGTATATGACTAGACAAGATATTGAAAATATTGTTGCTCAAGGGATAGCTAATGCTATTCCAGTATTCGTTGCTGCTATAAAGAAACCTGTTGAACCGCAACAAATCGTTCCTAGTAAACGTACTCAGGAAGATAATTTTAGTCATAGTATAAATGGAGGCGACAATCATGATGATAATAATCCACGACAGGCTCCACCTCCTAAGAAAATGAAAGCCGCAACACCTGGTTGCACTTTCAAAGAATTTCTTGCTTGCAAACCTGCTGAATTTGCAGGCAATGAAGGAGCAACTGCAGTACTGCGTTGGTTAGAGAAAACCGAAGCAGTAATTGCAATAAGTAAGTGTTCTGAAGAAGATCAGGTCATGTATGCATCAAATCTTTTCAAAGACGGGGCACTAGAATGGTGGAACACGGTGCTACAAGCAAAAGGAAGAAGGATGGCTTATGCCATGAACTGGGAAGAATTTAAAAGTCTTGTAGAAAGAAAATTTTGTCCTGAATATGAAAAGGAACAAATGGCAAATAAGTTCCAAAATCATCGTATGGTAGGCGTAGAGTGTCGCGGTTATACTTCGACATTCTTTGAATATGCTAGAGTGGTACCAACACTGGCTTCGCCAGAACCGGTACTCATTTCTCGCTATATTTGGGGACCAATTAGCGAAATCCGTAACATTGTTAAAGCTGCAAGACCTCGCACTATTGACGATGCTGTGGAATTAGCTAATACCCTAACCGATGAACTGGTACGCACCCAAGATGAAAACAGAAAGAAGGACTTAGCTCAGAAAATTACCCAAGGATTTCGTACGGGTAATAATAGCAACTTCAAAAGAAGAGGAACAGGGCAACCCTCAAATCCGCCATTCTGCAGAAATTGCAAAAGGAAACATTTTGGAAGATGTAATATAATTTACAACTTTTGCAAAATGACAGGACATCGTGAAGAAAACTGTAGGAAGAAATCCACAATTTGTTACAATTGTGGAGAAACTGGACATTTCAGGCCAGATTGCCCGAAATTGGTCAAACCAGCAGATAACAAAACTAAACCAGCAGATGGAGGTACAAAGAAGAATGTCAGAGCATTCCAGCTAACTACTCAGGAGGCAGAACTCATCCCAGATGTGATAGCGGGTACGTTCTTAGTTCACAACGTATACGCAAAAGTATTATTTGACTCTGGTGCAAACCAAAGTTTTATAAATACTTCATTTTGTCAAGCTCTTAAGTTACCTTTAACCAATATTAGGCAGATTTTTACAGTCGAAACGACAGAAGGAAATTCAGTTAAAATAGATAAAGTTTTGCAAGAAGAAAACATAGAACTTTTAGGACATAAATTTTCTGCAAAACTATTGCCAATGAATTTAGCTGAATTTGATATTGTATTAGGAATGGATTGGTTGGTAGCCAACCATGCTAGAATCCTTTGTGATCAGAATTCCATAGAAATTCAATCACCCACTGGAGAAGTGATTAGGATTACAGGAGATAAACCACGTAAACCCATGAAGTTCATATCAGTAATGAAAGTTGCTAATTATGAACGAAAACAAGGAATAGTGTATATGATCTCGGTAATCATTAGTACTAAGGGTAAAGAACTTAAGGAAATTCCTGTAGTCTCAGAATATCCGGATGTATTCCCAGAAGATTTACCGGGATTACCTCCAGATAGGGAAGTAGAATTTAGGATTCATCTAATTCCAGGAACTACACCGATAGCCAAGGCACCTTATCGGTTAGCACCCACAGAAATTTTAGAACTAAAAACACAATTAGATGAATTACTAAGTAAAGGATTCATACAACCTAGCTCATCCCCTTGGGGAGCGCCAGTGTTGTTTGTAAAGAAAAAGGATGGTTCAATGAGAATGTGTATCGATTATAGAGAATTGAATAAGGTTACAATTAAGAATCGATACCCATTACCTAGGATTGATGATCTATTTGATCAACTTCAGGGGGCTAGATATTTTTCTAAGATAGATTTACGCTTCGGATATCATCAATTGAAGGTACAAGAAGAAGACATACCTAAAACTGCTTTCAGAACTAGGTATGGTCATTATGAGTTTACAGTCATGCCCTTTGGGTTAATGAATGCACCTGCTGCATTCATGGACATGATGAATAGGATCTGTAAACCATACTTGGATAAATTTGTAATCGTATTCATCGACGATATACTTATTTATTCCAAAAGTCAGGAAGAACATTGCAAGCATTTGCATGCACTCTTAACCTTGTTAAGAAAAGAAAAGCTTTATGCCAAATTCTCAAAGTGTGAATTATGGTTAAAGGAAGTGCAATTCCTAGGACATATGGTGAATCACGAAGGCATTCACGTAGACCCTGCTAAAATAGAAGCAATTACTAAATGGAAGGTCCCACAAACAGCTATGGAAATTAGAAGTTTTATAGGTTTAGCTGGGTATTATAGACGGTTTATTAAGGATTTTTCCAAGATAGTCGTACCATTAACTAAGTTAACCTGTAAAGCCACTAAGTTTGAATGGGGACAAAAGCAAGAAGAAGCCTTTAGAATATTGAAGCAGAAATTAACAAATGCACCAATTTTAGCATTACCTGAAGGAACAGAAGATTTTGAAGTATATTGTGATGCTTCAAAATTAGGATTCGGATGTGTGTTGATGCAGCGCAAGAAGGTAATTGCGTATGCCTCTCGGCAGTTGAAAAAGCACGAGGATAATTATACGACTCATGACTTAGAATTAGGAGCCGTAATTTTTGCCCTTAAGATTTGGAGACATTATCTTTACGGAAGTAAATTTACTGTCTACACAGACCACAAAAGTTTAAGATATATATTTGGGCAAAAAGAGTTAAACATGAGGCAAAGGAGATGGATGGAAATCCTAAGTGACTACGACTGTGATATTCAGTATCACGAAGGAAAGGCAAATGTAGTTGCAGATGCCTTAAGTCGTAAGTATTATGAGAAACAACGACGAGTTCGTGCTCTCAGATTAAATCTACAAATAGATTTAATGGAACAATTGAAGAATGTTCAAGTTACAGCAATCAAGGATGATACTGAAGGAATGAAAAGATAAATGAAGGAATTAGAACAAGGAGCAGATGGAATTTGGAGATTCCACAAAAGTAGAATTTGGGTACCTAAGCAGGGAGATTTAAGACCTAAGATTTTAGAAGAAGCTCATAAATCTAGGTATACTATGCACCCAGGAAACAATAAAATGTACCAAGATTTAAGAAAGAATTTCTGGTGGATAGGCATGAAAAAGGATATAGCACGATATGTTTCTAATTGTCTTACTTGTTCACAAGTTAAGGCAGAATATCAGAAACCCTCAGGTTTACTACAACAATTGGAAATGCCAGTATGGAAATGGGAACTTATAACAATGGATTTTGTTACTAAATTACCCAAAACCAGAAAAGGTAATGATGCGATTTGGGTAATTGTGGATCGATTAACCAAATCAGCTCACTTTCTACCAATGAAATAAACCTTTAGCATGGAAAGACTGGCTAAATTGTATGTAGATGAAGTTGTATCCGTACATGGAGTCCCACTCTCCATTGTTTCGGATAGGGATAGTCATTTTACTTCTCATTTCTGGAAAAGTTTCCAGCAAGCTATGGGAACTCGACTCAATCTGAGTACTGCATAACATCCCCAAACAGACGGACAAAGTGAAAGGACAATCCAAACTCTGGAAGACATGCTCCGAGCATGTGTAATAGATTTTGGTGGAAATTGGGATGATCACTTACCTCTGATTGAATTCTCCTACAATAACAGTTATCATTCAAGTATTGAAGCTGCTCCATTTGAAGCACTGTATGGAAGAAAGTGCAGAACTCCAGTATGTTGGGCAGAAATAGGAGAAAATCAATTATCAGGTCCGGAGATAGTACAAGAAACGACCGACAAGATTACTCAAATCAAGGAAAGATTGAAGACGGCTCGAGATCGCCAAAAGAGTTATGCAGACAATAGATGCAGGCCGTTAGAATTCCAAGTAGGAGATAAAGTACTATTGAAAGTTTCTCCTTGGAAAGGAGTAGTTAGATTCGGAAAGAAAGGAAAGTTAAGTCCAAGGTACGTAGGACCATTTTCAGTGATCCAACGTATAGGACCATTTGCTTATCGGTTACAACTACCAGAAGAATTAGCTGGAGTACATGATGTATTTCATGTATCCAATCTCAAGAAATGCTTATCAGATGAATCACTGGTAGTACGTCTTCAAGATATACAGGTAAACGAAAAGCTAAAATTTGTTGAGAAACCTCTTCAAATTGAGGATCGAAAGATTAAGTTTCTCAAACATAAACGACTAGTTTTAGTCAAAGTTAGATGGGATTCAAAGAGAGGAGCTGAATATACTTGGGAGCTGGAATCGGAAATGAAGAGAAAGTATCCTCATTTATTCCAGTAAATCTCGAGGACGAGATTTTATTAAGGTGGGGAGAATGTAACAACTCTCATCAAAAGTCCTAATTATTATTTTAATTTGACCAATAGGAAACCCTAATTGAGACACCCAAGTGATTCTGCACCAACCCTAAAAATTTCAGAACAATCAGAATCAGGATCAGGGCCCCTAAAACTCGGGGGGGGGGGGGGTAAAACCTAGTTAACGATTATCTAATTTACTCGCTGTCAACATTTTAAATTCAGAAACTGTCAACTCAGCATAGCTAGTCCCAACCGTGGCTAGTCTATAAAATATAGGCAACCCTTACGGACCGTAAGGGTTATTTGTTACGGTCCGTAAGGGGTGGCAAAATTCGGGTATAAATAGCAGACATTGGTACTTGAAGTTTGGCGTATGTTCGACGAAGAAATTCGTTTCGTAGACTGAAATAAGCTCTGTTTATCACAAATTAACACACACTAATCACGAAGTGTTGTCGCAATCAGGGTAATAACTCGATCGCTATTACGATTCAACGTCCGATTGATTCTAACTATCCAACGATTGTTTAAGTGCCGCTCAAATTGAGTTTATACTTTATTAATTCATCGTGATTTCGACTTGAATGTTTGAGTGCTGCTCGAATTCGGACTATACTCTGTCATTCGTTGTGAATCCGCTGAATTGTTAAGTATTGCACTAATAAATCGTTGTGAGGGTTTAATCTCGTGAATTGTCGTAACTGCTGTATTAGTTACTAACCTGTTGTGTGTGCATTGTTATTTAAATTAGGTTAATCAAGGCTAATCAGTAGGCTTATATTCTGCTCATTAAATCTACAATGTGAGTCATTCTCTTTTTATCAAATTACTTTCAAAATCATGTTTATTTTCAAAGGTTATAATTACAGTGATTAAGTTTATGTAATCACCAAGTTACAGCCGGTATGTGGGGTTTTGTATACATTACTTGATAATCTTCACCATTGGACAACGAGTTAGCCAAGGGGTGATATGACCATAGTCACAGACACCATTGGACGAATGGGCCAATGGGTCGAGTGACAATTACTGTGGGTAGTTGGTTGATATCTGAAACACTGTAATTTCTCTTAATACTGTAAATTATAACAAATGTGTCATTTTATTAAAAAGAATGATTCACTCAGTATTTCCCGCTGACAAAACCTTTTTCAAACATGTTTCAGGTGATCTGTTGTGAGCACAGGAAAAGTGCTGTGGAGCACTACAAGCTTAGAAAAGTGGCTCAATGTAAATAATAAAGAAACATGTTTTGAGAAATAAAGATTTCCTAGTGAAATCACTTTATTGTAAATTATGGGATTTATCCCTATATTATATATATAAACGAGCAGTTTTAATATTAATCGATCCTGTTTAAAAAGACTTCCGCTGTCACTTAATTAGATACCATCGGATTTCCTGCCTCGTGGCTCTGGACCGGGTCAAACCGGGGGCCAAGGGCCGTGACATAAGGCATGTGAGATTCCTTTTATTTATTTGGGTATCAAGGTGGGGGCCAATATGAATAGGGTTAGTAATTGGGACCCGATTGTTGAGATCTTTCGGAAGCGGCTATCTAAGTGGAAAGCCGACGCTTTGTCCATAGGTGGTCGTGCCACGCTTATTAAATCGGTTATGGAGAGTATTCCAATGTCACACCCCAACCGATGACGGAATCATCGGGGCGTGGCACTGAGCGAAACAGATTGTTCAAGAGAATCCATAACAACTATTAAATAACAATATATTTAACGTTAATATCCCATACTATTAACATATAAGGCAATAACAGTCATTACAGATATCGACTCTCATAAACAAATACTATTCCGACAACTCAATTTTTATTTAGCAGGTTTCTAGACTTCCTAGCTTGTTTCATCACGGCATAGCATCCTATCAACCTGCCACATACGTTAAAATAAAGTCAATACATAAACTGTAAAGGTGAGTACACAAGTTTGCATAGCATATAGTAGAGAAAACGTTTACGCATAACCAGCATGTATCACGTAACGGGCGAAAGCAAGTAACTATCACACAATCCTTACAACTTAACCATGAGACTGCGTTGTAGAGTATGCACGACACATGTTCAGCGAACACATGAAGTAAAGTGATGTGATCCCTAGCAACCCCTGTCCACGATAGGTGCTGAGTCCAAACTATAGTACTATCGTTGGTAGAGGCGGTATAGTGTAACACTGTATAAGCATAGCACAAGCATTCATAGATCACGTATAGCATGCGGGAACAGTTAGCGTTAAAAGTGTTTGCGTTGTGTGTTGTTGTGTTTTGATAGCGAACATATGTAACGCCCAAAAGTGCGTTAAAAGAAAATGGGTTCGAGTATACTCACAGTGCGTGTTTAAACAAGTAAACACAACTTGATTGGATTGAAGGGAGTGCGGTGGAGTTAGCCTGAGCATAGAACAGTAGCGTAAGCTTTGAACAGTGCGTGACAAAATGTCGGATGTGCTAAGTGTCGAATGGTGATTCAAACGGATGAGCCTCCATTCGAGCGGATGGTCATTCGAACGGATGGTCATCCGAGGGATGACCATTCGAACGGATGGCCATTGAATGAGGTGTGTTTGTCTATAAATTTGTTTAAAACTCGAAGTTTAGTTAAATCGTTTAAACATTGGAAATTATAAAGGGACAGGTCACTTGGTCGGATGGTCATTCGATCGGATGGTCATCCAATTGGATGGCCACTCGAGTGGGCGATCTGGTATTTGAAAAAAACTTTGTGAAATTTTCGAGGTAAAAGTTTTGAGTTTAACAGAGACGGCGTGACAACGTGTCAAACAACGGGAATACACCAAACCTAGCTCATTCGATCGAATGGTCTCAGCCCATTCGCTCAAACTTACTGTTCTTGATGAAGATCCATGTTCAACCCGTTAATCGGTCATCTCTCCGGTGGAAATTCGTTTTCAAGCCGGCTCTCAACTAGGAAATGAGTAGAGAGTCTGAATGTGTCCAGATTCCATCAGTTGGGGTGTGACACCCAACGTACTATTTATCCTTGTTCAAAGTGCCTACTAAACGTGGTAATCAGAATGTGCTATCTAAGTGGAAAGCCGATGCTTTGTGCATTTTTTACTTTTAAATTCGTAAAAGTTTGTCTCGTCATTTCGCCTACTAAACGTGGTAATCCAGAAGGTGCAATCGCAAGGGATTAATACCTTCGCGATTACGATCACATTGTAAAGTTCAATTTGAACTTTGACTTGACCAAAATGGTCATAACCGAAAGTCAAACAAAAGTCAATTTGTTTGACTTTTAGCTCATAAAAAGCTAAAATAATGAAAGAGACTAGGGGAGAGCACTTACTTGTGTTGAAGAACACTTTAAGAGCTCAGTAGGAGGCTTCCAAAAGCTGGAAACAAGCTCCATAAGAATGGGAGAAGAAAATATGAAATGACCAAGTTGGAATGGCTCAAATTCAAGGCTATTTATAGTGAATTTGAGCTCACAAGATCAAGCCAAGTGTCCCTCCAGGTGTTAAGACATGCTTAGTGTCATCACATGTCCAAAGGAGGTGAATTGGTGGAAATTTCACGACTTGAGGGCCAAGGGAATGAGCTGGAAGTTGACAACTGCAATTCTGCTGTCTGGGAGGTCCTTAAGGACCGTATGATACACGGGCTTACGGTCCATAAGCCTTCTGAAGGACCAAAGTTTTGGTTATTGGTAGTCTCAACCCCTGAACTTACTCAGTCCCACTATCATTACACCATTAGATCGTGTCATTGAGAAATACATCGAGGGTTTCCCTGATCAAATCCAAGCTCACTCGCAAGAGTGGCAAGAAACAATCTGCTAAGGTTACCCCAGAGAAACTAAAAGAAACGAAAACCGAACCCTCCAAAAATTCAAGGAAGCGGGGAGAGGGAACAAGTGGGGGTGGGGGTGGGGTGGGTAAAATGATTTTTATGTTAGATTTTTTTATTAAGTTTTCTATTGTAAAGGAGAAATGGCCATATTGCTCTCACACGAGAGACGCATGGTTATATTTAACGTTAAAAACTTGGTTACTAAAAGAAAAAGAGCAACGCCTAAAGAGAAACTAAAACATAAATTCATCAATTAAAAGATATCATATGTAGTTAATTAGAACATAAAGGACGTAAAATGCAATTCACTCTAGATTCAATCGTTTTTTAGTTACATAAATAGAGTAAAGATCCCGTACAAAGTATCTTATCATACAATATAAAAAAAATGGAAAAGTTAAAAAAAAAAAAACACTTCCATTTTCGTAATAATTTTATTCGTAATTACCCCACAAAGAACAAAATTATAATACAAGCTCAAAATTACCATACAAGATCAAAATTACCTTACAAGATCAAGATTATCCTACAAGGTCGTTTGTAGAGTAATTATGATACTATACAAGATCAAAATTACCTTATAAAATCATTTTACAAAATTACCCTACAAGATCATTTGTAGAGTAATTTTGATAATTACTCTACGTGTAAAATAATTACGAAAAGGTTATCACGTTTTTTCAGAAAAACCTTCAATTGGTACGTTAACGGATTTGATCTTTTTTCTACATAATTTTCTTTCTTTATTTTCGAACAACAACTATTTTATACGAGAGATGAAAAAATATAAAAAAAAATTAATAACGGAAGCATAGAATTTTAAAAAACTAAAACTCGTAATTAAAAAAATAAAAATAAAAAATAGGATTAATAAGAAGGGAGATTGGAGTTTGTAACCCTAATTCACAATCCGCAGAAACCCTACCTCCTCCACCCATCTCTCTCTCTCTCTCTGCATCCATCTATCTATCTCAACCCACCCATGGCTAAAAAGCGAAAGGCTCGTGCTACACAACCTGCCGCTGCTGAACAACCACCTCCTACGGAACAACAACAACAGGAGATTCACGAACAACAACAGGAACTCGAGCCTCCCGGAGGGATCGAGCTAGAGCAAACACCCGACGAACAAGAGCCCGAGGAAGAAGACCCACAGGAAGATGAAGAAGACCCACAGGAAGATGAAGAAGAAGAAGAAAGCGACGAAGAAGCCGACGTCAAAGTCGAAGCCAACGGAGAACAAACAGAGGATTTCGACGACGAACCTCTAGAGAAGCTTCTAGAACCCTTTTCCAAAGAACAATTAGTTTTATTGCTCAAGGAGGCTGTTTCGAAGCACCCTGAGTTTATCGAAAGTGTTCAGAAAATCGCCGATGCGGATCCGGCTCACAGGAAGATATTTGTCCACGGTCTAGGGTGGGATACCACTTCTGAGGTCTTGATTAGTGAGTTTGGAAAGTATGGTGAGATTGAGGATTGTAAGCATGTGGTCGATAAGGTATCCGGTAAATCCAAAGGTTATGCGTTTTTACTCTTCAAACATAGGGCTGGGGCGCAGAAGGCCTTGAAGGACCCTCAGAAGAAGATTGGGAATAGAATAACTTCCTGTCAGCTGGCTTCTGCTGGCCCCGTTCCAGCGCCTCCCCCAAATGCGCCTCCGGTTTCGGAGCTAACTCAGAGGAAGATATTCGTGAGTAATGTGGCTGCGGATATTGATCCGCAGAAGCTTTTGGACTTCTTTTCCAAGTTTGGGGAGATTGATGATGGGCCCTTGGGTTTAGATAAGCAGACTGGGAAGCCGAGAGGGTTTGCGCTGTTTGTGTATAAGAGTTTGGAGGGTGCAAAAAAGGCCTTGGAAGAGCCGCATAAGATTTTCGAAGGGCACACTTTACATTGCCAGAAGGCTGTTGATGGTCCCAAGCCGAGCAAGCCTTTTTTTCAGCATCAACAGTATGGTGGTGGTGGTGGTGGTGGGCATCATCACCCTGCTAAGAAGAGCAAGTATTCGGGCTCGGGTGGTGGTGGAGGGCATGGAAGTCATGGTCATTTGATGGCACCTTCTGGACCCTCGGTGGGTTACAACCCGGGTGTTCCTCCGTTGAATCCTGCTTTGGGTCAGGCTTTGACAGCGCTTCTTGCGACTCAGGGAGGTGGACTTGGGAATCTTTTAGGACTTGGTGGGGCTCCACAGGGGATGCCGCCTGCCGGGTATGGAAATCAAGCCGGTGCAAGCTATGGTGCTCAACCAGGGATGCAGGGTGGCTACCCGAATCAACAGGGTGGTCAAGGAGGTAACAGGCAGCAGCAAGGTGGTGGACCTTATGGTCACTAGGTGAGTAAATCTGCTCTCTTTACCAACTTGTAGCTTGACATTTAGTTGTTATTGTTGTGTGTTGCTTTATCTGCTGTAACAGTATTCATTCTTTTAGTTGTTTAGGCATTTGAGCTTTCGGTTTGTAGGCATACAAGTCTTTTTATAGTGCTTTGATGGACCGTGTGTTTGTTTCTGCATTTTATTTCTATATTTTTGATGTGGCAGTTTATAGTAAAATTATATATTGTTCATCTAAGTACTACATGTTTGTTAAAATATCTAAATCGAGTCAACAAAGTATAATTATATCATCTCACTTATATATCTGAACTTAAGCTTGTGATACAAACCGTTGGCACTAATTTATATTTAAAGGATGTTTGTAGTTTCTTACATGATTTTTCAGGTATATATCCAAGTTGTTCTCTAAAATCATCAACTTTGACAAACTGCTTTGAGCTCGGAATCTTGTTTTTGAAATCAAGTTTTTATAATATACATATTCATTGTGCAGATTTCATCATGTTTTTGTTTTGGACTCCTGCTGAATCATCTCAAGTTCCGGAAAGTTATGCAAATGAAGTCTTTATTATATGTTGCAAAAAGTAACCATTTGTGAAAGAGCAGATTTGTAAACCCGTATTTTTCTACTTTCAGTCACTTGAAGTCTTTTGAAACAATGTAGTATTTTGATTTTCTTATTGTGTTTCCAAAACACTGTTTCTAATAATTAGAAGTTCTATGCACCTATGATTGTTTTTTTACTTACGGTAGAAGTTTTCTTATATGGCGAAGTCATTATATTCGCATAACTAGCAATCAGTTGTTAGTATTCGTGTATTTTTATCAGCTAGTGTTCTTTTTATGCTTGTGTATTAGAATGAGCCTGGCCCCAGTGGCATTTGTACTGCTTCATATAACCAGTCGAGATCCACCAACCAATGGGACCAGGTAAAGCGCAGCTTGTGTTGGGTAGGTGGCCTTCAAGGAAGAAACCCTGGTTCTGAACCTAGGCGCTTTGAAGGTTGGTATTATCTTTAATGTCTAAACTTATGTGTGAAAATCGGAAGGGGTGCTTCCGTTTGGATTCTTATATGTCTGTGAAAGGATGCTGTTTATAACACAATTTGACCAGTGATGTATGCATTGGTTCAAATATTTTATTATTCACAGCTACATTTGATGCAAAATTTGCAACAGTGATAACTTTTTTTAGGTTTTGAATAGTATGGATTCTTGGTTTGAGTGGGTTAACCAGCTATTGTACTTTTTAGAACCAAATTATAATGGTCAATTTCACATTTGTTTCGTAATCGTAGGGCCTTGTAACGTTTTTCAAAAGTTGTCCAGGCCGACTATGTACACCTGTTTTTCTTAACTCAGTTGAGGGATAAACAATAAATTCATTCGTTTATGGAAAAGTTTTGGACTTAAATTACACTGAAAGTCAAAAATAAATTCATTTGTCTTGCTCTTGATGAAACCCAGGAACATGATAAACAAGAATTGGAGTTTGGGAAATCATATTATGATGAACAGCCTAGACATGCATTTTGAAGCGCATTGACTATCTGAGGAGAGGAGAGGTATGTATGTTTATGTTTTCTCTGGCTCTGGGAGTCACAGCAGTTATCTGACTAAAAGATCGACCATCATGCCCGTTTTTTATACAAACTAAAAACTTCATGTTTGGTTTTTGTAATCTTAGATCATCACCAAAAAAACCCTCCATATTTCATTTCTACGCTTCAGTACCAATCGGATCATCACATAATCTGGCCTCTTTCTTCTGGTAAAAGACCAACCACATTCCAACAATCAAAGCCATCTTGAGATCCAAGTTGCTTATTTCCGGACTCAAAGCTCGAACAAAGAACATCAGAAATTTAGACCAAGAGGGGTGTTCAATCTCAGTCTTGAAGAAGAGGGGTATTCAATCTCAATCTTGAAGAAACGGTGGCCGGTAGAGTGTTAACCACACTCAATAAACATAATTCGGATGTGCTAATTTTTATGTGATTCACCATTAAAACAAAAGACATGTCTGCATGAAGTCATGAATATGATATACCAAATAAGTGCAAGGGCGTGTGATGCATATAGATATACTTTTGACCTTATATACCAAATAATATGTTGATTACATGTCGATGAGAGTCAACGTCGATGAAGCGTGTGAGCAACATGTTGTTGCGAGTTGGACCAATAAGATTGTTAAGGCGTTTTTTACGTTTCTTTGCTTAAAAGAGGACTGGAGACAAAAAGCACGAGATAGTTGGATTTTTTTTCTTTATTATTTCTAGACAATATTCTATTAACTGATACACGGTGGGAAAGTGATTTAACGTTTCCTTAATTTTTAACGGTTTTCAGCGTAACTGTTATTAATTGAAACATCTTGACATGACAAAAAATTGTAATGAAGTAAAAAAAAACTTGAATTGGAGTTGAAAGGAGTGATCATCTATATTGGACACTCTTTCATTCATCTAGAATAGTAAGTGTCTGCATCTATTAGTTTGCAGGTGTTATTGGGCTAGAGCGAGATGTTAGGCTGGACGGTATGGGGACCGTCCCGCCCTGTCGCTGTGCCCCCTCTCCATTTCCCCCACTTCGTCGCCAGTCGGGGGTGCGACGATTTGGACGGGCCTCCCCCTCTTACACACCTATACATACAACATATACATATATATTTTAGGCAAATTCTTCATTTTCTTACATTCATCCTCTTTTCCTCATTCTCACACCTGATCTACGTGACAGATCATCCTCCAAGGTTGGTCCTCTTCCATACCGCATAGCCTTGCAAAACACAGTCCAAGAACCAATAATTAATAATCAAGATTGGTCTAAAATCAAAGTGGAATGATTTCAAATGATGATCTATAAAAGTACAAAATCAAGAATGAGAGATCTTAATTAAAAGTGATCCAAATTTGAGAATTTGGTTGACGAAATTGGCCAACAATGCTTTAATATGTTAGAAAACTTTTATGTGTATTCCAACTTTTAAATTAGAGCAAGAGATGATAAAACTTATTTTAGTAGGTTTTCTAAAATAAACGGATCTATTCGAGTTAACATTTTATAAAAATGAGCAACTGAAGCTGAAACCCACTTTATAGCAATGTTTTAAAAATCGATTTTTAAATCATACTGGGTTAGACTTAAAAATGGTTTAACCGATTGAACCGGATAAACACAAAAATACATACCCTTCTAATCAACAAAAAAGACCGGTTCAAAACCAGAATCAACCCAATCTTGACTAATACCCAACACAACAAGAAGCTCCTTAGGGTAAGCCCTTAACTTGGTACGATAAGCACGAAGCCTAAGGAGCAACTCCCGTTCAAGTTCGTGAACTTCCGGCTCTTTTTCATTCAGAACCTCAGAAAATTTACGAGGAACAATAGGGAAAGGAAGCAATCGACTGGAAATAAAGAGAGATGATTCATAACTCACACTGAGTCTTCTCGATGGTATACCAATCGCCATTCTGGGCAAGCCAGAAGAAACGATGGAACATCAAGAGAGATGGTTCATAACTCAGTGCACGGCAAAGGATTTCAAAATTCATTATACGAGCGACACCAACATGGGCTAATTGACCCAAAGAAAGACGATAATATTTCAACACTTCAAGAAAAAGGTTTGTAAAAGGGTATCGCAAGTTCGGTTGATCGAGAATCCGGGTATAAAATACAAGAAAACCCTCTGGACATTGATTTGCAGTTCTTTCCCCGGGAACCAGAGTCTCAAGGGAAGGATCAATGCCATGATCCGCACAGAACTTATCAATATCCGATTTAGTAAGTTTTGAAAATTGGACAAGTATATCATTCTTATTCGACGTCATGAGAAAAGTAAAGAAAGAAGAAAGATGACTCACCAAGTTTATAAATATGGATCGCCAGAAAATCTCACCGGAAAATCGTCGGATAAAAGGAGAATTCGAAAAGGAAAAAGAAGATTAAAAGGGGGAAATGAAGGAATGAACAGTAATAAAGAAGTTACCAAGTTCAAAAATTTTCAAATCCCTAAAATAAGACAGGTGGAAGGCCACCCTGCGGCACTGTCACATCAATCACTTCCGGGCCGCCTAAACTCAAGTGGGCATATGGGCTTTAATTGTAAAAGGCACATGACAAAATAGTAAGGAAACTTAGAATAAAACTATAAAAGGCCAAGATTGGACCAATACCTTCTGACGAGAAGCACGTGGTCAGAAAAATAAAAAGACTAATGCTTCTAGTACACTAGTTCGATAAAATGCAATCCTTTTCTTCTTACAGGAATGACTCAAATTTTATCTAACACACTACAGAAGCATGATCAAGATAGCTAAAGACTTTCTTGAGAAAAAAGGTAAGATCAAGAAACAAAAGCCCCTATACTTCATAAGCACCGATATTTACAATACCGATACTCATGACTGGGGGGCTAATGACGTGGGTACTCAGAGATCCCAGTCAGCAAAGTCAAAGTCAACAATAATCATAATAATAAAATAAAGAGCGCTAAACATAAACTAAAAGAAAGAAGCTGAAAGTCAAGAGCTGGAAGCTCCTGACCAGAAGCTGATACATCAACAGCTAGTGACAGGAAGCTAAGGTTACTACACAACCTTGTAACTTGAACTAAACATGTCAAACTGATTAGACATCTCTCTACAATACATAAATGTGTCATCGAGACACACAAACCTAAAACATACCCAAAGAGGCAAGGGTAACCATGCAAGCAATATCAGGGAATTATAAGCTTACCAAGACTAGAAGGTGCAAAGCTGGCATGAGGCTCCCTTGGGCAGAGTAATCCGCCTATAAAAGGAGGGTCTTGTTCTAGCCTAAAGTAAGTGAATCTCTCTCACTCTCACTCTAAAACTCTTATCCTTTCACTTTGCTAAGACTCTTAAGATCATCCTACTGATTCTCACACAGGAGTCTAAACGCGGGAGGCCACCTCTCGCATTAAGACTAACGGTGTTCTTTGATTGCAAATTCCGACCAATAAGCTACCTTTTGGAGTTGATCCCGGACCTTCCACCTTGTCATACTCTTGTTGCTTTAACAACGGTAATGAGGAAAGGAATGGAATAACCCATTTAAGGAGAATGAAAATAGAATTGTTTGGTTGGTCACCAGAAAAGAATCAAGCATCAAATACATCATTCCATTAGGCCCTTCAGTGTTCCTGCGCGGCTGCGCCCCTCCTAGTTTTTTTTTTTTCATTCCGTTTGTTTTTCTTCACCTTTCTCCATTTTGTCATTGAGTTTTCACAAACTCCCTCTCCCCTCATTTACTTGTTACCCCAATAAAAAATGACATGCCTTTCTCTTCTTTCAGGTACTCAATGATATATAAAGTAAAGTTCATCTTCTGCGTTTACAGATTTGATTGGAAATATTATTTATGACTTGTTTTTTTTTTGTCCTAACAATAAGGGTAAATATATTCTGTTATTAATTCTCGCATATATGTTATTTTACTTTTGAAATTTGTCTAATATAATTTGTTTAGCATATTCTGTGTTGTGAAAATCGGTCAATTTTATTTATTTTGAGGCGGGGTATTTTTGTCATACTTAATAGTTCATTCTATTCTCATAAGTGTAACCAAACAAGACAACGGAAATACGGAATGGTAAAGATCTATTTTATTCCATCGCCCATTCCATTCACTCGTCAATTTCATTACCTCATGCCAAACAGACCCTAAAAATGAGAAAGAATACCCAGTTTTCAATAAATTAAAATAAAGATTAACAAGTTACACAGTTGTATGCATTGTGTCCTCAAATCATATACACTCCTTTTGCAAAGAGTGATGCTCCTAAAAAGGTAAATCCTTTTTCACTTGATATCCATTTGGTTTGCCAGGAAAATAGGTCTATATGAATCAACAAACTACTTGAAATGCAATTCAGTATGTGGGTATGGATGGATCAGCCTTGACTGCATATGCATGGATTCCCCCAGCAATGTTGTATATTTTTCTAAACCCCTGTTATATATATAATTACAACATCATTAGCGGCATATAATAATCAATACGCACATTATAAAGATGAAGTTGTAGCCCATCACCTGTGTCTGCAACCATTTCGCAACTTGCAGTGACCGCATTCCGTGGTGACACTAAAAATATATCATAACTTCTCATCAGTTATAAAACAGACAACACATTACCCAGTCTAGAAAATTAAATAAAACTCGACAGAAGTGTGTTGACTGGTCAACCCGTCTGATACCCCCTACCCATCCAGTTCTCACCTTTATACCAAACCACCATAGTGACCATATGCTAGAGATAGGCGCATCTCTATGGGTGGTGTGTTGCATACTGAATATAATTATACTATAATTATAGAGTAAACTTCCGTTTTGCTCCCTGTGGTTTGGTCGTTTTAACGGTTTTGCCCCAATCATTTAAAAACAGCCAATTTCCTCCAATAGTTTACTAACCTATCACCGTTTTGCTCCCCGCCTTAACTCCATCCAAAATTATAATTAACTAGAAGGGTATTTTGGTAATTTAAAGTATGGGCATTTGAGTCTTTTCACCTAAACATAAATATCAATCTTATTTTCTTTTACATTATTTTCCTCTCTCAATCTCCTCTCTCTACCAACTCCACCGCCGCTAGCCTCCAGCCACCACCTGCCGACCTTCACCCATAAGCACCTTCCACCACCACCTGCCGACTTCCACCCACGAGCACCATCACCTGCCGTCCCCCACGACCACCATCATTTTCCGATCATCACTATCATCACCATTGCTGCATCATCATCACCAGTCACCACCATTGTCGCACTATCACCTTTGTCCTTCAGCAGCGTCTTCAACCAAAGCCATCAGCAACGGCGAGTGGTGGAGGTTTCAAATCTCGCTGGTGAGTGGAGGTTTCAGATCTCCCCGGTGAGTAGAGGTTTCAGATAATCTTGTTTACAAGATGTATAATAGCGGGTGGGACCCGGATATTACTACGAAGGGTAAATCGAGCTGTATTGGCGTTTTACGAGCTTCTTTCGTCTGGAGTTATTCCGAATACGGTAACTTATAACACAATGTTGAATGCCATTTGTAATGATATACTCAACAGTGCTATGATTTTGACTGCAAACTGCTTAAAATGGCTTTTGTTCCTAAATATTGTGACGACCAATCTGTTATTGTCGCATCTGCGTAAGCAAGGGTTGCCGGAAAGGACGTTGATGTGGGGCCATCATTTGAAACAGATATGTCATGAATTTGATGAGATAACTTATAAGATATGTCCTGAATTTGGTGAACGGTGAATTTGGGTATCTTTGGTTTGGTTTTGAGGTTCAAGGTTTTGGGTATTTTTGGTTTGATTTTGATGTTCAAAATTTGGGGGTTATTGTTCTTTGAGGGTGAACACTGATTAGATTTGAAATTCAGCGAAGTTCGTCGTCCAATCGTTTCCGATTCCGACGAGGCCGCCGGTTATGGCGGTGGAGACGGTGGTGGACCGGAGTTTGGGATGGATGGTGGTGGTGGTGATGGAGAAGAAAGAGAGGAGAGAGTTTTTTTATAAAATACTTACATTTATAAGTATTGGAATTAATAACAAATAATTTAATAGTTACATTTATAAAATTACTGAAATGCCCTTTTAGTTAACGAATACTTTGGATGGAGTTAAAGGCGGGGAGCAAAACGGTGATAGATTAGTAAACTATTGGAGGAAAATGGCTGTTTTTAAATGATTGGGGCAAAACCGTTAAAACGACCAAACCACAAGGAGCAAAACGGAAGTTTACTCTATATTATATTATACGATAATTTATAATTATATTATAATAATAAAAGACAACTTGAGTGCTACAGTAACATTTTGTCCTTTTTTTTTCCTTTTCAAGTTTCAAATTCATCCGTTGCACTGTAAATGATATACGCCTTTAACCCAACAGTTTTATTTTTTTTTTATATAGCTTTCGTTCGTTAGTTAGTTTTTTTACAAAAAAATATATAAGCGACATAAATTTTGTTGAAAATCCATCAAGCCGGTACACACCAAAAAGCATCTGTACCGGTATTGGCACTATTAGAACCGTTAATAGTATTCGTTTACTATGGTTTTCAATCGATGTAAAACACGTGTCGACTGTTGACATCCTTTTGGACTTTTCACGACTTTGTTTTTTAACTTCTCTTTCGATTGCTATATGGAGGTATTGTATCGATATGGTAATGAACCGGACCAATATTGACCAGATTCCCGCCAGTAACGTTATTTTGACCATTGCGTTATACGTTTCCGTTTAAAGTTTATTAAAAATCGGGTCTCCTCGCCGCGGAGCGCGGGTTTAATCCACTAGTTTATTTGGATGAGAGAAGATGGCTGTACCAGGACATAAGTATCCTTCTGAGGATCTAACTTTGTAGTGATTTCTGGTCCCCAGCTTCCAAACTGTTGCAGAGGAAGAACTTGAAATCCCGATAAAGAAGCTCTCTCCCTGCGCAGCAACACATTTTTTTAAGTTTTATATACAGTTAACAACCTCCATTATATCCAAGTGACCCTATCAGCTTACACTTCATGTGGTTCTCGAACATCGACAAATTGAGCTTCTTCACGAAAATCAGGATCTTGCAACTTTGCATGAAGCTCTTCTGGTTGAATGTCTGCAAGTACTGATTCTTCCCTGAAATCCAATTATGTAATAACTTAAAATCAAGTAGATAAATATATTAAAAGTACAGAAATATGAAAATGGTAATAACGGACTGTACCTCTCTGATAAGACTTGCAATAAATGCCAGCCGAATTGAGTTTTACATTTAACAACTTTGTTTAATGGGGCGGTAAATGCAGCTTCCTCAAACTCCGGCACCTGCAATGATTCACCATAAAACAATAAAGGACAGATCACATACAAATTATAGACTTGCGATATGCCACCAGTTTATTAAATAATATTATAAACGTCGTACCATTTGTCCCTTTCTCACCCAACCAAGCATACCACCATCCTCCTTGGATGGACAAACTGAATATTCCACTGCCAAATCACTTAAATCCTCCCCTGTAAGTAACAAAAGTATAAAAAATACAAAATTATTTTTGTAAAGCCGCATTTAAACTCTACACGATAAAAAAATTACAAATGGTTTCTAAAGTAATCAGATAAAGATATGGCTAAATGTAAAAATCCCATTATCAATATTAGAGAAAAACGTATATATTATATATAAATGCATGATGCATCTTTGACCACCAACCTCGTACAAGTCTTTTCTGCAGCTCAAACAGAAGATCTTTATCCTCTTCTTTCACGAGCAAGTGTTGCACCAATAGTTCTCTACCGACATCATTACTACTCCCAGTACTATATGATGCTGGTATAAGAATATACAAAGTAAAAGAAAATATGTTAGAAGCAAAAACTTAATAAGTTTGATTATGACAAAGACAATAAGCAGAATGTAACCATGGACCAAAAGTATCATATCATAATATGGTGTTAAATTATTGAGTTCCGCTTACTGGTCATGAGATTAGTGTGTAATGTTGAGGAGGTTTGTATGAGTCTCTAACCAAGATAAATGTCTTGTTAGGAAATCATACATTCATACAGAAAATCAAATTAAGCCATAAATGGGAGCGGACACGTAGGGATGCAACACCTATGTTGTCAAAGACGCAAGGCGCAGGCGAGACGCATCGGCCTGGCCCGGAGCCTAGGCGCAAGGCGCACAAAAAGCGTGGGTTTTTTAAGAAAAGCGCACATAGAGAAAAAGTATAAAAAATATGTTATGCTTTGAAAATAAATAAGATTCCACATATAAAATAAAATAAAAAAACTATTATATATGCCACTTAAGATCAATAGTTAGTAGCAAAAGTTTAGGACTTATACACACGTAGTGATACCAAAAGTTACTAGGACTTATACAAACGTTTGCGGTTACTAAAACATTTAAACTTATAGTTCATCATCAATCATCAAGACCATCATCAAAGTCATCAGAACTTCCATCAACATCAACTGGATATTCAGCGTCGGCTCGCCTCACTGCGCCTGAGCACCGTTTTTACAAAAAAAAAAAAAAAAAAAAAAGATTTTTGCGCCTAAGCTACCACCAGGCGCTATAGGCGCGTCTCGTTGCGCCCGAGCGTCTAGGCGTGCGCCTTTTGCGCTTTTGACAACTATGTGCAACACAAAAGTAAAACATGCATAGAAAACACGAATAACGCAGTTCGGTGAAAAGGGTAACGACCTAAGTCCACTCTTATTAGAATTTGGAATTTCATACACGTTGCCAATGAGCTGGGCCAAAATATCAATACACGTTGGGCTAGTAATTCTAATTCTAGAGGCACACAAGTTGCTGGTAGTTCACTAGGGAATAACCAACCTTTCGGATTGCTCAACACTAGTAGAGATACTTGGCGGGTGCAGACCCAATCACATAATGGTAAGAGAAAGATATAGATGGTCTCATAGTCATATCAATTACAATAATTTTGGCTAAGTTTGGGGGGGTGAAGTCTTAATAACTAACTAACTAACTAGGGCAAATGAAAATGAAAAAGGACTAGTTTGATTGTAGTAATTCATATTCCAATAGGTTGGTACAGAATTTGAATGAGAAATAGAGATGGAAGTGAAAATACCTGAGGCTCTGGGAGAAGAATGGTCCATGAGGCGTTTGAAAGCAGAAGAAGAAGAAGAAGAAGATGGTGATGAGATTAGGGTTTTGGAGAAAAGGGGAAGTGGTGCAGTGGAGAGTCTCCTAAATGAAGATGAAGATGAGAGTGTGGGACAAAGTGAGAGTCTAAGAGCGCAGATGCTGATTGCCGGAGAAGCTAGGTTACTACTGTAACCTCTCAACATTCTTTCTTTCTTTGCTTTCGGGGAAGAAGAGGTTGTCGCCTAAATCACACTCCTTTTGTTGTGAGCAGTGAGCACTCCTAAAAAAACACATTATTGTTTATAAATTTTCTTAACAATTCTTTTTTATGTAAATCTTCATTACATATGTAGGAAAGGGAGTTAATAATCCCACATGATAATATCTTATTGTCATATGGTGTATACGGGCCGTATAATATTATACGAAACTATGGAATAAAGTCAACTGACAAAGGCTGCTTTGTCAATTGACTTTATTCTATACACCATGTGACAATAAGATTTTTTTCTGGTCGTATATAATGTAGACGACGTTTTATACGAGCCGTATAATGTTATACGACCTGTATACGTCCAATTTCGTTGGAATTAAACGTTAGATTTCTCGATATTCGTGCGAGTTATTTGATTCGGCGTTAGATTCCATGATCCACGTGTTAATCATTTGATACGATGTAATATTCCGTAGAAACGTCTATATAAACGATAGTAATCTTATTCATTTTCATTCAACTTATATTCGTTTCTTCTATATTTCTCTTTTTAGGATCTGAGTTTCTTTAGATTGTGTTGTTTAACAGAAATGTAAGATGAAACAGAGAATGATGTGCATCGAAAATGGAAATAAACTTTAT
The DNA here is from genome assembly GCA_030545235.1 of Helianthus tuberosus. Lineage (NCBI taxonomy): Eukaryota > Viridiplantae > Streptophyta > Magnoliopsida > Asterales > Asteraceae > Helianthus > Helianthus tuberosus. The sequence continues at coordinate 39,988,749 of CM060417.1, forward strand.
AACACAATCAAAGAAGAATAGTTTTCAGCAAACATGATTTCATTAGTCGAAAGATTGTATCAATTACAAAGATCAACTATGCATGCATGCAACACTAAACTCCCCCTCAGCCTGAGCCACTAGTTTGTTCGTACAAGATGACTGGTGCAAAAGAGCTAATAGAACAGTACAGGTACTGTTCTATTTATAGTGTAATGTTCTATTTATAGTACAAACCTAACCACTGAGCATCTAAGTTGACGTCACCTAGACAGTGACATCTAACAGACTAACAAACTTGAACAGCTGATACATGCTAAACACTGATACAATAAACACTGATTACATAAAACACTGATGCAGCTTCCCACTATTGTTGCCTAAGCACTGATGTTGGAGATCAGTGTTTTCTTCAAAGGGTGATCAGACCTTGAATCAGCAGTACTTTAGTCTTCATCAGTACTTGAGGGGCATCAGTTGTTAGGGCTTCAGTCTTTGTATCTCAGCAGTTCTTTCATAATAGTTGTTGTGAAGATCAGCACTTAGGAATCATCAGCTAATAGATAACACTTTCATTGGGGAGAGTCTAGGACATGCACTGCTTATTGTGATCAACTGTTGAGAACCAGTTTTGTCTTTTCATATCATCTGTTCTTCTGGGCTTGATTACATGGGCCAACAATCTCCCCCTAGAACAGATGATGCCAAAACACTTCCTTATTCTTGATCTTTATTCTCTCATCAGTTTTTCCCTAACTTACCCTTTGAATTGCAGCTCAAAGTTGAGGGAATCTTCATTATCTTCATCCCTGCAGAGTTGAAGGTCTAAAAGATCTAGGAGGTCAGCTGCATTCAGACCTAATGCATCCTCCCTTGAAATGTGTTCAACTCTTCCATTGGACTTGAGCAAAGTCAACACATGATCTTTTTATTAGACTTCCACTTTAGTATTTTTTTAGTTCAATGGATTTCTTGGGTGAGATTTTATTTGTGATAAGTTTGGTGATGGAGGCCTGCTCATAAACCTTTTGGCAGTTTCTTGTAGCTTTAGTGAGTCAGGATTCTCTTCAATCATTTGCTTGATGGCCACTGTCATGATATCAGCTTCTCTCTGTGCATCTTCCTCATCTATCTACTTTTGCCTTTTTCTTTGATCTAAGGCAATGGTGGATAAGTCAGATGATGTGAACAGTGTTTTTAGAGAGAGGGTCTGCTGCTTTGGCTCATCAGTGGTTTTGCTCTTGTATGCTGGCTTCTTTGGTGTTGTAGGATCTGTCTCTCTTAGTTTCTCTAGCTTATCATAAACCATATCAGTATACTGCCTGGACCATTTTAGATGGTCTTTGCTGATCCATACTTAGCTGCAACCAACTCAGTTTTCTTCCTCTTGTATTCTAAGGTGAGTTCTGCAATGGTCTTCTTATACTTATTCCAGTTTGGTGCAGACATTTTCATCTGAGGATCATTCTTTACTATTTCAATTCTGTTGATTTCTGCTTTGAGAGCTATGAGTGGCCAGTCTTTAAATTGTTCAACTTTGGCAGGATAAAATTTATCTCTCATAATAAGCTCTAAGAGATCTTTCCTCAGCTTCTTTTGCAGATCAGCATTTGGTAGTAAGTTAGACATCTCTTTGCTTAAGTCTCTTGCATAGTCTTCCAATTTCTTGACCTTACTAAGCCCATGCTGCATTCGACTTGAGATGTTGTTATCACCTTGCCCTAGACCTTCATACTTACCAGCATATTCAGCTTGCCTGACCTTGAGTTTCAAATACTCATCCATGTTCTTTGGAGGTCTGAAACCATGAAGAGATGAGAACTTTCTCTTTGCAGGATCATCCTCTGTATAGAATTGCCTCATTTCATCTTTCACTGCATGCAATTCCAAAGGATAATTTACCGCTAATGGAATGGTTCTTGAAGGATCATGCCCTTCAAGTGTTTCTGGTTGAACAAGTAGGTTTGATGATGGTGATGGTGGAGGAATGAATGGTTCAGGGTTGGTTTGAATGAAAGGTGAAGATGATATAGGAGTAGGTGCAATGATATCATCATCATTCACTTGAAACTTTCTTTTTCTTATGTAAACCTTTTTAGGAGAAGGGGTTTTTGTTGGAGAGTTGGAAATAGGAATGAATATGGCTTGGGAAGGAAATTGGAAGGTGGTAGATGGTTGACTAACAACTGTTGAAACAACTGGTGTTTCAACCGCTGTTGTCATAACAATTGTTGAAGTGTCAACATTTGTTGCAGTTTTGGATGGTTTTGGTGAGGATGGTTTTGTTTTCTGCCTTTTGGCAGGTTGTTTTTGTGGTGGTGGTGTTGGTTTGGGTGTAGCAGTGGATGGCCTTTTAGTACCAGCAGTGGTTTTGGGACCATCAATGGTTGATTTTGGTGGTAAGGGTGATTTTGGATATGTGGCAAGTGGTGGTTTGTTGTGCTTATGAGATTTTCTTCTTTCTGAAATGCCAACATTTTTTGTTTTGATTACCCAATCCTTCATTGCCTTTTGTTCTTTTCTCTACTCCCTTTCCTTTGTTTGATTTTGATTTTTAACAGTGTTTTTGTTTGTTTCCACTTCATCTGCTAGAATATTTAGGGTTTCATTAATTCCCCTTTTCTTTTCTTTGGCAGATGTTTCATCAGTGGTTGCAGACGACTTATTCTCAGGCTCTGGCTTTTGAGTTGACTTTTGCCTAGGAGTAGGTCTACCAAACTTCTTCATATCATGTTTCTCCCCCTTTTTGGCATCATCTTAATCATCATCATCTTTGTGCCTTGCATCAACCATGTTTCTGATCAGTGCCATTTGATGATTGTGTTGCAAGTTCCCTTTGAACAGTGATAATGGGCTGAACTGCATTCCATAGCTCTTGGGAGTATTGTTGTGGAGTTGGTTAACTTTTGGAAGCTTGAACCAAAAATTGAATGGATTCATTCATTTGTGCAACAGTGGTTTCCGTGGTAGAGAGCCTCTCCGTCAAATCTTGATATTTTAAACCATCACCCAAATGAATCGGATCATCTGATTTCCTATCAGTGGTAGTTGTATCATCTGTTGAACCAGGAGGAGTCTCCAATGGTTCATCAACTGATGCCCCTTTTTCTTGGTACTGGAGACTTCCCTTTGCAGTAAGAATAGGTAAGAATAGGTAAGGGGAAATTGTTGACCACTATAATGAGAGCTCTACTTGATTTTCAAAAACATAACTCAGCCAAGAATTATCAACCACATACTTTTGGTCTCATAGTCATATCAATTACAATAATTTTGGCTAAGTTTGGGAGGGGTGAAGTCTTAATAACTAACTACGGCAAATGAAAATGAAAATGAAAAAGGACTAGTTTGATTGTAGTAATTCATATTCCAATTAGCTTCTAGGTTGGTACAGAATTTGATTGAGAAATAGAGATGGAAGAGGAAATACATGAGGCTCTAGGAGATGAATGGTCCATGAGGTGTTTGAAAGAAGAAGAAGGTGATGAGATTAGGGTTTTGGAGAAAAGGGGAAGTGGTGCAGTGGAGATTCTCCTAAATGAAGATGAAAATGAGAGTGTGGGACAAAGTGAGAGTCTTAGAGCGCAGATGCTGATTGCCGGAGAAGCTAGGTTACTGTAAGCTTTCAACATTCTTTCTTTGCTTCACCTTTGCTTTGCTTTGCTTTGCTTTCGGGGAAGAAGAGGGTCTCGCCTAAATCACACTCCTTTTGTTGTGAAGACTCCTAAAAAACACATTTAAGGGTAAATTATTGTAACACCTCGTAAAATCAAGACCAATATAATGAAGACACGTGTCATGAGCTTTAAACGTGCAATGGATTGAATATGAGGGACTAAAGTTGACAAACAAAGAAAGTATGTGTGTAAGAAGATTCAAAGTGTCAACATTGGATAATTATACCTTTCAACAACCCTACACGATGTTTATACCCTTAAACGAATGAATTATGAATCATATGAAGCCGCTTGTGGAAGAAAGTGAAAGTTTACAAACCGCAAGGGTCAAAAGTGTCAACATGTTTAATTTATACCTCTGAGTGACCTTTTAACGAACCCGAAGCTTTGTAACGATTAATTATGTTCACTAGAATAAGTGATAAAAATTTCACAAGGTTTCGATATCGTATGAGAAAGATACGCTAACATTCGTAAGCGAGGGGTTAAAAGTGTCAACGTTGAAATTTAGGACTTTTCGGTAATCATATAACTAACCGGGGACATAAAAAAGTTTGTTTATGACTTGGAGTCCTTAAAAGTCAAGTTGGAGGGTTAAAAGTGCAATAAAACAAGTTAAAATAAAGTTTAGAAGGACCAGGGACCAAATGTGCAAATCCTGAAACTTTGTAACCGGAGTCTGGGCCTCATACCGGCCGCGTAAGACCTTATTGGTCTCTTACTGTGACAACCGGTAATTTACGCCCTTAATTACGTGATTAACAGGTGATTACGCGATAATAAATGGTGTTTACGACGCTACTTAACTTAACCAGGCCCTTGGAGTGCCCCGGGACGTTTGTTCAGCTATACAGTGCGCGTGTGGTGATTTACAGAAAATTTGCTGACTATTACGCGACAACGGACTGATACCGTATGAAATACTGATGACGCCGAAAAATATGGATGTTACACGAATATTTTATGCTCATGGAGTTTGGGTCACGATATCGGGACTCGTAGGAATTACGGGCCATTTACACATGAGATGGGCTTGTAGGCCCTGGGCCCAAGCCCAAAATCCACAAGCCTAAACCTACGCATATTATACTAGATCTATTTCTTGAGGATCTATACAAGATCTCATCTAAATCTTAGGAAATCTTTACAAAATCTCTTGAAAATCTTGACAAAATCTTCATAAAATCCATATGGATCTATACACACAGGATATGAGAGAGCCACAATAGTCATTACACACTTGAATGAGTATATGAGACCCATACCCCTCCTTCCTTTCTTCACACAAATATCTCTCTTTGGCTGCAAATGAAAACACACAGAGAAATTATACTTCTCAAATATACCATACACACACACGATCTGAATACACAACCTTCCACCCTCTTGTTTTCTCTCAAAACCCACTCCAAAACTCACAAAATCAGTTCAATCAACAACCTCGGTTTCCCTCTTTCTGGCCGACACCCCCTCCCCTTTTTCCCTCTCGATCTACTGGTCCAGATGACCGGAGCCGGACACCTGCATCGGTGCCGGCGACTCCCCACCTGCATGTAACACCTCGAAAATTCACGTCCTATAATGTATTGACACGTGTCATCAGCTTGAACGTGAGAAAGTATACTTTAGAGGGACTAAAGCTGACAAACATAGAAAGTATGTGAAAATAAGGATTTCAAAATGTCAACAATGGATAAACATACTTCATAATAACCCTACTTGATGTTTATAACATCAAACGAATAAATCATGGATCATACGAAGCTGAAAGTGAGAGATTACAAACTACAGGGGTTAAATGTGTCAACATGTTTAAAGATATACCTCTGAGTGACCTTTTGACAAACCCGAAGCTTTGTAATGGTAAATTATGCTCACTAGAATATACGATTAAAATTTCGTACAGTTTCGTCAACGTATGAGAAAGTTATGATCAAATTCGTGTGCGAGGGGTTAAAGCGTCAACGATGAAAGTTAGGCCTTTTCGGGTAACAATAAAGTTACCCGGGGACTTAACGAAGTGGGTTTATATCTTGAAGCCCTTATAGATCAAGAATGAGGGTTCTTACTGCAATAAACAAGTGTCTGTACGAAGTTTGAAGAGCCAAGGACCTAAACTGCAATAAACAAAAGTATGTTGGATGATCATAGGGGCTCGCGTAGCGCGAGCTTATAAGCTCAGGCAGTCGCGCTACGCGACTGCCATATCTGGACAGAAACAAATATTTCTTGATTCTTTGTCTGCACATTGAACTTGGATGCACTTTGATCGATCATAACTCACCCATTGGCCCCTAAAACACCCTCTAGAACAACTAGGACACTTGTTGATTAGTTGTGGTTGGATGGTAGACTTAGATGTCAAAGATTTGTGGTGTTTAAACCACTATATAAGAGCCTTAGTAGCAACTTATTCTTCACAACCTTCATCTGCAATTCTTGAGCACTTCTGGAGCTTAGGAGCAGACCCAATACCTTCCTACTCGAGCTTAGGACTTGGGTAAGTATGCTAGACCTTCCTCGGTTTAGTTTTTGCTTAGTTATTAGCTTAAAAGGCAACCGTCGTAATTAACGGTTGACTTAACGATTAATCGCTAATGGTCCAGCGATTAGTCAAACTTAAAGTAGTTATAAGTTGGTAATTAGGTGGGTAATAAACCCCTAAAAAGGGTCCCCCTGATTCCCATTCTAACCAGGTCAAATGTCGGGTCAAACTTTTATTTAAAAAGTCAACATAATGCTTAAAATATCGTTTATGCATAATTAGCTATCTAGAACATATATAATCTGTTTGATCATTGTTATAACTTAGTAATAAGTGTAAGAACATGTCCAAACATGTTCGACCCGACTATTTCCTGTTTAGACCCGGTTCGGAACCGAAAGTCACATAGTTTGACTTTCACTTTGACTTTCAGTTCTGACCCGCTTTAGTATGATTTGGAAATGCTTTAGAGTTTCCTTATGTCACACCCCGATTTCCACGTGTCACCGGTGGGCCCGGTGGGGGAGTATCGTGACGTGGTTGGCAACGTAATAGTCAAACAACACAATATAATAATGCACAGCGGAAGCTAATTTAAAATAAGATACAACCGAATTTATTGATTGTAAACAAAGTCACAATTTATCCGGTGTTTATCCACAGTAGGATCGAATTAACAAAACATTGTTTATGGTTCAACAGACTTCGGCATCTCTAAGTTTGCGAGACTTCTAATGATGCTTAGGAGAATCCCAGCCTATTTCGCCTAGTACCTGCATTTAATCTTTTTGGGAAAATACGTCAGTTTACACTGGTAAATACATTCAACTGACTCATTTTATAAAAATGATTGAAAACTGGTTTGGATGCACATGGCATAAACATTTTGTTTAACTTGGGAGAATTATTTAATATTATAATCTTGTGAACGATTTACATGTTACTTATGCGTTTAGTAGCCCGGAACGTATTCCGGGTTAAAGATCAATAGACACACCACTTATGTGAGTTATACACGGGAGTACGCCTACACCCCGTGCTCAGGTCGTGGCTATCTCGTAAGATAATGCCGAGGATATCCGGGACATGGTCATTAACCCCCCAAAGGCTGTAAAGTAAACACATCTGTTTAAAACGAGCCGATCAAATTATTCAATTAACCACTAAGCGTGGAAGATTTGATGCTCGATCAAGCGGTACGCTATGTACCGTAACCCAAGCCCGTATAGGGAAAATAAGTTAAAAGTATTTACCTTGATGCAAAGTACAGTCACAATAATCAAATAGCAGGTAGCTTTTACTGTTTCTCCTAATCTGGAACGATGGTTAAATATAACCTATTAGAATCCTAGCGGGTCTTTAATTATGCTTAAGCTTAGACCGGCTAGTTTCAAAGATACGGTTCGTACGCACTATAAAGCGAAGACCGGATAGAATGTGATTCAGACCCGACAAGTTTGAAGACTTTTTTAATATGGGTTTATTATTCACATTCTGGATTTTGAGATTAAACCGATAAGGTTTGACCCGTTTCGGCTAATTTATGTAAACTTGTTACATAAACCGAGCCGAACGCGTAAAATGCGTAACGGGTATCCGTAAGAGCCATATACAGGTTTCCTAAGTTAATATGCTTCAAATATGTTGTAACATCAGTAGGATGTCTTTCGTTATGCCCCGAACTAATTTAAACACAAATTATGCCCCGTAGGGGTAGTTTGGTCATTTTAAAGTTTGTAAAAGAGTTTAAATGTCTAACTGAGTTAAAGGTCTGATGTAAACAGCAAACATACTCAATTTGATGAGTTTTAACAGTAGGCTAAATCAAGTATGTGAAACTTATCATTTTTAACCAAACTAGGCCCCGTAGGGGTATTTTGGTAATTTCACACAAGCCGACAAGCTCAGAACTGAAGTCTGAGTTTATCAACTTTTGCTTACTGTTAAGATATGATAATTTGCTTCTTATATCAGTAGGTATCAACCCGGGTATGTCCAATATGATTTTAGAACATACTATGCGTTAAAAACGCTAATTTAGGCGATTAAAGGCCATTACCGGGTTCGATACTTAACTCTGATATTTTTATATTTCCAGAAGGCTTAAAATAATTTATTTATCATAACTAATCAGTGGCAAAAGGTTTGGGGTCGTTTAGATGTGTAAAACTCATTTTATGGCCCGTAAGGGCAAAACCGACAATTAACGGGTTAAGCCTATGACTATGAGTTATGCTCAGCCTAAAATTAATTAAAAATCTTTAAAATTCCCAAAATATTATATTATATCAGTGGGTAATTCGTTTGATACCAAAAAGCATGTTTAACTAGGCTATACGCTAATTACGCCATTATGTTAACATAAAGCATTAGTTTAGCGATAACGAGCATAACTCTTAATCTATAAGTCAAACTGATGTCAAACTTTGCATGCAAGTCTTTATATCAATATTCAAGGTTTCTACACTTTTACATTTTCATAAATCATGTTTTAAGGTAATAAGGGCATAACGGTCAACGTATGAGCATTTAACGGAAATTTGCATATTAATTGGATAACTAGTGAACCAAGGTGTATGATCACAGAGGGTTGTTCTAACATGTATCCTAATCCAATTTAAGCTCTGTGGCATTTCTAAAATATGCCCAAACGGGTCAGAACTGAAAGTCAACCGAAAAGTCAAACTATGTGACTTTCGGTTCCGAACCGGGTCTAAACAGGAAATAGTCGGGTTGAACATGTTGGGACATGTTCTTACACTTATTTCTAAGTTATAACAATGTTCAAACAGGTTACATATGTTCTAGATAGCTAATTATGCATAAATGTCAATTTAAGCAATATGTTGACTTTTTAAGTAGAGCTTTGACCCGACATTTGACCTGTTTAGGATGGTGATCAGGGGAAACCCTTTTGGGGTTTTATTACCCACATAAATACCATTCTAAAACTACTTTTAATTCGAGACAAGACTGAGTCATTAGTGACTAATCTCGAAGTCAAACCGTAATTACGACGGTTTGACTTTTAGCTAATTAACTAAGCTAAACACAACCAAATAAGAACTAGAAGACTTACAATAGTCCAATGCACGAATTTTGACCAGAAGGGAGAGTTCCTTAGCTCCAGGAATGCTCCAATGATCAGTTGCAAGTGTGAAGAAATGTTGTGATCTTGGAAGTCCTTATATAGTGCATTAGATCACCACAATTGGTTGACAACAAAGGCTAGGACTAACCACAACCATCCAACACTTGTCCTAGAGCTCCTAGGATAGTTTAGGGTCTTTAAATAATGTTAACAACCGGTTTAGAGGGTCAGAAACGCGCACAACAGGCAACAGCCCGTTTTTTCGGAGCTGGGCATGCCCTGCGCATCGTAGGGACATCATGCCTACGGTGCGCAGGCCTTCTACAGGGGCTGTTTGCTTGTTTCTTCAATACTTCGAAAAGGCAGCCCACTTGCACGACTTTATGGCCTCTATTTGCAACTTAGGACCCTCCTAATGTGTATCATCCTGTAGAATACCCTACCATTTGTACTTGTTTCATTTGGATGCATTTACAAGACCCGAAAACAAGGTTTATCGTTGCTTTTTCTTTGTGAGGTCTTATCATGTTTTTGCAAGTCCATTATTGTGAATAATTCTCTGAATTGTGGCATGAAGGATGTGTAGTAAAATTATATCGGTCTTGGGATTTATAATTGAGGCCGTTCAGAGGTAACAATTTAACATGACGCCACTTTAATCCTACCGAAACATTTTTATTAAATCCGGGTTTTTCAACGCGTTTTGTCTTACATGACACGTGTCATTTTATTATTAAACCCGAAATTTTCGAGGTGTTACATCCTCACCCCCTTAAAATAAATCTCGACCCGAGATTTACTGAAACAAGTAAGGGTACTTTTCCTTCATTGTGGATTCGACCTCCCACGTGAAATCGGGACCTCTACAGGCATCCCATTTGACCTTAACAAAAGGTATATGCTTTCTCCGAAGCTTTCTTACCTGTCGATCTTCAATCGACACAGGTTTTTCCACGAATTTCAAGCTCTCGTCAATATGCACATCTGCATGCGGCATGACATGTGATTCGTCAGCGGAACATTTCTTTAGATTGCAGATGTGGAACACGTTGTGAATTCCACTGAGCTCTTCGGGTAAGTTCAACTTATAGGCAACTGACCCGACACGTTCGATAACCTTGAAAGGCCCTATGTATCTCGGGCTTAGTTTGCCTTTCTTACCAAACCGCATCACTCCTTTCCAGGGTGATACTTTAAGTAGGACTTTTTCACCCACTTCGAAGTGAAAATCCTTACGACTTGGATCCGCGTAACTCTTCTGCCTATCCCTGGCAGCTTGGAGATTTTTACGAATCTGGACAATCTTGTCCGTCGTTTCGAATACGATCTCTGGTCCTGATAACTGGACTTCTCCAACTTCCGCCCAACAAACTGGCGATCTACACTTTCTACCGTATAATGCCTCGAAAGGCGCAGCCTTTATGCTGGTATGGTAGCTATTGTTGTAGGAGAATTCGATCAATGGTAGGTTCTTATCCCAGCTACCTTCCAATTCGATCGCACATGCACGTAGCATGTCTTCTAACGTTTGAATTGTACGCTCACTCTGACCGTCAGTCTGAGGATGGTAAGCCGTACTGAAGTTCAAACGTGTGCCCAAAGATTGTTGGAAACTCTTCCAAAAGTGTGACGTGTACCTAGTATCTCTATCAGAGATAATAGCTACAGGTATGCCGTGTAAGGCTACAATCTTATCCACGTATAACTGGGCTAACATGTCGGAGCTATAAGTCTCCTTGATGGGTAAGAAATGAGCTGACTTAGTCAGTCTGTCAACTATAACCCATATTGTATCATTGCCTTTCCTTGTCTTGGGTAACTTGGTAATAAAATCCATAGTTACCATTTCCCACTTCCACGTAGGAAGTTCAGGCTGTTGTAGCAAACCTGACGGTTTCTGATGCTCGGCTTTGACTTGCGCACAGGTCAAGCATTTTGCTACATGGGCGGCTACAGACTTTTTCAAGCCTATCCACCAATAATTTGCCTTTAAATCCTGATACATCTTATCCGCACCAGGATGAACGGAATATTTGGAACTATGGGCTTCCTGAAGGATAACATCACGAAGTCCTCCATAAATTGGAACCCATACTCGTCCATTCAACCTCAGAAGTCCGTCCTTGCTAAGAGTTAACTGCTCCTCAGTTACTCCTAGCTTTTCATTAGGATAGTTAGCTTCCAACACAGCTTCCTTCTGTGCAGCTAACAACCTTTCCATCAGACTGTTCTTTAATTCCATGCGCTTGGCATGGATTCGGATAGGTTTAACTCTTTCCTTCCGACTCAAGGCATCGGCGACCACATTCGCCTTGCCGGGATGGTACTTGATTTCACAATCATAGTCATTTAAAGTTTCCATCCAGCGGCGTTGCCTCATGTTTAATTACTTCTGATTAAACAGATGTTGAAGGCTCTTGTGATCAGAATAGATCACAAATTTGACACCATAAAGGTAATGCCTCCAAAGCTTCAGTGCAAATACAACGGCACCCAGCTCCAAGTCATGGGTGGTGTAATTCTTTTCGTGCACTTTCAATTGCCTTGAAGCGTAGGCAATAACTTTGCCTTTCTGCATAAGCACACACCCCATGCCAGTATGCGAAGCATCACAATAAACCACAAATTCTTCAATTCCCTCTGGCAATGTCAGTACCGGGGCGTTGCTCAACTTTTGCTTCAGAATATCAAAGGATTCTTGCTGCTTAGGGCCCCAAACAAACTTAACCTTCTTCTTAGTTAAGGAGGTTAGGGGTGCAGCAATCCTTGAAAAATTTTCAATGAAACGCCGGTAGTATCCTGCCAATCCCAGGAAGCTACGAATTTCTGTTGGCGTCTTTGGCTCTTGCCAGTTCATTACTGCTTCCACCTTAGCGGGATCCACCTGGATACCACGCTCACTGACCACATGTCCAAGAAATTGGACTTCTCTAAGCCAAAATTCACACTTGGAGAATTTGGCATAGAGCTTCTCCTTATGCAGGAGTTTGAGAATACATCGAAGATGTTTCTCGTGGTCAGCTTTGTTCTTAGAATAAATGAGAATGTCATCGATGAAAACGATGACGAATTTATCTAAGTGCGGCTTGCAAACGCGATTCATGAGATCCATGAACGCAGCCGGTGCATTGGTGAGCCCAAAAGGCATCACTAGAAACTCGTAGTGACCGTAACGAGTCCTAAATGCAGTCTTGTGTACGTTTTCATCTTTGACCTTCAGCTGATGGTAGCCTGACCTCAGATCAATCTTTGAGAAGTAACTTGCCCCTTGCAGCTGATCGAACAAATCGTCGATCCTGGGCAATGGATATCTGTTCTTGATCGTGACTTTATTAAGCTCGCGATAGTCGATGCACAGACGCATCGACCCATCCTTCTTCTTGACAAACAGGATTGGCGCTCCCCAAGGAGATGAACTAGGTCGAATGAAACCCTTAGCCAGCAATTCATCTAGCTGCGTCCGCAACTCCTTCATTTCGGTGGGTGCCAATCTGTATGGTGCTCTAGCAACTGGTGCAGCTCCGGGAATGATATCTATCCTGAATTCGACTTGTCTATCTGGTGGTAGGCCAGGTAGATCTTCAGGAAACACTTCTGGGTATTCTGAGATGACAGGGATGTCTTCTAACTTCGGTTTAGGCTCATCAATAATCACCTGTGCCATGTAGATGACACACCCCTTCTTCAAACACTTTGAAGCCTTGAGCATAGTCACGTGCTCAGGCAGTCCGTACTGGGTATCTCCCCGAATGGTGAGTGATTCACCAGACGGAGTCTTTATTACCACCTGTTTCTGGTTACAGACGATTTGGGCCTGGTTATGAGATAACCAGTCCATACCCAGAACTATGTCAAAACCAGCTAATTTAAACGGAAGTAGAGACAGAGGAAAAGAATGGTTCTTAATGGATATTACACATCCATCTAACACAGTAGAGACGGTTTCTATGGTACCATCTGCTAACTCTACCTCATAGTTCATTTTTAGGGTTTTGACAGGTAAATTCAACAATTTACAAAATTTATGATCTACGAAGGACTTATCTGCGCCTGAATCAAAAAGTACTCTTGCAAAAACATCGTTTACAAGGAAAGTACCTGTTATGACGTTATCATCCTGCACAGCCTCCTTCGCATCCATCCTGAAGACTCTGGCATTGGTCTTCTTAGCCTCCTCGGGCTTCTTGTTGTACTTTGGGCAGTTAGTCTTTATGTGGCCCTTTTCGTTGCAACGGTAACACGTTGCATCTTTCATCTTCTTGCAGTCCAAGGTTTTGTGTTCCTTGGACTTGCACAAACCACAAGCGAAAGACCTGGACTCGTTATTCGAGGTTGATTCGAATCTGCACTTTCCAAAGTGCTGTTTCTTGCAAGTTTTGCATGTGGGCTTCTCCCCAGAACGATGCCCATCTTTCTTCGAATCTGATCCCTTCTTGTGATCACCGCTCCCACGGTGCTTCTTGTTCGACCTACGCGAACCGTCATCATCATGCTTCCTCTTCTCGGCCGCCTTATTCCTCTGCGATCTCTGCCGGACCGCATCCAATGTGAGGGATAAGGAAAGGTCAGTTACAGACCTGAAGGTAACTGGCCGAGAAGCTTTGACACTGGCCTTGATCTCGGGCTCTAATCCACCAATAAAACGAGCGATCCTTTTAGGCTCCGAGGTTACCAGATAAGGTACCAACCGGGATAGTGTATTGAAGCTTGTCAGATAAGCTTGACAATCGAGGTTCCTCATAACCAGTGATAGGAAGTCATATTCTATCTTCTCCACCTCATGTTGAGGGCAGAAATTTTCTTTGATCAGTGCAATGAATTGATCCCACGTCATGCTATACAACGGGATCTTTCCTGAGGCCTCCATCAGTGATCTCCACCAAGCTAACGCCTCACCCTTGAAGGACTGTGAGACAAATTTAACCACATCACCTTCAGCGCATCCGCTGATGTCCACGACCGTGTCCATTTCATCCAGCCACGTCATGCAGTCTACGGCTCCTTTTTCTCCCGTAAAATCCCTGGGTTTACAAGATACAAAGTACTTATATGTGCAACCCTTGATACGGTGTCCCTGATGCAGTACCAACTGCTGAGATGGATTACTTTGGTGGTTGGTGGACTGGCGATCATCATCGTTTTTCTTTGGTCCATCCTTTTTGGGAGGAGGCTTATTATGAGCCTCAGAATGGGTCCTTGGCCTTGACTGTGACACAGAGTGGGTCCTACTCCGAGTACCACTGTAATCGTCATATTGTCTATCCAAAGCTTGTGTGATAGCCCCGTCTATGATTGCTTTTAGTTCAGCACCCGTTAATGTAATCTGGGCGTTTTCATTCGGCTCTACCGGATGGCTATTGCCTTCATTGGAGTCAGCCATTTGTATTGAACTGTTGCAGAAAACAAGGTCAATATTTTATTTGGAATTTTATTATGGAATTACCCCTTAGGGTAATTCGTTAACCATGGTAAACAGAGACCATATTTGGTTAACTTATTAATCGCATTAATTTAGGATTTTAATTAAAATTTATCCTAAACATAAACAATAACAATATATATTAGCACATATGGCTTAGTCACATGGACAATTTTTAAATTATATGCTATGATTTCAGAGAATCAAGGCTTTAAGGTTTGAACCTAGTTCATTATCTATATTTGACAGGGAGTCTATGCTACCACTGTCTTTTGGCTCATGTAGAATTGAGCAAGGCCCGTAAGCACTATATTACCACGTATGGTTAAGTATAATCATCTTAATTGATGATGTAATCCAGGATTCAGAGATCATTAAACTGGATTAGGAATCTTCTAAAGAATCCTTATTCATTTAAGAATGACATGTGATTTTTAACGAATCACTTCTGCCAAGAGTGTTAACATGTTTTAAGATGTTAACAGGGATTTGAATCTTTTAAACAGGTCTTACCATCTTGGCTCGGTCTTATATTTGACACTAAGCTAGGTTTTACCTTTTTAAGATTCTTAATTTATAATTACATAGGCAGATTAATTTAAAAAGGAAACGATTTTTAATTTATTTATTTCATTTATTATTTGTATATGCGCATAATGGCAACATGAAATTTATAAAATAACCATTCCATTAATTCATTTAGAATATTACACATTTGCCCTAAACGGGTCTTCCAATATCAAACTTACCCTCGTAGGGGTCAACAGATACTTACCCTCGTAGGGGTTAAATAACACACATGCCCACGAAGGGGCTAAATATAATACATGTCCACGCAGGGACTACTTATTCAAACCACACACACCCACTTAGGGGTTTAAAACAAATAAACATGCCCACGCAGGGGCTTAACAACCAACTACACCCATGCAGGGGCTTATACATCAGCGATGGAAGAATTTAACGATTCTTCTTGTTCTTCCCCTTGATCAGACCCATCAGTCCTTGGAGGAATGTTTGCCTTTCCCTTCGTTCTTCATGTGCTTCCCGTTCCACCTGCTCCAACCTATGCAAAATTTCCTCCCTATTTGGAGAAAATCGTGGTGGCTGCGACTGCGTCCTTATGATGGGCCTAGGTGGTATCGAGTATCCCTGTGTTGGGTAACTCACCCCCCAAGGATCCCCATAAGGTCCTTGCGTGCCATAGTTCGCGGCTACCGAGTATGGATCAGCCTCTCCATAACCGTAGTTATGTTGTGTTGGTGGCTCAAACGGGTTGTAGCCCATACCACCCGGGTATGCTGGTATCGGGTTTTCAAAACCCATTGGAGGCGGCTGTTGAAAAGCTGGCTGCGAAGGCCCACCCATTTGTGGGTCCTCATAGTGCGGTGGGTAGTGACTAGCACTAGACTGTCGCGGGGAATCGAAAGTGAAGTCCCCTGGTCGCACCGACATACGGGCACCGGTTCTTCTGCGCCTTGGCGGTTGAGGAGGTGGCGGTTGAACTGGTGGCGGTGGAGGCGGTGGCGTAACTGCCACAAAGCGATGATCCTCTGAAGAATCTTGATGATGCGGCTGTACTTGTGGCTCTTGGTGCTGTTGAGAATGCTGCTGCTGGTGCTGTCCATGTGATGACGAGTGGTGTGATGGTGTGTAATACCACTGTTGCTGATCAAATAGGGCCTGGAAGCTATCTGGACCACCATAGGGTGATCCGTGGAAAGACGAACCATCGGAGATCTCAATCGGATGATTTGGTGTACCACTTGCCGGCATGACGGGGTCCGTATCCTCGTCCATATCGTCGGCGTGATCTCCTGAAAAGTGGTCCTCCGGACCCAGTGGGTTAAAACCCACGGGCTCTGGTATGAACCCAACCGGGTTAAACTGTCCCCTAAAAATAGGTGTAGGGTCCCCATATGAATGATGAGATAGGGACCTCTGTAGTGGTACATAAGACGGTTGAGGGTTATTGGGTTCATAGGGATTTAGAGCAGGAGGTGTGGAAGTATGTGAAACCGATCGTCTGGCCGGCTCGTACTGGTTTCTTCGGTTTTCCCGAGGGTCGTCACTCTCGGTATTGGATGGAGCTCGCCTTCGTGAAGGTCCAGCTTCATGATCGTTGGGGGCGGTAACTGGCCCCTTTCCACGTCCTCGTGTTCGGAAGAATCTTGGCGGCATTTTCGATATTCCTGTCAATACAGCATGAGGTAATAATACAAAGATATATGCAAAATTTAAATAAAGGACAACACAATCAATAGTGGAATTTGTCCTATGTTATAAGTCTAGACTCGAAGGTTTAGATTTGTGCATATTGTGTAACTGAGATTAAACACAAAAGACTAGTGTTTAATTCACTCAGAGTTGGCTCTGATACCAACCTGTCACACCCCGATTTCCACGTGTCACCGGTGGGCCCGGTGGGGGAGTATCGTGACGTGGTTGGCAACGTAATAGTCAAACAACACAATATAATAATGCACAGCGGAAGCTAATTTAAAATAAGATACAACCGAATTTATTGATCGTAAACAAAGTCACAATTTATCCGGTGTTTATCCACAGTAGGATCGAATTAACAAAACATTGTTTATGGTTCAACAGACTTCGGCATCTCTAAGTTTGCGAGACTTCTAATGATGCTTAGGAGAATCCCAGCCTATTTCGCCTAGTACCTGCATTTAATCTTTTTGGGAAAATACGTCAGTTTACACTGGTAAATACATTCAACTGACTCATTTTATAAAAATGATTGAAAACTGGTTTGGATGCACATGGCATAAACATTTTGTTTAACTTGGGAGAATTATTTAATATTATAATCTTGTGAACGATTTACATGTTACTTATGCGTTCAGTAGCCCGGAACGTATTCCGGGTTAAAGATCAATAGACACACCACTTATGTGAGTTATACACGGGAGTACGCCTACACCCCGTGCTCAGGTCGTGGCTATCTCGTAAGATAATGCCGAGGATATCCGGGACATGGTCATTAACCCCCCAAAGGCTGTAAAGTAAACACATCTGTTTAAAACGAGCCGATCAAATTATTCAATTAACCACTAAGCGTGGAAGATTTGATGCTCGATCAAGCGGTACGCTATGTACCGTAACCCAAGCCCGTATAGGGAAAATAAGTTAAAAGTATTTACCTTGATGCAAAGTACAGTCACAATAATCAAATAGCAGGTAGCTTTTACTGTTTCTCCTAATCTGGAACGATGGTTAAATATAACCTATTAGAATCCTAGCGGGTCTTTAATTATGCTTAAGCTTAGACCGGCTAGTTTCAAAGATACGGTTCGTACGCACTATAAAGCGAAGACCGGATAGAATGTGATTCAGACCCGACAAGTTTGAAGACTTGTTTAATATGGGTTTATTATTCACATTCTGGATTTTGAGATTAAACCGATAAGGTTTGACCCGTTTCGGCTAATTTATGTAAACTTGTTACATAAACCGAGCCGAACGCGTAAAATGCGTAACGGGTATCCGTAAGAGCCATATACAGGTTTCCTAAGTTAATATGCTTCAAATATGTTGTAACATCAGTAGGATGTCTTTCGTTATGCCCCGAACTAATTTAAACACAAACTATGCCCCGTAGGGGTAGTTTGGTCATTTTAAAGTTTGTAAAAGAGTTTAAATGTCTAACTGAGTTAAAGGTCTGATGTAAACAGAAAACATACTCAATTTGATGAGTTTTAACAGTAGGCTAAATCAAGTATGTGAAACTTATCATTTTTAACCAAACTAGGCCCCGTAGGGGTATTTTGGTAATTTCACACAAGCCGACAAGCTCAGAACTGAAGTCTGAGTTTATCAACTTTTGCTTACTGTTAAGATATGATAATTTGCTTCTTATATCAGTAGGTATCAACCCGGGTATGTCCAATATGATTTTAGAACATACTATGCGTTAAAAACGCTAATTTAGGCGATTAAAGGCCATTACCGGGTTCGATACTTAACTCTGATATTTTTATATTTCCAGAAGGCTTAAAATAATTTATTTATCATAACTAATCAGTGGCAAAAGGTTTGGGGTCGTTTAGATGTGTAAAACTCATTTTATGGCCCGTAAGGGCAAAACCGACAATTAACGGGTTAAGCCTATGACTATGAGTTATGCTCAGCCTAAAATTAATTAAAAATCTTTAAAATTCCCAAAATATTATATTATATCAGTGGGTAATTCGTTTGATACCAAAAAGCATGTTTAACTAGGCTATACGCTAATTACGCCATTATGTTAACATAAAGCATTAGTTTAGCGATAACGAGCATAACTCTTAATCTATAAGTCAAACTGATGTCAAACTTTGCATGCAAGTCTTTATATCAATATTCAAGGTTTCTACACTTTTACATTTTCATAAATCATGTTTTAAGGTAATAAGGGCATAACGGTCAACGTATGAGCATTTAACGGAAATTTGCATATTAATTGGATAACTAGTGAACCAAGGTGTATGATCACAGAGGGTTGTTCTAACATGTATCCTAATCCAATTTAAGCTCTGTGGCATTTCTAAAATATGCCCAAACGGGTCAGAACTGAAAGTCAACCGAAAAGTCAAACTATGTGACTTTCGGTTCCGAACCGGGTCTAAACAGGAAATAGTCGGGTTGAACATGTTGGGACATGTTCTTACACTTATTTCTAAGTTATAACAATGTTCAAACAGGTTACATATGTTCTAGATAGCTAATTATGCATAAATGTCAATTTAAGCAATATGTTGACTTTTTAAGTAGAGCTTTGACCCGACATTTGACCTGTTTAGGATGGTGATCAGGGGAAACCCTTTTGGGGTTTTATTACCCACATAAATACCATTCTAAAACTACTTTTAATTCGAGACAAGACTGAGTCATTAGTGACTAATCTCGAAGTCAAACCGTAATTACGACGGTTTGACTTTTAGCTAATTAACTAAGCTAAACACAACCAAATAAGAACTAGAAGACTTACAATAGTCCAATGCACGAATTTTGACCAGAAGGGAGAGTTCCTTAGCTCCAGGAATGCTCCAATGATCAGTTGCAAGTGTGAAGAAATGTTGTGATCTTGGAAGTCCTTATATAGTGCATTAGATCACCACAATTGGTTGACAACAAAGGCTAGGACTAACCACAACCATCCAACACTTGTCCTAGAGCTCCTAGGATAGTTTAGGGTCTTTAAATAATGTTAACAACCGGTTTAGAGGGTCAGAAACGCGCACAACAGGCAACAGCCCGTTTTTTCGGAGCTGGGCATGCCCTGCGCATCGTAGGGACATCATGCCTACGGTGCGCAGGCCTTCTACAGGGGCTGTTTGCTTGTTTCTTCAATACTTCGAAAAGGCAGCCCACTTGCACGACTTTATGGCCTCTATTTGCAACTTAGGACCCTCCTAATGTGTATCATCCTGTAGAATACCCTACCATTTGTACTTGTTTCATTTGGATGCATTTACAAGACCCGAAAACAAGGTTTATCGTTGCTTTTTCTTTGTGAGGTCTTATCATGTTTTTGCAAGTCCATTATTGTGAATAATTCTCTGAATTGTGGCATGAAGGTTGTGTAGTAAAATTATATCGGTCTTGGGATTTATAATTGAGGCCGTTCAGAGGTAACAATTTAACATGACGCCACTTTAATCCTACCGAAACATTTTTATTAAATCCGGGTTTTTCAACGCGTTTTGTCTTACATGACACGTGTCATTTTATTATTAAACCCGAAATTTTCGAGGTGTTACACCTTAGGACCAGGCTACATGTTAGCATAACCCTCTGTGGTTGGTTCATTGATTGACCCATTCGGTGACGCGTTTCCGTTAAATGCTCATATGTTGACCATTATGCCCTTATTACCTAAGAACGTGATTTATGAAAATGTAAAAGTGTAGAAACCTTAATTACTGATATATAAACTTGTATGCAAAGTTTGACATTAGTTTGACTTACAGATTAAGAGTTATGCTCATTATCGCAAAACTAATGCTTTATGTTAATAAAACGGCGTAATTAGCATATAGCCTAATTAAGCCGACTTTTTGGTATCAAACTTAATACCCACTGATGTAATATATTATTTTAGGATTTTTAAAGATTTTTAATTAATTTTAGGCTGAGCATAACTCATAGTCGTAGGCTTAATTCGGTAATTGTCGGTTTTGCCCTTACGGGCCATAAAATGAGTTTTACTTATCTAAACGACTCCAAACCTTTTACTACTGATCACATATGATTAATAAATTATTTTTAGCCTTCTGGAAATATAAAAATATCAGATTTATGTATCGAACCCGGTAATGGCCCTTAATCGCCTAAATTAGCGTTTTTAACACATAGTATGTCTTAGAATCATATTGGACATACCCGGGTTGATACCTACTGATATATGAGGCAAATTATGATATTTAAACAGTAAGCAAAGGTTAATAAACTCAGACTTCGTTTTTGAGCTTTTCGGCTTATGTGAAATTACCAAAATACCCCTACGGGGCATAGTTTGGTTAAATATGATAAATTTCACATATATGCCTTAGCCTACTGTTATAACCCATCAAAATGAGTATGTTTGCTGTTTACATCAGACCTGTAACTCAGTTAAACAATCAAACTCTTTTACAAACTTTAAAATGACCAAACTACCCCTACGGGGCATAGTTTGTGTTTAAATTGGTTCGGGGCATAACGAAAGACATCCTACTGATGTTACAACATATTTGAAGCATATTAACTTAGGAAACCTGTATATGGCTCTTACGGATACCCGTTACGCTTATTTCGCGTTCGGTTCGGTTTATGTAACTAGTTTGCATAAATTAGCCGAAACGGGTCAAACGTTATCGTTTGTATCTCAAAATCCAGAATGTGTTTAGTTTACCCATATTATACAAGTCTCCAAACTTGTCGGGTCTAAATCACATCCTATCCCAGTCTTCGCTTAATCATGCGTTTTGAACCGTAAACCTTTCCTTAAAAATAACCGGTCTAAGTTACGACTTAAATAAGACCCGTTAGGAATTTAATAGGTTAATAAAACCTTCGTTCCAGATTAAGAGCCCCAGTAGAAGTACTTGTGCTTGCTGATTAAGATATACGGCTGAGTGTAAATTGCATTGCTAGCTCAGGTAAATACTTTTAACTTATTTTCCCTATTACGGGCTTGGGATACGGTATTATAAAAATACCGCTTGGTCGGGTGTAGAAACCTTTTAATCGGAGATGATTAAATTGCATAATCCCGTTTTAATCTGTATTGATTGATAACAAATAACATTGGGGGTTAATGACCGTGTCCTGGATATCCTTGGCTCATTTTAAAAAGTGAATGGCCACGACGTAAGCACAAGGTGTAGACATAACACCTCCTGTTGCATATGTATAACGTATACTCACTCGTAAGGGTATCTTCTTGTGAGATTATATTTGTGGTGTGTCGATTAATCTTGTCCGGCTTGTATTGTATAATCACCGGCCCTAAATGTTGGACAACCATGTAAATCGGATACAAGATTTTGATTAATAAAATTGTCCTAAGTTATAAAAGATTAATTTTGCCTCTGTGCATGTTAATCAATGTGTCAAGATATTTTGTGCCGTTTGCACTCGAATCACTTTTCAAACTCTTTTTCCAAAATGAGTCAGTTAATTGTATTTACCAGTGTAAACTGACGTATTTTCCAAAAGGTTAAGTGACAGGTACTACGCATAATTGGCTGGGAGCTCAGGGTGTCATTAGGGAATCTTGCAAGTTCTAGATGCCTAAAGTCTGTTGAACAGTTTTAGTATCTTTTATTTGATCCGCCTGTGGATCCTTTACCTTCCGTTGTAATACTTTGACATTACTTATATTCGGAATGTAATATATTTATCTTTTGCTTCCGCTGTGCATTATTATATTGTGTTGTTTGACCATGATGTTGCCAACCACGTCACGATACTCCCCCACCGGGCCCACTGGTGACACGTGGAAAATTGGGGTGTGACAGGTTGGTATCAGAGCCAACATTGAGTGAATTAAACACTAGCTTTTGTGTTTAATCTCAATGACACAATTGCACATTCCTAAATCTTCTGAGTCTAGACTTAACATAGGAATATTCTCAATCCTAATCTGGAAATTTTACTTCCAAATTTTTATTGGATACGTCGCCAAGCGAAGAAGCCGTAATAGGAGTTCTCCACACCCGGAGCCCTGAGATGCTAAGCTTCGTACCGCGGCTAGAATGAAACGAGCATCCAAGGAGAAAGCATTCAGAAATAAAATGAAGAAGAAACTCCTTTTACTGAAGATCGTTTCCTTATTAGTCCTTATAAGGACATATTTATCTTTCAGTCCCTTTAAGGACACATTATTCCTTTCAAAGACCCGCTTAGGGCAACTCTGTACTTCTATCTCCATATAATGGATTGATTAAATTAAGTTTTCATTCTAAACATGAAATATGAAATATGAAATGAATGGAAAATAACATCCCTTAGAAGGGAAGTGCCTACGGGCTATAATTAACGTCCTCTGAAACTAAAGACGGTGGTAGCCTACAGCTCCCTGTCAAGAAAAGGTAATGAACTTTGATTCACACCTAAATGCCTCGATCCCAGACGATCATGGCTTATAAATTAAACTTGTCCACGTGACTAGGCCTTTTGTGCCATTACAAATTCATAAATTGCCCTGATTCTCTGAAATCTTGGCTTATAAATTAAACTTGTCTACGCGACTAGGCCATTTGTGCTATCATTAAATTATAAATTAGGATTTATGATAAAAATCCTGAATAAAATAAATATCCTTACTTTCCTGCCAGTATGCAATTTAAAAGAATCTTAAAGGTGAAACCTAGCCTACGCGGCCAAGATGGTGAAACCTACCCAAGTGATTTAGATCCTTGTTAACACCTAAGAACGTGTTAGCACTCCTGACAAATGTGATTCGATAAAATCGCAACAGTCATCCTTATATTGGATTCTTCCAATTTTCTTATTTAGCCTAGTGATTTAGAAATCATGGCTTGTGTCATCCTATAAGATGATCATATTATAAACATCCGATAGTGATGAAGTGCCTGCGGGCTAAACTTGTTGTCCGATAAGACAACGACAGTGGTGATCTTTGACCTTCTGTCTAAAAATGTTGGACCAGGTCCAAGCTTAATAGTCGGTAGGATCCATACGATCTCGACTAATAGCATCTGAGAAGATGATCATATTATAACCATCCCTCAGAAGGGAAATACCCACGGGCTACATCTATTGTCCTAAAAGACAAAGACAGTTGAAGTTTTAGCTCTCTGTCAAGAAAATGTAATGAAATATGTTCAAACCTTAATGCCTTGATCCTCTGAAATCATGGCTTATAAATTTAAAAATTTGTCCTTGTGACTAGGCCTTTTTGCGCCACTTTATTATCCTTGATGATTTATAACTAGGATAAATTATAATGAAAATACAGATTTAATATAACTAACAAATTAACCAATATGGTTTATATTACCATGGTTGATGAATCGTCAAAGATGATGATTCCATAATAACCTTTGAATAAATCATTGTCAATGTTTATGTAGACATCAAGCTACATGGCTGGATTAGATGAAGTTAACAGCCACATGAAGGAGGACAATGATACTACCAGAATTAATGTAACTGGAGCAGAACTACAGGCAATAATAGATTATGCTGTTACTCGAGCTCTTGATCGGCAGTATGATGAGTCAAATGATACCCACTCTAAGACTCTATCTGTGGCTCGTTGTAAGCCCCCTTCTAACACACATGAGTTGAGGAAGGACGATGTTCGTGACTTGTCAAATCAAAGGAGTATTCCGCCTAGACATGTTGTGTTTCATCAAGAGGCACCAGTTAAGACCTGTTCATATAAATATTTTGTCTCCTGCAAGCCCAGAGACTTTACAGGAGAAGAAGGGGCCATCGATTGCATGACATGGCTCGATGAGATGGACGCTGTTGTTGACATCAGCGGTTGTGCGGAGCAAGATGTTGTGAAATTTGTTTCGCAATCGTTCAAAGGAGAAGCGTTGGCATGGTGGAGGTCATTGCTCCAAGCCACGGGAAAGGTTCTACTCTACAACTTATCTTGGGAGCAATTTGTTGCATTAGTCAAGGAAAACTATTGCCCCCAGCACGAGGTAGAAAAGATAGAATCAGACTTCTTGACTCTGGTCATGGAGAATTTGGATTGTCAGGCATATGTGACAAGTTTCAACACTATGTCCCGCCTAGTTCCTTATTTAGTCACCCCTGAACCTAAACGCATAGCGCGTTTCATTGGAGGCCTAGCACCAGAGATAAAAGGGAATGTTAAAGCATCTAGGCCAACCACATATAGGTCCGCGGTGGACTTATCCTTATCTCTCACCTTAGACGCAATCAGAATTAAGTCTGTTAAGGCTTCTGGCGAGAGAAGAAGAGAAAGAGAGGAGGAAAACTCTCATCAAACTAACAAGATAAAGAAGGGAATCTCGGAGCGCGGGAAGGATTCCGAGGTTAAGAAGAACTCGAGTCAGTCTGATAGCAGACCCAAATGCAGTAACTGCAAAAAGCAACATTTTGGAAAATGTACAATAGACCCACGCGCTAAATTGTGTGGAATTTGCAAGACCAAGGGTCACAAAACCTTAGAGTGCAAGGGGATGAAGAACGCCACATGTTACAATTGTAACGAGGAAGGGCACATCAAAACCAACTGCCCAAAGCTTATAAAGAAGCCTGGAGAGAACAGGAAAACAAACGCATGAGTCTTCCGGATGAACGCCAGGAGATGGTGCAGAAGGATAACTATATAGCAGGTACTTTTCCTTATCAAGCAGTTTATACAGAAATTTATTTGATGCTGACACATGTGATTCAATAATGCACGATGACTGTTGAGAACTGTTGTCTCCGTCTGATTAGGACTTTGGTCATTTATACGAAGTAGAAATTGGCCGATGATACTTTAGAAGATGCTCCAACAAAACTTAGATGGATATTTTATATCTAATAGGAATCACTCTTTTCTGATATTCCTATGGCAAGCTTTCAAGCTACCTAAATTCTTTAATATAATAAAGACAGGTGCGACGTTTTGATCCTCTGTCAGAAAAGTGATGGACTAGGTCCAAATCTTTAATGCCATTGATGGTCTTTTGCGACCTAGGCTAAGTAATATTAATATATTTTAAATAACGTTCATTAAGAATGTTAGTGCTATAATAGCCTGTATAGGTTATTGACACCATGGTTAGTATATATTAAGGCCATCAAAATAAAAATAGTAATTGTTAGATTTCAACTAAGAAATTGTTTTATTGGTATTAGGAACCAATATCGAGTATGGAAAACTCGGATAAGACAACAAGCAATCGCGCCATTGATGACGCGACGCATTCTAATAATGCTGAAATTGTAAACCTTAGAATTTCCAAAGATATTCTTCAAACTATGATAGACGCAGCCGTTGGAAAAGCTGTGAAGAGAGCTGTGAAAAAGTTAAAGGAGACCCATGTTGTTCAGTCCAAATTTTATCTAGGACCACATTTCCTTACTCATAAGAAGGATCTCGTTCATGCCCCTGATGTAAAGGATGAACTAAAAAGAAAAAGGAAGGTAGATAACTCCCAGAGTTCTAAGAAAAAGAACAAACAAAAGTCCGACCAGAAACCAGTATGTGAGACCTGCAAGAAGCGCCATTATGGGAAATGCAGGTTCGAACCAAATTCCAAATCACAGCCCAGGGCTTGTGGGATCTGCAAGGCTGAAGGACATAAAACGTTGGACTGTAAGGACATGATGAGTGCAGTCTGCTTCGGCTGTAATGAGAAGGGCCACATCAGGACTACGTGTCCTAAATTCGTCAAAGGAAATGCGGCTGAGGAAGTAAAACCTAAAATTGAAAGAGCCTAAAATGCCCAAGCTAGTCCATAAATAATGTCATCAGGTACATTCCTTGGCATTTTTTTTTCAGTAATTTAAATGCTAAGAGTTTTATTTTGGTTCGGATACCAGTAAATCCTTCATAAACTATAAGTTTAACAAGTTAAAAAAAAAATGGTGGAAATGGCCGTCCCCGGATTCGAACCCGGGTCTAGGCCGCACCCTTTCGCGCGCCTAGCCAACTGAGCTAGGTGCCTAGTTTGTGAAACTTCCATTATTAATTAATTATAAGCACTTGTACAATAAACTTCCTTATCATTGATCAATACTAATTTCTGCTAAGTATCCTGTTTTTAATACAGGCAATAATAAATCTTCATGAACCATAAACTTAGCGAAATTTTTATTATCATCCATAAGGTATAAATACCAAGGAAACCTTAGTAACCGATTCTTCTCGTATCAGCAAGGAATCCTTCCGAAAATCTGAGAGCACTCTTTCTTTGCATAGAGTACGACAACATATGTTATTTTAATTATTTTTCTTTTCTCATTGTTTTCTATCGCCTGCGAATGCCAAACTATGTTTGATGAAAGTGTCATATGAGGATTGGCATATCCTAGTGTGTCTCATAGATTATTTCCATGTCTGATCAGCATGGAGGTTTAATACATGGAACCCCTAAGATATCCCAACGATCATATTGTACTAAAGTCGACTAGTAGTATTCAAAGAAGATATCCAAAAATGGAATTTTTCTTCCCAAGTAAATGTTCCCGATTAAGGAATTCGAGGACTTATAACATAAAGGTGTCACTCATTTGACACGGACAAGGATGGATGAACTGGAACCTGAGATATGGAAAATCTCTGTAGCCTCCTTGTATCTTAATTATCTTCTCAAAAGATATCCCTGCTTACCTCCTGGAAGGCAGGTAGAATTAAGATTTGTCGCCGCCGTGGGCTGGAGTATTGTGAAAACTCCATATTAATTATGGAATAAACGAAACCTTGAGTAAGTAGATTTTAAGACGTAGGCTCATATAGCCAGACTCAATGTTCTGAGGGTGTTATATTAATAAATAAGAAAGACGGTTCATATTGCTTATGCATGCATGCCGCAACCCTAAATAGGCAACGATTAAGAATTTGCCATCAGCTACCCAGGATCGTCGAATTGTTCGACTAACGACAAGGATTAGCTATTGCTTAATATTAGTTAAGTAATGGTTGGAATAACCACCTTAAGATAAGCTTTTCTTTAATAATTGATATGTAAGTATTAAGGCTACTCCTTTGGAGACCTTGTATAGATGAAATGTTAAACATCTGTTGTTAGGACAATAGATTGGTAAGTCCAATATTCAGGATCTGAAAGTTGCATTGGAAACAACAAATAAGATCATACAAATTCCTAATCATCTGTAAGTTGCCATTATTAGGCAGAGAATACTTCCTTTATTTCGGTAAATCTCGGGCCGAGATTTCTTTTAAGGGGGTGAGGATGTAACACCTCGAAAATTCACGTCCTATAATGTATTGACACGTGTCATCAGCTTGAACGTGAGAAAGTATACTTTAGAGGGACTAAAGCTGACAAACATAGAAAGTATGTGAAAATAAGGATTTCAAAATGTCAACAATGGATAAACATACTTCATAATAACCCTACTTGATGTTTATAACATCAAACGAATAAATCATGGATCATACGAAGCTGAAAGTGAGAGATTACAAACTACAGGGGTTAAATGTGTCAACATGTTTAAAGATATACCTCTGAGTGACCTTTTGACAAACCCGAAGCTTTGTAATGGTAAATTATGCTCACTAGAATATACGATTAAAATTTCGTACAGTTTCGTCAACGTATGAGAAAGTTATGATCAAATTCGTGTGCGAGGGGTTAAAGCGTCAACGATGAAAGTTAGGCCTTTTCGGGTAACAATAAAGTTACCCGGGGACTTAACGAAGTGGGTTTATATCTTGAAGCCCTTATAGATCAAGAATGAGGGTTCTTACTGCAATAAACAAGTGTCTGTACGAAGTTTGAAGAGCCAAGGACCTAAACTGCAATAAACAAAAGTATGTTGGATGATCATAGGGGCTCGCGTAGCGCGAGCTTATAAGCTCAGGCAGTCGCGCTACGCGACTGCCATATCTGGACAGAAACAAATATTTCTTGATTCTTTGTCTGCACATTGAACTTGGATGCACTTTGATCGATCATAACTCACCCATTGGCCCCTAAAACACCCTCTAGAACAACTAGGACACTTGTTGATTAGTTGTGGTTGGATGGTAGACTTAGATGTCAAAGATTTGTGGTGTTTAAACCACTATATAAGAGCCTTAGTAGCAACTTATTCTTCACAACCTTCATCTGCAATTCTTGAGCACTTCTGGAGCTTAGGAGCAGACCCAATACCTTCCTTGGGTAAGTATGCTAGACCTTCCTCGGTTTAGTTTTTGCTTAGTTATTAGCTTAAAAGGCAACCGTCGTAATTAACGGTTGACTTAACGATTAATCGCTAATGGTCCAGCGATTAGTCAAACTTAAAGTAGTTATAAGTTGGTAATTAGGTGGGTAATAAACCCCTAAAAAGGGTCCCCCTGATTCCCATTCTAACCAGGTCAAATGTCGGGTCAAACTTTTATTTAAAAAGTCAACATAATGCTTAAAATATCGTTTATGCATAATTAGCTATCTAGAACATATATAATCTGTTTGATCATTGTTATAACTTAGTAATAAGTGTAAGAACATGTCCAAACATGTTCGACCCGACTATTTCCTGTTTAGACCCGGTTCGGAACCGAAAGTCACATAGTTTGACTTTCACTTTGACTTTCAGTTCTGACCCGCTTTAGTATGATTTGGAAATGCTTTAGAGTTTCCTTAGGACCAGGCTACATGTTAGCATAACCCTCTGTGGTTGGTTCATTGATTGACCCATTCGGTGACGCGTTTCCGTTAAATGCTCATATGTTGACCATTATGCCCTTATTACCTAAGAACGTGATTTATGAAAATGTAAAAGTGTAGAAACCTTAATTACTGATATATAAACTTGTATGCAAAGTTTGACATTAGTTTGACTTACAGATTAAGAGTTATGCTCATTATCGCAAAACTAATGCTTTATGTTAATAAAACGGCGTAATTAGCATATAGCCTAATTAAGCCGACTTTTTGGTATCAAACTTAATACCCACTGATGTAATATATTATTTTAGGATTTTTAAAGATTTTTAATTAATTTTAGGCTGAGCATAACTCATAGTCGTAGGCTTAATTCGGTAATTGTCGGTTTTGCCCTTACGGGCCATAAAATGAGTTTTACTTATCTAAACGACTCCAAACCTTTTACTACTGATCACATATGATTAATAAATTATTTTTAGCCTTCTGGAAATATAAAAATATCAGATTTATGTATCGAACCCGGTAATGGCCCTTAATCGCCTAAATTAGCGTTTTTAACACATAGTATGTCTTAGAATCATATTGGACATACCCGGGTTGATACCTACTGATATATGAGGCAAATTATGATATTTAAACAGTAAGCAAAGGTTAATAAACTCAGACTTCGTTTTTGAGCTTTTCGGCTTATGTGAAATTACCAAAATACCCCTACGGGGCATAGTTTGGTTAAATATGATAAATTTCACATATATGCCTTAGCCTACTGTTATAACCCATCAAAATGAGTATGTTTGCTGTTTACATCAGACCTGTAACTCAGTTAAACAATCAAACTCTTTTACAAACTTTAAAATGACCAAACTACCCCTACGGGGCATAGTTTGTGTTTAAATTGGTTCGGGGCATAACGAAAGACATCCTACTGATGTTACAACATATTTGAAGCATATTAACTTAGGAAACCTGTATATGGCTCTTACGGATACCCGTTACGCTTATTTCGCGTTCGGTTCGGTTTATGTAACTAGTTTGCATAAATTAGCCGAAACGGGTCAAACGTTATCGTTTGTATCTCAAAATCCAGAATGTGTTTAGTTTACCCATATTATACAAGTCTCCAAACTTGTCGGGTCTAAATCACATCCTATCCCAGTCTTCGCTTAATCATGCGTTTTGAACCGTAAACCTTTCCTTAAAAATAACCGGTCTAAGTTACGACTTAAATAAGACCCGTTAGGAATTTAATAGGTTAATAAAACCTTCGTTCCAGATTAAGAGCCCCAGTAGAAGTACTTGTGCTTGCTGATTAAGATATACGGCTGAGTGTAAATTGCATTGCTAGCTCAGGTAAATACTTTTAACTTATTTTCCCTATTACGGGCTTGGGATACGGTATTATAAAAATACCGCTTGGTCGGGTGTAGAAACCTTTTAATCGGAGATGATTAAATTGCATAATCCCGTTTTAATCTGTATTGATTGATAACAAATAACATTGGGGGTTAATGACCGTGTCCTGGATATCCTTGGCTCATTTTAAAAAGTGAATGGCCACGACGTAAGCACAAGGTGTAGACATAACACCTCCTGTTGCATATGTATAACGTATACTCACTCGTAAGGGTATCTTCTTGTGAGATTATATTTGTGGTGTGTCGATTAATCTTGTCCGGCTTGTATTGTATAATCACCGGCCCTAAATGTTGGACAACCATGTAAATCGGATACAAGATTTTGATTAATAAAATTGTCCTAAGTTATAAAAGATTAATTTTGCCTCTGTGCATGTTAATCAATGTGTCAAGATATTTTGTGCCGTTTGCACTCGAATCACTTTTCAAACTCTTTTTCCAAAATGAGTCAGTTAATTGTATTTACCAGTGTAAACTGACGTATTTTCCAAAAGGTTAAGTGACAGGTACTACGCATAATTGGCTGGGAGCTCAGGGTGTCATTAGGGAATCTTGCAAGTTCTAGATGCCTAAAGTCTGTTGAACAGTTTTAGTATCTTTTATTTGATCCGCCTGTGGATCCTTTACCTTCCGTTGTAATACTTTGACATTACTTATATTCGGAATGTAATATATTTATCTTTTGCTTCCGCTGTGCATTATTATATTGTGTTGTTTGACCATGATGTTGCCAACCACGTCACGATACTCCCCCACCGGGCCCACTGGTGACACGTGGAAAATTGGGGTGTGACACTGCAACACCCACACACCTTCTCCTCCACCCTCGCACAAAGCGGATCGGAGAAACAGGAGCCGGCCACCACCCGGTGGCGGCGGCACGCGACACGGAGGCAGTAGCCACACTTCGGCCGGCGAGGAACGCTGCAAACAGCAGCAGAGTGGTGAAGATGGGGGGTGGTTTTTCCGACGATCGGTTAATGGTGAGCGACGATCGAAGACAGAAACGATAGAGAGAGAAAGACGGCGAAGAGAGAGAGACGGATCGAGAAGAGGGAGAGAAAGAACCAGTGGTCGACGGCTCAGACCGGCGGTTGGAGACTCGGTCCGACGGTCTTTGTCTCGGACCAGCGGTCCATGTCTTTATCCGACGAAAACCACCGGTAAGATCTCGTTCCTTTCATCTTTTGTTTCTGAAAGTTAAGGTGAAGATGATTTTGATCATGATTGTCTGTTTGGATTTCGGGTTCGACTCGGTTTCGGTTCGGGTCTCGGCTTGTCTGAGCTCGGGGTTGGTTCAGAATTGGTTGGTCAAGGCAGGTCAACAAGTCAGCGGTTCGGTCAAACATGTCAACGGTTCAGGTTCCAGATTCGCTGTCATTCGGGAACCAGGTTCTAATTTCGGGTTCGATTCGAGAGAGTTCGGGTCTCTTGGGTTGCGGGTCAGCAGGTTCAAGTTCGGTTCTCGGTCAGACGGCTCGGTTCGGTTTGACTCGGTCAAACCGAGTCGACTCAGTGTTCGGGTCAGCGGTTCAGGTCAACAATTCGAGTCAACGGGTCAGCTTAGTTCGGAGTTATGAAGCGGTTCGGTCGACTCGGTCAAACTCAGTCAACCCGAGTCAACTCAGTTGACTCGGTCACCATGTTCGGCATATCGACACGCGAAGACTTGGTAAATATTAGCGGCACATTTATTTTGTTATTTTCATAATATTAATATTACGTGAAAAACGAGCTCGAATCGATTATATATAGTTCACATCTCAAAATATTCGACAAGATTTACATAAATATTGATTACGTTGTTTGAATATTGATTGATTTTGAAAAATAATGACAACTTGTGTTGTCGGGGCGTCCAAAAACAGAGGAAACTCTGCCCGTTTTTCGAGAAAACTGGTAAAAGCAAAACATGTTTTATTGAAAAGCGACTTTTATAAAACGAGATACAAATTTAGAGTTTCTTTCGACAACAACTTACAACTTACGAGAACAACGATACGGAAATTATTTTGACAACAAAAATAAATATAGTTATTATTATATTTATTTCAAACGAACTCGAATCCTTTTATAAATAAATATAGTTATATATTTATTTTCCAATACAAGTCGACGATGTTTTTACAAGATAAATATAACTGTTATACTTATTTTATACGCCTAGACGGCACGTACGAATATTTTTTGGCAAATATACACAAGACGCAATATATATAATACGAGTTTATTATATATTACTTTCATACGAATATTCCTTTATATCAACATACGACTTCTTAAAACGAGCTAACAAGTATAACTTCTTCGCTTCTTTTAAGTTGGCAATTTACCGTCAAATCGTTCGATTAACGATTCGGTAGAGCTCGATTACACGTAGTTAGTTACTGCGTTATTTAGAAACTTATTAGATATTCCGTTTTAGAAATACTGTAGAATGCACGCTAGCAAGTCAAGCCTTGGAAACGACATCACGAAGTCGTAAATTAGCTAGCTTTGCACATGAATATTCAGGTGAGTTCATAACCCCACCTTTTTACGATTTTACATTTTTCTAAATGTTTTCGGGGTGGAAAGACATGCACTTTTTGCAAGCATACAAGAATTACATATTTATAAACCATTTTACAAGCAAGATTTATCTGACACAAATGGTTTACGAAAAGCTTATGTTTTATACCGGTTTTTCAAACAAGCGTTTACACACGAATTCTAGTTTTCTAAACTACGAGAAAATACAAATACAAGAGTATACAAACACATGAGAATTGATACTTGACATAAAGAATACAAGAACTAAAAAATTGATACTTGATATGATGAATACATAAACAAGAAGCACTCTTGGTGATAACTAGTACCAAGTATGATGCGTTTGAGGAATGATACGAGAAATCGTGTCACGAATAGGGTACCATAAGCACCATTAATCGTGTACATACTTAGACCGCAGAACAAAAGGTTAGATCTAACGGGTGTCAGGGCAGCCCCACTCTTGGTGACAACTAGAACCAAGTAGTGTTTTTGTGTCTCAGTCGTGAATCGACTATAGAAAAATGCCTATGGTTTGGTGACTTCCTATGTCGTGTCACATGTTAATGGCCTTGCAACCCATTAACAACAAGATACATACAGAATACTTGATTTATATAAGAAAACATGATACATACAAGAATACGTGATACATACAGAAATACTTGAATTATACAAGATACATACCATGTTTTCATACAAAGTTTCTGTATAACTTGACAAGAAAATGATTTTAAATTCGTTTTCGCAACAATACTTCAAAAACCGGTTATTCAAAAAGATTTATTTCAAATCTTTTGCAAACAAACTATGAACTCGCTCAACTTTATGTTGATTTTTCGCATGTTTCTTTCTCAGGTTACAGTTATAAGACAAGGCACGGTTGGAATAGGAGAACCATGAAGAGTCGAGTACTTAGTGGCGTTTATTTTCTAAAAGACTTAGCTTATTTGCTTCCGCTGTGCAATGAAGATACCAGTCCAGTCACGCCAACGCTCTGATATTTCGGGGTGTGACACTTACGCGGGCCGCCTAAAACCGCCAGCGACAGAAAATGCATGGCAGGTGCCAGTTCAGCCTGTTTAACCGACTTATATGCATGGAAACTGATACCAAGGGCTGTGCAAATGGGATTTCATGCAATAGGGACAGCTGTGATGATCTGATAGCAACAATAGGGACATTTGGGATGATCTTGTTGCATCAAAGTCTCTATATAAGAAGTTCTTGTTCTCAAGATCAAATGCTCACTTTCAGAAACCATTCTAACTTAACTTCTGGAGTCTCATGGAGCTCAAGATCATTCCCTAAGGGAGTTGTGCTTAGTACCTTTGTAAGCTTCCTTAACCTCTCTAAATTCAGTTTTATTAGTTAAATGGCCTAAAGTCAAACCCGTCGTAATTAAGGTTTGACTTACTGATTAATCACTAATGGTCCAGTCAATTCTCGAATTGAAAGTAGCTTTGAGTTGGTAATTATGTGGGTAATAAACCCCTAAAAGGGCACCCTCTAATTCCCACTCTAACTAGGTCAATTGTCAGGTCAAACTTAATTGTAAAAAGTCAACAGAAAGCTAATTTTCAATTAACAATGTAGAAGCCATGAAACTTGTTTTATCACTTGTATAACTTGGTAATTAATGTAAGAACATGTCTAAGCATGTTCAACCCGACAATTTTCAGTTTAAGCTCGGTTCGGAACTGAAAGTCGCAAAAGTAGACTTTTGCTTTGACTTTCAGTTCTGACCCAATGTAGCATATTTTAGAAATGCCTTAGAGCTCTGTTAGGACCAGGTTATAGGTTAGTGTAACCCTATAAGGTTATACAACTTGGTTCCTTAGTTATTCGTTTCATGTGCATGTTTCCGTATTATGCCTAAATGTTGACCATTATGCCCTTTTGACCTTAAGACGAGATTTTTGAAAATGTGAGAGGACAAAAACCTTTATTACTGATTTATAAACTTGTCCTAAAAATTTGACATCAGTTTGAGGTCTAGATTAGGAGTTATGCTCAATATCGTAATTAAAAAGCTTTTTATTAATTAAACGGCGTAATTAGCATAAAGCCTATCTAAACCCAAATTTTGACACCAAACTTTTTACCCACTGATGTAATATAATATTTTGGGATTTTTGAAGATTTTTATTTATTTTTAAGCTGAGCATAACATAGGGTTCTTGCTTTAATTCGGTAATTGTCGGTTATGCCCTTTTCTTGAATAAAATGAGTTTTACATAATATTTTGATACCAAAATTTTTGCTACTGATTTTATATGATAAATAAAATATTTTGAACTTTATAAACTGATCAAAAACTCAGATTTCCTATTTAAACCCGAAAATCGCTTAAAACCGACTTTTACGCGTTTTAAGCGCATAGTATGGGTTAAAACTATTTTTAACATATAAAACTTAATACCTACTGATGTTTTAAGTAAATTTTTATAATTAAACAGTAAGCCAAAGTTTTAAACTCAGATTTCCAGATTTGACCTTTAAAGCTTATGTGAAATTACCAAAATGCCCCTACGGTGCATAGTTTGGTTATAAAAGATAAATTTCACATATATGCAATACCCTACTGTTATGACTTATAAAAATAAATATTTTTACTGATTATATCAGACCTGAAACTCAGATAAATATTTAAATTCTTTTATAAGCTTTAAAATGACCAAAATACCCCTACGGGGCATAATTTGAGTTTAAATCCATTTTGGGCATAATGGAAGGTATCCTACTGATATCACAACATATTTAAGGCATATTAACTTAGGAAACCTGTTCATGACTCATTTGGTTATCCGTTACGCGTTTTTCGCGTTCGGTGCGGTTTATGTGACTAGTTTGCATAAATTAGCCGAAACGGGTCAAACCTTATCATTTTTATCTCAAAATCCAGAATGTGTTTAGTTTACCCATATTATACAAGTATATAAACTTGTCGGGTCTAAACCACATTCTAATCCGGTCTGCGCTTAATCGTGCGTTTTGAACCATATATCTTCCTTTAAAACTAACCGGTCTAAGTTTAGACTTAATTAAGACCCGTTAGGAATCTAATAAGTTATTAAAACCTTCGTTCCAGAATAGGAGACCAGTAAAAGATACTTGCACTCGCTGATTGTGATACATACTTGCTCAGGTAAATACTTTAACTTATTTTCCGTTATACGGGCTTGGGATACGGTATTATAATAATACCGCTTGGTCGGGTGTGTAATTATTTAAGTTGGATTGTGATTAATATATTTGCATAACCCGTTTTAATCTGATTTGTTTGGTATATGGCTGTTGGGGGGGGGGGGGGGTTAATGACCATGTACTGGATATCCTCGGCTCATTCATTGAAATGGCCATGACTTAAGCACGGGGTGTAGGCATACACCTGACAGTTGCGTATGTAGAAAAGTATCCCACAATAAGGTATTCCTTGTGGGATTTATACTTATGGTGTGTCAGTTAATCTTGTTCGGCTCTTCTAACCGACCCTGACGGACGACAAACATTTAAATCTGTATACAAGATTATTTTTAAATAATTGTCCCAAGTTATAAAAGATATTTTATGCCTTGTGCATTCAAATAAATTTTCTTAAACATTTTCAAAAAGAGTCGGTTAATTGTATTTACCCGTGTAAACTGACGTATTTTCCAAAAAGGCTAAGTGCAGGTACTAAACGGAATAGGCTGGCTACTCCTAGCATCAATAAAGAGTCTTGCAAGCTTAGATGTTATAAATCTGCTGAACAATGATCTTTTTAACTTTGATCCGCCTGTGGATCCTTTACAACCGTTTTGTAATAAATGATATTACTTTCATTCGGTTTGTAATGATTTTACCTTTCGACTTCCGCTGTGTATATAAACTGTGATAAATTGTCTATGATGATATCAACTACGTCACGATACTCCCCACCGGGCCCACCGGTAATACGTGGAAATATTGGGGTGTGACAGGTTGGTATCAGAGCCAACGTTGAGTGAATTAAACACTAGCCTTTTGTGTTTAATCTCAATGGCACAGTTTGCACATTCCTCGACTTTTGAGTCTAGACAAAGAACTTAGGACTAATTCTGACTTATTTTGTTTTGTCCTTTATTGTTTCTTTTGTTTGTTTTGACAGGACCTACAAAAATGCCACCAAGAATCCGAGGAAGAGGAAGAGGCAAGGGGCCATACATCGCCCCCAACGATCACGAGGCCGGGCCTTCACACCAGCGAACTCCATCAGCCACTTTAAGTACAAGTCCTCAAGAAGACTGGAGGACCCATTTAGAACCCGCGAGGCCTTCAGTCTCGCTGAGCTCCTCACCTTCCTACCTCAACTCTTTCGGGCCTCAATCGGAGAACGAGCCCCACAACTCACATCACTCTTTTATACCCCTTCAAAGCCCCAACTCACACCATTCCTTCAACGACCCAACATCCTACTTTCAAAGCTGGTTCAACCCGGCAAACCAAATTGAAGAGCCAATGGGTTATAACCCGTTGGGACCGGAGGACCACTTCTCCATGGACATGGAAGAGGATCCGGAACCTACCCAGCCGCCAACCGGAACACCTACTCACCCCATCGAGATTTCGGATGGGTCGTCATATCATGGATCACCTTATCGTGGTCCAGACAGTTATGAGGCAAGGTTTGCCCAATACGACTGGGTGTTTACTCCCAGTTACCACTCACAGCAGCAGCAGCAACAACAACAACAACAGCAACAGGATCCCTCGGAGGATTCGCGTTTTGTAGCGGTTACTCCACCGCCACCACCGCCAGTACAGCAGCCGCCTCCGGAACCACCGAGGCGGAGAAGAACAACCGCATGGATGTCCGTGCGAGGGGGAGTCCGTATCAGCACCCCTCAGTATTCAAGTGGCAGTCATTACCCGCCACTATATGAAGACCCACAGATGGGTGGGCCTTCGAACCCTGTTTCTGAAGTGGAGTTTGCGCCAGTCGCACCACCACCAATGGGTTATGATAACCCGATTCCTGCATACGCCGGTTCAGCGGCGTACAACCCATTTGAGCAGCCGGCCCATACCAACTACAACTACGCTCAAGTTGACCCATACCTTATGGCGGCAAACTACAATGCTCTTCATCCCGAGGGGCCCTATGGGGTTCCATATCAGACTGGGTACCCACCCTATGGGTACCAATACCCGCCACCTCCTCAACCTCCGCAGCATCAGCAGCCGCCGCAGCCACCACTGATACCGCCCTAGCAGCAACAGGAGATTTTACAGAGGTTGAGCCAGGTGGAACGGGAGGTTCAAGAGGAACGTAGAAGCCACCGGGGATTTCTTAAAGGTCTGGCGAGCTTAATCAAGGGAAAGAGCAAAAGGGATCATTAAATTCCTTGTTTGTTTATTTTGTATTTCTTTAATTTTCAATCAAGTCCCTGCGTGGACATCTATTTCTGTATCCAGCCCCTGCGAGGACTTGTAGTTTCAGTTTAGCCCCTGCGTGGGCAAGTTATTTCTGTTAAAGTCCCGTTTAGGGCAATGTGTACTCTTTAAATTTTAGTGGCATGTTATAATTTAAAATTTCATTTTGTCATTTTATGCATGAATATAATATATGAAATAAATGAAAATATCATTCCTTTTATAAGATCTGCCATTGTTAAATAAAATCTAAAAAAGGACAAAACCTAGCCCATGTGTCATTTTAAGACAGGGCCGTGATGGTAATTCCTTAATTAGATTCAGATCCTTGTTAACATCTGAAAACATGTTAACACCCCTGGCAGATGTGATTCATAAAAATCGCACATGTCATCCTTATATTGGATTCTTCCAATTACTTCTTTATTATTTAAAACATCCATTAGTGATGTAATGCCTACGGGCCATAATCATGTCATATAAGACAAAAGACAGTTGTAGCCTATAACTCCCTGTCAAGAAAAGGTGATGAACTATGATTCAAGCCTTAGTACCTCGATCCTATAGGATCTTGACTTATAATTTGAATGTGTCCATGTGACTTGGCCTTTTGTGCCATTATTATATTTAATTATAACTAAGGGTTATTAATGAAAAATCCTGAATGAAACACTTAACAAATTAACCAATATGGTTCTTTAATATCATGGTTAATAAATTAATAAGATGACAAATCTACTATAAACCTCTAAGAAATCATTGTCATCATTTTATATAGCAATCAAGCTACATGGCTGGGTCTGAAGAACTCAACAGTCATCCAAGGGAGAACCAT
Organism: Helianthus tuberosus; assembly: GCA_030545235.1. Lineage (NCBI taxonomy): Eukaryota > Viridiplantae > Streptophyta > Magnoliopsida > Asterales > Asteraceae > Helianthus > Helianthus tuberosus. Next base: position 40,028,386 of record CM060417.1, read on the forward strand.
GATACTACCAGGATCAACGTAACTGGTGCAGAACTTCAAGCATTGATTGATAATGCTGTTACCAAAGCCATGGATAGGTAGTTTAATGAATCTAGTGGTACTCGAAGTAAGACCCTATCTACACCTCATTCTAAATCACAACCTAAGACTCACTCTAAGGCTCATAGTAAGCCACCTCCTAAACATCATGAGTCAAGAAAGGATGATGATCATCACTCCTCAAATCAGCATAATGTTCCGTCTAAGAAGATTATATTTGATCAGGAGCCACGTACAAAGACCTGCTCCTATAAGTACTTTGTCTCCTGCAAACCCAGGGATTTCACTGGGAAAAAAGGAGCTATTGACTGCATGACGTGGTTAGACGAGATGGACACCGTGGTTGATATCAGTGGTTGTGTTGATAGGGATGTTGTGAAGTTTGTATCACAGTCGTTTAAAGGTGAAGCACTAGCTTGGTGGAGGTCTTTGATCCAAGCTACCGGAAAGATTCCGTTATACAATTTGACATGGGCTCAATTTGTTGCTTTAATCAAGGATACCTTCTGTCCTCAACACGAAGTTGAGAAGATCGAGACTGACTTCCTGACATTGGTCATGAAGAATTTAGATTGTCAGGCATATCTCACGAGTTTTAATACTATGTCTCGATTGGTTCCATACTTGGTGACACCGGAACCAAAACGGATTGCCCATTTCATTGGGGGTTTAGCCCGGAGATCAAAGCTAGTGTGAAGGCGTCTCGACCTACTACTTTTAGGTCAGCAGCTGATTTGTCTTTATCCCTTACTCCGGATGCGATCAGGCTGAGGTCGCTTAAGATTTCTGAAGAAGGAAAAAGGAAACGTGAGGATGATAACTCACATCGTTCTGACAAGAAGCGTAAGGGGAACTTAGACCACAAGAAGAATTTTGGGTCTAACAAGGGTAACCAGCAAGTGGATGAGAAGCCTAAATGAAAAACCTGCCAGAAACGTCACTTCGTGTAACACCCCGTGTTTTCACGAGTGAAAGTCAAAGTCAAGGTCAAAGTCAACGACCGGTTTCGCGCGACATGACTAGTAGAATTGTTTGTATGATATTTAGATTATGTGGAGTAAATGTCGTACATTGCAATAAGCGAATCATGCTAACCGTATTTCAATCGACCTACGACTGTGAACGATAGGAAGTAACAATGCGTTAAAGTTAATCAAGCTATGCTAATCAATCGACATCAAATCGTAACTCAAGCTGTGTACCTTACTTGTCATTATACGTGTGTGTGTGCCTTACGTGTTACCTGTGCATGTTTATTTTACGTTATTTTATGTTGTGATAATCAAGCGAACTCAATCGAACTCAAAATCTAACTCGAATATAAAGCGAACCCAAACCCGAATTCCGAGTCGAACCCTATAAGAAGTAGATGGGACTGAAAGTAATTTAAATTAGGGAACCCTATCAAACCGCTCGCAATCAAAGCCGAAACAACATCGCATCGAGCTCACCCAAGGAGGTGGCATCCGCACGGATGGCCAACCCGCACGGATGGGCAATCCGCACGGATTGCCAGTCCGCACGGATGGCCAGTCCACGCGGATAGCCTGCCCGGGTGCGTGCCATGTGCACGGCTCACCCTTTCCCTTTTTGGCATCCTATAAATACACGGGTCACTCTCCACTTTTTTCCACTTTTGGCAAGTGACGTCCGAACCACACGCATTCTTCACCTTTTCTCAGATTTCTCTCAATCCAGGTAAGATCTCGCACCAATCCTTGTACATCTTTAATCACTACACGATTCTACACACTTCTATCTTTCGAATCTTCGATTTTAACCATGAAATCATCCGGATTTGAGGTATTCACGGGTGACGTCATCATGAAGTTCATAAGAACTTCATGCTTGGCCTCATTCCACCAAGAATATCCCAGGTCTAAACGATTTCTACAAGTTTTTACAATAATTTCACCTAGATCTAAACTTTTCTAAGGATAAAAGAGTTGAAAGAAATAAACCTAAGTTCTTTTCTTCTTTTACTCTTAAAACTGGTACGAATCCGATCAGTCCTAGTGTTCTACTCGTCAATAGTGGTGCCCTAGTTCCAGATCTGGAATTCTACCCATAGACAACTGATTCCGGGGTTAACCGGGGCGACCGTTCTAAGTTCGCCGACAAACCGAGTTAGGGTGGTTCCTGACCGGCCTAGTCACGTGGGTAGGAACACAACTCCAAGTGGTTGCCACGTGATCAGAACGTCTCGATAAACAACAACAGAAACCAAGTGTAGACGAACGGGACAACCAGACCAGTTGTCCGCACGGACAAGCTACCCGCACGGACTAGCTGTCCGCACGGACGAGCCATACGCACGTACAGCCCATACGCACGTACAGGTCATACGCACGAGTTGTCATCCGCACGGACTACCCTTGGGACCCACTTTCCAACAAAGGTTTGAGTATCGACGAACGAGCAATCCGAATGGACGACCTCCGAATGGATTACTCTTCGGATCATGAGATACTAAGGCCTTAAAATGAAAATCAACCAAACTTCATCCGCACGGCCAAGCCGTACGCACGAACAGGCTATCCGGACGGATTGTCTCTGCCCGCGCGCACAGGCTGCCCGCACGGACTACCATACGCACGGACCGCCATCCGCGCGGCCGGCTTGAAAAGTAGAAACACTTTGGCGTTTTCTAAATGCTACAACGAAAACTTCAAAGCACAAGCCATCATACACAAACACATCTTAGGAAGAAACAATCCACTTGAACATTTATCCACACAAGCAATCTAACCATACGGGTAAGTCGTCCGCACGTATAACTAGTCCGCACGGGTTGCCACCCGCACGGACAGTCACACGCACGGATGACCTATCTGGACGGAACGCCGTCCGCACGCATCACCATCCGCACGCATCACCATCCGTACGGATAGGTCATGCGCACGGATGACTTCTATTCACGGATAACTGATCCGCACGACCCGCCATCCTAACCACTCTCACTTGTACTGTTTTACGCGTCACTTATCGTTACATTATCGAATCTATTCAGGCTAATCGTACTCGCTGTAAAGCGCTCCCTTCAATCCATATCACTGTGAGTATACTCGAACCCTTTTTGCTTTAGCACTTTTGGGTGTTACATACGTTACAACTATTCAAACTGCAACTATCACACTACTCAAACTATTTTAAACGCTTAACCACTAATGCATGTTATACGTGGCTTATGAATGCTTGTTTGTTATGTTTACACATGGAGTGCTGTCTACCTGCCTTAGCAACGATAGTACTATAGTTTGGACTCAGCACCCGTTCACACGGGGGTTGTTAAGGATCTTTTACTTGCATTGATTACAGTGGTAATCATGTATTGCGAACTGCCTCGGGCAGTCAACCCGCAGTCATTGGTATCGATGGATCTATGTCGATAACTAACGTGCTTCATTTCACTATGTGTACGTGCTGGTTATGCGTAAACGAATTCGAACTCTATATACTATTATCAAACTTGTATGCTCACCTTTACATTTTATGTATTGACTTTATTTTAACATATGTGGCAGGTGCTTAGGTTGCATGTTTGCTCTTTGTGCTGTGATGAAATCGAAGCTAGGAATTGGAGTCCTAGAAACCAACAAATAAATTAGTTATGTTTAAATCTGAGTTGTCGGAACAGAATATTTGTTTAGTTTTGTCTGTAATAACTTGTTTTGCTGTTTGAGACATGGTATGGGACATGTTAACTTAAATTGAATGGTAATGATAGTTGTTATGGAAATTCCTGGACAATCTGTTTTGCTCAGTGCCGCGCCCCGATGATTCCGCCATCGGTTGGGGTGTGACAGATTGGTATCAGAGCCATAACTATAGGGAATTAGGCAAGACTCGACCTAGTCCGGGTCGAAGTCCTAGAGACCTAGACTATAGTTAAGAACCAACAGACCAACTCACGCGTATGCGAAATTTCGCCACTATCACTCACTCTTTTCTATCATTGCACTCAAAATTTTCAAGTTGGGATCAGGCAATGAGGCCGAGAATAGGTGTGAAAACCGCAAACTCTCGACTAAGTTGCCTAGTCAGCTTGCGTTATTAGCTACAAACGAGGAGAATTATACCAAATCAGGAGTGAAATCCATATTTTGATGAATAATCTCCTCAATTTTTATCAGAAACGAGGACGGGAGTTGCAAGATAGGGGTGAAACCCTAACCTTGACGACTCGCCCCGCTTTTGTACAAAACTCCACCAAAGCTCGATGAACTCCAATGGTCTAAAAACACAACCTAACCAAAGGGAATTGCGCCAACGCCCAAGAATCGAGGCAAAGGCGTAGTCCTGGAGGTCGTTGTGCAGAACCCTTGAGAATAGTCGAGCTACTTTGGTCAGTCGAAGTCTATTAGCCGCAGACAATCTACCTTCGATTATCGATCTTTATGAAAATTTTATGCTTTCCTGTTATTTGTTAACGTTTTGAGATATTATTGGTTTCGACCCAACACTATTGCTTCTGCTAAAACACGAAACCCACACAATTCCTCGCTAGCAACCCAACAATAGGAGCAATTAGGATGCTTTGTACGCTCGTAGGTGCTTTTAGTGACTAAGTTTATGTGTTTCTTGCTGATTGTGCTTATGTGATTAGGAATACTGTGATTATGTGCACTATATGTCTACGTGGTTTTGTGCGATTTTGTGAAATTGTGACTATATGCGTTACATGGTACGTGTTACTGAGCTTTAGTAGTCCTTGACGTGTGAGGTGAGATTCGAATACATATGTTGAGTTCCATGGAGATGTCTATTGCAGACAATGTCGTCTGGATCCCGTCATCAACTCTCTCGTCAGGAAAAGAGGGACAGACGCCTTGCTTCCATCGTCGCGAAAGCAGTAGCAAAGGCTGTGAGCGATGTCTGCGAGAATGCCAGCAAATCATCCGAGGAATCGAGGACTGAAGGTCCTAAAGCTACCGCGAGACCTTTCAGTTTCAAACAGTTCAAGTCATGTGGGCCGAAAGAATTCACAGGCGAAGGAGGTCCTACTGCTCTATTCCACTGGTTTGACTCTATCGAGGTTACTCTGCGACAAAGTGGTTGCCCTGATGACCTTCGAACTCTGAACGCTACCGGCGTCTTTCAGTCTCGTGCCTTGGACTGGTGGACGGCCGAGAGGAACAAGAGAGGGAATGATGCAGCTTATGGTTTGTCGTGGGATGAACTCAAGGAAGTCATGCTAGAGGAATTCTGCCCTCCTCACGAGCGTCAAAAGCTTGAAGATGAATTCTGGCACATACATCAGAAGGATGGAGACAATGCTGGTCTCACAGCACGCTTCAAACAGCTCAGCATTATCTGTCCTGACCAGGTCAAGACCCCTGAGATGACCATCAAAAAGTACATCCGAGCCCTACCCGACTGCGTTGCCGATTTCGTGCAAGCGGCTAAGACTACCACGATCGAAGAAACCTATCTGCTGGCCGCTGAGATCAATGACAAAAGGGTCAAGGCTGGGATGTGGGATAAGACCTCCAAGCATCTGCATCAAGCCACTACTGCTACACCAACTGCTGAACCCACGTCATCAAGCAACAAGAGAAAGAACAAGAGAAAGAACAACTCCACCAACAAAAACTGTGCGATTACTGTTGCACCGATCCAAGCTGTACCTGCTCAACAGCGTCAAGTAGTGGCGCCTGTGGCCAATGCACCGCCTGCAAAGCGTGCATATACAGGACCACACCCACTCTGCCCTACTTGCACCTATCATCACCCGACTGCTATTCAATGCCGCTTCTGTGCTCATTGCAACGTCTACGGCCACTTTACTGCCAACTGCCATATTTGTCAAACCCCTGCCAATCAAGCTCTACTCGCTGCCCCACAGGGTCAACAAGCTCCTCTGACACCCGCAGTCAAAGCCAGAGCCTGCTTCACATGCGGCGACCCGAACCATTTCGCCAACATGTGCCCAAACAGGGTGATGAAACAAGAACCCCAGCAGCCACAGCAGCAACCACAGCAGCAACAACAGCAGCAGCAACAGGTCGCACGAGCCAGAACTTTCAATCTCAACGTGCGTCAAGCCCAGGCCGACAACAACGTGGTCAATGGTACGTTCCTTGTGAATGGTATTTATGCTTCATGTTTGTTCGATACTGGAGCCGATAATTGTTTTGTGTCACTCGAATTTGAGAAACTACTTAGTCGTAAACGTTCTCGACTCTCCTCTGCATTCGAAGTCGAAGTCGGTACCGGAAGAACCGTCGCTGTAAACTCTGTTATTCGTGATTGCACTCTCGAACTCAACAATCACATCTTCTCAGTCAATCTCATTCCAATGCAACTAGGAAGCTTCGATGTCATAGTAGGCATGGACTTTCTTCGCGAAAACCGTGCCGAAGTCGTGTGCTTTGATAAAATGATTCGATTTTCGCTCGCCAACGGAGATTCATTGTGCGTATATGGTGATACTACTTCAAAGGGGCTCAAGCTTATATCATGCCTACAAGCCAGCAAGTATCTCCGAAAGGAATACAGGGCTTTCTTGGCTCATGTCGTAGCAGCGGAGAAGGAAAAGAAAGAGAAGAAGAAAGTAAAGGACGTTCCAGTGGTTCGAGAATTTCCTCGAGTTTTTCCAGAGGATCTTCCCGGACTACCTCCAAAGCGTGATATCGATTTCCGCATTGATCTTATTCCCGGAGCAAATCCTATTGCCAGAGCTCCCTACCGACTTGCGCCGTCCGAAATGCGCGAACTCTCAACCCAACTCCAGGAATTGCTTGAAAAAGGCTTTATTCGCCCGAGCACCTCTCCGTGGGGCGCACCAGTCCTTTTCGTCAAAAAGAAGGATGGGACGTTCCGGATGTGCATCGACTACCGGGAATTGAATAAGTTGACCATCAAGAACCGCTATCCTCTACCTCGAATCGACGATTTGTTTGATCAGCTACAAGGCGCTACGTGTTTCTCGAAGATCGATCTACGTTCCGGATACCATCAGCTTCGTATACAAGAGGAGGATATACCTAAAACCACGTTTCGCACTCGTTACGGCCATTACGAATTCGTTGTCATGCCTTTTGGCCTAACCAATGCACCAGCAGTTTTCATGGATCTGATGAATCGAGTGTGTAAACCGTATCTTGACCGTTTCGTCATTGTGTTCATCGACGATGTCTTGATCTACTCCAAAACGAGAGCCGAACACGCGCAACATCTACGTTTGGTCCTCGGTTTGGATCAACCAAACTTCATCCGCACGGCCAAGCCGTACGCACGAACAGGCTATCCGGACGGATTGTCTCTGCCCGCGCGCACAGGCTGCCCGCACGGACTACCATACGCACGGACCGCCATCCGCGCGGCCGGCTTGAAAAGTAGAAACACTTTGGCGTTTTCTAAATGCTACAACGAAAACTTCAAAGCACAAGCCATCATACACAAACACATCTTAGGAAGAAACAATCCACTTGAACATTTATCCACACAAGCAATCTAACCATACGGGTAAGTCGTCCGCACGTATAACTAGTCCGCACGGGTTGCCGCCCGCACGGACAGTCACACGCACGGATGACCTATCCGGACGGAACGCCGTCCGCACGCATCACCATCCGCACGCATCACCATCCGTACGGATAGGTCATGCGCACGGATGACTTCTATTCACGGATAACTGATCCGCACGACCCGCCATCCTAACCACTCTCACTTGTACTGTTTTACGCGTCACTTATCGTTACGTTATCGAATCTATTCAGGCTAATCGTACTCGCTGTAAAGCGCTCCCTTCAATCCATATCACTGTGAGTATACTCGAACCCTTTTTGCTTTAGCACTTTTGGGTGTTACATACGTTACAACTATTCAAACTACAACTATCACACTACTCAAACTATTTTAAACGCTTAACCACTAATGCATGTTATACGTGGCTTATGAATGCTTGTTTGTTATGTTTACACATGGAATGCTGTCTACCTGCCTTAGCAACGATAGTACTATAGTTTGGACTCAGCACCCGTTCACACGGGGGTTGTTAAGGATCTTTTACTTGCATTGATTACAGTGGTAATCATGTATTGCGAACTGCCTCGGGCAGTCAACCCGCAGTCATTGGTATCGATGGATCTATGTCGATAACTAACGTACTTCATTTCACTATGTGTACGTGCTGGTTATGCGTAAACGAATTCGAACTCTATATGCTATTATCAAACTTGTATGCTCACCTTTACATTTTATGTATTGACTTTATTTTAACATATGTGACAGGTGCTTAGGTTGCATGTTTGCTCTTTGTGCTGTGATGAAATCGAAGCTAGGAATTGGAGTCCTAGAAACCAACAAATAAATTAGTTATGTTTAAATCTGAGTTGTCGGAACAGAATATTTGTTTAGTTTTGTCTGTAATAACTTGTTTTGCTGTTTGAGACATGGTATGGGACATGTTAACTTAAATTGAATGGTAATGATAGTTGTTATGGAAATTCCTGGACAATCTGTTTCGCTCAGTGCCGCGCCCCGATGATTCCGCCATCGGTTGGGGTGTGACACTTCGGGAAATGCAGCTTTGAATCAAAGCTGTAGTCGCAGTCGAAGCCGATTGGTTGTGGGATCTGCAAGTCCAAAGAACACAAGACTTTGGATTGCAAGAAGTTGAAGGATGCGACCTGTTATGGTTGCAATGAGAAAGGGCACATCAAGACCAACTGCCCAAAGTATACGAAGAAGCCTGAAGAAGGCAAGAAGACTAATGCTAGGGTCTTTCAGATGAATGCACGGGAAGCAGTGCAGGATGATAATGTGATAACAGGTACCTTCCTTATTAATGATGTTTATGCAAGGGTATTATTTGATTCGGGTGCGGATAAGTCATTCGTCGATGATAAGTTTTGTAAATTGCTAAATCTGCCTGTTAAAACCCTAAGCATGAAATATGAAGTAGAGTTGGCCGATGGTACCATAGAAACTACCTCAACTATGTTAGATGGATGCTTTATATCCATTAGGAACCACTCCTTTCCGTTATCCTTGATTCCTCTGAAATTAGCTGGTTTCGACATAGTGATAGGCATGGATTGGTTATCTCATAACCAAGCCCAGATTGTTTGTGACAAGAAACAAGTGGTGATCAAGACTCCATATGGTGAGCCACTTACCATACAGGGAGACACTCAGTATGGGTTGCCTAAGAAAGTGTCTATGCTTAAGGCATCAAAGTGTTTGAGGAAAGGCTGTGTCATCTACATGGCACAAGTATCTATCGATGAACCAAAACCCAAGGTTGAAGACATCCCTGTCATCTCTGAATATCCAGAAGTATTCCCTGAAGAACTACCTAGTTTACCCCCAGATAGGCAAGTGGAGTTCAGAATCGACATTATACCTGGAGCAGCACCTATTGCAAGAGCACCCTACAGATTAGCACCAATAGAGATGAAAGAGTTGAGAACTCAACTGGATGATTTATTGGCAAATGGATTTATTAGACCTAGCTCATCTCCTTGGGGAGCACCGATCCTGTTTGTAAAGAAGAAGGATGGATTGATGCGTCTATGCATCGATTATCGCGAGCTTAACAAGGTCACTATAAAGAATAGATATCCATTGCCCAGGATCGACGATCTGTTCGATCAATTGCAAGGGGCAAGTTACTTCTCCAAGATTGACTTAAGGTCAGGTTATCATCAGCTGAAGGTTAGAGATGAAGATGTGCACAAAACTGCATTTAGGACTCGTTATGGTCACTACGAGTTCCTAGTGATGCCCTTTGGGCTCACTAATGCACCAGTAGCGTTCATGGATCTCATGAACCACGTAAGCAAGCCCTACTTGGATAAATTTGTCATCGTCTTCATTGATGACATTCTTATTTACTCAAAGAATCAAGCTGACCATGAGAAGCATCTTCGTTGTATTCTTAAACTTCTTCAACAAGAAAAGCTCTACGCCAAGTTTTCAAAGTGTGAATTTTGGCTTTGTGAAGTCCAATTCCTTGGACATGTGGTCAGTGAGCGTGGTATCCAGGTGTATCCCGCTAAGATTGAAGCTATCATGAACTGGCAAGAGCCGAAGACGCCCACAGAGATTCGTAGCTTTTTGGGTATGGATGGATACTACAGGCGTTTTATTGAAAACTTCTCAAGGATTGCAGCACCCCTAACTTCACTAACCCGCAAGAATATCAAGTTTGACTGGGGTCCTAAGCAGCAAGAATCTTTCGACATTCTTAAGCAGAAGTTGAGCAATGCACCTGTGTTAACGTTGCCTGATGGAATAGAAGAATTTGTAGCATACTGCGATGCATCACACACTGGTATGGGATGTGTGCTCATGCAGAAAGGCAAGGTTATTGCCTATGCTTCTCGACAGTTAAAGATGCACGGAAAGAATTACACCACCCATGACTTGGAGTTAGGTGCCGTTGTATTTGCACTAAAACTTTGGAGGCATTATTTATATGGTACCAAGTGTGTGATCTATTCTGATCATAAGAGCCTTCAGCATTTGTTCAATCAGAAGGATCTGAACATGAGGCAGCGTCGATGGATGGAGACTTTAAATGATTATGATTGTGAAATCCGATACCATCCAGGCAAGGCGAATGTGGTCGCCGATGCCTTAAGTAGGAAGGAAAGGGTGAATCCCATAAGAATCAATGCCAAGAGCATTGAATTAAAGAACAGTTTGAATGAAAGTCTGTTAGCCACGCAGAAGGAAGCCATATTAGAAGCTAACTATCCAAATGAAAAACTAGGAGTCACTGCAAAACAGTTATCATGTGGTAAGGATGGAATCCTAAGATTGAATGGAAGGATATGGGTTCCAATCTATGGAGGACTTAGGGAAGTGATCCTTCAGGAAGCCCATAGTTCTAAGTACTCCGTTCATCCTGGAAGTGACAAGATGTACCAGGATTTGAAGGCAAATTATTGGTGGATAGGCTTGAAGAAGTCTATAGCCACTTATGTAACCAAATGTCTGACATGTGCTCAAGTTAAAGCAGAACACCAGAAGCTGTCAGGTTTGCTACAACAGCCTGAACTTCCCACCTGGAAGTGGGAAATGGTGACCATGGATTTTATCACCAAGTTACTGAAGACAAAGCGAGGAAATGATACTATTTGGGTTATAGTGGATAGACTGACTAAGTCAGCCCACTTCCTACCTATTAAATAAACGCATAGCTCGGATAAGTTAGCTCAGCTATACGTGGACGAGATTGTATCTCTCCACGGAGGGCCAGTGTCTATCATCTCTGATAGGGATACGAGGTATACGTCGCATTTTTGGAAAAGCTTCCAGCAATCCCTGGGCACTCGATTGAATTTCAGCACAACATATCATCCTCAGACGGATGGTCAAAGCGAGCGTACTATTCAGACACTCGAGGATATGCTACGAGCTTGTGTTATTGACTTAGGAGGAAGTTGGGATGATCATCTTCCATTGATCGAATTTTCATATAATAATAGCTATCATTCCAGTATTCAAGCTGCACCATTTGAAGCTTTATATGGAAGGAAGTGCAGGACGCCCGTTTGCTGGGCAGAAGTTGGAGATGTCCAACTAACAGGACCTGATATAGTCCTGGAGATGATAGATAAGATTGTATAGATACGAGATCGTCTCAAAGCTGCCAGGGATAGGCAGAAAAGCTACGCAGATAAAAGGCGTAAACCTCTAAAATTCGAGGTAGGTGACAAGGTTCTACTTAAAGTATCTCCCTGGAAATGGGTAATGCGATTTGGTAAGAAAGGAAAGTTAAGCCCAAAATACATAGGACCATTCGAGATTATCGAATGTGTCAGAACAGTGGCTTATAAGTTAAACCTGCCTGAAGAGCTCAGTGGTATTCATAATGTTTTCCACATCTGCAATCTAAAGAAATGTCTAGCTGATGAATCACTAGTCATACCCCATACGGACGTGCACATAGATGAGAGCCTAAAATTTGTTGAAAAACCTTTGTCGATCGAGGATCGACAGGTTAAGAAGCTTCAAAAGAAACAGGTACCAATTGTAAAGGTTAAATGGGATGCCCGAAGAGGTCCCGAGTACACGTGGGAGGTAGAGTCCACAATGAAAGAGAAGTACCCTCATTTATTTCAGTAAATCTCGAGGTCGAGATTTCTTTTAAGGGGGTGAGGATGTAACACCTCGTAAAATCAAGACCAATATAATGAAGACACGTGTCATGAGCTTTAAACGTGCAATGGATTGAATATGAGGGACTAAAGTTGACAAACAAAGAAAGTATGTGTGTAAGAAGAGTCAAAGTGTCAACATTGGATAATTATACCTTTCAACAATCCTACACGATGTTTATACCCTTAAACAAATGAATTATGAATCATATGAAGCCGCTTGTGGAAGAAAGTGAAAGTTTACAAACCGCAAGGGTTAAAAGTGTCAACATGTTTAATTTATACCTCTGAGTGACCTTTTAACGAACTCGGAGCTTTGTAACGATTAATTATGTTCACTAGAATAAGTGGTAAAAATTTCACAAGGTTTCGATATCGTATGAGAAAGTGTAACGCCCCAAAATTCGAATGCATATATTCGCCCTATGTTTCCATATGATATGACACGAAATAAAATAACTAAGCTATTTAATGTTGGTGCATGCGTCTGTCGACTTCGTCTTGTATCGAGTCTAGGGCTAAAAATGTTAGATATGTTATACGTTTTAGAATGTGTTTAATGTAATTTAGCTTGAAAGTGGTGATTTCCTTTGAAAATGTCACTTGACAGTTTCAAGCTAAATCAATTCTTATTGATTTCCCTTGAAAGTGTCATGTGTCATTTCAAGCTAAATCTCCTCCACTATATATACCATTCAAGCTAAATCATTTGTAACTTTCAGAGATTTTCCGGTCAGAGCAACGAAGTGCTGCCGAAGTGTTGTCAGGTTGTAAACGTCATCAAATTAATAGAAACAACAGTTTTAAGTGTAAACTCGCTGAATTGACCTCGGTTTGTTCGTTTCCGCCGCTCAAACTGAGATAAACTCTTCTGAACGACTCGTTCGGGTCCGAATTCGATCCTACAAGTGGTATCAGAGCTCAGGAGGAAGAGTTCTTACTGATTCAGCTTATTTTTCATCTAAAAATCTCACTTCTACACCTTCTTTTCAAAATCGGACGGGTTTTTACGGTTAAAATCGGCTAATCTTTTCACAATATGTGCGAAAACATGTTTTAACAAATCCTTGAAAGTTTCAGAACGTAATTCGGTCATTTACTTGTTCAATCGGACCAAAATCAGATCGTTTTTTCTGACATCATCATGTTTTCGCTTGAAGATAGTTGATAATTTCGCTTGAAAGTTAACATTTGTCAGATTTCGCTTGAAAAATATGACATGTGTCTAGTTGATATCGCTTGAGTATTACAATTTGATTGATTTCGCTTGAATTTGGTGTAGATTCCGCTTGAAATCATCATTCTGCTTGAAAATTCATGAAAGATTTCGCTTGAACACATTTCCTGTTTGAAAATGATTCAGTAGGTCGTGTGATACGTGTCTTGATCTGATCAATTGCCATCATTTACTTTGATATAATACAAGTTGCATGTGATAAATAGGTTGTCGATTTGAGTTTAATTGGTGATATACATTCTGCGGTCCAATTAGATTGACATTAAATAGCATTTGTTGTCGGCTTGATTTGTTTTGCACGTGAAAAGAGCATTTGTTTCTGTGAAATATTAAAAGGTTGGTCAGTGACTCACATGAATACATAAGTGGTCCAATCAGTTTTGCTTGAGATACTTGAGTTTGTCGGATTAAGTGAATATTACGGTTCATGTGACATTTATTAGAAACTCTGTTCATAGTCTGGCCTCCACTAAAGTTGCATGTGCTTTGTCTGTCCATTCTAATTGATTTGTTTAAGTGGATTGTCAGTTGGTATATACTGTTTGCATATGAAATGAACATGTGATTCATTCATGTTTGACGACATATTAAATACATAAGCCCAAGATACTTAATCATAGTCAGTTTGAATGTAATCATTGTGCCAGTCCACTATTCTTTATATGCGGTCCATATCACTTAGATATTTTTTCGGTCAAATCATTTGTCGATTAGTTAGTAAGTGTGGCCTAAATTCGAGATCTTGCATACTTGATAGTTGTTTGTCTGCCATATACAAACGGCCCAATCAGTAATCGTATAAAATCAAAGTTCATCGGTCCAAATCAGAAATTTGAAAGCTCTTTGGCATAAATCATTTGTCGGTTCGCATGGATTGACCAGTACGTTTGTCAGTCAGGTCGTATTGTGTGGTCAGGTTGCATGATATAGTCCAGTTCGTACAGTTTAGAGTTCAAAGGTTTCAAAGGGTCAAGTCACTTGAATTCGATTCGGGTCCTAGCAGTTTGCACAGTTGGTCAACGTTCAGTCCGCACAGAATATTCACCATTTTGAGTACCAGTTTTATTTTGTTAATTGATAAATCTTTAAACTGATTGTTTGTTTGTTTGTTTCAGGTATATTTTTAAAAGGTGATCTATTTTGGACTTAATATTTCGCTTAACGGGATTGTCTTGATAAACGTGTTTACGAATCATGGATATCAATTTCTTTAATATGACAAATGAAACTTTTAATAGAATAATTGTACTAAAGAAAGAGTTTGATTCGTTTTCAGGTTGTCCAGGAGAAAGTACAAAGAGTCTCATTCATAGATATTGTCATCTTGTGCGTACCATGTCTCAGTTGAAAATTACTAAAACTCCAGCAGAATGGGTTGAAAAGCTTGCTGATGCTTTATCACAAAAGGAATGGGGTACATATCTCATGATTCTGAAGAATTCTGGACAGTTTAGTAGATTGTCAATTGCTCAATTCATTGAAAAACTTGAAGAACAAATTAATAACAGTGATGATGATGATGATGAGAAAAGTCAAGATGAAGAGTCTGTTTCTCAAGAAGAAAAGAATGAACAGAGTGACGAAGTCAAGGTTGTTGAGAAGATTGTGGAAGTTGAAAAGATAGTTGAAGTCGAGAAGATTGTTGAAATCACAAAACCCTGTCTTACATGTTTAGAGTCTTGTAAACAATGTATAGAGAAAGATGAGAGGTTTAGTGAGTTAGAAAAGTTGAAAGAAAAGTTGTTGTTTGATGTAAAAAACTTGAAACAATCATATGATGTATTGAACAGAACTGTGAATAGTCTAGAAAAGACTAACTCTGAAAGAGAGAAAGCTTTGAAAATGATGAATGCTACCATGATGACAAAGCAGAAAGAGATCAACATGTACATAGAAGAATGTGCAAAGTGGAAGAAAGAGTTGGATAGTGAAGCAACTAAGAATGAAAGAATCAGAAGATTGCTGCAAAGTTACAAAGGTTGTGACTACATAATTGATAGGATTTATCCAACAGTTGAAGGATTTGAAGCATTTAAAGGTGAAGAAACAAAGCCAAAGAAGAAAAAGGATACTGGTAAGAAACAAGGTGTCTGTTATAATAAGTGTCCGCCTCCGATTTGGGAAGGGTACTCATCTAGGAAACCTAACGAGGAAGAACTAAAACAGGCGGTCAATATTAAGTTAGAATCCGAGATAACCGATGTTTTACCAGACGATATTGATGTCACGTTCACAGCGTCCGACACAGATCATGAGTCCGAATTGATAAAAAGAGTGGTTGATCAGGTGTTGGATAAGGATGAGGAGTCAGAGTCAAAGTCAGAATCCGAAAGTTCGTGTCAGTCAGTCAGGAGTTCGAGTTCGTCCGAAAAGAGTTCAAAGTCGTCGGGAAAACGGGTTTACAGTAAAGAGTTTTTGTTGACAAAATCTAATTTGAATGATGAAACATTTGAAGTTGTGTATACTTTGAATGATTCTGACAAATTATATTTTGATAAAGAGTTTCCAATAAGAGGTGTCAAAACTGATTTGATAAAAAAGGTTTTCAAACTAACAGAAATTAATATTTCTGAAATAAAAGATGAAAATCTTAATGTAAAACCTAAACCTTACACCTCAAGAGTACAACAACGTTTGAACAAGAAAAAGGGTTACAATTCTGGTTCTGGTTTTCAAAAGAAACCAAACCACAATCGTAGCTACAAAAAGAAAGGACTTGGTTTTATTCCACCTGAAAACTATAAAAATGAAAAATATGTTCGAGATTTTAAATCAAAAATGACATATGTTGCAGGAACTAGTCATGAAGAAGAAGCAAAGAGCTCATTCTGGAAACAGTCAAACAAGGAGTTTCTTGCTGAAAAGATGAAGAATGGAGTTTATCAATGGAAAGAAACAAGAACTTGTTACAGATGTAATGAAGTTGGTCACATTGCATGGAACTGTCCTAAGGCAACCAACACAAAACAGGGAGTTTCAGAAAAACTCAAAGAAGTAGTTGTTGATAAAACCGAACCACCAACTGAACGATTTAAAGTGTTTAAAAACTCTACATATGAAGTTGGTGAGTGTTCGAAAAGATTTTACAAGAAAAGGGGAAATCTTGACAATCAAGCTTGGGTTGTTAAGAAATCAGAGGTAAAATCTGGCGATGAATCTGATTCCACAAAGTCAGAGGAGCCACAATTTGATGAGAGTGTTGAAAAATCAGTTCTTTCAATGGATGATGAGAACTTTCCACCATTGAGTACTGAAAATTTTAAATCAAAAGTCGGGAAAGTTGAGATCTCTAATCAATTTTATTCTGATAAGAATGAATTTGATGTTGAGAAAGCGTTTAATGGGAATGTAAAGAAAATTTTCGGAAAGATGGTCGATGGGAAGGTTAAAGGGGTAAAAGAGTTTTATGCTAAGAAGAAAGCAACTTACACCCCAACTGCTTCTGAATTGAAAACACCCAAGGCTGGTCAGGCTTGGGTGGATATTTTCTTTCATTGAAAAACCTGACTTGCCGGAGATCCTAAGTTTGTGATAGCTGATCAGGAATCGGCATCTTTCTTAGTGATTGATTGTGTGATTGAATCTTAAAGTTTGTTAAATTTTACAGATTGTGAATTGCCGGAGCTTCCAGGTTGGTAAGTGTGAAGCAGGAATCGGCATCTTGATTGGTAAAAATGGTTTGTGTAGATGTTTTATTCCTACATGTGGTTATATGATTTGGATATTTTTACAAGTGGTAAGAGGTTGGATCTTACAAGTGATTCGTCAAGGTCATTAGTTTGAACTTGATGTAATCCTCATATATGTGATTGAATGAACAAGATGATGAACCCGTCCTACAAGTGGTAAAATCAACAAAACTTATTTTCCGGAAAAATCATTTTGGTTAAAACAAACTTAAGTGTTTTGAAATCATAATGAGAAAATAGTTTTGTGTAAGGGGGAGTTCTGATTGTTTATGCCATGTGGATGGCGAATTGATGCGATTTGATATCAGTTGTCACGTTGTTTGTACAGTTTGTTTTCAAATTTCCTAAAATGTGTTTGCATTTTAGGGGGAGTAGAAAATTTCAGAAAATCCAAAAACATTTGAAAATTTGAAAAATACAAAAACATGATAAAATTCAAAAAAATGAGTTTTGTTGTGAATAGAGGAAATGATAGTACATCAGTAGACTGTCACAACATGCTAAAGAAATGAAATGTTAAAATGTGATAAACAATCTCACTGCTGATATGCCAGTAGGTTTTTGCACATTTAGTAGATTGTGACGAGATATAAACCTAAATTTCAAACTTGCTTATATCGTGGAGAAACATCTCTCGGATATATGGGTAACCCCCGAAATCTCGTTTGAAAGGTCTCATAATCTGATATACAAGGTCTTTATACTCAATGATGTCTGGGGTATTATTCCGGGACTTCTGCTGAACGGTGGTTCTGACCTAGTCCTTGGATAATACTTTCCGCAATGCTTGAAACATAGCATAAACCCTTAGCATGCTGATGAAACAATAAAATTGATAGTCGCTGCTGTTGTAGCTAAAAGATCCTCTAAAGGGGACATACCGAAAAGTCGAAGCCGATATCTCGCTGCGTATACGGAAGTATCGACCTGAGATCCCTCGGCCCTCGCATTACCTAATTTATATACAGATATCATTTGTGTCATAATTACCTGTAAGACTGATTATTGGGATCTGGATACGGGAGTATATTCTGAGGTGGGACACGCGATTGAGTTTAAGTATCTAAGACATTAATATCGTATCTCGAAACAGTTGAACTTTGTGTGAAAATTTAAGTGGACAGGTATACTGACAATCTAGGTGAATTGTTTAAAACTTAAAATGCAATGAAGCTTAACGGTGTTGGTGACTTGTTAAAACTGATATGATCCTCTTGCACGAACTCACAAAAATAGTGTCTGTAAATATTTCTTTACTGCATTTCTTTTCCTTCAAAAATCCAAAAAGATTTTCAGTGTGTTTTAGCATAAATTTTGAAAAATTCAAAAAGATTTTTTGGCAACTGATGTTGGAAAGCTGATTTTCAAAGTTCCACGTGCTAAACATGATGACATTGATGTGAGGGGGAGTGTGTCTTAATTGTCAAAATATGTTTTTAAAATCAACAAGTGGTTCATTATGTATTTGTGATCTGAGGGAGAGTGAGTGTTGGTGCATTCAAATTGTTAAATCTAGAAATTCATTTCTGGGTTAAGAATGTGCAGGAATAGTAAAGTTTCAATTCTGAATCTGAAGACAGAGTGCCAGGTTCCAATACCTGAGGAATGTGTGATTTCAACAAGCCAGACTGTGATCTCAGCATATCGAAAGGGGGAGTCTGAAGACATCCAAGAAGAGATTGTTCGTGAGGAGTCTATTGATGCTGAAGAGAAGAAGTTAAAAGTTTGAGGATGCCTACAACGTCAGATACTTTAAAGAGTTCGAAAGGACTGATAAAGACTGAAGATGCAAAGACTCGACACTTAAGACTCGTCAACATTCGAGGGGGAGTCTGTTGGTGCATGCGTCTGTCGACTTCGTCTAGTATCGAGTCTAGGACTAAAAATGTTAGATATGTTATACGTTTTAGAATGTGTTTAATGTAATTTAGCTTGAAAGTGGTGATTTCCCTTGAAAATGTCACTTGACAGTTTCAAGCTAAATCAATTCTTATTGATTTCCCTTGAAAGTGTCATGTGTCATTTCAAGCTAAATCAAGATTTACCTTGAAAGTGGCATGTCATTTCAAGCTAAATCTCCTCCACTATATATACCATTCAAGCTAAATCATTTGTAACTTTCAGAGATTTTCCGGTCAGAGCAACGAAGTGCTGCCGAAGTGTTGTCAGGTTGTAAACGTCATCAAATTAATAGAAACAACAGTTTTAAGTGTAAACTCGCTGAATTGACCTCGGTTTGTTCGTTTCCGCCGCTCAAACTGAGATAAACTCTTCTGAACGACTCGTTCGGGTCCGAATTCGATCCTATATTTAACCTAGTTAAAATACTTGGTAAAACAAGTAATGAATGAGTTTGATGGCAATTGTGATTGTGTGACAAACTAGAAGGACTAAACTTGAATAAGTGGATAGATTTATTATTAAAACAAAAAATTAAAACACAAACACATACATATCAGAAGTATGTATCGACTACAGCTAGAGGAGAAAAAGGAAAACCCTTATTGCAACAAAATCAATCAAACTGAAAGGGAATTGAAGCTTGATTGTATGCATGGATTAAGATTTATGACCAACTAAGTGTTCTTATCACCATGTAAGTCGAATTTCATGTTTTGGTGATTTTGATGAAGTGGGTTATGTGTAATCCGTGAATGTTTAATGAAATTGAGCATGAATACTAGATAATATCAACATGTAAAGTTTGTATTATGCTTAATTTTGATTGTATTGATGAGTTGGGAAAAAACCCACTTAGAATTTGTAAGAAGATGAACTTTAGTGAAGATTTATGATGAATTGTGTAATGTTGATGTTAGAGTATTGTCATAGAAAGTTGTTAGATGGATAATTTGATATAAAACATATGATGCTTGGTTATGATAATGATTTGTGAAAGATTATGTTAATTCATGGATAAACTAGGAAGAATGTGATTTAATTAGTTGTACAAAGTGCACTAAATGGTGTACGCACACCAAGTGTATGATGAAATGTCTAAGTGAAGTTAAGATGTGAAATTGTATGAAATGGCTTGATATATATGAATGAGATGAGGTAATGATGTAATTAATATTATACTAACTTTAAGAATGTGCTTTAGATGGAACTCATACAAGAATTCGGGTTGAATGTATGTCTTGGTCAAGACTATGCATTAAGGACTTGTACGTTGTGTTTAATATCACTAGGTGATCATGTGATTGTAAGCATATTTGCATCGTGAGTAAGAAATGTATATAGTGTCATTGATATAGCATAAATGATGTTACGGATATATGTGGATAAGTCGGAAGTTCATATGATAAACCGTTGACTTCTGAAAGTCAACTACACATAGGAAGCATAAATTGACTTGTTGTTGTAAAGGTAGGATATTAGAAAGTCGTATGGTACATGTTACATCAATACGCGTTATATGGAATGACATGGTGAATTATATGAGTTTGAAAGGATGTGAAAGTGGATATATGTCTTATGCTTGTTATAATTGACTAATGAAAGTTAAATGTGAAATATGCAATTGATATGATCTTCAACATGTAAACTCGTGCATGCTAATAAGAATGTGATTTCGATGACATGAAAGTATAGGAATCATGTCGAAATGGAATCAAACATGAAAGGCTAACGGGTCAAGATGAGGAAAGGAAGCGGACACGAACACGGATGCATAAGGTAAGTGATTTCCGTAATCACTTCTTAGTTGTTTATGTAAAGTTATGTGCGACTTAATTAAGTATGATAATTGAGGTCAAATAGGAATGAGTTGTATGAAATCGATGAATTTCGCTAAGTAAATCAAATGTGTCAAGATGAGGTTTTATTGCATACCGGAAAGGTTGCATAAGTAATGACTTCGGTATGATAACCGGGTAATGGATAAAATTGTATGTAAGCATGCTAACCGAGAAACGGTGACGCGGGTTAATGGGCAAGAGGTTCGTCAGTAAATTATGAGTAAATGAATAAACAATTTCATAGATGGAAATTGTACTATTTAATGTTCAACTACGTAATAACGAATGTATTTAACGAATACCGGGTATCGGGTGCGTAAACCCCAAGTACGACACTCCGGATAACGTAGAAGTATTATAGTTATAATGTTCATGTAAGTTTTGGGCTAAAACAAATGAGTTGTTTGATGAAAACATGAACGGGTCGAATAATTCGTAAATGAATAATAAGTCGAAAGCATATAAGTTAAGAATTTCCTTAACCCGGATATTGGATTTTAAGTTCACATGATAGAATATCAAATTACGATCACGTAGCAAGAAACGAGAGGTAAAACGGATAAACGGTTTGAAAGTTACGGCCGTTTTCGTAAATGAATAATAAGTCGAAAGCATATAAGTTAAGAATTTACTTAACCCAGATGTTGGATTTTAAGTTCACATGATAGAATATCAAATTACGATCACGTAGGAAGAAACGGGAGGTAAAACGGATAAACGGTTTGAAAGTTACGGCCGTTTTCGTAAAAAGGATTAAACTGGAAAATCTGCAACTGGGCTGCAGCGTAACCTACGGTTCAGCCGTAGGCTACGGTACTGGAGGGGCTGTTTTGTTGATTATCAATGGACTGTAAGCTACGGTCTGTAGACCGTAGCCTACGACAGGATTGATAAAATTGTTATATGTTGTTGTTTGATGGTGTATGAGGTAAATTATGATATTTAACAACTTTTTACACTTATAATACTAACATTTAAGGTTTTTAAATGTGGTTTAGGTCTCTAATATGTGCTAATAGGATGGATCAAGGGTCGTCACCGACGTCCTTCCCATGTTCCAAATGATGAAATTTGTTATTTAAGTTGGTCGGTGTACCGTAAGCTTCGGTACACTAACCGTGGTCTACGGTGGGCCACACAAACTTGATTTTGATTGTTTCCTTGATGTTTATGGGTTATAAATCCAAGTCTAAGCCCCATGAAATAAATGCACGGGTACGTAAGTGGTATGCAAGAACGTGTACATATGTAGGTGTGTATGTATGTGTGTATGAGGGCACGTATGAATGTATGCATGTATGTATGATTGTAAAAATGTATGTATGTATGTAGGTGTGTATGTATGAATGTATATATGCATGATTTCAATACGATTGAGTATTAACGTATTAATAGTGTGCCTTGAGATTGAAATGTAATACAGGTATATTATTGAAGTTTCACCAAGAGATAGACACTCAGATGAAATGCATGCATTTAGAGAGATAACGGAATAGAAAGTGCACGAGGATAGAATGTAACGAGTCTCCATGATTATAAATCATGTTTATAATATATAAGGTGTACTAATGCTGTGATGTTATGTGGTGAGTGCAGGTTGTACAAAATTATGGATCATCGTCACTAGGTATAAGAGATCGAAGAACGAGTCACCGGACAGATTGTACGGGAATGCTTGACTATGTAATTTAGTAAACATAATTTAATGTTTTCGTTTCGTAAACGAGTCAATTTATGCATTTAATGTAAAGTGATTATTTTCAAAATAAACTTTCGAGTAGGTTCAAGACGTCTATAATGAAAGAAATTTTATGGTAAGAATTTCCGCTGCGACTTTCTGTCAAATACGTATTAGGGTCTTACAAGTTGGTATCAGAGCCCTGGATTGAGTGAATCAAGTAGGAGGAGATAAATACTTGAACTCAAACCTGTGTGCTCTTGTGACAAGGAACCCGTACAATCTGAGACTCGATCAAGATCTAAGGGTAGAAGTAAAGGTAAGTATGTACTTAAATATGTATTTGAAGAAAACTAACAGTATGTTATATGTAAGGTAAGCATAATTGCTTGGAAGGGATGATCTGTGAATGCGGTCTAGGACCGGCGTCAAGGTATGTAATAAGACAAGTTGGCCCCAGGTTTCATAAATTTAACATGTGGGCGCATGTAATGGTATAATCTAGCAAGTGAAATAAAACTTTAAATGAAATATAACAATGAAATAGTAATGAAGCTTTGAAAATGTTTCACGTGCCGAAACTTAATTCTTCAGACATAAGGTGGCGAATACATGAAGAAACGAAACTAGTATGTGGATTGTGTACCTGGCCAGTACACAAGAAGCATATGACATTCGTGAAACCGTGGTAATCATTACAGGTATGTCCGTTAAGAATTAGGTAGTAGGTAGACTTGAGGATGAAGAGAAATATAAGACTTTCACGAATGAAAGTGCGAATGATATGTTAGAATTCGCGAGACGAATTCGAAGCATGGAAGGAATGAAAGTACGAAAGATATGTTAGAATTCCCGAGACGAATTCGAAACATGGAAGGAATGAAAGTACGAAAGATATGTTAGAATTCGCGAGACGAATTC
Source organism: Helianthus tuberosus (assembly GCA_030545235.1). Lineage (NCBI taxonomy): Eukaryota > Viridiplantae > Streptophyta > Magnoliopsida > Asterales > Asteraceae > Helianthus > Helianthus tuberosus. Next base: position 40,051,800 of record CM060417.1, read on the forward strand.
GAAGCATGGAAGGAATGAAAGTACGAATGATATGTTAGAATCCGCGAGACGGATTCGAAACATGAAAAGAATGAAAGATATGAATGATATGTTAGAAACCGCGAGATAGATTCAAAACATAAAAAGGAAATAGATAACGCAAGGTATGGATAACGAGTTAATGGATTAGACTCACATTAGGTATGTATAAAGGATATGCATTTGATAGGAGTTGATAGCTCGACTAGAGAGGGATGTGTCAGAATTGGGTAATTGATAAATATAGATTCGGAATGTAATTACAATTAGACTTCTGAAAAGTCAAACGAAGTTAAGTTAATAATTATTAAGCAAGTAATAGTAAAGTAGCATAAAGTATTTGATTCTTTAAGTAAGTATAATCGATGAAGGCTATTGTAGTAGTAAGAAACCTTAGTTGAAAGGAATGAGCTTTGAATAAGTTACATGTGAGGTATGTTGATAATCGACCCATGAGAGCCAAATGAATGATGGGCTAGAATACGGATGAATGACTTACGTAATTTACAAGGAAAGAAAATCTTTAACAAGAAAAGGTAAGATATTGTCTTGTAAGTATGTTTGACTTGGAAGGAGCACAAACGCGTACTTCAGTACAAATATGGTAGGTAGAAGTGCTAGTTTGACTTTGAAAGAGTAAAACTGCAAAAGGTTGGTGAAATAATTAACAAAATGAAAGGATTGTATGTAAGAAATGGTATATGTGATATAGCATACATGTAAGAAATATATGAAAGAATGGTAGGTGTTTAAAAACACCGAGTAGAATAAATATTTGAAAGGAAAGTATTAATGACAAGTACCGACAAAAATTGCAAATTTTGATGCTGGGCTTGTTGGCCATGTTCATCTTAAAAAGACATTATTGAAAGGATGCGCATAGGCGGATGCTCAACAAATCAATGGAAGCAATCAATGTAGGTATTGCATGAACTCATGAAGAAACGGGCCGATTCGGGCCACAAACCGCTGGGATACGCAACTAAATCAAGGTTAGTAAGATGTTTAGCTTGTGATTATGAGTAAGTATTGATATAATTAAATGTTTATAGTATGCTTATGATGATATGTTGACCCCTCGTATGAACATGAAGATAATTTGAAGTAACTTTAGTAATGGGATGTTGAGGATGACTCAAAGTGAACAAGATGAAAGATTGTATATGATGTATGCGTAGAATGAAATGAATCGATTTATTTCGATTAGTAAATGTACGAATGTAATATGCTTAAATAGGGAGTTAGAAACAAGCCGTAGACTTAGGTTTGTACGAGTAATAATTGTATACAATTGGAATAAATTCGATGAATGAAACGCTAGTGATGATATGTGCTAGGAGCTAGCATTATATAGTAAAAGACACTAATAAGAGCTCTGAATCAGACCCTAACCCTTGTGTGATTATGAAAGTAAATTACTAATTTAAGAAGATAGGGACAATGCGTACGATTATATTTATTCATGAATAAGACTTTTGCAAAGATCCCGAATGTATTCATGTTGTATTTAGCATCGTGAATGGATAGATGAAAAAGTGAGAGTAGTATTGGTCTACTAAGAATGAGAAAGGTTTCGGGGACGAAACCTTCTTTAAGGGGGGTAGACTTGTAACGCCCCAATTTTTGAATGCATATATTCGCCCTATGTTTCCATATGATATGACACGAAATAAAATAACTAGGCTATTTAACCTAGTTAAAATACTTGGTAAAACAAGTAATGAATGAGTTTGATGGCAATTGTGATAATGTGACAAACTAGAGGGACTAAACTTGAATAAGTGGATAGATTTATTATTAAAACAAAAAATTAAAACACAAACACATACATATCAGATGTATGTATCGACTACAACTAGAGGAGAAAAAGGAAAACCCTTATTGCTACAAAATCAATCAAATTGAAAGGGAATTGAAGCTTGATTGTATGCATGGATTAAGATTTATGACCAACTAAGTGTTCTTATCACCAAGTAAGTCGAATTTCATGTTTTGGTGATTTTGATGAAGTGGGTTATGTGTAATCCGTGAATGTTTAATGAAATTGAGCATGAATACTAGATAATATCAACATGTAAAGTTTGTATTATGCTTAATTTTGATTGTATTGATGAGTTGGGATAAAACCCACTTAGAATTTGTAGGAAGATGAACTTTAGTGAAGATTTATGATGCATTGTGTAATGTTGATGTTAGAGTAGTGTCATAGAAAGTTGTTAGATGGATAATTTGATATAAAACATATGATGCTTGGTTATGATAATGATTTGTGAAAGATTATGTTAATTCATGGATGAACTAGGAAGAATGTGATTTAATTAGTTGTACAATGTGCACTAAATGGCGTACGCACACCAAGTGTATGATGAAATGTCTAAGTGAAGTTAAGATGTGAAATTGTATGAAATGGCTTGATATATATGAATGAGATGAGGTAATGATGTAATTAATATTATACTAACTTGAAGAATGTGCTTTAGATGGAACTCATACAAGAATTCGGGTTGAATGTATGTCTTGGTCAAGACTATGCATTAAGGCCTTGTACGTTGTGTTTAATATCACTAGGTGATCATGTGATTGTAAGCATATTTGCATCGTGAGTAAGAAATGTATATAGTGTCATTGATATAGCATAAATGATGTTACGGATATATGTGGATAAGTCGGAAGTTCATATGATAAACCGTTGACTTCTGAAAGTCAACTACACATAGGAAGCATAAATTGACTTGTTGTTGTAAAGGTAGGATATTAGAAAGTCGTATGGTACATGTTACATCAATACGCGTTATATGGAATGACATGGTGAATTATATGAGTCTGAAAGGATGTGAAAGTGGATATATGTCTTATGCTTGTTATAATTGACTAATGAAAGTTAAATGTGAAATATGCAATTGATATGATCTTCAACATGTAAACTTGTGCATGCTAATAAGAATGTGATTTCGATGACATGAAAGTATAGGAATCATGTCGAAATGGAATCAAACATGAAAGGCTAACGGGTCAAGATGAGGAAAGGAAGCGGACACGAACACGGATGCATAAGGTAAGTGATTTCCGTAATCACTTCTTAGTTGTTTATGTAAAGTTATGTGCGACTTAATTAAGTATGATAATTGAGGTCAAATAGGAATGAGTTGTATGAAATCGATGAATTTCGCTAAGTAAATCAAATGTGTCAAGATGAGGTTTTATTGCATACCGGAAAGGTTGCATAAGTAATGACTTCGGTATGATAACCGGGTAATGGATAAAATTGTATGTAAGCATGCTAACCGAGAAACGGTGACGCGGGTTAATGGGCAAGAGGTTCGTCAGTAAATTATGAGTAAATGAATAAACAATTTCATAGATGGAAATTGTACTATTTAATGTTCAACTACGTAATAATGAATGTATTTAACGAATACCGGGTATCGGGTGCGTAAACCCCAAGTACGACACTCCGGATAACGTAGAAGTATTATAGTTATAATGTTCATGTAAGTTTTGGGCTAAAACAAATGAGTTGTTTGATGAAAACATGAACGGGTCGAATAATTCGTAAATGAATAATAAGTCGAAAGCGTATAAGTTAAGAATTTCCTTAACCCGGATGTTGGATTTTAATTTCACATGATAGAATATCAAATTACGATCACGTAGCAAGAAACGAGAGGTAAAACGGATAAACGGTTTGAAAGTTACGGCCGTTTTCATAAATGAATAATAAGTCGAAAGCGTATAAGTTAAGAATTTCCTTAACCCGGATGTTGGATTTTAAGTTCACATGATAGAATATCAAATTACGATCACGTAGGAAGAAACGGGAGGTAAAACGGATAAACGGTTTGAAAGTTACGGCCGTTTTCGTAAAAAGGATTAAACTGGAAAATCTGCAACTAGGCTGCAGCGTAACCTACGGTTCAGCCGTAGGCTACGGTACTGGAGGGGCTGTTTTGTTGATTATTAATGGACTGTAAGCTACGGTCTGTAGACCGTAGCCTACGACAGGATTGATAAAATTGTTATATGTTGTTGTTTGATGGTGTGTGAGGTAAATTATGATATTTAACAACTTTTTACACTTATAATACTAACATTTAAGGTTTTTAAATGTGGTTTAGGTCTCTAATATGTGCTAATAGGATGGATCAAGGGTCGTCGCCGACGTCCTTCCCATGTTCCAAATGATGAAATTTGTTATTTAAGTTGTTCGATGTACCGTAAGCTTCGGTACACTAACCGTGGTCTACGGTGGGCCTCACAAACTTGATTTTGATTGTTTCCTTGATGTTTATGGGTTATAAATCCAAGTCTAAGCCCCATGAAATAAATGCAAGGGTACGTAAGTGGTATGCAAGAACTTGTACGTATGTAGGTGTGTATGTATGTGTGTATGAGGGTACGTATGCAAGTATGTATGATTGTAAAAATGTATGTATGTATGTAGGTGTGTATGTATGAATGTAAGAATGTATATATGCATGATTTCAATACGATTGAGTATTAACGTATTAATACTGTGCCTTGAGATTGAAATGTAATACAGGTATATTATTGAAGTTTCCCCAAGAGATAGACACTCAGATGAAATGCATGCATTTAGAGAGATAACGGAATGGAAAGTGCACGAGATAGAACGTAACGAGTCTCCATGATAATAAATCATGTTTATAATATATAAGGTGTACTAATGCTGTGATGTTATGTGGTGAGTGCAGGTTGTACAAATTATGGATCATCGTCACTAGGTATAAGAGATCGAAGAACGAGTCACCGGACAGATTGTACAGGAATGCTTGACTATGTAATTTAGTAAACATAATTTAATGTTTTTGTTTCATAAACGAGTCAATTTATGCATTTAATTTAAAGTGTTTATTTTCAAAATAAACTATCGAGTAGGTTCAAGACGTCTATAATGAAAGAAATTTTATGGTAAGAATTTCCGCTGCGACTTTCTGTCAAATACGTATTAGGGTCTTACAGAAAGATACGCTAACATTTGTAAGCGAGGGGTTAAAAGCGTCAACATTGAAATTTAGGACTTTTCGGTAATCATATAACTAATCGGGGACTTAACAAAGTTTATTTATGACTTGGAGTCCTTAAAAGTCAAGTAGGAGGGTTAAAAGTGCAATAAAACAAGTTAAAATAAAGTTTAGAAGGACCAGGGACCAAATGTGCAAATCCTGAAACTTTGTAACCGGAGTCTGGGCCTCATACCGGCCGCGTAAGACCATACTGGTCTCTTACGCGGGCCACCTAAAACCGCCAGCGAGAGAAAATGCATGGCAGGTGCCAGTTCAGCCTGTTTAACCGACTTATATGCATGGAAACTGATACCAGGGGTTGTGCAAATGGGATTTCATGAAATAGGGACAGCTGTGAAGATCTGATAGCAACAATAGGGACATTTGGAATGGTCTTGTTGCATCAAAGTCTCTATATAAGAAGTTCTTGTTCTCAAGATCAAATGCTCACTTTCAAAAACCATTCTAACTTAACTTCTGGAGTCTCCTGGAGCTCAAGATCATTCCCTAAGGGTCATTAGTCGTGCTTAGTACCTTTGTAAGCTTCCTTAACCTCTCTAAATTCAGTTTAACTAGTTAAATGGCCTAAATTCAAACATGTCGTAATTAAGGTTTGACTTAGTGATTAATCACTAATGGTCCAGTCAATTATCGAATTGAAAGTAGCTTTGAATTGGTAATTATGTGGGTAATAAACCCCTAAAAGGGCACCCTCTGATTCCCACTCTAACTAGGTCAATTGTCGGGTCAAACTTAATTGTAAAAAGTCAACAGAAAGCTAATTTTCAATTAAACACATAATTAACAATGTAGAAGCCATGAAACCTGTTTTATCACTTGTATAACTTGGTAATTAATGTAAGAACATGTCTAAGCATGTTCAACCCGACAATTTTCCGTTTAAGCTCGGTTCGGAATCGAAAGTCGCAAAAGTAGACTTTTGCTTTGACTTTCTGTTTTGACCCAATGTAGCATATTTTAGAAATGCCTTAGAGCTCTATTAGGACCAGGTTATAGGTTAGTGTAACCCTCTGAGGTTATACAACTTGGTTCCTTAGTTATTCGTTTCATGTGCATGTTTCCGTATTATGCCTAAATGTTGACCATTATGCCCTTTTGACCTTAAGATGAGATTTTTGAAAATGTGAGAGGACAAAAACCTTTATTACTGATTTATAAACTTGTCCTAAAAATTTGACATCAGTTTGAGGTCTAGATTAGGAGTTATGCTCAATATCGTAATTAAAAAGCTTTTTATTAATTAAACGACGTAATTAGCATAAAGCCTATCTAAACCCAAATTTTGACACCAAACTTTTTACCCACTGATGTAATATAATATTTTGGGATTTTTAAAGATTTTTGAAGATTTTTAAGCTGAGCATAACATAGGGTTCTTGCTTTAATTCGGTAATTGTCGGTTATGCACTTTTCTTGAATAAAATGAGCTTTACATAATATTTTGATACCAAACTTTTTGCTACTGATTTTATATGATAAATAAAATATTTTAAACTTTATAAACTGATCAAAACTCAGATTTCCTATTTAAACCCGAAAATCGCTTAAAACCGACTTTTATGCGTTTTAAGCGCATAGTATGGGTTAAAACTATTTTTAACATATAAAACTTAATACCTACTGATGTTTTAAGTAAATTTTTATAATTAAACAGTAAGCCAAAGTTTTAAACTCATATTTCCATATTTGACCTTTAAAGCTTATGTGAAATTACCAAAATGCCCCTACGATGCATAGTTTGGTTATAAAAGATAAATTTCACATATATGCAATACCCTACTGTTATGACTTATAAAAATAAATATTTTTACTGATTATATCAGACCTGAAACTCAGATAAATATTTAAATTCTTTTATAAGCTTTAAAATGACCAAAATACCCCTACGGGGCATAATTTGAGTTTAAATCCATTTTGGGCATAATGGAAGGTATCCTACTGATATCATAACATATTTAAGGCATATTAACTTAGGAAACCTGTTCATGACTCATTTGGTTACCCGTTACGCATGTTTCGCGTTCGGTGCGGTTTATGTGACTAGTTTGCATAAATTAGCCGAAACGGGTCAAACCTTATCATTTTTATCTAAAAATCCAGAATGTGTTTAGTTTACCCATATTATACAAGTATACAAACTTGTCGGGTCTAAACCACATTCTAATCCGGTCTTCGCTTAATCGTGCGTTTTGAACCATATATATTCCTTTAAAACTAACCGGTCTAAGTTTAGACTTAATTAAGACCCGTTAGGAATCTAATAGGTTATTAAAACCTTCGTTCCAGAATAGGAGACCAGTTAAAGATACTTGCACTCGCTGATTGTGATACATACTTGCTCAGGTAAATACTTTTAGCTTATTTTCCGTTATACGGGCTTGGGATACGGTATTATAATAATACCGCTTGGTCGGGTGTGTAATTATTTAAGTCGGATTGTGATTAATATATTTGCATAACCCGTTTTAATCTGTTTTGATTGGTATATGGCTTTTTGGGGGGGGGGTTAATTACCATGTACTAGATATCCTCGGCTCATTCATTGAAATGGCCACGACTTAAGCACGGGGTGTAGGCATACACCTGACAGTTGTGTATGTAGAAAAGTATCCCACAATAAGGTATTCCTTGTGGGCATTATACTTGTGGTGTGTCAGTTAATCTTGTCCGGCTCTTCTAACCGGCCCTGAAGGACGACAAACATTTAAATCTGTATACAAGATTATTTTTAAATAACTGTCCCAAGTTATAAAAGATATTTTGTGCCTTGTGAATTCAAATCAATTTTCTTAAACATTTTCAAAAAGAGTTAGTTAATTGTATTTACCAGTGTAGACTGACGTATTTTCCAAAAAGGCTAAGTGCAGGTACTAAACGGAATAGGCTGGCTACTCCTAGCATCAATAAAGAGTCTTGCAAGCTTAGATGTTATAAATCTGCTGAACAATGATCTTTTTAACTTTGATCCGCCTGTGGATCCTTTACAACCGTTTTGTAATAAATGATATTACTTTCATTCGGTTTGTAATGATTTTACCTTTCGACTTCCGCTGTGTATATAAACTATGATAAATTGTCTATGATGATATCAACTACGTCACGATACTCCCCACCGGGCCCACCGGTAATACGTGGAAATATCGGGGTGTGACAATTATACTTTTCATCGTTTGTACCGGATTACAATGAATAGCTTTTAACTTCAATAATTACAGTCACAATCCCTTTTTGGAAAACTCATTACATTTTCCGTCCTTTAGTACTAACAAAGTTTAAAATTTCAGTTAAGTTTATTTATAAAAGGGCAAGTTAATACATTCATAAATTATAAAACTCTTACAAAGTTTATAATTGATTCAGTTCGTAAAATAACGAAACTAAGTGGAAACTTGAATTTCAGTCGTGTTCGGTTCGTCCATTATGCTTAATAATCATCCGTAAGGTCCTAGCTATCACCTATACACCAATAACAACTCATATGTTAGTTGTATGGTGCTTAGACTTAGATTTATAACCCGAAAACAACAAATAAGCAATCAAAATCAATTTTGAGAAGCCCGCCGTAGGCTAGGGTTGGTGTACCGTAGCTTACGACACATATAAAACAACCTGGACAGGAGGTCTCAATCGTAACCTACGGTTGCCAACCGTAGGTTATGGTTGAGCTGGTCTGCAGCTTTTCCAAACTTGCCCCTTTTTACGAAAAATTGCGTAACTGTCCGAATACTTATCCGTTTCGCGCGAAACTTTTTCCTGCGCGTTCGTAAAACAATTGTCCACATTTCTAACTTGTGAACCCATGATCCGGATTCACAAAAATTTGTTTTACGCTATTGATTTCAACATATATAATTCAAATAATTGACCCGTTTGCATGTTTAAGCAAACGATCTCACAGAAGTTACATCATTTTGCAAGATCATTATTTTTACGACTATACCCCATAACCCGGGGTATTAATCTTGTGTATTATGCGACCGCTATCCGGTTCGCGGTTTTGCTAATTGACATGTTCGACCTTTCAAAGGCTGAACTTTGATTTAATCCGAATTCTTTTTAAGAATTCCTATCCTTTCAATCATGACTCATTAACCTAGTCCGTTTATTTATAGTTCGCGTTCCCAGTTATGATTTTCATTTATATATCATCACACCTCCAAATGTGATGGATCGTAAATGAGAAAAATCATTATATTCCTATTCTACCCCTAAGTTAGACATTTTTACGAAAAATGACTCATTATGTAGTTTTAAGCCAAAATGGTTTAAAACTTCCATTTTATACCATAGTAAATATTGACCGAATCATATAATTCATATTTAAACTACCCTTATGGGTTGTTTGCCCGATTATTCATTCGAGAGAGTTTGGGTCAACTTTAGCCTTTTTAGTCACGAATGACATTTTGAAAAGTTGTTTGACCAGGTATACTCTTTAAACCCGTACTCCATTTTAAATTCATTGTGTTCGTAAGAACATAATATCTAAATTTTATTTCGCTTGATATACCTCACTTTAGGCGAATCTAACGTTCACCACGACTCAAAATAGCTCTCCTCGGCTCTATGACCTCATTGAGAGTTTGACTAAATTTCACATACCTGGCTCGGGTCAAAGCATTGGCCCGTTTTAATACCCCCACCATTTTAGTTGCCATAACGGAATCTCATACGCTATTCGGCCCTGTGAGCATAAGACTCGACAAGCAATCATTAGTCGTTATTGTCAAATGATGATAACATCACCATTTGACCCGTTTGGCATTTCATTAATTACCCGATAGGCACTATTCTTAGGTCACCATTATAACCACGTTCCCTAACTAAGTTCACGCAATTGTTAACATCAATTTAACATAATTTCAATCATTGTATGCTATTCCATCAATCTCATACAAAAACTTGGGATTGTTTCATCACTATAAAACAACATATATATATGGAATTTACCCAAACATCAAACTTAGCCAAATACTTTAAACATTCATAAACACATGATGATTTCAAACATCATTTATCATGAATATATCATCTATTTCATTGTATTATACAAAAACCCATTTTAAGTCATGTATGATTACTTACTCGAATCTCTAATTTGTTCAAGTATCTTACGCATGCATACAAGTATTATGATTATAAGCACTCATATATCATCAATTTCTTCATATAATCAAAACCCACTTAACTAGTTGTGGTAATTCATCCAAACACCCAAATCATAGCAATATATTCAAAATTTTCACTTATGGTTTGTTCCTAAGCAAGTATACATCTCGTATCTCACTTCAATTTCTGAAATTCATACATGGATTGAATTTTCATGCAATCTACATACATTCATAATAATCACCAAATTAAGAATTTTGACATACCTTATGATCCCTTAGTTTAGGTGATCATTAATATGCGTTCATGCACGGATTTGGTGTCCAATTTCCCTTTCAATTTGATGATTTAGATGAACAAGGGTTTTGCTCCCCTTGTTCTCCTCCTGATCGTTACACGCACACACACATTTAGTGTGTATTGTGTTTTGTTTTAATTTTGATTATTAAGTTTTAGCTTTTCCCCCTTTGGTTCCTCATGTTTGAGATTTTGATCATAGATGAGTATCATTCAACATTTATAACTAACAATACTAATAATCAACTAGGTTAATTATTCCTAGTTATTTTGTTCACGGGTTGCTTTTACCACTAACGGTATTTTACCCACTCATTAATGTTAACGTGGTTTGATTACCAAACACGTTTTTAGGGTGTTACAGTCTGGTCTTTTACAATTATCGCATTGTTGTTGCAATAATCTTATTTTGTGGTTTAATATTCTCTGCGGCACTAGAAGAACTATATTCTACTACAATTGACATGTGGTCATTGGGTAGCATGGTTGAACTATTGTCTAAACAACCATTCCTGGAGTCAAGGTGAACCATGTCAAGCAATCGTAATTGTCCATTTTCGTATTTTCTTTTTAAATCTTAAATAAGTTCATGTTTTCTTATTTTTGCCAATGTTTTTTTAGTCTCCCAGCTTTGGGTGAATTTCTGGTCTGGCTTTCTAGTTTTTGTCGGTGTCAAATTTTTCCACATGTTAAGTTCTCTTGCTTTTATTTATTACTTTGCATTTTGTTGGATCTGAGTTTGGTATTGATTGTGTTTTTACGTTTGAATTAGATGAAGATGGATGAGTTGTGCAGCGGAAATAAGATGGAAACAAACTTTGTACACAATCAAACGGGAGAATTGCTTTGATCAAACATTTTTCACAAAGAACCGAAGGATTGAATTTATTTCAATTACGATTACAATGCAATGCTGAATACAAACTCTCCCTCAGCCAGAGCTCAGTGTTTGTTCGTGCAGGAAGATAATTTTGCAAAGAGTTAATAGAACAGTACAGAGCACTGTTCTATTTATAGGCACTAGCAAACCACTGAGCATCTAAGCTGACGTCACCATGAAAGTGACATCTAACCTCCTAACAAACTCTAACCTCTGATCAATACAAACACTGCTATACTAACTACTGCTATTACATTTCATTACATAAAAGACATCTAAATAACTGATGCATCCTTCCACTGCTGTGAACCCAGCAGTACTTGTCCGGATCAGCAGTGCTTGACTCAAGGCAGTAGATTGAACAGCAAAGCTTTAGTCTTTCATCAGGCCTTTACTTGATCAGCAGTTTGTAGGTCAGCAGTTTGCACGATCAGTAGATAGGAGGTCAGCAGATGTTGAAACCACTTTCAAGGGGAGAGATTTGTAGGTAACATCTTCTTATTCTGGATCCACTGCTCTGATCCAGTTTTGGCTTTAATTATCTGTTCCTTTGATAGGGTTCAATCCCAACAATCTCCCCCTGGAACAGATAATGCCAAAACCCTTCATTATTGTGGAACTTTATTACCTCATCAACAGCTCCCTTATCTAACCTTTAAATTGTAATTCAAAGTCTAGGGCATCTATGTCATCTTCATCCCTACCAAGTGGAAGATCAAGGACATCCTGCATATCTTCAAGACTCAGGCCAAGAGCTTGTTCCCTTGTTATTTTCTTCACTTCTCCACCAGACCTAAACATAGTCAATACATGGGTCTGTTTGTCAGTTTCCCACTTTAGTACTTTTGAGCCTGGTGGGTTTCTTGGGAGATTTTTATTTAACGAGGTGTTTGGTGAAGCTGGCCTATTGATGACTGACTGAGCAGCACTTGCAGTTTGATCCAAACCAAGAGTTTCTATAATCATTTTCTTTATGCCTTCTTTTACAAGGGCATCTCCTTTTATCAGCTCTTGGATGGTTTCACCACCCAACTGTTTTTGTTGCCTTCTTTTATAGAAGGCTGCACCAGCTGGAGCAGTGGCTCTCCTGATTTGTAGTTTAGATGGTCTTTTTGAAACCTCTGCTTCAGGATAGTCAGGTTTTTGTGGAACAGTGGGATCTTTCTTCCTTAATTCCTCCAACCTTTTGTAGGTGGCCCTGACTGTATCTTCTTTCCATCTTGCCACTTGATTTTTAGACCCATAATCAGCAGTAACCAATTCTTCTTTCATTCTCCTCAGCTCTACCTTTTTATTAGGTACATTCTTTTTGAACTTTGCCCAATCTGGAGGAGTATGTTTGACCTTATTCTTTATCATTTCCTGAATCCTGGCTGCTTCATTTTCAAGTTCAGAAATGGTCCACTCCTTGTACATGTTCTTTTAACCCTTGTACTTTTTGGTTGCCATGATGCTTTCAATGTAGTCTTTTCTCAAAGTTTCATCTGCTCTCTCTGAGATCTGTTGACATACATTCTTGGCAAATTGTTCTAAGGATCTGACTTGTGTGAGCAAGAATTGATAATTTTGCTGAATTTCTCTATCAGTTTTTCCTTGTGCATTTCTTTTTGAGATATCCTCTGCTTGTTTAGCTTTGACTTTCAAATATTCTTCAATATTGTTTGGCCTTGGATATCCTTTAACTGATGGCAACTTCCTTTTAGCAGGGTCATCCTCATAGTAGAAGGATTTGATCTCTTCTCTAACTGCTTCAAGTTCTAGAGGAAATTTGACACTTGCAGGAGTAATGACAGGGATTGATTGTTGTACTGGTGCTGATGAGAGAGGAACAGGTTTGGGTATTGTAACAAGTGATAGAGATGTTGAAGATGTTGGTGGTGGTGATGGTGAATCATCATCTGGTATGAAAATCCTTCTCCTTTTTATTTTAGGAGAGGCAGATGATGTTTTGGGTGGATCAGTGGTGGTGATTTGAGTGGCAGTGGTTTGTGATTGACTAAAAGCTGTTGAAACAACTGGTGTTTCAACCACTGTTGTCATTACAGCAGATGTTGTAACATCTGTTGTCTTCTGCTTTTTGGCAGGAGGAGATGGTGGTGAAGTTGTTTTTGGTGGTGATGGTGGTGGTGGTAAGGCAGTGGTTGTGGTGTGTGTTGAAGTGGTGTGTGTTGAAATGATAACAAATGATGAAACCTCTGAAGTACCAGCAGTAGTTGATACAACAGGAGTTACAACAGCTGTTTGGATGGAGGTTTGATGTTGGGGGCTTTTGGATGATGGTTTAGGAGTATGCTTTTTGAGTCTGGATGGTGTGGACTTGGGTTCCCTCACTTTTCTAGTGGGATTTCTTTTTAGCTCAGGATTTTGAACATCCTTTAGCCCAGAACAACCCTGCTTATTCAGCTCCATGTAAGCTCTTTTCTCCTTGTTCCACCTTGACATATCCTTTGCCGCTCTGTCCCTTTTTACACTTGCTATAGCTTCATCAAGTGCATTTTGGGTAACATCAACCTTTTTGCTACCATCTGGCAAAGGTATCTGCTTGGTCATATTCTCCATTTCTGGTTCTATGTAGAGACCATCATCTACTCCCTTCTTCTTCCATTCTTTAATTTTCTCCCCCTTTTTGGCATTATCTGAGGGTAATTGATCAATGAAAAGTACAGTTGGTGGAGCAGCGCCAGTGGTATTGAAAATGTGGGCCTTTAGTGCCTTGATGTCTGCTTGTGTGTTCTTGAACCTATACTCCATTGTGTTTCTCAGCTCTTGTACATGTATTGCATGTTGCTGATCAGCCACTTGTGTTTGTTGCTGGAGAAAAGGTTGAAATAGATTCCAGAGTTCATTTGTAGCAGATGCTTGTGTTGGAGCAGGTGCTTGAGGTGGAACGGCAGTGGATTGCACCTTTTGTACTTTCAACAACTGTTGTAGCATGTCTTTGATATCTGCAACAGTTGTATCCAGTTTGTCAACTCGTTCCGTCAATTCCAGATATTTTAAACCATCACCCAATTTAATGGGATCATCTGATTTCCCACTAGCAGTGGTTTTATCAGTGGTTGAGGTAGGGAGTGTACTCCAAACATTAACCATTGATGCCCATTTTTCTTGGTACTGGGGTCTTCTTCCTTCAACACTTGACAACTTTTTGATGTTGCCAGTGGTAAAAAAGAATCCACTGGTGGATGTCAGAGGTGCTATGGAAGGAATTGCCTCCAAGGAAGTCTTATTGATGTAACCACTGTCCAAATGCAAACCAGTGGGTTCAACACTTGTAGTGGTTGCTTCACTTGGTGTAACACCCCGAAAACGGGTTTGGTAATCAAACCTCGTTAATAGTAAAAACGGGTAAAATACCGTTAGTGGTAAAATTAACCCGGTGAATATTAGGATAAATCTAATATGTATTAAAAAAATGGGAAATACTTTGAGAAAGCAAAGTATATAAAAAGGCCCGAGATTTAACGGGACTTAAAATAAAACGGGTTTTAGAACAAGAACTAATTAACTAGGAAAAATTATAACCTAGTTAACTACAAGTCTATAAATAACTTGAAATAAGGTTAGAATAACCAAAATTAAATGTTAAACAAAGGGGGAGGGACCAATGTTGTTAAATTTGAAACTATTATTATTAGTTTTAAAACAAAAAAATAAAACCAAACACCTCAAATTGAGGTTCTGGTCGAACAAGAACACAGGGGGCGACACAGGCTCCCCACCAAACCCTAGTGCATGTCAAATTTGATCAAATTGAGAGTCCAAATCAGCTCCAAATCGATTTTCAAGCACGAATTAGTGATCACCTTGTTGAGGGGATCATAAGGTATGCAAAATCTTGATGTTTTGATCCATCTTAAATTATAGGTTAATTGTGAAAAACTGAAATTGAGCTTGATTATGTCTTGCATGGATGGAATTAGAAGTAATATGGCATCTAGGGATAAACCCTAGATGATTTCTTGTTAAAATCTAGCATTATACTTGTGGGGTTTATAATCACCATTGTAGGTGATTAGTTAGTTTGTAGAAACTAAATAAACACTAGAATTATGGTTCTTATTCTAGTGAAATCTGAATTCATGTGGTGAATATGAAATTATTCATGTTAAAATTTAGTATAAATTTGTTAATTGAAGTGGATGTAGATGAAAATAACATGTCAAGAACCTAGTTATGGTTATGTAAAAATCTGACCCGCTAGGTGTTTGTTAAAACGCCTAAGTGAGGAGTAAAACGTTAAAGATCGGACAAAAACCCAGATTCGAATATTATAATGAATTGTCCGATTTTTGGTGATAAAAAGAGTTCTAAATTAGGTTGTGAATGGAACTCTATAGGTAAAGAATCCGGGTCGTCAAGTGGACAAGCCGGAGGTGATACACGCATGAAAGGTATGCTTTAAAGGTACGTAACTACGGTCTCGTTACGATACGCTCGATTACGTATTTTCGCTAGTAGACTTTAAATTTTCATAATAGATGAAATTGGTATTTAGTTAAAGTGACGAAGATCACTAAGTACATAAACGGGTCAAAAGGTGAAATTATCACCCTTTGATAATATCGACTAATGGTTCGTTGAGTTATATGATTATAGGAATGAATATCATATGGATGTTTACAGCGCTATCACTTAACAGCCACTAAGGCAAGGTATTGAAACGGGTCAATATATTGATCCGAGCCAGGTATGTATAATAACACAACTCATCACGTAGAATTTGGAGTTCTATAAGAGTTAGACAAGGTTAAAGTATAGATATTCAGTTATCTTTAGGTAAACCGAATAAGTTGAATTATGTTTATGGTGTTTTAGAAGCACATGAGTTTACAAACAAGAATTATAGTTAAAAGGTTGGATTTTTAGTCAAACAAGTATTTAAAGGTCCTTGTAGTAAAAGAAGGATGAAAATTGACCAAATTGCCCTTGTAAGCTAATTTGAACGAACGACCCATAAAGGTGGTTCAGAAATAAGTTTTATGATTAAATATATGCTTAGAATGAGTATAGGTAGTGAAGGATGTAAATCCTTGGGTCGAAAGACTTTATATGAGTCTTTGCCGTAAAATGATAATCCGAGGGGTAGAAACTCGGAACATATAGATATCCATATTAAATCCAACACACATATAGATGTGGTGGAAGATAACTTGATAAGAAATGTAGGAATAAGATGCTAGAAAAGAATGAAAGCGAGTTCAAGTTTTAAAGTGCTAAAATACCCTTAACGGGTCAAAATAAGCATATGAGCGAAAATGGGTTTAATTTGTGTAATAAACCTATGATTAGAACCTAATATAGTAGGTAACATTAATTTGAAGAAGTGTATGAGATATAGGAATCAAATAAATACGTTTGTTTGATAAAATGTATAAACGGGTTAAAATTCGGTAAAAAGGTAACGAGTCGAAGGCTTAGAAGTCTCAAAATTTCTTATGTTGGATGTAGGATTTTAACTCCATAAGATAGAGGATTAAATTACGGACGCGTAGGAAAAAGAATCGGGTAAAACGGATCAATATCGAAGAAGTTATGGCCGTTTCCGTGAAATCAGGTCGTGCTGGGTATGTACAACATCAGCTGAAGGCACAGGCTGTGAAAAACAGGGCTAGGCGTGACGCCTAGGCCCTTGGCGTCACGCGAAGCCCCCTAACTCCGAAAATTTTTAAATTTTGTCATTTTTAACCCCTGTACTTGTTTGAACTTAATATTTGACTATCAAAACTAACTTTTAAGTTGGTTTTGATCATAGGTGAATGCCAAGAGTGCACGGATGAAGATCAAGCGACGAGCAAGAACCGAACACGATCACGAAATAAGCTTCCGCACTATGTATCGTTATTATGTTAAACGACGAACGTACACATGATATGTTGTATACTTTTAAATTGTAAAAAGTTTTAATAAACCCGTAATTTCCAATGCATATGTAATCTTAATTACATGATTGTTTTTCGTAAATGATACGTTAAACCTTAATTTATAAGAACGGGTGTTACACTTGGATTACCACCAAGAGTTACTTGTAACTCAAGGGGTGTAACCTCCTCAGGTTGTGTTGGTGGGTTAGCAAAGATTGATACAACAGACCCAGTCATTTGTTGAGGCATGTTCTCATTGATAGGTGATTGAGAAGGACTGGTTTGTGCCTGGTTCAAATCAATTGCATCCAACAAAAGTTTAGTTGGTGAGGGAATTATGGATGTGATGGTTGGTGTAGAAAGAGGATTTGCCCCGGGCATTGGGCTGTGGATGATGGAAGCAAGTGATTCCAGAGCATCATGTTGTGGTGTCCCTATATGTACAACCTGTTCTTTTTTAGAAGAAACAGGAGGGGTTTCGGCTATGGGTTGAGATATTTTTACCAACTGCTGTGAAGAAGAAGCAGCAGTGGTTTCTTGTGACTTTTGTGCTGTCACAGGCAGTTGCTCTGGTATCTCATCCTCCAGAGTTGCCTTTTTAATTGGTTTGGGGGTTTTTTGAGTTTTTCTTTTTGTTGGCTTTTTGGTGATTGTAGGTGTGGGTTTCAAAGCAGTTGTTTTGCTACTTTGATCACCTTGAGTAGTAGGCTCAGCAGCAGATACCTGAGGAGCAGTGGTAGCTGCTAAAATCTGCTCAGGCACCTCTGCTTGTGTTTTGCAAGGTGTTGACATTCTTGTAAAAGTTTCAGCAGTTAAGCTATGCATTTGTAAAGAGTCACCTTGTTTTGTTGCAGAAATATCATTCTTACTGAATTTCTTTTCAAAATAGTAACTTAGAAATCTTGGAAACAGTAAGAATGCTTTTGTTTCAACATTTTTAACCAAATCATTAAAAATTACCCGAGAATAATTGAAATTTTCTCCTTGAAGAATAGCATATCCCAGGTTTTGAATTTTTAATGGTATTTCATTAAAAGCAGTGGTTTTGTTTGAAACACACATTAGGAGGGTATGAAATAAAAATCTTGTTGCAGAAGGGAAGTAACCTTTTTGTAAGGTGTCCTTTTTTACTTCTGCATTATACCCTCTTTCCAGAAAATCATTCTTTAACTCATTTTTGGGAAAAGAAATTATACCTTCCTGATCATCGAGTTGAAAGACCTCTGAAATTGATTGTGGTGTAATCTTGACTGCTTTACCCTTTAGAGAAGAGTTAATGGCTATGACAGTGTCACCTTGTTTGTCAAGGGTTACATTCTTCCATAACTCTCTTTGGGTTGCCAAGTAAATTGGTGCGTCTGCTGTTAACAAAGTTTTGTACTTTGAGGCAGAGATGATATCAAGGATGGAGTCGAAAGCATCTGTAGTGCCGGGTTTTGTGAGAAGACCCAGAAGACTGTGAGACGGTTTATGTGGAATTTCAGTGGGTTTTGCCTTTTGAGAGGCATCTTTTGACGATGATTTGGAAGTGAGTTTTGCAGATGACTTCGATTTTGTCATTTTGGAGATGATGATCGAAGAAGATGTTGAAGGAATTTGAAGAAAAACTGCTTTGAGAAGAGAATTTTTGAGAATTCAATTTGACAGTAAAACCCTGTTTTGGTGTGAAGTGGGGGTTTTATAAGGGAAAAAGTGAATGCTGACGTGGCAGCGGTTACAAAAGGTCTAACCACTATGTACTGCCCACATGCCAACCCCTGATGAAATGAAGGATAGTACTTTTATGAAAGTTACTGATGAAGGCAGTGATTACAACGGTAACAAATGGAAGCAGTGGATGATTTTCACTATCAGTTGATAGCATATCAGTGGATAAGACACTGCTTTTGAACAACAGTGTTTATCAAGGAAATGAGAAAACAGGGGTTGACTTTCAGCAGTGGACAGACTTTGAAGTAGAGCAGACTTTTGAATAAGCAGTGGTTATGGCAGACTTTTAAGGATTTTAATGAAAACTTCATTTTTAGCTATTTTTAAGGATGGATTTTTGATTTTCTGAAACATTTTAATGCTTTTATTCATAGAAAAACAAGATGTTGCTTGTTATTCCATGTTTAGCATGCCAATCCTAGATACCAAACTTTCAAAAGTGGCTGTATCTAATGCTTTTGTGAGCACATCTGCCAACTGGTCTTTAGTTGGAACATGATGCAGAGAAATCAAACCTTTTTCATAGCAATCCCTCACAAAGTGATGTCTGATGTCGATGTGTTTGGTGGTTGAATGGGAAACTGGATTTTTGATGATATTTTCTGCTGCCTGACTATCCAACATGAGTGGTGTCTTTAAGGCAGTGATACCAAAATCCAATAACTGATTTTGTAGCCACAGGAGTTGGGCTGTACAGCTTGCAGCAGCAATGTACTTGGCTTCAGCAGTGGATGTTGAAACAGCTGCTTGCTTTTTGCTTTGCCATGAAACTAAGCAATCACCTAGAAACTGGCACCCTCCTGATGTGGACTTCCTTGTGGTGTTACATCCAGCAAAGTCACTGTCTGAAAATCCTGAAAGCTTGATATTCCCATTAGCTGGATACCAGATACCAAGTGTGGGAGCACCTTTTATGTATCTGAAGATCCTTTTTACAACAATGAGGTTTGATTTTCTGGGAGCTTATTGACTTCTTGCACAGACACATGTTGCAAACATAATGTCTGGTCTAGATGCAGTTAGGTACAATAAAGACCCAATCATGCTTCTATAAAGTGTTTGGTCAATCAGCTCATCCTTTTCATCAGACATGACAAGCTTATTTGTTGCCATGGGTGTGCTGCATGGTTTACAATCATTCATATCAAATTTGTTTAAAAGTTCTTTAGCATATTTGCTTTGATGAATGAAAGTTCCATTTTGCATTTGCTGAACTTGGAGACCAAGAAAGCATTGCAGCTCACCCATTGCACTCATTTCAAACTCAGCTGTCATGAGTTCCCTAAACTCTTCACACATTTTATTACACGTGCTTCCAAAAATAATGTCATCCACATAAATTTGGACAATCATTAAATCCTTTCCTCTCCATTTTAGAAACAGTGTTTTATCAATGGTACCTCTTTTGAAACCATTTGAGAGTAGAAAGGTGGAAAGAGTTTCATACCAGGCCCTAGGTGCTTGTTTCAGGCCATACAAGGCTTTGTTTAGCCTGTAGACATGATCTGGATAAAATGGATCCTCAAAACCTGGAGGTTGACAAACATACACCTCTACTTGAATTGTACCATAGAGGAAAGCACTTTTGATATCCATTTGGAACACCTTCATGTTGTGGTTGACAGCAAAGGCCAGGAACAGTCTTATAGCTTCCAATCTTGCTACAGGGGCAAATGTTTCATCATAATCAATCCCCTCTTCCTGTCTGTAACCTTGAACCACAAGCCTGGATTTATTCTTGACAACAATGCCCCTTTCATCACTTTTGTTTTTGAAGACCCACTTTGTACCGATGGGACTCACATCTTTTGGCAGTGGTACAAGCTCCCATACTTGTTGTCTTTTGAACTGTTGGAGCTCCTCTTGCATGGCTTCTACCCAGCTGTTGTCTTTTAGTGCCTCTTAGTACTTGACTGGCTGATGGAGTGATAGAAAACCAGCAAAAAGACAAATCTTTTGGGTTTGGCTTCTTGTGAGCACCCCTTCATTGATGTTGCCAATGATTTGATCAGGTGGATGAGATCTCAAGAAGATTAAATCTCCTTGGTATGGTATGATGGCATTTGTTGGTGAAGGCTGCAAATGTGTATCATCTGAGCTAACCACTGCTGGTGACTTTGATGATCCAGCAGTGGCTTCAAAAGGTGGTGGAATAGGAGGTAATGGTGAGGACACGTACTGGCTTTTATCCACTGTTTGGGGACTTTTGTCAGCAGTGTTTGATGATGTGGAAGCAGTGGTTGATGGGCTACTTTGGTCAACAACTGTTGAGGTAGCAGTGGTTGAGCTTGGACAGCTGTTTTGAACAACTGATGCCTTCCCCATTGTGGCAGACTTTTGAGGGATGATAATTTCATACCCATAGTCTGGTGATGAATCCTCTGATAGACCTGCACTGTTAGTCTTGACAACAGTATTTTCAAAAGTGAATTTATCAAGATCAAACAAATCTGCAGGATTTGCTGGGATTTTCATTGATGAAAGTTAATTGAACTTCACATTTAAGGTCTCCTCCACTGCTTTGGTCCGTGTATTAAACACTTTGTAGGCCTTGGCAGTGGTTGAGTATCCCAGATGATAACCACAATCTATTTTGGCTGCAAATTTTGAGATGGAATCTTTTAAGTTCAAAATAAAGCATGGGCAGCCAAATATCTTGAAGTATGAGATCAGTGGTTTGATTTTATACAGAATTTCATAGGCAGTCTTTTTGTGCCTGGGGTTTATTAAAACTCTGTTTTGGACATAGCAAGCAGTGTTTACTGCCTCTGCCCAAAAAGTTAATGGCAAACCTGAATCAGCAAGCATGGTCCTGGCAGCCTCAATCAAAGTTCTGTTCTTTCTTTCAACTACCCCATTTTGCTCTGGTGTTCTAGGGATGCTGTACTGCCTTACAATCCCTTTCTTCACACAGAAGGCATCCAACTCCTTATTTTTGAATTATGTGCCATTGTCACTCCTGAAGACTTTTACTGGAATGTCAAATTGCTTTTCAACATGTGTCACAAAGTCTTGCAAAATGCCTGCAGTCTCATCTTTTGAGTGTAAAAAGAAAGTCCATGTAAACCTAGAGAAGTCATCAACAATAACCAAACAATATCTCTTTTTCTTGAGACTCATGACTTGAACTGGGACAAACAGATCCATGTGCAGCATTTGCAAACACTGGGTTGTTTTGGACTCTTCAATGGACTTAAAAGAGCTTTTATGTTGTTTTCCTTTTAAACAGGAAACACAATGCTCAGGACATGAAAACAGTTTTTGTGGCAAACCTCTTACAAGACCATTTTTTGAAATTTCAGTGATTGTCTTGAGATTTGTGTGTCCCAGTCTCCTGTGCCAAAGTTCTGTCTCTTTGTTAGAGGCAGCTGAGAACAGACAGGCATCAGCTCTGGGACACTCTTTTGACATATCAACAACATAAACATTGCCACTTCTTTGAGCAACAAGTTTTGTTTTTCCAGTGTTTATTATTGCTTCAATCTTTTTAACCATTTCTGGTCCAACAATCCTACAACACTCCTTTGTGAAGAATGACCCATACCCCTTATCACTCATTTGTGAAACACTCAGGAGGTTGAATTTCAGATTGTCTATCAGATTGACATTTTCAAATTTTACATTTCCAGACTGCACTGTACCAGACCCCAGAACTTTTCCTTTACTATTATTCCCAAAGGATATATCACCCCCTCCATGAATTTTGAAATCTTTGAGTAGGGCTTTACATCCTGTCATGTTCCTGGAGCCTCCACTATCTACATACCAAAGGCTATCTAAGCATGCAGAAGCTCCCTGCACATGAAGTAAAAGGATTAGTTCATTAGGGTTTCCAAAGCCAATAAGGCTTTGGATGGGGTCTCAACAGTGTCTGGAATGGATGCAGATTGATGGACAGTGGTTAGGTCAGGGGTTTGGACAGTTTTAGGACTGTTTCTTTCTAACCACTGTTGTGGGTTTTGCCCAATCACCTGTTGGTACCCAAACGGATGCCTGTTCACTTTAGGTTTAGAGGGCCTTTTGTAGGTCTCATAAACGTGTGGAATCCTTTGGTAAGACTGTTGTTCCTTGCCTTTTCTGAACTGGTTGGCAGGGGGTGCATCAGTAACCTGAACATCTCTTTTAACAGATGTTTGGTTCAGCTGTTTTGTGACAGCTGTTTGAACTGGCACAAACAGTGGTTGGTTCTTGGTGAATTTGAACGATGATGTTGATGGACTCAAGGATGTTTTAGCAGTGTATTCATTCTTTTTCACATCAAAGTTTTTGAGATACACACATGCTTGAGTTTTGTGGTTTGTTTTACCACAGATGGTGCAGCTTTCAGCAGGAACAATGACACTTGTTCTGTTTAGATCATATGCTTTTAGATGAAAACAGTCTTTTGTTAGATGGTTTCTCTTTTCACAAAATTCACAGAACAAGTTATTGATCTTTTCTTTCTTCTTTCTCTTTTCAGACTCCTTTACAACAGAGTTTTTAACCTCTGTTGGGATGTCCTTAAGAGGAATGACTTTTGCTTTTGGAGCTTTAACATCATCAGTGGTTGTAAAGTCCATGGGTTTGAAATTTTCAAGAATGTCACACTCATCAGACCAAGTGGGTTTAAACTGGTATTTCTCAATCTCCTCAAAAGTAGAGGATCCCATGGGTCTGTCAAGTGTGATTTTGTTCCCAAGTTTATCAGTGATTTTCACTTCTTGGCCATTCTTGTTTGTGGGGATGAACTCAGTTGTTACATCAGTGGTTTGAACAGATTTTTCAAAAGCAGTGTATTCATCATCATATTTTCTATAACCAACACCAAATTTCACATTGCTTTTAATCTGTTTTTCAAGCATTGCCTCATATCCTTTACAGGATTCCACCCATTTCTCACATGTGATTTGGGTGGACTCTAACTCCTTTTTGCAAACTTGGTATTTTTCTACCATAGTTTGGAGTTGAGTTTTGGTTATGCTTTGCTCTTCTTTAAGACTGCTGATCTCTTTATCCTTTTCAGCCAATTTGTTTCTAAGTTCTTTTAATGACTTTTCAAATTTGACTTCATCAGACAAGACTTTATCCCTAAGGTTTTCATTTACCACTTTGATGTTAGCAAATGCAATAATGCATTGGTCTGAACACAGTTTTTCAAGAACTTGAGGTGTTACCTTAGCAGCAGCCATCATGGCACAATCACATTTAAAATCACCTTCTTCATTAGCTCTATCTTCTTTCTCACCTGCTTTCTTCTCTTCCTTTTCTTCTTTGTCATCTTCGGACCAGGGATCTGTCAGTGGTTCAATCAGGGTTTCTGAATTTTCTCCCAGCAGCAGTTCACCAGCAACTGCAGTAACCACTGCTTCAGTCACTTCATCCACTGTTTCAGCACTTAGCTATTCACCTTTAGTTTCTACCCCCTCTGGTATTGACTCTAATGCCATTAAACAAAATTCATCATTAGAAGGTTCATTAAAAGCATAGAGTGCAAAATTTTCATCACCAAGCTCATCAGGCATGCTGCTCCAGTCAACAAAGCCTTGAGTGAAGAAGCTTTGCTGATCTGGTTGTACCACTGCTGGAGCAGCTGTTTGAGGTGCAACAGGTTGCACTTGTGCCTGAGGGATAGGGGTTTGAACGTACTGAATTTGTGGAACAGTGGTTTGGACATAATGCACAGGCACAGGGGTAGCAGCATAGTGAGCAGTGTTAACATGGGCTGCAGGGGTATATTGGGTATAGTGCACAGTGCTTTGATTTTGTTGTCTAGGGTTTGAGCTGGGATGAGTTATTATAGGACCAGTATTTTGATTCCTGCATTCCCTAGCAAAATGACCTAGCCTATTGCACTTGTAACACTTGATTTTCGATTTATCCAACCCCACCCTTAAATTCCCATGTAACCCTGGGAATTTTCTCCCTGTTCTTTTGTAGAATTTGCTTGTTCTTACACTAAGCAAAGCCAATTGATGCAAAATGTCCATTTCTTCTAAGTCAGTGGGATCAAAGTATTGCAAATCATTGAGTTCAAAACACAAATTATCTGACATCTGGTTTTCACAATTTGCAGTAAAAGCATAATTTGCAGAGTGAGGATCAGGGTTGTTAAAATTTCCACCAGCAGTTATATCAATGAAGTGATCATAACCCTGATCCTTACCACTGCTACCAGATTCTTCCTGACCAAAAAGAGCTGTGCTACCAAATGAGTAATCATCAGCAACTTTGCCAGACTCTTGCAACTTCTTTTTCTGGTTCAACTCCCTTTCATAGGTCAGGAGTCTACCATGAAGTTGGGTCAGGGTCAGATCTTTGAACTCAGCAAAGTTTCTAGTGACAAAAGCTATGGTATCCCATTTTTTCTGGTAGTGACCTAAGGAACCTGCTATTTTGAGTTGAATTTGGAAATGTTACTTTAACAAGCCTTAGTTCACTAATGAGACAACTGAATCGCTCAAATTGGTGAGTCAGTGATTCACCCTTGATGTGACAAAATGTTTCATACTGCTGATTCAGAATTTCCCTATCGTTTTCAATGACTTCTTCTGTTCCCCCAAACTGTTCCTTCAGTGCATCCCATAGCTCTTTGGCACTGTTACAATGTAACAGTCTAGCATAGATCTCATTAGGTAATGCAGATGCTATGATGCTAAATGCTTTGGCATCGAGTTCGAACTTTTGAAAATCAGTTTCAGTATAGTTTTCAGTTGGTTTAGGAACGAACTTCTTTGCATCCTCAACACTTGGCACCATAGGAACATGGGGACCAAAAACAACAGACCTCCAACATCCAGTGTTCTGTTGAGCAAGGATGTGACCCATCCTTCTCTCCCAGATGTTGTATTCATTACGTTTAAGCATGGGTGGTTTAAAAAGCGAGCCAATGTTATTATTATCATCTTGTGATTGTGACGTCATCCTGGTTGTTTTACAGGCACTGATCAATCAACTTTGATGGTGATTAAACCTTGCTCTGTTTTTCAACACAAACGAATAAACTATCAGTATCAACGATTATGAGCTGAACTATTTATGTCAAAATGATTGTTAAATCAAATTTGACTGTCCAAGCTCTGATACCAATTGTTGGATCTGAGTTTGGTATTGATTGTGTTTTTACGTTTGAATTAGATGAAGATGGATGAGTTGTGCAGCGGAAATAAGATGGAAACAAACATTGTACACAATCAAACGGGAGAATTGTTTTGATCAAACATTTTTCAGAAAGAACCGAAGGATTGAATTTATTTCAATTACGATTACAATGCAATGCTGAATACAAATTCCCCCTCAGCCAGAGCTCAGTGTTTGTTCGTGCAGGAAGAGAATTTTGCAAAGAGCTATAGAACAGTACAGAGCACTGTTCTATTTATAGGCACTAGCAAACCACTGAGCATCTAAGCTGACGTCACCATGAAAGTGACATCTAACCTCCTAACAAACTCTAACCTCTTATCAATACAAACACTGCTATACTAACTACTGCTATTACATTTCATTACATAAAAGACATCTTAATAACTGTTGCATCCTTCCACTGCTGTGAACCCAGCAGTACTTGTCCGGATCAGCAGTGCTTGACTCAAGGCAGTAGATTGAACAGCAAAGCTTTAGTCTTTCATCAGGCCTTTACTTGATCAGCAGTTTGTAGGTCAGCAGTTTGCACGATCAGTAGATAGGAGGTCAGCAGATGTTGAAACCACTTTCAAGGGGAGAGACTTGTATGTAACATCTGCTTATTCTGGATCCACTGCTCTGATCCAGTTTTGGCTTTAATTATCTGTTCCTTTGATAGGGTTCAATCCCAACACATTTTTACAGGTATAATTTATTGAGGAGAAAATTCTTGGCAACATCTTTCAATGATTCAATTGTTTTGTCTGACGTTGGAATTGGTCTACTAAACAAACAAACTTTTAACTTAGGATCATGAGAAGGTATCATTCTTTATTGGACAAATTTTATGTGGTTATAAAGGTTTATTTCTCTATTTCAATTTTCAACATGACATAAAAGTTTATGTTAACTTTTGTAAATATCTGAGTTTCATACTTGTGAATTAAAGCAAGTTAAACAAGCAATTATGATTGTAGTAAATAATAAATTCACAGGTAGGAAGATATTGTTAATAATTGTATTTCATTAATGATTCAAATGATTACAAAATGTTTTAAAGCTTAATGATTCTACAATCTCCCCCTTAGCCTGATCACTCACAAATCTATTCGTACAAAAGAGAATGTGTGTGAAGGATGAAATAGATCTTTAACAGGTGAGATCTATTTATACTAAGTATGAAAGCTCTGTTTGTGTTTGGCTGACATCACCCTGATAGTGACATCCTAACGGAAAAGATTCAATAGATGTTGCAAACGATGTTGCAAACATCTGTAGATGTTGCAAACATCTGTGTAAATCAAACATCTGATCTAACTATGCTAAATAGTGTTAAAAAGCAAATACTGTTACTGTTAAGCTACCCTCTGTTGCTTTGTTCCAAACATCTGTTTGGCCAGACAGATGTTTGGTCTTCTTCCTCAAACATTTGCTTCAAGAGACTTTAGAATTTAAACAGATCTTGTTTCTTCATGAACAACGGTTTCAAGGCTTCAAACAGTTGTTAGCCGGTCTTCCGCAGATGCTCTTTGGGAGGAAATTGCTTCTTCAACTGTTTATTTCTTGATCTTTTGTTCATGTTTTGGCTTTTAAATATCATTTGTTCGTTTGTAGGTCCAACTTTTTTTTTTTTGAATATTTTCAGTGAATAACAACTGAAGAAGCTCTCAACCGTGAGTGGTTTCATGAAGTTACTCTACCTAAGTCTAAAGATTTTATTCCCACTTTCAAGCTCAACATGCCCATGACAATTGACAGGTTTGTTAACGCTACCTTCTTGATATATAACTGATTTTTATTGCAATGTTTAGTATGAAAATAAAAGAAGGAATGGAACGGCAAAAAGTCGTTTGTTTAGGATTACTCATTTTCAACGAAAGCTATTCCTTTCATTTTGTTGATTTTCATTTTACTCGCAATGACTTTTCTACCATTAGCTAGGGCTTTCAATAAACCAAGGTTGGTTTTTGATTTATTGGAGAATTGCTTAACAAAGATTTGGCCGGACAAATAACAGACCAAGAACATATCAAGGTATTCACTTCTATTAAGTTATTAACTAACCTTATGCATATAAGCCTTTTCTATGTTATTATATTACATTCTTAGGGGAGGGGGTGGTTACTAGTGATAGGATTCTATCACTCCCACTATCCAATCAAATCATGCCATGTCATCACCCAATATTCTATCACTAATGATAGAAATGTAGTGGGGGTGGTATCACTAGTGATGTGATTCCAATGTACAAGTATTAATGCACAATGTACAAGATACACATTCATCACCCAATATCTTCAACGCGTTATATATATAACGAGTTATACCCTATCACTCGTTATGGAAGTGGAGGCGGCGGTGTTCCAAGTGCTATCACTCGTTATGGTGACTCCATAACGGACCACCCCGTGTGGCCTTATATATTGTTTTTTTATGAATTTTAAACAGCTAGAAAAGATTCATAGTTGATTGTATGGTAATTAACAATTTATTGTAAAAAGAGCTTTCACAGGTGTTAAGAGTGGAGATCCATCACAAAAAAAAACAGTTATCTGTCGAATCCCCAAATCCCTGAAGTCGTTCGAAGGGTTTGGCGGTACTAACCTTAGATTCGGTGAGCTCCGGTTCAGGTTCGTCATCTTGTCGTCATAGTGATGGTTCCTTTTGCGGAGTGTCGGGTCTCAGGCTGCATCCACATGAAACTCTAGTTAGAGGGCCCGAGGGGGTTCACCCTGAGGGCACTCCGACGCTCAAGTCAGTATCTTGTGTGGTAAAGATGTTATAAGTGCAAGTATAATTTAGAGAGAGGGAGAAAAGCATCAGCCTTAAGGGAGAAGGAAGGAATGGATAACCTGATGTTTGGTGAGAGGTTGGCTGCCCCCTTTTTAGGTGAAGGAACTCTTCCTTTTATAATAACACACTTGGGCCATAACCCTAATGGGCTGGTCCAAGAGTGGGCTTATCAGGACATGGCCCACTCAAACCAACTAAACATACCGAGAAAGACACAAGTGGGCTTGAGCCCAGTCACCAATCTAGGGCGATGAGCCCAGACGAGGAGCCCACGCGGGGACCCTCGTCGTCAAGTCATCCTTAGTCCTAGCCTATTTACTCATGAATGGGTGCAAGACTTGTTCCAGTCCCTGAAAATCTTGGCGGGTCGTTATCCGCCCTTTAATTGTCACCCCTATCTGTCTAGTACATGTAGTCTAAGGCACGTTATGCCAAAGTTATCTGTTTAGTTATCCTTAGGACAACTTTGTATTTAGTACTCAAAATAGCAAGGTGACCCCTCAAGTAGGGTAGCATAATACCTTACTTTAATCGATGCCTCCTTGAAGGCGTTTTTTCCAATGCACTTGTTTGATAGTGCTTTTTTATAGCGTTTATGTTATTTAGACCATCTTTGCATATACTTCTTAGATGCATTTCGATCAGAGTACTCGTTCGAGAGTAATTTCTCAAAGGGCATCGACCGGGATGCCTTGTTTATCGTGTTGTACTCTTTGTATTGTGTTCCTCTAATGAGGGTTTTTGTATTGCTTGAACTGTTAAACTTTCTCATGAATTTTCTTTGTACCCTGTTTAAGTCGTTAAGACTTTCTATGGGTCGCTCTGTAACTTTTTAAGTTGTTAAAGCTTTGTATAGACCCGCTTTGTGACTCGTTTGAAACTTTGTGTAAGTTTGCTTTGTAGCTTACTTGAGTTGTTAAAACTTTTCTATGAGTTTGCCTCGTAACGTGTTTGGGTTGTTGAAGCTTTCTATAGTTTGCTTCGTAACTTGCTTGGGTTGTTAAAGCTTTGTATAAGTTTGCTTCGTACCCTGCTTGGGTTGTTAAAGCTTTGTACAAGTTTTGCTTCGTAACCTGCTTGGGTTGTTAAATCTTTGTACAAGTTTGCTCCGTAACCTGCTTGGGTTGTCAAAGCTTTGTACAAGTTTGCTTCGTAACCTGCTTGGATTGTTAAAGCTTTGTACAAGTTTGCTCCGTAACCTGCTTGGGTTGTCAAAGCTTTGTACAAGTTTGCTTCGTAACCTACTTGAGTTGTTAAAGCTTTGTACAAGTTTGCTTCGTAACCTGCTTGGGTTGTTAAAGCTTTGTACAAGTTTGCTCCGTAACCTGCTTGGGTTGTCAAAGCTTTGTACAAGTTTGCTTCGTAACCTGCTTGGGTTGTCAAAGCTTTGTATAAGTTTGCTTCGTAACTTGCTCAAGTTGTAAAGGCTTTTCCTAGGCCCACTTTGTAACTTGTTTTAAGTTGTTAAAGCTTCTGTTGGACCTGTTGTCCAATGGCGCTTGGGCCACTTGGATTTTCATATGCCTGCTTCGGCGTTTTTTGGACGTAGTCGACTTAGTCCTAGCCCCACGGCCGGGCTTTGCCTTGTTTTGATTAAGGCGGCATGTCTGTATGCCTATGTACATGTTCATTTTATTGTAAGATCGTTCGGCACGTCTGCCTAGATGATCCTGTTTGACCCGTTAG
The DNA here is from genome assembly GCA_030545235.1 of Helianthus tuberosus. Lineage (NCBI taxonomy): Eukaryota > Viridiplantae > Streptophyta > Magnoliopsida > Asterales > Asteraceae > Helianthus > Helianthus tuberosus. Next base: position 40,082,300 of record CM060417.1, read on the forward strand.
CAAGGTCCTCAAACTGTTCAGGTTTTTGTTCTTCGAGAAGGGGTGGCATCTTCTCCTTTTAGAGGGGTTTTGTGAGCCCTTTAGAAACATTTGTTATGTAGAGGGAGCCTTCCCATGAGTCCTTATTAAGGGCTCTTCCCTACCCTGGAGAGATTTTGTAGTTCTCTAAAAATGGGTGCCCATGGAATGTGCTACCCTCTCCTCTTGGAGAGACTTCTTCAAACGTATGCGACCCCGAGATGGGGCTCCTCCTCTTTGGAGATATACTTTCTAAAACACAGACCTGTGGCGGAGATCTTTTCTTTTCAAGGAAGGGATTCTTCAGATTCGAAGTCCCATGTCAAGGGGGGCTCTCCCCCCCCCCCCCCCTTTTTTTGAATAAGTTGTTCAGGTGCGAAATCTCAAGGAGGATTTTTCTCATATATCAAATCCCAGGGACGGATGTACTTTCCCGTTCTTAGAAGAAACTTTACCAATACTTGATCCCGTAGCCGGGTGCACTTCTGTTCGTTGAATAGACCTTTGCGATACTTAATCCCATGGGAGAAGATACCCTCCTTTTCTTGGGAGAAACTTGTTCCTGTTCGTTGAAGAGACTTACGAGACCCCTAATCACATAGGGGGGACATCCTCATTTTTTCGGAGGCGGCTCCTCCAAGACTTAATCCCCAGATATACTAATCCCCATCGTGAAACTCCCACTTTAATTACCTCCCACATTTAAGTTTCAAATAATGACACATTGGATCCCCGACTCATTTGCTCCCACTTTAATTACCTCCCACATTTAAGTTTCAAATAATGACACATTGGATCCCCGACTCATTTGCTCCCACTTTAATTACCTCCCACATTCCTCTTGTATTTTTATTCAATTCAACTTTTGTTTAATGACCGAACGACCCCTGTACTTCCTCATTTCATATTCTTGGAAGAAGCTTCTTCAAGGCTGAATCTCGAGTGAGGGATATGTTCCTTCCTATTCTTGGAAGGAGTTTCTTTAGGATTGGATCCCGCTGGAGGGATGTGTTCTTTCTTATTCTTGGAAAGGGGCTTCTTCAAGGCTGAATCTCGAGTGAGGGATATGTTCCTTCCTATTCTTGGAAGGAGTTTCTTCAAGACTTAGTCTTGAGGAAGGGGGTATGTTCCTGTTTACGAAAGGGACTTCTAAAATACTTGATCCCAGATAATGGGATATTCTTCATATTCTTGGATGGAACTTTTCCTGGATGTAGTTCCATGGAAAGTATACGTTCCTGTTCTTGCAAGCGACTGCTGAGGTACCTTGTCCACAAGAGAAGGGATTTTCTTGTTGATGGAAGGGACTTCCGAAATGCTTTAGTCTTTAGGAGAGAATATCGTTTTGTTCAAGGAGACCAGGGTTTCTTTAGCACGAAAGATCGTAGAAGGACTTCATTTTCCCCTTAAAGCGAAGATATGCTTATTAAGGTTTCCCTCTTTTTCTTTTTCCTTGTAGAATCTTTATAGATGCTAGCTGATGGGAGGAGCTCATTTCCCCCTAAGGTATAGAGTATAAGTGTTGGGAACTTATTGTGCGGATTATTTTTCTCCATGGAAGAGACTGAATTAGCGGCTCGCAGGAGGGGGTTCTTCCTTCCTTCAAGGAGTAAGTGTCCCGGTTTATGGATTAATAACGCAGTCCAGGGAGTGTTTCGCCTTCTGGCGATGAGCCAAATATGCAGCCCAGGCTTCCCGTTTCTTCAAGCAAAGGATTAGTGACATAGCCCACTGATTCTTTTTCCCTTCAGGGTAGAAGCCAAATACACATCCTTGGCTTTTCCCTGTCTTCCAGCGGAGGACGAATGATGCAGCTTACTGATTCTTTTTCCTTCAGGGAAGGAGCCAAATACACATCCCAGGTTTTTCTTTTCTTCCAATGGAGGAGTTAGTAAGGCAGTTCATGCCCATTCCCCCTCCCTCCACTTTTTTTTGTTTTTGAGATCTTCGAACATGAGAACTTATGGAGATGCTTAATCCTTTTCGGAGGGGGTAATACAAAAATAAAGATCCTTTCGAGAAGTCTTCAATGTAGGACCCGATGGTTTTATACCATGCTAGCTCCCCAGTTCAGTGTTGTCAAGCGTAGTTGACTAGTTGGTAATACTTAACTTATGAAATAGGCTATCCTTGAGCCCGTCTGTCTAGACCCTTGGTTGTGAATGAAGAACATAGTTACTCTTGATGAGTATCGGAAGTCTTCTAAATCATAATCACTTCTAATGAGTGATGTCTTTATCCGAGACACGATAGCACGCAAGGATATAGCTAATAGATGTATCCGACAGATTAGCATATGATTCTTTGTTGAATGAAAGTAGCCCTAGGTTAGCAAAAACTATGTCCAACAATATCCACCTAGGCATATTAGTCCCCCCGTTCAATGTTGCGCCGAGGTATTTCTTGCTTTCCCCAATGTTGTGTTACTTTCTTCCTGACCGAAGTTATATCCATGTTTAAGGATATTTAAGGTGACCACTATTCTTTAGTATCTTTTCAAAGATCATGTCTTGTTTCTCGGGTGCACATTATTCATTCCAATGCTAGCCTTTGTCGACATGTCCCGTAGGTCGTGGCTAACAGCTACTTGTGTTGTTCATGTTCATTCTTCGATACTTGCCACGGAAACACTTTCAAAAAGGTAAGTTATACCAAAGATCAATTTCTTTATGTGTTAAACATGTTATGTTGTGTGCACAAGCATTTGTGCCTCATGCTTTATTTTGTGAAGACATGTGATCATCATATCGTTAATGGGGGTAGCCTACATACCCTAACTACGTTGTACTGGAAACAATAAATTAGTCTCTAGAAGTAGCGCACGACACAAGGCTTCGAATGAGGGCCTTGCATGAGTGTTTTGTGTTAGGGTTTAGAAAAGGGCCTGGGGAAGGGACCCCGTGAAAAGACCTGAGGAAGGACCTGGAGAAGGACCTTGGTAGAAGGGCCTGAGGAAGGACCCTGTGATAGGACCTGAGGAAAGGCCATGTGGAAGGGCCTGAGGAAGGACCCTTGGAAGGACCTGGGAAAAGGCCAGGTGGAAGGGCCTGAGGAAGGACCTGGGAAAAGGCCAGGTGGAAGGGCCTGAGTAAGGACCCTGTGGAAGGACCTGGGAAAGGTCCTGAGGAAGGTCCGGGTGGAAGGGCCTGAGTAAGGACCCTGTGGAAGGACCTGGGAAAGGTCCTGAGGAAGGTCCGGGTGGAAGGGCCTGAGGGAGGACCCTGTGGAAGGACCTGAGGGAGGAACCTGGTGAAAGGACCTAAAGAAAGGGGCCAGTGGAAGGGACCCCGTGAAAGGTCCTAAGGAAGGACCTGGGGAAGGACCTTGGTAGAAGAGGCCTGAGGAAGGACCCCGTTAAAGGACCTGAGTAACGGTCAGGTGGAAGGTCCTGAGGGATAACCCTGTGAAAGAACCTGAGGAAAGACCAAGTGGAAGGGCCTGAGGAAGGACCCTGTGAAGGGGCCAGGGGAAGGGGCCCCGTGAAATGACCTAGGAAAAGACCTTGTACTAGTAAAATATTATTATTTTACATTGGTAAGGGTAAAACATCATTACTCTTTTTCTTTTCTTTTTTCCAGAAAGTAATGTCACATCACCTTAGGAAAACAAAGGTTTAACTTTTTTCCTTTCTCTTTTTCTTTTTATATATATGTGGCTATAATTTATTTTACATTTTCAAGAAAGTCATGTACTTTATCACAGACAAGCTTGTTAGAGAAGCTTGTTGACTTTTCCCCAAAGATACACCTCTCTCTTTTTTTTTCTTTTCTGACAAAGAAATTAACTAAGTTGGTAAGTAAATACCCACCATTCAAAAGATAAAGTAAATAACCCAGTCCTCTTTGGGTAGTACTTCATGAGCGGGGCTCATGATCTTGGTTCCACAATTTTACTTGTTCGTAAAAATGTACAACTTTGGTAAGAACAACTCGTAAGGCTTTTCCGAAAAATAAAGATCCAAATTTTTATTTCGAGATGTGTTTGAACACTTTTGATGGGCACAAACTGTTTGCAATTCATGCGGTAGTTTATGTACCGGATGTCCAATGCACTAAGCAAAAGGTTATTACAAACCTTCATATGTATTTGACTTTTCAACTTTGGGAAGTACAAGACACCACATCTGCACTTGTGAAAAACTAATACTTCTTTCTTTTAATGGTATATCCTTTGTCTCGACACATGTGCTATACCAATTAGTCATTTTTTTTTGTGTTGAGTAAATCAAATAGCCCTACTTTTTGATGGTAGTCAATCAACTGAAACGCAAAGCTTTCTTTCAGTTCATTTTTACCGTTTGAAGGATTAAAAACAAGATGCTATGCTCGGGGCACATTTATGCCTACATGGGCTACAGATCTCAGTTCTGAGTGTGTAAGCATAGTTTTTTTTAAGATCTGGTGATTGCACGTAATTTTCTAAGTATTCAAGGGTTATCTATATTGAGCATGTTATGAGGTGAGGGGATGAAACCTGTTGACCGGAGATGGATGCAGATCTGGGAAGTATGTTGAGCACACGAGAATCACAGATCTGACCGTTCATGTGAAGAGACCGAGACACGCTTGTACTCGGTCCCACGGATGGCGCCAATGTCGAATCCCCAAATCCCTGAAGTCGTTCGAAGGGTTTGGCGGTACTAACCTTAGATTCGGTGAGCTCCGGTTCAGGTTCGTCATCTTGTCGTCAGAGTGATGGTTCCTTTTGCGGAGTGTCGGGTCTCAGGCTGCATCCACATGAAACTCTAGTTAGAGGGCCCGAGGGGGTTCACCCCGAGGGCACTCCGACGCTCAAGTCAGTATCTTGTGTGGTAAAGATGTTATTAGTGCAAGTATAATTTAGAGAGAGGGAGAAAAGCATCAGCCTTAAGGGAGAAGGAAGGAATGGATAACCTGATGTTTGGTGAGAGGTTGGCTGCCCCCTTTTTAGGTGAAGGAACTCTTCCTTTTATAATAACACACTTGGGCCATAACCCTAATGGGTTGGTCCAAGAGTGGGCTTATCAGGACATGGCCCACTCAAACCAACTAAACATACCGAGAAAGACACAAGTGGGCTCGAGCCCAGTCACCAATCTAGGGCGATGAGCCCAGACAAGGAGCCCACGAGGGGACCCTCGTCGTCATTATCCAACCAATTAACCAGCTAACGTGAGTTAAAATAATAGTGGTGTATGAATTTTTAACGACCTGTGATTTGCCGTATTCATTTTTTTTCAGTTCATTGTAATTTGGAATTTACATTGGAATGTTTCTTTTATTTCAAAGTTTATATCAACACTGTTAAATAATATAATTTACTTTGAGTTACTCGTGTAACGTACGAGTACTTAAACTGGTTTAGTATGAAGCTAAAAAATAGTGCAGGGTGAATAAAGTTTAAAATACACATATTTATTACCTAAATAATATAGCTACCACAAGATTAATAATGTAATTTAAGAACTTTAGAGAGAATTGTATGTAGGGATGAGATCGGTTCCACCGTTCTTGAAATTTGTTAAAAGTGGGTATTAGTACCAGTATCAAAAGTACCGATCTAAAAGAGATTAGTAGTGGTGCACAAAAAACCCGAACCCGGACCCGGATAAAAAACCCGGAACCGGGTATTATAAAAACCGGGTTTTCTATACCCGAACCCGACCCTACCCGTAGGGTAGGGACCGGGTATGCATATTTGATCTAAAACCCGAACCCGGAACCGGGTTTTTTTATACCCGAATTATGTATGCACTTTGATGTAATCTTGTTTAATTATTAGGTTTCTAATGATATTTGCCACCGCTACTTAATTATTTAGTATATTTCATTACAAGTGGAAACAAATATGCCAATATATGTTAGCCCTTCTATTTTCTTTGTTTGTTTAATATCATTATTAGTTTTTGTATTTAATAAATTGTGCCTCTTTTTATAAAGTTCAAGAATAACCACATGAAGAACTATAAATTGTGCCTCTGTTTATAAATTGTGCCTCTAATTATCAATAGATTTGATGTCTATGTGTGAGAGTTATGTTTGATACATTTTATAAGCATAGTTCCGGTCGGGTTTTTTTAATACCCGGTGCGGGTTTTTTCCCAACCCGATGCATACCCGAACCCTACCCGATGAATACCCGAACCCGGGTATATAGGGTATACATTTTTGATAGAAAACCTGGACCCGGACTTGACCCGGTTTTAAAAAAAACCCGATTTTGTAAAACCCGATCCTACCCGAAACCCGGTTTTTAAAAAAACCTGATTTGTGCACCACTAGAGATTAGTAATACCATACTACATGGTACGGTATTCGAAGGTAAAAGATTGGTAAAATCCCATACTATACTGAACGTACCAATCCTAAAAAAGCCAAATTGGTACCGAAATTCATTTAAGACGTACGGTACGGTACCGAATACCGGTACCAAATTAGGCATCCCTAATTGTAAGCAGTAAAGATGTTTTGAAGATAGATTTACTCATTTACATGGAGGGGGTATTTATACTACAAAAATATCACCATTTTTGAGTTGCAAACATGGTATATAAAAGTTTTTCAATCAAACAATAAAATCAAGCCCATAAACATTACACAAATGTAAGAGCCATTGAGGCATAACACAAGTAAAAACAGGGCCAACGTTTTCACCAGCCAATCTGCTTAATACCAGACCAATAACATGATATAAAATATAAAACCCATACACACACATATATATAATAAAGTGATTGTATCAACAAACCACAAACGTTCACTACATTCTCAAATAGCAAGATTACCGATCTATTGCACATAATAACACTTTATGATAAACAGATATACTAGGATACCCGCGCTACACCTGACAAAACATCAATTTTTTGTTTTTCTCCACACCGAAATGAGAGGGAAATGGACGAGTCCAAAAAGAGCGACAGAAACATCTACACTCCAAAAACAAAGCAAGGGATATGATATATACATACAAATTGATCTAGCGAGGGGACGACTGTTTGTACATAAAATCTTGGGAGCCATAGTTTAAATCAAGGTTGTGAAGTTGTTCCATAAGTTGAGACCGTCTTTCCTTAAAGAAATCAAGACGGGTTGTTAACTCTACCAAAGTGGAAGATGCAGCCGACTGATATCGGGGGTACTCCACCACCTATCAAATGCACGCTTTTATTACATCACAATATGTACGGGAAAATAAGTATATTATCACGGATTAGGATCAAATACAAAGGCTCCTAATTGTAAGAAGGGTACAAAGGTTTCTTAAAAAACCCACTACAAAAAAAAAAAAAAAAAAAAAAAAAAAAAAAAAAACTAAACACCCACCACCACCCAACCCCCCCCCCCCCACCCATCACCCACCCCAACAAAAAAAAATTGTCAAGAGGGGTGTGTGTGGGGGGGGGGGGAGGGGGGGTAGGTTTTGGATGGTGGTGTAGTGGGTTTAGGTTTTAGGTTATTGGACACTTGTCACTCTATAAATCCTTCTTACAATTAGGAGTCTTTGTAGAATAACTTAACCCATATTATCACCAAAACCCATTTATAAACTTGAGAAATGGGTTTCAATCCGGTCTAACAAGCCACATGGGTCCAAACTGACCCAAACTACATTTAGACCACTTTATATAAGAAAATTATCTTAGTATTGTAATAATAGAGTTTTGTAAATCCTACTTAAAACACTAAATCAAGAAATAAAGACATAAATGTTGGCTGTTTTGACCACCATGAGATATTAAGCTTTATTACCAGTTCCGTGCTGTGGTGAACAAAATACCGATTACTGTTTGACCATATAATTAACACACATATGGCAGGATTGTATTTTTTTAAAAAAGAGGAAAGTTTTAATCAATTAGAAATTATGTTTTACCACATTCCTCATTAAGTCAAAAAATTAAGATACTTTTTTTTCTATCTAATCTAACCTATAATAAAAGACTCCAAATAATGACACATGGCATTATCTCCTTCAACCTCATAAATTTTATTTATAATTATTTAATAAATTTCTTTTAATATTAATATTAATATATAGATATCATTTATTTTTATCCTTATCTTTATCTAAGATTAATAAATAACTTCAATTTTGCAATTTAGACCCTTTGTTTTTTACTTTTAACTCAAAGTTTTTCATCTTTTGCAATTTAATCCCAACTCTTTTTTATTTTCAATTTTGGTCAACCATGCTTATCATCTTTCCCAAGTTTTTCGTTTCGTTCTAAATTTTGTGAGTAAATGCACCACAACGTGCGTGTGGGGTTCAAAATTTTTTCGTATATTTTTTCCCGTTTGACCGGCCCGTCGCAACACATCTATTTTTCTCCGTTTAACAAGTTCGACCAGCGTGCGAGTCCTGGATTGACTTGGTTATTTTTTTTTTATGTTTTACATTTCGGTTTAATTTCTCTGCAACGAGCGTTCGTGATTCAAAGATTTTACGTCTGCTTTTCGCTCGGCGTTATTTTTTTCGTTTTTATTTAATTTGTTTTTACGAGCTTTTCCGGTGTTGGCGGTCGCTGACAGTGGCATAGCATTGGTACTACTTGACACAGTTTTACAACAACCGCTGCAACGCAGGGGCTTAACACTAGTTATACATAATTAACAGATGGCTTGAAGAGGAGAGACGTATGTAAACAAACGAACCTCTGTTGCTGGTCTGGATGAAGATGGGATTGAGACAGAATCAACGGCCGCAAAATCATCCATAGAAAGACTTGTAGAGGCCTCTGTACTTTTAGAGTCGCTGGAATCCATCAAGTGCTGCTTGCGTGCAGGTGCAGGTGCAGGCTGCCTACTACTATTACCAGATGTTAACGTTTGTCCTTTAATGTTCCTCAACTCCGTTCCCAGTGAAGTTTCCTGCTTCAACGTCAGAAAAATGTCAGCTTGTCGAATTGCATGTCCACAGGCAGAACTTGTGATAAACTAGTAATAACTTGGACATCATAATCTTTTCTAAAAGAATAAATATTCAGTCAAAAAACTGTAGAAACAATTAAGAAGTTACTTACCTCCGTTCTTTGTTTCCTTTCATGGTTGATATAAGCAAGTGTAGTATCAAAATCTTGCTGGAAAAATCTCCTGCCAAAGACAAACAAACCCATAAGAACATGATACGATATATGATCCAATCAGTACATACCTCCCTTATGTTATCTTAAATTAAATACATCTAAGAAAAGACGTAATAAAAAAAACCAGATGATTAACTTCATAAAAGTATAGGGCATTAGTATAAATAGTTGATTAAACAAAATAACGAACGTGTGTATTCCCGTTTCATTCCAACATACACACAAGTAACATTTTTAAGGTGGAAATTTTGACCCAATTACTTGAAAACAGGTTGATTCGGATCATGCATCTCTTACGGGTCAGATAGGGTCATAGAACAAAAGTCACCCAAAATTAACCTAAATGCGTGAACCCAATTACTTGAAATCACTCTATTCAATAAATTAAATCAGTACTGAAATAATATAATTATTATCATCGTATTTGACAGTTTGACATACTAAACGTTTACAAATTAATTTAACAAACAAAAGGTTCCGGGCCAACCCATACAAAAATGACCATTACTCGGTCCGGCCACTTTTCCACCACTAAGTAGGGGTGTGCACTGGTTCAATTCGGTTCGGTTGTTGAAAACCGTTCGGTTTCGGTTTTAGTAATGGTTCGGTTTTTCAGGTTCTTTCAGTTTTTAGAACAAAATTACGTAAAAAAGTAAAATCCATGATTCAGGAATCTTTATTAGATGTTTATATATAAGTTATTACATTTAACCTTTCTAATTAATATTGTTCACATAAACCTAACCTTCTAATATATTTTTATGTTTCTCCAAAGTTTTTAATTTTATCAAGACATTTTGTCTTATAATACTTTGAAAATCATTTAATTTATATGTTAATTTTGTTATTTGTTGTAGGCAATGGATAAATCATTTCAAAGATAGATAAACATGGTAATGTTTTTATCACAAATACTTAACATTCAAAAATAAACCTAATAATTCTTAAACAAATATATAACAAACATTAAAAAATGATTTTTTAGGTTATTCGGTTTGGTTCGGTTTTTAAAAAATAACCGTAAATTTCGGTTCGGTTTTTTCACTAAGCATATATTAGTTGAAACACTTACTGTTGAGGATTATGGTTATGAACATGTTGGTATCTGTCAGAAGCGTCAGATAGAGAACCATAGTGATGTTGGCGTTGTTGATTAAGTTGATGATGCAACTCCGCAACTTTTTGCTTCAACCTTGCCACGTCAGCTTCAGCAAGAGCAATCTCCTCCAGCTCAGCCCTTGTCTGTCATTTGAAAACAATACATATAAGAAAATGAACCCAAAATCTTAAAATTTTATTTAGTAACAGAAATGAATAGTAGAAACCTTTGAATCCATAGCACGGGATCCAGACACCTGTCCGGAAGACATGCTTAAACCAACTTCTAATGCAGCCCGTAAATCCCTCTCAGCTTGTAACTGCTCCTGAAGTCTTGAAACCTGTGATGATTTGATTTTAATGTATACATATACAGATATATATATGAGATAATGATTGCATTCAACTTGAAAGAGAGAAGCATACATCTTGCTCAAGAGCCAACCGACGCTCATGCAGTGCTTGTTTCCTTCTTTCCAAGCTAGCTTGAAGTATTGCATTCCCCCTAGCCTAATATCCACAAAACGTAGGTGCTATTAGAAAAAATCGTCATCATTGCAGAATATGCACAGAAAGTATCATAAAACCTAATATTACCTCCTTTGCGATTCTCTGCCTCAAGTCATTTTTCGTGAGCTCAAGCCTTTGAATAGCAAGTCTAGCAACATACATAATATTGCACTCGTCAATATCAATTTTGGAAAAGAGCTACATACACACTAATGAAACAAAAGTTAATAGTCTTACTCTTCTTCTCCAGAAGAATCAACTGATTCCATTGACGGAGTCTTTCTTCCCTGAGAAACAAGAATATGAAAAGAGTCATTATGCCTATACGACTCCATGTAAAATATCGATCAGAATATCGATACTGATGTTATCGTTGATATTGACCAATATATCACCGATTTTCACAATATCAGTACCTTTCTTCTTAGTTCTACCATTCGTCTTTCTTCTTATTGCTGCTATTAGTGTGTTAAGTCTTGATTATTAATTGTTAGTATTAAATGTTGGTGTTTGAAGTCTTCATTAGTTCCTACTTGCTACAATTGTTAGCGTTTTGCAAGTAGCAAAAGGTTAATGTGTTAATGATAGGAGAGTATACTGAATTATCAGTGTGAAATTGCTATATATATATATATAGGATAAGTATCCGTTTGGAACCACCCTTTATTGCGAAAACTGCGAGAACCAATGTGAACACAACCAAAACTACCTAAAAAATTTAAAAACACAGTAATTTTTTTTATAAAAAACGCTACATTTCGTCACCAAAAAAATTTGAACAACAGTACCGCTGCACATGTGTTGTTCTTTTTTAGGGACGAAATTTAGCGCTTTTTTATGAAAAAAATAAATAAATAAATAAATAAAATTGAACAAAAAGTATCGTTGCACAAAAATATATAAAAAAAAACTTTTTTAGCATTTAGTTGTGGGTTATCTTTATGGTTTAGTTTTTAGCATTTAGCTTGGGTGGGTGGGTGGGTGGGGGGTGGTTGTGTTCACATTGGTTCTCGTGGTTCTCGCATGAACCCTACCCTATATATATATAGGGTAGGGTTCATGCGAGAACCACCTTTATTGCGAGAACCAATCTGAACACAACCAAAATTACCTAAAAAAACCTACCCCCCCCCCCCCCGCGCCCCCCCCAAAAAAAACCTAACCCCTACCCCCAAAGCTAAAATGCTAAAAACCTATGTTGTCAAAAGCGCAAAAAGCGCGCGCCTAGGCGCACCTGGTGGCAGCCTAGGCGCAAAAATGGGTTTTTTTGAAAAAAACGGTCTGAGGCGCAGGAAAGGCGCACAAAAACAGCCTGAGGCGCAGGAAAAAAACAGAAAAGAACGAAACTGCCTCACGCGGGCCCGGGTTTTTCGGAGCTGCATTCGTGTCCGCAGGTGCGGGCACGCATGAGTTCAACCAAATTCCAGCTCAGAAACTTATTTTTGCACCCCCCCCCCCCCCCCCTGCGCGAGGGTAGGACTTGTAGTAAAACATGTCATAAAGCTACTATAGAGTAGTAAAGGCTTTACCTTATAAACAACCACTCACTTTGTTCCCACACCAATGTGGGACAAAGTATTTACCACCTTTTGAGACTTTTATTCACACACCCAAAACTTACAACATATAAGTCCTAAACTTTTGCTACTAACTATTAGCTCCATGATCTTAAATGACATATATAATAGTTTTTTTAATTTTATATGTGGAATCTTATTTATTTTCAAAGCATAACATATTTTTTATATTTTTTTCTCTATGTGCGCTTTTCTTAAAAAAGTCCACGCTTTTTTTGCGCCTTGCGCCTAGGCTCCGGGCGAGGCCGATGCGCCTCGCCTGCGCCTTGCGTCTATGGCAACATAGCTAAAAACTAAACCCCCAAAAAACCTAAAAAAATCCAAAAAACACACACAATTTTTTTTTAATGTTTTTTACATTAAAATCGCTACTTTTAGTAGCAAAAAAAAAATTAAAGTAGCGATTTTTTTATTAAAAATATAAATAATAATATTTTGTGTTTTTTAGGTATTTTTGGTTGTGTTCACATTGGTTCTCGCGGTTCTCGCAATAAAGGATGGTTCCTAACGGATCCTTCTCCTATATATATATATATATATATATATATATATATATATATATATATATAGGGGTGGGGTTCTAGAGTGAACACTGATGTATTTGCGAACTGAGTGAACAAATCTTGGCCATTGATTTACACACGTGGATGGCTAGGATTTCATCATCAAATCGTAAAATACACTAGTGTATTTCATCATTAAATCCCGGCCATTGATCTACACACATGTATGGCCATGATTAGTTCGCTCAGTTCGCAAACTACACTAGTGTTCACTCTTGAACCTAATCCTATATATATATATAATATATATATATATATATATATATATATATATATATATAATATAAATTTTGCATGATACTAAAATTACCGGTATCCCACCGTGATAACCTATATTTCAAATATCGGTCCTTGACCCATATCCGATATTTTACTGCATTAACTGCTTAGACCATAACATAGCAAAGCACTTGGCTATAATTTAATTCTAAAGTGCAGCAAAGAGCCAAAAAATTCCCAGATTTTGCATAAAGCATTAACGTCTTACGACTCTACTAAGCCAAACAAGACTTACATTTTTCCGTCCCCAAAATGTGGAATGTTTGGCATTACTATTACTATTGGAGCCTGGAAACTTGCTTATTGGAGTCTCTATTGAAGATTTGGCAGCAGAGTAAGGGTCTATAGAAGATATCATTGTCCCCACTGAACGATGAGACTCGCTTCTCGACAACATGCCATGCGGACTCTCCATCCCCTTCCCATTTTCATTTTCATTGTTATGTTGAATATTTTGAGGCTCATTCATTTGACCATTGGAATCTTCTAGAAGTTGAGACCGGTCTAATATACTATTGTTCGGTACATTGTTCCCTGGGGATACATCCGCTTCATACGCCTAAATTCAATACAACGAGTGCTTCACATCAGTACAAGTTCATCAAATCAACATCTAGGCAAGCAAGCGAGTACCTTAAAGTCGTAAAGATCATTGCAAGCATAACCACTGCTTTCACTCAACTTTCCACTCAGTACGCGCTCAGGATCCTCGTCGCTTTCTGGATCAGCTTCGTTTTCAGCATCATGGTAACCGTTTACTTTATGTTCATCATCCACCGAATCTTCGCTCCCACTATTGTCTATCCGAGAATCTGCCGATGTACAACATTTGAGCATAGCATCATCCTGAACCACAGCGGAAACAATTCCAGATCAATAACTAAACTTCGACGGTTACATTTTAAAAAACGATTAAAGTAAAGAAAAACCAGAAGAGCATATTTACATCAAAGATTGTCTCAAACTCCTCAAGTAGAGTTGTGACAATAGCTTGAGCATTATTAGCGGCATTTGCAGCAGCAAGAAGCTGTGCAGAATTGTCGCCGTTATTATCAAATTCATCCTCCGATTCGCATTCACCGGCTAAAAGAGGGCGTAGGAGTAATGGTGCCATACAAGCAGCAACCGCTGATGGTGTCATCCGATTTTCAAATGAATGTGAAGAAATAGTGTGCATCATCTTGAGAATTCTGCAGATGAATTTCACCAATTTAATATACTTATTACAACAGCTATCAAGCAAAATGAACATAAATCAAAACATGTGTGCTTCAGAAATACAAAGTAACAAATAGGAAAAGGTACCTCTGTAGCAAACGCCTATTTGGTTCAGGAAATGTTTCCAAGATTGCAGCACGCATGGCATTTACTCGAGCCTCCTTGCGATCAATTCCTTGTTTGATTAACAATATCAGTATACGTATTCCAAATGTAACAACCAAAATAAGAAGAGATATGAACTCACTATGAGCTTCCAGTAAAGCAGTGCAACATGATGCAGGAACAGGAGATGACGGTAGCTCTCGAAGAACATGCTACAGATGAAAGAGCTTCAGTAAATATAAACCAAAACAAGACTCAACATATAAAGTTAAATGTATCTTCTGTAGTTACTTTCTAAAACATCTTTTTTTATCATATTTATTTACACTGATCGAATAAATATTTTAATCAGGTATGCACCTTGACACAGTCACCAACAACATGAGCATCCTCATCAGAACCAAACTCGGTCTTGCCTGGAACAAATACATGGTATGCTTTAGCATTCTTGCTACTTGATTGTTGAGTGAAATTGAAGTGCAACAAATGCAAAATGGTATAACAATAAAACGGAAATTGTTTTACCTGTTTCATAATCCTGAACTCTGCGCTCAACTTCCTCGACGTCCGCGGACTGTCTTAAGATACCTTCTATTTTTGTTCCTGTAACATTAAGAATACAAGCTTGCACATAATCATACCCAAACTTTGTACATGAATCCATATGATTTATACATTGAGAAAGAAGAAGCTTACCGTGTTTCTCAAGAAATCTAAGAGCTTTTTCAAGGAAAGAGGGTCCTCCGTCTATGTCTTCCAACGCAAGCAATATCGGGCGTCCAACAACTAAGGATTTAACCGGCCTTTTGTCCCTCCCTAGATAAAAAAATATCGAGACATTCATTAAATGACTTCCAATAGTAGATCAATACAGTGAAACAGCTAAGATTAAAAGACAAACATTGATGAAAGGGGCCTTCAATTGAATCAGTAGTATCATTGCGGAATATTCCGTTATGTCCCATAACAAGAGCTGCACTTGGTGCTTGAGCCAGTGCGTGTTCCAGCGCTGACTTCCATTCATACAAATCTTCCGATGTCTCGGCCTAAAATTTCATTTCGTGCAATTATTATGGAGAAATTACATAAAATAGAGATCAGGCATACATTAATAACAAAAAGCAATCTGAAATGTCGAGAAAAACCTTGAGGGTAAATGCCCTGCCATCACGTCCATCAGGAAAAAGAACAGTTAACAGCTTTTTGTCCTCTCTAACAACGACACTACAAAATAAGATATACCACAATGTAGATTAATGCTTACTCAAAAACAATATTACATACACAAACCAAAAACACCGATACCTTCCTGAATTGTTCAAATCGATCCCTCCCAACGTCAGATTTACTTCACCACCTCTCTGAGGGATTGCACTCTGCATAGTTATATAGTACATGTTTAGCAATAAAAGAAGAAATCATATAACTGAATCTTGCAAAAAATAAAGTCAAATCCTGTAAAGGTATGAGATTGTGATCAGATTAGAGAACAATCAGAGAAACACTGATGATTTGTGAAAGTAAGAAGACCATAAAACCTTCCTTCGGTAATTCCATAAATTTTAGCAGTAGAGAAAAAAGAATTCATTAATAAGCCTAGAAAAGAAATAAATTGAAGAAGAAGATCACTAACAGGATCATTTTTAAAGAACACCAAAGAAGTGCGTGTGAGAATAAACCATCGCTTCTTCCATGACTTCCAACCTAAACCTGAGGCAGCAGAAGAATTGGTTTTGTAATCAGAGATGATATGTATTAGATTGTCCAAAAAATAGAGTGGTATATAAATAGAAAAAGCCCAAGTAGTGGACCAACACCTATAGACGTTTACATTCTAATACCGGGACCTCAAAATGAGAGATCTGTATATAAATTACCCAGGTTGTTACACGTAAAAGTGATCCGACTTCCAAGTAGTGACACAAAGAAGACATCAGCCAAGTGGTTTAATGTTCTAACATGAGAAGTTGTGATGTGATAGTCTCTTTTTAGCTTGTCTTAAGCAAAATGACAATCTACTTCTATATGTTTGGTCCTTTCATGAATCACAAGACCGTGCAATATGAATAGCAGCCTCACTGTCACACCACAAATTCAACAGTAGATTGTGTAGCCATACAAGTCCTATATTCAGATTTAACACTTGAACATGACCCAACACTATTTTCTAGCCTCCAAGAGGCAAGAGACAATATTTCCTCCAATAAAAACACAATAATCAGTGACCATCTAGTTCTAGGATCTCCATCAGAGTCGATATACGTGGTCCCCTCTATAGTGTGATGGCCGTGATGTTTATATGCGGTGCCTCGACTTGGTGCACCCTTTAAATGCTTAGGAATATCTAGCCGTGTCACAGTGTGAGTGTGAAGCTCTAGAAGATGAGATATATTGACTTACGAAACTTACAAGATAAACACTATGAAGCTCTTGGCCAGGGCCAAGGTTTAAAAAGGCTAAAACGGGTATCGAGGCGTTTTCCCTTAGCCTCACGAGGCGTAAGCCTCGAGGCAGGTCGAGGCGTAAGCCTCAAAACATTATTAAAAAAAATTAAAAAAATATATAGATGTCTCATAAAAATCACAAATTAGCATAAAACAAACATCATAACATAAAACAAACATCATAAAATAGTTCAAACACCTTAAACTAGACTAACTAGTAATGTTATGACCTATGCAGTTAATGCGGAAAAATATTGGATATCGGTCAAGGACCGATATTTGAGATATCGGTTATCACGGTGGGATATCGGTAATTTATAATATAATGTGTGTATATATATATATATATATATATATATAGAACCTATATAATATATGTATATTAATATCTAGAACCTATATAATATATGTATACAACATCTTTATGCACTAACTTGTAAAAGTCTAGGGTTAATTTTGATAAATCTATAACTGGAGGATGAAATTGTAATTTAGATAAAAGAAAAGGTGTAAACAAGAAAAAGAATGAGTCCCTACTAATAAATAAAAACCCTAAACTAAAGCAGTCGCCGTCTTGTCTATCTCCTTCCCCTGTACGCTCCTCCATCTTCTAAACCTAAAAAACAAACAGCCGACACAGAGCTTCTTTCATTCTACGCTTCAGCAGGGAATCCAAGGTTCGATCAGCAGGGAATCTAAGGTTCGATCAGCAGGTAAGCTTCGATTCACCAATTAGGCCCAATAAAAACTAAATGGGCCGAAAAAAATAGTCCAGAAAACAAAAAACTGATCAATTTGCACAAGTCTGGTGAGGCTTAAGCCTCACCGCCTCGCCCCACCGCCTCAGACCGCCTCGTGTGGCTGAGGCTTAGGTTTCAGTTCCCCCCTGTGAGGCTAAGCCTTAATTGCGATTTTTCAGCGCCTCACCTGAGGCGTACGCCTCGAGGCGCGCCTCTAATCGCCTTTTTAAACCTTGGCCAGGGCAGCTAGGTAGTATCACCAATTATCCAACTAACTGGATCATGGTCTAACCCACTAATAAAGGATTGTATTTGAAATAAATAAATCTGGAACAAGATCAACCCGTTTCCTCTTTACTTGCTATAATATTTCTCACATAGTTGTCAAAGGTGCAAAGGAGGAGCCTTCCCCCTCAGCGCAAAGCGCTTAAAAAACGAGGGCTTTTATAAGCAAGGCTCATAGTATAAAAACACATCTTTAGGGGTTTTAGACATGTTTTAGGTTTGTTTAGGGCTTGTTTAGGCTGTTTTAGATTGATTTCAGGTTTGTTTAGGGCTGGTATAATTGTTTCAGATTGTTCAAACAATTTTTGGTCGGAACTTGGGTGAAAAATGCGCCTGAGGGCAGAGGGCCTGAAAGCGGGGCTTTGAAGCGAAGCGACGAGAAGGATGCGCTAGGCCTAGGCACGCTAAGGTGAGCCTTGACAACAGAGATTTCTCCTTCACCACAACCAACTCTGTTCCACACTTGTCCCCGCTATCGTCTCCCTCCACACATAACACCCCCTCTCTTTACTCACCGTAATAAACCTTTAAGACGACACATTTTTGGAATTACTAATATATAAACGTCATTTTAAAAAAAAGGCATCAATAATATGCATGTGTCTAACACAATCCATCAGATGGTTGTGCTACTTTATAAACTCCTGATCAAACTGAACCCTACACCTCTAAGAGAACACCCCCATAACCAGAAATTCACTAGGCATAATCTATGGGGCACGCAGCGTACAGCTTTCTTGTTTGCCTTCTATTAAAATAATCAAGTTCACTAACTCGTTCAAGCTTGAGGAAACTTTAAGCAGGATATAACAAATGGTCGGTTAGAAGTATCTACCTAAGATTAGTGTTTGGTTATAAAAATTCATACAGAGAAAGCTTGACTAAATGTTGAGCCCTACGCTCAAACTAACTTGAGTTCATAAATTATATTCTCAACTAACAGCACCTTGTTAGCCATCAAAGGCCAAAGCATACTGAATACCATAGTTGTTAATAGCGAATAGCGGACGATAGCGACAGGCTACCTATACGCTACATGGCGATAGCCATGAAATAGCGGGTGCTATTTTATGTTTAGCAGCGATACACTAGAAGATAATTTTAGAAATATTTTATGTGTATTTTATCAAAATATGCTGTTTTCGTCGAAAATTCTGCTTTTTATATTATAACAAAAATCCTAAAATCCCGCTATTTCCACGCTATGGAGATGCCAAAATCAGATTGCGACCTGTAATCGCATCGCCATGCCAAACGTTATAGCAAGCGCTATGCTCGCTAGGCGCTATTGACAACATTGCTTAATACACTGCCAAGCAGCTAACAAAGATACATATCCCACAAGCTAACATAGATACCGATCATGTATAAGAAATTTCAAAATGTCTTTTAGATCATACATATAGCATATGCTTTAAAGCAAATAACTTTTCACTTATCACTGCATTGGCTATATGCAAACATATGACCTTTAATTTTCTTTAACCAAACAGAAACATAAATATAAAATTAAGCACTTGACATCACAAACTTAAACAAAAGAAAGAACTTTCACTCACCTTTCGAAGATATGAAGAGCGGCCCGCTTTTAAAAACCTGTAGATAATTTCGACAGATCATCATCAAGTTATAAAAAAAATCACCACCACAACCACATAATCCATCCATGCTAATTTACAATTCATGGTATAGCTACAATTAATTAAAATATATATATTTGTGAACATGAACACTAAATAAAACAGATTACAGTCACATCTGGGGATATCACACAACTCGCATAAAAATGAAAACTTTTTTAAAAGAAATTAAACCTACATTGAACTTCATAAAACTGTAACCAAAACCCTAGTCGATTTCAATTGAAACACCATAAGCATACTCCAAAAAAGATCGGCATAACCGATGAGAACAAAATGTCAGAAAACAAACAGTACCGTATTTGAAGGTCCAATTCGGGGCCGGTCGAACGGCGCCAAGGAAGCAGACATTCTTAAAAACCATTGAAAGTAAAGAAATCAGACATTTTGTGAAGTGGGTATCGAAAATCATCCAAATTAGGGGAGACCCAGATCGAAAAACGGAGGTGGATGGGATCTAGGGTTTGAAATTGATGAAGAAAAGAAGTATGGATGTAAGATTAGGTGATAGTGGTTGCTTTTCACCTACTTTTGGCAGTGGTAATGTAATGTAATAAGATGAGGGAGGGGATGATTTGAGTTTAAGGGAAAGCCAACTCAAGTGGTGGTGTCATTTGGTTTTTTATGGGGAGACTCTCTTTCTGCCCGTGATTCTGGGGCAGCTTGGCCATTGGTTTAGTGCTTCATACGCTCGCTCATGCGCCGTGTAATCAAGGGAGGGTAAACACTAATTTCACTTGCCACAATCATTTTGGACCCCTTTTTTTAAGTATAATCATTTGGACATTTTTTTTAGAGTTGAAAGCCATTTTAGTTTATGTGGTTTGAGTCATTTTATCAGTTTAGTTCAAAAGTTTGAAACGTTGCAATTACAGTCCAAATAGTTTGAAACGTTGCCATTTTAGTCTACAGGGTTAACTCCATCCCATTTTTTTGTTAACGAGAAGGGCAATTCGGTCATTTTATATGGCCGAATTGCTCTTCTAGTTAGCAAAATTACATAAAAAATGACTGAATTGCCCTTCTAGTTAACAGAAAAGATGGATGAAGTTAACCCAGTGGACTAAATAGTAACGTTTGAAATTATTTGGACTAAAATGGCAACGTTTCAAACCTTTGAATCAAACTGGAAAAATGGCCTAAACAACAGAGACTAAAATGGTATTTAACTCTTTTTCTTAAGTAGCATTATGATCCGATTCAATTAAGTATGTCATAGTCTAAATAATATTTTATGTTTCCTCGTATCTCGCGGGGAATTGTACTGGTTAGGGGTGTGTAGAAAAACAAATTAACCTGGATCGAAAAATTGGACGATTAATTGTTTTTCAAGAAATCGAAAGTGGCGAATTGGCTATAGTTATCAATGTTTCCATAACCATTAAAATCGAAGTGAATCAACATGTAGTAAAGTCTTTGTCAGATTTTGTACTTTTCTATATTTGATGTTTTTGGTTGAACATTTGTTTGAATTTATAGGTTATATCATATCGTTTTAGTTTAATGTTTGTTTGATTTATGGGTTGTATCATATTGCTTTGTTTATGTGAATGCAAATGTCTACAACCTACGTTCACATGTCGTGTCTAGTTTGATATATATTGTTTTGTATTAGAATTGTGTAGTTTTACGCACTAAAAGGTCGGGATTGTTTGTAAATGACCCTTTCGCTCGAAAGAGTCTTTCGTACGAAGGGACATAAACCCTTTCGTGCGAGTCGGCTCCGTTCGTCCCTACTGGTTCGGACAACTAGGAATGCCTACAAATATAGAGCTTGTGTCTCTCATTTGTAACTTTTGGATCAGTAACTCATATTTTCTAATAGAATCAAGGTTTAAACGGTGTATCTTTGTGTTTGTCAACTTTATACGTGGATTCCGCACGTGATATGAAGATTACTGTCGCAACCCCCGCCCCCTATCTGTCCCGGGAACGGGCGGCCGCGAAACCAGTTGTGGTGGTATCAATTTTGTCTATTATTATTATTAATTTGGCAGCGGAAATTTCATCAAGACCGTAGTTAAGAAATGTTTATCAAAGTAAAACCACCATATTTAATAAACACATGGGTAAAACCCAAGTTTATTATTAAAACATGTTTATAGGGACAAACCCTATTTTATTGAATTTAAAACATCGTCTTTTAGGTAACTTTTATAGCCACATTTTTTCAAGCCGTCAGTGCTCTCCAGCTGGCTTTCTTCTAATTGGCTTTTACAATTTGTTACCTGAAACGTGTTTTAAAAACATTTGTCGGTGGAAAATACTAGTAAGTGAATCCCAGTTTAATCAAGAAACATTTTATCCTTTAACAGTATTGAGAGCAACCACATTGTTTATTTCTACATAATTACTCATTCAGTATTGTCAATCCTGACTGGTGGGTCATATTACGCATCGGCTAACTCGTTGTCCAATGGTAACGTGTTCCACATTTTGTATACAAAACCCCAACATACCGGCAGTAATTGAAGAACTACAAAGACTCAATCACTGCTTAATTGCATTGTAAAACATTTAAGGTTTTGTAAAAACAATTTACAAAAAGGAGATTACTCACATTGCTGATTTAGGTTTCTTCTAAGGGGGTTTCCTGGTGATAATCTATAATTTACACAAATGTACATATGTTAGTATAATAACCCTTTATATTTATATTAATGATACCCTCCCCGAGACGGTATTCCAACGACTACGTCGGACAGAACCTCGACAGCCGTTACGGACTGGATCAATCGGGCAGCGTATCTAATATATAACCGGGGTTATAATACTTACAATGGGGCAGAACTTCGTTAATTAGGGGGTATTATACTCGGAGATTATGCCTACTATGTGAGAAATTCGAGATACAGAAAAGAAATGAACGAGTTTTCTGAAGATCCGATGCCTGCTATTTATAGGGCTGAAAATTGGTGTTCTCGGGGCCCGCGTAAGATTCGAGTAAGGTTTACGCGGCCCGCGTAGTAGGGGGTCTAGGCGTAGGTGATCCGGGTCACGAACTAGGTTCAACACGCGTTTGACACGTGTCAACACCGAGGCTCGTCTGATCATAGAGTTGTCGCGCCCCTCGTAAGATCTTTAAGAGATCTACTCGGCTCGCAAGCGACCTATAAACTTTGTTTTTAATTAATTTTTAATGCTAGATCGTATTTTGGGCTCGGTTTTCACATACGGGGTGTATTTAGAGACATATATGGGTATTTTAAAATATATTAGGGCGTCAGCAAAAATATTCAGGGGGGTTGTTATATACTCCCCACCTTGTTTTAGAGCTCGTCCTCGAGGTCTACTGGAACAGGTGTGGGTATTTCCTTTGCATTTCTGATTCAAGCTCCCAAGTATATTTTGGTCCTCTTTTGGAGTCCCACTTCACTTTGACTAGGACTAGTCTCTTGTGCTTGAGGTTCTTAATTTTCCTGTCTTCAATCTGTAGAGGCTTTTCTACAAACTTTAATTGTTCATTTACCTCTATATCCTTAAGAGGTACTACAAGCGATTCATCAGCTAAGCATTTATTGAGATTAGATACATGAAATACATCATGTATTCCTACCATTTCATCTGGCAGTTGTAGCTGATATGCTACAGGTCCTATTCTTCTAATAATCTCAAAAGGTCCAACATACCTAGGGCTTAGCTTTCCCCTTTTGATGAATCTTACCACTCCTTTCCAGGGAGAGACTTTTAATAACACCTTATCTCCTGCTTGAAATTCCAATGGCTTTCGTCGGTTATCAGCATAACTCTTTTGTCTATCTCGTGCTGCTTTCAGTCGTTCCTTGACTTGAATGATTTTGTCTGTTGTTTCTTATACTATCTCAGGTCCAGATAGTTGCTTTTCTCCAATTTCTGCCCAACAGACTGGCGTTCTGCACTTTCGTCCATAAAGTGCTTCGAATGGTGCAGCATTGATACTTGTGTGATAACTGTTATTATAAGAAAATTCTATCAATGGTAAATGATCGTCCCAATTACCTCCGAAATCAATTACACAAGCTCTAAGCATGTCTTCCATTGTCTGAATCGTCCTTTCGCTTTGTCCGTCCATTTGAGGATGATAAGCGGTGCTTAGATTCAACTTGGTTCCCATTGCTTTTTGGAAACTTGTCCAAAAATGAGAGGTAAAACGACTACCTCTGTCAGAAACAATTGATAGAGGTATTCCATGTAATGAAACTATTTCATTTACATATAATTTAGCTAATTGTTCCATACTGAAAGTTTCTTTCATTGGTAGAAAATGAGCTGACTTAGTTAGTCTATCTACAATCACCCATATTGTATCATTACCTTTTCTTGTTTTAGGTAATTTAGTAACAAAATCCATTGTTATTGATTCCCATTTCCAAACAAGCATTTCTAATTGTTGCAATAAACCTGAAGGTTTCTGATGTTCAGCTTTGACTTGTGAACAAGTTAAACATTTTGCAACATATGCTGCTATATCCTTTTTCATTCCTATCCACCAGAAATTCTTCTTTAAGTCCTGATACATCTTATCACTTCCAGGATGCATCGTATACTTAGACTTATGGGCTTCTTCTAATATACGGTGGCGTAGGTTTCCTAATTTTGGTATCCACATTCTTTTCTTATGGAATCTCCAAATTCCATCTGTTCCTTGTTCTAATTCCTTAATCATTCCTTTCAATTTTTCAGTATCATCATTGATTACTGACTCTTGTGTTTTTCTAATCTGATTATTTAAATCTACTTGTAGATTTAAATTAAGAGAAAGTACTCTTTTTGGCTTTTCATGATACTTCCGACTTAAAGCATCAGCAACTACATTTTCCTTTCCTGCATGATACTGGATATCACAATCAAAATCACTAAGTATCTCCATCCAGCGTCTTTGTCTCATATTCAATTCCTTTTGCTAAAAAACATACCTTAAACTCTTATGGTCGGTGAATATGGTAAACTTACTACAGTATAGGTAATGTCTCCAAATCTTAAGGGAAAAAATTATAGCTCCTAATTATAGATCATGGGTTGAATAATTCTCTTCATGATTCTTAAGTTGTCTAGAGGCGTAAGCTATAACCTTTTGACGTTGCATTAATACACATCCATAACCTAATTTAGAAGCGTCACAATAGATTACAAAATCTTCAGTTCCTTCTGGTAATGCTAGTATGGGTGCATGGGTTAATCTTTGCTTAAGAATTCTAAAGGCTTCTTCTTGTTTTGGTCCCCATTCAAACTTAATGGATTTACAGGTTAACTTAGTTAAGGGAATGGCTATTCTAGAAAAATCTCGAATAAACCTTCTATAATAACCGACCAATCCTAAGAAACTTCTAACCTCAGTTGGTGACTCAGGGGTTTTCCACTTGGTTATTGCTTCGATCTTGGTGGGATCTACATGAATTCCTTCATGATTCACTAGATATCCGAGAAACTGTACTTGCTCTAACCAAAATTCACTCTTTGAAAACTTAGCATAAAGCTTCTCTTTTCTCAATAAACTTAGAAGTGCGTGCAGATGGGCTGCATGATCTTCCTTGTTTTTAGAATAAATAAGAATATCATCTATAAAGACAATTATGAATTTATCCAAATATGTCTTACATATTCGGTTCATCATGTCCATGAATGCAGGTGGGGCATTGGTTAAACCAAATGGCATGACAGTAAATTCATAATGGCCATACCTTGTTCAGAAAGCGGTTTTAGGAATGTCCTCTTCCTGTACCTTTAATTGATGATATCCTGACCTTAAATCGATTTTAGAGAAAAATCGTGCTCCTTGCAACTGATCGAACAGATCATCGATTCTTGGTAATGGATACCAATTCTTAATTGTGACCTTATTCAATTCGCGGTAGTCAATGCACATACGCATTGATCCGTCCTTCTTTTTAACGAATAAAATCGGTGCTCCCCAAGGCGAAGAGCTTGGCTGTATGAATCCTTTTTCCAATAATTCATCTAATTGTTTCTTTAGTTCCTGCATTTTTGCGGGTGCCAATCGGTAAGGTGCTTTGGCAATTGGTGCAGTTCCTGGTATCAAATGGATTCTGAATTCAACTTCTCTGTCTGGAGGTTGTCCTGGTAGCTCTTCTGGAAACACATCTGGAAACTGGGATACTAATGGAATATCCTTTAATTCTTTTCCTTTAGTGTTAGTGATTATAGAAATCAAATACACTAAGGATCCTTTTCTTATATAACTTGATGTTTTCATCACATAGATGAATTTTGTGGATTTAGAGAACTTATTTCCTTTAATTGTGATCTTTTCACCCCTTGGTGAATTTACTTGAATTGACTTTTGATCACATAAAATACCGGCTTTATTAGCTATTAACCAATCCATTCCTAATACAACATCAAATCCAGCCAGATTCATGGGGTAAAGGTTTGCAATAAATTTCTGATTTAAAATTTCTATTCTTGCTCCCTACAAGATTTCAGAAATCTTAATGGTTTCCCCATTTGCTGTCTCTACTCGACATTCTTGTGGGAGTTTAGTTAATGATTGATTAAGAAGTTTGAAAAATGAAGTATTAATAAAACTTTGGTTCGCACCAGAGTCAAATAATACTTTAGCAAAAACATCATTAACTAAAAACGTACCAGTGATCACATCCGGGATCATCTTTGCTTCTTTTGCAGTCAGAACAAATGCTCTGGCATTTTTAGTATTCTTAGCATTTGCAGCTGGGGCTAACTTTGGACAGTTAGGCTTGATATGACATTGTTCTCCGCAGTTGTAGCATATTCTGTTGTTAGGCTTTTTCCTGCAGTCTTCCTCCTTGTGTCCAGATATTTTGCAAAAGTTACAGTATATGGAACATCTTCCTAAATGCTTCCTTTTGCAATACCTACAGTAAGGTGCAGAGGTAGAACCTACATTTCTCCCATGATTAGAATTTCCAGAACGGAATTCTTGAGTCAGCTTCTGAGTTAGGTTCCTCCTTTGATCCTCTTCTCGCGTACGAACTAACTCATCTGTCAAGGTGTTGGCTAGTTCTACAGCTTCTTCTATGGTTTGAGGTCTAGCCGCCTTGACTACATGTCTAATTTCCCCAATTAATCCCCAGATGTAACGGGAGATTAAAACTGGTTCGGGTGAAGCAAGGGTTGGTACTATTCGGGCATATTCAAAGAATAATGTAGTATAACCCTTACTATCTACCCCAATCATTCTAAGGTTTAGGAATTTGTTTGCTATCTGTTCTTTTTCATTAGGAGGGCTGAATTTCCTTTCTACCATATTTTTAAACTCCTCACATCCCATATTGTAAGTTCTATTACTTCCCCTTGACTGGAGGATAGTGTTCCACCATTCTAGTGCTGAATTTTTAAACAAATTGGAAGCAAACATTATCTTATCCTCTTCCGCACATTTACTTATTCTTAAGACTGCCCCAGTTTTTTCTATCCAGCGTAGAGATGCAACGGCCCCTTCATTGCCCGAGAATTCCATTGGTTTACAAGACCAGAATTGTCACACCCCCAAAATCCACAAGCGGAGTATCACCGCTTGGAGGCGTGACTGACCAGGATCAAGCCACCAATCATATTGAACATAATACGTAAATAAAAATAAAACCCAACACAATATAATTGGTGTCCAAACAAACATAGTTTAAGTTGTAAGCGGAAGCATAATGTTTAAAAACCAAAGTATAAGTTCAAATATATCAAATGTTTATCATGGCATAAGACTATCCATGTCCCACAACGACCACGCCTCCTCGTGCAAGCTCCATAAGTACCTAACGACCTGCAAGGCATGTAACAACGAGTCAACAACAAAGTTGAGCGAGTTCACAGTTGGTGTTCATTGTTAAGTTGTTTCAAAAACCAGGAATTCATTTGTAAGTTGTAAGTTAATCAGTTTACCCTGTTTCCCAAACATATCCATAGTTGGTGGGGGCTTCCCCATGTTAACCACTAGACCCGTTTACCATATCGACCACTGACTAAAGTACGTTGGTGCCCTAGCGTCAATGTCTATAATCATTGACGTGCCCAGATCCATTAGTTCACGCTCGTCCTCTGCGGCACGGTGTGAGGCTTGTCAAACCTAAATAGCGCTATCTAACTAATGACCCGCTCGCCATTGGCCCGGCGATTAAGTCGATATAAAAGGAGGGACTTAATGATAGAGAGTTTTGGTCTAGTATCCGTGTTGTCACCCTTCAATAAAGAGGGTGTGTACGTAATCCCCAAACCAGGAGATTACGCAGGTTCCAATTATATCCTTATCACGTGTTGTCACCCTTCAATTAAGAGGGTGTGTACGTGTTCCAAACTAGGAAATCACGCAGTTTCAGTTTAAATCCTTTACCCATTCCCAACCCCTGGGAATCTCATGCCTTGTGGAAAGTGTGAACTCACCTTGGTTTGCTCGGAATGACTCTAAAAAATAGCTAACAGTCAAGGTCGGTCAATCACGTCCTAGTATGGTTAACAAGGCCAATCAGTTTCACATAGACTCATGTCACATAACTTCTTAGTTTTCAACACAAACGGTACACAGGTACTTCACGTATTATCATACTAGCCACACAAGCTAGCAATGTCACAAAACAGTCCATCAATTCAATTCATATAATAAGTAACTGTATTATCATATAATATAATTTTAGCTCGAGCACTAGTACATATATATAGACCATTCGAAGTTTTAAACACTCATGTAGTGTAGGCTTTTCAACTAACTTGTACACTTGTAGCCAAACAGTTTACAAAATAGAACTACATCAGTTATATAGAAACATCATCTCTTACTAAATACTATAGCCCACAGTGTGCAACTAGCACATAATATGCAAACATGCTCAATACATCCTACAGCACATTAATGAGCACACAAAACAGTCATAACACCAACTATTATAATCTAAATCTTTCCATGTAAATTTATTATTCAATAGTTTAATATATAGTGGTCCAATAGGAAAATAATTGGAATTCAAAGTTGTCGGCCATCATTCCATATCCTTTAACTAGATTAGATCACATGTGTTTATTTGTTTTAGGTTGACTTTGTGCACCTCTATTATGCATTGAGCAGACCACCTACAAACAATCAATTGTTCACTAACAATTCTACCCATATTAATTGTTTAATAACAAACAATGTTCCGTCACATAACCAATCAACCATAATACAACCACATCATCAGATCATTCATTAACACATTAACAGACATACACGATTAATCAAATCATCCAATATACATGGCAGTTTGTCGATAATATAAGTATATATAACGATCACGAATCACCACATGAAAAGAGCACTATCACGCATCGAGTGTCCACCAAATTCATACAAGAGCCTTATCATTATATGCAGATTCAACAAATCCCATTGTTTACGAAAACATCATTCAAGAACTATCATATATCAACATCAAGCATGCACAAAAAGACGCTGTTCTAACCTGACGTTGATGCCGTAGCAGAGTGCGCGTTAAGAAGAGAAATAAATGGAGTTTTGAGTCGTAGTATTGTGAGCCACCGGAGGTAGAACAGAGAGCGTCGGTGTCGTCGGGGTTTTGAACACGCCGGAGAAGAAAGTGGCAGTGGTTGTCGTGGAGTTTCGGGTGAGGGGGAGCGGATTAAGTTAAACGGCAGGCAGGGTTTGCGAGAGTTCCTTCATAAATGCATGCAACATAATCCTAATAAGGAGATCAAGGGCGGTGTGCGGTTGCATGAGTGGGCCGAGAATGATGAAAGAGGTTGGGTGGTGGAACTTGGGCCCCTGGGCCGTGAATGAATCAAAGGATTCAGTTTAGTGTATAGCAATTATTTAGGTGATGCACATACACTAACATTATTGTTATTTTTAAGGTGAAAGAAGTCATCAGCTACAGATTATTATTATTATTTTTAGGGTTAATATAATCAACAACCACTAACGTATATAAATTTAACGTATTATGGTTCGGTCCTCCAAAGTTTCGAGTTACTTGAATCATGCAGTTGATCAAGTGGTTCGAGTGGGTTAGATCACGATATGGATTGACTCGTTCGTGCAAAATAAATCAGATGAGTGTACACATTTGGTTTCGCAGAAAAGTAAAGCGTAATATAAAATGATCTAAAAGAGAAATGAAACGAACGATGCTAACCTCGGAAACACGGGTTGTCACATCATCCCCAACTTGAAAGAAATTTCGTCCCGAAATTTAGTACGTAGTTACTGGGGAAGCTAGTTAGGTTGCTTGGTTTCCTGGGGTGTCACATCATTCCCCCGTTGATTTGGAATTTCGTCCCGAAATTCCGCAGTAGCTTCAGCCTCAGTAGTGGTTTCATTGTTTTCGCCATCAGCCGATTCCACAACAGGTTGGGTTTCAAGAAGCATCAGGGTTAAGCAGAACAGTGGCGAAGTGATTAGTCACCAAGAACACGTAGGCTACCATGTTGTTATAATCCCGGCGTCGCCCACGCCAATCCCTAATGTCCCTCTATGAGCATCATTTCCCGTGTTGTTGTACTCGTTGCGAGGATTTCCAGTACGGCCGTCGTTCCCTTGGTTGTTGTCGTTGAATTTAACATTGGCCACTCCATGCCGTAAGCACCTTCACTTTCCATACTGTTGGTTACCATTACAAATACCTTGTTGTTGCCGTGACCGTTGCCACTAATGCTGTTGTTTGAAACGAAGCTCTACGACTCTTCACCATCAAGGTCCATCTTTTCACATTCTGAGCCACGTCCTAACGCGTTACTCACTGTGCTGGCAGTTACACCTTCCATACTACCATCTGCTGTCCTCACTTATGCCCCGATTGATTCAAAAGAGTTGACTCCCATGAGTTGCTGACGAGGGTTAAGGATTCGTTTGAAGCCAATTCGCTGGTGCTCGTTGCCGGTAATTAGGGTCGTCAAGTACTGAGGTCGGTAAAGTACTACGCTCATCCTCCTGTCCATCGATGTTGCAAGTTACTTGAGTAATACTCGGTCTGTTACGAGGGTATCGCAGAAGTAATCACACTTCGGGATCTAAGATGTCAAAACATGAGTTCCAGCAAACGAAGAGGAGCAAGAAAGGTATCGATCAATCATTCGACGCTGCGACATCCTACTCAGGGACATTCGTATAAGCACCTAACATTCTACACGGTTCGCTAGGTGTTCAGATGGGTGTTCAAGTAATACTCGATAGCATCGAGATTCGAAAGGATCCAGAAATGAATGAAAAGTTCACATTCGAGTAGGGGACAATCACTGCTATGACCCCTATAGGTTTGTTATGTTTCACATCGGTCAAATAACGGAACGGAACCCCTTTTCCACTTGTCAAGGCTCACTGGGACTCGCATGCACCCCACATTATTATTATGTGTGCACCCACAATAATATTGCGATTTGCATGCTCATCTCAGTTCCTCCTAACTCATGTCAAATGATTCCTCAAACTCAGATGTCAAACGGAGGTCGTCAATGTAATAAGATCACAAAAACCTAAGGACTATGGCATACTATTAACGCATCATAAGGTGAGCAAGCAATCCATGCCATCTTGCTATAGTGACGAGTGTGTGTTCGTGTGTTTCGTCATAATCAAATGTGTACTGTCACATCAAAGGAAACATGGGTGAGAGAGGTTCGCGAGAGTGCGATGATAGAAGAGAGTAAGCACACAAGTGTTTTCAAACAATAGTTGTTACGTTTATCTAAGCATATCACGAGCAAAGTTCTATGTAACTAGCAAGTAGGCAATATAAACATAAATCATATCACCTATAGTGTGGAGTCTTGCACGTGGAGCGAAGCGTCGTTGTGGATCGCTGAGCACTGTACAGGTTATAGTCTGGTTTTATCAAAATGCTTTTCCCCTTTTTAAAACCAAGTTCACTATAACCAATGGCTCTGATACCAATCTGTCACACCCCCAAAATCCACAAGCGGAGTATCACCGCTTGGAGGCGTGACTGACCAGGATCAAGCCACCAATCATATTGAACATAATACGTAAATAAAAATAAAACCCAACACAATATAATTGGTGTCCAAACAAACATAGTTTAAGTTGTAAGCGGAAGCATAATGTTTAAAAACCAAAGTATAAGTTCAAATATATCAAATGTTTATCATGGCATAAGACTATCCATGTCCCACAACGACCACGCCTCCTCGTGCAAGCTCCATAAGTACCTAACGACCTGCAAGGCATGTAACAACGAGTCAACAACAAAGTTGAGCGAGTTCACAGTTGGTGTTCATTGTTAAGTTGTTTCAAAAACCAGGAATTCATTTGTAAGTTGTAAGTTAATCAGTTTACCCTGTTTCCCAAACATATCCATAGTTGGTGGGGGCTTCCCCATGTTAACCACTAGACCCGTTTACCATATCGACCACTGACTAAAGTACGTTGGTGCCCTAGCGTCAATGTCTATAATCATTGACGTGCCCAGATCCATTAGTTCACGCTCGTCCTCTGCGGCACGGTGTGAGGCTTGTCAAACCTAAATAGCGCTATCTAACTAATGACCCGCTCGCCATTGGCCCGGCGATTAAGTCGATATAAAAGGAGGGACTTAATGATAGAGAGTTTTGGTCTAGTATCCGTGTTGTCACCCTTCAATAAAGAGGGTGTGTACGTAATCCCCAAACCAGGAGATTACGCAGGTTCCAATTATATCCTTATCACGTGTTGTCACCCTTCAATTAAGAGGGTGTGTACGTGTTCCAAACTAGGAAATCACGCAGTTTCAGTTTAAATCCTTTACCCATTCCCAACCCCTGGGAATCTCATGCCTTGTGGAAAGTGTGAACTCACCTTGGTTTGCTCGGAATGACTCTAAAAAATAGCTAACAGTCAAGGTCGGTCAATCACGTCCTAGTATGGTTAACAAGGCCAATCAGTTTCACATAGACTCATGTCACATAACTTCTTAGTTTTCAACACAAACGGTACACAGGTACTTCACGTATTATCATACTAGCCACACAAGCTAGCAATGTCACAAAACAGTCCATCAATTCAATTCATATAATAAGTAACTGTATTATCATATAATATAATTTTAGCTCGAGCACTAGTACATATATATAGACCATTCGAAGTTTTAAACACTCATGTAGTGTAGGCTTTTCAACTAACTTGTACACTTGTAGCCAAACAGTTTACAAAATAGAACTACATCAGTTATATAGAAACATCATCTCTTACTAAATACTATAGCCCACAGTGTGCAACTAGCACATAATATGCAAACATGCTCAATACATCCTACAGCACATTAATGAGCACACAAAACAGTCATAACACCAACTATTATAATCTAAATCTTTCCATGTAAATTTATTATTCAATAGTTTAATATATAGTGGTCCAATAGGAAAATAATTGGAATTCAAAGTTGTCGGCCATCATTCCATATCCTTTAACTAGATTAGATCACATGTGTTTATTTGTTTTAGGTTGACTTTGTGCACCTCTATTATGCATTGAGCAGACCACCTACAAACAATCAATTGTTCACTAACAATTCTACCCATATTAATTGTTTAATAACAAACAATGTTCTGTCACATAACCAATCAACCATAATACAACCACATCATCAGATCATTCATTAACACATTAACAGACATACACGATTAATCAAATCATCCAATATACATGGCAGTTTGTCGATAATATAAGTATATATAACGATCACGAATCACCACATGAAAAGAGCACTATCACGCATCGAGTGTCCACCAAATTCATACAAGAGCCTTATCATTATATGCAGATTCAACAAATCCCATTGTTTACGAAAACATCATTCAAGAACTATCATATATCAACATCAAGCATGCACAAAAAGACGCTGTTCTAACCTGACGTTGATGCCGTAGCAGAGTGCGCGTTAAGAAGAGAAATAAACGGAGTTTTGAGTCGTAGTATTGTGAGCCACCGGAGGTAGAACAGAGAGCGTCGGTGTCGTCGGGGTTTTGAACACGCCGGAGAAGAAAGTGGCAGTGGTTGTCGTGGAGTTTCGGGTGAGGGGGAGCGGATTAAGTTAAACGGCAGGTAGGGTTTGCGAGAGTTCCTTCATAAATGCATGCAACATAATCCTAATAAGGAGATCAAGGGCGGTGTGCGGTTGCATGAGTGGGCCGAGAATGATGAAAGAGGTTGGGTGGTGGAACTTGGGCCCCTGGGCCGTGAATGAATCAAAGGATTCAGTTTAGTGTATAGCAATTATTTAGGTGATGCACATACACTAACATTATTGTTATTTTTAAGGTGAAAGAAGTCATCAGCTACAGATTATTATTATTATTTTTAGGGTTAATATAATCAACAACCACTAACGTATATAAATTTAACGTATTATGGTTCGGTCCTCCAAAGTTTCGAGTTACTTGAATCATGCAGTTGATCAAGTGGTTCGAGTGGGTTAGATCACGATATGGATTGACTCGTTCGTGCAAAATAAATCAGATGAGTGTACACATTTGGTTTCGCAGAAAAGTAAAGCGTAATATAAAATGATCTAAAAGAGAAATGAAACGAACGATGCTAACCTCGGAAACACGGGTTGTCACATCATCCCCAACTTGAAAGAAATTTCGTCCCGAAATTTAGTACGTAGTTACTGGGGAAGCTAGTTAGGTTGCTTGGTTTCCTGGGGTGTCACATCATTCCCCCGTTGATTTGGAATTTCGTCCCGAAATTCCGCAGTAGCTT
Source organism: Helianthus tuberosus (assembly GCA_030545235.1). Lineage (NCBI taxonomy): Eukaryota > Viridiplantae > Streptophyta > Magnoliopsida > Asterales > Asteraceae > Helianthus > Helianthus tuberosus. The sequence goes on from CM060417.1 coordinate 40,116,497, forward strand.
CAGCCTCAGTAGTGGTTTCATTGTTTTCGCCATCAGCCGATTCCACAACAGGTTGGGTTTCAAGAAGCATCAGGGTTAAGCAGAACAGTGGCGAAGTGATTAGTCACCAAGAACACGTAGGCTACCATGTTGTTATAATCCCGGCGTCGCCCACGCCAATCCCTAATGTCCCTCTATGAGCATCATTTCCCGTGTTGTTGTACTCGTTGCGAGGATTTCCAGTACGGCCGTCGTTCCCTTGGTTGTTGTCGTTGAATTTAACATTGGCCACTCCATGCCGTAAGCACCTTCACTTTCCATACTGTTGGTTACCATTACAAATACCTTGTTGTTGCCGTGACCGTTGCCACTAATGCTGTTGTTTGAAACGAAGCTCTACGACTCTTCACCATCAAGGTCCATCTTTTCACATTCTGAGCCACGTCCTAACGCGTTACTCACTGTGCTGGCAGTTACACCTTCCATACTACCATCTGCTGTCCTCACTTATGCCCCGATTGATTCAAAAGAGTTGACTCCCATGAGTTGCTGACGAGGGTTAAGGATTCGTTTGAAGCCAATTCGCTGGTGCTCGTTGCCGGTAATTAGGGTCGTCAAGTACTGAGGTCGGTAAAGTACTACGCTCATCCTCCTGTCCATCGATGTTGCAAGTTACTTGAGTAATACTCGGTCTGTTACGAGGGTATCGCAGAAGTAATCACACTTCGGGATCTAAGATGTCAAAACATGAGTTCCAGCATTGCGACTTTACTCTTTCTGTTATAATATGCGTCAAATACACACTAAGACTGGAATTGAAATTACAATACTAATATGCATCTCTAACCACAAAGTGGTCTATACTACAACATATATATATATAGGGTAAGGTTCATGCGAGAACCACCTTTATTGCGAGAACCGCGAGAACCAATGTGAACACAACCTAAAATAACTAAAAAAACCTTAAAAAAAACCTAACCCCCACCCCCCCCCCCCCCCAAAAAAAACCTAAACCCCTTCTCCCCACCCCCCAAAAACCTAACCCCCCCACCACCCCCCAAGCTAAAATGCTAAAAACTAAACCCCTAAAAAAACCTAAAAAAATCTAAAAAAAATCTAAATTTTTTTTATATTTTTTATGTTAAAATCGCTACTTTTAGTAGCAAAAAATTTATTTTTTTTTGCTACTAAAAGTAGTGATTTTTTTATAAAAAATATTAAAAAAAAATTGTGTGTTTTTTAGCTATTTTTAGGCATTTTTTGTTGTGTTTACATTGGTTCTCGCGGTTCTCGCAATAAAGGGTGGTTCCTAACGGATCTTTGTCCTATATATATATATATATATATATATATTATATTATTATTATTACCAACCTCACCATCACATTACTAGTCTGGATTCATCCAGTAATCCATGTTGCGCTCGTCGTACTTCCAGACGAGTCGCTTTCCTACCTGCCTCATCTTCTCACTACTCTTCAAGATTTCTTCTCCGAAAGTTCGGAGTTCATGCACATTATCTGCACTCATTGGGGGTGCAGGTGCTGGTACTGGGGCATGGGATTATCCTGAGGGTAAAGATTCTCTAATATCTCCCTAATGTATTCATCGTTGTCATAGTAGGGATCTATGGGTCCAGACCTGGATAGGCTGCTAAGTTAGGCATGGGTTCGTCGTTTAAGTGGTAGCGTGGCACATAATCCCTATGATCATCGAACCATGGATCATAATCCGGGTCTAAGGGATTAGGGGCTGGTATCCTAGGTATCTCCTCAGGGTTGAAATCATGCATTTCTACTTGATTTCCAGGGTTTTCTTCTATCTCCATCGGCTGAGTAGGGAACAAGGGTAAGGGATGTGGGGCTACTAGTTGCTCTAGGTTTGGGTCGGCAGCAGTTGTTGCTAGGATATGAAAATTAGCTAGGCTTCTATTAAGCATATCCTGTGTATGGGCATCTGACTCTCGCCTAGCGGTTGCTAGGACTCTTTGTTGTTGCAAATTTCACATTCTTTTCCTACGCTCAAATGCTCCCTTACTGAACCATCCCCTCTTTTTAAGAGGGAATGGCTCTTCAGACTGAGCCTTAAAGACAAACATTCCTTCTTCATTATCAGCGGTATACCCAGAGAGGGCAGGCTGTGAAGAGGTACCTTCACTCCTAGGTGACTCGAACAATTGACGATACACGTCTGAGGGTCCTTGATCACTCATACTGAAAACTAACAAATAGTCAAATAACACATAACAGTAAAATACAGATATGCACGTATTTCCATAATTAATTTCCTAACAATTTTCAATAATATTTCGGTGTTAGCAGAACACTTCTATGGCTGAATCAGTGGTTTAAACGGTGTATCTTTGTGTTTGTCAACTTTATACGTGGATTCCGCACGTGATATGAAGATTACTGTCGCAACACCCGGCCCCTATCTATCCCGGGAACGGGCGGCCGCGAAACCAGTTGTGGTGGTATCAATTTTGTCTATTATTATTAATTTGGCAGCGGAAATTTCATCAGGACCGTAGTTAGGAAATGTTTATCAAAGTAAAACCACCATATTTAATAAACACATGGGTAAAACCCAAGTTTCTTATTACAACATGTTTATAGGGACAAACCCTATTTTATTGAATTTAAAACATCGTCTTTTAGGTAACTTTTATAGCCACATTTTTCCAAGCCGTCAGTGCTCTCCAGCTGGCTTTCTTCTAATTGGCTTTTACATTTTGTTACCGGAAACGCGTTTTAAAAACAATTGTCAGTGGGAAATACTGGTGAGTGAATCCCAGTTTAATCAAGAAACATTTTATCCTTTAACAGTATTGAGAGCAATCACATTGTTTATTTATACACAATTACTCATTCAGTATTGTCAATCCTGACTGGTGGGTTATATTACACATTGGCTAACTCGTTGTCCAATGGTAACGTGTTCCACATTTTGTATACAAAACCCCAACATACCGGCAGTAATTGAAGAACTACAAAGACTCAATCACTGCTTAATTGCATTGTAAAACATTTAAGGTTTTGTAAAAACAATTTACAAAAAGGAGATTACTCACATTGCTGATTTAGGTTTCTTCTAAGGGTTTCCTAGTGATAATGTATAATTTACACAAATGTATATATGTTAGTATAATAACCCTTTATATTTATATTAACGATACCCTCCCCGAGAAGGTATTCCAACGACTACGTCGTGCAGAACCTCGACAGCCGTTACGGAACCCTGGATCAATCGGGCAGCGTATCTAATATGTAACCGGGGTTATAATACTTACAATGGGGCAAAACTTCATTAATTAGGGGGTATTATACTCGGAGATTATGCCTACTATGTGAGAAATTCGAGATACAGAAAAGAAATGAACGAGTTTTCTGAAGATCCGATGCCTGCTATTTATAGGGCTGAAAATTGGTGTTCTCGCAGCCCGCGTAAGATTAGAGTAAGGTTTACGCGGCCCGCGTAGTAGGGGGTATAGTCGTAGGTGATCTGGGTCACGAACTAGGTTCAACACGCGTTTGACACGTGTCAACACCGGGGCTCGCCTGATCATAGAGTTTTCGCACCCCGCGTAAGATCTTTAAGACATCTACGCGGCCCGCGAGCGACCTATAAACTTTGTTTTTAATTAATTTTTAATGCTAGATCGTATTTTGGGCTCGATTTTCACATACGGGGTGTATTTAGAGACATATAGGGGTATTTTAAAATATATTAGGGCGTCAGCAAAAATATCCAGGAGGGTTGTTATAATTACTTGATTGGGCGAAGCATTTGGAGACCCGAAACGGTCCTCACAAGTGGTATCAGAGCTTGGAGGTCGGTTTCAGTGACGGATAGCACAAGATACCAACAGATTTGAGCATATTTGGAGCTGATTTCATACAATTTCACATCATATCTCTTCTACCTCTACTCTTTCTACTAAAAACTCAAAATTGAACCTGAATTCATGGACAAATTTTGTTGATTTTTGAATAAATTGTGTGAAATCATGAACTAATCAACCCTTGAAAAGATCAGACCTTAATTCGAACTAAATCATTGAAAAATCTTCAAAAAAGTCAAAAAATGCAACTTGATTTTCGAGCAACAGGAACCAGGCATCCAGGAGAACTTATCCTCTCACACGAATCGTTCAATCCTTTCATAAGAAAGGATCATATTGTTATTTGAATTTTGAAAATTGACAAAGGCAATCCCTTTCGCGCAAAAGAGCTTGGACCTTATTTGTTTAATCAAGTTTGATCCTTCCGCACGAGTGGCATTTCCCTCTCGCATGAAAGGACGTTGTTTCTTTCGTTCCGAAGTTTGTTTGATCGTTTGTTGACTTTTCAGGTACTTTTCGAGTAATTCAAGGTGTTGAACATGGAGTTAGAGTTCTATGGCCGAAAGTTTGAATCTAGAAAATGCACTTGGATCAAACAATAAACCACCAAAGTTACTAAATATGGAAGACTATAACGGGTGGAAAGAGCATTTCAATAACTAGGTTCAAGCATATGCGATGGAGAGCTGGTTTGTGATACTTGAGGAATATTCTCATCCTATGAGTGATCATAATGTTAAAAAGCCGATTATGCAATTAAATGATCATGAAAAGGTTCTTTAATGTCGCGAGGTAAAAATGATTAGCTATCTTCAACAGCCAATCAGAGATAACATATTTTCATTGCTCCAACACACGGGCACCACATACTCGATATGGGAAGCTTTGAAAAACAAATACGAGGGAAGAAAAGAAATGATGAAAAGTAAAAAGGCACTGTTGAAGAAAGAGTTAGACATTTTCAAATGTCTGAAGGGTGAAACTATTAAACAAATGATAGAGCGACATTGTCATTTGATGATTGAGTTGAAAAGATTTGGAATAGAAAAAGATCGACAAGAGCTTGTGGATAAGCTTATAGATGCACTTCCGATCGAGAATGATTGGTCTACATACGTTATGATTCTTAAGAACAATCTCGAATTCGAAACTATAAGCTTGAACAAGTTAATCCAGAAACTTGAAGGTCACAAACTAGAGCAACAAAAGCTGAACAAGATGAACAACATAAATTTTCAACATGATGTGAACTTATATTATCGAGGAAGCATTGTATCGTTGAATGTTCAATCTCCCAAAATTGGTACAATTTTTAGTGCTAAAAAAATCATCTGGATCACCATAGGGTAGTACATCTAGCAGTGGTTTCGGATTTTCAAGTTCAGGTGAAAAACCTTCAACTCCGCATACTCAGCCATCCCATGCTTCAAACCGTCATCCAAATCAGGACAATTCCAATCCAAACATTATTCAATGTAATATAGCCGTAAACCTCAATAATTCATAAAGCATGAGTTCAGGTGTGGCTAAACAACAGATGATATTCTTGGCATCGATTTTGGAATCCTACGAAAGTCTCGTTGCAGGGAAATTTGGAAACCCCAACATGACGAAGGAGGATTATGATCAAATCGATCCCGAAGAAATGGAATTGATTGATATTCATTGGTGCATGGCAAGTATAATCAGACGGGCTCAACGTTTAATGGAGATTACAGGGAGACAGTGTGTTGGAGGTAGACGGGCTCAACGTTCATTGGTGCTTGGATTCAATAAATCCAAGGTGACGTGTTTCAAATGTAAACAAAAGGGAACTTCAAACAGGAATGTCCGAATCACGAGGTAGATGAGAATATAAACTCGTTCCATGACGACTACTATTGTAAAGTCGTCTACCACCGAAACAAAGAACAACTACCAAACTTCAATCGACCACAGATTGATGATAGGTCAACTAAAGACAAGAGTCGTGCTTTGATGGTAACTCAAGAAGATGAAGGTTTTAATTGGAATAAGTACATTTCGAATGATGGTGTAGCGTTGGTGGCAGAGATAGAAGAGAAGCCAGAGAAAGTGAATATGGTAGAGGTTATGGATGGATGGAGAAGAGCCAGACTCAAAGTTGAAGCAGCATGTGCTCCGAGATATGATGAAGAGCCAGGTTGTTATTTGGATGCATATATGAATATTCTTCCTACTAATTCGACGTCTTCTTTTGCAGGAATATTTGAGACACGTAGAAGATACTACAAAACAGAAGAAGATGAACTAGAGAAGAAGCATGTTGAAGAAATAATTGACATAAACCAGGAGATGACTGCTGAATACCTAACAAAGTTTGTCGATCAAGCTATGATGGCAGTTCTTAAAGAGGTAGACAAACATGCTGAGTCATCACAAAAGGTTGAATCGATGAGTGATAATGTAGAAAGTGAGAAAGTTTTGAAAAATGAGAGTATTGATGTGAAAAAAAACTGATAACACTGAGATTAAAACAAAGGTGAAATGCAGAAAATGCATGGAAACATGCAGTGCCTGTACTGAGAAAGATGAAATCATAAAATCTAAACTGGCTGAGCTCACAAAATCTGAAAATGTTTTGAAACAAAAATGTGCATAACTTGTTTCGAAAGAAGAAGTTAATGTTTTGAAACAAAAAGATATCAATGAGCTGAATAGAGTAATTAATCTTTTGAAAGTTGATTCAAACCAGTTAAAAGAAGATTCTAAAACTGAATGTGTTCAAAAAGACAAACAGATTTAAGAGCTTAAAGAACATAATTGTCACACCCCAACTGATGGCGGGAACATCAGAGTGAGATGATAACATGATTGCTCATAGCTTCATAACACTAAATCGTGACAATAATTAATTAATCAAAATTTCATAAATGCTAAATGTCATACATCGTTCAACCAAGACAAAACATGATCAAATTGTAGCATCAAATACAAGAATCTTAAATAATCGTTTATTCATTTAGGCGTGTATCTAAGTCCACCCTAAACTTGTTTTCCTTCGTTCATCATCTATCAACCTCTAACATGTATTAAAATATGATCAACAAATATGTTGGCGAGTAAGTTTGAATACACATCATAATATGAAAAATGTTTTCATTGTACTCATATCCAACATGATAAATGTATACAAGTTACTAACATGTTGTACGGGTGTAAGCTATATGCCAAACCAGAGTTTAACGCAATCGTCTTTTCCCAACATCATCGAAACGAAAAGGGTGTAATGTGTTTTACTTAACAATACCACAAGTATACGGGCGAGACATTAATCCTATAGCGCTATAGTGTTAAGGTAGGATTGCAAAGTTAATGAGCATATAAACACAATGTAAACATAGCATATGAGTTTAACAAGTATAACAAGTTTCATGTTTAATGGTGGATAGAGTGTGATTGATAAACATGTTTAATTATGGCTGCGTGTTTTTGTATATATGTACATGTTGCACCCAAAGTGTTTAAAAATGAAAAAGGGATTGAGTATACTCATGGTTTTGCAAGTGGTTTCCATAAACGTAAGATGATCATCTTGCGAGGTTGAAGCACCAAATTATCCTAACAAAGATGAACAAGGTGTGTAAGTACAATGATTTAGAAATTAGAATGTAAATGGGATTTAAATAAGAAATAAATAATAATAATAATAATAATATATGAAAATACATAAAAATATTTACCTTTACACACAAATTTCCACCATAAATTGGTTGGCGTCATGGCTAGGATTAATATTATATATCTTTAGTACATAATAATAAATAATGGATTGACAATGATAATTAATTTGCAAAACTAAATAAGTAAATAACAAAAATTAAAGGAGTTAGTACTTTTATATATTTTTAGTATGTTATTATAATTAATGAACTGGTAAGAATGATCTAATTGTAAGACTAAATTAGTAAATGACAAAATTAGAAGAGTTAGTATGATTATTAGAGTTAGTAGTTTGTAGCATGATTAAAGAGTTAGTATGGGTTAGTAATTGTTAGTAGCATGATTAAACTGTTAGTATGGGTTAGTAATGTTAGTGTCACACCCCCAAAATACCACCTAGGGAATGTCCATGTTAGGCGTGTGACGTACCAACAACGAGCCACTAATTACATTGAACCCATACAAGTTTCAAAATAAAATCCTCAATTATTAATGAAAATTCCATTCACGAGTTTAAATGAAAACCAATATATTCAGCGGAAGCAAATAGTAAACCAAGGTTAAACAGTTTCAAAACCAATGTATAGTATCAAGAAATCAATCACATGAATCCCTCCAGTCGACCCATGACCACTCCAGCTACTCCAGACAGCAAGTTCCCAAATCCAAGATATCTAACGACCCGCGAGCATGCAACAAGTGTATCAGACAACGCTGGTGAGTTCATAGTTTTACGAAAACGTTGGTTACCAAGTGTCACACCCCAAATTTCCACGTGTCACCGGTGGGCCCGGTGGGGGAGTATCGTGACGTGGTTGGCAACATCATAGTCAAACAACACAATATTTAATATGCACAGCGGAAGCAATTTAAAAGATATAATTCAACCGAATATAATATTGTAATATCATATATCACAACTGTCGATTGTTTATCCACAGACGGATCGGAAATAAAATGGAAACAATAGTTCAACAGACTTTAGGCATCTAAGCTTGCGAGACTCTTTAATGATGCTAGGAGTAGCCAGCCAATTCCGATTAGTACCTGCACTTAGCCTTTTTGGAAAATACGTCAGTTTACACTGGTAAATACAATCAACCGACTCATTTTGAAAATGATTTAAAATTTGTTTGGATGCACATGGCATAAATGTTTTATAATTTGATTAAAATGCACAGAGGCAAAATTAACCTTTTATAACTTGGGATAATTATTTAAATATAATACTTGTAGGGATTTACATGTTCCTTATGCGTTCAGTAGCCCGGATCGAGCCGGGTTAAAGATCAATAGACACACCACTTTAATTATGAGACACTGACAGGTGTACGCCTACACCTGTGTGCTAAGGTCGTGGCCATTTCGTAAAATGATGCCAGGGATATCCGGGACACGGTCATTAACCCCCCAAAGGCTTTAAGCAAACAAAACAATATTAAATGAGACATCTCAATACTTTAATTATCATTCATTCAATTAAAGATTCAACGCCCCGACCAAGCGGTATTTTATATACCGTACCCCAAGCCCGTATAGGGAAAATAAGTTAAAAGTATTTACCTGAGCTAAATATAAATTCAATCCCAGCCGTATCAAATCAGCAAGTACAGATAGCTTTTACTGGGCTCCTAAATCTGGAACGAAGGTTTTTAAATAACCTATTAGAATCCTAACGGGTCTTTTATTTAAGCTTAAGCTTAGACCGGCTAGTTTCAAAGATACGGTTCGTACGCACGATTAAGCGATGACCGGATAGAATGTGATTTAGACCCTACAAGTTCAGAGACTTGTTTAATATGGGTATTTCATGCACACTCTGGATTTTGAGATAAAACCGATAAGGTTTGACCCGTTTAGGCTAGTTTTTGTAAACTAGTTACATAAACCGAACCGAACGCGTAATAAGCGTAACGGGTAGTAATGAGAGTCATTTACAGGTTTCCTAAGTTAATATGCTTCATATATGTTGTGACATTAGTAAGATGTCTTTTATTATGCCCGAAATGAATTTAATCGCAAACTGTGCCCCGTAGGGGTAGTTTGGTAATTTCACATAAGCCGAAAAGCTCAAAACTGAAGTCTGAGTTTATCAACCTTTGCTTACTGTTAAAATATTATAATTCGCCTCAAATATCAATAGGTATCACCCATGGTATGTTTAAAATACTCTTAGTACATACTATGCGTTAAAAACGCTTAATTAGGCGATTAAAAGCCGTTTACGGGTTCGATACATAAAGCTGATATTTTACCATTCCAGAAGGCTTAAAATAAATTATTTATCATTTAAGATCAGTAGCAAAAGGTTTGGAGTCGTTTAGATATGTAAAACTCATTTTATAGCCCGTAAGGGCAAAACCGACAATTACCGGATTAAGCCTACGACTATAAGTTATGCTCAGCCTAAAATTTATTAAAAATCTTTAAAAATCCCAAAATAATATATTACATCAGTGGGTAAAAGATTTGGTAGCAAAAAGTAGGCTTAACTAGGCTATACGCTAATTACGCCGTTTTATTAACATAAAGCTTTAATTTTTACGCTAACGAGCATAACTCTTATTCTACACCTCAAATTGATGTCAAACTTTGAATACAAGTTTATATATCAGTAGTTAAGGTTTCTACTCTTTTACATTTTCATAAATCACGTTTTAAGGTAAAAAGGGCATAATGGTCAACATATGAGCAATTAACGGAATCATGCATATTAATTGGATAACTAATGATCCGAGGTGTATAATCATAGAGGATTATACTAGCATGTAACCTGGTCCAAATGAAGCTCTAAGGTATTTCTAAAACATACCATAACGGGTCAGAACTGAAAGTCGAAGTATAAGTCAAACTATGCGACTTTCGGTTCCGAACCGGGTCTAAACAGGAAATTGTCGGGTTGAACCTGTTTAGACATGTTCTTACACTAATTACCAAGTTATATTAATGATCAAACAGGTTGTATGTGTTCTACATTGCTAATTATGCATAAATTGTAATTTACACATTCTGTTGATTTTTTTAAAAACAAGTTTGACCCGACATTTGACCTAGTTAGAGTGGGAATCAGAGGGTACCCTTTTAAGGGTTTAATGCCCACATAATATAACAAAATTCGAATCGTTAAAAATTTTACCGAGCCTCGTGTTGACTGCGTTGACCAGCAGTTGACCACGTTTGACCGATGTTGACCAGGTTTGACCGAACCCAAAACTGAACCGAGGCACTAACATGACTCAAAACTTCCCCTTGACCAGTTTTGACCACGTTTGACCTGTTGACCAAGTTGAACCGAGCCCGAGAGCGTCCCGAACTTAAATTTTTCACCCGAGTCGAAAGTGGTTCAATGGACTCTACAGGTCACTAGGAGTCCAAAAATATATTTTTCTTCGAAAACTGATGGCTGGAAATTGCCAGAACCATGTCAGAAGTCGAGCCCGAGAGCGTCCCGAACTTAAATTTTTCACCCGAGTCGAAAGTGGTTCGATGGACTCTACAGGTCACTAGGAGTCCAAAAATATATTTTTCATCGAAAACTGATGGCTGGAAATTGCCAGAACCATGTCAGAAGTCGAGATTTCGCCGGAGAATAGAATTTCTTGAAACTGTGCAGGAATGCTCCTAAAGTCCCGATCGAAGCATCTGCAAAGTCAAAAGTTCAAAACGGACTCGCCGGAATTTGACCGGAATGTCGCCGGAGTTGCCATAGAGCTCAAACCGCTAAGAATTTGCTAAAACTAACCACACCACGCGATCCGAAACGTCGGATATAGTCGAAAAAGTGTACTCTTGGCCGAAAAACGGCCGCCGGAAAAGTCGTCGGTCGCCGGAAAGTTTCTAGAGAGAGAGAGAGTAGAGAGAGTTTTAGAGAGAGAAAGAGATGGTGAAAAAAATGATTTCTATTTATTTAATTTTTTTTTATTTATATAGTGGCGGTTTTGTGGGCTTGGGCCCAAGGCCCACAAGCCCGTCTTCGCACCCGAACATCATGGAAGCATCGTAGAGCATAATATTAATACTAAAATACGCAAATTAGGATCGGTAGTCGATGTTTGCGTGTTCGTTCGTCGGTTGCGTAAAAATCGCGAGAAATTAAATCGTTGACGTTTTTAACCCCTCGTATCCGAATATTGCCATAACTTTCTCATACCTTAACGAAACCTTGTGAAATTTTTATCACACATTCTTGTGAGTATAATTAAGCATTACAAAGCTCCGGGTTCGCTAAAAGGTCACTCAGAGGTATACCTTTAAACATGTTGACACATTTAACCCCTGTAGTTTGTAATTCCTCACTTTCTTTCACAATTGGCTTCGTACGATCCAAGATTTATTCGGTTGAGGTTATGAACATCATGTAGGGTTACTGTAAAGTATATTTATCCCTTGTTGACATTTTGAACCCTTATATTCACATACTTTCCATGTTTGTCAACTTTAGTCCCTCTAAATATAATTTCACACGTTCAAGCTTATGACACGTGTCAATACATTATAGGACGTGAATTTTCGAGGTGTTACACCAAGTGTTTAGTTAATCCATTGAATTTAATGTTGATAATATCCCGAATACAAGACGGCTTCTGATTTACATTGCCCCTTCTCCAATGCTCCTATCAAAGCATTGGTCATGACTAGGTCATTAGTTCAACACCCATCCTCCCAGGTACGGGGTGAGGTTGCCAAACCTAAGTAGCGCTACTAACTAATACCATGTTACCTCTCAGGTAACCAAACAACACGGAGGGACTTTAAAGGTGATATGATGAGTATATTATCCAACATTATCGATTTACAACAAGACGTATTCCTCTCAGGAATACCCAAACAAGTTACCCAAAACCTATCCCTCCCAGGGATACCTAAAAACTGTCCCAACCACCGGGACACATGCTCAAGAGAGATGAACTCACCTTAGATTTGCTCGGTAATGTTAACGTGTCTTTACGCATTGAGTGAATGTTAGGTCCGTTATGTGTAACCTATTCTACGTTAAATGTAAGTATGTATGCAATTAGAATTTGCAAATCCATAAGTGTCCAAACGACCGGTGTCTATTGTAATTAACTTAACAAGTTGTCATATTGTGCAACAACACATGTGCATGAATCTAGTATACGTCAAGGATGGCACACATTGTAAATAATCACATTGTAAATAAATGTAACACTTTCATACTCATTCAGAACATTATAAATAAATGTAACACTTTCATACTCATTTACAATTGACAACTACAATTGGAACCATTTATTCACAATAACACAATCTGATCCATCACAATAGAACCATTAATTTGTGTCCAACTTTTATCATGAAGCCCAGCCCAACTCACGAGATCCCCGACCCACAATAAACATGTAATCTAATTGATTTCTTGGTCCAACATGTAACCTCTTCCAATCGTCTGGCCCAATCCTTATCCGAACATGTGCGGCCCAGGTTAAATCACTAGATTATATCAATTCAGTTTAACAAACTAGGGTCAACCTATAACAATTATTCATCTGCTCAGCATGTATCGTGTATTCAATTATCCAAACAATTTCACTTTACCACATACTGGGCATACCGAATATATAATACAATCCCCAACAATTTTCATACATTATTCAAGAAACTGTACTATATGATTTATACATTTAATAACTCATGCATAAGCAACCCTATGTCATCATTATTCAGATCAGTTAAACAAAACTAAACACACAACTATTCCTTTGAACTATCATTAATGCCGAGTCCATTGTGACTATCAACTCGGATCAGGTTGATGAACAACCCATCCGTATTAACCCTAGTATGCAGGAGCTTTCACAAATATATACCATTAATAAACCTACGTGACAAATCTGTATCTCATCTTGTCCCGAGTTACGTCTAGTGTATGATAACCCCAAACCCTACAACCCAAAAATCATGCAGATTCACATAACAATCACTCACATAATCGGGCAGATTGAACAGATGTTTAGCACATATAATCCTCGTTTAACATCAAATATATCATCAGTTATTAAACATATCAGCCATACATTGGACGAATACAAGAACAATCAAGCAACATCAGATTCACTACAATGCAATACTACTAACCGAATACTGGGTGCACGTGTAGAAGACTTCGCAGATGCAGAAGGGGGGGGGGGGGCTCCTGTTGCCGTGCGTGATTTTGAGAGAGATAGGGTTTCTTGTTTTGAGTTTATTATTAATCAATATGATACGTAATGTGATACGTACCTTACATAATAAAGGTTTGGGTTTTTAATCCAATTGGGTTAGTTTTGGGCTTCAAGGGTTTGCTTATCCTATAGTTATGCATGGAAAACCCATACACATTAAATCAAAACATGTGGGCCGATATCCTATAGTTATGCATGGAAAAACCCATACATATTAAATCAAAATCATATAAGAACACAATCATCAATTACTAGTTAACATAGATATGGGATTACTAACCACTAATCTTGATCGAACAGGATGATGTATCAAGGGGGGTTACTTAACATTTTATTATAGTACCAAATAACACAAGTGGGCCGGTGGTCAAGAACTTGGGCCAAGATCAAGATTAGAATACACAAAATGTGTATATTGTGCAATCTCAACACATACTAGTATACGTATACCTAAAGGTTTAATGTTGGGCCGTGGCGGCCCAAATATTCAGAAACAAGTGCAGCGGCCCAAATACATAAACATGTAACATGTAACGTTTAACAAGGTTAACATATAACAAAGGTTCACACTTAACAAGGTTAACATGCGTTTAGGTTTAAGTTCAAGCTTAACGGAGTGATACTAGTTTAACGCACCAGAGAGGGATAACTAGAAGTTAAAATCACGAGATAAGACGTCACTAACCTAGAGAGTTTGGGTTGTCACATCATCCCCAACTTGAAAGAGATTTCGTCCCGAAATTTAACAAGCAAACATAAAGGAATGAAGTGATAAATCAAGACTGTTGCGAATTTTCCTCTGGTGCCACATCATCCCCAACTTGAAAAGGAATTTCGTCCCGAAATTCACCAGTAATACCCGAATTAGATTGGTCAACAGGAAAAAGTTGAGGATATTTAAGCTTCACCTGATCCCCATGCTCCCACGTGAACTCCGATCCACGTCTTGAGTTCCAACAAACTCTCACAATCGTGATACGACTATGTTGACGAACCTTGACTTCCTGGTCCATGTGTTCGATAAATTCCTCCAGTAAAGGTATCGCACGTGTTTCATCAGACAACCACTGCGTTAGATCCGAAACATAAATGGCATCGCGTACGTTACCCGATTCGTCGGGTAACTCGAGTTTGTAGGTTACGCTACCAATTCTTCTCAGACTGTTGAATGGCCCATCGTGACGTCAGTTAAGCTCGCCATGCTTCCCAAGCATTCCACACCCTCCCATGGTGAGACTTTCAACACGATATGATCGCTTACAGCGATCTTCCAGCGTTTCCCAAGTTTATTAGCTTTCCTGACGGTCACGCGTTGCCGCCAATCGACTCTTGATCCAACAACCTTCCCAAGAGTTTCGAGTACCAGTCCTGGACCAGTAATTAAGTTGTCAACCATCTCAGTCTAACAAGAAGGTTGGCAGTATTGTCTATGTAATGCCTCAACAGAGCTGTCTGGTTACCAAGATGATAACTGCCGCAGTAGTACTCAACCATAGGTAAGAGTCCTTCCAATTTGCACCAAATCCAGTCACACACATGCTCGCAACATGTCTTCGAGTGCCAGGAGAGTTCGTTTTCTCTAATCGTTTGCCCAACGGCGATAAGCAATGCTCTGGTCCTGACGTGAGCCAAGGGTGCTGTCTATTGCCTGACA
Organism: Helianthus tuberosus; assembly: GCA_030545235.1. Classification (NCBI taxonomy): domain Eukaryota; kingdom Viridiplantae; phylum Streptophyta; class Magnoliopsida; order Asterales; family Asteraceae; genus Helianthus; species Helianthus tuberosus. The sequence goes on from CM060417.1 coordinate 40,131,837, forward strand.
TAAATCATGCATAGATCAAATTCAGAGGTAACAGGAGTTGGTACCTCGTACCTAAAAGCCGCCTCTCTCAGAGGAACATTCACAACTGTGAATACTCGTCAGTTTTCTTGATTGCAAGAAAGTGTGCTGGTAACTTGAGTCCATCAATGATCACCCAGGTGATAATGTTTCTGTTTCAAGTTGTAAGTAGACTAGTGAAAAAATCCATGGCAGTCTGTTCTCATTTCCATATATGTGTTTCTGGTTGCTAATATCCCACCTTGACTTTCCCACATGTCAAACTTCGTTCCCATGCGTGGCTATGTGGGCCTTCAGGCCCGGTCACCCGTACATGGTCTTCAGGTTTTAATATATCCTATCAAAACTCAGATGAATAGGATATCGAGGCCCATGTGCTTCGCCTGCACCAGTTCCCTAAGGTTTCTGTATAGTGAGGTCCATATTCGTTCCATGAAGTAGCAAATATTGTCCGACCTGCCAAAGGTTGCTTCCTCATGCCCCGCATGGGTCAATCTTGAGAACTCTCTTCCTTCAGTTCTTCAATTTGAACAAGGCGAGTCTGATCAGGTATGTTAAAGTCGATAGCGAGCTGCAAAGCTCGCGCACGTCCAGGTTTCACGATCGTATTCATTCAAAAGTTCCACCCAGCGTTGCCATCACATGTTTATCCCTCTTGAAACAAGGGTACACGGGAGGCCCTTGTGATCCGTCTAAGTGGTGCATTCGGTACCATCCAAGTAATACCTCCAATTTAAATCCAAAGACTACGGCTTCCACCGCAGGTCGTGACTCGTGCAGTTCTTCCTGTAAGTCTATTACGTAAGCTATCACCTTCTCGTGTTGCATCGGCGTGTAACTGGGACTCTGATTCGAACCATCATGATATACCACTAAATCACCCGCACCCTCGGGTAGAGATGATGCTCAGTGTATTGCAGAGTTGGGATTCGAAATCTGAAAAAATGTCCTCCTGTTTTGTCTCCCACGAACACAACACCCTGCTGTGCTAAAGAGATTTAAGCCGCGTGATCTTCGAAAATCCTGTGATGAATCTGCGATAGCATCCCGTGAGACCAAGAAATTACTGCATCCTCGAAGGGATCTTTGGTGTCGATCTGTTTCTAACCAAAACGGGTCTTAGCGAGATCCACGTGTATTCCCACTTCGTTGATTATATGACCAAAAAGGTATCCCTCGCATCCAGAAGTTACATTTATCAAGACTTCGCGCGGTGTGGCTCCTCCTTCAGGAGCTCTCAAATAAGATACAAAGCTGCCCATGATGTTCCTTTCTCCTGGAAATGATTCAACATGTCGTCAATAAGCATGGTCGATTCATGTGATCCATACAGCTGCTGGTGTGATGATTAGCCCGAAGGTCTTGGAATACAATGTCGAAATGGCCGCACTGCGCTTGGTATGCCGTTGCAGGCACATTCTCCCCTTAGACTACCTTCTAACAATAGCTCGTTTGTTATTCAATCCTCGAATAGAAGCTCGACCCCCGCAACTGGTCGTCAGGTTGTCAATATATGGTTGTGGCAAACGGTTCTCAACTGTCACCTTATTGAGTTCTTGAAAATCAGTACACATACGAAAAGGCTTATCTTCACGGATATAACCGGGGCTCCCCAAAGCAAAAAGTTAGGTCCGACAAAACTCTTGTCCAACAGTTCCTGCAGTTGATTAGACAGCTCTTGCAACCCTCCTGGTGCAAGACGGTAAGAGTGCGTGTAGTCAGGGCTGCCTCTGGCGCGAGATCAGACTGAGATTTCGCCTAACAGTTCTGGAAGTAAACCCAAAAGTTCCTTGGGTAGCACACCAAAAGGAATCACGAATGATTGGTGGATCCTCGATCCTCTATTTCCTTAGCCCTAACATCAGTAACGGTTGCTAGTATAGCGGAGTAATCCCTCCGTAGACACTTCTGGCCTTCATAATTGAAATGGCGCTAACCTTTGCACCACTCTGACGCTTTAGAACAAATAACGATTCTCTACACAAATTTTTCTCCTCACTGGTGTATCTGCGCGATATCTGGATAACCAATCCACACTAACTATTGTATTGCAACCATCAAGGGTAGTGGAAGGAAGGTTGACGTCGAACACTTGTCCCACAAGGTCGAGTTTACATCCCAGCGGACATATGAGGTTTCATTTGACTTGCCATCCGTTGCTGCCACAACAAGTTCGGTTTCAAGAAATATCAGGGCAAACAGATCGGAGACGAAGCGAATAGCTACCCATCCAAGCTATCGTGTTGCTATTTCGCCTGGTATAGCCTATGCCAATACTAAATGTCCTTCCATGAGCTTCATTTCCAGTGTTTTTTTTCGTCATGAGAATTTCCAGTACTGCCGTCGTTCCCTTGTTTGTCGTCACCTTGACTTAACACAGTCAATCCTTGTCGAGGTCACCTTCGTTTCCATACTGTAAGCTACGATCATGAGTACCTTGATGTTACTGCGACTGTTGCCTCTAATATTGTTGCCTGTAACGGTGTCCTGCGTCCTTTCACCAACAAGGTCCATCTTTTCACATTCCGTGCCACGTCCTAAGGCATTGCTCATGGTGCGGGCGGTTACACAGTCCGCTCTACAGTCAATCGTCATCAGTTTTGTCCCGATTGGTTCATAAGAGTCGACTCCCATGAGTCGCTGGCTGGGGTTAAGGATTCGATTGGAGTCAAATCGCTGTTGTTCATTGCCGGTAACTAGGATCGTTCAAATGCTGAAGTCGGTAAGGTACTAGGTTTACCCTCTTGTCCATCATTCTTGCAAGTTGACTGAGTAATACACGATATGTCGCGAGAGTGTTGCAGAAGTGATCACACTTCGGGATTTAAGACGTCAATACGTTAAGTTCCAGCAAACGAAGAAAAGTGAGAAAGGTATAGACCAATCATTGTCGTTGCAACCTCCAACTCAAGGATGTTCGTACAACCACCTAACATTCTACACAGTTCGCTGGGCGTTCAGGTACTACTCGATAGCATCGAGGTTCGAAAGGATTCAGAGAGGAGTGAAAAGATCACGTTTAAGTAGGAGACAATCACTACCACGACTCCTATAGACTGTTGTATTTCACATTGATCAAATAACTGAACGGAACCCCTTTTTCACTTGTTAAGCCTCACTGGGACTCGCATGCACCCCACATTATTATTATGTGTGCACCCACAATAATATTGTGATTTGCATGCTCATCTCAGCTCCTCCTAACTCATGTCAAATGGTTCCTCAACCTCGAGTAGCAAACAAAGAGCATCACGAAACGTAAGTCATAAATGTTTAGGGAAATACCACCCTATCAGTCACATAACACATGCAAGTAATACATGAATTCATTCTGTTGTGCTAAACGTGCAATCACTTGCAATATCATATGTAAGTGTTCACTAGTTATGCAGTACAATGAGTATACGAGAGACGAACCTTGCAGTTTGGAGCTGAGTGTCATGGTCGTATTCACGTATTCAGAACTGTCCGGTTATAGTCTGGTTTTACAAAAATGTTTTAAAACCAAGTTCACTATAACCAGTGGCTCTGATACCAAACTGTCACACCCCCAAAATACCACCTAGGGAATGTCCTTGTTAGGCGTGTGACGTACCAACAACGAGCCACTAATTACATTGAACCCATACAAGTTTCAAAATAAAATCCTCAATTATTAATGAAAATACCATTCACGAGTTTAAATGAAAACCAATATGTTCAATGGAAGCAAATAGTAAACCAAGGTTAAACAATTTCAAAACCAATGTATAGTATCAAGAAATCAATCACATGAATCCCCCCAGTCGACCCATGACCACTCCAGCTACTCCAGACAGCAAGTTCCCAAATCCAAGATATCTAACGACCTGCGAGCATGCAACAAGTGTATCAGACAACGCTGGTGAGTTCATAGTTTTACGAAAACGTTGGTTACCAAGTGTTTAGTTAATCCATTGAATTTAATGTTGATAATATCCCGAATACAAGACGGCTTCTGATTTACATTGCCCTTTCTCCAATGCTCCTATCAAAGCATTGGTCATGACTAGGTCATTAGTTCAACACCCGTCCTCCCAGGTACGGGGTGAGGTTGCCAAACCTAAGTAGCGCTACTAATTAACTAATACCATGTTACCTCTCAGGTAACCAAACAACACGGAGGGACTTTAAAGGTGATAGGATGAGTATATTATCCAACATTACCGATTTACAACAAGACGTAGTCCTCTCAGGAATACCCAAACAAGTTACCCAAAACCTATCCCTCCCAGGGATACCCAAAAACTATCCCAACCACCGGGACGCATGCTCAAGAGAGATGAACTCACCTTAGATTTGCTCGGTAATGTTAACGTGTCTTTACGCGTTGAGTGAATGTTAGGTCCGTTATGTGTGATTTATTATACGTTAAATGTAAGTATGTATGCAATTAGAATTTGCAATTCCCTAAGTGTCCAAACGACCGGTGTCTATTATAATTAACTTAACAAGTTGTCATACTATGCAACAACACATGTGCATGAATCTAGTATATGTCAAGGATGGCACACATTGTAAGTAATCACATTGTTAATAAATGTAACACTTTCATACTCATTCAGAATTGACAACTACAATTGGAACCATTTATTCACAATAACACAATCTGATCCATCACAATCGAACCATTAATTTGTCTCCAGCTTTTATCATGAAGCCCAGCCCAACTCACAAGATCCCCGGCCCACAATAAACATGTAACTAATTGATTTCTTGGTCCAACATGTAACCTCTTCCAATCGTGTGGCCCAATCCTTATCCGAACATGTGCGGCCCAGGTTAAATCACTAGATTATATCAATTCAGTTTAACAAACTAGGGTCAACCTATAACAATTATTCATCTGCTTAGCATGTATCATGTATTCAATTATCCAAACAATTTCACTTTACCACATAGTGGGCATACCAAATATATAATACAATCCCCAACAATTTTCATACATTATTCAAGAAACTATACTATATGATTTATACATTTAATAACTCATGCATAAGCAACCCTATGTCATCATTATTCAGATCAGTTAAACAAAACTAAACACACAACTATTCCTTTGAACTATCATTAATGCCGAGTCCACTGTGACTATCAACTCGGATCAGGTTGATGAACAACCCATCCGTATTAACCCTAGTGTGCAGGAGCTTTCACAAATATATCCCATTAATAAACCTACGTGACAAATCTGTATCTCATCTTGTCCCGAGTTACGTCTAGTGTATGATAACCCCAAACCCTACAACCCAAAAATCATGCAGATTCACATAACAATCACTCACATAATCGGGCAGATTGAACAGATGTTTAGCACATATAATCCTCGTTTAACATCAAACATATCATCGGTTATTAAACATATCAGCCATACATTGGACGAATACAAGAACAATCAAGCAACATCAGATTCACTACAATGCAATACTACTAACCGAATACTGGGTGCACGTGTAGAAGACTTCGCAGATACAGAAGGGGGGGCTCCTGTTGCCGTGCATGATTTTGAGAGAGATAGGGTTTCTTGTTTTGAGTTTATTATTAATCAATATGATACGTAATGTGATACGTACCTTACATAATAAAGGTTTGGGTTTTTAATCCAATTGGGTTAGTTTTGGGCTTCAAGGGTTTGCTTATCCTATAGTTATGCATGGAAAACCCATACACATTAAATCAAAACATGTGGGCCGATATCCTATAGTTATGCATGGAAAAACCCATACATATTAAATCAAAATCCTATAAGAGCACAATCATCAATTACTAGTTAACATAGATATGGGATTACTAACCACTAATCTTGATCGAACAGGATGATGTAGCAAGGGGGTTACTTAACATTTTATTATAGTACCAAATAACACAAGTGGTCCGGTGGTCAAGAACTTGGGCCGAGATCAAGATTAGAATACACAAAATGTGTATATTGTGCAATCTCAACACATACTAGTTTACATATACCTAAAGGTTTAATGTTGGGCCGTGGAGGCCCAAATATTCATAAACAAGTGCAGCGGCCCAAATACATAAACATGTAACATGTAACATGTAACGTTTAACAAGGTTAACATATAACAAAGGTTCACACTTAACAAGGTTAACATGCGTTTAGGTTTAAGTTCAAGCTTAACGGAGTGATATTAGTTTAACGCACCAGAGAGGGATAACTAGAAGTTAAAATCACGAGATAAGACGTCACTAACCTAGAGAGTTCGGGTTGTCACAGTTAGACATGGTAATAATATGTTAGTTAATAATATTATCTATGTGACACCCTGCGAAAACGCTTAGCTTATTCAGTAACCGCATGCTAAATTTCGGGATGAAATTTCTTTCAACTTGGGGATAATGTGACAACCCGTGCGTTTCACATCGTGTTGTTTTCCGTTGCGTTTCACCGTATGTGTATTTGTAACTAATATAAGAATATATATTAATATAAAGTGTTTAAGTGTTTAAATATTTGGATTGCAATTTAATATGTATGTGTGTATAAAAGTTTAAGAGTTGTTATTATTATTAGAATTAAATCAGGCCGCACATTGGGTGCGACCGCACACATATATTCCAGCCGCACACCCCTCATAGTTGGGCCTGAAGTCTGATGAGCCTAGTCTTCATTGGACCGCACAATCAATTATATTGGGCTTCTCCCTATGTCGCACACCCCAGGAATTTGGACCGCATACACATATACACACATGTGTGCGACATCATTGATAGCTGGCTCCCACCAGCTAGTGTGCGGAATCTTTAGGTGGTGTATAAATACATATGATGTATAAAACCCTAGGAACTTTTTCCAATCATTTGGGATGGCTGCCTTCATCATTCTGCCAACATTCCCTCTCACTTACCCTAAACAAACATTCCATTTTCTTTCCCCATTTAAAGTTTTAAAGCAGTTTTATCCACACAAAGCTTTCTCTTTTCGCATCAAGATCCATCTTTTCCTTTCGAAGATTTCTTCTATTTTCTCATACTATCTTGTCCAAACAATTTCAGGTTAGTACCCATAATGGTTCGATGTTAATGTTAGTAAATGAAAGATGATGCCTTGATGATTATCTGGCTTGTAAGAGTGTGTATCTTCACTTGATTCTTTATTTAAAATGATATGAATGACATGTTTCTTTTGGTAGATGTTCTTCATTATATGATTCTTGTTGTGATAAGAAATGGGTGCTCACTAGACATTATTTTGGATAATTTCTTTGTATAAATATGAGATGGAAAGATTCATGATAAGGTGGAATGAAATAGAACTTGTATGATTGAAATGATGATAGGATTGCACAATATTCACAAATCGGTTAAATAATCATGTTTAGTGAATGTTAGGATTCATTGGATGTAATCCACTGTTTCATTAATAAATGGTTAAGGATGTTATGATGATAATGATGAATTGATCAAATGACTAGATGATAAGTGGCACATGAATCTGTTTGTTAGATTTTATGATTTTAAGATGAATGATTGAAAGTTATAAGCTTGATTGGTTGTTTGATTTGAAAACCGGAATGATGTAATTGTTGCTTGTTCTTGTCGTACACTCTCAAAATATACACCTTGAAATGCATGATGTACAAACACTGCACACTGTACACTCAGGGGTCATACACTCCTGAAGTGTACAACCCTTAGTGCATAGTGTACAAAGGAATATTGCCGGGTCGCACACTTAGAATGTACAACACAATCTGCACACTTTACACTCAAGAGATGCACACCGCACACATATGAACCGCACACTCATGTATTGTACTACTCTATCTGCACGTCGTACAAACAGTAGATGCAAGTCCGCACACCTATGGTCGCACATCCTGAAATGTAAACATCACAAATGCACGATGTAGAATACCCCTTATGCATAACCGCACACTTGTCAGTGGGCCGTACACTTATACTTGGGCCTTATCCTTAGTGGGCCACACACTTGTAGTGGGACGCACACTGAGGTAACCCGTGACATTATCAAATCCGCACACTGGCACTGTTTATCTCAGTGGTTTGTTGAACTGTTATGATGTACTACTTGTGAATGTATTCATGATTGGTAAAATACATGATAGGTTTTACTCGTGAACTACTTGTTAAATACGTGTAATACGTGATTACTTGTATACGGTCCTAATATTGGTAACCATAATAGGACGTGGTTGACCAAACTTGGGATAAATATTTGAAGGGGTATGGTCCCAAAAACCCTGTGCAAGCGCAGAGGACCATACCATAATTACACTCCAAATTCATCTCAAACAGACCTTGCGCAGCCGTGCAACGAGTCTAAGTAAGATTTGGAAATATCAGTCTTCAATAATCATGCGCCGAAGAAAGGAAAGGCAAATATTCAATTAAAAACAAAAGATAAGTATTGAACATATTCACGCGCATGAAATAAAGACTTGAACAAAAGGAATATTTTCTGTTATAACAGAATGGACACGTGGCAAATGATCAATGGTTTACAGCTGTAGATCTTCTAGAAGGCATTAAATGTTCATCGTGCACAACCTCATTCGGTTATAACCGAATGTGACGTGGCATTATCTGGAACCTTCATCTAAGTCACGATGATGGCAACAATTTACATGCAGATCTAGATCAAGCTACTTTCCACGTGGCATCTCCCCAACCGTTGATCAGAATCGCGATCCGTGTGCATGGATGGGGAGATAACTGTTAATGGAAAAGGATATTCCGTTATTTCCTCCGTGATGTTTTTGCTATAAATATGAGAATTCAGGTACACGTTCTTCATCCACTTTCACATACTTTCACTCTTACTACTTCATCTTCTTCTGGAGATCACTGTACTTATTATCACGCCGGAGGGTGGTCACGGAGAGAACCCTCATTTTCCCCGTGGCGAGGCTAACGACATTTCTGTTTTGCAGTGATTTCCGGCGAAGTAGTTCCCAACAGTTATCGGCAAGAGGGTGAACCATTTTATGCAGAAACCCTACCCCCAGATCTGACTGATTCCGGTCGTTTAGATCCGGTGTTTCTTCAATACTCTATCTATCAAGCAAATCAAAGGTGAGTTCACACTAACACTTAAAGCATGTATTCCCGGTGGTTTGGGAACCTAATATTTCGGGGGAACGGAATAGTAATTAGACCATACTCATAATTCATGTCTTAGCGTACTAAGCGAAACTCTACCATGAAAGTCCCTTTTCAATTTTACCGATTAATCGCGGGTTGGCGAACAAGATATTAGTTGATAGCGCTATTAGGTTTGAAAACCTCACGCTGTGCCTTGGAAGGATGAGAGTGAACTATTATACCTGGAATCTGGTCAATGATGGTAGACATTGACCTAGGGCAAAATCAACAATTATGTCAAAGTTTAGGTACTGCACAGTTTAGTAGCTTACATATAGGGTTGCTCCCCATGGCGTGTTCTATAACCTGGTAACTTTATAAATTGATGTTTTTGGGATAAAACGAGAAAACTTTTTTGAAAACCGTGAAATCGCCAACTTTATGTTGACATACTACTGCATGTTTGCAGGTCCGTAGATGCTGCGCTGGAGTCTGCTTAGAGGAGTGTGGTGGTCGTCTAGAATCTGTTATCGGGTTTCTATTTTGAAACTTATGTTTTAAACTATTAATGGATTTATGTACTTAATGCCTCCACTGGATATTTAAACTATGTTTTAGACTTAAATGTTATGTCACTAATCATATTGGTGATGGTTTTATTTTACTAATATTAAATTTCAATATGATTGGTGGCTTGATCCTGGGCAGTCACATTGAGGGTGTGATAGATTGGTATCAGATCCATCAGTTATAGTGAACTCGGTTTTAAAAAGAAAAGTATTTTTAAGAAAAAACCAGACTATAACATGTTTTATACTAATCGGTCCGCAACGACACTACACTCCAAGTGCAAGGCTTAGCGCTCTAAGACTACCAAACATAAGTATATGCATACCTACTACGTGCATAATGTATTAGGTGATATTATACTTAGTATTACATTATGTTGCTTGCTTAGTTCTATTCTAAGCGATGCTTGGAAGCTTACGTATCATAGTTAGACACCTTCCTATCTCATTTCTCTCAATCTTTCTGACGTTGTTCTCATTCTATGTTTTTGTGGATATGAAGAAAATGAGCGGACGCGGCCGAGGTAACGTGAACATGACTCGGGACCAGCTGACGATCCTGATCAACGCTCGGGTGGCTGAAGCAATGGCAGCTCACCCAGGAGGTACAACGACCAATCCAAGTCAATCTAGGATGTCTAGACCCAATCCTCCTGTTACCTTACCATTCTTAAACTCATTCGTTTCTTCACGACCGGTCAACCTGTACACACTCAACCCCCAGCCTGCACATTCAAGGCTTACATGGACTGCAAGCCTCACTCTTTTAATGGCACTGAGGGAGCTGTAGGCCTTCTACACTGGGTTGAAAAGATCGAATCAGTGTTCGAGATGTGTGAATGCCCTACCAACAATCGGGTAAAGTTTGCTACCGGTACTCTCGAAGGAAACGCGCTCTCCTTATGGAATGTGCAAGTTCAGATGCTCGGATTGGTGGGTGCCAATGCCACTCCCTGGAATGATTTTAAGGATCTAATCAAAGAAGAGTACTGTCACAGGGATGACATCCATAAGCTCGAGACGGAGTACTACGAGTTGAACATGGTTGGATCTGAAATCGAGGCGTACACCAAGAGGTCCAACGACTTGATGCCCTCTGCCCTAACATGTCGTAGCCTACCCACAAGAGGATTGAGCTTTATCTGAAGGGTCTATTTCACCCACTAGAAGTCTAAGTGTGAGGAATTTAGTCTAAGATAAATATTTACCTTTGCACACAACTTTCCACCATGAATTGGTTGGTGTCATGGCTAGGTTTAATATTATATATCTTTAGTACATAATAATAAATAATGGATTGGCAATGATAATTAAATTGCAAAACTAAATAAGTAAATAACAAAAACTAAAGGAGTTAGTACTTTTATATATTTTTAGTATGTAATTATAATTAATGAACTGGTAATAATGATCTAATTGTAAGACTAAATTAGTAAATGACAAAATTAAAAGAGTTAGTGTGATTAGAAGAGTTACTAGTTAGTAGCATGATTAAAGAGTTAGTATGGGTTAGTAATTGTTAATAGCATGATTAAAGAGTTAGTATGGGTTAGTAATGTTAGACATGGTAATAATATGTTAGTTAATGATATTATCTAGGTTAGGCATGAATAATAATAGTAAGTTAGATAATATAGTACTAATTAGCAATGGGTTAGTAATATAATGACCATGTTATAGAGGTAGGATAAATGTCATCCATTGTACCCCTTTGTTACACCAAGAATCATCAACTTAGATGATGATCTTGGTTGGTCATGTATAAAATATGGAGGATCGGTTTTCGACTCCGAAATGATTGCGTATAACACGTTCGACGTGCGGAATCCGTGAACGTGCGTGGACCGAACACAAAAGCGTACTAAATCTGTGATTCGATAAAAGATATGAAAAGTACAAAGTCACGTGAATCACCTAGAACACTTTCTCTCTCTAAGCATCAAGCTCTCTAAAGATCCAAATGAGAAAAAAGTTCCTAAAGCTAACCCTAAGGGTTCTATTTATAGGCCAATGGGCTTAATGAGAGATCTCATTAATTACAGAATTGCCACCTTGCCTTTTTCTACTTATTACAATATAAAGACTAGAATTAATTTGTTTCTGCTACGATCTGTCTTGACGGAGGCAATAGACATAAATGCACCAACAGACTCCCCCGTGGATATTGCCGCAGTTAATCTCGTAGCATCTTGTCTTTCTCTCTCTGAGTCTTCTTGAAGCTTTATCATCTTCAGCAACACAGACTCCTTCTTTCTCGAACAGAATCCCCGTGGATCTGTCTTCAGCTTCAGCTTCTCCCCTTCAGTAAACTCTTCCTTCAGGCTCCCCCTTTCGTTAAACTTCCATGCTTTTGGGATCGACACCTGGCTTTCCGAATACAAGCTCCTCCAGGATAGTTACCTGGCTCCTTGAAAGCACGTTCCCCCTTGCGTTGAACTCGTCTTCAGACTCCCCCTTAGACTCGGCTATCGGGATCGTAGTCTGGAACAATACCTGCAAACCTCAAACATTTATAAGTAAAAATGTTTTGAACATCCAGGATAGATGACCTGGCTCTTCTCAACATAAGCTAAAATATTTTGACAGTGAAAGTGTCTTCGATTGTCCAGGAATCGTGACCTGGCTCTCAAAAACTTTTAACTCAAGAACCTGGCTCTAAAATATAATAATATAAATATATCCAGTATTACTTGACTTCACTCCCCCTATCAAAATGCTTTATAGATTTAGCAGTATTAAAAATCCAACATCGAAATCTAGCTCTTTTCAACAAATTTTAACAATTTAAGCATCCAAATCCCTCACAGTTAATCATCCAAGTCCAAATTAATGACCTTGGAGACTTCACAAGCTGTTTTTGATTTTTGAGTAAAAACTTCAAGTTTCAAATTAATGAACTTGATTATTTTCAGAAACACGATCAACATACTTAGATTTTGAAACTCAGCATTCAGACATCAGTTGTCGAAAATAAAATGGAATCAAAATCTTTTTGTATTTTTATGAAACATAAAGCAGTAAAGAAATATTTACAGACAATATTTTTGTTTGAGTTCGCGTTAGAGGATCATATCAGTTTATGACAAATCACTAGCACCGTTGAGCTTTAAACACTTTAAGTTCTAAACGATTCACTTAGATTGTCAGTATACTGATCCACTTAAATTTTCACACAAAGTTTAATTGATTCCAGATACGGATTTAGTGTTTTAAGGACTTAAACTTATCCGCGTGTGTCACCTCAGAATATACTCCTGTATCAAAATTCCCTAGATTCAGTCTTACAGGTGAGTATACTAACTTGATATCTGTATTTTGGGTTTGTGCTAGACCTTGAGAGCTCAGGTATGAACTTCCGTTTAGTCAAAGAGATGAAGGCTCGACTTTAGGTGTGTTCCCTTTAGGGAATCTTTTCTTCAACTGCAATTGATTCATATCTTTCGATATTTTTCAATTTTTGTGCAGAGGGTAAGCTTTTTAAAGCGCGTAAAGTATTATACGAGGTCTAGGCCATTGCTTCCGCAATATCAGAAGACCAGGTATAATATCCCAGATATCAAACAGTATAAAGACCTAGTATCTCAGAAAGTCAATCTCTCAAACAAGATTTCGGGGGTTACCCATATATCTGAGAGATGTTCCCCATGAAATAAGTAAGTATTGATATTTAGGTTTATATCTCGAAAACAATCTACTAAGCATGTAAAAACCTACTGGCACATCATCGGTGAGATTGTTTATCACATTTTAACTTTCCGTTTCTTTAGCGTACCGTGATTGTCTACGGATGTACTATCATTTCCTCTTTTTACACAAAAACTCATTTTGGAATTTTATCATGTTTTGGGCTTTTTCAAAATTTCAAATGTTTTTGGATTTTCTGACCAATTTCTTACTCCCCCTAAAATTCAAAACCATTTAAGAAAATTTGATAACCGATGCTGACAGCTTTATCTCGCCATCCATTTTCTGCTTTTCGTGCTCTGTTTTGCAGAAAATATAACATGTAAAGCAATAATTACCCCCATGATTTACAACACATTGATATTTTACAGTTTGAAAACCGTTTTTAAATCTTGTGAAAGTAATCATGTTTGTTCAGCCATGAGGGTTTCGGCGTATTCAATCAGCATATTTTTGAATTTTTACTAAATTTAAAAACAAACATATTTTTAATTTTTCAAAATTTTTACAAGATAAAAACATATTTTTGGTTTTTAATTTTTTTAATTTTTAGGGATTTTGAAATATGGTTTATTTATGTCCAGAAATCAAACAAACTCCCTGTTCAACAGTCGCAGGGACCAGCAGCCTTCTCCTCTCCTTGTGCCAGCCTGCTCCGATTTCCATTCTCACAGTCTTCAATTTTCTTGAGCACCTGCACATTCAACTATTGAATTATTTGAACAATTTAGACCAGGTCTGTTTGACCTTAGGCATTTCAACACAAAATGCATCATTTAACTTCGAAAAATCTTTGTCATTTTGTACAAAGACTTTGTCAATTTTGACTTCAACTTTTTCATCATTTACCGAAGCGATTTGTTTCTTAACAGACCATGTTTGACCTTTTGGAGTACCTCTTTTGTAAAAATGTGAATCTTTTTGAACATTTTGATTCTGAACAACAATTTATTTCCAAAACTGTTGTGGTTTTGTTGCATCGATATTTGTTCTCCAACTATGTGTTGTTCTAAATCTGGGTGTGTGAGAATTCCAGGTCTGTCTAGAATCAAGCCTGTTCGAGTTTGATTTCCAAGTTTGATTCGAAGCAAACTTGTTTGTATTGAACCTCCAAGTTTATTTTGAATCAAATCTGGTTGACTTTTGTTTCACATCCTCAGATTTCTGTTTCTCAACATCATCAGATTTCTTTTTCGTTTCAACACCAACAGGTTTTAGATTTGGACACTTGCGAGCAAGATGTCCAATTTGATCACATTTGTAACATGTTCTCTTTGACACATCTTTGACCTGTTGTTGTTTTTTCTGAGCATAGAACTCTGCATTAGACTGTCGTCTAAATTGGAGTTCTTTCTCTTCTTTAAAACTTGTTCCGTGAACAAAATTCATCTTTTGCTGATAATTTGGAGTTTCATTTCTTTTCCAAAATTGTTTCTTTTTATAACCCAACCCAGCCTTCATGTTTTTCTTTTTGAAACCAGGTTTGTTATAAAAAGTTTTGTGACCTTTTCCAGCAAACTTTGGAATTTCAGATTTTCAATTTCAACCATTTTGAAAACTTTATCAATCTTTTCTGAAATCACATTCTGAATCGGGAATACAATATCTAAGAATAATATGTCTGATCCAATCATGGTATAAACCAATCCTTTTGAATCATCATTCAAATTTTTTTCAGATTTTGAGTTTTTCAGATATTCTTCATGAAAACTACCTTCATTTTCATCCTGTGATTCAGATTTACCTGTTACAACCGACTCTTCTTTCAACACACTTTCAACGACCTTACCTACCACCTCTGAATCACTTGAATCATCCAATTTGGAATAGGTTACGTCAATGTTATCTTGCAATTGATCGACCATGTTGAAAGCTTTTTCGACTTTCTCATCATCATAAAATGCAAACTTTTCCGGTGGAGGAACTTGATGATACTCAGAACCAATACCCTTTTTGTTTTTCTCAGAATCATCATCACCCAGTTTTATGTTGAAAATTCTTTCAAGCACATATGATGACGCATGATAACTTTTTAACTTGTTGTTATCTTGTTCTAAATCGGCTATTTGACGCTTCAACTTAGCAACATCCTCAATATAAGAATTAACAACTTGTTGCTTTATTGAATACTTTCTCTTTAGCATATCAGTTGTTTCAGAACAATATCTCAATCTAGATTGAACAAGTTTCATTTGACTCTTCACATCTTCATATGATTGTTTTGTAATGTGGTAAGCCAATTTTATTGAATCATACTCCTTTTTCATTTCCTGACATGCATTTTCTTTTTGAACACAACCTTCTGTCATTTTCGAAACCTTATCTTTCAAAATTTCATTTTCTTTTTCTAAACTCTTGCACTTTTGTGTTAGTTTTTCATCATTTTCTTTTAAAACTTTTTCATTTTCTAACATTTCTTTGCATTTATTTTTGAAAACTTCTTCGATTTTATTAAATTCTAGATTTCTTGTTCTGAATTTTTCATCTTTTTCAGTACAAGCACTGCACGTTTCCATGCATTTCTTGCACTGTTCAATTGTTTCATTTAAGCTTTCAGAATCAGATTTTACCTTAGTGATTAGCACCTCGGCTTTCTCTGCTATTTCTGTCTGATCAGCATCTTTCTTTTTCTCATCACCAGCATCAACATCATCACCAACATACAAAATCTTAGTCTCTTCAACCAAGTTTTTTATCTTCACTTCTTCTTCTTCTTCTTCTTCTTCTTCTTCTTCTTCTTCTTCTTTCTTCTTTATCTCTTCTTTAACCTGTTGTTCTTCAGTAACAGCTTCTTTTTCAATAACTTTTTCTTTTACCTTCTATTCCTCAGCTACCTTCTTCAAATCAGTTACCAACTCATCAACATTCTTCTTCATCCCTCTTTTTCAAACTCGCAGTCATCACGTCATGAATTATTTTGTCCAGCCTTTTCAAATAAGTTTTATCTTTTACGTTTGAGTAATATTCGCCGGACAGAGGAATTACTGCAAGAACATCATCAAAAACAATTTCCTTTCGATGAACGACAAGATCATCATTTTTGTTGATATAGCAATCTCTTTTCTTGTCGTATCTCCCGTAGTACTTCGCTTCCTCATATTCTTCATGCATTTTCTCAATTCGACAACCTGCAAAGAATCTTTCTCTTTCAGTCTTTTCCTTTAGAATTTCTTCTCTACTTCTCTCCTTTATATCAGCAACACAAGCACGATGTTTGCTCTTTGAAACAATTTTGCCATGAGCCGTGAGACGGTCATTAACAAGATCATCTTCTAGAAGAAAGTCGCTCCAATCAAATCCTTCGTCATCTTGAATGACTGCACATGCTCTTGACTTTTCTTTTGTGTTGTTTTCAATCTGCTTCAAAGTTGGTAGCTCTTCTTTACTTCGGTGATATATTGCTTTCTGATAATAATCATCTTTGAACGGATTTTCATTTCCATCAACTGCAGAATTGGTGCATTCTCTCTTGAAATAACCCTTCTGCTTACACTTGATGCATGTCACTTTAGACTTGTCAAATCCCAGCTTCGTTGATGGACCATCGATTGACTGCTTACCAGTAATCTCCATGTATCTCTAAGCTCTGCGGATGCAACTTGCTAGACACCAGCGTATGTCAATGAGTTCCATCTCTTCCGGATCGATCTGGTCGTAGTCTTCTTTGGTTAATTCAGAATTTCCGATTTTACCAGCTACCAAACCTTCATATGATTCCATAATAGATGCGAGGAAGGTAATTTGCTGCTTAGCATATTTGATTCTCATTGCAGGAGAATTCTTTAACTTTAGAGCAATGTTGCAAAGAACTTCTTCTGACTTCAGGATTTGCTTTTACAGAAGATGAATGATATCCTGTGTTGTAGCTTGATGAGCTTTCCTGTGAATCCTTCGTCTTTTCAACACTAAATGCTGTCTTTGGTAATTCACCAGCTGTCACTGAAGGTATGCTACCTTTGTAATAAAGACCAACATTCTGTTGATGTGAATAACTGTTCATCTTGCTTTGTTTCTGCAATTCAAGCTCATGAGTTTCAATCTTTTCAATCAATACATCGAGAGTGATTGTGTCATATAACACATCGTTTTTCAAAATAAAAACAAACGTTTGCCACTGATCAGCTTGTGGTAACGCTTCAATTATTTTGTCAATCACTTCTTCTCTTGTTTTCACAATCCCAAATCTGTCTAACTCAATTTTTAAATGACAAAAACGTTCAATCATTTGCCTCACTGTCTCTCCCTTTAAACTATCAAACAAATCAAACTCCTTTTTTAGTAAAGCAATTTTATTCTTTTTAATTTGTTTGCCACCCTCAGCTTTAACCCTTAACGCTTCCCAAACCGATTTTGATGACCCATCATGATTTAACAATGAAAATATATCATCTCGGATAGATTGTTGAATTAATGCTATCATCTTCTGCTCATATGAGCCCCGCTTGCGGTCTGCTCATATAATGTAATATATGTGTGGGCGCTCGGGGGGGCAAAAGCAAAAGTGCACTAATTTTTAACGTTATTTTACTAATTTCGTGAAAATAACGTTAAAAAGAGGGGATCGTTAATCAGGCATCATGTGGTGGCGTTGATAGCCGAAAGACAAGGGGGTACATGCACCAATTGGCGTTTGTCTCAATTGCTGAGTGTTATGTGCCTTATGTCCAAGGCTTGATGCAAAACCACAATCGAGCCGGGGGTCTCATTGGAAGCAGCCTCTCTATTCCTACGGGGTAAAGGTAAGGCTGTCTACATCCCACCCTCCTCAGACCCTACCTTAGCTTTGCTATAGGTGGGATATACTGAGTACGATGATGATGATGATCTTCTGCTCATATGAGAATTTCTGTTTGTCTTCATCGGAAAGATCATTGAGATGTATCTCTTCATGCTTGTCATTGATCGGTCGACTGTATCCAAACTCTAAGCAGAACCAGCTCTCGTGAGCATATGCCTTGGTCCAGTTCAAAAATCTCTCTTTCCACCATGTATAATCTTCTATATTCTCAAGTTTAGGTGGTTTTGAATAAGTCCCATAGAAGTTATCATGTTTAATGTTATCATTGATTGCTTTTGTTATTGTTTTTGGTGTAACAGTTTGAGTTTCCGTAGATTCTGATGTGAACGCTTTGTAAAACATGTTGTAGAATTCTTCTGCCATGACGTTTCTCGTTTATCACCTCGAATCAACTCACCTAGAACACGCAAACAAACAAACACGATCAGTAAAAAAATTATCAAACACCTGGATTGGACGGGTATCCGATCGAGTGAGGTAAATGAAAGTCAACAATAACAAAGATCAGGTGGCAGTGGATCGGATGGTGATCCGATCGAGTGACGATTCGACTTTTGACAATGAACTTTGGATCGGGTGGTGATCCGATCGAGCGACGATCGGATACTTGATAATGAGCTTTGGATCGGGTGGTGATCCGATCGAGTGACTATGCTCCTTGGATCAGGTAGCTACTCGATCGAGTGACAATGAGCATTGGATCGGGTGGCTACTCGATCGAGTAACAATGTGCCTTGGATCGGGTGGCTACTCGATCGAGTGACAATGTGCCTTGGATCGGGTGGCTACTCGATCGAGCAAGTATCCGATACTTTGAAAATCACCTGAATTACAAACGAATGAAATGATTAGGATCGGGTGGCAATTCGTTCGGATTGCCACTTGATTCTTTGCACTTTAAAACCTTGAACAAACAATATACTAAGGATCGGATGGTGATCCGATCGAGTGAGTCAACAAAGTCAAACTATTTAATGAATTGCAACGGATCGGGTGGTGATCGATTGGGTTGCAATCCGATGCTTGAAACTTATGTTTTAACAACACAATGTACAACGGATCGGGTGGTCATCCGATCGGATTGCCATCCTATCGGTGAACATCACTAAGAACAATGACGAACATCTTTAGTAAATCAGACAAAAAAATCTTAATATCTCTCAAAATACTTAGAGTTTTGATCTGAAATTTTGTAGGCTTATAGATCAATGATTTTCGCACATAATACCCAAAAATCAGCCAATTTTAACCATAAAAGCCATGTTAATTTTGCAATTTTCGGACAGAAAGTGTAGAAGATAGAAAAATTAAGAAATTTGACAAATCTGGATGAATTTTAGATCTGAATCTGATGGAATCCTGTACGAATCTGTGTGATAGATCAGTGCAATCGAGCTCCTACTCTGATACCACTTGTAGGATCGGTTTTCGACTCCGAAACGATTGCGTATAACACATTCGACATGCGGAATCCATGAACGTGTGTGGACCGAACACAAAAGCGTACTAAATATGTGATTCGATAAAAGATATGAAAAGTACAAAGTCACGTGAATCACCTAGAACACTTTCTCTCTCTCTACTTTCTCTCTCTAAGCATCAAGCTCTCCAAAGATCCAAATGAGCAAAAAGTTCCTAAAGCTAACCCTAAGGGTTCTATTTATAGGCCAAGGGGCTTATTGAGAGATCTCATTAATTACAGAATTGCCACCTTGCCTTTTCCTACTTATTACAATATAAAGACTAGAATTAATCTGTTTCTGCTACGATCTGTCTTGACGGAGGCGATAGACATAAATGCACCAATAAAATATAAATGACATACAATAATGAAAGGTTGAAAGTTATAAAATAAAACCCAAGATTGGTCCTTATTTTGGTGATGCACCATCTTTGTTTACCATGGTAAACATTTGGTGACATTCTATTAGGATTTCTCTAATATGGGGAAGTTTGAAAACACAAAGAAAAACAAGAAGAAGAGAAGAAGGTGAAAGGAGATGGAACTCACTTTCAAGAGGAAGGAAAAATTCTTTGAGAAATGGCAAAGAAAAGTGGTGGAATAGGTGTGGTATTTATATGTGAGAGATTAGGGTTTAAGGTGGTGAAAGAAATATGGAAAGTTGAAAATTGGCCAATTTATATATTTTTTGGCCCTAATGTTATGGGCTTGTTTGTTTTATGCATTTCCTTTTTGTTATTTGTATAAATTTGAGTTTCCAACATAATTTATAAACATAGTATGACACAATAGTTGATTGATTGGGTCTCAAATATCGAATTTACACAACATAAGTCGATTTTCGAATGATTTAGACGTGTCTTGATGATTATATGAATATACCTATGTTTGATTGAACAATTATTTAGAGAAAAAAATATATAAAAATAAAATGAATTCCATTATGTTCATAAGTCTTTAGATTACAATGGTTGAATACGAAAAACACGGAAACGAATAATACAATAATTGCGGAATATTATAGTCTCCCTTACTTTAGGAAATTTTGTCCCGAAATTTGTTTAAGGGTTGACTTTTAGGAAGGAAATAAGAGGTGGTATTTTAGTGATTGGATACAAGTAATAACTAGTTAAAATATTTAAATAAGAGGAAGATTGTCGTTTAGTTACTATGAAGTAATGCATGTATAAGCGTACGAATTGGAAACAAGTGAAATATAACATGCAAATCAGGCTAACAAATGTTTTGGCTAAATTGATGATTTATAGGGGCGTGAAATAATAAGATTATTTGGTTAGTTAAGTAAGTCGATGTAAATAAACAATTTGAGGGGAATGATATGTGAGGTTGTAAAAGCAATTCGTTTGTCTAAAATGGATTGAGATATTATACATACGTAGGAGGAAAAAAGGTTGTAAAACTGATAGGTGTGTGTATAGGCGATGCTATTGTGATCAAATTTAGGTAACTTGATAAATAGGCAACCAAAAAGGAGTGATTAGGTAACCCGACTTAAGAAATAATTTAGTGGGCATTATTTGAAAGACTAAGTGATTTAACCGTATAAAATAAGATAGTTTAAAATTATGAGAAAGGGTTCTATCTGTTTAGGATGAGTTGGTAAAAATTACAATTGTAAGAGAAGGTTTTATTGGTTTAAAAACAAGTGGTACCCATTTATAATTGTACGAAATAAAATGTTATTGGTTTAAAATGAGATGGTAAAAAAATTATAATTATAGGGAGAGATTTTTATCAGGCAAATAGGTTGATTAGTTGGAGTTTAGGTATGAAAAAAACAAGGAGAAAGAAATTTTAAAATATTTCTGAACTAAGTTGAGTTTGTGAGAATGAGTACTTAAAAATAGATAATTAGGCTGAAAGTTCATTAGATAAGGTTTAAATGAAATTTTAATCAAATAGTTGGAAACAAATTCTAGCATAAAGATAACTGACTACACGTTTTGAAAGTTGTTAATTGGGTAGCTATGTGTATAATTAAATAAATGGTCGAAGATAGTTAATCGATTCCCGTCGGTAAGAAAATGTTACGGTTTAAATGGGTGTGTAGATATGGTTTAGTCAACAATGATTTACCAAACGCCTGAGACAAAAATAATGAGCGTGTTAGACCAAAAAGGAAAAATAGACCGTTGAAGAATGTTGAAGATGATTGTAGCCACAAACGGATAATGGATTCAAGGGTGAGGTTTTGTTATTGGAAAACTGTCGCAACCCCCGTCCCCTATCTGTCACGGGAACGGGCGGCCACGAGACCAGTTTCGGTGGTATCGGTGTTTATAATTTTGGCAGCGGAAATTACATCAGGACCGTAGTTAGGAAATATTTTATCAGAGTAAATACCATACTTTATATAAATATATTGGGATAAAACCCAAGTTTCATTACAAACTGTTTTATAGGGATAAACCCCATTTTATTGAAATAAAACATCTTCTTTTATTTAGGTAACTTTTATAGCCACTTTTTCCAAGCCTTTAGTGCTGTCCAGCTGTCTTCTAGTTGGCTTTCACATTTTCTTACCTGAAACACGTTTAAAAACATTTTTATCAGTGGGAAATACTGGTGAGTGAATCCCAGTTTAATCAAGAAGAGTTTTATCTTTTAACAGTATTGAGAGCTATTACAATGTTTATTTCTACACAATTACTCATTCAGTATTGTCAATCTTGACTGGTGGGTCATATTACACATTGGCTAACTCTTTGTCCAATGGTAACGTGTTCCACATTTTGTATACAAAACCCCAACATACCGGCAGTAATTGAAGAACTACAAAGACTCAATCACTGCTCAATCGCATTGTAAAATATTTAAGGTTTTGTAAAAATAGTTTACAAAAAGGAGATTACTCACATTGCTGTCTTAGGGTTTCCTTTAAGGGTTTCCTGGTGATTATCTATTAATTACACAAATGTACATGTGTTAGTATAATAACCCAATATTTACATTAGTAATACCCTCCCCGAGATGGTATTCCAATGACTACGTCGGGCAGAACTACGACAGCCATTACGGAACCCTGGATCAATCGGGAAGCGTATCTAATACGTAACCAGGGTTATAATACTTACAACGAGTGTAACACCTGTGCCTCCACGGCCATCAAACAAATACCGAACCAATGAAATATTGTATTTCATACTTGGGATTTGTAAAAATATGTGTATCATTTGCACATATCAATTCTTGTTCAATTCCAAACTCTAAATCGCTTTCTGGAAGGTTATACGCGCACCGATGCGTAAATATAACCAATTTAATGCAACAAACACTCCGGAATAGTGACATAGGCTTAACATACCTTAAATAACCTTTACATAACTTAGATATAAGTTTTGGAAGGTTTGGTGGGGTGAAATCAAAGTTTAATCGCTTACAGGGACTAAAGTTGACAAACTGCGAAAGTATGCCAATTTGAACTGTGACAGACCTTCCGGAACATGACCATAAGTTAAACATACCATAAATATCCTTTACATAGCTTAGAAATAGGCTTTGAGGTGTTCGGTATGCTAAAATAAACTTTTGTGTCATTCAGGGACTAAAAGTGTCAAAAAGTGCACAAGCTTGCATTTTCGCGCATAACTTACGTTCTGAATACATCCGGACATCCAAAAATTTATGTAAGCACTAAAATATTTTATTTTAGTGTTCGCCATAAGAAAAATCCATTCGTCGCGTCATTTGGATCGTTTTTCGCGCTTATGCGCATTCCGTCGTAATTAAGCGAACATCGCGTTCGTACGACCAAACGAACCATCATCCGGCATATTTTTGAGTATGTTTTGAGTTCCCTATACTTTAACTTCATTTTAGAGCCTTGAAATGAGGTTAACGGGGTTCAAACGCATCGAAAAAGGCCTTAAACACGTGCAGGGACCATAGCTGCCAATTTTGAAACTTTCTGATTCAGGGGGGGTGCTAGCGTAGCGCGAGGCCTATGGGGCTACCCGTCGCGCTACGCGACTGCCTATTCTGGGCAGAAAACATGCATTAACATCAGTTTTTCGCATTCGGGACCAGATTCGATGTATTAGCCGTTGTTTAATTCACAACCACACATTCTAAACTTGCTTAGTCAGCGGATAAGGATGGAACTTAGGCACCATAACCTTGCAACACATGTATGGATGGAATTTAAGCACCTAAGCACCATAACTTTGCAACACATGTATGGATGGAATTTAAGCACCTAAGCACCATAACTTTGCAACACATGTACGGATGGGATTAAGGCACGTTTTCCATGAAACGATCTTAACGGTTCGGGTATTCCTATAAATACCCCATACCCCCCATTGCTAAAATCACTAGAATTCTGATTTGAGAACCTCTAAGTTGAAACCATTGTTTCATACCTGAGATTCTTGAATCGGGATTAGCATTCGGGGACCCTTCGTAAGTATTCTTTCGTTCTTTTCCTTATTTTACTGCTTTTCGAGTCAGAAAGTCAAACTTTGTTTGACTTTCAGCGTTGACCAGTAATGGTCAATGCGAAGTTCGTTTGAACTTCGCAACGTGATTGTAATCACGATGGTTATAGTCCCTTGGGACTATGCCCACTGATTACCACGTTGTCAAGGGTCGTAGGGTAGGCGATCTAATAAATCGCCTATACCTTCGAACTCGACCCATTTGGTCGATCATTAGGATCCGACCAAACACATTAGGTGACCATAGTAGGTAGGGAATAACCTTCCGAGGTTATACCCTATGGTCACATCGTTTAAGTAGTTGTATGATAGGTAGTTTATATGCCTTAGGTAAATTACCAGAATACCCTTTTCATGTATAATTGGTAATTAAGCATATGTAACCTAAACTTTTGTCACATAACTGATTATGTAACATGTTTAGGCATATAACACTTGTCATAGGACTAGTTAGGCGGTCCGAACGCGTTTCACGCGAACGACGCGTTAAAGTAACATAAGCTACCTAAACGGGTCGTAATGGGTCGTAAACAATTATGTTAGGTTTCAATTAGTATGTAGGCTTTGTTAAACCAAATGACACGAGTCTCTACACTCGTTTGGTTTACAAACCCTAATGCTACCCGATCTTCCGATTTAGGTCCGGTTTATTAATGTAGTTACCTATAGTAGGTGCCGTTTGATTCCGTGATCTCTAGCTTTGCTTGGTGGTTATCCTAGGACTTCTGAGCAATCTCAAGTGAGTACATAGACCCCTCTTTTACTGTTTTCCAAACTGTTTTGGGGTGGAACACATGTGCCTACTTGTTACTTTCAAGCTTTCCTGTTTTCACATCATATACATGCTATGTTCGTTAGTACATTATAGTACATGATTTCATTTCATCTTATGCTAGGTGTGCCCATTGTGTGCATTACTTAGTACATTGTTTTACATGACATTTCCTGCTAGGTGTGCCCATTGTGTGCATTACTTAGTACATTGTTTTACATGACATTTCCTGCTAGGTGTGCCCATTGTGTGCATTACTTAGTACATCATTTTACATGACATTTCACGCTATGTATGTTCATTTGATTACATACTTAGTGCATTGTTTTCACATGTTTACATTTTGGTATGACATTTGGTTTGTTTAAACTATACTATACATTCATTAACACCGATCATGCCGTTCGTTAGTAGGTAGTGGTACCATAGGACTTGACAAATCCCGTTCCGGACATCCCAGGGAAAGGGGATGAAAGGAATGACCGAATCCGAATACATATTCTCTTGATAACTCACTTTTACATAGTTATCCGTCTGTCTCAAGGCTTGGATGTATGAATTTTCACAACACCGCATAAATGTTCATATTCAGTATAGCATGCATATATCTTACAAAACATAACTTTGATTTAAACCAAGTTTTACTTCAATACTTTGTTTTGTACATTTTTACTTATGGTTTAAGTAGTCTAAATTTTACTTACCATACATATCATTTTGGTTATACATTACTTGACTACTTTTGGACTATAGACATTTGACATGGATATTTGACATAGACATTTGACATGGATATTTGACATAGACATTTGACATGGATATTTGACATAGACATTTGACATGGATAATTGACATAGACATTTTGACATGATTTACATCTTGACATGAACATTTTACATTGTTTGGTTTGGTTTGATTAAGTGATTAAGTAACGATGCGTGTGTAATATGATACAAGCATGGTGGATACGCCGCTGGTACTTCCTATATATAAGTGTTTGTATGGTATTACATGTCGTAACGTTATTTGAATCATTTCAGTTTGAGACATAGAACATTTCATACAAATAACATACTTTTCACAAGACATTGATTTATAAACAACTTATCTTATGCAAACATATTTTACTTGGTTATTCATTTAACCTTACATTTATTTATACTTATCATCTGATCTTATCGTTTTTCAAATGATTTAAAAGACAAAGCAAATAACAAGGTTCATGACTAAACATTTTCTCAAACATAAGTCATGAATCTTATTTTCACAAAACCTATGTATCTCACAGGCATTTTTATGCTGACGTACCTATTTTCACATGTGTTTTTTCAGGAACTGTTGCATAAGATGATCAAGATACACATAGACAGACTTGGGCTTTAGTGACAATAAAAGATGCAAGACTAGTTAATTATGTTGTATTTCCTTGTTTAATTAAGACATTGTAACACTTTTAATCAATAAAACGAAACTTTAACTTCCATGGTTGTGAAACATTAATTCTGTTACAACACTCCCCGATGTTTCCGCCACGTTTTGTATGTTCTACGTGGTCGGGGTGTGACAACGGGGCAGAACTTCGTTAATTAGGGGGGTATTATGCCCGAAAATTATCTTTGCTATTCAGAATATTGAGAGAGATCGAGAAATGAACGAATTGAAACTGAAGGCTAATGCCCCTTATTTATAGGTGACCTTTCGACTTCCCTCGCGGGCCGCGAAGGACGTAGCCAAGGGCTACGCAGCCCGCGATATAGGGTCCGTAGGCCCTAGCCTTGATTTGTCACCGGTCTAGCTTCGCCACGTGTCGACACGTGGTAGCTTCCGGGTGTCGCCTCGTAGCCGGTCTGTCGCGCCCCGCGTAGAAGGTAGCCAAGGGCTACGCGCCTCGCGAGAGACCACTAAATCTTGTTTTTAGTTAATTTTAATAAAAATAAAGGTATTCGGGCCCTGTTTTCGAATACGGGGTGTATTTTAGGATGTATTAGAATATTTTAAAATATATTAGGGTGTCGGAAAAATTTAGGAAGGTTGTTATAAAAACCTATTATTAAAATGGTAATATATATAAAATGTACTTCTTAGGTTGAGCAAGGTTTGAGTATTGAGTAAAACCTCAATGCTTGGTTATGATGGAACGTAGTATAGGAGGTCATAAGATAAAAGGAAAAACGTCGTGTTACCTAGAATACTTGTGACGTAAAACAGAAGGGATAGAATCATGAAATGAGAAGTTTTGTTCGATTGATAATATTGTTTAGTAAAAGTAGGGTCCAAATAACATCAAACTTCACATGGCATGTTTTACGTTACTTTTGTTAACATGGTAGGAACACTTATATATTGGAAGTACCAACGTGTGTATATGTGTTTGTATTCAAGTATGTATAAGGACAACATTTATAAAAACTAATCGTGTAATGTCAAATGTATAAGTTCGAGGATGAGTAGTGATAAGTATATGTAGGACTATCATGTATTGTCAAATGTATGAGTTTAAGTATGGATTATAAACATGTGTAAAACTAACATGCAATGACGAATGTATAAGCTCAAGTATGTGTAATAATAATCATATGTAAGACTAATATGTAATGTTTGAATGCATCGAATGTCGTGATCATAAAAAGTTTGGAATAAAGTAGGGTGAAGTTGGAGAAACGGTTGGAAGACATCTAAAAGATTAAAACAAGGGAAAGGATGAGACTTGATCATAATGTTTTTGAAAATTAGTTTGTTTCATATGATGCATCACATAGCACGTAAATGTTTCACATAGTTCACATAGCATAACAAGAGTTCACATTGTATAACAAATAATGAAGAAAGCATTGTAAATTTAATTTGTTCACGGGAGATTATTATTGTTTTAGATTGCGAGGATAGTGTGATTAGTGTCTCCAACGTTGAAATGAAATAACGTATCCAATGTAAAAACATTAAAATTGATGCGACATAAAAGGGAGTTAACGTAAAAATTGGATTGTCACTGAACGTAACTAAGACTATTCCAAAGTAAATCGAAGTCCTTCTGAGTTAGGGATACGTGCTTTGGCCTAATAGACAAATACTCTCATCGAGAAGCGATTAACGATATTTGTCCTTCCAGTTACTACACGTCCCTAGTCGATTGGGAAATCGAAATTTTGGCGAGATTTAAAATCGAAGAGCGGGACTGATTATCAAGATGCGGGTTTCACCCCTAACTTGGTAACATCGTATCCTAGTGTGGTTGGTACTTATCGAACGATAATGGTCCACTAGAATATGAAATGGAAATTTCCATCAAGGTATTGAGGTGCTTAAGATATAACATATAAATTACATCATGTATTCCTGCCATTTCCTTTGGAAGTTGTAGCTGATAGGCTACATGTCCTATTCTTCTAATAATCTCAAAAGGTCCAACGTACCTGGGACTTAGCTTTCCCCTTTTGATGAATCTTACCACTCATTTCCAAGGAGAGACTTTCAATAACACTTTATCTCCTACCTGAAATTCCAATGGCTTTCGTCTATTATCGGCATAACTCTTTTGTCGATCACGTGCTGCTTTCAGTCGTTCATTGACTTGAATGATCTTGTCTGTTGTTTCTTGTACTATCTCAGGTCCAGATAGTTGCTTTTCTCTAATTTCTGCCCAACAGACTGGCGTTTGGCACTTTCGTCCATAAAGTGCTTCGAATGGTGCAACATTGATACTTGTGTGATAACTGTTATTATAAGAAAATTCTATTAACGGTAAGTGATCGTCCCAATTACCTCCGAAATCAATTACACAAGCTCTAAGCATGTCCTCCATTGTCTGAATTGTCCTTCACTTTGTCCGTCCGTTTGAGGATGATAAGCGGTGCTTCGATTCCACTTGGTCCCCATTGCTTTTTGGAAACTTGTCCAAAAATGAGAGGTAAAACGACTGTCTCTGTCAGAAACAATTGATAGAGGAATTCTATGTAATGAAACTATTTCATTTACATATAATTTAGCTAATTGTTCCATACTGAAAGTTTCCTTCATTGGTAGGAAATGAGTTGACTTGGTTAACCTATCTACAATCACCCAGATTGTATCATTACCTTTTCTTTTTTTGGGTAATTTAGTAACAAAATCCATTGTTATCAATTCCCATTTCCATACAGGCATTTCTAACTGTTGCAACAAACTTGAGGGTTTCTAATGTTCAGCTTTGACTTGTGAACAGGTTAAACACTTTGCAACATATGCTGCTATATCCTTTTTCATTCCTATCCACCAAAAATTCTTTCTTAAGTCCTGATACATCTTATCACTTCCAGGATGCATCGTATACTTAGACTTATGGGCTTCTTCCAATATACGGTGGCGTAGGTTTCCTAATTTAGGTATCCATATTCTTTTCTTATGGAATCTCCAAATTCCATCTGTTCCTTGTTCTAGTTCTTTAATCATTCCTTTCAATTTTTTAGTATCATCCTTGATTACTGATTCTTGTGCCTTTCTAATCTGCTCATTTAAATCTACTTGCAGATTTAGGTTGAGTGAACGTACTCTTTTTGGTTTTTCATGATATTTTTGACTTAAAGCATCAGCTACCACATTTGCCTTTCCTGCATGGTACTGGATATTACAATCATAATCACTAAGTATCTCCATCCAGCGTCTTTGTCTCATATTCAATTCCTTTTGCCCGAAAACATACCTTAGACTCTTATGGTCGGTGAAAATGGTAAACTTACTACCGTAAAGGTAATGTCTCCAAATTTTAAGGGCAAAAATTATAGCTACTAATTCTAAATCATGGGTTGAATATTCTCTTCATGATTTTTAAGTTGTCTAGAGGCGTAAGCTATAAACTTTTTACGTTGCATTAATACACATCCATAGCCTAACTTAGAAGCATCACAATAGACTATAAAGTCTTCAGATCCTTCTGGTAACGCTAGTATGGGTGCATTGGTTAGTCTTTACTTAAGAATTCTAAGGGCTTCTTCTTGTTTTGATCCCCATTCAAACTTAACAGATTTACAGGTTAGCTTAGTTAAGCGAATGGTTATTCTAGAAAAATCTCGAATAAATCTTCTATAATAACCGGCCAATCCTAAGAAACTTCTAACCTCGGTTGGTGACTCAGGGGTTTTCCACTTGGTAATCGCCTCGATCTTGGTGGGATCTATATGAATTCCTTCATGATTGACTAAATGTCCAAGAAATTGTACCTGTTCTAACCAAAACTCGCACTTTGAAAACTTTGCATAAAGCTTTTCTTTTCTTAATAAACTTAGAAGTGCGTGCAGATGCGCTGCATGTTCCTCTTTGTTATTAGAATAAATAAGAATATCATCTATAAAGACAATTGTGAACTTATCCAAATATGGCTTACATATTCGATTCATCATGTCCATAAATGCAGCTGGGGCATTGGTTAAACCAAACGGCATGACAGTAAATTCATAATGGCCATACCTGGTTCTAAAAGCGGTCTTAGGAATGTCCTCTTCTGTACCTTCAATTGATGATATCCTGATCGTAAATCGATTTTAGAGAAAAATCGTGCTCCTTGCAACTGGTCGAACAGATCATCGATTCTCGGTAACGGATACCGATTCTTAATCTTGACCTTGTTCAATTCACGGTAGTCAATGCATATACGCATTGATCCGTCCTTTATTTTAACGAATAAGATCGGTGCTCCCCATGGTGATGAGCTTGGCTGTATGAATCCTTTTTCCAACAATTCATCTAACTGTTTCTTCTGTTCCTGCATTTCTGCGGGTGCCAAACGATAAGGTGCTTTGGCAATTGGTGCGGTTCCTGGTAGCAAATGGATTCTGAATTCAATTTCTCTGTCTGGAGGTTGTCCTGGTAACTCTTCTGGAAATACATCTGAAAACTGGGATACTACTGGAATATCCTTTAATTCTTTTCCTTTAGTGTTAATGATTATGGAAATCAAATACACTAATGACCCTTTTCTTATATAACTTGTTATTTTCATTACAGAGATGAATTTTGTGGGTCTAGAGGGTTTATTTCCTTTAATTGTGATCTTTTCACCCCTTGGTGAATTTACTTGGATTGACTTTTGATCACATAAAATACTGGCTTTATTGGATATTAACCAATCCATTCCTAACACTACATCAAATCCTACCAGATTCATTGGGTAAAGGTTTGCAATAAATTTTTGATTTAGAATTTCTATTCTTGCTCCCTGCAAGATTTCAGAAATCTTAATGGTTTCCCCATTTGCTGTCTCTACTAGACATTCTTGTGGGAGTTTAGTTAATGGTTGATTGAGAAGTTTGCAAAATGAAGTATTAATAAAACTTTGGTTTGCACCAGAGTCAAATAATACTTTAGCAAAAAATCATTAACTAAAAACGTACCGGCGATCACATCCGGGATCATCTTTGCTTCTTCTGCAGTCAGAACAAATGCCCTAGCATTTTTAGTATTCTTGGTGTTCGTGGCTGGAGCTAGTTTTGGACAGTTTGGCTTGATATGACCTTATTCTCCACAGTTGTAGTATATCCTGTTGTTAGGCTTCTTCCTGCAGTCTTCCTTCTTGTGTCCAGATATTTTGCAGAAGTTACAGTATATGGAGCATCTTCCAGAATGCTTCCTTTTGCAATACTTGCAATAGGGTGCAGAGGTAGAACCTACATTTTCCCACGGTTAGAATTTCCAGAACGGAATTCTTGGGTAAGCTTCTGGGCTAGGTTCCTCCTCTGATCCTCTTCTCGTGTACGGACTAATTCATCTGTCAAGGTGTTTGCTAGTTCTACAGCTTCTTCCATGGTTTGAGGTCTAGCTGCCTTGACTACATGCCTAATTTCACTGATTAATCCCCAAATATAATGGGAGATTAATATTGGTTTAGGTGATGCAAGGGTTGGCACTATTCGAGCATATTCAAAGAATAATGTAGTATAACCCTTACTATCTACCCTAGTCATCCTAAGGTTTAGGAACTTATTTGCTATTTGTTCATTTTCATTAGGAGGGCAGAATTTTCTTTCTACCATGTTTTTAAATTCCTCACATTCCATATTGTAAACCCTATCACTTCCTCTAGACTGGAGGATAGTGTTCCACCATTCTAAGGCTGAGTTCTTAAACAGATTGGAAGCAAACATTATCTTATCATCTTCCGAGCATTTGCTTATTCTTAAGACTGCCTCAGTCTTTTCTATCCAGCGTAGAGATGCAACGGCCCCTTCATTGCCCGAGAATTCCATTGGTTTACAAGACCAGAATTCTTTATAAAAACAACCATAAGACATGGTTCTTCTTCTTTTGGGAATGGGCACTTGAAGTATGGGTCCATTGTTTACATTGTGTTCAGGTTCAGTGGGTCATTTACTATCACGTTTACTTTTATTATCTGCTTTCTTAACCGTTTTGATAATATATGGCATCGCATCTATTATCCCTTGTGCCACTATGTGTTGCATGACACTGTTATCTACTTGGTTTCCATTATTGTTGTTGTTCGGGTTTTCGTTATCCGGGTTATTGTTACTCTGGTTATCATTATTCTGGTTTTCCTGGTTCACTTCGTTATCCATCTGAATTTTAAACATTTGCCAATTATTAATATCACAAAATAATATTTTAAGACAAACAATTATACAACACACATATTGGTTAAAAGCGTCGAGCATTGCGACTTACTCTTTTTTATATATTATACATCTAATACAAACTAAAATTGGAATTTAAAATTACAATACTAATATGCGTCACTAACCACAAAGTGGTCTATACTATGATAGATTTATTATTATTATTATTATTATATTTTTTTTCATACACACATTATATATATATATATATATATATATATATTATCACCGTCACTGATATGGGTTCATCCAGAACTCCATATTACGCTCGTCGTACTTCCAGACGAGTCGTTCTCCAACTTGCCCCAGCCTCTCGCTACTTTCTAAAATCTCCTGTCCGAAAGTTCAGAGCTCTTGCACATTTTCTACACTCATTGGGGGTTCAGGTGCTGGTACAGGATCTGGGTACTGTGGCATGGGTTCTTCTTGAGGGTACGGATTCTCTAAGATTTCCCTGATGTATTCATCATTATCATAATAGGGATCTAGAGGGTCCAGACCTGGGTAGGCTACTAGGTTCAGCATGGGTTCGTCTGTTAGGTGGTAGCGTTGCACATAATCCCTATGATCATCAAACCACGGATCGTAGTCTGGGTCTAAGGGATTGGGTGCTGGTACCCTAGGTATCTCCTCTGGGTTAAAATCATGTATTTAGATTTGGTTTTCTGGGTTGTTTTCAATCTCCATTGGCTGCGTGGGAAACAAGGGTAATGGTTGAGGGGCTACTAGTTGCTCCAAGTTTGGGTCGGCATCTGTGGTTGCTAAAATATGGAAGTTTGCTAAACCCATATTAAGCATGTCTTGGGTGTGGTGTAACACCCCGAAAACGAGTTTGGTAATCAAACTCCGTTAATACTAAAAGACGGGTAACGTACCGTTAGTAGTAAAAATAACCCGGTAAATATTTGGATTTAAATAAGAAATCCTAATATTAAATAAAAACGAATCAAAGTTTTAAGGAATTGAGTTTATAAGAGCCTGAGTTAACGGGACTCAAAATATAACGGGTTATAGCTTCCCAAACCCATCAAATTAACTAGGAGTAATTAACCTAGTTAATAAGGTGTAAATAAGTAAATAAAATATGGAGTTCTAGTCCCTAATAATTAAAATCTAAACTTGAGGGACCAAAATCGTTGAAAAGGAAACAAGTTATTATTAATAAAAAAAAACACACCACACACACACAAGGTGTGTGTGGATCGATCTCCAGGAGCGACCAGAAAGGGGTGAAACCCTAAAGTGCCAAAAATCATCAAATTGAAGGTCGATTTCAGTCCTAAATCGATGCATGATCACATAAAAACGATCACCAAGTCGTGGGGATCGTAAGGTATGTCAAATTGTTGATGTTTATGAAGTTGAGATTTTTGATGAACTTGTGAAAATCGAAATTCAAGCTTAAATGATTGATGTTTGGGTGAAACTAGGATGAAATTCATGCTTAGAAACAAACCCTAGTTGAAAACTTGAAGAATTAGTACTAAAACTAGGAATTTGATAATTACCCTATTATGTGCTAAGTGGGTTTTGATTATGTGGTGAAGATGATGATATACTCATGTTTAAAATCATCATAGTTGATAGTAGAAACAAGATACTTGAACAATTTGCAAGTTTGAGTGTTGATCATACATGACTTGAAATGGATTTTTATAATATGATGATGTTAGTGTCTAATTTGCGATTAGAATCATCATATTAGATAGTAAATATAAAGTACTTGAACAATTTAGGTGTTTTTTGGGTAAAGGGTTACCCCGGTGATTCTATTAAAGACAACCGCCAATTAAGTACAAGTAGTGAGGATGAGTTCCCCACTAGTTCATATACAGGACAGGCCCCATATATGTAAGCAAAAAAACAAAACAAACCATGATACCACCTCGACCTAGCCTACTACAATCATGATTATGACTAAACTAGTAGACAAATACGAAAATAAATCAAACAACCACATCAACCGCCATCATCAAAAATGAAATTGCCACCAATCGGCAGCCCCCTAGCATGAAACAGAAATGACCTATCCATTGGATGACGTTGTGGAAGAGGTGCTCGCCCCTGTACTGGAAGACGTAGGATGTGTACCCGATGTCATAAACTCTTGCATTTCATCATATACAACCTCTACGCCGTCATCGTCAGACTCCTCATTTAGCTCACGCCCCCCTTTATAATCACCTTTAAAGGAACCCCCATTCCCCCCAACAAAACCAAGAGCACTAAACGAATTGTGTGTTTGAACCTTGGACGAACTAGTACCCCGTGCACTCACATAGGTAGAACTCACTGCCTTTTTCTTTTTATCCACAGGTCTATATTCAATCTTGGGCTTCTGGTTGTTTACTTGAAATCCGCTCTTCTTTGATTTCTTCTTTGTCTTAACTTCCGTATAACCATCCCCATCTACTTTCGGACTATTAGTAAGAGGTCTCACTGTTGATTGAATGCATTTTGGACATTCCTCAGAGTCATGCCCAAATACACAACAGTGGGCACATCTCGGGGGTTTCCATTCATATTCCACACTAATAGTTTCATTGATATACTTGTTCTCATCCAGCTCAGGAATAGCCATGGTTAGGACCTCTTTAAAATCATGATCAGCAGATATATCAATAAGGGCCCTAGCATAGCTGCTTCGTCCCCAAGCCTCGTTGCACATATCAATAGTATACGAATCCAACCGCAAAGGAGAACCAATTTTAGACGCCAACATGCTTAACCCATCATCAGAATACGCCACTAGGGGAACATCATGCAACTTGACCCAAACCGCTACTTTTTTAAACTCTTATTTTTTAAGGGTATTTGTAGGAGACCACATGTTAAGAAACAATGGTTTGTTACGTATCATCCAAGGACCCCCTTCAAGAACAGTATTCATACCCTTTCTATCTTCAAACTTGAAGAAAAAGAACCCATTTGAATTCATCATAGTTTTCTGTAGACCATGTTTTTTCCAATTTGTTCTGACAAAGAATTCAACTACTGGATAAGCAATTCTATCCCCCAGGAAGTAACCATAAAGAGTATTAGCTAACCTGTCATTAACCTGCCGAACAGAATCAACTGGAAGCACTACATCCACTCCATCCACTCCATCCATTGAGATTTCTGAATTTAGTGTTCGAAAGTTAATCTTATGATTCGAGTCATTAGCATTTTTAACACTATCTTCAGCATTATGATTCTGATTTGAAACAAAACCCATCTTACCACCACGTTGTTCTACCTGTTCGTTTAGGACCACGTCCGCGTAGGATTGTTGTTGAAGACGTGCAGCTTGTACCTGTTTCTGATCTTTTACTCGTGGAACAGGACTCACATCATTGAGCGGTAGCACAAAAGCTACCTTTCGTTTGTCAAAGACCTTAGCATAATTCTGATTTGGAGAGTCAGAACAACCCATATCGATGTCAGTATCATTTAGCGGAAGCATAAAACTAACCTTCATATGCCGCAAATCAGAAACCCTAGCCGCCATATGTGACGATTGTCTTGGCTGAAAATGTCTTCCGTCAATATTCTTAATCTTTCTCGTAAAGTCGTTCGAGATGTCTGCATCTTGAACATCTATAACAACTACGAATGATTTAGGGACAGATTTGTGAAAACCCTACTGTAGTGCGAAGTGAAAACCTGCTGATTCCCTAATGCAGATCAAACTAAAGTTGTAACACTAAACCACCGCACATGAAAATAAGAATCAGCAAAACAATCAGACCACTCAGCAATTGGACCAACAAACAAAACGTAACAAACTTCTGAAACCCTAATTTGTTAAGAAAAAACGAAACCCTTACTCATGAAAGGAATCCGAATAGATGTTATGGAACTAATCAGATCCAATCCAGAGAAGGAATGAAGAAAGATGATCGAATTAGGGTTTCACGTTGTTCTCACAATTTAGGTGTTTGGGTACATAAATCACAATTACCATGAATTGGGTTTTGTATAAAAAGAGGGAATTATGAAAGAAACGTGTAATTAGCTAACTTGACTAATTACATAGATATGGGATAAAATGGTTTCTAATCATAATATTGAATTGCCTTGATTGTGCATATTATATGAATATGGGTAGTTGATTTTAGAAAGTCGAAATAACCAATGATGAAGTGGAATAGAAGTTTCGACATAAAATCCGTAAGATGAAATAGTCATAATAATGATGACTAATCTAACCGTCTTACGAATTATGATGATAGTTTGACTCTTAACAAGCTAGATGGAGGCTTGGGAAAGAAGCGGGTCAAACGGATCGTGTACGCGAAAAGAGCATAACCGGATGCAAGGTAAGTAAAACTTACACCACTTGTAGTATATGTGTTTATTTTATAAGCGTTGAATACAATAAATGATTAGGGTCGAATCATGGGTTCTGACACGAAACGAAATGAGTCGGAACCAATACAAATGTTTTAAACCATGATTAATGGTGAAAGAGGCAAATTGGTAAATTGGTCATGTAATGACTAATAACTAATGAGTTTTCGTTAAGATCACTTTAAAGTGTAACTAATAACGAGAAAATAAGTAGAGATGGAAATTTAGTCAAGTACCGACTAAAGTAAATGGTAGTTAAAAAGGGGTCTAGTGGCAAAAATCCGAAATGGGTCGGATGGGCAAATTGGTAATTATTAACCATGTTTTACTACTTATGAAGATGCTTGGTCATATAGGCCAAACGGGTCAAATGGCGTGATAACACCATTTGACTATATCGACTGATGTGGTTGTCAAGTCTTGTGATAACAGGAGCGATTAGCGATTCGGATACTCCCGTCGCCATAGAAAATGTGATAGTAAAAGCGAGGTACAAATCGGGTCTATTTGTTGATCCGAGCCAGGTACGCATATTTACGTTGTAGTTAAAAGTGATATTTTGGTCAAATAATTGGTGAGAGTCCTTCATTGTAAAAGAAGGACCAAAATCGACCAAAACGCCCTTGTAGTCTAAATTGAACAAACAACCCTTAGAGGTTAGAGGTTGTTTGGAAACGAGTCTTACGATTAAACAAAAGCTTAGAACGAGTATGAGTAGTGAAAAATGTAATTCTTGGGCCGAAAGACTCCATATGAGTCTTTGCCGTAAAATGATATTCCAAGGGGTATAATTCGGAACACATAGATATCTACTTTAAATCCAACACACAATTAGTTGTGATGGAAGAATACTAGATAAGAAATATAGGTTACAATGCTAGAATAGAATAAAAGCGATTTTGAGCCTAAAAGTGCTTAAATACTCTTAATGGGTCAAATAAGCATTTAAGCGTAAACGGGATTTTATTATGTAAGAAACCCGTGATTTGAGAGTAATATGATAGGAGATATTGATATAATGAACTTCATGAGTTTAAAGATCAAATAAACAAGTTGGTGTGATAAAATCATGAACGGGTCAATATTTGGTAAAAAGGATAATAAGCCGAAGACTTAAAATTCTAGAATTTTGTTAATCCGGATGTCGGATTTTAACTCCATTAGATGGAGAATTAAATTATGGTCGCGTAGGAAAAAGAATCGTGTAAAACGGATCAATAACGAAGAAGTTATGACTATTTCCGTAAAATTTAACGTTGCTGAAAATGCAGGACACAGCTCTGAACCTGCTGGAAAACGTGAACCCCCGCGCCACGCGACAGAAGTCATTAAATCTGTCGCGACACGCGACAGAGTGTCGCGGCCCGCGTAAGCTAGTACCAAGTCTGTCGCGGCCCGCGACAGACTACAGAACTGGCAAATCTTATTTTATTTCATGGTTTGTCGCTTAGAACTTGTTTAATCTATTATTTAAGCATCAAAACTAACATTTGGGGTTGGTTTTGATCACAGATATATACCAAGTGTTCTCGGATGAAGATCAAGCTAGGAAGGACCGAACACGATCAAAGAAATAAGCTTCCGCATGACGTTTCGTTGTTACTTTTAAATGACGAACTTAATTACATTTTGTTCTAAACTTTTAAATTGTAAAAGTTTTAGATTACTCGTATTTTCTAAGAATACTTAATTGTATATACATGTTTATTTTCGTTATTTATACGAAAACCTTTAAAATAAATACAAGGGTGTTACATGTGGGCATCTGTTTCTCTTTTAGCGGCTGCTAGAACTCGCTGCTGTTGTAACTTTTTCATTCTCTTCCTACGCTCATGTGCTCCCCTACTGAACCATCCTCTCTTTTTCGGAGGGAATGGCTCTTCAGACTGAGCCTTAAACACGAATATCCCATCTTCATTGTCAGCTGAATACCCTGAGAGGGCAGGCTGCGAAGAGGTGCCTTCGCTTCTAGGTGAGCCGGACAACTAATAATAGGCGTCGGAGGGTCCGTGATCGCTCATACTGTAAACTAACAAATAGTCAAATAACACACAACAATAAAATACAGATATGCACGTATTTCCGTAATTAATTTCCTAACAATTTGAATAATATCTTGGTGTCAGCAGAACACTTCTGTGGCTGAATCAGTGGCTTAGCTCTGATACCACCTTCTGTCGCAACCCCCATACCCTATCTGTCCCATGAACGGGCGGTCGCGAGACCAGTTTCGGTGGTATCGGTGTTTATCATTTTGGCAGCGGAAATTACATCAGGACCGTAGTTAGGAAATATTTTATCAGAGTAAATACCACACTTTATATAAATATATTGGGATAAAACCCAAGTTTCATTACAAACTGTTTTATAGGGATAAACCCCATTTTATTGAAATAAAATATCTTCTTTTATTTAGGTAACTTTTATAGCCACTTTTTCCAAGCCTTCAGTGTTGTCCAGCTGGCTTCTAGTTAGCTTTCACATTTTGTTACCCGAAACGCGTTTAAAAACATTTTTGTCAGTGGGAAATGCTAGTGAGTGAATCCCAGTTTAATCAAGAAGAGTTTTAACTTTTAACAGTATTGAGAGCTATTACAATGTTTATTTCTACACAATTACTCATTCAGTATTGTCAATCCTGACTGGTGGGTCATATTACACATTAGCTAACTCTTTGTCCAATGGTAACGTGTTCCACATTTTGTATACAAAACCCCAACATACCGGAAGTAATTGAAGAACTACAAAGACTCAATCACTGCTCAATCGCATTGTAAAATATTTAAGGTTTTGTAAAAATAGTTTACAAAAAGGAGATTACTCACATTGCTGTCTTAGGGTTTCCTTTAAGGGTTTCCTGGTGATTATCTATTAATTACACAAATGTACATGTGTTAGTATAATAACCTAATATTTACATTAGTAATACCCTCCCCGAGACGGCATTCCAATGACTACGTCGGGCAGAAAGACGACAGCTATTACGGAACCCTGGATCAATCGGGCAGCGTATCTAATACGTAACCGGGCTTATAATACTTACAACGGGGCAGAACTTCGTTAATTAGGGGGTATTATGGCCGAAAATTATCTTTGCTATTTAGAATATTGAGAGAGATAGAGAAATGAACGAATTGAAACTGAAGGCTAATGCCCCTTATTTATAGGTGACCTTTCGACTTCCCTCGCGGCCCGCGAAGGACGTAGCCAAGGGCTACGCGGCCCGTGACATAGGTTCCGTAGGCCCTAGCCTTGATTTGTCACTGGTCTAGCTTCGCCACGTGTCGACACGTGGCAGCTTCCGGGTGTCGCCTCGTAGCCGGTCTGTCGCGTCCCGCGTAGAAGGTAGCCAAGGGCTACGTCCCCCGCGAGACACCACTAAATCTTGTTTTTAATTAATTTTAATAAAAATAAAGGTATTCGGGCACTGTTTTCGGATACGGGGTGTATTTTAGGATGTATTAGAATATTTTAAAATATATTAGGGTGTCGGAAAAATTAAGGAGGGTTATTATAATAACCTATTATTAAAATGGTAATATATATAAAATGTACTTCTTGGGTTGAGCAAGGTTTGAGTATTAAGTAAAACCTCAATGCTTGGTTATGATAGAACGTAGTATAGGAGGTCATAAGATCAATCAATCAATCAATCATACCCAGTAAAATCCCACAAATAGCAGAGCTATTGGCAGGGTCTGGGGAGGGTGGGATGTAGGCACACCTTACCCCTATCCCTAGGGATAGAGAGGCTGCTTCCAGTGAGACCCTCGGCTCCAAAACACCCAGGAAAGAAAGAGGAAAAAATATAGAACATGAGGTGTATGTGTGTGTGTGTGTATGAAGCTACCAATATAACATGAGTGGTAAAAGAGTGCATGGTAAACAAGACAAATATAACAACACAAACAGCCTATACAAATATAAACATATCTACTACTATACACTACCCCTAAAAGCACAATTGAACCCTCTCCTAGAAATCTTTAACCTTAATCCTCCGTCTCCACGAGCTCCTATCATGGACCATGTTCTCAGAGAGGTGTAATTAACATCAAACTAATCGTGTAATGTCAAATGTATAAGTTCGAGGATGAGTAGTGACAATTAACATCAAACTTAACGTAGTATAGGAGGTTATAAGATAAAAGGAAAAATGTCGTGTTACCGAGAATACTTGTGACGTAAAACAGAAGGGATAGAATCATGAAATGAGAAGTTTTGTTCGATTGATAATATTGTTTAGTAAAAGTAGGGTCCAAATAACATCAAACTTCACATGGCATGTTTTACGTTACTTTTGTTAACATGGTAGGAACACTTATATATTGTAAGTACCAACGTGTGTATATGTGTTTGTATTCAAGTATGCATAAGGACAACATTTATAAAAACTAATCGTGTAATGTCAAATGTATAAGTTCGAGGATGAGTAGTGACAAGTATATGTAGGACTATCATGTATTGTCAAATGTATGAGTTTAAGTATGGATAATGATAAACATGTGTAAAACTAACATGCAATGACGAATGTATAAGCTCAAGTATGTGTAATAATAATCATATGTAAGACTAATATGTAATGTTTGAATGCATCGAATGTCGTGATCATAAAAAGTTTGGAATAAAGTAGGGTGAAGTTAGAGAAACGGTTGGAAGACATCTAAAAGATTAAAACAAGGGAAATGATGAGACTTGATCATAATGTTTTTGAAAATTAGTTTGTTTCATATGATGCATCACATAGCACATAAATGTTTCACATAGTTCACATAGCATAACAAGAGTTCACATTGTATAACAAATAATGATGAAAGCATTGTAAATTTAATTTGTTCACGGGATATTATTATTGCTTTAGATTGCGAGGATAGTGTGATTCATGTCTCCAACGTTGAAATGAAATAACGTATCCAATGTAAAAACATTAAAATTGATGTGACATAAAAGGGAGTTAACGTAAAAATTGGACTGTCACTGAACGTAACTAAGACTATTCCAAAGTAAATCGAAGTCCTTTTGAGTTAGGGATACGTGCTTTGGCCTAATAGACAAATACTCTCATTGAGAAGCGATTAACGATATTTGTCCTTCCAGTTACTACACGTCCCTAGTCGATTGGGAAATCGAAATTTTGGCGAGATTTAAAATCGAAGAGCGGGACTGGTTATCAAGATGCGGGTTTCACCCCTAACTTGGTAACATCGTATCCTAGTGTGGTTGGTACTTGTCGAACGATAATGGTCCACTAGAATATGAAATAGAAATTTCCATCAAGGTATTGAGGTGCTTAAGATATAACATATAAATTATATCAAATACGGCGTAAAATCAACCCTTTTTCAGTACTAATGTTGGAAAAAGCTTGTTTTTCTGTTCCCTTTTATTTACAGGGTCAAAAGAGCTTAAATGTGCAAAAGGAGCAAAAAAAAGACAGCAAAAACCAACATAAATACAAAGAATGAGGAATTGACGCAACTCGCCAAGACCCAATCCAGATCCAAACCCCAAGAATAGCAAGATCAGAAGACCTGATACGGGGCCATGTCCACCAAACACGGGTTGTGTCCGAGACTGATGTTGTGCAGAAGAAAATGCAACAGCAAATGACAAAACTGATAGCCAACACGGGGCCGTGCTAAGCCAACACGGGGCGTGGTCAACTTAAATATTTTCAGAATCTTCGATAGTACAACAAGTACTTTGGCCACGGGCCGTGTCGTTGACACACAGGGTCGTGTTAGTACAAGACCTGACACAACAGTTAATGAGGATGAGAGAGAGAGAGAGATGACTATGAGGCAGTGCCAGGCGGGCACGGGCCGTCGTGAAGCCCCTGATTTCAGCTATAAATAGATGTGCTTGGTTCCATTCCAAACCATCCCTTGGCAAACCACCTCTCTCTCACTTGTCACCACTCCACCACCACTACAACACCATCATCCATTTTCCATCATTTAGAGTGTGTGTAGTAGTCTCGGGATCCAAGATCGATAGTAAGAGTCTTTGTCAAACAAAGGCCATGCTTAGCTAAACTCTTACATCACTTGGTGAAGACAAATCTTTTATGTATTTCTTTTATGATTTCCAATCTTTGGCAACTTTTTAATTGGGTATGTATTAATGACTTTAATAACTAGTTTTTTATATTGAAGGCAAGTTTATCTAATCATTCTTCGTATGTTGTTGATTCACATATTCGTGTCTTTACGGTCTATATAAAGCGCGTTAATTGCCTGGAAGGGGGTTAGAAGTGTGGTTGGGTAAATTTTATGTCTCGTTCAGTGTATAGATCCTGCGAGAACCTGGTTCAAGCTTAGTAACACTTCACGAGTCGGAACAGGCATTACCCACCACGGGAGAAGTTCCAAAAGCTTGAATCCCTTATCTATAAACTACTATTAAAACTTTAAACCAACCCTGCGAGGATTGTATCCCTGCTGACTCAGACCAAAGGGTTGAGGGTGATCGCTGCCTGGAAGGGGGCCCACCACCTTTCGCATTAATAACTTACTTAATTATCTTTCAATAATCCGACCTAGTGGGATTGTATCCCTGCTGACTCAGACCACTAGGTTGAGGGTAATGCCGCCTTCACAAGAGGGCCCTACTACTATAACTAAGATAATATCTTTAAATGCCCAAAGTGCGAAAATCATCAAAAGGATACATGAAAGATGAGTCGGAACCAAGTGATTCTTTCTTGTCTATCTATTTTTCCTTATATTTTATTTTTTCTTTATAATTTATCTTTTTATAGCTTTAAAAATCTTTTCTTCAAAGTTTGGTTTGATTAGATGTTAACTATAAGCCGGTATTAAAAGCTCTTGTGTCCTTGGACAACCTCGGTATCTTGCCATCACTATACTACGTCTGCGATGTGTGCACTTGC
The DNA here is from genome assembly GCA_030545235.1 of Helianthus tuberosus. NCBI lineage: Eukaryota > Viridiplantae > Streptophyta > Magnoliopsida > Asterales > Asteraceae > Helianthus > Helianthus tuberosus. The sequence goes on from CM060417.1 coordinate 40,175,500, forward strand.
CCTAGCGTTTGTGTAGAGTGATAGTGAAATATCGTGTTTTATAAATTCAAAACTTGAATCAACGTGTAAAAAGAGCTAAAAATATACTACAAAATATATACACCCGCAAGCACGTCAAGTTTTTGACGCCGTTTCCGGGTACACAAGAATTTTAAGAAAGCTTAAAATTAACAGCCTAATCATTTTTTATCTTTTCCTTTTTATTTTTCCTCTTTTTTCTCTAAAAGTTCTACTTTCTGCAGAATTAACACTTGGCCGTGGGGGATCAACACGGGCCGTGTTAAACCTGCAGTATCTGGGAGAAGCTATTTTCTTGTTATTGGAACATAGACACGGGGCCATGTTACAGGAGCACGGGACCGTGTTGAAGTTCCAGTATCTAGGAACTTGAAAACAGAAACTTTTTCCGGTATAGCACGGGTCATGCCAGCCACAGCACGGGGCCGTGTTAACCTTCTGATCAAGCTTTCTTTTTGTTTTTGTTCGTAGAAAATCACATAATTCTATATAATTCACAGGAAATACAATTTGGTGCATGACCTCTACCTCCGATAAAGACATAAAAGTACCGCTTGACGAACCCGAGCGCTTTTTGAGAAAAAGACTTAAAGTTAAAAACCAACAAAAAGTCTCGACCTAAAACCCCCCTATGGCGGATCAACGCACTCTCATGGATTACCTACGGCCTACGGTCGGTATTCTTGGAGCCGCTATTAACCCTCCGAATATCGATGCTAATAACTTTGAGCTTCAACCACACCTCATCCAAATGCTCCAAAATTCCGCCACCTTCCATGGCCTAGCCGATGAAGATCCCCATTTACATATTACCAACTTTTTGGAAATATGTGACACCTTCCTGATCAACGGAGCCTCTAGCGATGCCGTTCGGCTCCGTATGTTCCCTTTTCCCTCAAAGATCGAGCGAAAGCTTGGTTAAATACCCTCCCAAATGGGTCCGTACACACTTGGGATGAACTTGCCCAAAAATTTCTCTACAAATATTTTCCTCCCGTTAAAACCGCCAAACTCATGACCAATATTAACACCTACTCTCAATAAGACGGGGAATCATTGTACGATACATGGGAAAGGTTCAAGGAGCTATTAAGGAAATGCCTACATCACGGTCTTGAACGATGGCAACAAGTGTCCACCTTCAACAACGGACTCTTGCCACACACAAGGCAAATCCTTGATTCCGGCTCTGGGGGACTCCTTGGAAACCGACGACCCGAGGAAATCTGTAATCAAATTGAAGAACTTGCTCAAAACAGTTTTCAATGGCACACTCATAGTGGCTCAAAATCTATAGCCCCGAGCGCCCACAAAGTGGATGAATCCACTTCTTTGTAAGCCCAAATTGAAGCCTTAACTAATAAAATAAAGAAACTTGAATTGAACAAAACGGCTTTGGTTATAGCTTGCGAAGGATGCGGCAGCCCCCATGAAAACTGGAGTTGTATGAATGACTTAGAAAATCAAACAGAAGTGGTAAATTACCTAAATAACCGACCACGACCACCGCGAGTTCAAAGTAACACTTTTACTCCCGAATGGCGTAATCATCCCAACTTTAGTTGGAGGGAATCAGGGGGTAATAACCAACAAAACTAAAATCAATGATCTAACTTTCAACAAAAACCATGAAATGAGCAACAAGGTTTTCAACCACAACAACAAGGAGGAAGAGAAAGGCTTGAGGATATCATCACTCGCCTCTTCTCCAAATCTGACAAAAGGTATTCGAAAAAGGTTCTTACAAACTGAAGCGGATATTCGAAACCAAAGGGCTAGTGTTCAAAATATAGAAAAACAACTAAGCCAATTAGCCCAAAATTTCGCCGAGATATCGCAAGGAGCCTTACCAAGTAACACTAGAACAAATCCAAAAGCCCAAGTAAATGTAAACAACTTAAGAAGCCGAAGGTAGGACCCGAGATTGAACCAACACCGCAACAACCCGATCCAATCCACACTAAAACACCCACTACCAATAACCAAGAAAATACTCAACCCTAAAATACCGACACACCCAAACCACCTCCGGTCCCTTACCCCGGTCGTTTACTTCAGCAAAAGACCGACGAGCAATTCACTAAGTTTGTGAGCTTGCTTAAACAACTTCACGTCAATCTTCCTTTTGCGGAAGTCCTCAATCAAATGCCAAAATATTCCAAATTTATGAGAGACTTCCTCACTCACAAAAGAAAGATTGAAATCATTCAACAAGTCACCTTTAGTTAAGAATGCTCGGCGACACTCCTCAACAAGCTACCCCAAAAGAAGATTGATCCCGGAAGCTTCACCATTCCTTGCTCTATTGGTGGATCAGCAATAAGCAATGCACTAGCCGACATGGAGGCTCGCATTAATTTAATGCCGGCCTCTATGTTCAACCGACTAGGATTAGGTAAGCCACATCCGATAAAGATGAGCATACAACTTGCGGATAGGTCGGTAAAGTACCCTCAAGGTGTCATAGAGAACTTATTGGTAAAGGTGGGAGAATTTGTTTTTCCAGCCGACTTTGTTATCCTAGACATGGAAGAAGACATCGAAATTCCGGTCATACTAAGACAACCTTCCTTCCCACCGCACGAGCTATGGTGGACATGAGTGACAGAAAACTAACATTGAGGGTTGGTGAAAAAGAGATCAAGTTTGAAGTGGGGCAACGAGCGAAGGATGACCGGTCAAATACCTCAACGCAATTGACTTAAGCCTAGATGACGAATTGCAACGATACAACTCGGGATATGAGTCATCCCGCATGAGTAACATTTGACCAGATTTGGGTCTAGCTAAGGACCCTTATAAACGTGGCACACCATTGAGGCATTCCATGGACTATCCATTAGCTTAGTAGTTTAATCTTAGTTTAATCTTTAGTTTAATGTTTTCTTTTAAGTATTAGCTTTGTAGGAATAAGGCACGCTCAACAGAGGATGATGGATGATGAAAAATGGAACCCATGCACGTAAATCAGAGGCCTCCCGACTCATAAACTGCAAAACAGTGGCTGCAGCACGGGGCCGTGCTTACCTAGCACGCCCCCGTGCCCAATTTACTGTTGTCCAAAAAAACTTCTGCCCAGAAGGTGGCACGGGCCATGCTCACCCAGCACGCCCCCGTGGCCACCCCACTGTAAGTCTTCTTTATAATATCTGTTACTAACACTTTGGACACGGGGCAGTGTCCCCATAGCACGCCCCTGTGCTGCAAGTGCCAGTAACCAAAAAAATTCATTTTTTTTACACATTTTACCAAAATAAATCCTATTTGGGACACATTGAGGGCAATGTGTAATTTAAGTTTGGGTGGATGATAAAACCTTGAATCGTTTGTCCTACATCAAGCCTTACACAAAACTCGCCTTGGAACTGCTAATCACCCCAAACTTTTTCAAAAAAAAATTATTTTTTTTCTTTTACTTATCTTGGTTTAGTTGGGTAAAATAAGTTCTAAAAATTATGTTTTTACGAATTTACAACTGATAGTGTCGTGATAAAAAGAATCAATTTAGAAAATTACGAAAACGGGCATGACAAATCTTCGTAAAATTTGATTATATATACGTTTTTACACTACAACCCTTTTCCCACAAAAAGTGAGTTTTGAGCCATTACCGAGCATATAAATATACATCTATACTAATTGCTCAATTTTTGTTTCTTGTGTGAATAGCCCGTTTGGTTCTCACGAATCTAGAACTTGGTAATTAAATTGGTGAAATTCAATCAGGTGTCTGAACTCGCAATTAAATTGATCAGGGCTTATCATGCTTTTATTCTAAAGTTACTCCATTACAAACTGATTTCTCAATTAAGTGCTTTATTTCGTAGGTTAAGCTGAAAACTTACAAAGAGGCGCTTATTGAAGAATCGTGGGTCAATGCGATGCAGGAGGAGCTGAATCAATGTGAAAAGCTCGGAGTTTGGAAGTTGGTAGATTTACCCGACGGTCAAAGAATGATAAAAACAAAAGGGGTTTTTAAATGCAAAAGAGATGACTGGGGAGTGATTGTCAGAAACAAAGCTCGCCTGGTAGTTCAAGGTTTTAGCCAGGAGGAGGGCATCGACTTTATGGAGGTGTATGCACTGCTCGGCTTGAGGCTATACGGATATTACTCGCTTTTGCATCTTGGAAAGGGTTTAAGGTTTACCAGCTTGATGTCAAATCAACTTTTTTATACCAAAAGGTTAAAGAAGAGGTGTATGTCGGACATCCACCGGGCTTTGTGGATCTGAAACACAAACACAAGGTCTACTTGCTTGATAAAGCCTTATACGGGTTGCACCAGTCCCCGAGAGCCTGGTACGAGACTCTGTCTCGGCACCTGTTGTCAAATGGTTTTACTCGAGGCAAAGTGGTTGCTACCCTCTTCACATGCGAAGTTGATGGGCACTTGCTGATAGTCCAAATCTACGTGGATGATATAATATTTGGTTCGACAAATGACGCACTTTGCAAAGACTTCGAACGGGTCATGAAACTCAAGTTCGAGATGAGCTCAACGGGCGAGATGGAGTTCTTCTTAAGCTTACAAGTCGATCAGATGCCTAAAGGAATTTTCATTCACCAAATGAAATACGTTAACGACGTATTGGAGAAATTCAGCATGAGGGAAACGTCTCCGATGTCAACACCATTGGCACTCAATCACGGCATTCATCCATATACCACGGGGGAAAAAGTCGACGAGACTTTGTACCAGTCTATGATAGGGTCACTCATGTACCTGATGGTTTCCAGACCAGATATTATGTACCCCACATGCCTCGCGAGTAGCTACCAATCAAGTCTGAGTGCATCTCACATGGAGATCGTCAAAAGAATGTTGCAATATATTAAAGGAAGCCCAAGCATCAGCTTTTGGTAACCAAAGAACGACAATTTCAACCTAGCGGGATACTCGGATTCTGACTACACCTGCTGCAAATTGAATGCAAAGTCTACAACTGCCGGCTGCCTGTTCTTCAGAATTCGACTGGTAACATGGCAGTGTTAGAATTGAAAAAATCCACACCGATGAACAGAAAGCTGACTTTTATACAAAACCGTTTGATAGAACAAAATTTCAATATCTTTTGAAACTAAACGGTATGCGGCTTTTGTCATCAGGGGGTGAAATTGTCGAAGGTGATTTCAAGGCGGAGGATGTTGATACGTAATCTGCATCGGTTTGTCATTTCATTCTTGTTAAAATGTTTTTAATTTTAGGGGGAGAAATGTAGTACACAATACAAAAAACATTTAAAAATTCAAAAATGTAAAAAACATAGAAAAGACAAAATAGTTAGTGTAAAAAGAGGAAATGATAGTACATCAGTAGATAATCACGACATGGTAGAGAAATGAACAGCTAAAAAGTGATAAATGGTTTCACTGATGATATGCCAGTAGGTTTTTACACATTTAGTAGATTGATTTCGAGATATAAACCTAAATCAAAAACTTTCTTAATATGTGTGTAACATCTCTCGGATATATGGACTTAGTACTTCGAAATTTCGTTTCAGAGATTGCCTGATTATGAGATATTAGGTCTTTATACTTATTGATATCTAGGGTATTATACAAGATCTTCTGCTTTTGCGTCAGCAATGGCCTAGATCTTGTAGAAATACTTTCGCGCTTAAACCCCAAAACTGCATAAAAATTGAAAATGTCGAAAGATATATCAATTGCAGTCAAAAAATTCCTAAGTGGAACACACCTAAGTCGAGCCTTCATCTCTTTATCGGAATAGTGGTTCTAACCTGAGCTCTCAAGGTCTCGCACTAACCCAGAGACATATATCATTTAGGTATATTCACCTGTAAGACTGGATTCAGGGAATTTGGATATGGGAGTATATTCTGAGGTGGGACACACTGTTAAGTTAGTTCCTAAGACATTAATCTTGTATCTTGATTCAATCGAAGTCTGTGTGAAAATTTAAGTGGACCAGTATACTGACAATCTAAGTGAACTGTTTAAAACTTAAAGTTTAAATAGATCAACGGTGTTTGTGATTTGTCAAAAGCTGATATGATCCTCTAACACAACTCACAAAAATATGTATGTAAATATGTTGTAAATTGTTGTTGTTACATTTCATTACAGATAAAACTCAAAAAGATTTTAGGTGTGTTTTAGCATGAAGTTTGTAAAAATACAAAAGAGATTTTTTTCTGCTTTATTTTCGACAACCGATGTTAGAAAGCGGATCTTCAAAATCTGAATGCGGAACAAACCTGAGCTTACTGGGTGGGAGCTAATCTGTAAATGAGAAAAAGTTTGAGAATTTGACAAGTTCATTAAGTTGAAACTTGAGATTGTTTTAAAATTTGATTGAAAAAAGTCAGTTGGTTCTCCTTCAGGTCAACCGAGGTCATTAACTTGGACTTGGTCGACAAATCGAGTACTTGAGGTCATTAATTTGGACTTGGTTATTCGAGTGGGTGTTTGTAACTGATAAAATGAAAATGTTTGAAAATAAATTTTGAAAAATGTTTTGTCCTTTCGCACGAGAGGAGAGCCTCTCGCACGAGAGGAGAGCCTCTCGCACGAGAGGCTTGGCCAGGTTTTAATAAGTACATTTGGGTTTTTTTTTTCATCTCGTCCCAAATTGCAAAGGCCCATGGACCTCTCGTCTGAAAGGTTAGACCTATATATAAGGCCCTCTCGTTCTCAGTCTGCCATTTGTCCAAAAATCACTTTGAGAAAAGTAAGATTTTTCTCTCAAAGTTTTCTTGCAACCTAAACAAAGTGCTACTGAAATTTTCTTAGATTGTAGTGTTGATTTGCACAACACTTACAATGGGCAAGGTATGACTTTGATTTGGACTGTATTTGAAGGTTTTTATCCTATCGCGCATAAACAATGACAAAATCGTAGATTTAGGGTTCTATAATGGACCAAATCAGAAACTGGACTTAGATTTATGCAAATTGGCACCTAATACAACTTTTTGAACCATCAATTTTATGAAATACATAAGATTTCAGACCTGCAAATTTGTTGTGCACTGTTCATCTAAGATCTGAGGTTGAGATGAAGTTGGAATGAGAGGGGACCTCTCGCGCAAAAGGTTCTTTCGCTCAATAATGTCTTTGTTAATCCATTCGTCCCAAATAACCTCTCGCCTGAAATAAGCCTTTCGTTTGAAAACTGCCTTTCGTCCAAAAGGCCTTTTGTCCAAATTGTAATCTTTAAAAGTTATAAAATTTATTGAATAACGTGTTGAAGTTTCTAAGTGTTTGATTGTATTATACATGCTAAGTCGTCGAACTTTGATTCCACGCACAATATATGTTGCACGTTAGACAAGACGTTGAGCAAGAGGAACCATTCGAAGATATTCTAGACTTCATTGACCGATGCCGACTGAAGAAAGTGTTAACATATAAGCATAAGGCATATCGTTCACACATTGAATGATTTTGGACCGGTGCAAAATACGAAGAGGCAGACAAGGCAATACACTCATACGCTCGTATAAAAGAAAACGGTGATGATAAAGATGTTGAAGTGATCATAACTCCCGCCGATATCTGAAGAGTGTTAGATCTAAAAGATAATGATACCGATCCAGTTGGTCTGTCTGAACGATTATGCAAAGGGTTATGGTTTAGGATGGGTTTTACGGGATTGGTGAATGAGACCCACTACAACAAGGGTTTTACGGGATTGTTGAATGAGAGCCACTACAACAAGCAAAATCTATCACAGCCTTACAAATTTCTTGTCCATTTGATGATTCACGCAATGGGTCATTAGAAAGGCGAATATGACGTGGCAGTAGATTACATAATGTGTATGGTGACAGCTTTGATTTTAAATCGTTCTTACAATTACTCGCAAGTGATTTTCAAACATATGAAGGCGAATGCAGCTGGTGAAAAATTCTTACAATATCCAAGGTTCATTCAGATGATCTTGGATGATAAGATTGAGAACCTCGAGAAGGTTGTGTCTGATGAATTGATACTTGATCACATGTCGAATGCTACACTCGATCGTCTTCAAGTATACGAGAAGAAGAAAGCTCTACCAAAGAGAAGAAATTTTGCCTACATTGAAAAACCAGACTATGTCGCACCTTCTGATAATAAATGGCATCATGATGATAACGATTCTAGCAACGAAGATAAGCATATGGAGTTGTTTGAATCGAAAAGATCCAAATGGTTTATCAAAGATGAGTAAAAGAAAAAGAAAAGCAAAAGAAGTACCCCAAAGAAAGCGACTTCAAAGAAACATGTTCAGAGACCGTTAATAGATGAGCCTAGTGATGACGAAGCTCAAAATATTGAAAAGAACGTTGATTAGAACGTCAAAACAGGTGACGTTGGAATGTCTAGAGTAGATATTACTTAAGAGATAGAAGATCTAGCCTACGGAGGTACTGAAAATGTTTTTGAGAATGTGCAAGTTGATGTAAATGTTGAAGGAAATATAGAGAATGTTGAAGGTGCAGAAAGTTCAAGTTCGGGCTATATTGATGTAACTCAAATAGCACCGACACCCGGTGATCCAATGGCCAAGTGGCGTATGAAGAAAGAAAAGGCGTCAAAGAAACGTAAGAACAGTGATGACGAAGATGCAACATACGAGCCTTCCGATCCAGAAGCTCGTAAAATGTCAAAGAGAATAAAGAGTGTTGCAAACAGGATTTCTCCAAAGCTTAAAAGGGTATGCAAGAGTACAACGAAAGTTGTTAAAGATACATCTGCTAAAGTGCCAAGAACACGAGAATCAGAAGTAGTTGAAGCGACAACTGCAGAACCATTTGAGATTCCAATTCTTACACCGCCAGGATCCCCCATTCAACAAACGGTTCCAGTTCAAACGGAAGAAGTTCAATAACAAACTCCACCACAAAAGCAACCAACACCTCAACAAGAATCGGCCTCAAAGAAAACGGCGACTCCACAACAACAAAGATCAAGTGATACGTTTCCTAACATTCCTGAATTTGGTTTTGAAACAGGTCCAGTGAATATAGAAGGTATCCCAAATATGTTGTTCTTTGACGATTGCAGAACTGAAACTATTGAAGAGTGAGTTACTAAGCTTGAAAAAGACAAAGCTGCTTCAGATGAAAAAGTGAAGAACTTGATAGGTCTGAAACGTGTAAAAACCCGACTTTTCGAATCGTTACCTGTCGCTGTCATTTCTTTCTTAAACGTTTGTACTCTTGGGATTCGATTAACGCTATGGGTTAAACTATATTTTCAACGCATTTTAAACGCATATTGCAACGCTTATATAATCACAGTTATCACATTTAAATGCTACTTTTAACGCTTGCTACTTAAAACGCATTTTATCGCAATTTGCATCGCTTATTTAAACGCTTATAACTTAAACGCTATCGCAACGTAAATTCAACACAAACTCGAAACACGGATCATTTATACTATGTGTGTTATTTGTGTGATTACTTGTTTAGAATGTTATATGGTTATCAACGCAACGCTTATACACTCAAACGCTCACTCGCAACTCGATTAAACGCAACGCAACGCTTAACAAACGAACCAAAGATGGAAAACTAGCAAACAAAAACTCGGCCATCCGAATGGCCATTCACCCGGATGACCATTCGACCGGATTGAGCCATCCAGACACAGCCCCTCGTGCACCGCCTTAAATCTTGCTCTCCCCCTATAAATACTAGCCGTACACCATCATTTCAACACTTTGACACCCCCATCCGCTCCCGAAGTCTTAGTCGCGATTCAAGGCCATTTTGTAAGCTTTTTCCCTCAAATCTTCTCCAATCTTCATCTCTAATCACTTCCACTCCATCTTCTTCATCAAAATCACAAACACACACTAACGTTTTCTCGAAATCACTGATTTGGACCTCTCAAAGGTGGTTTCCCCTCATTTGCTTATGCAAACTGTTGTAGAGCAACATTTAATTCAGATTGTGTCAAGATCTAAAGGATTTTCACACTTTTCAACTTAGTTATGAAAGATTTCAACACTTTTACAACTTGTTTTGAACTTTTCTTTAGTTTCTACACAATATTGATAGAATCTGGACTCAATCAAACTCTCGACTTGTTCCTTAGTCGAAAGCCGACTTGAAAACTGATTTCCACCGAAGAGATGGACCGATTAACGGGTCAAACATGAATTTTCATCAAGAACAGCACGTTTGTCCGAATGGGCTGGATTTGGTATATTCTGTTGTTTGACACGACATCACGTCGTCTCTGTTAACATAAAACTTTTACTTAGAAAATTTTACAAAACTTCAAACACAGACCATCCGCCCGAATCGCCATCCGTCCGGATGACCATCCGTTCGGATGACCTGACCCTGATAATTTCCATTATTTAAACACTTTTAAATCAAACTTCGAAAATTTTAATGGTTCAAAAACACCCACACATGACCCGAATGGCCATCTGCCTGGATGACCATCCGCCCAGATGGGACCCATCCGTTCAGAGAAACTGTTAAACACTTAACCCGTTTGACATTCTGTTACAACCATTCAGCCCTGAGGAAGACTTATGCTTATGTTTCCGTGCACAGGCTGACCCGACGCGCTCCCTTCAATCCAATCCAGATCGTGTTTACTTGCTAAACACACACTGTGAGTATACTCGAACCCATTTTCATTTAACGCACTTTTGGGTGTTACATACGTTCTATATCAAAACACAACGCACAACGCAAAAACTTCATAAATGCTAACCACTCCTGCATGCTATACGTGATTTGTTGAATGCTTGTTACTATGCTCATACAATGTTACACTAGACCGCCTCTAGCAACGATAGTACTATAGTTTGGGCTCAGCACTTGTGTGACATGGGTTGCTAGGTATCACATTACTTTACTTCACGTGTTCGCTTTGGTGAACATGTGTCGCGCATACTCTACAACGCAGTCTCGTGGTTTGGTTGTATCATTGTTGGTAGTTGCATGCTTGCCCGTTACGTGTTACATGCTGGTTATGCGTAAACGCTTCTTATACTATTATTATGCAAACTTGTGTACTCACCTTTACTTTATGTATTGACTTTTATTTTAACGTATGTGACAGGTTGATTGGATGCTAAGCTGAAATCAAGTAGGAAGTCTAGAAACCCACCAAATAAAATCTGAGTTGTCGGAATGGAACTTGTTTGAGACTGAATATTTGTAATGACTGTTATGCTTTATTTGTTTAATAGTATGGGATATTGAACCTTAAAATATTGACAATAATAGTTGTTATGGATTCTCATGAGCAATCTGTTTCGCTCAGTGCCACACCCCGATGATTCCGCCACCGGTTGGGGTGTGACAGATTGGTATCAGAGCCATAACTATAGGGAATTAGGTCGAGTCGTATAGAGTTGACCTAGTCTATAGTCCAAGTACCAACAGACCAGCTTCATGCGAACCCAGTAGGGGTTAATACGAGCCCACTTTTGATATTCTCATTCGAACCCGCAAAACTACATCTTCGTGCGAAACCGCATACTACAGCTTCATACGAAGGCTACCTTTCCTAAGGTTGAAAACTATTTTGCCTTTCCTAAGGCTAACACAATACACACTTTTTTGAAAACGCTCACATAACATAAACGAGTGATTGTGTCGGGAATAAGTGTGAGAACCAAGAACTCTCACTCTACGCGTATTTTTACTTTCAGCACGAGAATCTTCGTGGAGTTAGGAGTGATATCCATATGTCGATGAAGATCACCACCTCTACCTAAGGGAACTCTTGAATTTATTCGGTAAAAGAGTGTCCTGGAGCAAAGTTGTTAAGTTAGGGGTGAAACCCGCATCTTAATGACAAGTTCCACTCCCTACCTTGATTTTACAAACTCTCACCAAAGTCTCGATTGTTCTAACGACTCGAGTCACGTAGTAACTGGAAGGAGGAGTGTCGTTTGCCGTGTTTTGGTGAGAGCACAGTCTATTAGGCCAAAGCGTGTACTCGAACTCGTAGGGAATAATCGAATCACTTTGGGTAGTCGATGTCTAACACCCAAGGCACTCTGTTTTCGATTTAAGCCTGCAATCGCTGATTTTACGCATCATCAATATTATGTGTTTATATGTTTCGATTTTGGAGATTTTACGCTTTACCGCTTCACGCTATTCGCTTCGCAAAACACGCACAACTCGCACATCGTCCGTAATCCAAAACGCTAACAAATCACGAACAAACTAAGAACCCTCGTATGCTAAACTCGTCGCTTGTGCTACCCGCTTATCTCTCGCTTACATAACGCTTAGGTGAGTGTGAGATCCCATACACTGCGATACACTACACCACACAAAATTCGATCTCGCTATGCGCCCTCGAAAGATAGGTGAATACGTGCAAAATATGTAGGTGAATACGTGCAAAATATGTGCTTACATGAATTATGTGTATACGTGCCTATGTGGTTTATGTGCCTACGTGACTATGTGCTTATGTGCCGACGTGTTCCTTTGCTTTACATAATAATAATAATAATAATAATAATAATAATAATAATAATAATAATAATAATAATAATAGAGGATGATTGTAAAACGCTAACCTTTTCAAAACCCGATATATAGAATCTCGTCTAATCCCTTTTGGGATGACATCTGCTGCAGAACTCACACTCGACAATGTCTTCCTTTGGCTCACATACTCAACGTGCTGCCCAACGAAACCACGCTGACAAGCATATTGCTTCACTCGTAGCCAAGGAAATGGCTAAGGTCATACCACAGATTGTCAGTGAAATCAATAAGGTCAGCAGGAAATCTTCTGTCGAGTCAAAGAGCAACGCGCCCAAAGCTCCTTTCAGTTTTAAACAGTTCAAAGCCTGCGGTCCTGCAAATTTCACTAGGGAAGATGGACCCAGTGCTATGTTCCAGTGGTTTGACTCAATCGAGGCCTCCTTCAGGCAAATCGGATGCCCAGAAAATCTCCGCACTGTGAATGCTACCGGAGTTTTCCAATCCAGGGAACTGGATTGGTGGACTTCTGAGCGCAACAGGCGCGGTAACGATGCAGCTTCTGGCCTCTCATGGGAGGAACACAGGGAGCTTATTGCGAAGGAGTCCTGTCCTCCTCATGAAGTCCAGAAATTGGAGAATGAATTCTAGCACTTCAAGCAGGAAGGAGGTGACATCGTTGGTCTCACCGCTCGCTGGAAGCAGCTTAGTATTATCTGTCCTAGCCAGGTGGACACACCTGATAAGACAATCAAGAAGTACATTCGAGCTCTCCCCAACTGTGTAGTTGACTTTGTTTAGGCAGCAAAACCTACTACTATTGAGGAAACCTATCAACTCGAAGCTGAGATCAACGACAAACGAGTCTTGGCTGGATATTTCAAAACCTCAACCAAGAGTCTCACTTAAGTAACCGCAGCTCCCAGCACCGACAATGCAGCATCTCAAGGTTTAAAGTCTTCACGCCAGAGCCGCAAGCGAAAGAACAACAACAACAACAAGAACTACACTACTACCGCTACTCCACTCAATGTCGTCCCCGTACAGCCCAACAACCAAAACCGTCAAGCTACTATTACTAATGCACCGCCAGCTAAGCATGCGTACACTGGTATCCACCCTTTGTGCCCTACTTGCACTTATCATCATCCGCAAGGGGTCAACTATCGTTTCTGTGCAAATTGCAACATCTATGCACTTAACTGCTCACTGCCATTCAGGCCCATGTCAGCAAGCTGCTCAAGCTCTTCTAGCACCACTAGCTCAACCTCTTACTATTCAGGGTAACCCAGCAGTTCCAGCACCCGTTGCTAATGCTCGAACCTGCTACACTTGTGGTGACCCAAATCACTTTGCTAACGTTTGCCCTCACCGCGTTGTGATACAAGAGCCCCAGCAACAGCAACCACCGCAACAGCAACAACAGCAACAGCAGCCTCAGCAGCAGCAACCACAACAAGCAGCCCAAGGAAGAACCTTCAATATCAACGTCCGCCAGGCTCAGACAAACAACACTGTTGTTAATGGTACGTTTCTTGTTAACGGTATTTATGTTTCTTGCTTATTCGATACTGGAGCCGATAACTGTTTTGTGTCGTTTGAATTCAAAAAGCTCCTAAAACATAAACGCGCTAACCTCCTAACGACATTCGAAGTAGAAATTGCCAACGGAAGAACCGTCACCGTCAGTTCCATTCTCCGTGATTGTACCCTTACACTCAACAATCACGTTTTCCCAATCGATTTCATCCCAATGCAGCTTGGTAGTTTCAATATCATAGGAGGCATGGACTTTCTTCGTGAACATCATGCCGAAGTCGTTTGTTTCGAAAACATGATTCGTTTCTCCCTTTCAAACGGCGACCAACTCTGTGTCTATGGCAAAGTATCCTCGAAAGAACTGAAACTGATGTCGTGTATCTAAGCAAGAAAGTATCTCCGCAAGGAATACTTGGCTTTCTAAGCCCACATTGTAGTAGCAGAGGAGGAAAAGAAGCCGATGGCAAAGTTACTTGTGGTTCGTGATTTTTCTAATGTATTTCCTGACGATTTACCTGGTCTACCCCTTACCTGCGATATCAACTTCCGTATCGACCTTATTCCTGGAGCTAACCCTGTCGCTAAAGCCCCTTATCGGCTCGCACCGTCCATAATGCGTGAACTTTCTAGCCAACTCCAGGAGTTACTTGATAAAGGCTTCATACGCCCTAGCACATCTCCTTAGGGTGCACCTTTCCTTTTCGTGAAAAAGAAGGATGGATCGTTCCAAATGTGCATCGATTATAGGGAACTCAATAAGCTCACCATCAAGAATCGCGACCCTCTACCCCGAATCGATGATTTATTTGATCAACTGCAAGGCGCTACGTGTTTCTCTAAGATCGACCTACGTTCTGGCTATCACCAGTTGCGTATCCAGGAGCAAGACATCCTGAAAACCGCTTTTCATACTCGTTATGGCCATTACGAATTCGTGGTCATGCCTTTTGGTCTCACCAACGCACCCGCGGTCTTCATGGACATGATGAACCGTGTGTGTAAACCCTTCTTGGATCGTTTCGTTATCATGTTTATCAATGATATCCTTATCTACTCGAAGTCGAGAGCCGAACATGCACAACATCTTCATTTAGTTCTCGAGCTTTTCCAAGGAAATCGCCTCTATGCCAAGTTCTCCAAGTGTGAATTTTGGCTAGAGGAGGTTCAATTTCTCGGTCATATCGTTAATAGTAAAGGAATTCAAGTCGACCCCGCAAAGATTGAGACAGTTAAGAGTTCGATTACACCGAAAACCCCATCCGAAGTTCGTTCTTTCCTCAGATTGGTGGGCTACTACCATCGATTTATCGCTGATTTCTCTAAAATCTCCGTTCCTCTCACTGCCCTAACCCATAAAGACAAGCCTTTTGTTTGGGGAACCGAACAAGAGGATGCTTTTCAAACTCTTAAGCGTATGCTTTGCAATGCTCCCGTACTCGCGCTTCCCGATGGAAACGACGACTTTGTCGTTTATTGTGATGCCTCCAACCTAGGTCTTGGTTGTGTTTTTATGCAACGAGACAAGGTTATCGCGTACGCGTCTCGCCAACTCAAAGTCCACGAGAAGAATTACACAACCCATGATCTCGAACTCGGTGCAATTGCTTTTGCGTTAAAGATATGTCGACACTACCTGTATGGTACCAAGTGTACGGTCTTCACCGACCATAAGAGCCTACAACACATCTTGAACCAGAAAGAACTAAATATGCGCCAGCGCAGATGGGTAGAACTTCTCAACGATTATGATTGTGAGATACGCTACCACCCAGGCAAAGCAAATGTCGTTTCTGACGCTCTTAGCCGACGAAGCTATTTACTTAGTGTTCGAAATGTTCAAGCCCAACACGACCTCGAAGCCCTCATTCGCGATGCTCAACACGCATGTTTTCTCCAGAATGCTTTGAAGGAAGAAAGAATCTATGGAGCCGAAAATCAACTAGTGAATAAACCTAACGGTATTTTTCACTATCTCGACCGCATTTGGATCCCTAGTCGCAATAATCTCTGAGAGATTTTGCTTACTGAAGCCCACAAATCCCGATACTTCATTCACCCCGGTGCCGACAAAATGTACCAGGACCTCCATGCCAGGTACTGGTGGCCGGGAATGAAGAAGGATATCGCTTTATACGTTTCTGTAAAACCCGTTAAGATCCTTCAATGATATCAAACATTAACTTGTGAGAGTGCGGAAAACAATTACAAGCCGATTCAAGATTAAAATATATTAGAAATAATAATGATCAAACACAAACCAGAATATCTTGCATTCAAAGTTGAACAATGACTGATACAAGACTCCTTGATGTTTCGGCTGGCCTTCTAATCGCAACAACTGATCAACCTCAACCAAATGGTTGAGGTTAACTTAAATACTATACACATGGATCACTAGGCCCACTCGAAACCGGCAAAACTAGCCCAACCCATACATGTCGACCCAAAATATAAACTAATCAATTACAAAATCAATCCTTTAACTAAGCAATCCTTCATGTATAAACCTTCAGGTTCCAACAATCTCCCCCTAGATTTATGCATGGAGGTTCTTGAGACTTCAACCTTCACGGTCACCACCCAACTGATCTTTGAGTCCACCAAAACCCTTTGTGCGAATATGAATGGCTGAAACAACAGCAGCAGTCCATCCTTTTGCAATCTCTTCATATTTTTCAGTAGCTCGAATTTGATTTTGAGCTAACACCTCCAGATCTTCAAGAGCAAGATTCAGCACATTAACTTGATCAACCAATCGATAATTCACATCATCATCACAAACAAACACTGCCTGTCCCAGACGCTCATCGTAAGCCCAGAAATGTAAGGACTTCAAAGAACCTTTTGGAATCTTTTTCACCAATGGAATCACCTTTTCTTTGTCAGTCACAGGCCAGTGCACAATCTTCATACGCTTGTTTGTATACGGATCTCTAATTCCTTTAGCTGGCTTAACAAAAGACTCTGCCGTGCGCATCGAAGGAAAGTTACGAAGAACCTCCCTCTTCAATCTCTCGAAAAGCATATATCCAGGACCTCCAGGCTTATCATCTATATAAGGTGCTTTAGACAAATTTGTCAAATCAACTTTAGTGAAGGACTGAAACTGGCCTGGATGTTTGTACCACTCGACAGGACCAACTTTTCTCTTTATCCACCATCTTTTGCGATCATGATCAAATCCCCAGCTAACTACACCAGAACGATTTCCAACCTTATCATAGAGAGTCTCACCAACATCCATTAAATGGTGAGTTGCATGAGCATCATCATCATCTGGATTTAGATTCTTGTTCTTCAAAATTACAAACTCCCTTTTCTTTTTAATTCTTTCAGCCTTCTCTTTGTCTGCCACTGGATTAGTAACTCTTTTGAAATATTGTTCCATAGCAGCACTTCTCTCAGCATCATCCTTAGCGAAAGCTTTTCTTCTGTTTTCAACATCAGTTGGATCAGAAAACTCTTGTCCAAACTTCTTTTCCAACTTTCCTCGTAAATCATAAACTGTACTGAACAACAAACTAACATCTCCTTGAAGTTGTTCAATCTGTTGATCTTTCTTCACTATAGTGTCTTCAAGTTGAATAATCTTGGCATCTTTGTGAATTGAATCTTGCTCAAGCACAACCAGTCTTTTCTTCATCTCTCTCATGCTAATAAACTCATCATCATCACTTGAGTCATCATCAAATGGCATCCTCAATGGTTCTTCAGGTCTCTTACCACTTGAACTGCTAGGTAAATCATGAACAATTCTAGAAGGACCTGCAGATTCAGAAATACCAAGTGGCATAATATCAACAACAGAATCAGTATCAACAGTTGTAACTTGAACATCAACAGTGGTGGTATCCATATCAGTTCTTTGAGTGTCAGCATCAAACTCAAAGATATCTTCAGTAGTGGTGGTGGTATCAGTGACACTTTTCTCAAAGTCAAAGTCATACAAACCATCATCATCCTCAGCAATATTCATGGATTGATCTTTGCTTTGCTCAATATATATTCCGAGTCGAGGATCCCTCATTTTCCGCTTCAATGGCAGGGAATCAGGATCCTTTGGGTTCTCACTAGGCTCTTCACTTGAAACTGAAAGATCAGAAGGAGGATTTCCCATCTTATCAGTTACAGACTTTAACAGCAAAGCCAAACTTTCAGCAGAAATCACAGGTGGAACAGCAGAAACAGCAGTATCAGCTTCAGCTTCAGGAGGAAGCTCTTCATCTTCTCCAGAATCACACATAATCTCAATGCCTTCATCATCAGAATCGATTGTTAAAATCTCTGTCTCAGGCTCATCTTCAATACCCCTTTGAATATCATGTCTTCAGCAACTATAGCATTTGCAGGCGCATCATTCACTTGAACAGGTTGCACTATTACTGGATTAGCAGCTACATCTTCAGTCTCTGCAAATTGACCAAATTTCTCTAACGGAATTAATCCTTCAAATTTCTTTTCAGTACCCTTCTTTGGAGTGAGAGCACCAAAACAAGCTGGACCCATGGGCTTCAACTCCAATGTGTTTCCAGATCTCTCTAACTTTGGATAACGAGCATTAAAAATCATTTGCAAGAACCTTGGATACATAAGAAACTTGTCCTTTCTGACTCCAAACACATTTCTCTTCATCGCCTCCAAAATATACTTTGAATAATTGAAAGGCTCGTTTGTTATCACACAGACAAGAGCAGCAAACTGAGTAATGTTCAACTGATCAGTGCCTCCTCTGTTCTCTGTCATACACAAAATAAACATGTGCAACAAAAGTCGCCAATAAGGATGCATAAACTTCTTAATCAGAGGTGGATACTTCCCTTCATAACTCAATCTAGGCAATATTGCTTCAACTGTGCCAGTGGGAAGTTCAATGGAGTCTGTTTCTTGGTCATTGAACTGTAATACTTCTCGGATCATCTGCTCTATCACAGTGACAACCTTCTTTTAAATGTCAGCAACAATAACTCCTTTTCCTTCAATAACTTCAATCCTTGCACTTTTCCAAAATTCTTGAATAAGATTTTCGTAGATAACTGGATTTTCTTATAGTGCGTGAACAATACGGCAGCTGTTGAGACCTTTCATCAATGAAGTGTACAACTTCTTGTGTTTATCCAGAGGAGGTGCTAAGTATCCTGCTTGATTATGTGTTGAAATAAACTTCAAATCCATATTCTGCATAAAACACAAGTTCATTAGGAACACAAAAGTTCAACAAATACTTGAATCAAATTTCGAAATTTCAAACTTTAAAAACAACAATCAGAACAGGTCAACAGCATCATGACTCAGATAATAAATTTAGACTCGAAACTGATACTGTTGACTCAAGACCATGAGTCGAGACCATGAGTTCTCGAGTCGAGACCATGAGCTATTGAGTCGAGACCATGAGTCGAGACTAAGAGTTCTCAAGTCGAGACCATGAGTCGAGATCTTGAGGTCTCGAGTCGAGATCATGAGATTGCGACTCGTAACCACTGGTCTCGAGTCCTTATGTTATCTGAGTCGAGACCCCCACAAACAACTTCATCTTTTCAGATTTTGGATCAAAATCCCAAAACACCCTAAGATTTATTTGAAGACCAAGATATATTCAAAACTAGGGTTCTAGGTCATCTTCAAATCTTCATAAATACATCATCAGATCTTCATAACACCTGCAAAACTTCAACAATATCATCAAAATACCTTCAAAAATCGATGAATCGAGATCGGAAAACAAATTTGATGAAACAAAACCGGAGAACACGTCGGAAACTGTAGTGACTTGCCGGAACTTTTGAGAGAGAATATCAAATGGTCTCGAGTGAGAAATGAGGTCTCGACTCGAGACCTGTGTTTTATACCTCAAACCTAAGCAAACTGGGCCTGGGCCTTTGACTTTTGAGCAGAGACCAACTGTTTAGGCTTAACCGACTTAAAG
Organism: Helianthus tuberosus; assembly: GCA_030545235.1. Taxonomy (NCBI): domain Eukaryota; kingdom Viridiplantae; phylum Streptophyta; class Magnoliopsida; order Asterales; family Asteraceae; genus Helianthus; species Helianthus tuberosus. The sequence goes on from CM060417.1 coordinate 40,195,405, forward strand.
GATTTCTTTTGATTAATTTATGATAAAATTCCTTTTAAAAATCAGATATAATTTCAACAACCCATTAAACTTTCTGAGCATAATTTACGAATGCAAAACCTAAAACAAAAAATAAATAATAAAAAAACTATTATTTACAAAAATAAATTAGGAAATTAACAAAATTGCTCAGGGATCAAATCACGAGGTTTCGGGCTTGACTTCACTTATCAACACTGATCTACTACCGAATGATCTAGACGATTGCCAGTATATTTGTCCACCTAAACTCATCTCCCTAGACCTTTTCCATATAACTGCCTGTAACAAATTTTATCATGTTTTGATTTCTTAACAATGAACACCCAAACAAATACTAATCAAATCCCGGAAGTATAAACAGCACACTCTATCATGCAAGTAGCTTCCCTACCACATATTTCACAAGTCCAATCCAGATCTCTGAAATCTTAACTGGGAATAGATTAAGAAGAGAACAGAATAGATCTTAAGCAAAGATGGTACAATATACAGATCAAATGAGTTTTTCTCAATTTGATATAGGTTTCTCGGGTTTCTTTTGGGCACTTGAGGGCCTCTTTCGGGTGTTTAATTGATCTACAGAGCGACAACGTACAGCTAGGTCAGCATGTATCTGGATGCAGCAGAAGCTGACGTTGCCTAGCACCTCCAGGTCAGCATATATCTGGATGCAGCAGAGGAGATACAAGACTTTTTCAGAGAAGATTTCAGAATCAGATCAAAATTGTGTGTATCGGGACAACATACAGACATTCAAATAGAAATGAGCTAATTCCAAGTGACTTTCTTTCCTGGGTTCATGTAAAATTTTAGTTCTGAACAGAAGGACAGCCAATGTTTCCAGTCTTAAGGATAGAGCCTACCAACACATCAATACTAGAGTCAAACTATTTCGATACTGGTCTTACATGAGTCAGCCCTTGACCTTAATGTGAAAATTCATTTCATTTCCCAGTCATGCAACGCCTCTTTTTGTATTTTTCAATTTTTTAATGTTTTTGTATTTTTCATAATTTTCTCCCCCTAAATTTGAGCATAAATAAAAACTACCTAAGAATAGAAAACTTTATGAACAAATTTACCTACAAAAACATGCTCAGTCAGTAAAGCGGATCATTTTCAGAAAATCCACAAGCACTTGAAATTTCGAACTGCTGACAGGTTTTGTGAACAAATCAGCAGCATTTGCATCTGTGTCGATTTGCTCAAGTTTGATAAGACCTCTATCAAAACAGTCTCGTATAAAATGAACTTTAATATCAATGTGCTTGGTTTTTGAGTGGAAAACAGGATTTTTCACAATTTGTATGGCAGCATCATTATCACGGTATATGGTAGTCTTAAGATAAGTCAAACCGTAGTCCCGTAATTGATGTTGCATCCACACCACTTGAGAGTAAGACGCCAAAGCTGCAACATATTCTGCTTCAGCTGTGGAAATAGCTACCGTTTGTTGCTTCTTGCATTGCCAAGAAATAAGCCTGTCACCCAAAAATTGACATCCAACAGAGGTGGATTTCCTGTCCTTGTCAGTGCCGCCAAAATTACTGTCAGAAAACACAAACAGATCAAAATTCGAATCCCTCGGATACCACAGACCAAACCTGGGTCGGCCTTTAAGATACCGAAAGATTCGTTTAACAGCAGTAAGATGAGAAGTTTTAGGATTAGCCTAATATCGTGCGCAATTGCAGACAACAAACATGATGTCAGGACGACTAGCTGTCAGATACATCAACGATCCAATCATAGACCTATAAAGTCGTTGATCAACAGGGGATCCTTCAGCATCTTCAGTTAACAACGGTCTTTCTGCCATTGGAGTTTCTGCCGGTTTAGCGTCAGTGAACTTGAATTTCTTCAGCACATTATCCACGTATTTCCCTTGATGAATTAGAATGCCCTGTGAATCTTGTTTAACTTGTAAACCTAAAAACAATGTCATTTCACCGAGTGCACTCATTTCGAACTTCTTTTGCATAACTCTCTCAAAATCTTTGCAAAGCTCCTCACTTGTAGATCCGAAGATAATATCATCAACATAAATTTGAACCAAGATTTGATCCTTTCCCACTCTTTTGATAAACAGAGTCTGATCTATTGTGCCTCGTGTGTATCCATGAGCCAGAAGATGTTCTGTCAGAGTAGCATACCAAGCCCTAGGTGCTTGATGCAACCCATATAATGCCTTGTCAAGCTTGTAGGCATATTCTGGATAGTTTGGATGAATAAAACCCGGCGGTTGCTCAACAAAAATTTCTTCCTTCACTTCTCCGTACAAAAATGCTGTTTTGACATCCATCTGGTAAACAGTGAATCCCATAAAGGATGCGTATGCTAAGCAAATCCGGATTGCTTCAAGTCGAGCAACAGGGGCATAGACTTCATCATAATCCAGTCCTTCTATCTGTCTGAATCCTTGGACCACTAATCGTGCTTTATTTCGAACAATAACTCCTTCAGAATCTTGCTTGTTTATGAAAACCCAGCGAGTTTATAAGCTTACGTTTTCCTTTTGGCAACTCCACAAGTTTCCATACTCCTAGCTTCTCGAACTGGTTTAGGTCTTCGTGCATAGCATCAACCCAGCCTGGTTCCTGCAACGCTACATCAATGGTTTTAGGTTCAATTTGAGAAATGTAGCTAGAATATAAGCACAAATTAATGATTCCTGATTGGCTTCTGGTCTGAACTCCTGCATTCACAGGACCTATCACATTCTCAATAGGATTATTTCTTTGAACACTTGTTGGAATGGCAAATTCAGGTATCGTCTCGTCTAGAGATGTGTGTATGTTGCTTGACTCCCCCTCATTAGGTGCTAGCGGACTGTGACTCACAGGAGTGGTAACAGTACACTCTTCAGGAATAGGATCAGCAAACAGTTCTGATCCAGCTGTATTAGGTGAAATTCCACTAGATTGTGCACCTTCAGGAGATTGATGAGAGATTTGTTGAGACAGAGGATGCTGTGTAAAAACCATTCCCGGTGGATCAATGGTGTGATGTCTAAGGCTTCCTTCTGTCTATTCTTCTTCAGTATCTTCAAAAGACAACGGTTGCTTTGGATTAGATATGTCTGCATCTGAAGAAACACTTGACAAAATGTTAAATGATTTAAACAAATTTGCATAATCATATAACCAACTGGTCCAACTCTAGCATCCGTAGCATTTTCTTCGAGCCATTCAATGTTGCACGACTCGACGACCTTTTTAGTTACTTTGTTGTATACTCTATAGGCAGAGCCTTTTGCATATCCAACAAAGAAACATTCGTCCCCTTTGACCTCAAACTTTCCATTAGAGTCCATAAGTAATAATACACATGGACATCCAAAGATACGAAAGTGTGAAACCGAAGGTTTACGTCCTTCCAGAATCTCATAAGGAGTTTTCATATGACGTTTATTTACTAAAGCATGATTCTGGACGTAACAAGCCGTGCTAACAGCTTCAGCCCAAAAGAAACTAGGAAGCTTTGAGTCAGCCAGCATAGTTCGTGCAGCCTCGATAAGAGTACGATTTCTTCTTTCAGCTACTCCATTCTGTTGAGGAGTTCGTGGTGCACTATACTGACGATCAATTCCTTTTTCAGTGCAGAATGTGTCTAAAGTAACGTTTTTGAATTCTGTCCCATTGTCAGATCGAATAACCTTCACCTTGGTACTTGCTTGATTTTCAGCCAGAGTGATGAATTGTTTCACTAAGACTGCAGTTTCATTCTTGTGACTGAGAAAATACACCCAGGTGTAACGTGAATAATCATCAACGATTACGAGACAGTAAGCTTTCTTGCCAATACTCAACACGTTCACTGGACCAAAAAGATCCATGTGAAGTAATTCGAGCACAGCTTTCGTTGAGGGTGTAGGTTTAGACTTATGAGGTTTTCGATGAGCTTTTCCTTTCGCACAAGCAACACATTTTTCAACCAACATGAAATCTTTTATTGGAAGATCACGGACTAGTTGACCTTTAGCCAGTCGGTTCAAATTCTTCATGTTCACATGCCCAAGGCGACGATGCCACAGTAGACCATCATGTTCTGAAATCTTCGAGAATAGGCAAGTAACTTCTTCACACGGTTTCTTGTTCATATCAATCACATAAGCGTTTCCTCGTCTCTCCGCTGACATTAAGAACCAATCTTCTGGAATGACAATTCCAGGTTTAAGTACATGACATCCTTTCTTTTTAAAGTGAATTGAATTTCCTCGATCACAAATCTGAGAAATGCTCAACAGATTGTGTTTCAGTTCTGGAACATAGTTAACATTCTCGAAACTTAAAACGCCGTTTCTTACGGTTCCTTTCAATGTGATCCTTCCTGATTCTCCTCCCGCAAATGAGACATATCCACCATTAAACTCTTTGACATTTACCAGTTGGGATAAGTCTCCCGTTATGTGCCTGGAACAGCCACTATCCATGTACCAGAGGAGCACAGTAGTCCTCCACAGCTGTTCCTGCACGATTAGCGGGATTAGTTAGATTTAGGAACCCAGCCCATAGTGGATCTGGGTTTTCCTTGTGCATCGATGTAAGTCACTCTCTGCCACACTAAATTGTCTTTATTTAAAAACTTCAAAATATTTTCAATGGCAGAATTTCGATGAACTGTATGAGACTGATTGGATTGCGTGGCCTTAGCTTTAGGTTTCCAATGCTTGTTTGACGATAGCGGTTAGACTTGACCTTCTGATTTTGTACAAACTTCTCCTTGAACTGGGCACTTGGGAGTTGAACACAGTTTCTGGCAATGTGTCCAGCAATTCCACAATTAAAACATGTTTGCCGTTTCATTGTGTGAGTATTTTGAAAATTTTGATACTTTAATAAAGAATCTTTGTTTGGTTTTGAATGATTTGAAGTTTTGGTTTTCCTAATATGCTTTGCTTGTGGCTGTTCTGAGCATTTTGATGTCTGCTGATTAGAAGTTACACATTCATGTGATGTTGATGAACAACTAGACACCCTTTCTTTACTGAGATCATCATTTGAAGTTGATGTTTTACTTTCAAAAACATTTTCTAATGACTCTTTATTTAACTCGAATCCCTTTTCCTTTTTATCAAAATCAGTTTCAGTATTTGAACATGCAGAAGTCTCATCAATATGCGTTTCATCAACACATTTATCATGTGAAACTAATTCAGGTTCAATTTTCACTACAGTTTTCAATGGGATCCCACTAGATTCAACATTAGGGATTCCCACTGAGACAGATTCAGAAGAAGAATCACGATACTCCTGATTTTCTTGTGAAGAAGTGTCAGTGGTTTCACTGAATGTGTCTTGAGGGACCTCACCTGTAACACTTTCATCAACCAAAGGGTTAGAAACATCAGATTCACAATCATTAACTGAAGAAAATTCATCATCAGACATATTGTTCAAAGGTTCAACACAAACATTATCAGTTTTGCCCAAAACATCAGGCTCACAAGACGAAACATAAGCAGAAAATGACGCAAACAAAGACCGACCAAAAGCAATATCAGATTCAGTTTGTTCAAAATAATTTTCAGAAATATTAGTATGAACAACTGGTTCACTCCCAAGAACATCTTCACATTTTACCTCAGATACTTTATCTGCACATAAAGACGAAGTGTTAGGATCAATTGAGCCTTTAGAAACAAAATTTATTTGAGCAGACTTCTGCTTCTCAATTGGTCTAACATTAAATGATGACTTATTGTTTTTGGGACCATAAGTCATTCTACTCTCATTCATCATCTCCCCCTCAGTCATGGGTAAATAAGTATAATTGTCATTATAAGGAGGAGGAGCCTGATTAAAACCCAAACCACGCCCTTTATTTTCCTTGTATGCGAGCTGTTGATCACACAAGTTTTTGACTAATTTGCTGGAAGAATCAAATTTCTTAATATTAAGCTCATTTATTTGATATCTATCTCTGATATCTTCCAGTTCCTTAGTCACAGCGCACAATTTCTCCTGAACATATAAGAGTTGAGATGATTTCACACTTACATCATCCTTGAGTTTGATGATGTCTTTTCGCTGAGCTTCAATCTTTTCTTTATAAAGTTTTTCGTTTTTTGATAAAGTAAAGTTTTTATTTTTGATACCTTAATAATCTTGAATTAGCTCAGCATTGTGTATTCTATAAACTTCAACTCTTTCTCTACACTCAGGAGTACAGAAAGCAGAAAGTACCTCTTCTTTGATGAGACCTTTAACTGAAGCTGAAAGAATATGGGTCATGAGAGCCAAGTTTTCAGCTGATGCCTCCTCCTCTGGTACAGAAACTTGATCATTTGAGGTCATGAAAGCAATGTTATTTGAAGCAGCTTGATTTTCTGGAGCTGAAATGTTCAGTCGCTCAATTTCTGAATTCCAATCAAAGTTGATGTCGGGCTGAACCACCAAGCCTTGAGCTAATCCCAGTGGTTGAGGACTTCCAGTAGCAGCATCATCCGTTATACTAGATGTGGTCACAAGAGCTCTTTCTCGATTAGGTGTTACGGGCTGGGCAGAAGTCTGTTCTCTATTAATCATAGGCTTTGTGCAGTTTCGAGCATAGTGTCCTTCCTCATGATAGTTGTAACAACGTAGTTTAAAGAGCACTGTAGACGCTCCTGTAAATGAAGCACCCCATCTGTTTTTACCAGTTCTTTTCATAAACCTTGTTGCCCTGAATGCAGCCATAGCCATCTGCCAAGTGATATCCATTTCTTCAACATTATCAGGATGAATCTGATGTAAGTCATCGCCACACCATTTAGGAGGGTCAATTTTTCCTGCAACAAATGCATTCAAACAGTTTATAACAGAGGCTGCGATATGCAGATTTTCTTTAGACTGTTGTGTAAAGAAAGCAATCATCTCATTTTTCACAGTGGAAGTAGGAGCAGCAGAGGATGCGTTCACAGCGGAAGCAGAAGCAGCAGTAGAAAGCGATGGAGCAGCTTGTGTAGGAGACCCAGAGTAATAGACATTTGCTGAAGTAGGAGCAGCCTTAGCAGATGCCGCGTTGCTAAACATTTGAAATCCTCCTTGTGACAAGAGAGCTGCGTTGTTATTGTTTGACGAAGTAGGAGCAACAGAGAATCCTGCAGCTAGCATGCTGTTCTTATAGTTGGTTTCTCTTTGTTTATTATCTAGTTCACAGGATTTGATATGAGAAATCATCTCTGACAAACTGCACCTAGCAAGATCTTTTGTTTTCTTAATCATTGCAACTTGATGATCCCAGCTTTTTGGTAACACATTCAAAAGTTGTCTATTTGTCGAAGCATTTGATGTATGAATTTCTTCCATATGCATTTGAGTGACCAGTTTGACAAACCTCTGAAGTTGGTTATCAACAGTTTCTCCATAGATATGGTTGAAATTGTTGAAATTTTGTCTTAGCAAATTTCTTCGACTCTCCTTCATGTCCTCATTTCCTTCATAAACATCAATCAGAGATTCCCACAGTTCCTTGGCAGATTTGCAGGTACGAAAGCAAATAGCAATATCTGGACCCAATCCCATGGTCAAATAGGACAGTGCTCGTTCATCTTCTTCAATTATATTGAGATCCTCTTCAGTATATTCACTTTTGGCTTTCTTTACTTTTAAACCTGGTTCAGTAGGACTATCTGTCATGATCTCCCTTGGACCTCTCATGATACTTCTCCAAATTTTAGAATCCTTGACCTTCACATGTTATTTAAAACGCCATTTCCACTCAGGAAAATCATTTGCATCAGTCAACCTTGGAATGCGTGTAGTGGTTCCAACCTTTGAATCCAGTTCTTGTTGTTTGTTAAGAGCAGCCAAGTCAACATTATTAGCAGACATGATTAATTAATCAATTAATTATTTTAAGTCCAAAAATTTTGTTCACAGTTCAAAGTCCAAGGTCCAAATGACGTTGCAAATTGTCGTTGCGAGTCGAGACCACGGTTGCGAGTCGAGACCAAAAGCAGACAACTCGAGACCACAGATGGTTGCGAGTCGAGACCAAGAGCAGATAACTCGAGACCACAGATGGTTGCGAGTCGAGACCAAAAGCAGACAACTCGAGACCTTAGTTGGTTGCGAGTCGAAACTAAAAGCAGACAAGTCGAGACAGCTGGTTGCGAGTCAAAACTAAAAGCAGACAAGTCGAGACAGCTGGTTGCGAGTCGAGACCTGCAAAACAAACAATATGATAACACCAGCAGAAATCCCTGATTATCCGCAGCTTCCTAAATTCAAATATTTTGAAATCTTTGAATTTTAATCCTCACCAAACTTTCGAGAAATCAGCAAACAACTCACTGAAACCACACAAACCAAAATCAGTAAATTCTTTCAATAATTCCTAAGAACAGTTTGAAGATTGAATGATCCGAAGAAAACAGAACATGCAACCAAAACTGTTGTCACTGCAAAACAAACACTATCAAAACTGGATCAGTAATATAAGATATCCTTGAATCTGAATGATATCAAAACCGAACCAAGAATTGGTTTCTTGGCTCTGATACCAATTGTAAAACCCGTTAAGATCCTTCAATGATATCAAACATTAACTTGTGAGAGTACGGAAAACAATCACAAGCCGATTCAAGATTAAAATATAATAGAAATAATAATGATCAAACACAAACCAGAATATCTTGCATTCAAAGTTGAACAATGACTGATACAAGACTCCTTGATGTTTCGGCTAGCCTTCTAATCGCAACAACTGATCAACCTCAACCAAATGGTTGAGGTTAACTTAAATACTATACACATGGATCACTAGGCCCACTCGAAACCGGCAAAACTAGCCCAACCCATACATGTCGACCCAAAATATAAACTAATCAATCCTTTAACTAAGCAATCCTTCATGTATAAACCTTCAGGTTCCAACAGTTTCGAAATGCCTAACTTGCTCGAAAGTAAAGGCCGAACATCAACGACCCTCTGGCTTACTCGAACAACCCGAAATCCCGATGTGGAAGTCGGAGTGTATTGCCATGGTTTTCATTATGAAACACCCTCCCACTCCATCAGGTCATGATAGCATTTGGGTTATCGTTGATCATCTCACGAAATCCGCTCACTCTTACCGATACGAGAAGACTTCAAGGTAGAACGATTAGCACGAATCTATACCGACGATGTCATTTGTCGACACGGGACACCTCATGACATCATCTCTGACAGTGATGGTCATTTTACCTCACGTCTCTGGGAGACATTCCAAGCCGCTCTCGGTACAACCCTCAATCTCAGTACCGCATTTCATCACCAGACCAACGATCAGACTGAGCGCACGATCCACACCCTTGAGGACATGCTTCGTTCATGTGTTATAGATTTTGGTGGTAATTGGGATTCGCATTTACCTTTATTAGAATTCTCGTACAATAACAGTTATCACACTAGTATTCAAATGGCACCCTTTGAGGCATTATATGGTAGAAAGTGTCGATCGCTTATTGTATGGCACGAGATCGGAGACGCTAAAATCATCGGTCCTGAGTTATTACAAGAAACGACTAACAAGATCCTCCAAATATGAGACAATCTCTTGAAAGCTCGGAGTCGTTAGAAGAGTTACGCCGATAAACGCCGCAAGCCCCTTGAGTTTGAAGTTGGTGATCACGTACACCTAAAGGTTTCACCTTGGAAGGGGGTGATCCTATTCGGCAAGAAAGGAAATCTAGCGCCACGATACGTGGTCCCTTTAAGATTCTGGAAAGAATTGGTAAAGTGGCCTACTGACTCGAATTACCGGAGGAACTCAGCAACGTACATCCGACTTTCCACGTCTCGAACCTCAAAAAGTGCCTAGCTGTGGAAAATCTTCACGTACCTCTTGAAGATTTGCAAATAAATGAGACCCTACACTTTGTGGAAAAGCCTGTAAAAATCATGGACCGAGAGACCAAGAAACTTCGACGCTCTCGCATTCCTATAGTGAAGGTTCACTAGAAAGGCAAACGCGGCGTCGAGTTCACTTGGGAACTCGAAAGTGATATGAAAGCTAAATATCCACAACTCTTTGTTACGCCTGCTCCTTAATTTCGGGACAAAATTTCCTAAAGCAGGGGAGGCTGTAACAACCTGACTTTTCGGATCGTTACCTGTCGCTGTCATTTCTTTCTTAAACGCTTGTACTCTTGGGATTTGATTAACTCCATGGGTTAAACTATATTTTCAACGCATATTGCAATGCTTATTTAATCGCGGTTAGAACATTTAAATGCTACTTATAATGCTTGCTACTTAAAACGCATTTTATCGCAATTTGCATCGCTTATTTAAATGCTTATCACTTAAACGCTATCACAACGCAAACTCAACGTAAAATCGAAACACAGATCATTTATACTATGTGTGTTATTTGGGTAATTACTTGTTTAGAATGTTATGTGGTTATCAATGCAATGCTTATATGTCACACCCCCACATTACCACATGCGGTGACCCCGCTAGGTGTGTGACGTACCAGGATCTAGCCACCAATCACATTGAACTAACATCAAGTTATAAAACAAATTTTCCATTTATAAAACATTCATAAACATAATCCAAGTCTAACATGTTCAGAGAAGCAAATAGTAAATCACTGTTCAATCGTTTCAAAAACCAATGTATGTGAAATCAGTAAACAAGTCTTGCAATTCCAAGCAGTACGACCCATGACCACTCCAGCCATCCAGATAGCAAGTTCCTTGTCAATAATACCTAACGACATGCGAGCATGCAACAAGTGTATCTGATAACGCTGGTGAGTTCATAGTTTTACGAAAATGTTGGTTACCAAGTGTTTAGTTCAGTTCATTGATTATAATGTTGATAATAACTCGATACCGTACAAGATGGCTATAGATTATTTTGCCCTTTCCCCAATGCCCCTATCAAATCATTGGGCATGACTGGGTCATTAGTTCACACCCGTCCTCTCAGGTACGGGGTGAGGGTGCCAAACCTAGATAGCGCTACCAACTAATACCCCGTTACCTCTCAGGTAACAAACAAGATGGGACTTAATGGTGATAGGAGTGAGTGTATTATCCAACATCCCAGTTTTACCCAAATGACTTATTCCTCTCAGGAATACCCAATGATTGTCCCACCCACCGGGACGCATGCTCAAGAGGAATAAACTCACCTTTCATTTGCTCGGTATGTTAAGTTACCCGTCCAAGTTGGTCAACCCAAACCCTACCGTGGTTACCAATCAACATCAGTTACATAATCAAACAAGTCACTTATTTCACACAGTTTGAATCTATCACATGATCACCTCATATTGCATATCAAGTACTCAGTTATCAGGATAACATTCAACAAATGGATTGGCTACCCATACGAGTCAGGTCAAGGCCCTCACAACAAGTTAACATTACAATCATGCCTTAAACAGAAAATCACAACACTTGTGTTCAATAACATAACACCACTGATCTACTGTTCCGACCATCTACTCTCATGGCGAAGTATTCCCTATGGCGAAGATTCATTCTTCGCATGAGATGAATGTGACGAAGGATGCAAGGGATTCGTCAAACACAGACGACGAAGAATCAATTCTTCGTCTTGGATGGGCACGGCAAAGAACCAAGGAGTTCGTCAATAGTCAGCCGACGAGGATTTCATTCTTCTTCGAGCCAGATCCTTCGTCGCCCAACAACAGTTACAACTTATTAACACAAACAGCAGTTAACACCTTTTCGGCATGAAAAGTGGATCAAACAACAGTTATTCATGTTCATACAATCCTAGTCATGAACAAACATTAACAATTCAATCATAGCTTCACATCATGATCAATCATACCTAAACATTCATTAATCCTAACCAAACAATGATCGCACCAAAACAGATTATTAGTCTATCAATACATCAGTTCGACAGGTCAGATGATCAAACCACAACATGAATATAACCGTATACAAAACATCAACCCCCCCCCCCCATCATGCAAGTTCTAATTTACACATCATTACTGAACCCTAATTCACATAACATCACAACATCATAATCACAACACCAGAATTTCATCGAATAACAACGTTAGACACTAACCATGATACAGGAGTGTTTAGATAAATCGAGATGGAAGGCTTCGAGGTTCTATGATTGTCGCCGCACAGGGGAGGGAATAATGAGAGAACTTTAGGGTTTAATTGTTTACGGTTATGAGAGTTTATACCACTAAAATCATTCTGGGCCGCGAACCTTTCCTGGGCCGAAGCCCGTGTTTGGCGAACCTCCACTTCGACGAAGAGTCATACTTTGTCGGAGAAGGATTCGACGAAGATTCAGCTTGTGGCGAAGATTGGTTTGACGAAGACCTGACCTTCGTCAAGATGAGGTTTGACGAAGACCCAACCTTCATCGAGCTTGTCTACCAACTGGGTTAAACACAACTATTACATGATCAAACACTACACAACACTTAAGTTTTCACATAATACTCATACATTCAAATAAACTTAAGTTTTCACATAAGACTCATACATTCAAATACACTTAAGTTTTCACATAATACTCAAACATTCAAATATTATGCACAAGGTACAACGTAAGACGAATTATAAAAACAAGGCACAAGTGGCAAGACCTTGAAATCTCAGGTTGTCACATCATCCCCAACTTGAAAGAAATTTCATCCCGAAATTTGACAAGGTAACTCAAAGCAGCACGATGTTAAATCAGGATGACTGTGAATCTTCCACAGGTGCCACATCATCCCCAACTTGAACGGGAATTTCGCCCTGAAATTCACCAGTTGCATCATATTTAGATTGGTCAGCTGGGAATAAGTGTGGGTACTTGAGCTTCATCTGATCCTCGCGTTCCCATGTGAACTCCGGTCCACGTCTAGAGTTCCAACGGACTCTCATGATGGGGATTCGACTATGCTTACGGACCTTGACCTCCCGATCCATAATTTCGATTGGTTCCTCGATAAACTGCAATTTGTCGTCGATTTTTAGTTGTTTAAGTGGTACAACAAGTGTTTCATCGGACAAACACTTCTTCAATTGTGAAACATGGAAGACATCATGTACGTTACCCAACTCAGCAGGTAACTCGAGCTTGTAGGCCATTTTAGTGATTCGTTCAAGAATTTTGAACGGCCCAACATAACGAGGATTAAGCTTGCCGCGCTTCCCAAAGCGCACCACACCCTTCCAGCGTGAGACTTTTAGCATAACAAGATCGCCTACAGCGAACTCCGAGGGTTTCCTACGCTTGTCAGCGTAGCTTTTCTGACGATCGCGCGCCGCCGCCATACGATTTTTGATCTGGACAATCTTTTCAGAAGTTTCAAGAACAAGTTCCGGACCTGTGATCTGGCTGTCACCCACCTCAGCCCAACAGAGAGGAGAACGACATTTCCGGCCGTACAACGCTTCAAACGGAGCTGCCTGGATGCTAGTGTGGTAACTGTTGTTGTAGGAGAACTCGATCAACGACAAGTGTTTCTCCCAGCCCTTTCCAAAATCAATTACACATGCTCGCAGCATGTCTTCAAGTGTCTGGATGGTTCGTTCACTTTGACCATCCGTCTGTGGGTGATAAGCAGTGCTCATGTCGAGACGTGAGCCAAACGATTTATGCATTGATTGCCACAAATCAGATATGAAACGCGGATCACGATCAGAGATAATAGAGGTTGGCACCCCGTGCCTAGAAACCACTTCCTTCAGATAAACAGCAGCAAGTTGCGAGAACTTATCGGTTTCCTTGATCGCAAGGAAGTGTGTAGATTTTGTGAGGCGGTCAACGACCACCCAGATGGTATCGTTTCCGTTTTGAGTTTTGGGCAGACCAGTGACGAAATCCATAGCAATTTGCTCCCATTTCCACATAGGTATTTCGGGTTGTTGAAGCAGGCCTGAGGGTTTCTGATACTCTACCTTGACCTTCGCACAAGTCAAGCACTTACTCACATACGTCGTGATGTTAGCTTTCATCTTCGGCCACCAATACAGGACTTTGAGGTCCTGATACATCTTATCCGAACCTGGGTGAACAGAGTATCGAGACTTGTGCGCTTCGTCCATCACAAGCTCCCTAAGATTTCCACACAAAGGAACCCATATCCGTTCCATGAAATAGTAAATGCCGTCAGATCTCTCCACGAGTCATTTCTCCATGCCCCGTAAATACTCCGCTTTAATATTCTCTTCCTTCAACGCTTCAGCCTGAGCCGAACGAATCTGATCAGGAGGATTTGAGTGAATAGTGAGCTGTAAGGCTCGTACTGTCACACCCCGACCGCGTAAAACAACGAAACCAAGGCGGAAATGTCGGGGAGTGTTGTAACAGAATTATTTTTTCACAACCATGGTAATTAAAGTTATGTTTTATTTATTAACGAAAGGATTACATTGTCTTAAACAAAGAGAAACAAGAGTACATAACATGATTTAACTAGTCTAGCTTCATTTTATGTCACTATGGCCCGAGTCCACCCTAGTGTATCCTGCTCAAACCTATGCACCAGCTCCTTAAAACACATGTGAAAATAGGTACGTCAGCATAAAAATGCCTGTGAGATACATAGGTTTTGTGAAAATAGGATTCATGACTTGAGTTTAAAGAAATGTTTAATAAAAGTTTGTCATGAATCTTGTTAAGTGTTTACTTTTATAAATCATACGAAAAATGTGATAAGAAATCAGATTATATAAAAGAAAGTTGTATGGTTAATTAAATAACTAAGTAAAATGAGTTGTATAAAACAAACTGTTTTGTAAATGTCTTGTGAAAAATATGTTATTTCTGTAAAACGTTATATGTCTAAATTGAAATGATTTAAATAACGCCACGATATGTAACATCAAACAAGCACTTATATATAGGAAGTACCAGCGGCTTATCCACCATGCTTGTATCATATTACACACGCATTGTTACTTAAATCACTTACCCAAACAACCACCAATGTAAAATGTTCTTGTGTCAAAAGTAAATTATGTAATGTGTTTCCAAAATATCATGTATGGCAAGTGAAATATATCAACTAAACCATACGTAAAATGCACAAAACAAGTTATTGAAGTAAAACATAGTTTAAATCAAAGTTATGTTTTGTGAAATAAATGCATGCTATACTGATACAAACATCTATGCGGTATTGTGAAATGCATACATTCAAGCCTTGAGACTGTGGCGATAAACCGTTAAACAAATTAAAGGTTTATCTAAGTTATGTGTATCGAATTCGGTCATTCCATCCAAACATACCTAGGATTTCAGGAATGGGAGTTGTCAATTCCTATGGTACCACTACCTACTAACGAACGGCGTGATCAATGTTAATGAATGTATTTTTGTCCCATTTAAACAAACCAAATGTCATACCAAAATGTAAGCATGTGATGTAAAACAAATGTACTAAGTATGCAACAAATGAACATACATAGCATGTGAAGTGATGTAAAGCAATGCACTAAGTATGCACTAAATGGACATACATAGCGTGAAATGTAATGTAAAACGATGTACTAAGTATGCACTAAATGGACATACATAGCAAAAACATAATGAAATCATGTACTATAAGTGTACTAATGAACATAACAAGCATATGATATGAAAACATGGAAAGCACGAAAGTAACAAGTAGGCACATGTGTTTCACCCAAAACGTTTGAAAAACAGTAAAAGAGGGGACTATGTACTCACTTGAGATTGCTTAATAGTCTTTAAATAACCACCAAGCAACGCTAGAAAGATCACGGAATCAAACGGCACCTAATATAGGTAACTATGTTAATAAACGGACCTAAATCGGAGGATCGGGTAAAATGTGGTTTTGTAAACCAAATGAGTATTGGAACTCATGTGATATGGTTTAACAAAGCCTACATTCTAAAATGGAACCTATCCTAAGTGCTTACGACCCATTACGACTCATTTAGGTAGCTTACGCTACTTTAACGCGTCGTTCGCGTAAAACGCGTTCGGACCGCCTAACTAGTCCTATGACAAGTAATATATGCCTTAACATGTCTAATATTGTTTCCTAATCAGTTTAGATGTCAAAATTTAGGTTACATATGTTTAAAATGAATTTACGCTCAAAAAGGGCATTTTGGTCATTTACCTAAGGCATATAAACTACCTATCATACAACTAACTAAACGTCGTGACCATAAGGTATAACCTCGGAAAGTTATTCCCTATACAACTATGGTCACCTAATGTGTTTGGTCGGATCCTAATGATCGACCAAACGGGTCGTGTTCGAAAGTATAAGCGGTTGTTTAGACCGCTTACCTTACGACCCTACATAAGCACTAAACCTAAAGTGACGAGCTAAACATGTTAGAACATGTCTAACGAAGTTTGAAAACAGGTTTGGTATCAAAACAAAGGGTCTTGATACCTAAAAGTAGTTTTGTTACAAAATACGCAAGAATACGCATTTTGGCCGAAACTACGACTCGCCACTATGCCTAGATAAGTTGGTAATCAGTAGGTATAGTCATAAGAGACTAAGACCATCGTGATTACGCTCACGTTATGAAGTTCAAACGAATTTCGTGTTGACCATAAACTGGTCAAAGCAGAAAGTCAAACAAAGTTTGACTTTCACACTAAAATGCGTAAGAGAACGAAAGAATACTTACAACGGTTCCAAGAATGGAAGTTTTGATCTAATAATTCTCAGGTATGAAGGTTTTAACCTTCAACTTAGAGAAAAATCTGATCAAATGTGAGTTTGAAGCAAATGGGGGTGGGGTATTTATAGTTTTTGGAGAGCCGTTAAGATCGTTCATCGTAAAACGAGCTTCGATCACAACCGTACAAGTGCACCCATGGTTTTGGAATACCATGGGCACCTAAAATGGCCCATAGATTGTTTGAAAAACCATTTGCAAGTGACCAAATCAGTTGGAACAAGATGGAAACAGTTGGAAATGATTCTGTGAAGATCTGATAATCTTATACGGCCCGCGTAAGACCCAAGGAAGGCCTACGCGGCCCGCCTAGGCTGCACAGTTCAGCATACAGCTTTCAGTTTTACAGTTTCAGTCCCTGCAGTTGATTTAGGCCCATTTTGACTCATTTAAGGCTCGTTAAGCCAACTTCAAGGCCCTACAATGATGCCTAAACATAGGGGACATGAAACATGTTCAAAAATATGTCGGATGTCGGTTCGTTTGGCCTTACGGACGCGTTATTCGCTTAATTACGACGAAATACGCATGAACGCAAAAAACGATCCAAATTACGCGACGAATGGATTTTTCTCATGCCACTCACTAAAATAAAATATTTTAATGATTACATAAATTTTTGGATGTCCGGATGTATTCAGAACGTAAGATATGCGCGAAAATGGAAACTTATGCACTTTTTGACGCTTTTAGTCCCTGGATGACCAAAAAGTTTATTTTAGCATACCGAACCCCTCAAAGCCTATTTCTAAGCTATGTAAAGGATATTTATGGTATGTTTAACTTATGGTCATGTTCCAGAATGTTCGTTACAGTACGAATCGGCATACTTTCGCAGTTTGTCAAATTTAGTCCCTGTAAGCGAATAAACTTGATTTTGCCATACCAAAGCCTTCAAAACTTATTTCTAGGTTATGTAAAGGTTATTTAAGGTATGTAAAGCATATGTTGATGTTCCGGAGTGTTTGTCACGTTAAACTGATTACGTTTACGCATCAGTTTGCGTATAGCTCTCTAGAAAGCGATATAGAGTATGAAATTGAACGAAAATCAAAACATGAAAAATGTCAAACATAAACAAACAAATATTGGGGTCAAATAACATTGTTTTATTGATAACTGAACTGTTTAAAATGATTACAAGCACAGATGTCACACGTACACGTTTGGGCTTCGTTTCCTTTCGACTAAGGGCATCACCTACAACATTAGCTTTACCTAGGTGATACTTAATTGCACAGTCATAGTCGTTTAGGAGCTCTACCCAGCGACGCCGTCGCATGTTCAACTCCTTCTGATCAAAGATATGCTGAAGGCTCTTGTGTTCGGTATAAATAGTGCACTTAGTACCGTACAAGTAATGCCTCCAGATTTTTAGGCAAAGACCACTGCCCCCAACTCTAAGTCGTGGGTCGTGTAATTCTTCTCATGAACCTTCAACTACCGAGAAGCATATGCTATCACCTTCTCGCGTTGCATTAGCACACAACCGAGACCATGAATAGAAGCATCACAATACACCACAAAATCCTCGGTACCCTCAGGTAATGACAAGATTGGTGCACTGCAGAGTTTTTGTTTCAAGAGATGAAAAACATCTTCCTGCTTCGTTCCCCAAGAGTATACCACACCTTTATGCGTCAACGAGGTAAGAGGTTGAGCGATCTTTGAGAAGTCTTTAATAAATCTGCGATAGTACCCGGCGAGACCGAGAAATTGTCGCACCTCCGAAGGATTCATTGGTGCCGCCCAATTTCTGATAGCATCAATCTTAGCAGGAACCACGTGTATTCCCGATTCATAAACAATGTGGCCAAGAAAGTGTACTTCTCGAATCCAGAAGTCACACTTAGAGAATTTCGCATAGAGTTGCTCCTTTCTCAGAAGCTCCAAAATATGACGCAAATGCCGCTCGTGATCCTCCTTGCTCTTAGAGTAGATCAAGATGTCATTGATAAACACAATGACGAAATCGTCGAGAAACGGTTTGCACACACGATTCATGAGGTCCATGAAAACCGTTGGTGCATTAGTTAACCAGAATGGCATAACCAAAAACTCATAATGGCCATACCTCGTTCGAAAAGCCGTTTTAGAAACATCCTCCTCTCGGACTCTCATCTAATGATAGCCCGATCTTAAATCGATCTTCGAGTAAAAACTTGACCCTTGCAACTGGTCAAACAAGTCGTCGATGCGCGGTAAAGGATAGCGGTTCTTGACTGTCACCTTGTTGAGTTCTCGATAATCTATACACATATGAAAGGACCTGTCTTTCTTCTTCACAAACAAAACTGGGGCTCCCCATGGCAAGGAACTGGGTTGGATAAAACCTCTATCCAACAGTTCTTGAAGTTGATTTGACAACTCTTGCAACTCTCCTGGTGCAAGACGATAAGGAGCATGGGCAATTGGGGCTGCTCCTGGTGTGAGGTCGATCTGAAATTCCACCTGACAGTGTGGAGGTAGACCAGGAAGCTCTTCAGGAAACACATCAGAAAACTCGCGGACAACTGGAAGGTCTTCAATCTTCCTTTCTCCAGGTTGAGTATCAGTGACAAGAGCTAAAATAGTAGGGTAGCCCTTTTGTAGACACTTCTAGGCTTTCATGGATGAGATGATGCCAACCATTGCACCACTACGATGACCTTGAACAGACAAAGATTCTCCACTAGGGAGAGGGATACGCACGATTTTCTCTTTACAGAGAATTTCCACTTGATGCTTAGACAACCAATCCAT
Organism: Helianthus tuberosus; assembly: GCA_030545235.1. NCBI lineage: Eukaryota > Viridiplantae > Streptophyta > Magnoliopsida > Asterales > Asteraceae > Helianthus > Helianthus tuberosus. Next base: position 40,214,807 of record CM060417.1, read on the forward strand.
GCCAACGACCGCGTCAAAACCTCCAAGAGTAACGGCGAGTAGGTCAATGTCGAAAACTTGACGCATAAGATCAAGTTTACAGCCAAAAAGAACATGTGAAGCTTCAATCGTTTAGCCGTCGGCTAACTCTACAACGTATTTGTTTACAAGAGGTGTAGGAGTCAACCCTAACTGACGACTGAACCCCAAAGATACATAACTCCAATTGGCACCAGAGTCGAATAAAACAGAAGCAAAAAGATCGTTCACAGAAAACGTACCGGTCACAACATTACCATCATTGCGAGCTTTCCCAGCACCAATAGTAAACACTCTCCCATGCGCACCGTTCCCACCATTCTTCCCATTGGTGTTGTTCCCGGTGTTGTTATTGTTGTTATTACCAGCATTTTGATTCAGTTGAGGGCAATCCCGCCTGAAATGACCCTCGTCACCACACTGAAAACACCACTTGCGATTTCCCTGATTCTGTTGAGGCTGCTGCCTCTCCTGTTGTTGTGACTGTTGTTGCTGTGGGGGTTGTTGCTGCTGTTGCCTTGGGAGTGAGACCCTGCAGTCTCTAGCAATATGGCCCACCTTGTTGCACCTGTGACAGACTTGGGTGCACGACCCACGGTGATGAAAGTTGCATTTGTTACACTTAGGCTGCTTCCCTGCGTATGAGCCCTGATTCGAATTGTTGCCATGATTCGGATTCACAGAAGATGACTGGCTAAAACTGCGGTTGACACTGTTGTCTGGTTTCTTATGTGACTGATTCGAGTTGGACACCTTGTCCACATCATTCCATTTGCATTTGTTGTCAGTAGTTGGAGTAGTAGCTGCAGCAGTAGTGGCAGTAGTAGAAACACGCGGTGGTAGCGAGCCACGCTCCACCTCCTGATCTGTGATCTTGTGAGCTAAGAGAATGATCTGGGGTAAGTTGTTGAGGTTCGCTGCAGTAACCAAGCCCCTAACTTGCGAGGCTAATCCCTTGATGTACAGTTCAATTCTTCGGTGTGGGGGCCGTGATAAGTTCGGGCACATATTAGCTAATTCGTGAGACCATTTCGTGTATGCCTCAATCTCAGACCCCACCATTTTCAAGTCATAGTACTCATTCTCCAGTTTCTGCACTTCGTCACGAGGACAATACTCTTCACGCATCAACTCCTTGAAATCCTCCCAAGTAGTGGCATTCGCCATCTCAATGCCCAGCATCTGAACTTGGGCATTCCACCAAGTCAAGGCACCATCCTCGAGTGTGCCTGAAGCATACTTCACTCTATCCCCAGCAGGACAGTTACACATAGCAAACACCGATTCTACCTTCTCAAACCAACATAGTAGTCCCACAGCTCCTTCAGTCCCACTGAACGTCTGTGGCTTACAATCCATGAACGTCTTAAACGTACAAGCAGGCAGATTGTTTTGATTCTGATTCGCTTGCTGACCTAAGGAAGAAAGAAAATACGGCACATGGGTAAGAGTTGGGTACGCGACACAAGAATAAAGAGTATCTGGCACATTTCATACCAGCTTGATAGGCTGCCAAAGCCTCAGCCACACGTGTGTTAATCAAATTTGTCAACTCGGCCTGAGTCATCGAAATGTGACCACGTCTATGGCCTCATCCGCTCATGATTCTATATAAGAAAAGGGAAAAGGTTAAGAGTCGAGATAAGGTAGGAGTCAAATCTCACAATGACTTCTACAGACTACTAAGTTTTCATCAGACAACAGAGCGGAACCCCTTTCACACTCGTTAGGCCTCACTGGGACTCACATGCACCCCACATTACTATTATGTGTGCACCCATAATAGGAATGAGATTTGCATTTTTATCTCAGCTCCTCCCAACTCATGCTAAAAGGTTCCTCAAATTCTCGCAACAAGACAACTCACCACAAAACATAAACCACGAAAATCTAACGGGATATCGCACTGTGACTCTATCAATCACATAACTCAGGTAAATACACATGAATTTGGTCTGTAATGCTAAGTGTGCAATCGCATGAAACATCGTACATAAGTGTATACTAGATATACTATGCAATAAGTAAACGAGAGAGGAACCTTGCAATCTAGAGCTGAGTGTCATGGTCGATTTCGAAGCTGCTCGGTTATAGTCTGGTTTTATAAAAACTTTTTTAAAACCTAGTTCACTATAACCAGTGGCTCTGATACCATCTGTAACAGCCCAGCGTAACCGCACCATGATATTGTCCGCTTTGGCGGCCAGCACGCCCCCGGCGTCCGCCCCTCACGGTTTTCAAAACGCGTCATGATGGTAAAGGTATCCAGCCCCTTATAAGGAAGCCTTTGTTCCCCTTCACAACCGATGTGGGATGTCCCAATCCACCCCCTTAAGGGGTCCAAGGTCCTCACATGACATGGCACCATCGGTTCGGCCCTGGCTCTGATACCAAACTGTCACACCCCCAAATTACCACATGCGGTGACCCCGCTAGGTGTGTGACGTACCAGGATCTAGCCACCAATCACATTGAACTAACATCAAGTTATAAAACAAATTTTCCATTTATAAAACATTCATAAACATAATCCAAGTTTAACATGTTCAGCGGAAGCAAATTGTAAATCACTGTTCAATCGTTTCAAAAACCAATGTATGTGAAATCAGTAAACAAGTCTTGCAATTCCAAGTAGTACGACCCATGACCACTCCAGCCATCCAGATAGCAAGTTCCTTGTCAATAATAACTAACGACCTGCGAGCATGCAACAAGTGTATCAGACAACGCTGGTGAGTTCATAGTTTTATGAAAACGTTGGTTACCAAGTGTTTAGTTTAGTTCATTGATTATAATGTTGATAATAACTCGATACCGTACATGATGGCTCCAGATTATTTTGCCCTTTCCCCAATGCCCCTATCAAAGCATTGGGTATGACTGGGTCATTAGTTCACACCCGTCCTTTCAGGTATTGGGTTAGGGTGCCAAACCTAGATAGCACTACCAACTAATACCCCATTACCTCTCAGGTAACAAACAAGATGGGACTTAATGGTGATAGGAGTGAGTATATTATCCAACATCCCAGTTTTACCCAAATGACTTATTCCTCTCAGGAATACCCAATGATTGTCCCACCCACCGGGACGCATGCTCAAGAGGAATGAACTCACCTTTGATTTGCTCTGTATGTTAAGTTACCCGTCCAAGTTGATCAACCCAAACCCTACCCTGGTTACCAATCAACATCAGTTACATAATCAAACAAGTCACTTATTTTACACAGTTTGAATCTATCACATGATCACCTCATATTGCATATCAAGTACTCAGTTATCAGGATAACATTCAACAAATGGATTGGCTACCCATACGAGTCAGTTCAAGGCCCTCACAACTAGTTAACATTACAATCATGCCTTAAACATAAAATCACAACACATGTGTTCAATAACATAAAACCACTGATCTACTGTTCCGACCATCTACTCTCATGGCGAAGTATTCCCTATGGCGAAGATTCATTCTTCGCATGAGATGAATGTGACGAAGGATGCAAGGGATTCGTCAAACACAGACGACGAAGAATCAATTCTTCGTCTTGGATGGGCACGGCGAAGAACCAAGGAGTTCGTCAATAGTCAGCCGACGAGGATTTCATTCTTCTTCGAGCCAGATCCTTCGTCACCCAACAACAGTTACAACTTATTAACATAAACAGCAGTTAACACCTTTTCGGCATGAAAAGGAGATCAAACAACAGTTATTCATGTTCATACAATCCTAATCATGAACAAACATTAACAATTCAATCATAGTTTCACATCATGATCAGTCATACCTAAACATTCATTAATCCTAACCATACAATGATCGCACCAAAACAGATTATTAGTCTATCACGACATCAGTTCGACAGGTCGGATGATCAAACCACAACATGAATATAACCGTATACAAAACATCAAAACCCCCCATCATGCAAGTTCTAATTTACACATCACTACTGAACCCTAATTCGCATAACATAACAACATTAGAATCAGAACACCAGAATTTCATCGAATAACAACGTTAGACACTAACCGTGATACAGGAGTGTTTAGATAAATCGAGATGGAAGGCTTCGAGGTTCTATGATTGTCGCCGCATAGGGGAGGGAAAAATGAGAGAACTTTAGGGTTTAATTGTTTACGGTTATGAGAGTTTATACCACTAAAATCATTCTGGGCCGCGAACCTTTCCTGGGCCGGAGCCCTTGTTTGGCGAACCTCCACTTCGACGAAGAGTCATACTTCGTCGGAGAAGGATTCGACGAAGATTCAGCGTGTGGCGAAGATTGGTTTGACGAAGACCTAAGCTTCGTCAAGATGAGGTTTGACGAAGACCCAACCTTCATCGAGCTTGTCTCCCAACTGGGTTAAACACAACTATTACATGATCAAACAATACACAACACTTAAGTTTTCACAAAATACTCATACATTCAAATACACTTAAGTTTTCACATAATACTCATACATTCAAATACACTTAAGTTTTCACATAACACTCAAACATTCAAATATCATGCACAAGGTACAACATAAGACAAATTATAAAAACAAGGCACAAGTGGCAAGACCTTGCAATCTCGGGTTGTCACATTATACACTCAAACGCTCACTCGCAACTCGATTAAACGCAACGCAACACTTAACAAACGAACCAAAGATGGAAAACTAGCAAACACAAACTCGGTCGTCCGAATGGCCATCGGCCCAGATGACCATCCGTCCGGATGACCATCCGTCCGGATGACCATTCGATCGGATAGAGCCATCCGGACACAGCTGTTAGGCCTTTTGATCAGGATCTATTCGGTTGGAACGTGGTTGGATCGATCAGAATCAAGGTTCGGAATCCCTTGATAGTGTCACAGAATCAACAACAACAGATTCAATGTTTAATCTCGTCTGATTTCTATTAGATTGATGGTGAAAGTACAGTAGCTCCGGTAGAATCTCAGACCAGCAGAGGTTCCTTACAAGTTCAGCAAAAGTTCTTAATAACTAACACTAGCTAGCTATTTATAGGCAACAAGCAGGGAGGGTGATAAGTGTCACCCGATCGGATGGTGATCCGATCGGATGGCCATCCGATCGGATGACATCTGTCAACCGTCGGATTTCATTTTTACATTTATGCGCCGTTCCCTGGGTTGTCTTTACACAAACATACATACAAGTACATACATATACAAAATTACATACACATCACAAAATAAACAAGACTCGATGCAGACGGAAGCTACAGACATATGTACTAACACACAGCCTCTCGCGCACCGCCTTAAATCTCGCTCCCCCTATAAATACTAGCCGTACACCCTCATTTAAACACTTTGACACCCCATATTCTCCCCAAGTCTCAGTCGCGATTCAAGGCCTTTTTGTAGGCTTTTTCCCTCAAATCTTCTCCAATCTTCATCTCTAATCACTTCTACTCCATCTTCTTCATCAAAATCACACACAAACACTAACTTTTTTCTTGAAATCATCTGATTTGGACCTCTCAAAGGTGGTTTCCCCTCGTTTGCTTAAGCAAACTGTTGTGGAGCACCATTTAATTGAGATTGGGTCAAGATCTAAAGGATTTTCACACTTTTCAACTTAGTTATGAAAAATTTCAACACTTTTACAACTTTTTTTGAACTTTTCTTCAGTTTCTACACAATATTGATGGAATCTGGACTCAATCAGACTCTCGACTCATTCCTTAGTCGAAAGCCGGCATGAAAACTGATTTCCACCGAAGAGATGGACCGATTAACGGGTCAAACATGAATTTTCATCAAGAACAACACGTCTGTCCGAATGGGCTGGATTTGGTATATTCCGTTGTTTGACACGTCATCACGCCGTCTCCGTTAACTTAAAACTTTTACTTACAAAAATTCTACAAAACTTCAAACACAGACCATCCGCCCGAATGGCCATCCGTCCAGATGACCATCCGTTCGGATGACCTGACCCTGACATTTTCCATTATTTAAACTCTTTTAAATCAAACTTCGAAAATTTTAACGATTCATAAACACCCACACACGACCCGAATGGCCATCCGCCCGGATGACCATCCGTCCGGATGACCATCCTTTCGGATGGGACCCATCCGTTCGGAGAAACTTTTAAACACTTAACCTGTTCGACATTCTGTTACAACCATTCAACCCTGAGGAAGACTTATGCTTCTGTTTCCATGCATGGGCTGACCCGACGCGCTCCCTTCAATCCAATCCAGATTGTGTTTACTTGCTAAACACACACTGTGAGTACACTCGAACCCATTTTCATTTAACGCACTTTCGGGTGTTACATACGTTCTATATCAAAACACAACACGCAACGCAAACACTTCATAAACGCTAACCGCTCCCGCATGCTATACGTGATTTGTTGAATGCTTGTTACTATGCTCATACAATGTTACACTAGACTGCCTCTAGCAACGATAGTACTATAGTTTAGACTCAACACCTGTGTAACAGGGGTTGCTAGGGATCACATTACTTTACTTCATGTGTTTGCTTCGGTGAACATGTGTCGCGCATACTCTACAACACAGTCTCGTGGTTAGGTTGTATCATTGTTGGTAGTTGCATGCTTCGCCCGTTACGTGTTACATGCTGGTTATGCGTAAACGCTTTCTATACTATTATTATGCAAACTTGTGTACTCACCTTTACTTTATGTATTGACTTTTATTTTAACGTATGTGACAGGCTGATTGGATACTAAGCTGAAATCAAGTAGGAAGTTTAGAAACCCACCAAATAAAATCTGAGTTGTCGGAATGGAACTTGTTTTTGAGACTGAATATTTGTAATGACTGTTATGCTTTATTTGTTTAATAGTTTGGGATATTGAACCTTAAAAATATTGACATTAATAGTTGTTATGGATTCTCATGAGCAATCTGTTTCACTCAGTGCCACGCCTCGATATTCTGCCATCGGTTGGGGTGTGATAAAACGATCCGATTTCAGTCTCGGTTCGGTATAAAATATGCAGACTGGTGAATCGAGCCAAGAATAAACGATAATAAAAAAGAAAGATCGAAACTTTAAGGATTAGAACAAAGATATTTTGATTGATAAGATTAAAGAGATACAAAGATAATCATCCACCCCGGGTGAGCTCCCCTGGGGTGGTGGCTAACAAATGAGGTGTAGTTCCCTATTTATAGACCCTTGAGCCTTGTCCTACAAGCAAGCCGCCTCTTGCTTGGAAAACCTACTAAACTCGCTAAAATACACAACTTTAATAACTATCATCACTACCTCACGCTACATCATACATATAATAAAATCGCTAATTAAAGTCACCCTAATTGATAACATCATTCTCTAATTTGACCCAACAATGTTCCCCTGAGAATGATGCTATCAATTCTTCAAATGATCTTCCCAAATAAATCTGTCGTTGTCTTCGAATCTTCACAAACCGGCTAAATACCCAAAATATTCATTGTCGTTCCCCCCCCCCCCCCCCGCAAATGTAAACCCTCCTATATCTTGTCAATCAAAGCTCTGTATCTTATTAAAGATAAAATTGTAATAGGCATGTGATAGAGTTCGAACTCCAATGATAAAAATCAAATAATTAGCTTCATTGTGAAGATCTTCAACCTTTTCAGATTGCATTTAGCTCCCGATCCACCGCTAAAGTCACCATATACCATAAAAATCGACGGCCCAGTCTTGTTCGCGGCCCAAAGAAATGTATAATAAATCTCGGCCCAAAACTGATCAATACTCTAGGCCCACTAATAAACTTTTAAAACCTGGCCTAAAATTTCAATAACTCTTTTGGCCCATATATAAGCTTGTAATACCAGGCCCAAATAAAATCGGTGATGCGCACACTTTTAAACCCAAAAATCAAATGTTGTGCTTATCCGACAGAAATAATAATGCTGCATATTCTAGACGCAAATTAATTAAAATAACTGATGCACATACCTTGAAACAAATCTGATCCAAAAAGTGAGTCCATAAATCACGGCCCATATAACTAATCCTCTAATATCGGACCCCACCAATCAATCTGAAAAGTCTAAGTCTCGTACATGCATCCCAAATATGAGAATGGAATCTATTACCCAAATAAAATGGAATCTATTACCCAAGAACGTTCATTCTAAGCAATCATTAATATTCATGGGACAAGCATTACGTGGCCCAGAAAAGGATGAAAACCCTTTTTTTCCAAACAATCGGCCCAACAAAAATTAGGGCAGGCACCCAACCGCAACTACCAATCTCTGCCACCCTAGCCGTCACCTAACAACTCCAGCCGCCACCTTTTCTTCGCCACCTCCCAATTCCACCAATCCAATGCATTATCATCACACCAACAGATCAAATCACAATCATCGAATCATAACCAGCACCAAACCTTAATCCAGATCCTGCAATTTCACCGTATCTGATCATAATGAAACCTCACCATCCAAATCATTATCTGTATTGAAGAAGATTAATCGGAAGAAGTTGTTGTTCGTCGGTGAAGCTAGGGTTTGTTGTTCGATCGGTACGGATCATTATGCAGCTAAACTTGTCACCTAGTATGAGAAGTATGACGATATCGAGCAGCAATGGATTTTTTTTATTTTATGAAGGTTAAGATCGAAGCTCGTCATATTTCGTATCGTACGCTCTTTCATGCCGTGCTTATTCTCGCTTGCTTGTTGCCATGTGTCTTCATCGTTACGGCTCTTGTTACTCTTGAAGGTATCAACATGTGTTCATCGTTTGATTGTTTAGGCAGGCGTTTAGGACCAAAGCTTCTTGGGAGGGGTGAAGACTCAGGGAGGCTTGTTAACGAACTTTACAAGACCCTTAACCAAGTGAGCTCCGTAGAAGTTCCAAATGAATTAAAGCTCCCTGAAAACTTTACATAGCTTGTAAATGAAATGAAAGACAACAAATATGATGCAAATGAATTTGCTATTATATTGAAAGGAATGATGGATTATAGCCCCAAAAGTCACCAGATCTGAAATAACATCAAAACACACAAATTTGAATCTGTTTTACATCTCTGGTGGTTTTCCGGTGTAGATCTGACCGAACCGAAAACTAAAACGACCCACCGAGGCTCTGATACCAAATGATAAGTCCGAAACGATCCTATTTCAGTCTCAGTTTGGTATAATATATGCAGACGGGTGAATCGAGCCAAGAACAAACGATAATAAACAAGAAAGATTGAAACTTTAAGGATTAGAACAAAGATATTTTGATTGATAAGATTAAAGAGATACAAAGATAATCATCCACCCGGGTGAGCTCCCCTGGGGTGGTGGCTCACAAATGCCCCCTAACAAATGAGGTGTAGTTCCCTATTTATAGACCCTTGAGCCTTGTCCTCCAAGCAAGCCGCCTCTTGCTTGGAAAACCTACTAAACTCGCTAAAATGCACAACTGTAATAACTATCATCACTACCTCATGCTATATCATACAAATAATATAATCACCAATTAAAGTCACCTTAATTGATAACATCATTCTCTAATTTGACCCAACAACGAAAGAGGCACACAGACGATCTTATCAAAACAGATCACTTCAGCATGGTGTTTGGTTAACCAATCCATTCATACTATGACATCAAAACTCCTGAGTTGCATTGGCGTGAGGTCAATGGGAAAAAAGATGGTTATTGAGGTTTAATTGGCAACTACGGATGACAGAATCAAACACAAGAGGTTCACTGCTAGCTATCTCTATGTCACACCCCAATTTCCACGTGTCACCGGTGGGCCCGGTGGGGGAGTATCGTGACGTGGTTGGCAACGTAATAGTCAAACAACACAATATAATAATGCACAGCGGAAGCAATTTAAAAATAAGATACAACCGAATTTATTTATTGTAATCAAAGACACAATATCCGGTGTTTATCCACAGAACGGATCGAAACAAAATAACATTTATGGTTCAACAGACTTCTGGCATCCTAAGCTTGCGAGACTTTTATTGATGCTTAGGAGACAATCCAGCCAAGTTTCGTTTAGTACCTGCATTCAGTCTTTTTGGGAAAATACGTCAGTTTACACTGGTAAATACATTCAACTGACTCGTTTTGGAAAATGATTGAAAATTTGGTTTGGATGCACATGGCATAAACATTTTTATTTAACTTGGGAGAATTATTTAATATTATAATCTTGTGAACGAATTACATGTTACTTATGCGTTCAGTAGCCCGAATCAAATCCGGGTTAAAGATCAATAGACACACCACTTTAAGTGAGTTATACACGGGAGTACGCCTACACCCCGTGCTCAGGTCGTGGCCATCTCGTAAGATGATGCCAAGGATTTCCAGCACATGGTCATTAACCCCCCAAAGGCTGTAAAGTAAACAAGGTTGTTTAAACGAGCCGATCAAATTATTCAACTACCCACTAAGCGTGGAGATTTGATGCCCGATCAAGCAGTATGCTATATACCGTAACCCAAGCCCGTATAGGGAAAATAAGTTAAAAGTATTTACCTGATGCAAGTATAAATCACAATAAGCAGAATGCACGTAGCTTTTACTATTTCTCCTAATCTGGAACGAAGGTTTATAATAACCTATTAGAATTCTAACGAGTCTTTTATTAAGCTTAAGCTTAGACCGGCTAGTTTCAAGATACGGTTCGTACGCACGATTAAGCGAAGACCGGATAGAATGTGATTCGGACCCGACAAGTTTGAAGACTTGTTTAATATGGGTTTATTATTCACATTCTGGATTTTGAGATAAAACCGTTAAGGTTTGACCCGTTTCGGCTAATTTATGTAAACATGTTACATAAACCGAACCGTACGCGTAATAAGCGTGACGGGTAGTCATGAGAGCTATATACAGGTTTCCTAAGTTAATTATGTCTCAAATATGTTGTGACATCAGTAAGGTGTCTTTCGTTATGCCCGAAACGTGTTTAGACACAAACTAGGCCCCGTAGGGGTATTTTGGTCATTTAAAAGTTTATAAAAGAGTTTAAGTGACAACCTGAGTTATAGGTCTGATGTAATCAGCAAATATACTCAATTTGTTAAGTTACATCAGTAGGTTAAATCATGTATGTGAAATTTATCATTTTTAACCAAACTAGGCCCCGTAGGGGTATTTTGGTAATTTCACATAAGCCGAAAAGCTCAAAACTGAAGTCTGAGTTTATCAACCTTTGCTTACTGTTAAAATATTATAATTTGCCTCTTATATCAGTAGGTATCAACCCGGGTATGTCCAATATGATTTTAAAACATACTATGCGCTAAAAACGCTAATTAAGGCGATTAAAGGCCATTACCGGGTTTGATACTTAAATCTGATATTTTTATATTTCCAGAAGGCTTAAAATAATTTATTTATCATAACTAATCAGTGGCAAAAGGTTTGGGGTCGTTTAGATATGTAAAACTCATTTTATGGCCCGTAAGGGCAAAACCGACAATTACCGAATTAAGCCTACGACTATGAGTTATGCTCAGCCTAAAATTAATTAAAAATCTTTAAAAATCCTTAAATAATATATTACATCAGTGGGTAAAAGATTTGATACCAAAAAGTATGTTTAACTAGGCTATACGCTAATTACGCCATTTTATTAACATAAAGCATTAGTTTAGCGATAATGAGCATAAATCTTAATCTACAAGTCAAACTGATGTCAAACTTTGCATGCAAGTCTATATATCAGTAACAAAGGTTTCTACACTTTTACATTTTTATAAATCGCGTTTTAAGGTAATAAGGGCATAACGGTCAACATATGAGCAATTAACGGAAACATGCATAATAATTGGATAACTAATGAACCAAGATGTATAATCACAGAGGGTTGTTCTAACATGTAACCTAGTCCAATTAAAGCTCTGAGGCATTTCTAAAATATGCCTAAATGTGTCAGAACTGAAAGTCAAAGTGAAAGTCAAACTATGTGACTTTCGGTTCCGAACCGGGTTTAAACAGGAAATAGTCGGGTTGAACATGTTTGGACATGTTCTTACACTAATTACTAAGTTATAACAATGATCAAACAGGTTATATATGTTCTAGATAGCTAATTATGCATAAATGACATTTTAAGCATTATGTTGACTTTTTAATTAAAAGTTTGACCCGACTTTAGACCTGGTTAGAGTGGTGATCAGGGGAAACCCTTTTGAGGTTTTATTACCCACATAAATACCAACTCATAACTACTTTTAATTCGAGATTTGACTGAGCCATTATTGACTAATCTCGAAGTCAAACCGTAATTACGACGGTTTGACTTTTAGCTAATTAACCTAGCTAAACTCAATTAGAGAAGAAGAAGAATACTTACTGAGGTCCTATGCACGAGATATGATCACTAGGAAGCAAGCTTGAGCTCCAGAATCAATCCAATAATGCAGAGAAGGTGTGAGGAAAAGTTGTGAACTTGAAGGGCTTTATATAGTGGTTCCACACACCACATTTGATTGACAAACAAGTCTATGAGTGCCCACAATCGATTAACATGTGTCCTAGGGGCTTAGGGGATGTTTTAGGGGCCAGGAGAAGAGGAAAAACGGGTAAAGGTCGCGCATAATAGGCCATAGGAGACAAACAGCCATTTTTCACGGTACTGGGCACCCCTCGCGTGGCGCGAGCCACATGCAGATCAGCACTTTGATTTTTGTTTGCGATTCAGTCCTTGGCTCTTCAAAACCCGAATAGGTACTGATTTCTTGCACTTTAAACCCTCACAATCGATCTACTAAGGCCTTAAAACATATACCCACTTTGCCAAGTCCCCGGGTAACTTTATTTTCACCCGAAAAGTCCTAACTTTCGACGTTTACGCTTTAACGTTTCGCACACGAACTTGATCATAACTTTCTCATACGTTAACGAAACTTTATGAAATTTTTATGGTGCATTCTCGTGAGCATAATTAATATTTACAAAGCTTCGGGTTTGTCAAAAGGTCATTCAGAGGTATAAATTAAACATGTTGACACATTTGGTCCCTGCAGTTTGAAATCACTCACTTTTAGCTTCGTATGATCCATGATTTATTCGTTTGAAGGTATGAGCATCTTGTAGGGTTAAAATACAATATATTTATTCACAGTTGACACTTAGAATACGTATATTTACATACTTTCCACATTTGTCAACTTTAGTCCTTCCATAATATTTCTTTCACACGTTTAAACTTTATGACACGTGTCAACATATTATAGGACGTGAATTTCCGAGGTGTTACACTCTACTGTTAAGGGCTTTCCTAGTTTAGGTCGAGGCATAGATAGAAAAGGTTCAAAGGCTAGGGATACAAAACTCCTATCGGCACCCGAATAAAAAAGAATAGAAGTAGGCTGATTATTGACAAGGAACGTACTGTTAACCACGTTGTTGTCAGCATGAGCCTCATTAGCATTTATGTTAAATGCTTGTCCACAGGCTGGATTTGCATTAACGAGCTTCAGGCAATTGTTTCGGTAGTGAGTAACATCACCACAGTTGTAGCACGATCTGGGTGGATAATGAGGACGAGTAGGAAGTGTTCGAGGAGCAATGGGTTGAGTAGGGTTTGCGACAGTTTGGTTTTGGGTGTTGGTAGTAAAACGACATGCATTGACCAAATGTCCTAATCGTCCACAGAGGGTACATTGGCGGCATGGTGATTGATATAGGTGGTGACGGTTGCATTTGTTGCACAAAGGCGCGGTGCCAGCATACAGTTTCTAAGCATGGGGTGGAGCTGGTTGGTTGAGAGTAGCCTGATTGGGTTGAGTAACTACAGCAGAACTCTTGGATGCCTTACGCTTCCTTGATTTCTTGGAGGGTTCGGTCTTGGTTTCCTTCGGTTTTTCTGGAGCAGCCTTGGCAGGTTGTTTCTTGTCGCCTTTGCGAAAGAGTTTCCCCTTCTTGACTTGAGAATCAGTCAGGGTAGCGGCTAGCTCAATAGCCTCTCTAACTGTAGCTGGCTTGCTACCAGTGACTATATCCTGAACTGGGTCAGGGAGGCCATCAATGTATTTTTCAATAGCCTTATCCAAAGGCATGACCATGGTGGGACATAGCAGGTTCAACTCCTCGTATCTATCTATGTAGGCACGATGCTCCCCACTGTTTTGTTTAAGATCGTGGAATTCATTCTCAAACGCCCTTTGTTCGTTGTGTGGGCAGAACTCTTTCATCATAAGAGCTCTAAGCTCTTCCTATGTTTGAGCCAATGCCACGTCTGCACCTCTATCTCTTATAACTATGTTCCACCACGTGAGTGCTCTCTTTTGGAAAACACTCGAAGCAAACTCTACTTTGCGCTCGTTAGGGCACTGAACATGGCGGAAAGTGCTCTCAATGCTCTCAAACCATTGTAGGTGCCCAGTAGGTCCCTCATACCCATTGAACTTGAGTGGTTTAGCCGAATTAAATTGTTTAAAGTTACACAGAGTAGGTGCATTGTTGTTGTTATTATTATTATAGGCTTGATTAAGTTGGGTCACAAGGTTTGGGAGTACAACAGCCATCTGCTAAGCAATTAAAGCCGCCATTTCGGCGTCTTGATTAGCGTTTCAACGAGGAGGCATTCTAAAAGAGAAGGAAAATATGATAGAAAACGTGTGAGATTGATAAAGGATAGTAAAAACGAAATGTTAAAAAAATATCGACAAAATATAAGGATTGTGATCATTTGTTCGTTACTTAAAACAAACAAACGACACAGTGACTAATCAAAGTAAATGGGTCTTTATTATGTATCATGAAGACATGCTTTAGCCTATAAGTGGACACTCACCCAAAGAGTTCCCAGGTAAGAGTGACTGGTCCGATTAAGTGGATTTGTACAAACACTCTAGCCTTAGATAGAAAACGCAGGGTACAGGCATCCATCCTTCCAGATTGCACGTGTTCACATTATTAAAACCCAAACTTTGACGAGATTTTGAAAACATCAAAGGCTTAAAAGGGCTGATGATTTGTTTTTAGGCTTTTAAGAATGAATTTGTGACTTTTGCATTGTTTGGGTAATCACCTGAGGATAGGTGATGGTATTGTATTAAAAATCTATATGTGAGTCGCCTCATGTTAGGGTCCTAAGAAGGTTATAGTCTAGGTCAAAAGCTTTCTAATAACCGAATTCCCTATAACCATGGCTCTGATACCAATCTCTGTAACACCCCGACCGCGTAAAATAACAAACCGCTCACGTTACAGGAATTGTTTCACAACACATGGTACATAACGTTTTATATTATTGAACTAATAAATTACATTGTCTTTTGATAACATAAACAAAATTCAAACATTTGTCTTTAAGTTTGAAGGTAAACTAAGGCCCGAGTCCATCCTATTTGTAGCATGCGTTCATGATCATCACGCATCAACACCTGAAACATATGTGAAAATAACATCAGCATGGAAAGCCGGTGAGTAACATAGATTTTTGTAGCCATGAATATGGCAAAATCTAGTATTTACAATACTTTGATTTTTGATAAAAGAACTTGTAGCATATGCAAAATATACTTTGGTTTTTGAATAAAAGAATTTGTAGTATACCATAAGTATACTTTGGTTTATTAATAATAAAACTTGTAGTATACAAGAAGTATACTTTGGTTTATGATTAATAAAACTTGTAGTATACAATATGTATACTTTGGTTTATGAAAACAAAATGTTTAGTATGCAATAAAAGATAATTTGCATGGCTTAATTGGAAAACTTTGTATAAAAAATGTGGTCGTTTGGTAATACATTCAAACCTTATTTGCTGACGTTCATAGATTAACCATGAAGGTAAATCCATTTGGGGTAACTCGGTTTCTGACATTCCCTAATCAAACTTCCAAACAAACCTAGGAAACGGGAATGGGGTGTCAAGTCCTATAGCGCTATATCATACTACCGATCGGCTTGATCAGAGTTAATGAATGCATTTTAGACATGAATACAAACACGCACCAACAAGTTTCATGCAAATTTTGAAAATCATTTTATTTAAGCCATAGGTTACAGTTTCAAATCATTAATGGATAAAGTACTATGTATATAGAATCATATAGTTTTGAAATCATGAAAATAATGATAGGCACATATGAATCACCCCAAAATATTTAGAAAACGTAAAGGAGGGGACTATGTACTCACTTGTATTGCGTATATATCTTGTTCAATGATTAAGCAGAGCTCAATGGTTCAAGAGTTTCCTAATATGTCGGATATCTATGTGTTAGTGTATAATGAGACTTCAAATGGAAGAATCAGATAGAATGAGGTCTATAAACCAAACGAGTGTTGGGTCTCGTATAATATGGTTCAACAAGCCTTACATTCTACTTGGAAAGGGTTCCTAAGTGTTTTGACCCGTTACGACTTGTTAAAGTGGTTTACGCCACTTTAATGGGTCGTAAGCGTAACTACGGGTTAGGATGGTTAAATAAGTCCTATGATGAGTCTAATATACCAAAACAAGTTTACATAAGTTGTATGATCAGTTTAAATGTCAAAACTATGATCTTATATGTTTAAAACTATTTTATGCGCCAAAAAGGCATTTCGGCAATTTAAAAGTACATAAAATTGACTCGTCGTATGACTAATCAAATGACATGACCATAAGGTATAACCTCAGATGGTTATTCCCTATATTACTATGGTCATAAAAATGTGCTTGGTCGAATCCTAAGATTGACCAAACGGGTCAGATTCGAAAGTCGAAGCGGTAGTCAAACCCTCGACTTTCGACTAAGGAAAAAGCACTAAACTAGAAATGACGAGTTAGACATGTTGGAACATGTCTAATAATGTTATAAAACTGATTTGGTGTCAAAAGTTTAAATTTTAATACCCGAAAACAGTTTCGTCGTAAAATGCATTTTTATACTTGTCATTTCGCCTACTAAATGCGGTAATCAGAAGGTGCAATCGCAAGGGATTAATACCTTCGTGATTACGATCATGTTGCAAAGTTCAATTTGAACTTTGACTTGACCAAAATGGTCAGAACCAAAAGTCAAATAGAGAGTCAAACTGTTTGACTTTTGGCTCATAAATAGCCAAATAATGAAATAGACTAGGAGAGAGCACTTACTTATGTTGAAGAACACTTTCAAAACTCAGTAGGAGGCTTCCAATAGCTGGAAACAAGCTCCAAGAGAAGAGAGGAAGAAATTTGAAAGGTGCAAGTTAGAATGAGGAATGAACATGGCTATTTATAGTGAATTTGAGTTCACCAAATCAAGACAAGTGTCCCTCCAGGTGTTATGGACTGATGAGTGTCACCCCAGGTGTCCAAATGAGATGAGAAGTGGCAAAAATCGCGACTTGGGGCCAAGGGAACCAGCTGATCATAGGGTTGTCCAAACTGCTCGACGATCGCTCGAAAAATGCCCGAAAAATGCACGTTCGATTCCTGCTCAGTTTGCAAATGAGTTGCTCGGCTCAGTTCGATTTGAAAACGAGCCAAGCATGAGCAAAGGTCTGCTCGCTCGTCGATCGCTCGGTTTCGCTCGAATTATTTTTATTAAATAATTAATATATA
This sequence comes from Helianthus tuberosus, assembly GCA_030545235.1. NCBI lineage: Eukaryota > Viridiplantae > Streptophyta > Magnoliopsida > Asterales > Asteraceae > Helianthus > Helianthus tuberosus. The sequence continues at coordinate 40,232,328 of CM060417.1, forward strand.
TAGGGGATGGTTCAAATGAAAACCACTTTTATTACGAAAACTCGAAAACTAACTAAAAAAACCTAAAAAACACACCCAATTTTTTTTTTTTTAAATCGCTAGTTTTTATATATATATAAAAACTTTTTTTCAATTTTTTTTGTAGTACACATACACATGAGTAATATTACACATATGCACTACAAAAAAAATTGAAATTTTTTTATATAATTTAATTAGTGAAAATTGGTATGCAAAAAAAAATATTGGTATTTTTTTTTGGCTTTTTTAGTTAGTTTTCGAGATAACTAGTGGTTTTCATTTGAACCTTCCCCTATATATATATATATATATATATATATATATATAGGGGATGGTTCAAATGAAAACCACTTTTATTGTGAAAACTCGAAAACTAACTAAAAAAAGCCTAAAAAACACACAAATTTTTTTTTTCAATTTTTTTTTATAAATTTCGCTAGTTTTTATATATGAAAAAAAAAATTTCAAAAAAAAAAATAATAATTTTTTTTTGGTTGTACTGCACATGTGTAGTACACTAATACAGAAAGCCTAAACCACTTAACCCACCCCCCACCGACACCCCCCAAAAACCTAAATTCACCCTCCCACCAAAAGCCTAACCCCTCACCCCCCAAAAACCTAAACCCCCCCTCCCCCCACACCCAAAAAGCTAATCCTAATCCTAAACCTCCAAAAAAACTAACTCTAAAAGCTAAACTAGACTCAAAAAGCTAATTTTAAGCATGTAATGCAATTGTAGTACATGTTATATTGCACATGTGCACTACTATAATAATAGTATTGAAAACAAGACGACACCATAAATCTTTTTTTATGTCATAAAAAATATGCTCGAATATACTTGAATGAAAGATACAAAAATTTGTGATCTTATGGTGTCATTTTTGTTTTAAAATGATAACGTATGGAGAAATGGGAAATGTTTGAAAAGTTATATATATTTTTTTTCCAATTTTACCCCTCCTTCATTAAAAGTCTCCCCCCCCCCCCCCTCCTTTTTAGTGGTTTTTAATTAGTTTTCGAGTTTTCACAATAACTAGTGGTTTTCATTTGAACCTTCCCATATATATATATATGTTATAGCAAGTTTCCGGTTTTGAATAAGATGGCGAAAGACATTTTTGGCATCCCGATCACTACCGTGGCTTCCGAATCAGCCTTTAGTGCTGGGGGGCGTATAATGGATGACTATCGGAGCTCTCTTACAAAGGACATGGTGGAACTTCTTGTTTGTGGAAGTGATTGGTTAAAGACCAGCTTAAAAACAACCTTAAAACCATTGAAAGTAAGCTTTTATTACATTTATAATTTACTTATACTTTGTAGTTTATGCATTAACATTTGTATTTTGTTTTTTTAATGTGTAGCAAGCTGCAAGAGATGAAGAAAAATTGGAAATTGATGTGTTGACTCCAGACGGATCTGATAATAAATGAAATGTATTTTTATAATTAACAAACCATAAAAGTTGTTATGTAATGTGTAGAACTTAATGGTTTTGTTTAATGCTTGTGTTTATAGGTTATATATGTTGATTTGAAGTTGAATTTTTTGGATGGAGATGATCAAGCTTAAAGAAGAAGTTTATGGCTTTTGAACTAAATGACAATTTGTATTTCGCACTTTATTTTGTGCTTCTTGATATTGTTAAGAACATTTTTAGAATCATGATTTTAGTTATGTATTGCTTTTGTTAGTAAAGTGTTGGACATGTTTTAATGAAGTTAGGATTTGTTTTTGTTGAATGAAGCATTGTAATAGTCTTGATTTCATATTTTTTTGTGTTGCTACACATGTTTTAATTTCGGTGCTGAGCAAAACCGAGCGAAAACGATCCGCTCGATTCAAATTCAATCCAAGCACGAGCATTGCTTTTGTGATCCGTTTTGCAAATTCGATCCGATTGGATCGGATCGATTGTAATTCAATTCGAGCACGAGCAGACCCTCGCTCGGATCGGATCGTATCGGCTCATGAACACCCCTAGCTGAGAATGACGGGTATCATTCTGCTGTGTTGGGTGTCCCTTACAAACTGTATGGGCTACGGTCTTACGGTTCGTAAGCCCCTTAGCTGGCAAAAGTTTTGTATTTTGGCAGTTTCTGCCACTGGACTTGTATTATCGCATTTTTTCATTTTTAACCCATTTTAACCTAATATTTAGGTTATATAAAGGTGTTAAGGCATGTGTAACTTGGATTTTGTTCTGGGAATGTCGTGGATATCGTTTCGTTCGATCACACGGTTACGTATTTCGTAAATAAAAGATAACATTTTATTGAATATGAAAAATGATCGAAACCGTACAATGTTTTATAAATTGCAAATGTCACTGTTGTTGACCATACTAGCTTTCATAACTTAATCTGCCGAGCTAATCTAAGGTGAGTTCACACTATCACTAAAAGCATGTATTCCTGGTGGATTGAGAACCTAATATCCAGAGGGAACGGAATAATATTAATTGATAATAATAAATCATGTCTTTAGCGGACTAAACTAAACTCTATCATAAAGTCCCCATACAATAATACCGAGTAATCGTCGGGCCGGGCAAGCGAGATATTAGTTGATAGCGCTATTAGGTTTGACAAACCTCACATAGGGCCTTATAAGACAGGCGTGAACTTTTATGCCTCGGCACTAATAAATGATGATAGACATTGATCTAGGGCAAAACAACTCTACTGTCACAACATTGGTACCACACAGTTTAGTAGCTTAACTATGGGGTAGCTCCCCATGACATGTTTTATAAACCGGTAATTTAATAACTTATGTTTTCGGGATAAAACGTGTAAAACATTTTAAAACTGTGAACTCGCCAATTTTATGTTGACATACTACTGCATGCTTTGCCGGTCCTTAGGTGTTGCGCTGGAGTTTGCATGGAGGAGTGTAGTGGCTATCCAGAACTGTTGTTGGGTTCTTATTTAAATAAATTGTTTTTAAACTATTGTTGAGACCTTAGACCTTATGCTTCGGCTAGCAACTTAAACTATGTTTTAAACTTTGAATGTTTTGTCACTAATCATATTAGTGATTATGGATTTACTTTATTTATTTTATTTTAAAGTATTCATTATGATTGGCGGCATGATTCTGGTCAGTCGCACAACTCGCGTTAATGCTCCGCAGTGGAAATTGAGGGTGTGACAAATTCTGACCTTCTTAAAGGAATCCGATAGACCTGACCCTTCCGCTAGAACCTCCAGATTATCAATATTGCTGGCCAACTCCGCTCTCTCTACTCGTTCAACCGATTTACACCTTTGTCTCCAATTTTAAATATCAACTTTCAGAGCTTTGAGCTTCCGCATAAGAGAGAGCTCCATGGACCCAAACGAGTAGCCATTATTCCAAGAGCTCTCTACCACCTCTCTTAAACCCAGACACGAGTGCCAGGAATTAAAGAATTTGAACGGAACCGGTCCCGTTTTCACCTCCTTACCTGCAAACACTAACGAAAAATGGTCTGATATATACCTCGGAAGGGCCGTAACCGTGGCTGTCGACCACCTTCCAAGGACGTTTCTGCAAACCAATTAAGAACCTGTCCAGTTTACTTAATTTAGAGCCATCGTCGCTAACCACGTGTATTTCCTCTCACCCATGTTGTATTTGAATAACCTCGTATTTGCTAGTAGGCTAGTTTCACAACTAATAATTAATGAAACAATTTTTTTAGGTTAAAGGGGCATGATTGTAAATAAAGAAAAGTGTGGCGAGACAAACTTTTTATTATAATATAAAAAAAGATCAAGACCCCAAAACAACGCAGTCCCTGAGTTGTAACACTTCTTCTTCTTCTTCTTCTTCTTCTTCCTGTTGAGCAATGGCGGATCAGCTTACCGATGATCAGATCTCCGAGTTTAAGGAAGCTTTCAGCCTTTTCGACAAGGACGGAGATGGTCAGATTCGTCTCTTTTAATTTCATGAATCGTTCGTAATATCAGATCTGGTTGTTGATTGTTAGTTTTGATAATTCTGTTGGAGTTCTGTTTAGATTGCCAAGTGTTCCTACTGTTTACGTTTCGTATTAATTGATTTGTTGCTGTTTAGCCGTAATTTGACTTAGGTTTTGTTTCTTTTGTGCTAGATCCTTGATGAACCTAGGTCATAGATCTGAAAGATATTCAAACAATTGTTCATTGTTTTGTAGGCTTGTAATGGCCGTTGATTGTTATTGTCTATGTTACATTCAAGTAAAGTTATTATGTATGCACACTGTTTCAGGTTGTATCACTTCTAATAGAGTTTTGGAATCCTCTATATGATATGATTTCAGTTGTCGAGTGTTACATCCGTATGAGATGATTTTGTTTATTACTGGATTCAAATTTAGTTGTTCCTGATTAGCGGTAGGGTGTGTTTCTTTTGTGATAGAAATTCTAAGTAGTTAATGCGGTAAAATATCGGATATCGGTCAAGGACCAATATTTGAGATATCGGTTATCGCGGTGGGATATCAGTAATTTTAATATCATGCTAAATTTATATATATAGAAATTTAACACTAACAATTGTAACAAGTAAGAACTGACTACGACTTAAAACACTAACATTTAACAGTAACAACTAACAATTAAGACTTAAAACACTAATAGCAGCAATACGAAGAAAAATGAACGGTAGAAATAAGAAGAATGGTACTGATATCGGGAAAATCGGTGATTTATCTGTCCTATATCGGTCAATATCGGACAATATCGCTGATATTATCGGTACTGATATACTAACCAATATTTTGTACCGCTATCTCGGCAGAGGACCGATAACCGATATATCACTGATATATCGGTTGATATATCGGGATATTAACTACATAATTATTGATTCTTCAAATCGTTACTGGTTCAGGTTGTATCACTACTAAGGAGCTGGGAACTGTTATGAGGTCATTAGGACAGAATCCAACAGAAGCTGAACTACAGGACATGATCAATGAGGTTGATGCTGATGGGAATGGGACTATTGATTTCCCTGAGTTTTTGAATCTGATGGCTCGAAAGATGAAGGATACCGACTCTGAGGAGGAGCTTAAGGAGGCTTTCCGCGTGTTTGACAAGGATCAAAACGGATTCATTTCTGCAGCCGAGCTTCGCCATGTTATGACAAATCTTGGTGAGAAGCTGACCGATGAGGAAGTTGATGAAATGATCCGTGAGGCTGATGTCGACGGTGATGGTCAGATCAACTACGAGGAATTCGTGAAGGTCATGATGGCGAAGTGAGAACCTTTAACATCAAACCCATCTTTTATTTTAAAAAGAGGTATTAAACACTTTCAGTAGAAATTAATGGAGTTTGTTGGGTGCATTTTGTTTGATCTTATTTCCAGTTAAATTGTAGTTCAACTATGTCATTTGCTTGTTTGCTCTGTATCTTCTACTTAGTTCCTTCTTACATGCCGTTCATTTTCTTCTACTCTGAACTTGGTTATAAACCTGAACAGTTGGTTTGGTTCAATCTTTCTTGATTTATGCTTCATCGTTGTGATTTTACAGTTTGATGTTTTGCGCCAATACATGATACCTGCCATTGACATATTGAGTATATTTTTCATCGTCTCTCGTTAACTGTGCTTTGCTTTTTTTTCTTTTCTAAAAGATGAAACAAACTATATGGTTAGGCAGCAAATCTCAAACTTATAATTATTAGTTTCAAAGGTTTAAGGTCTTTGTTTCGGTTATTAGATCTTGCATGATGTAAGGTTATTCAAAGTTTTGTAACATCGACACCTTGCACTTTCTTTTGCTCACGAAGAGCTCATGATTTTGTTTTAGTTACTTTGGTGGAGACTTTCTAAGAGGTCACTCGTCTTGAAAATTTTCCACCCAAAATGCGTTTATGGTATTTGAGGCTAGAGATTATTTATGGATTTGCCTGCGGACTCATGGTTTTGGATGAGGTTTGTCCCATTAAGGACTACTTGCAAGCAACTCACAATTTCAATATTCCTCTACCGAGTCTAAATACAAAACTTATGCCAACATTGTAGTTGAACTTACATGGCTCACCTAGTTTTACACGTTTTACACCAAACTACACGCCATTCCCCGCCTGTCTTTAACTTGTGGGCGACGTATCAGACTAGTCATATAATTAATTGTAATTATCATAGTCTCAAATGATCTAAAGGATCGTAGGTTCAGCCAACCCCCGCACTTATCTCCACGTTCTAATCGCAAATAGTAACCGTCTCATTTTAGAACTTCTATTAATTGTGATGGACAAACATTGACTTTAGATTCTGGGACTTCAAAATATGCATTTTGTTCGAAATAGTCCAACAGTAACAAGTGTTTGGTCAATTCACTAGCTATGCAGTTAACTCGGCCGATATATCGGTGCTATATCACCGGTATATCGGTTATCGGACCTAGCCCCAAATATCGGTTTCGTATCTCGGTCAAATATCGGTCAACGATAATATCGGTGGTCAACACCGAAATATCGCCGATATTTTGTAAAAATCATATCGGTTGTCTCGCCGATATCTCGTCTGGGCCCAATTCCGACCGTTATAGCGACCTCCGGCGGCTGAAAACAGAAGAAGAAACATACCTGTTGGCACTTATCGACCACATATCGACCGTATAGCGACCTCCGGCGGCCAATTCCGACGCTCTCTGCCGGAATTTCTGCTGTAAACCAGTAGCAGCTGAGGGAACAGCGAGAGACAGGAAGAAGGAGAAGAAAGTAGCGGCTGATGATGAAGAAGAAAGTAGCGGCTACTGTAAACCAGTGTGTTACTTTTAGGGTTAAATAAGTTTTAAGTATTTCAATATTTACCCCTCTATCTTTCACTAGTTTATACTTAGTCCTTTAAACTTGTATTTTTTTTACATAAAAGCACATTATTTGTTTGTGTATATAAATATTTAACCCCTCTATCTTCACTAGTTTATATTTAGTCCTTAAACTTACAAATCTATGCATAAAAAGTATAAACTTAACATTATATATATAAATTTTTATAGGTTCTATATGTATATATATATTTATGCACTATATTAGAAATTACCGATATCTCACCGATATATCACCGCGATAAACGATATCTCAGATATCGGTCCTTGACCGATAACCGATATTTTTCCGCATTAACTGCTTAGTTCACTAGAACTAGTGCTTTCCTAATATATTGCTTATACTATATTATATTATAAATTAGCAATTTCAAGCAAGCCCTGAAGCACACAAATAGAGAGGTGACCATGATAGAGTGACTGCTGAATACCCAAAGGTCCAAAAACAAGTTTAGAAGAGAAAGATGTATTACTTCATGATTGCCAGCATGCAACCGCCAGCTCAGCTATATGTACCAAAGAACAAAGATCCCACCGTGTGCCAACTTCAACCCATTTATATCAATTCAGGTTGTATTTATTTGTTAACATGTATGTAGGATGGGTTAAGCAACGCAAAGAACGTAAAGTCAACCCATTTATATGAAAACAAGTCAATCTTTTTATCAATTTCGTACGCCCGAATCAAACTGGTCAATTGCCATCCTATAATGGATAGTCAATACACCAGCGTTTGTGATTTCTCTTGACTGTTTACAGTGATTAGTGTGTTAATTATAATAGCAATCTAAACATTTAATTGAAACGATTAGGAGGTTGTATGCATCAATTAGATGCATGCAGAGGAATGCGGGCGGAATAGGATTTAAAAATCTTCAAAAAAGAAAACAAAAAGATTTGGACATGTAATACAAAATATACAAACCGTGGTCTCTTTTGCGCTTAAGGCTCTTCAAATTCTCGAGGAGATGGCTAATAAGTGTTGAAATTATGGTATAATGATCAATTGAAACAACCAACACAAAAATAAGAACAACAGAAACAAGATGTAGCACTAGCGACAAAACCAGGTGACAAAACTCTTATTTACCCAAACCAAAACGATTACCCCCCAATATCCCAAATGATCTTACAAAAGTAAGATCTAATCAACGCAAAATACAGAAAGAGTCTTGATGATCATCAACAGATGATCATCTTCCAAGGCTTGATGCAAAACTACTATCGAGCCGGGGGTCTCACTGGAAGCAGCCTCTCTATTCCTACGGGGTAGAGGTAAGGATGTCTACATCTTACAATCCTCAGACCCTACCTTAGCTTTGCTATTGGTGGGATTTACTGAGTATGATGATGATGATATGTAACATAATTTTAAAAGCGAAAAACATAATACATGTATGCTTATATTAAATGGTATAATGAAAGTAGATTACACACTTAGAACTTTTTAAAAAAAAAAAGCGGAATTATATGTATTTTGTTACAATTAACCCCAAAAACATGCCCTAAACCGACACATTAGTATATAACGAGTTGAGACTAAAAAACTGGGATAACATCATTACATACTTAGGGATTGCAATCAGACTTAGGATTACCTTTTGAATACATTAACCTTGAACCAACCCGTTAATCTGTGTTAGCGTGATTGCCTGCCTTGCTAAGAGGACGAGAATATTATTCACGAGGACGTGCGAGCCATAATGAGCTAAGAGCGCGGAGGCGTGAGAAATAGTCATTAATGGCTATAAGTGCTCTAGCTGATTGACGTGTCGTCAATATCCGATGCATTTGCTGCAAGGTTTGCTGCCTCAAATTGTCTGCCTGCTACCACCACCACCAAATCATTTCATCACTGACATGCCTTCTTTATAGTGGAGCAAGTGTGTATGTGTGTGTGATGAGGTGGCAAAATAGGTCATAGTGGGTCATTTTTAGCAAGTGTCGATATAGGCTAGGCAAGGTTGACCCACAAATATTTTTTTTTCTCAATTTTTGTGATTTTCTTATAAATAATTAATGTGTTAAATGTGAGTACAGAAACAATAGACTAGTTGGAAACCCTTAAGACTGTTACTGTTTCCATTTTAACTTTAAGCTAAATTATTTCTTTGATCTGTTTTACCAGCTGTAAAAATAAAAAAAATAAAAAAACTCAAAATGGTTTTAAGTTGCCACAACCAGTCCCGTGTGTGTGTGATGATGTAAAGTCGTACCTGTCTAATGAAGCCCTCAAGGGTTCCTAGTTTACCCATAGCCATAGCCATTTGGCCCATGTAATTAGCTACATTGCCTGAAGGACCAATGGAGCCTGCTAATGTCTCGGCTAATGACTGCTGTAATGCATCCATTCCCTGAGATAAGGCGTCCTCTGCCTGCTGAGATGTTTGCTGCAAGTTATTTATGGCTAATAACTGCTGCTCTGTCAAAGGCTCCAATTGGGTTATAAGTAGCTGCAAAAAACAGTTCCATAAAACATCTTATTTCCTTCCATACATCTGGCATAAATGTTATCAATAATAATGAAAAGATGCCAGTTTAGACACTCACCTTGAGGAGTTCTGATGAACGAAATCCACCTAACCAAAGAAAGCATCGTTCTGCAGGCGTTTTCCACATGCCGGATAGAATGTGGAAGACATCAGCCTTTGCAGCATCACCTTTTATTCGAAAAATATCTTCATAATGTGCCACCACACCATCAACAATAATGCGAAGTTCACCATCAGCAGCATGTGAGCTAACAGCTTCTCTTAGCTCAGTAATTCTACGGTTTTGCTCTTCCAACCACCGTGCATATTCCACATGAAAAGATGAAGCTCCTGTATAATTGTTATTTTTCAATAGGACATATTAAATTCGATTACAGTGACACAAAAGTAAACTCAATTGCACAAACAAAAATATTCAAGAAACTTTCCTATCATCCTCTATACAACTTTTCAGTAGAGATGGCATAATGAATGGTCAGGTGGATCGGGTAAACAATGAAACAGGTTCGAGTCAAAACGTGTAACATTTGGTAAAGCTCCAAATGGTCCAGTTGGGTTTCCGTCCTAGTCCAAATTCGTCAAGTTATTAATAGATAATTGGCTTGTCAGAAATAATCACAAAAATCATGGTATTTCAATAATCATCCTATTTTCTATAGAAAGGTTTTCTGCATTAAGAATGCAAATTTAATGATTTGTTTGATCTCATTCCTATAAAAATAAGTCTTTTGCCTGAATGGCCCGCTTGTAAGTAAATGGTTCGAAATTGCCATCTCCACCTTTTGGAATATACAATTATCACATCATTTTTTTACCAACTTATGGGATGTGCATAGATGGAACATACTGAAGTGAATCTACAAAACAAGGGTTTACAAAGTTTTTGGTGATGTACCAAAGAGTAACTAGCTACAGATATACCAAACAGACACCACAGAACAAAACAGAGGTTTTCAGGTTTCAAATTACAATGTCATTGTAACCTTGGTTTAAAAAAGCGCGCCTGAGGCGCGCCTAGGCGCGAGGCGCACTGAGGCGCAGGTCATGGGGCTTTTAGGCCTGAGGCGCGCGCCTCATGTACCTGAGGCGTTTTTCCTGCATAAAAATGTTGTACCTTGGATTTTTTGACTTGTACATGTAAGTAAAATGGTATAAAAGCCTTATTTATAGCTATATTTTGGTTAAAGGAAGCTATTTTGGTTAAAGGAAGCTAAAAACCTATGGGATGTGTATGGGATATATATAAAAAATTATATAAACACCTTGCGCTTTGGGTACGAAAAGCCCACCGCTTTTGCGCTTCGCGCCTCAATTTTAGACCTCGTCGCTTTTGTGCGCCTCTCGCTTTTTAAAACCAAGATTGTAACAAAGTTTTTGTTACTTGACAGGAATTGTTGACAAGAAGTACTCACAAGTGACAAGGGATATATAAGGCGGAAAATCACATGGTCATACCATTTCCACTGGTTGATTGAGACTGTTCCCCTGAACTTGAAATAAAGATGCCCTTTCAGCAAAGAAGAAATAACATTAAGACAGGTGAAGCTGCTTCAAACGTTTTTTTTTTAAATGAAAAGGATTGATGAAACCAAACCTGCTGCCTAGCGCGCTGAAGCTCTTGCTCGAGTTGGCTCAACTTCATTCTGCTACTTTCGAGCTGTTGGACATAGGCCTACAAAATCCAATGAGAACAGTAAAATAACGATTCACCATTTATAATTTGAGAGAAAGGAGAGTCTAAAATTGGTCAAGATGAAAAAAAGGATCTAAAATGCTCCATACTAAAAAATGCAACATGTATATTGATTGGCACATACTTCTATGATGTTTTGAACCTTTGATTGTGGTTTTAATGACTATAATGCCTCTTGAAGAGGAAAAATAAAGAAAACTTATGTACCCAAAGCAATGTTAATAGTTTCAAGTAATGGCTACTGACAAGAAAAACACGAAATTAGTAGTGAGGACATTTTACACTGACAAGTCTCTATGATTACCAACTTAATACAAAAGGTCCATAATACAGCTCATCATCATCATACTCAGTAAATCCCACCAATCGCAAAGCAAAGGTAGGGTTTAAGAAGGGTAAGATGTAGACAGCCTTACCTCTACCCAGTAGGAATAGAGAGGCTACTTCCAGTGAGACCCCCGGCTCGATAGTAGTTTTGCATCAAGCCTTGGACATAAGGCACATAACACTCAGCAATCGGGACAAAGACCGATTAGTGCATGTACCCTTTTGTCTTTCGGCTATCAACGCCACCACATGATTCATGATTAACCGTCCTCAGCTTTTAACATTATTTTCACGAAATTAGTAAAATAACGTTAAAATTAGTGCACTTTCACTTTTGCCCCTGATGGCCCACACATATATACATTATATGCGCATAATAAAAGTGACGTCATGAGAACACATTATATAATGTGATTCCTTAAATTGCAGATTTACCGAAACTTATACATATCTTTAGTTATCTACATCCATGATCCATCTATCTCATGCATACCACCCTGAGCCATCTTTCTTTCAGATAGCATTGGGCTAAATTATTGAAAAATGCAGCTCTGAAAGCAAACTATAAACCAATTTGCGATGCACTAACTTGGCTTCAGTTTTTCACAATCAAGTAAACAAATTACTTCAAACCTTGAATAAATATTGCATAACCTATGGCTTATTTTAGAAGTGCCATTTAAATCTAAATCTAATAAATAATAAATAACAAATAATAAATAATAATAATCATCCATGATGATGATGATAAATAAATAAATAATAATAATAATAATTCTATGATGATTGTCTTCATAGAATTTCTGGCTCAACTACTACACATAAACATAGCTAATATTTGCATATTGTATCTAAGGTCATAGTTATTAATAGCGAATAGCGGACAATAGCGACAAGCTACCTATACGCTACGTAGCAATAGCGATGAAATGGCGGGCGCTATTTTATGTTTAGCGACACACTAGGATAAAATTTAGAAATATTTTATATGTAGATTATATCCAAATAAGCTGTTGTATATGCTGTTTTATATATATGCTTAACAAAAAACTAAAATCCTACTATTTTATACCTATAAGATCCTGCTATTATAACCTTATAAAGAAGGAACTAACTTATGCATATGAGGGTTGTATAATTGGCTTTGGGAGATTTTCAAAAAAAATTGGAATTTTTCTTTTTAACCCTAAAGTTTTAATCTTTGACAATTTAAGTTTAAAGTTTTAATCTTTCTTTCATTTTTAACCTTAAAGTTTTAATCTTTGACAATGTAAGTTTATAGTTTTAATCTTTGTTAATTTAACCCCTTTGATTAATTTTATTTTTCACTTCTAATTCAAAAGTTTTCATCTTATACAATTTAACCCCTTTGATTAATTTAATTTTTCACTTCTAATTCAAAAGTTTTCATCTTTTGCGATTTAACCACTTTGATTTTTTTTACTTATGTGTTGTAATCTTGGCTTTGAGAGTTTTCCAAAGAAAAAATGGTTATGCATATGGTTGTTGTAACCTTGGCTTTGAGGGTTTTTAAAAAAAATATTTTTTTAACTTTTCACTCAAAAGTATTTCATAAATTACCTTTAACGCAAAACTATTTGTTTTTTACTTTTAACATAAAACTTTTTATCTTTTGCAATCTATCATCACAACTTTTTTTACTTTCAACTTTGGTCCTTTATAATTTTTATTTTCTGCAAATTTTTCGCTTTATGTTTCGTTCTAAATTTTGTGACTAAACACATCGAAACGTGCGTCTTTGGTTTAACGTTTTTACGTTTCGTTCTAAATTTTGCGAGTTAACACGACGCAGCGTACGTGTGTGGGTGAACGTTTTTACATCGTCTATTTTTCCCCGTTTGAAAGGTTCAACATAACGTGTGCGTCCTAAATCGATTTAGTTATAACTAAAGAATCCCCGCCGCATTGCGGCGGGTCGTAATTCTAGTTTATATTAAAGAACAACAAAAAAATGCAAAAAACCTAAAATCCCGCTATTTGCCCGCTATGGAGGCGCCAAAATCAAATAGCGACACATGAGTGCTACGGTATTCACTATAGCCCTCGCTATGAGCGCTATTAATAACTATGTCTAAGGTATGAAGTATATCATCTTTTTGGGAACACAAGAACCATATTTATGGAGACATTACTAATAAGGTACCATGTGAGCAGAAACTAAGCCAGATTTAGTTATCAATGGTCAATGTTGAGATATCTAATGTCACAAGTAACATTCAACATGTTCCATATACCCTCTAGGGTGATAAAACCAACAACCTGATAAAAAAAATAAAGATTCAAGGTAAAAGAAGAGATGAGTAGCTTAACTAATAGCATGTGTTATATAGAAACTAATATCTCTCCATATATTTAGAGGATACAATTGTAGGGAGAGGATCATGAGAAAACTACATATAAATGAGAAAACTAGAAAACTAACTAAAAAAGCCTAAAAAACATACCAATTTTGTTTTAACAATTTTTTATAAAAAAATCGCTATTTTTTATATATAAGAAAAAGTTTTCAAAAAAAAAAAAAAAAAACATGTACTGCACATGTGCATTATATGTGTACTACACATGTGCATTACATGCTTAAAATTAGCTTTTAAGTTTAGTTTAGCTTTTAGGGTTAGGTTTTTTGGAGGTTTAGGATTAGGCTTTTGGGTGTGTGTGTGTGTGTGTGGGGGGGGGGGGGGGGGGGGGAGGGGTTAGGCTTTTGGTGGGAGGGTGAATTTAGGTTTTTGGGGGGTGGGGGTAGGGGGGTTTAGGTTTTTGGGGGGTGGGGGTAGGGGGGTTTAGGTTTTTGGAGGGTGTCGGTGGGGGTGGGTTAAGTGGTTTAGGCTTTCCGTATTAGTGCACATGTGCAGTAAAAAAAAATATTTTTTTTTTTGAAAATTTTTTCTATATATAAAAAATAGCGATTTTTTTTACAAAAAAATTGTAAAAAAAAAAAATTGGTATGTTTTTTAGGCTTTTTAGTTGGTTTTTTGGTTTTCTCATTTAAACTAGTTTTCTCATGATCCATCCCCTACAATTGTAATCATCCCAAAATTAGTGATTGTAATCTTGCGTATATATTGGATACGTAATACAAAGGGGGGCATTGACCCTATTATCACTTTCATGGTATCACCAGCGCAGGTCATAACCTATTATCACTTTCATTAAGAGATGAAAAGAAAATATACCTTCTTCCGTAAACGACTTTTTCTTGCAGCTTCACGATTTTGAGCAAGCCTACGAAGTGTCTGAAGATTCATTATAGTTAAACAACAAATCAGACGATAGCATTACAACCGCAGACTTGGCTATCAAGTCCAAAATAACAGCATCACTTGACTTGAAGCACATCTAGATAATTAAATTAGCGGTGGCATTTTCAACCCATTAATTATGGACAGGTCAATTTGGGTTATGAATTATCCCATACAGTCACTTAAGTGCATCTTAAAGTATGTAACCTCCCTAACTTGCTTTAATTCAAACATTTATATTATTAATCTTATTATATAATTTTGTGATCGTATATAGTGCTTAATATGTTTTTTACATAAACTTAAACGGTGGCATAAAAGTGTGTGCGACAGTGCGAGTCAACCCAACATGTTTTGATCTACCATAAACCTGTTTAGACCTGATATCCAACCCGCTTGACCTGCCCTTGTTACCACCTCTAATAACTGTCATGTCTCTGTATTCATAATGACAATAAGCAAGTGTTGTCAAGGAAGAGCGGTGTGTTTGAAGTTCAATACTGAAGTAGAGAAAGAGATGATAAATTTTTGCTTTCTAATAACTCTCTACTAATCTTAAATGAAATTTTGTTTGTCGGGGATTAACAATCCTATTTGAATCATTCAAAAAAGAAACATAGCAACTATTATGTACTTTAGAAAAATCAAGTAACAAAAACCTTTTGGTCCCTCGACTTGTCACTAGCATCAGAAACCACAAGCCCATGGGATTGACCATTATTGAACTGCATTAGAATAATCACAAGCACAGCACCATCTATTAGCAAACTCCATCTATGAAATTCAAGTCTATCTCAAAAAATATGAGAAAACAAAAATCTCAAATATTATTGTAGATCATTGATTTAAAGTTTCCCAAAAGCTTCATATATAAGATGTAAATGACCCAAAAAGAACATTCAAGTAGTTAAAGTATTACCCCCATAGCCTTGTCATCAGTGTCCCCATCAGTGGAAGTATCAGTCCTCGGACTGAACTCTGCCATCATGGCCTCTTAATAAAAAAAAAACGTGCCAAGGTTTTTTTGTGTTAAAATAGCTATTGAATAAACCACGATCAATAGGTACCGAACAATGTCGTAGAATGTATGAATATCCCACCGCCCCTGCATATAATTTAGCAAGTTACTTGTAGAAACCAAAACCAAGCTTTCAGAACGGGTGTCATGTGTGTGTATGTAGTATGTACATACACACACACACACACACACATTTTATACATAATTATATATTAGTAACTAACCTAACTCATCATTGATTAATTGGCCAATGCATCTAATCTAAAAATATGAATATATTATCTCTTGTACAGCATATTGCAGGGTGTTTGGATG
This sequence comes from Helianthus tuberosus, assembly GCA_030545235.1. Lineage (NCBI taxonomy): Eukaryota > Viridiplantae > Streptophyta > Magnoliopsida > Asterales > Asteraceae > Helianthus > Helianthus tuberosus. The sequence goes on from CM060417.1 coordinate 40,248,269, forward strand.
TCTGATTTGAAGTGATATTTGCTACTTTAGAAAATCAATTGCATAAGGTTAGGGATAGTTCGGTAACTCGACATATAGCAGTCTCTGTCTCTTCATCATAGGCTCAACAAAATTTCAAAAACTTGATCCACATCATTCGAATTACGTCAAGAATCTTAAGTAATGCATGTTATACCTAGGGTTAAGAAGCCTCTATCATATACAAAACCTAGAAGCAACGTGTAATTTATCTAAAGTCAAACTGCATCATCCTCTTTCTCATGAACACACACATATATATATTATTTCAATTTCAGCTTCAAAATTCATAACAACTTGGTTCGACAGTCTGAAGATTTAAAATAAAAACAAAGAGAAGAAGTAAGATTTAAAATAAGGAACACAATTGAGCAACCCTAAATCGAAATATTAAGGTGTGTATTAGAGAGCTTACAGGTTAGTTTAGCAGAAGAATCGAATCAAACAGTGTTCGGATGCTGTTGATCTCTTCTTCTTCGCTTGTCTGTGTCTGTGTGTGTGTGTGTGTGTGAGAGAGAGAGAGAGAGAGAGAGAGCAAAGAAAGTATGGAGAAAGGGTGTTTGTTTTTGTTTGGTAGGAGGGAGGGTCCAAGTGTCGATGGTTTTGACTTTTTGATACCAACAAACCTTTCCTTTCCAATCGGTGGTGGTTGTACATGCCTCACCTTCAATTATTTCTTTGGTGATGTAAATCCATCGTGTAATGGGTGCGTGGTGCGACTTTAATCTAAAGTTAAGTTGGGAGCCACTATAGTATTCGTGATGTAATTATTTATATAGATGTCTCCTAGTTAAAACATCAATTATTTCATTTATTGTTTTACTTTTAATGAATTGCTAAAGGGGTATGGCTCTAAAAAGGGTACGCGGACACCCACCTAAGGGGACATACCATTCTAGAAACTTCGTCGTCTAGATGGATCTAGAACGTCGACAGAACAAAACTATATTTGCGATACATAGTTAGCTCGACACGAATACAAATGTATAAAAATATATTTATATATACCCGACGCATTTATATTTTTATGACGATTGTATTTTATATTTTATTAAAAACGACTAACTAGTGGGTATAATTAAGTGGCATCCTAGTATTTTTGCTCAATCAACCATCACCCTACCCTACCCTACCCTCACCACACTCCACCCCACCCCTAGACCCTACGACCAAACACTCCACCATACACCATTCTTTTGTTACTTGTATGAATAAATAACCACTACCATTCCCAAATCAATCAAGTATCAACCCATACATTTTCATTTGACTTTGAAGACCTCAAAAATATCGGACCATTCCTTGCTCCTTATGACCTTGCAAGCAATCACCAAACTTGAGTTTTATATGAACAACCAATCACACTTAAAACATTTTTACATTTCAAAACAATACAACACACCCCACCCCTAGACCCTACGACCAAACACTCCACCATACACCATTCTTTTGTTACTTGTATGAATAAATAACCACTACCATTCCCAAATCAATCAAGTATCAACCCATACATTTTCATTTGACTTTGAAGACCTCAAAAATATCGGACCATTCCTTGCTCCTTATGACCTTGCAAGCAATCACCAAACTTGAGTTTTATATGAACAACCAATCACACTTAAAACATTTTTACATTTCAAAACAATACAAAAACTCTCAGTTCTTCCTCTCTTGGTTACGGCTACAACAACACACACACATAGCATATTGTTCAAGTTTTCATCAAGAATCTAAGCTATGTTCAAGTGCTCCAAGGTGTATTAAGTGGTTACTAAAGTGTTTTTAGGTGTTCTTCAACATCCATATCTTCTCCTTGTTTGTTGTTAGTGAGCATTTCTCAAAACTCTAGTTTTAAACATTTTACTAGTTGTTTTTGTGTAGGATTCATCCAAGTAGGTTGTTTTTTTGTTAAATACTTGAAACATGAAACTAACACCTTATATATTTTGTTGTTTTGATTTTAAATATGTAAGGAAACACTTTGATGGTTACAAGAGTTTCTTACAAGTATTTTTGTTGATGATTTTGAGTAAAGAAACAAGTGTATATTTTAGACTTGAAAATATGCAACATATACAACAAAGGAACCATGAGCACAAACAAACAGGGCCGGCCCTGAGAATTCGTGTACCATGTTCGAGCTTGAAAAAATCTGCCCTTAAACCTTAACGAAACTGGGTATTGGGCTCACTAAAGGTCTAAACCTAATGCTAAAGAGTTTAATAACTAATCTAAACCATAAGAATAGTTTTGTAAAGGGGCTTATTGTAACAACCCGCACTTTCACGCTCGTTACTCTCGTTACGCCTAGCACCGAGATTTGGATCATAATGTAAACTATATCGCTTACAACGCTACTTCGTATATTTTCGCACTACATCGCTTATTACAACACGTTATATCGCACTTCACAACGCTTACGCTTATAACGCTAACGCTTACACCGGTGCATCACGCGAGTGCCTAAACTACACGCTCGCTCATTGCAACGCAAACTCGAAACGCGGTTACTTACACATACATCATATATGTTATATATATTATTAGTATTATCTATGCATTAATACTCGCTTGAAAACACTCAAACGCACACTCTCGCAACTCGATTTATCGCTCTAATACTCAACGCAACGTGATACTTAATACTTTGCTAAAATATTTAAATTACTTACACTAACTAACGCAACAAAACGCATCAAACGGGCATCCTATACGCGAAACGAAGAATTTCCTCACCAAACTGGGAGCCTCGTACGAAGACACCCGGCTTCGTACGAAGGCAGGGCCTTCGCACAAGACCACCAGCCTCTTCTATAAATAGCCAAGCCCCTCTTCTCCCATTCTAACTTGTTGTGATTCTTACCGAAAAGCCGCCGAATTGTTGTCCAAGTGTTTTCAAGTAAGATCTATCATTTTTACACGATTACACAACGTTTTCTACTACAATTTTACACAAGACTCACACCGATTTCATCAAAACTTCTTTGTTTTCATCAAAACTTCATCTTTTTACTTAAAACTTCATCTATTTCATCTAAACTCGGTCCTTTTCATGACAAATCTTCATCTTTTTCATCAAATCTTCTTCATTTATCACTGATCTACGCTTGAACGAATGTTTTGGTTTTAGCTTTGGCTTCCCAAGTTGTAGATTTGAAGATCTCATACCCACCAAGTGTTAGATCTAAGTGGAAACCCTTTTCTCAGCTTGATTTTACACCAAAACGGACCTAAAACAACAGGTATTTAGTTCACTTGATAGTGGGATGAGGTAGTGTCGGAACCGTCTTGAATAGGACTTGTGAAAACTGGACTGTTCTGTGCGAAGCCTTGGCTTCGTACAAAGGCACTACCTTTGTACGAAGGCAGGTGGCTTCGTACGAAGGCACTAGTTTCACACAGCACAACCCAAGTTCTCATCTGTGACTCAAACAAAGGCCTCTCCGACTCTAAGTTGATCAGTAGCTTAAGGCGGGAGGGATAAACACTCGATTTCTCAAAACAAGACGTGAAGAACACTCGATTTTGGACCAACAGAAGCAACACGTGTGCGAAGTCACCACCTTCGTACAATGGCACGCCTTCGTGTGAAGGCATTAGCTTCGTACGAAGCTACTGTGTCCCACTCAACCCTCCGATTCGACCGTTTCAGCACTCTGGGGGACTTACGCACTTCTGTTCCCGAACGCAGGCTGATCCGGTGCCCTCTCCACTCCATCCAGACCGTGTTTTACTATTAAACGCGCATTGTGAGTATACTTGACCCCTTTTACGCTTTAAAACGCACCTTTTGGGGTGTAACATACGTTCATACTTAAACACACTATCAAAACACGTTACATGCTTAAACTATTTAACACACGCGAATGACCAATATACGTATTTACATGCGATGCTTGACACATATCTGCTAGGAATCTTACTCGTGACGTTCCACCTTAGCTAGTATAGTACTATAGTTCGACTCACACCCGACGAGGTCTAGTTAAGAATAACTCGCACCGCTCCTTCGCAGTCATCTCGGGACTTAACTGGAAGTATTTGTCTAGTTAATATATATGTTGTGTGTATCTCGTTTATGTATGTGGAAATTCGCAATGCTTTTATCTACCTTACTATTATATCAAACTTGTATACTCACAAATACATTTTTGTATTGACGTTATTTTAACGTATGTTGCAGGTTAATACCAGGTTAACATGAATCAAGATTAGGAAGTCTAGAAACCCACAATAAAAATCTAGGTTGTCGGATTTGAATTGTTTGAGGGACATGAAATCTGTATGACTATTTGTGGAATGTTTGTTTGATAATATGGGATATTAAACTTGTTAAATATTGTCACTACATAGTTGTTATGAATTCTCTTGAGCAATCTGATTCGCCTAGTGTCGCGCCCCGATGATTCCGCCATCGGTTGGGGTGTGACACTTATGTTGGTGTTTGCATGGGTGTACCATATTCAAAAAATATTTTACATATACATATCAGTTTTTTTCTTAAAAAACGTGCCCCTCGAAATATCGGGCCCTGGCCGGTGGTCCTCCCCGCCCACCCCCAGGGCTGGCCATGCAAACAAACTCTATAAATATTTATTCTCTTGTATAAAATTATGACTCTAAAAAATAGATATATTCTTTTTGGCATCCTAATATTTTTGCTAAAATAGTGACTTATATAAATACTTGGTGAAACATGGATCTAGAACTCTAGAACTGACTAAGTATATTTTTGTGTTTATATATTTAGTTACATGAACCTCGAGACCAATCTAAGACTCGGGAAGTTGAAATCAGAAAGAGTAAACGACAAAGGACTAAAATATCCTTTGGCCCTGACTTTTTTACCTATATGGTAGAAGAGCGACCTCAAACGTTCCAACAAGCGGTGAATTCCTCAGAAGGAACTCAGTGGAGGGAGGCCAGCAAAAGTGAGATGGACTCTATCTTACAAAATCATACCTGGGAATTAGTGGATCTTCCTCAAGGATGTAAACCACTAGGATAATGGATCTTCAAGAAGAAGATGAAACCAGATGGAACCATCGATAAGTATAAGGCAAGGTTGGTGATCAAAGGATATAAACAACGAGAAGGTTTAGATTACTTTGATACATATTGGCTGGTTACGCGAATAACATCCATCAGGCTGGTGCTTGCCATTGCCGCCATTAGAAATTTGGAAGTTCACCAAATGGATGTGTAAACAACTGATATTCACCAATTTACACATATTTTAGTCCCCCATTTTATGCGTTTTCAGCCGTAAAACCGTCATTCGGATACTTAATCAGGTATACTTTTGTTTACAGGCCTAAAACAGCATGCCAAACAAGATGATAGTGAAAACGAGGACTTTCCGAACGAAACGACAAAGCTGCAAACATTCTGTTAAGAATTCTGACCTGGGCGTTTGGCACAGTCGTGCAGTGAGTGGAATGACCGTGCATATCCGATAATATAGTTCAGCCCGGCAGTGCACGCCAGTGCGATCCGGGGTGCAAGCCTCTCTCGGTGTGGAACGATCGTGCGACTTGTGGCACTCCCGTGCGGATCCGATGTCCAGCCCAATCCCGGCTATGCATCGCCCGTTCAAGAGTCCGTGTAACCTTACCCGGAGATGCACGTCCGTGCCGCCTGAGGAACGGTCGTGCGAGATCGAAGGCGGTCAAGATAAGATGATGTCATGCGGTATGGTGAACAGTAACTCCAATAATACAAAAAGTGAACGGTCGTGCGAATAAAGTGCACGACCGTGCGAGATCGAAAAAATATAAAAAACATGCAGAAACATTCTGCTCGTAACTCTGGATATTTTGGGAGCGATTCTGGCGATTTTCAGGCTCCGGAGGTGTTAGCTTTCACCCGGATTCAAGCCACATTGTGCCGATTAGCTCCGTTATCTTCCGATTCTTAATCTAGTGCTTGTTTATGGTTTGGTTTTCTAATCTTTCCATAATTTTGTTAATCTTTCAAGCATTTAGATTAATGTTTATGTATTATTGTAGCCTTTAGGCAAAAACACTACGATTCCTTGCTTAATTATAACCATTAGTACGTTAATTTTGTTTGTAATGACACTTGGAAGTATTTTCTATGTTAATCTTTGATGATTAGTTTGCAACCTTGTTATTGTTGTTGATTTCTTGATTATAAGTAATTATATTGGATGACTGATATTTGGTTAGTTGAGATAGTTGAAAAATGAAGCTTAATTAATCATGTATTAGTAGACTTTAAACTTGGTTAACTAGTTTAGCTTGGTTAAAATGTGTGCATCATGATACTAGAAATGGTTAGTGGTTTAATAAAATGTAATTATTGTTAATCAAGAAAGCTTTCCGTCACGTAAGGACCTTAACGGGTTAAATGGGGTTGTTATAAATTCTTGCCATGATTTGTTAGCTTAGTTAGTAGTTTACGCCAAAATTGCTATCTTGGTGAATTTATGTGCAAGATTTGTAAAATGAACTCGGTTGTGATTTAATCTAGTTTATGCTTGTATCGGTGGTTGCATTGTGTTTATCGGTGTCACTTTCCTTGGTTAAGTGAGGTTAGAAAACTCCTAACGGATGACTAACTTATTTTTAAGAGATTTTCATAGACATTTATCAATTGCACGTCAAAGAACAATTTTAGGTGGTTAAAGTGTGTTTATCGTTTTAGCTTTCCGAATGATTGTCATGTTAGGATTCCCGAAAGGGATACTAATTATCTTGAAAATGGAGAATTGATTGAATGTTTCTAGTGACAAAACGGACTTAGTTGACATGCTTTGGTTGTGTATTAAGCAAGGCTATTTATCTATTTTCATATTTGAAGTCTTCTATGTTTTATTAAATATTTGTTTATGCTTACTTTAGTTTTTTTAAAATCAAACAACTTATCTTTATTCCGTTAATTTAATGACAAAGGTCTAGTATAAACCCCTCGACCCACTTCCTTGGATCGATATTTGGTTCTTACCGATACTTTACTACATATATGACGGGGTACACTTGCCTCTTTCGTGTGTGTTTTGATGTTGAAGTATAAATCACTTTTATAAATTTAAAACCAAATCGTGTGTAATTTCATTATAAAAATATGTATATACGTGCACACGTCAGCAACTTTCTTGAATGAAAATCTAGAGGAAGAAATTTACATGGAACATCCTGAAGGCTTCACAGCCATTGGGCAAGAAAAGAAAGTGTGTAAGCTTGTAAAATCCTTGTATGGATTGAAACATGCTCCAAAACAATGGCACCAATAGTTTGATCATGCCATGCTAGATGCTGGGTTCAAAATCAATGAATGTGAAAAGTGTGTATATGTGAAGGACACATCTGATGGATATGTGTCACACCCCGAATTTCCACGTATTATCGGTGGGCCCGGTAGGGGAGTATCGTGACGTGGTTGATAACATAATAGTCAAACAACACAATATTTAAATGCACAGCGGAAGCAAAGTATAGATTCATTTCAACCAAACAATATTGTAATATTAAGTATCACAAGTAGTCGAATATAAATCCACAGGTAGATCAAAATAAAAGAAGGAAACAATGTTCAACAGTCTATGACATCCAAGCTTGCGAGACTTATTGTGGATGCTAGGAGAAAAGCCAGCCTATTACGCGTAGTACCTGCACTTAACCTTTTTGAGAAAATACGTCAGTTTACACTGGTAAATACAATCAACCAACTCATTTTGAAAAGAGTTTATGAAAATGAATTTAAGGCACAAGGCACAAATAATATTTTATAACTTGGGATAATTATTTGAATATAATACTTGTAAAGGATTTACATGTTTCTTATGCGTTCAGTAGCCCGGTTCGAGCCGGGTTAAAGATCAATAGACACACCACATTATTATATGAGACACCGACGGGCGTACGCCTACGCCCCGTGCTAGGTCGTGGCCATTTCGTAAAATGATGCCAGGGATATCCGGGACATGGTCATTAACCCCCCAAAGGCTTTAAGCAAACAAAACAATTTAAACGAGACATCTCAATACTTTAACCATCATACAATTAAAGATTCAATGCCTGACCAAGCGGTATTTTATATATCGTACCCCAAGCCCGTATATGGAAAATAAGTTAAAAGTATTTACCTGAGCAAGTATAAATCAAAATCAGCGAGTGCAAGTATCTTTTACCGGGTCTCCTATTCTGGAACGAAGGTTTATAATAACCTATTAGAATCCTAACGGGTCTTTGGTTAAGCTTAAACTTAAACCGGTTAGTTTTAAAGATACGGTTCGTACGCACGATTAAGCGAAGACCGGATAGAATGTGATTTAGACCCGACAAGTTTGAAGACTTGCTTAATATGGGTATATTATACACATTCTAGATTTTGAGATAAAACCGATAAGGTTTGACCCGTTTCGGCTAATTTATGTAAACTAGTTACATAAACCGAACCGAATGCGCATGAAGCGTAACAGGTAACCATAAGAGTCCTAAACAGGTTTCCTAAGTTAACATGCCTTAAATATGTTGTGATATCAGTAGGATACCTTCCATTATGCCCAAAACGAGTTTAATCTCATATTAAGCCCCGTAGGGGTATTTTGGTCATTTTAAAGATTATAACAGGGATTAATTAAGCTTCTGTGATCCAGGCCTGAATAAATCAGTAAAATAATTTATTTTAACAGGTTACCTCAGTTGGTAATAAGTCTTATGTGACAAAATGGTTTTAAACTCAAACTATGCGTATAATAAGCGTATAAAGCCGTTTTAAGCGACGTACGGGTTAAAATAGGATTCTGAGTTTTCTGATCAGTTAAACAGGTTCAAAACACTTCATTTATTATTTAAAATTAGTAGCAATTGGATTGGCATCAAAAAGATTTGTAAAACTCATTTTATGGCCTAAAAGGGTATATTCGGTATTTACCGAATCAAGGCACTAATCCTAGCTTATGATCAGTTTAAAAATAATTAAAAATCTTCAAAAATCCCAAAATATTATATTACATCAGTGGGTAAAAGGTTTGGTGTCAAAAATTGGGTTTAGATAGGCTTTACGCTAATGACGCCGTTTAATTACTAAGAAGCGTTCTAATTACGTCATTAAGCATAACTCCTAATCTAGACCTCCAACTGATGTGAAAATTTAGGGACATGTTTTATAATCAGTAACAAAGATTATTGTACTTTCACATTTCCAAAATTCTCGTTGTATGGTCATAAGGGCATTATGGTCCATATTTAAGCACTTAACGGAAACGTCGGACAATTAAGGATTTAAGTGGTATAAACGCAGAGGATTATACAATCATGTAACTAGGTCCTAATGGAACTTTAAGGCATGTCTAAACCTATCAAAACCGGGTCAGAGCCGAAGTCAAAGCAGAAAGTCAAACTATGCGCCTTTCGGTTCCGAATCGATCTTAAACAGAAAGTTGTCGAATCAAACAAGCTTAGACAAGTTCTTATACTTATTATCAGGTTATATGAATGATAAAATAGGTTACACGCCTTTTACATCGTTAATTATGTGTTAAATCAAAGTTTACATTTCTGTTGACTTTTTCTTATCCTTTTTGACTCGACAAACGACCTAGTTAGAACGGGTATCAGTGGGTGCCCTTTTAAGGGTTTAAAGCCCACATAATTACCAACTTATAACTACCTTTGATTTGGTTAAACACTGAACCAATAGTGATTTATCGATAAGTCAATCCGTAATTACGACGGTTTGACTTTTAAACTAATAACTAATTAAAACAAGATTAGGGAAGGTTAAAGGGACTTACCAAGGGTCCTATGCACGATTTGGAATCCTTAGAAAATGGACTTGAGCACCAGAAATGATCAGGAGTTGAAGTTGGAAGGAATGATTGAAAGTTGCAACATGAACTTCTTTATATAATGATCTTAATCACACAAGATGATGCCAACCAACTCTACCACTGATGTTAGATCATTCCCATGTGTCCCTAGAGGCTAGAAACCAGTTATAGTCGCCCATGGTATGCAAAACAATGCATATAAGTCGGTTAAAACATCAACAGGCAGCTGTCTGTTAGTTTCTGCATCTGGCAATCGCACGCGGCCCGCGTAAAGATCTTCATGATCTTACGCGGCCCGCTTGGGTCTTGTCTTCAGGTTTCCCAATTTTTATTAATTGCACTTTTAGTCCTCGGTCCTCCTAAACATCGCTTTCTCATTGTTTCTTGCATTTTAAACCTTTAAAATTTACATTTAGGGGCTTTAAGACTTATACCCACTTTGTGAAGTCCCTGGCCACTTTGTGTTTACCCGAAAAATCCTAAATTTCCATGTTGACGCTTCTAACCCCTCGCACACGAATTTTATCATAACTTTCTCATATGATAACGAAACTTGGTGAAATTTTTATCACACATTCTAGTGAGCATAATTAATCGTTACAAAGCTTCGGGTTTGCTAAAAGGTCACTCAGAGGTATATCTTAAACATGTTGACACATTTAACCCCTGTAGTTTGTAATCTCTCACTTTCTTTCACAATTCGCTTCGTATGATCCATGATTTATTCGTTTGAAGGTAGGAGCATCATGTAGGGTTAATGTACAATATATTTATTCACTGTTGACATTTAGAACTTGTATATTCACATACTTTCCATGATTGTCAACTTTAATCCTTTTATAACATTCTTTCACACGTTCAAACATATGACACGTGTCAACACATTATAGGACGTAAATTTTCGAGGTGTTACAATATGTCATTTTATGTCTATATGTAGATGATATGCTCATTGCTGGAAGTGATGACAAAATCATAAAGTCTACAAAGAACATGCTAAAAGCAAGATTTGACATGAAAGACATGGGTTTTGCGGATGTGATTCTGGGAGTTAAAATCACACGAACCCAAGGTGGACTTGTTTTAAGTCAATCCCACTATGTGGACAAAATTCTTGAGAAGTTTAATGCAAATGACTCTAATGAAGCTAGAACTCCCATTGACACAAGTCAACATCTAGCCAAGAATAGAAGTGAACCTGTTAACCAGTTGGAATACTCAAGAATTATTGGTAGCTTGATGTATCTTATGAGTTGTACTAGACCAGACTTAGCATATGTTGTGAGCAAGCTAAGCAGATACATGAGCAACCCAAGTTCAATTCACTGGAATTGTATCATTCGGTTGCTTCATTACTTAAGATACACTCGAGAATAAGGGTTGCACTATAACAGATATCCAGCAGTCATAGAAGGAGACTGTGATGCAAATTGGATATCTGACACGAATTATTCCAGAGCAATAAGTGGGTATGTATTCACACTTGGAGGAGCACCTAAATCATGGAAATCATCGAAACAAACAGTTATTGCTAGATCCACGATGGAATCAGTTCATCGCTTTAGATAAAGCAAGTGAAAAAGGCAGAATGGTTGCGTCAATTTATTGAGGATATACCAAGATGGCCTAAGCCGGCATCGGCCATTTGTATACTTTGTGATAGCCAATTGGCAATTGGCAGAGCTCGTAACATAATGTATAATGGTAGGAACAGACATATCAGACGTAGACATAATACGATACGATAACTAATCTCTACAGGAATTATCACTATTGACTATGTGAGATCAGAGGATAATATCGCGGATCCGCTAACAAAAGGCCTAAGTAGAAAGTTAGTTCAGAAGTCCTCCATCGGAATAGGGCTGAAGCCCTTGAAAACGTAAGTTCATATGAAGGAAACCTAATGTAACACCCCGTGTTTGGAAAGTCAAAGTCAAAGTCAAGATTGAAGTCAAAGGAAGACAAGATTGCTAATTGCGATCTGTCGCTCCTTGCTCAATTCCTGTTTTGACTTCTTTGACTTGTAGTTAGTATATTTTATGCTTGACGTTAGTTATATTATGTGGAGTACTTATTAATAATTGAGGTTTATTCGATATTTATCGCATGTTTTATCGCTTTATCGCTATCGCAATCGCACTCGCAACTCGAATTACATGCTCTGGATATTGTTCTATTTGTGTGTGTGCCTTATGTGTTACTTGTGCATGTTTAATTATGTTTATGTGTGGTGATTAATCGAAACGCAATCGAAACTCAGTCGCAATCGAATCGCAAACGCTAAACGAATACGAAATAAGGATGACTGTATGTTGATATAGTAGTTGGGATTAAAAGTAATTTGACTAGGAAACTCTATCGCGTCGTGACGCTCGCAATTGCAAACAAAACGGCAAAACTCGTCGCACCGAACACTTGAATCAAGTGGCCAATCAACCAAGTGACCAGCAGCTCGATCGAGCTACCATTCGATCGATCAGCCCCTCCCCTCTCCTCCCCTTTCTTTTTTGGGAAACCCTATAAATACCCCCTGTCAACATCACAACTTACCACTTTTGCACTCTCCTGTCCGACCAACGCTCCAATCTCACCTTTTCTTCGATTTCTCGCGATTCCGGTAAGATCTCAACCTAAATCTTGTACTTTCTTGATCTACACGCACCCCTACACCTTTCTATCTTTTGAATCTTAACTTTTAACCGTGAAATCACTAGATTTGAGGTGTTCTAGGATGATGTCATCATGGTGTTCTTGAGAACTTCATGTTTTGGCATCAATCCACCAAGAACAACTTAGGTCTAAACGATTTCCACACAAATAAACAAAGATCTTTCGTAGATCTAAACATATTCACAGTAAAAAGGATTAAAAGATGGTTTGCCAACTTTCTTTCAACTCTTTTACACTCAATGCACTCAAAACCGATAGAACTGGAGCTTGTTCTAACCTTCTACTCATTCTTGTGGTTGTGTTGGTTCAAGATCTGGATTCTATCCACGAGATTACCGATTTCGGGTTAAACATGGGACACCGACTCGAGCAGTTAACTGGTCGGATTTGGGTGATTCCTGTCCGATCAAGTTACTAAGTCGTGATGAGGTTTCTGTTGTCTAATACGTTATCAAATCATCTCGACAAAACGAAAAACTATCAAAATGACCAAGGAAGAAGACGATCAGGCCGACCAGGTTGGAGTGTCGCCCGATCGGACTATTGTCTGATCAGATTGTCACCCGATTGGGTTGCCACCCGATCGGCCTGCACCTTGGCCCCACATTTGACTTTTAATACAAACACCAGGAGTTTTGAACACCGAACGGATTGTCGTCCGAACGGGTTGCCACCCGATCGACCGACCATCCTATCATATGATGTTTTGAAACTTCAATACTTAAACAATTTCCAACATGATCAATTCGCAAGGGTTGCCACCCGATCAGATTGCTATCCGATCGCGTGACCGTCCTGCTGTGAATTTGTTCTCAACTTGAGAAGACTCGCTAATCGGATTGCTGTCCGATCGGACTTCCATCCGATCGACCGACCTGAAAAGTAGAGATACTTCTCTGTTTTCAAAATGCTACAACGAAAACTTCAAAAGACAAGCCATCATACACAAACACATCCTTCCCAAAGGAAGAAATAATCCACTCGAAAGGTCACCCGATCGGATGACCATCCGAACGGATTGTCGCCCGAACGACCGGCTAACCGAACGGACTGCCATCCGATCGGACTGTTGTTCGACTCACTGACACTTGCTTCGTTCTATGCATCGCTTATCGTTATGCTATCAATTTGTTCAGGCTAACCTTACTCTCTAGTGCTCCCTTCAATCCACCAATCGTTGTGAGTATACTCGATCCCTTTTTGCTTTACGCACTTTTGGGTGTTACATACGTTACTTATTCTAAATCACATCGAACACACTACGCAATACTTTCAACGCTAACCAATTACCGCATGATATACGTGACTTAATGAATGCTTGTTTGTTATGTTTACACATGGAATGCTGTCTACCTGCCTTAGCAACGATAGTACTATTTGTTTGGACTCAGCACCTGTTCACTCAGGGGTTGTTAAGGACAATTTGTTACATGGCTCACAGTGGTGAGTGTGTATTACGAACTGCCTTGGGAAGTCAACCTGCAGTCATTGGTATCGATAGGTTCATGTCAATAACTAACATGCCTCATTTTACACTGTGTACGTGCTGGTTATGCGTAACGATTTCAAACTCTATTATTGTAAGATCGTGAAACAACCTAACGAGTCGATCAGAAGAGTGCTCAGACAGAATCAGAGGCGGAATTCATTGATTTTGTCTTTGTTTAGCTTGTATGACACTAAAATCACTTTAAACTGTCTTGTATATTGAAACTGATACGTTTACAGTTCTGAAGACGCTTCGACAGAGCTTCGCCGTCGAAAACACACAATCTAATTCCACTACAAATGAACCTGATCTAACCCTATATATAGACTCTCTGATTTCTCTTGAAACAACTCTAAGCGAAACATGATTTCGCTTGAAACATCTCAAGCGAAATCAACATGATACTTCGAGCGAAATTAAACTACCTGATTTCGTTTGAAATGACCTAGTGTCATTTCAAGCGAAATCACCTCTAATTACACTTTCTTGATTTTTGTGCCCTGGTCTATCTAGTTTAGTACAAGACTCGATACAAGACGAAGTCGACAGACGTATGCATCAACAGACTCCCCCTCGGATGTTGACGAGTCTTAAGTGTCGAGTCTTCAACGTCTTCAGTCTTTATCAATCTTTGGGCTTATCTTCAAATTATCTGACAGTGTAAGCATCCTCAAACTTCATCTCTATCTCTTCAGCATCAACAGACTCCTCTCGAATAACTTTCCTCGGATGCCTTCAGACTCCCCCTTTCGATATGCTGGGATCACAGTCTGGCTTGTTAAAATTACAGAGTCCTCAGGTATCAGAAACTGGCTCTCTATCAATCAAAAACCTGCACATCCTCTACCTCACAATAAATTTCACAAATTTAACATTTTACAAATTTATCTATCGAGACTCACTGTCAAATGTAAAACAGAAAGATTTAACACTGTTAAACACTGATGAACCTCTTGAAAGAAAATATTCAAAAATCTTTTCTTATTTAAACACACACTCCCCCTCACCATATGCTCATCATGTTTAGCACTTGGAATTTTGAAAATCAGCTCTCCAACATCAGTCGTCGAAAATCTTTTTGCATTTTTCAAAATTTATGCTAAAACACACTGAAAATCTTTTTGGATTTTTTTAATGAAATGAAATGCAGTAAAGAAATATTTACATACAATATTTTTTGTGAGTTTGTGTAAGATGATCATACCAGTTTTTAACAAGTCACAAGTACGGTTGAGCTTAGTTACACATTAAGAATTAAACAATTCACTTAGATTGCCGATATACTGATCCATTTAAATTTTCACACAAATTTCAACTGATTCAGGATATGAATTAGGTGTATTAAGGACTTAAACTCATTCATGTATCCCACCTCTTGAATATACTCCCGTATCCAGATCCCAATATTCAGTCTTACAGGTGAGTATACCATAGATGATATCTGTAAGGGGTTAGATGCGAAACCGTGAGAGCTCAGGTCAGAACTTCCGTTCAGCAGAGAGATGACGACTCGACTTTTGGTGGGTTCCCTTTAGAGGATCTTTTTTACAACAGCACATGATTAGCATTTTTCAATGTTTCATCATTTTTTGTACTGAGGGCAGGCTTTTATTTCAAGCAAGCGTAAAGTATTCTCCGGGGACTAGGCCATTGCTTCTGCAAAATCAGAAGTCCCGGGATAATACCCCAGATATCACTGAGCATAAAGACCTAGTATCTCAGAAAGAGGGATCCTTCAAATGAAATTTCAGGGGTTACCTATATGTCCAAGTAGTGTTCCCCACGAAATAAGCAAGTTTGAATTTAAGTTTATATCCCGAAAAAGCTTACTAAATGTGTAAAAACCTATCGGCATATCATCAGTGAGACCGTTTAACGCTATTTAAACATTACATTTCTTTAGCATACTGTAACTGTCTACTGATGTACTATCATTTCCTCTTTTTCACAATAAACTCATTTTTGTATTTTATCATGTTTTTGCATTTTTCAAATTTTCAAATGTTTTTGGATTTTATGAAAAATTCTTACTCCCCCTAAAATTGAAAATCATTTAAGGAAATTTGAAAACAAACTGTACAAGTAACGTGACAATTGATATCGAATTACTTCAATTTGCCATCCACTTGGCATAAACAATCAGAACTCCCCCTTTCAGCAAACTATTTTCTCATTATGATTTCAAAACACTTAAGTTTATTTTAACCAAAATGATTTTTCCGGAAAATAAGTTTTGCTGATTTTACCACTTGTAGGTTAGGGGTTCATCACATTGTTTTTCTCAACCATTTGTAGAAAATCAAGTACAACTTAATGTCCCTGATTTACCACTTGTAAGTCGAAAACCTTCTTCAACCACTTGTAGGTTCACTCACCAATCATAACCTCATGTATATCAAAATATAACAATATAAAGATATCACCTGTATATTTACCAACCAAACATATCAAAAATGATGTCGATTCCTGCTCCTCGCTTACCTACCTGGGTGCTCCGGCAAGTCAGGTTTTTCAAACAAATAGAATGGACACCCAAGCCTGACCTTCCTTGGGTGTGATTATCTCATCTACACTCGGGTAGTAAGTAGCTTTCTTTGTTTCATAAAAGTCCTTTACCCCTTTGACCTTCCCATCTTCCATTAAAAGCTTTCTCAACATCAAATTCATTCTTTTCAGAATAAAATTGATTCGAGATCTCAATTTTACCAACTTTTGATTTAAAGTTTTCAGTCCTCAATGGTGGAAAATGAACATCATCCATTGGCGGAACTGAGTTTTCATCATTTTTAACAACATATGGCTCTTCTGACTTTGTGGAATCAGATTCATCGCCAAGTTTTACATCAGATTTCTTAACAATCCAAGCTTGGTTGTCAAGATTTCCCTTCTTCTTGTAAAATCTTTTTGAACACTCACCAACTTCATAAGTAGAATTTTTAAACACTTTAAACCTTTCAGTTGGTGGTTCAGTTTTATCAACAATTATTTCTTTGAGTTTTTCTGAGACTCCCTGTTTTGTGTTGGTTGCTTTAGAACAATTCCAAGCGATGTAACCAACTTCATGACATCTATAACAGGTTCTAGTCTCTTTTCTCTGATGAGCTTCAGTTTTCTTCTTTTCAGCAAGAAATTCCTGATTTGACTGTCTCCAGAATGAGCTTTTTGCTTCCTTTTCACAGCTTGTCCCTGAAACAAATTTTGTATTTGTTTTAGAAATTTTATCATTTTTATAATTTTCTGGTGGAATAAATCCAAGTCCTTTTCTTTTGAAATTACCATTATGATTTGGTTTCTTTTGAAAACCAGAACCAGAATTGTAACCATTTTTCTTGTTTAAACGTTGTTGAACTCTTGAAGTGTACTTTTTAGGTTTTTCAGAAAGATTTAAATCTTTTATTTTAGAAAAATTAATTTCTGTTAATTTGAAAACCTTTTTAATCTTTTCAATTTGAACACTTCTTATTGGAAATTCTTTATCAAAATATAATTTGTCAGAATCATTCAAAGTATATGCAACTTCAAATGTTTCGTCATTCAAATTAGATTTTGACAACAAAAATTCTTTACTATACACTCGTTTTCCCGTCGACTTTGAACTCCTGACAGATGAACTCGAACTCCTGGACTCAAACATTGACTCGGACTCCTCATCCTTATCTAACACCTGATCGACCATCTTTTTTATTAACTCAGACTCATGATCTGTGTCGGACGCTGTGAATGTGATGTCAATATTGTTTGGTAATACATCGATTATCTCGGACTCCACCTTTATATTGACTGCCTTTTTACTTGTTCCTCATTCGGTTTTCTAGACGAATACCCTTCCCAAATTGGAGGCGGACACTTTTTATAACTGACACTCTGTTTCTTACCAGTATCCTTTTTCTTCGACTTCTTGTCTTCAAACACTTCAAAACCTGCAACAGTTGGATAAATTCTGTCAATTAAGTAATCAGAACTCGATTAACTTCTTAGTAACCGTCTGATTCTTTCGTTTTTAGCTTTCTCAGTTTCCAACTCTTGCTTCCATTTTGCACATTCTTCAATGTAAAAATTTATTCTTTCTGCTTCGACATCATTGTTGCATTCATCATTGTCAAAGCATCTTCTCTTTCGGAGTTAGTTTTCTGTAAACTATTCACAGTTTTGTTCAATACATCATACGACTCTTTCACATTCTTGACATCAAACAACAACTTCTCTTTCAACTTTTCAAGCTCACTAAACCTTTCATCTTTCTCTCCACATTGTTTGCAAGGTTCCAAACAAGTAAGACAAGGTTTTGTGACTTCAATAATCTTTTCAACCTCCACAATCTTCTCGACTTCAACTACCTTTTCCACTTCAACAATCTTCTCAACAATTTTAACTTCTTTCATTCCTTTTGCATCTTTTCTCTATTTAAGTTTCTTCAATTTATCTGCAAAATAAAATTCAAAACTGTCAGAAGATAAATGAGTTTTTCCAATGTTTATCTGTTTAATATCTTCATCATCATCACTAGAATCTGTTGAACTGTTTTCAGAAGAAACATATTCTTCATCTTGACTATTTTCTTCATCAGATAACACTGCTATCCATTCTTTTATCAACTCTGGCTTTTGAACAATTTGAGCAATAAAAGCCTTAAACTCCTCATTCTCATTCACAAACTTATCCCAGCTAAATCCTGGAGCCATTTTCTCATCGTCTTGATCAATGATACCAAAATAAGCTTTCTTATTTGCATCTTCGATCATTTTCCCATGTGCAGTTTGTGATTCCTTTTGTTGATATGGTTGATGAGAAACTTGTTGATATATGGCTTTTCGATAGTAATCATCTTTTCCAAAAGGATTCTCTGCTCCACTAGCTTTCTGATTTTTGCATTCTCTCTTGAAATGACCTTTCTCCCTGCATTTAAAACAAGTAACTTTAGATTTATCAAAACCCAAAGCAGAAACATGTGCATCCAAGAAATCATTTCTTCCTGTAATCATTTTGAATTTCTCAGCTCTTCTCAAGACACTAGCTAGACACCATTTGATGTCCATGAGCTCCAATTCTTCTGCATCTATTTGATCGTAATCTTCTTTTGTTAGCATAGGATTACCAATTCTTCCAGCAATCAATCCTTCATAAGATTCCAAAGCAGTAACCAGTAATGCCATATGATTTTTAACAATGTCATTAGAAAAATTCTGACCATTTTGAAGATGCAATGCAACATTGCACTGAATCATATGTTCGTTACCAACATTTGAACATTGAACACTTGGAGGATTAACATTTGAAAATCCACTAGTGTTGATTGAACTTTGACTGACTGATCCAGATGAATTTCCTACACTAAAAGCGGTTTGGATCTTTGGACTTGCTTCAACAGTTTGAATATTTCCTTTATAATACAATTTGATGTCTTGTTGATTGCTTGAACTGTTCATTCTGGCGATCTTTTGTTGTTCAAGATCCTGTGCCTCAATCTTTTCAATAAACTGTCCAATTGACAATCTGCTAAATTTTCCAGAATTCTTTAAGATCATGAGATAAGTACCCCATTCTTTCTGTGGTAATGCGTCAGCTAACTTTTCAACCCATTCTGCTGGAGTTTTAGTAATTTTCAACTGAGACATGGTACACACAAGATGACAATATCTTTCAATAAGAGTCTTTGTAGTCTCCCCTGGCATACTTGTAAACAACTCAAACTCCTTTTTCATCAAAGATGCTTTACTCTTGAGCATTTCTGTACTTCCTTCAAACTTCTTCTCAAGTGCCTCCCAAATCGAAAATGCACTACCATTATGCTGAAGCAAAATAAAGATGTCTTCTTTGACAGCTTGTTGTAGAAGACTAATCATCATTTTCTCTCCTTTATAACTGTCTCTCTCATTGTCTGTGAATTATGAAATGATTTTATCAACTTTCAAAGCAGTCTGTGGTCTAACATATTTTGTTTCAATGCTTTCCCAAGCTCTTAGATGGTTTGCCTGAACCCAATTCTCAAAACGATTTTTCCAACCATGATACTCTTCAATTTCCATAAGTTTTGGGGGTTTTTTGTAAAGTTCCAGTTTCGTTTTCCAATTTCATGTTATGAGCAATGGTAGCTGGACTAGTCGAAGATGTAGCAAACGCGTTATAAAATTCCTCTTCCATGATTCGGTAAACTGTTTCACAAAACAGACACTCTCAAGAGAAATAAGATCTGAAGCGAAATCACCCTTCAAGTGAAATTACCTGTACAAACAACTTTCAAGTGAAATCAAGTTTCAAATTGAATTAGCACTTTCAAGCGAAATCAACCGATTTTCAATCGGAATAACCTTCTTAAGCGAAATAAGTTGCAATTCAAGCGAAATCACTTATTTCGCTTGTAATTATCACACTTTTTCAAGCGAAAACAGATTGTTCGTTCAAGCGAAATAAGGTTTTAGGTCCATTTTTATCTGATTTAGTCCGAATTTTGATCTGATTTTCTCAAGGGTTTGTTAAAACAGTATTTCGCTTATGTTGTGAAAAATTCAGGCCATTTTAATCGTTAAAACTTGTTCAATTGATAAAAGAAGATGTAGAAGTAAGAAAACGAGATAAAATCAGGCTGAAATCTGCAGAACTCCTCCTCCTGTGCTCTGATACTACATGTAGGATCGTTGTCAGACCCGAAATGAGTCGATCAGAGGTGTTCTACTCAAAATGAAAGGCGGAAACAGACATTATGAGTTGAATTCAGCAAGAAATCACTTTAAACTGTCTTGTATATTGAAACTGATACGTTTACAGTTCTGAAGACACTTCGACAGAGCTTCGTCATCGGAAACACACAATCTAATTCCACTACAAATGAACCTGATCTAACCCTATATTTAGACTCTCTGATTTCGCTTGAAACAACTCCAAGCGAAACATGATTTCGCTTGAAACATCTCAAGCGAAATCAACATGATACTTCGAGCGAAATTAAACTACCTGATTTCGTTTGAAATGACCTAGTGGCATTTCAAGCGAAATCACCTCTAATTACACTTTCTTGATTTTCGTGCCCTGATCTATCTAGTTTAGTACAAGACTCGATACAAGACAAGTCGACAAACGTATGCATCAACAATTATATCTATTAAACTTGTATGCTCACCTTTACACTATGTGTATTGACTTTTACTTTAACGTATGTGACAGGTGCTTAGGATGCTTATTTGCTTAGCTTGCTGTGAAATCGAGGCTAGGAAAGACCTAGAACAATATGCATTTGTCTGTAATAAAAATCTGAGTTGTTGGAACAGAACAATTTGACTAGATCTTGCCTGTAATAATTATGTTATCTTTTATGACATGGTATGGGGCATGTTGCTTTAAATAATTGGTAATTATAGTTGTTATGGAAACTTCTGGACAATCTGTTTCGCTCAGTGCCACGCCCCGATGTTTCCGCCATCGGTTGGGGTGTGACAGATTGGTATCAGAGCCATAACTATAGGGAATTAGGCAAGACTCGACCTAGTCCGGGTCGATGTCTTAGAAATGACCTAGTCTATAGTTAGGAACCAACAGACTGACTTGTGCATATCCCGTAGGGATTATGTACGAGCTTACTGCTATTTCTTGCTATTCTTGCCTACGCTACACTATCACTGCACTTTAGTTTTCAAAGATAAACGAGTGATTAGGGCGAGATTAGGTGTGGAAACCGCAAACTCTCGACTAAATTGCTTGTTTGCCCCGCATTTTCATCTATAAACACGAGAATTTGCATTGAATCAGGAGTGAAATCCATACTTTGACGCATAATTCTCTTTTATTTTATCAAAACAGGAACGAAGTTGTTAAGTCAGGGGTGAAACCCGAACTTTGACGACTTGTTCCGACCTTTACTTGGTTTTACAAAACTCTCACCAAAGTCTCGACGGACTCCAACGACTTGAATGTCACGACATGACTGGTGGGATGCGTGTCGATCGCCCAGATTCGAGGCGAGAGCACAGTCCCGAAGGCCAAAGTGTGTACCAAGAGTCCTTGTGAATAGTTGAACCACTTTGGGTAGTCGATGTCTAAATAGCCGTAGACAATCTATCCTCGAATTTTATGTGTTTCAATTCTGAGTTCGCTACTGCCGACTCTGATGTGTGTCGTTTTATGTGGATTTTATGTGTTATTATGTGATTTATGATTGTTTGTTAGCGTTTTGAGGTGCTACTGGTTTTGATCAAACGCCTTTTGCTTCCGCTAAACACACAACACACTACACAACCGCTGACAAATTGCTACTACCATTGGGAACAACCTTGCGCCATGTTGTTTGCTATACTATTCGCTTATGCTATACTACTCGCTGTGATCTTCGTGATCGCTATTCTCGAACACTCGCGGACTTTGAATAATAGGTTTCTGTATTCTGACTGCTCCCATGTGCTTCTAGGTGAATTACGTGTTTATATGCTTCTGTGCTTTTTGTGCTTCTGTGCCTTACATGCTTATGTGTTTCTGTGCTTATGTGAATTTGTGGTTATGTGCATACGTGTTTACATGATCGTATTCCTGAGCTTTAGTATTATTAGAAGTGTGAGGTGAGATTCGATTATGTTGTGATTGAGCCATATGTCGATGTCTGGTGCAGACAATGTCGTCATCTGGAACCCGTCACCCACAAATTTCTCGTCAGGAACAGAGAGACAAACGCCTTGCTGCCATCGTCGCTAAGCAGGTGGCAAAAGTCGTTCCCCAGATTGTGAGTGAAATATACGAGAATGAGAGAAAATTGTCTGAAGAATCCAGAACCGAAGCTCCCAAAGCTACACCTAAAGCTGCTTTTAGCTTCAAACAGTTCAAGGCATGCGGACTGAAAGAGTTCACTGGCGAATTGGCCCTACGGCCTTGTTTCAATTGTTCGATTCGATCGAAGTCACCCTGCGACAGAGCGGATGTCCTAACAATCTCCGCACACTGAACGCTACCGGCGTCTTCCAGTCCCGCGCTCTAGACTGGTGGACGGCTGAGAGAAATAAGCGCGGAAATGATGCAGCCTATGGTCTGTCATGGGACGAGTTGAAGAACGTTATGCTCGAAGAGTTCTGCCCTCTCCATGAGCGCCAAAAGCTGGAGGATGAATTCTGGCATCTGAAGCAGAAAGATGGTGACAACGCTGCCCTGACTACTCGCTTCAAGCAGCTCAGTATTATATGTCCCGATCAAGTCAAGAATACCGACATGACAATCAAGAAGTACATTCGAGTTCTGCCAGACTGTGTTGCAGATTTTGTGCATGCCGCAAAGCCAGCAACAATCGAAGAGACTTACTTGCTTGTCGCTGAAATCAACGACAAGCGAGTCAAGGCTGGCTTTTGGGATAAAGCTACCAAGAACTTGCATCAAGCTACTGCCGTGCCATCCACTGAAACTGTAACACCCCGAAAACGGGCTTGGTAATTAAACTCTGTTAATACTAAAAGACGGGTAACGTACCGTTATTAGTAAAAATAACCCGGAAAATATTTGGATTTAAATAAGAAACGGGTTTTAACTCCCGGAACCCACTAAGTTAACTAGGTAAAATTAACCTAGTTAGTAATGGGTAATTAAATAATAAACTATGAGTTATAGTTTCATTTATGAATCTCTAAACATGAGGGACTAATATGGACAAGTGGGAAACTTGTTTTATTAAAACAAAACAAAAAAAAAATATAAAATACACACACACGCTTTGTGCGCGTGTTCTGAACGACCAGGAGAAGCTCCATGGGAGCTCAAACCCTAACTTCAACAAATCAACAAAATTGAAGGTCAAATCTAGCCCGAATCGGATGCATGAACACGTATTAATGATCACCTAGTCGTGGGGATCACAAGATATGTTGAAATTTATGATTTAGTGATACTTTGAGATTATGATGAACAATCATAATCGAAATTCTGGAATGAATATTGAATCAATGAGTGTTATTGTGATTATATCTTGGTTTAGAAACAAACCCTAGTAGAGAATTTGATGAATTGTTGTCAAAACTAGGGATTTGGTAATTACCCTATTATGTGTTAGATGAGTTTTATGAAAATATGATGAACACTTGAAAAGTGATGGTAAATTTGAGAAAAAATGATGTTATGATGCAAGATTTGATATTGTTCATGAGTGCTAGACATAAGGGTTTGATTTAATGATTGAAACTTGGTTAAAAATATTAGCCATGAACTAAATAGAAGAGGTATAAAAATCATGCCCATATGGTGCTCGTTAAAATGCCCAAGTGAATCGTGTTGTCTACTAGTTTGTATGTAGAGCTTGATTTGATGATTTCATGAGTAGTGGGTTTATGACAAATCTTTGATTTGTATGAAATTAAACATGATGGTGTATGAGAATCACCAAATAGGACTTGAATATATGTTAATTTTAGTTCTAGTTCTTAAATTGACAAAGATGATAAAATTAGGATTCATATGATGACTTCTTGAAATAGATGATGTTTTTGACATCTCTTAGCCTACAATAACTGTGTTATAGGTTTCTAACCATTACCAAGAGTTTAATAAGGGTTTTAGCCATGGAAATGGGTTGCATTTGATGGTTTGGTTCGAATTTAAAATGACCCTAAACATGATTTCCGCAGCTTTTTATATGGATTTCGACTAATCTTAAAAAAATCATATAAAATCAACCGTTTATCCGATTTGGGTGTTCTATACCTTTTCGGAAAGCTTATGAAGTAAATTTTTACTGTTTTCAATCATAAGAAAGAAATGTGGTTGTTAAATAGGCCAAAAGAATGAATTAAACCGCTGTTAAAAACCTTGAAAGCTGTTTGAAAAATGAAAATATAGTTGCTGTGCTGATTTTATAAAAATCATAGAAAATTCGTTAGAAGGTGTACCTTATATGCTTGCGAAGGTATTAAAGTTTTCTATGATCCATATTTGAACATGTTAATCTAGTTCGGACTTTGAATGGGTCATAATGGTCAATTACAGCAGCTGTATAGAAAATCGCTGCACATTAATAATGTCATTATTAATCCAGAAAAAGACATATGATTGCGTATACTTGATTTAGTCATGAAGTATTTATTGTTAGGAACAAATAACACTTTATGTGACATGTTTAAAGTGTTCAAAATCACTTACTAACTAGTTCGTAGTTCGTATAAGTAACTTGACTAACGGGTCAAACGGTTAGTGAATGGAAAGAGTTACGAAAAAAAAATATAGTTGTTGAATAAATAGCATACTTTGATGAATAAGTGTGTGAATCCATAAGGTGTGGTGGTCATGTTAATGTTGACTAATCTAATCATCTTGTGGACATGATATGGTAATTTGACTCTGACAAGCTAGATAGGAGCTTGGAAATGAACGGGTCAAATGGATACAAGTTCAAGTATGAAGCTCGCAAGGATGCAAGGTAAGTAAAGCTTACACCCCTTTTTTTATGGATACGTATTTGCTTTATAAATTATAAACACGACCAAGGTTATATCCAAAATATGGGTTCCGACACGAAATGATACGGGTCGGGACGAATAAAATGATAAAAAAAAGAAGTATGTTTAATGGCAAGAGGGGCGAAATTGTAACGCCCCAAAAACCCGAATGTTTATATTCGTTATATGTTCCCAATGAATATTCCATGAAATAAATAACTAGTCTATTTGACCTAGTTAAGTGTATGGTGAAAACCACTAAAAGATGAAAGTGGTGCCAATTATGTTTTAGAGGTAAACATGAGGGACTAAAGTGGTATGGAATGAAAGTTGTGTTAATAAATAAAAGATCACACACACAAACACACACACTTCGTGTGTGTTCTGGATAGATCGATCAGGGGCTCTCAAGAGCCCCAAACCCTAGTTCATGCAAAAGCTTCAAATTGAAGAATGAATCAAGGCCCAAATTCACAACCGAACATGAATTAATGATCACCTTCACAAGGGGATCGTAAGGTATGTCTTGAATCAAAGATTGGTGATCATGTGTGAAGTGGGTTATGTACTAATCCATAAGTTAATGTGAAATTGATCATGTATAAGTGTTAGAATCATCATATAGAACATAGGTTATGCATGGTTTGTGTTAATTCGATGTTTAAAGGTGAAACCCAATTGTTAGGGTGAAGATGATAGCATGGATATATCATCTAGGTCCAATTCTTGTCCAAAATTGATGTATCATGTTATGTATGATGGGTTCTTGTTAGAAGGATTGGAAGAAATGTGATGATTATATGTTTGATGATTATACATGTATAATTCGTGTTGATTAGAAGGAAGAAATTGATGAATTATGTATGAAATTAGAAGATTGTGCATGAATCAGTTGTATGTTATGCTTAGAAGGTAGTACGCACACCACGTGCATGATAAAATGGATATAGTGTCGTCCGTATAGCCTATCATGATGATAAGGGTATAAAATGATAAGTCATAAGTTAAATAAAATGAATTGTTGACTTTCTGAAAGTCAACTACGAACAAGAAGCATGAATTGACTCCTTGTCGTAAAGATATGGTTATAGGAAGTCGTATGGTACATGTTATAACGATACGTTTTAAATGGAATGATATGATGAATTACATGAGCTTGTAAGAATGTGAAACTGGTCACATGTGCTATGCTTGTTGGAATTGACTAATTAAAGTCAAATGTAAGAGATGTAATTGTTATGATCGTTAACATGTGGAATGAGTATGCTAACAAGAATGTAATTGCGATGATATGAAAGTATAGGAATCATGTCGAAACGGACTCAAGCGCGAAAAGCTAACGGGTCAAGAAGAGGCGAGGAAGCGGATGTGAACACGGATGCATGAGGTAAGTGATTTCCGTAATCACTTCTTAGTTGTTTACGTAAAGATATGTGTTAGTTAATTAAGGTATGATAATTGAGGACAAGTAAGGATGGATGGTATGAAATCGATGACTTTCGTTAAGTAGATATAACAAGTCAAAGATGGGGTTTGTTGTTATATCGGAATGAAGAATAGGAAAGGGTTACGGTATGATATAACGCATAATGGGGACCGGGAGTGTAAACCCCAAGTATGAAACTCCGGACAATGTAAAAGTATCATGGTAGTAATGTTCATCCAAGTTTTGGGCTAAAACAAATGAGTTGTGTGATGAAAACAAGAATGGGTAAAATTGTCCGAAAATGAAATTATAGGCGTAAGCGCATAAGTTAGGAATTTCCTTAATCCGGATGTGGGATTTTAAGTTCATATGATAGAATGTGAATTTACAAGCATGTAGAAAGAAACGGGAGGTTAAACGGGTAAACGGTTCAAAAGTTACGCGCGTTTTAGTGCGTACGGATGACGAAACGAATCTGCAGGAAAATGCATTTTTGAGAGGCCGTCGCCGACGGGCAAGGAGGCCGTCGCCGAAGGGCAAGGGAAAGTCAGATTTTCTCCGACGGGTTATCTTCCTGTCTACGGGGTTTTGGCGACGGGAAAAACTACGGGTCGTCGCCGACGGGCCCTAAGGCCGTCGCCGACGACCTCCCCAAGTCCCAAAAGCTGAAATCTTGTTTGTAAGTTGAATTATGTACCGTAGGCTTCGGTTTGATACCCGTGGACTACGGCGGACTTTCCAAACATGATTTTGATGGTTCCTTAGATGTTTATGGGCTATAAAGCTAAGTCTAAGACCCATGTAAATAATGTATGATTAGGTAAGAGGTACGCGTGATCTAGTACGTGTTTGTTAAGGTATGTACGTATGTGGATGTGTATGTATGTATGTATAAAGGTATGTACGAGTGTATGCATGTATGCGATGATGTAGGAAAGGTATGTACGTATGTGGATGTGTATGTATGTATGTGTAAAGGTAAGTACGAGTATATGCATGTATGTGATGATGTTAGGATAGGTATGTACGTATGTGGATGTGTATGTATGTACGTATAAAGACATGTATGAGTGTATGCACGTATGTAAAGTTGTAGGAAAGTTATGTATGTACGTAGATGTGTATGTATGTATGTATAAAGGTATGTACGAGTATATGCATGTATGTGATGATGTTAGGAAAGGTATGTACGTATGTGGATGTATATGTATGTATGTATAAAGACATGAATGAGTATATGCACGTATGTAAAGCTGTAGGAAAGGATGAATGTATGTAGATGTGTATGTATGTTTGTATGTAAGTACGTATGTATGCATGACTTAGACACATTGAGGGTTAACGTTATTAATGGTGTACCTTGAGAATGAAAAGTAATGCAGGTACGTTATCGAAGCCTCACCAGGAAATGGATACGCAGATGAAATGCCTAAAGTTTGAAAAATGACGGAATGTGAAGTGTACGTGAATGAATCTTATTCATATAATGTGTGCTAATGTTATGAATGAATGGGGTGAGTGCAGGTTATACAGATCGCGGGTGATTATCACAAGGAATAGAGATCGAGGACCGAGTCACAAGGTAGATTGTACGGGAATAATCGAGCATGTACTTTAGTAAACGGGAGTTATGCTTTTGTTTTGTAAAAGAAATTTTATGGCACGAATTTCCGCTGCGACTTTATGTCTAATACGAATTAGGGTCTTACAGAAATGGGTTAAATAATGAAATGGAAAATAAATACCATTCAAATATAAGTGCAAAATATTTGGTCATTTAGACTAAACGGGTCAAATGGTAATGTTAACACCATTTGACGAATAATGACTAATAAGTGCTTGTCGAGTCCGATGCTCACAGGGTAAAACGGATTATGGAATTTGCGTTGCTATGAATCAGTAAATTATTAAGGCAAGGTATTAAAACGGGTCAATACTTTGACCCGAGCCAGGTACGCGTAAATTGGCGGAGTATAAGTAGACATATTAACGTGGAAATGTGATGTGTGGAAAGAGAAGAGCGAGATTTGAACTTAAATGTTTAAATCTCCTAAACGGGTCAAAATGAATTATGCGCATAGCTTGGACATTGGTCGCATAATTCATAAAAGTTATGTTCACGAGTTA
Source organism: Helianthus tuberosus (assembly GCA_030545235.1). Taxonomy (NCBI): domain Eukaryota; kingdom Viridiplantae; phylum Streptophyta; class Magnoliopsida; order Asterales; family Asteraceae; genus Helianthus; species Helianthus tuberosus. The sequence goes on from CM060417.1 coordinate 40,277,194, forward strand.
AAGATTTTTGAGTTAACAAGTAGTCCAAGGTTCTATGATGATTTAGAAACAAGTCGTTTAATAGATTATGAAACGTGTCGAATAATTGTATAAGATATTTATAAGCCGTTAGCTTATAAATCAGCATCGTTACAAACCTTAGTGTTGATTACATAGGAGACTGCATTACGGTCAATACGAAATAAAAATCGCGTAAAACGGATGTGTCGTTTGAAAGTTATGCATGTTTATGTAAAAAAAATGCAGGTTGCAGAAACAAACCTGCTGGAAAATGGTGACCCTCGCGCCACGCGAAGGACCAAGATGGTTGGGGCGCGACACGCGACCACGGTCGCGGCACGCGATAGAATTAGGGAACCCTGTCGCGGTACGCGACAGGGGTACAACTTGCAGATTTTGTTTGTTTCACTTATTTGGCTCAAAGTACTTGAAGAAACATGTTACATAATTATCAAAACTAACGTTTGTGTTGGTTTTGATTACAGGTAAATGATATATGCTATCCGGATGAAGATCAAGCGCCTAACAAGAACCGAACACACGATAAATGAAGCTTCCGCATTTGAGTTTAAACCTTGTTATCAAAAGTGAACTATGTAAACAATTGTTACTTTCTTTTGAATGTTTTAATCATGTATGAATGATAACTTATAAAAGTTTTTGAAAGATCGCATTTTCATGTAAAATGCGTAGTTTATTAATATAATCTTGATAAATTAAGATGGGTCTTACAAGTTGGTAATCAGAGCTCATGGTTAAAGAGTAAAGTGTGTTCGGTTCGAGGCTTGATCGGAAATCCGGTAAGTACATGTATATTAATGGTTTGGTATGTGTTGAAATGTTGTGAACAACACATAGGGTTATCGTGTGATACACGTTACCTCAATTAAATGATAAATATAGTTGACAAAATTGCGCGCGTTGACGCGTATAGTAGAAAAGCCTTGTATTATAATACGGGCGATTATTGAAGTTAATATTACTAATTCTTGTAAATGTTTTAATTAAAGGACACTCGCATCTGAAGATAGCGAGAGCTTAACAAATTGCGGATATGATGATGGAACGGTCCGAGATGTGACAAGAAGAGCATACTCATCAAGGACCTAAATCGCGTAACGATCGCAAATAAGTAATGGCAAGGAATGCCCGTCGGGGCAAGCATTATCAGGTGCACATTTTAAACTTATAGTACAAACAGTAATATGCAACAAATACATAGTGAATGACAGTTGCATATAGAATATGAAACTTGGAAAACCTGGATAGGTTACCTATCCAGGATGACGTTTCCAAGAGAAATTCAGTAGAGAATATGTATTATTCACAAATTGTGAATAACAAGACAATAACAGAATTCAGTTTATATAGAAACTTGGACGAGAGTGATCATCCAAGTAAGTATTCTCAATATAAATCCTATTGAGAAAAGTAAGGATCACATCAACGAATGTGAATAAATGTTTATAAAAAGGGACATTTTACATGTTCAAGGATAAACGACTAAAACTAATAATTGTTAACTAACAATTAAATAAAGTTTTACCAAATGAAATCATAAATATGGAAATAATTTGAGGAGTTACTTACATGGGACGTGATGTGGTAATTATAATAAGGTCACGCGTACCATGTGTTGATCGCTTAGTCTGGCCAAGTAAGTAGTGAACACATGATAGCATGAGCTTCTTATAATGAGCGCAGTTATGTCCGATGTAGTAAGGTTAAGATGAATGAAAATTTAAAGGATCCTTAGGGTCAAGAAATCTTATGGGCATACTCGTATAAATGGTTTTCGCGGGAACCATAAAAACGATGTATGGTGCACATAGAAATAAATGACCCAAGGAAATTCGTGACATAAGTCATTTTGGACGAAACAACCATGGTAGACAAAAAGGGCATTGTAAAACCAAAGTATAAATGACCCGCGGGGTCATAGAAACAAAGGTATTGCCCACATGAAAAAAAAACGATCAAAAACCATGGTAGACAAAAAGGGCATTGTAAAACCAAAGTATAAATGACCCGCGGGGTCATAGAAACAAAGGTATTGCCCACATGGGAAAAACGATCAAAGTCGTTGACTTTGGTCGTAGTAAAGAAATGATGATGATGATAATCATCATTCATAGTTTATAAGACTGTCAAGGATGGTCAAATAAAGAATAAAGGTTTGGTTGAATAAAAGCGATGGATTTCGCTAAGACAACCAAACAAATTAAAACGAAATCTTAATGTATACCGGAATGCTTGCACTAATAATGACTTCGGTAAAGTACCCGGTTGATGGGTAAGGATTTAAACACATGCGTAAACCGAGAAACGGGAACACGAATTTAAAGTCAAAAGACTCGGATTATGAGTTATGACTGAAAGACCATGAAATTTCGCAAACAGAAATTTTGATAATTATATTCAACTATTTTGAGGTTGAACGGGTTGAATAAAGTATAATGCTTGATGGCATAAGTAAGCGCAAGCCGGATAACGGTAAGCTTGAGACAAACCGATGCTTAATTGACGTGAGAAGTCATAGAGTCGGAAGAATTATCCGAAAGAAAACGATTGTAGACACGAACTACAGTCAAAGTTAACGGATTTCAAGCATGAAAACAAATTATTTTCAAACATAAAAAGAGTGCTTTGACACCAAATATATATTTTAATAAAGACACGAGTAAAAAGAATGATCTACTGGATCATCATAACCTTCGGGTTATAAACAGTGTAAAGGTCTACGGGACCAAAATGACCTACGGGTCATGAATAAAAAAAAAGGAAAAAGGATCATAAAGGACTCGCCTTAAAGAGGTGAGAGCCTAAAGAAATAGCCTACGAGGCTAAGTGAATGAACCTATGGGTTATCTAGACATAGCGAGGGAACTAGTTATGATTCCCCGCGTAAAATGAGAACGGAAAAGAATAAATTATGGGTTGTCAATTTCCTTAATATGAGTAATTGACATAGTTAAAAGGAAAAACGTTAAACTAAAATTCAGTTTTAGTAAGAAACAACGTTTTAACAAATATGAATACTATAAGACGAATTTGGAAATAACAAATATCAAAGAGTATGGGTCTTAACATCGATAGGTGCAAGACGATATATTCGAAAAATTGGTATTTTCGAAAATGAAAGGTTGATATAAATTAAACATGACGTGACACGATCACGGTCAAGAAATGCAATGTGAAGTGGAATCACATTATAACCAAGTGAGCGGTAAAAAGCAACTGGACTAATAAGTCTAGTTAGTGAGACCGGTTAAGGTCATTTAAGTAAGATGGTTGCTTGTAAGCGGTGGATTCGGTATAACTGAACCGAATAAATGAAAATGAAAACAAAAGAAATTATTGCTAAAAGTGAAATATTTCACTAAAGACCTTTAAACGGGTCAAGGTAACAGATTCACCAAGAGTTCGATAATATATAAAGGCGATGGAAATCGCTAAGTTGACTAAACTAGTAGAAATAACAGAATTATGTTATTTCAAGGTACATTATGTCGTATGAGGTACGTAGAGGTTCTGTAACCAAAAAGATATTACCATAATTTTTCTGGTAATACTAACAATTGGTTAAAGTATGAATAATGCTTAAGAGATTACTCAGGTCAAACGCATTGAGTTTAGAACTCAATGTACTATGTAAGCAAGGTTTCGAGGACGAAACCTCTTTAAGGGGGTAGACTTGTAACACCCCGAAAACGGGCTTGGTAATTAAACTCTGTTAATACTAAAAGACGGGTAACGTACCATTATTAGTAAAAATAACCCGACAAATATTTGGATTTAAATAAGAAACGGGTTTTAACTCCCGGAACCCACTAAGTTAACTAGGTAAAATTAACCTAGTTAGTAATGGGTAATTAAATAATAAACTATGAGTTATAGTTTCATTTATGAATCTCTAAACATGAGGGACTAATATGGACAAGTGGGAAACTTGTTTTATTAAAACAAAACAAAAAAAAATATAAAATACACACACACGCTTTGTGTGCGTGTTCTGAACGACCAGGAGAAGCTCCATGGGAGCTCAAACCCTAACTTCAACAAATCAACAAAATTGAAGGTCAAATCTAGCCCGAATCGGATGCATGAACACGTATTAATGATCACCTAGTCGTGGGGATCACAAGATATGTTGAAATTTATGATTTAGTGATACTTTGAGATTATGATGAACAATCATAATCGAAATTCTGGAATGAATATTGAATCAATGAGTGTTATTGTGATTATATCTTGGTTTAGAAACAAACCCTAGTAGAGAATTTGATGAATTGTTGTCAAAACTAGGGATTTGGTAATTACCCTATTATGTGTTAGATGAGTTTTATGAAAATATGATGAACACTTGAAAAGTGATGGTAAATTTGAGAAAAAATGATGTTATGATGCAAGATTTGATATTGTTCATGAGTGCTAGACATAAGGGTTTGATTTAATGATTGAAACTTGGTTAAAAATATTAGCCATGAACTAAATAGAAGAGGTATAAAAATCATGCCCATATGGTGCTCGTTAAAATGCCCAAGTGAATCGTGTTGTCTACTAGTTTGTATGTAGAGCTTGATTTGATGATTTCATGAGTAGTGGGTTTATGACAAATCTTTGATTTGTATGAAATTAAACATGATGGTGTATGAGAATCACCAAATAGGACTTGAATATATGTTAATTTTAGTTCTAGTTCTTAAATTGACAAAGATGATAAAATTAGGATTCATATGATGACTTCTTGAAATAGATGATGTTTTTGACATCTCTTAGCCTACAATAACTGTGTTATAGGTTTCTAACAATTACCAAGAGTTTAATAAGGGTTTTAGCCATGGAAATGGGTTGCATTTGATGGTTTGGTTCGAATTTAAAATGACCCTAAACATGATTTCCGCAGCTTTTTATATGGATTTCGACTAATCTTAAAAAAATCATATAAAATCAACCGTTTATCCGATTTGGGTGTTCTATACCTTTTCGGAAAGCTTATGAACTAAATTTTTACTGTTTTTAATCATAAGAAACAAATGTGGTTGTTAAATAGGCCAAAAGAATGAATTAAACCGCTGTTAAAAACCTTGAAAGCTGTTTGAAAAATGAAAATATAGTTGCTGTGCTGATTTTATAAAAATCATATAAAATCATAGAAAATTCGTTAGAAGGTGTACCTTATATACTTGCGAAGGTATTAAAGTTTTCTATGATCCATATTTGAACATGTTAATCTAGTTCGGACTTTGAATGGGTCATAATGGTCAATTACAGCAGCTGTATAGAAAATCGCTGCACATTAATAATGTCATTATTAATCCAGAAAAAGACATATGATTGCGTATACTTGATTTAGTCATGAAGTATTTATTGTTAGGAACAAATAACACTTTATGTGACATGTTTAAAGTGTTCAAAATCACTTACTAACTAGTTCGTAGTTCGTATAAGTAACTTGACTAACGGGTCAAACGGTTAGTGAATGGAAAGAGTTATGAAAAAAAAAATATAGTTGTTGAATAAATAGCATACTTTGATGAATAAGTGTGTGAATCCATAAGGTGTGGTGGTCATGTTAATGTTGACTAATCTAATCATCTTGTGGACATGATATGGTAGTTTGACTCTGACAAGCTAGATAGGAGCTTGGAAATGAACGGGTCAAATGGATACAAGTTCAAGTATGAAGCTCGCAAGGATGCAAGGTAAGTAAAGCTTACACCCCTTTTTTTATGGATACGTATTTGCTTTATAGATTATAAACACGACCAAGGTTATATCCAAAATATGGGTTCCGACACGAAATGATACGGGTCGGGACGAATAAAATGATAAAAAAAAGAAGTATGTTTAATGGCAAGAGGGGCGAAATGGGTTAAATAATGAAATGGAAAATAAATACCATTCAAATATAAGTGCAAAATATTTGGTCATTTAGACTAAACGGGTCAAATGGTAATGTTAACACCATTTGACGAATAATGACTAATAAGTGCTTGTCGAGTCCGATGCTCACAGGGTAAAACGGATTATGGAATTTGCGTTGCTATGAATCAGTAAATTATTAAGGCAAGGTATTAAAACGGGTCAATACTTTGACCCGAGCCAGGTACGCGTAAATTGGCGGAGTATAAGTAGACATATTAACGTGGAAATGTGATGTGTGGAAAGAGAAGAGCGAGATTTGAACTTAAATGTTTAAATCTCCTAAACGGGTCAAAATGAATTATGCGCATAGCTTGGACATTGGTCGCATAATTCATAAAAGTGATGTTCACGAGTTAAAGATTTTTGAGTTAACAAGTAGTCCAAGGTTCTATGATGATTTAGAAACAAGTCGTTTAATAGATTATGAAACGGGTCGAATAATTGTATAAGATATTTATAAGCCGTTAGCTTATAAATCATCATCGTTACAAACCTTAGTGTTGATTACATAGGAGACTGCATTACGGTCAATACGAAATAAAAATCGCGTAAAACGGATGTGTCATTTGAAAGTTATGCATGTTTATGTAAAAAAAAAAAATGCAGGTTGCAGAAACAAACCTGCTGGAAAATGGTGACCCTCGCGCCACGCGAAGGACCAAGATGGTTGGGGCGCGACACGCGACCACGGTCGCGGCACGCGATAGAATTAGGGAACCCTGTCACGGTACGCGACAGGGGTACAACTTGCAGATTTTGTTTGTTTCACTTATTTGGCTCAAAGTACTTGAAGAAACATGTTACATAATTATCAAAACTAACGTTTGTGTTGGTTTTGATTACAGGTAAATGATATATGCTATCCGGATGAAGATCAAGCGCCTAACAAGAACCGAACACACGATAAATGAAGCTTCCGCATTTGAGTTTAAACCTTGTTATCAAAAGTGAACTATGTAAACAATTGTTACTTTCTTTTGAATGTTTTAATCATGTATGAATGATAACTTATAAAAGTTTTTGAAAGATCGCATTTTCATGTAAAATGCGTAGTTTATTAATATAATCTTGATAAATTAAGACGGGTCTTACAGAAACCGCCGCCGCCCAATCATCAAAGTCCTCACGCCGCAAGAAGAAGAACAAAAATAGCGGCTCCAACAACAAGAACTGTGCTGTCACTACCACTGCTGCTCCACTTCAAGCCGTACCGGCTCAGCAGCAATCTCAACATCGACCAGCTCCAGTTATCTATGCACCGCCTGCAAAACGTGCATACACTGGTCCCCACCCTGCCTGCCCAACATGTACTTATCATCACCCGGTGGGTATCGCCTGCCGATTTTGCGTACACTGCAATATGTAAGGCCACTTCACTGCTAACTGCCGTACTGGTCCCCGCCAAGCACCAGCTCAAGCCACTGCTCATTAAGCTCTGCTTCCAGCTCCTCAAGGCCAACAAGTGGCTCAGGCACCCACGGTCAACGCCAGAGTCTGCTTCGCGTGTGGTGATCCCAACCACTTCGCGAACATGTGCCCGAATAGGGTTGTGAAACAAGAGCCCTAGCAGTAGCAGCCTCAGCAACAGCAGCAGCAACAGCCTCAACAGCACCAAGCCGCCCGCGCCAGAACCTTCAACATCAATGCGCGCCAAGCCCAGGCTGACAACAATGCGGTTAATGGTACGTTCCTTGTGAATGGTATTTATGCTTCGTGTTTGTTTGATACTGGAGCCGATAACTGTTTTGTGTCGTTCGAATTCGAGAAGCTCCTTAATCGTAAGCGCTCCCACCTCCCCTCGACGTTCGATGTCGAAGTCGCCACCGGAAGAACTGTCGCCGTCAATTCTGTTCTTCGTGATTGTACTCTTGAGCTCAATAATCACATCTTCCCAATTGACCTTATTCCGATGCAACTCGGAAGTTTTGACGTCATAGTTGGCATGGACTTTTTTCGCGAAAACCATGCTGAAGTCGTGTGCTTTGATAAGATGATTTGATTCGCGCTCGCTAATGGTGATGTATTATGTGTTTACGGTGAAACTACTTCGAAGGGTCTTAAGCTCATGTCATGTGTCCAAGCTAGCAAGTATCTCCGCAAGGAATACAAAGCTTTCTTGGCTAACATTGTAGTAGCGGAGAAGGAAAAGAAAGGAAGACCAGGTGTAAATGACGTTCCAGTGGTTCGAGAATTCCCTAACGTTTTTCCTGAGGATCTTCCCGGACTACCGCCAAGTCGTGATATCGACTTTCGTATCGACCTCATTCCTAGAGCAAACCCTATTGCTAGAGCTCCTTATCGACTCGCTCCATCCGAGATGCGTGAACTCTCGAGTCAGCTCCAGGAATTACTTGAAAAATGCTTCATTCGCCCGAGCACCTCTCCATGGGGCGCACCAGTCCTTTTCGTCAAAAAGAAGGATGGGTCGTTTCGAATGTGCATCGACTATCGGGAATTGAATAAGTTGACAATCAAGAATCGCTATCCCCTGCCTCGCATCGACGATTTGTTTGATCAGCTACAAGGTGCTACATGTTTCTCCAAGATCGATCTACGCTCAGGCTATCATCAGTTACGCATTCAAGAGGAAGATATTCCCAAAACCGCTTTTCGCACCCGATACAGCCACTATGAGTTCGTTGTTATGCCTTTTGGTTTAACCAACACACCCGCGGTTTTCATGGATCTGATGAATCGCGTGTGTAAACCTTATCTCGACTGCTTCGTCATCGTGTTCATTGATGATGTCTTGATCTATTCCAAGTCGAAAGCCGAACACGCGCAACATCTACGTTTGGTTCTCGAGCTACTCCAAGGGAATCGACTCTATGCCAAGTTCTCCAAATGCGAATTTTGGCTGGAGGAGGTTCAATTCCTCGGTCACATTGTCAATAGTCAAGGTATTCACGTTGATCCTGCGAAGATTGAAGCAGTTAAGAGTTGGATTACACCTAAGAACCCGTCTGAAGTTCGTTCTTTTCTCGGATTAGCGGACTATTATCGCCGATTCATCGAAGGGTTCTAAAAAATCGCTGTGCCGCTTACCGCTCTCACCCATAAAGACAAGCCTTTTGTTTAGGGAACTGAACAAGAGTATGCTTTTCAAACCCTCAAGCACATGCTTTGCAATGCTCCCGTTCTCACTTTACCCGACGAAAGCAATGACTTTATTGTCTACTGTGATGCCCGAACCTTGGTCTTGGTTGCGTCCTCATGTAACGGGACAAGGTCATTGCTTACGCATCTCGTCAGATTAAAATCCACGAGAAGAACTATTCAACCCATGATCTCGAGCTAGGCGCAGTTGTTTTTGCGTTAAAGATTTGGCGACACTATCTGTATGGTACCAAGTGTACGCTCTTCACCGATCATAGGAGCCTACAACATATATTTGACTAGAAGGAACTTAATATGCGTCAATGCCGATGGGTAGAACTTCTCAACGATTATGACTGTGAGATTCGTTATCATCCTGGCAAAGCAAATGTCGTAGCCAACGCACTCAGCAGACGGAGTTATCTGCTCAGCATTCGTAATACCCAAGCCCAATACGATCTCGAAACCCTCATCTGCGAAGCCCAACATGCTTATTTTAATGAACGCACTCTGAAGAAGGAAATAATCTACCACGATGGAGCTCAGCTTGTGAATAAATTGAATGGGATATTCCACTTTCTGGACCGAATTTGGATCCCTAAGTGGACCAATTTACGACAGATATTGATGGACGAAGCCCACAAATCTTGGTACTCTATTCATCCCGGTGCCGACAAAATGTACCAGGACCTTCGCTACAAGTACTGGTGGCCGGGCATGAAGAGGGATATCGCTCTCTACGTTGGGAAGTGCCTGACTTGCTCGAAAGTCAAGGCTGAACACCAAAGACCATCTGGCTTACTCGAACAACCCCCGATCCCTATGTGGAAGTGGGAGAGTATAGCTATGGACGTCATAACTAAACTCCCGCGCACGTCATCAAATCACGACAGCATTTGGGTTGTTGTTGACCGTTTGACCAAATCAGCTCACTTTTTGCCAATACGAGAGGACTACAAGGTAGAACGATTAGCCCGAATCTACACCGATGAGATCATTTGTCGACATGGGATGCCTCGCGACATCATCTTTGACCGTGATGCTCGGTTTACCTCGCGATTGTGGGAAACGTTTCAAGCGGCTCTCTGTACTACGCTAAATCTAAGTACCACATTCCATCCTCAAACCGACGGTCAGACTGAAAGAACGATCCGTACTTTTGAAGACATGCTCCGTTCGTGTGTCATAGATTTTGGTGGTAATTGGGACACTTACTTGCCGTTAGTCGAATTCTCATATAATAACAGTTATCATTCCAGCATTCAGATGGCAAGGTTTGAGGCTTTATACAGAAGAAAATGTCGATCGCCTATTGTGTGGCATGAGATCGGGCACTCGAAACTAACCGGTCCTGAGCTACTGCAAGAAATGACTGACAAAGTCCTCCAAATACGAGACAATCTGCTGAAAGCTCGGAGTCGACAGAAAAGTTACGCCGATAGACGACGCAAGCCCCTTGAATTTGACGTTGGCGACTACGTACTCCTAAAGGTATCACCTTGGAAGGGTGTGGTCAGATTCGGCAAGAAAGGGAAACTAGCGCCTTGATATGTTGGACCTTTTAAGATTCTGGAAAGGATCGGAAAAGTCGCCTACAGACTCGAACTACCGGAGGAACTTAGCAACGTTCACCCGACTTTCCATGTTTCGAACCTCCGAAAGTGCCTGGCTGAGCATGATTTAATTGTACCTCTTGATGATCTCCAAATAAACGAAACACTACACTTCATGGAGAAGCCTATCGAAATCATGGACCGCCAAACCAAGCAGCACAGACGCTCACGCATTCCTATTGTGAAAGTCCAATGGGAAGGCAAACGAGGCGCAGAGTTCACTTGGGAATTCGAAAGCGACATGAAGGCGAAGTACCCGCAGTTGTTTGTTACGACTTCGGCCTAATTTCGGGATGAAATTCCCTCAACTAGGGGAGGCTGTAACACCCCGTGTTTCGAAAGTCAAAGTCAAAGTCAAGATTGAAGTCAAAGGAAGACAAGATTGCTAATTGCGATCTGTCGCTCCTTGCTCAATTCCTGTTTTGACTTCTTTGACTTGTAGTTAGTCTATTTTATGCTTGACGTTAGTTGTATTATGTGGAGTACTTATTAATAATCGAGGTTTATTCGATATTTATCGCATGTTTTATCGCTTTATCGCTATCGCACTCGCAACTCGAATTACGTGCTCTGGATATTGTTCTATGTGTGTGTATGCCTTATGTGTTACTTGTGCATGTTTAATTATGTTTATGTGTGGTGATTAATCGAAACGCAATCGAAACTCAATCGCAATCGAATCGCAAACGCTAAACGAATACGAAATAAGGATGATTGTATGTTGATATAGTAGTTGGGATTAAAAGTAATTTGACTAGGAAACTCTATCGCGTCGCGACGATCGCAATCGCAAACGAAACGGTAAAACTCGTCGCACCGAACACTTGAATCAAGTGGCTAATCAACCAAGTGACCAGCCGATCGACCAGCCGCTCGATCGAGCTACCACTCGATCGACCAGCCATTCCATCGGGCTGCCACCCGATTGATCAGCCCCTCTCCTCCCCTTTCCTTTTTGGGAAACCCTATAAATACCCCTGTCAACATCACAACTTACCACTTTTGCACTCTCCTGTCCGACCAGCGCTCCAATCTCACCTTTTCTTCGATTTCTCGCGATTCCGGTAAGATCTCAACCAAAATCTTGTACTTTCTTGATCGACACGCACCCTACACCTTTCTTTCTTTTGAATCTTAACTTTTAACCGTGAAATCACTAGATTTGAGGTGTTCTAGGATGATGTCATCATGGTGTTCTTGAGAACTTCATGTTTTGGCTTCAATCCACCAAGAACAACTTAGGTCTGAACGATTTCCACACAAATAAACAATGATCTTTCGTAGATCTAAACATATTCACGGTAAAAAAGGATTGAAAGATGGTTTTCCAACTTTCTTTCAACTCTTTTACACTCAATGCACTCAAAACCGATAGAACCGGAGCTTGTTCTAACATTCTACTCATTCTTGTGGTTGTGTTGGTTCAAGATCTGGATTCTATCCACGAGATTACCGATTTAGGGTTAAACATGGGGCACCGTCTCGAGCAGTTAACTGGTCGGATTTGGGTGATTCCTGTCCGATCAAGTTACTAAGTCGTGACGAGGTTTCTGTTGTCTAATATGTTATCAAATCATCTCGATAAAACGACAAACTATCAAAATGACCAAGGAAGAAGACGATCAGGCCGACCAGGTTGGAGTGTCGCCCGATCGGACTACTGTCCGGTCGGATTATCACCCGATCGGGTTGCCACCCGATCGGCCTGCACCTTGGCCCCACATTTGACTTTTAATACAAACTCCAGGAGTTTTGAACACCGAACGGATTGTCGTCCGAACGGGTTGCCACCCGATCGACCGACCATCCTATCATATGATGTTTTGAAACTTCAATACTTAAACAATTTCCAACATGATCAATTCACAAGGGTTGCCACCCGATCGGATTGCCATCCGATCGAGTGACCGTCCTGCTATGAATTTGTTCTCAACTTGAGAAGACTCGCCAAACGGATTGCTGTCCGATCGGACTACCATCCGATCGACCGACCTGAAAAGTAGAGATACTTCTCTGTTTTCAAAATGCTACAAAGAAAACTTCAAAAGACAAGCCATCATACACAAACACATCCTTCCCAAAGGAAGAAACAATCCACTCGAAAGGTCACCCGAAAGACTGGCTAATCGAACGGACTGCCATCCTGTCGGACTGCTGTTCGACCCACTGACACTTGCTTCATTTTATGCATCGCTTATCATTATGTTATCAATCTGGTCAGGCTAACCTTACTCTCTAGCGCTCCCTTCAATCCACCAATCGCTGTGAGTATACTCGATCCCTTTTTGCTTTACGCACTTTTGGGTGTTACATACGTTACTTATTCTAAATCACATCAAACACACTACGCAATACTTTCAACGCTAACCAATTACCGCATGTTATACGTGACTTAATGAATGCTTGTTTGTTATGTTTACACATGGAATGTTGTCTACCTGCCTTAGCAACGATAGTACTATTTGTTTGGACTCAGCACCTGTTCATTCAGGGGTTGTTAAGGACAATTTGTTACATGGCTCACAGTGGTGAGTGTGTATTACAAACTGCCTTGGGCAGTCAACCCGCAGTCATTGGTATCGATAGGTTCATGTCGATAACTAACCTGCCTCATTTTACACTGTGTACGTGCTGGTTATGCGTAACGATTTCAAACTCTATTATATCTATTAAACTTGTATGCTCACCTTTACACTATGTGTATTGACTTTTACTTTAACGTATGTGACAGGTGCTTAGGATGCTTATTTGCCTAGCTTGCTGTGAAATCGAGGCTAGGAAAGACTTAGAACAATAAACAATTGTTTGTAATAAAAATCTGAGTTGTCAGAACAGAACAATTTGACTAGATCTTGCCTGTAATAATTATGTTATCTTTTATGACATGGTATGGGACATGTTGCTTTAAATAATTGGTAATTATAGTTGTTATAGAAACTTCTGGACAATCTGATTCGCTCAGTGCCACGCCCTGATGTTTCCGCCATCGGTTGGGGTGTGACACCTAACTCAACAGATTGGAGATACCAAGAACTGAGTTCAATAGGAAAACCTAATTGTAAGTATTAGTGAGATCACTGTGGGGGATAACCTTACGTTTTTAAAAAGGGAGTTTATTACAAAGCTCAATAAATTTCCTGGTCCATTTCTAAAAGTGAAAAATGTAAGGCTAAGCCTTTGGCTTTTAATGATTTGACTAAGGTAACCGTACATAGTGAATCACCTATGTGAGAGAGAAGTGGGGTCGCTTCGAAGGATATTGTTGGGGCACAATACTTAATGGCTCTAGCAGAACCAGGCTCATGTTCATAACCATAACGAACATAACTATGAGGACTTGACTTTGTCAGGGATAGTTTTGTGTGAAATGTATTGTCGTCTATAGAAATAGCAGACGAGTTCAAAGACATCGATGTCTACTCAGAGCCAGTGGGCTAACTGCATTTCATGAGCGAAGGTTCAAAGGGTAACACCTACCAATCATATGCAAAACTCAACTGCTGAAATCTATTTGGAATAATGTTGTTTCTGAGATCGACCTCCATTCATGTGGGGGATTGTTGGAAGTTTTGGGGTGTGTGTTAATGAAAGTCTCAAAGTGGTAAAACAATTTGTCCCACATTGATGAGGTAACAAAGTAAATGGTTATTTATAAGGTAAGATCTTTACCAAACCATTGTAACTTTATGACATGTTTTACCACAAGTCCTACCCCCGCGCACGCGGGGGGGTTGCAAAAATTGAGTTTCGGAACTGGAATTTGGTTAGACTCATGCGTGCCCGCACGTCCTGCGGACACGAATGCAGCTCCGAAAACCCAGGCCCGCGTGAGGCGGTTTTTGCACTCATAACTGTTATTCGTTTTTAATCTGGTATGATTAATGATCATTATTTTTTTTCCGGTTTCAAACGGTTATGATGATCATGAATATTCAGTTTTTAAAACCAATGCACTAATGACCATTATTGGCTGTAATTCGCTGCAATAATGGCTGCAATTCGGTTATGGTTTTCTTTGACTATAAAACCAGTTCAAGCGAAACAGTTTAGAGACACCAACACATCTTCTCTCTCAATCTCTGCAACATAGCTCATATTTCTTTTCAGTCAAGTGTTCAAGTCCGGCAGTGCGCTGTTGCTGCTTCGAACCGGCGTACCCTGTGAACATACCGCGAATCTGTTTAAGGGAATTGTGTCAAACACAAGCCCGGATCACTGTTACTGTCCTTTTGCTTTCCTGTTTTCTGTTTCAGACTTCGAGTTCATATCAGCAGGTTACTTAACAGGTGAGACTTGAGAGATAATGTGGCTGATGTTTGTTATGTCTGATAATATATCAATAATAGTAATGTTTTTTATTTTTTTTAAAAAGAAATTGATTTTATAAATAAAATCAATTTAAAATTCAAATTACCAAAGTACCCTTACTTTATACTTGAAATTACCAAAGTATCCTTCAAGTTAACATACAATATGGATGGAGTTAGAGTCGGGGAGCAAACTGGCGACAAGATGGAAACATCAAGAAGAAAATTGACCATTTTTAAATGATTTGGGCAAAACCGTTAAAGTGGCTAAATCACAGAGAGCAAAATGGAAGTTAACTCTATTATTTAAAATGATAAAAGAAAATGGTTTTCGAAATTTACCTTAGTCTTTGTCGAGGGTTGCTAGTGGTTTCTTGGAGGTCTCCGGTACGTTACAAGAGGGTTTTGTATTTGTTGAAGGTGTTATAAGAAGAGAGTATAGGTTTTGAGATAAGGAGAGAGTTTTTATTTTATTTTTTTAGATAGAATGGAGAGTTTAAGATGCAAAGAAATTCTTATTAGTTTCATTTCTTGATAGGGTTATAACTATATTGAGAGAAAGAAGCTAAGAGATAGAGAATAGTTTGACTCAAATTCTGGATATCCTCCAGATTGTTACGTAGCATTCAATTTATAAAAGATAAACTTACACACAAGACCCTCAAACAAATAGAAAACAACCCTTATTACTCCCTACACTACTAATAATTAGTAAAATACCCCTAAACTATTATTCTTCACGTAACAATACTTCCCCCTTAAAAGATTCTTGACCTCAAGAATCATAAAATAGAGAAAATATTGCAGCATCCATGAGTTCTTTTGGGTCGACTCATTCCTTCCTACGACATTTGGAGATGTAGTAACAAGGCGCCACGGAGGCCGCCACTCGGTCACCCTGGTGACTTCTTTGGCTGGAGTTGTCCTCTTTGTCACCAATAAATTCTGAATAGAATCGGTACTAGCACGATGAACTTGCCATAAAAATGTCTTTATCACCTTTCTGCAAGTAGTCGTTTTGAACCGAAGCACCGGTCTTTTTTCCTTCTTCACACTACTTTTCATGGCTTTCAACACAGATGGCATAAAAATATCCTTTTTCTTTTGGGAATCAAGGATGTGATTGTCCTTTTGGGTTGAGTTAGTCTTGCCTATCATGGAGGATGGGAAAAGGGTCTTAGGCAATGGAAAAAGGGTTTGTTTTGACTGCATCAAAGAAGAGGATGATGTAATGTTTGGGTGTGATGAAACATGTCTCGGTGGTGGTGCAGCAGCGGGCGTGGATGGCGGAGTAAGGGCTTGGAACGGAAGTGGTGCTGCTGCGGGTGACTGGACAGGCGGTGCGGTGGCGGAGAAGGATCCAAAAGAACTGCCGGACGACTGAGATATGTCCCGCACAGCCTTGAGAATTTCCTCCTGCCGTTTCAAAGCCTGCTCCTGCTGTTTCATCAAAGCCGATAACGCCGTCTGGATCTCGTTGATGGCCCTATCGTGGGACTTCAGTGTGTTATCAATCTCGTTGTTACGGGTGTTCGTCATGGTGGCGGCAAGGAATTCCGATGAGGATTCGGGATAGCTCTGATACCCTTGATAGGGTTATAACTATATTGAGAGAAAGAAGCTAAGAGATAGAGAATAGTTTGACTCAAATTATGGATATCCTCCAGATTGTTACGTAGCATTCAATTTATAAAAGATAAACTTACACACAAGACCCTCAAACAAATAGAAAACAACCCTTATTACTCCCTACACTACTAATAATTAGTAAAATACCCCTAAACTATTATTCTTCACGTAACATTTCTATTTATAGGAAAAGTTGGCTTGCAAGTAGCAAATGGTTGCAGAGTTTTTATTTACAAGTAATAATGCATGGAAAGCCTTTTTTGAGATGGACCAATCCCATCCATCCAATTCCATCTCAAATTGCAAATCGGTTTGCCAAAACCCTTATCTTCATGTATTTCTATTTGCAAGAATTAACATACTTAGGTGCTCTTTGTTTTTCAGACATAAACTGTCTGCAAGCTGATTTCATCTGTTTTCATGTCTTCAACTGAAGATGTGGTCTAAAGCTCTTCAAGCTGAAAATATAAGACTGTTTGTTTTTATAAATTGATACTGTCTGTACAAACTACATGAACTTTGTTTTATTTTCCAAATCAAAACATCCTAAACCAATTACCTCAACTACACATTCCAATTGTAATAACCAATATGCAACCCAATTCCCCAAATTCCCAAATCATCGATCAAACTAAACTGAATTCACATTCCAACCCAACATCATGGGACAAACAAATTGAGGAACTTTATCATAAATCTCCAACATATCAAACTGTTAAAACAGTCGAAACACATAAATCAAACACACATAACAAAATAAACAAAAAGCATAAAACTTTTAGTCACAACAGAGCATCTTGATTATATTACATCAGAAATGAACAAACTTTCTTCATAAAAATGCAAACCCATATGAGAAATTAGAGAAACATAAAACTGAAAGTAACCATCATTAAGAACATACCAGATTATACAAGATGGATCTAAGATTGTTAAAATCAAAGATTTCAAAAGGGGTTTCCAAGAACACAAAGATTATGGTCAAAATCGTGAAAAAAAATCTCATCTTTACATCACCCTCTATACAAACAATCAATCAATGAATTGGGTTTCTGATTCTTGAACCAAATTGATGACCTTTTTCAAAAGGGTTTTGAGGGGAGATGAAGGTTGAATGATAGGTGGAGAGAATCAAAGAAGAAACTGTATGTTTGTGGGTGTAAAATGACATGAGAGATGTTGAGCTAATCAACCGCGACGGTGATGACGATGATGATGTTAAAGGTTGATGGCAGCCGCGACGGTGGTGGTGGCCGACTGAGGCGGCGCTGGTGACCTTACAGCAGTGGTGGTGGTCCAGTTTTGAGGGAGGAGGGTTTTTTTGTGAAGATGAGAGAGGAAGGCTTTTTGTGAAGATGTTTGAAGAAAGGGCTTCATAGCTTTTTTTTTTTAAGCTGAAAAAAGTCTTTTTCAGATCTGTTTAAAAAAAAAACAGTCTTCAAGGGTAACGTCTGCGCGCCTGCAGACATCAGCTCCCTTAAAGATGTTTGAAGAAAAAACAAACACCCCCTTACTTTCAAGCACACAATTTCTATTCATCTTTTATATTGAATCATTATTCAGCAGAAACATGACACTTATAACACGATCAAAATCATATAACAAATACAAAGAACAAATTAAATCAATCCGTTGGGCATGTGGATGACACAGCGCAGGCACTTCCCTGAAACCATTAGATCAAATGCTGTATTGATGTCTTCGAATGGCAGATTGTGCGTGATGAGGCCGTCAATCATGATTTCCTCCTTTAAAAACATATCAATCAAGCTTGGAAGATCTGACTTTGGTTTCCATCCTCCATAAAGAGACCCTCTTAGTGTTCTACCAGAAAGAAGTAGTCCATAGTGAGCTGTTACCTCTGGTTTTGTCTTGGGAACCCCGAGGGTAACCGTCACACCCCACCCCTAAATGTAACAAGGATCCAAACAAGTCAAATCTCATATGATGAGAAAATTTAACTGAATTTAAATTTAGATAAGTAATAAAGGACTTACATCACAGCATGACTGCAAAGCAGTAGTTACCATTTCAGTGTCTCCAATGCATTCAAAAGAATAGTCGGCGCCACCATCAGTCATTTGCTTGATCACCTGAAAATAAAAAATAAAAAAGAATTAACATGATAACTCGATAATAAAATTAGTATAAAAGAAAGATGGTACCTGTTGAACCGTCCCCTCTACCTCATTTGGGTTGATGAAATCCGTTACTCCAAAAGCTTTTGCTGCACAAGTAACAAAAATCATGAATACAGTTGATTTTGATCATCTTAGCAAGTTCGTTTAGAAAAGCGTGCGGCACTCGGAGGTGTTTTGCTGCACTACCTTTCTCATTTTTTTCGGGATTAGTGTCCACCCCAATTATCCTAGAAGCTCCTCTTATTTTGGCACCTTGTGCAACCTTATTGATAAAAAAAAATAATAAAAACAGGTAAGGATTGATAAACACTACGAGGTAACTAAAAAAACTTAGGATCACATACTTACAGATAAACCTACGGTTCCCAGACCAAAAATGGCAACAGTTGATCCCTTAGAAACGTCAGCAACATTCCAAGCCGCACCCAAACCTATTCAAAAGTTCCAGTTCATTAAAGGCATATAAGTTCATTAAATATACATACAAAATGAAATTACCTGCTGCTGTGCCACAGCTGAGGAGACAAACTTTATGTAAAGGGGCATCTTTGGTAATTTTGACAGCACAGCCTGAGTGAACAACAGTGTACTCACTGAAACTAGAAACAGCACAATAGTGATAAACGGGGTTCCCTTTGATAAAGAAGCGAGTTTTTTGATCGCTATGCATAACACCCTTCCTTTCTAAGCCCAGTTGTTGGCAAATGTTGCTTTTTTTAGTAGAAACACATTGTTTGCAACTCATGCATTCTCCAATAAACAAAGTGAGAACATGGTCACCTTCTACAAACTCAGTTACTTCTTCTCCTACACTCTCAACAATCCTGCAATGCAATATCCACCCTACAAGATTCAGCACATCTTTCTTCTTTTGTTTGTCGTTATATCCAAACTCTAAAATTTTAACATACATTGGATGATGAATATGAAAAGTATCGAAATCATGAACATGATTACCCGAGTTAAAATTCTAGCTGCCAATCAGCATAAAAATATCAGAAACAAGTTACTAGATTTTAAAAGCTTCAGCAAAAACTATAATCGAACCGCTTGAAACTTTCTTTATTGTATTTTTAATTTTTCTGTTTTACATTGTTTCAGGAACGAAGGAGTGTACCCTGATGCTTCATGGCCAAATATCCGAGGAAACAGTGGAGGTTGTGCCTGCAAATTCCACATTGGTTGTTGTAAGTAGGGCTATTCATGAGCCGAGCCAGGGTAAGCTCCGGCTTGATTATAAACCGAGTTGGCTCGGCTCGGCTTGGATTTGAAACCGAGCTGAAAATCTAAGCTCGGGCTTGGCTTGGTTTTAAACCGAGCTGGCTCGGCTCGGCTTGGTTTGGCTAGATTTTAAAAAGAAAAATATAATATATAGCTCTCAAAATTCAGTAGCCTAAAATATTATTCAATACTTCAAAAAAAACATATTCAAAATAAGTTTATCCTAATACATTACAAGCCAAAATCATGTTCAATCATGAAAAATAAGTTTTAAATTTCAATGAAATACAATATTAGTTCATTAGCAAGGTAATTAAGATTCAAATATGTCATGGATATCAAAATACAAGCCTAAATACATATAAATAATAAGTTTTTTTTTGTAATATATTATAATGTACATAAAAATAAATATATTATAAAGAAAATAATCCGAACTAAGCCGAGCTGAGCTACCAAGCGAGCCAAACCGAGCCAATTCGGCTCGTTACGAGCCGAGCCGAGCTAGCTCACTTTCTAACCGAGCCATATCGAGCGAGCTTTTTCAAAGCTAAGGGGCTATTTGGCTAAGCTTATTTTGGAGTGACTTATGACTTATTGACTTTTTGGAAAAGTAAATAAGTCATAATGGAGTGACTTATTTCCTTATTCCTCTCACAAACACCTTTTAACTTTTGGAAAAGTAAATAAGTCATAATAAGCTAACCCAAACACCTTTTTTAACTTTTCAAAAAGTAAATAAGTCACGAAAATAAGCTTAGCCAAACAGCCCCTAAATCGAAGCGAGCTGGGAGCTTTTTGGACAGCCCTAGTTGCTAGCAAACAAGGACACATATAGTAATTGCCCAACATTGCAACAAGAACATGTGATATCGTTAGTTTTACTTGTAACATGTTTGGGAGTAGATGGATCTAAAAAGACTGTCATCTCAAAATCCCCAATTAATTGAATAAAACAAGATATGTATGTGAAAAAGTTACTTGTGAGAGCCAAGCGGTGACATCACTGCGACAAAGAGAAGTGGAAACAACTTTGATCCGTATTTCGGAGGGTTGGGGGGGACTCACTTCCACCTCTTCTATCGTCATCGCTTGTCCGGCTCCCCATGCCACCGCAGCTGCAACCAACCAGATGGATGAAATTACCCACCTACAAATTAATTAATTAATTAGGAACAACAACTTACCTTTGCATTTGATGATTCCTCCGGTGTTCTTCGCCAAGCTGGATGACATTTTTTACGATCCCAAATCATGATGTGAGGAGTTGGTGGGTGTATTATTTGTAAGAGCATTCACATCCAATCAATCAAATTATACATACATTCCACTAAAAAACAACTCCTATATCAATATATTTTCACTAAAAACAAATACCTTTTCTCTCTCCTTTTCAATTAAATAATATTATCATTACATTTTTCTCTCTACTTCACTCACAACCACTTTCAATATATATTAAAAAAATTATACTGGGTGAACAGTGTCCCCCCAAATATACAGATGAAAAGTAACATTTTCTCTCTCCTCCACTCACAACCATTTTTTATACCCTTTATAATATAAAAACTACCACTCACATATTTTGATGGTTTGGATGAGAATGCTCTAAGCTGGAATGGTGGTGGTAGGTGACTTAAGTGCCAACAATTTATTACTTTTCTTTCTCTTTATTTTTAAGCGGTTGCAAAATTACAAGGACGTTTAAGGCCGGCAACGTTTCTTGTGCTAAAAAGTGCATGTTTAGTGTTAGGCTGGACGGTACGGGGCTCGGCTTGGGCTCGGTCTGGCCCGTCGCTGACCCAAACACCATCCCCACCCCCCTGCGTCGTTCTGAACGTCGCCCCTAAGACGATTGAGACGGGCGAATAAAGACAAAAAAAATAGAGACGTTGGGGGTGATGACCGTTGGGGAAAAAAATAAATTACCCACTTCAACCTAGGGGTGTTCATGAGCCGATCCGGTCGAGGGTCTGTTTATGCTCGGATTGAAATACAACCGATCTGATCGGATCAAATTTGTAAAACCGAGCACAAAAGTGATGCACGTGCTCGGATTGAATTTGAATCGAGTGGATCGTTTTCGCTCGGTTTTTCTCAGCATCGAAATTAAAACATGTGTAGCAAAACAAAAACAAAAAACTGAAATCAAGACTATTACAAGGCTACATTCAACAAAAACAAATCATAACTTAATTAAAACATGTCCAACACTTTACTAACAAAAGCAATACATAACTAAAATCATAATTCTAAAAATGTTTGATGTATTATACTCAGCTTCGATCCATAATGTATTATACTCGGCTTAAACAATTTAGGCATAACATGAGCAGCTCAGATCCATAATGAACCCGATTCATCAATTACAGCAGCGAGATTCCAATTTTTCAGTTGAGCAACAGCGAGGTGCCGAGGTATGTGAATATGTGATTGTGGCAGCAAGATTATGTGATTGTGTGATTGTTTTAGGAATTAGGGTTAGTGTGACACTTCGGGTTTTCCCGAGCCAACTTTCGTCTTTAAATGAATGTATGTGTATATATATATATAATATTAAATGAGAACTTGTTATTTATTGTTGTGCATTATGTGATCTTTTGATTGTGTCATGTGTGTATTATGTATATATATATATATGTGTGAACCGAGACCACCATGGACCCGACTCGAGACCACCCGGTCTCGAGTGAACCAAATCGGTTGGGCCGTGCACCCCCTTAGCTCACTCGGAAACCCACTTGGGGTGCATCACCTCCTATTTAAGCCTAAAACCCTCACACACACTCCCCTTTACACTCTCACTTCATCCTCTCTCTCTCACTCCCTCTCTAGAAAACCCTCACAAGAATCACCTCTTCTCTCTCGGATTCAAACCAGAGGCATCAAGGTGTCCGGATCAGCTCGTGATCATCGCATTGGACACTTCTTTCATCGTCTCATACGCTCACTCACAACCAAAACAAGTTCCGGTTAGTACCCTATCTCGGTTAGATGATAAAACATGTTATAGATTAGCAAAGATGTATGCTTGTTGGATTGTACACATGTGTTATGAAGATAAATGGGTTAAGATGACTAAGTTGTTGATAGATCTTTGTGTTATTGTGTTATAGTGATAATGGGATGATATGCTAGACATGTTCATGCTTTGATAGGAAATTGTTGGTTAAAATACAAGGTTGATAGGGCCATAAGAGTATGTGTATGTGTATGTTTGTAATCCGAGGAATGTATGTTAGATTCAGGAATCGATAATGCTGATTTGAGTATGTGCTAGAATTAGGATTGTTTGAATAATCATGTTGCATAATGATGAATATATGATGAATATGTGATGAATGTGCTTGATGAACTATTTGAAGATCATTGAAAATATTTGAAATTGTTGGTGTTTGATCTGAATTGTTTGGAAATTAGACAATAAAACATGTTTAAGAAATTCTATTGGTTAGTACAAAATTTCATGAAAACAGAATTGTATTGGTTAGTACATCCGCCAGGTTCTAGAAGGATTCTTGTGCACGTATCCGAGGTTGCGACTCGAAACCCCCGGTTACGACTCGCAACCGAATCATGACAAGTCGAAACATCCGGTTACGACTCGCAACCAGAGCATGACAAGTCGAAACATCCGGTTACGACTCGCAACCAGAGCATGACGAGTCGAAACATCCGGTTGCGACTCGCAACCAGAGCATGACAAGTCGAAACATCCGGTTGCGACTCGCAACTGTGTGTTCTCGAGTCGAAACCGCCCTTGTCTCGACTGGGCTGCCTAAGTGTTATTGGGCCAAAAGCTTGTTGGACTATCTGTTGATTGGACTGCATATGTATCTGTACTGTTTGTTTGTGAAATGATAGGGCAGGCCCAATAACCCAAGTGTTTGTATGAATGCATGCTATGTGTGTCTGTACGTGTTTGCTATACGTGTTTACTTGTACCCCAACTTGACCCATATTCGGTAACCATGCTAGGACGTGGTGACCAACGTGATCGACCGGGTAATTAATCTACCGAGCAACCCAAGGTGAGTTCACAACCTAAAGCATGTATTCCCGGTGGTTTGGGAAACGGAACTAAAAACAACACTATCCCCTTATGAGGGATACAACTTACTTTTCTTCCCTTGTTATTGGGAACCTTTTAGTTAATTACTGTTTATACGGATTGCAACAAACGGCACTAAACGAAACTCTATCACTTAAAGTCCCTACTACATAATACCGATTAGTCGCCGGGGCCAGGCGAACGGGTTATTAGTTGATAGCGCTATTTAGGTCTTACCAACCTCACACCGTGCCAAGGTATGGGATCGGTCGTGAACTAATGTACTCAGGCATCCGTCAATGATGATAGAACATTGACATCGGGGCACTCTGCGGATACGCAACGGTCACCTAGTGTTCGGTATTGGAAAAACAGTTTAGTCGCTAACTTTTGGGGTAGCTCCCCATGGCATGTATAAACGGATAAATTAACTGGTGAAACAAGTTTTTGGTAATTAAAACTGGACAACTAGTGAACTCACTCAGCATTATTGTTGACACCTTACTGCATGCTTTGCAGGTAACCAGTGACTGAGGAGCTGCTGCTTGGGGATGTGTAGTGTTCGTCAAAACCCGTGTGTTGGGTTTTACTTATCTTGAACCATGAACTATCTTTTAAAACTATTTGGTTTATGCTTCCGCTGTTTTGTTTAAACTTACTATCGAACTTAAACTACGACGTTGCTAACTACTTTAGATAGCAATTACCTTACTATTAACCAATGCTTAGTATAATTGGTGGCTGGATCCTGGTCGGTCACGCCCTCAAGCGGACGGTACTCCGCAGGTGGAATTTGGGGGTGTGACAGATTGGTATCAGAGCCATTGGTTATAGTGAACTTGGTTTTAAAAAGGGGAAAAATCTTTTTGAGAAAAACCAGACTATAACCCGTGACTCGTGACGACACTACACTCCAAGTGCAAGGCTCGACTTATCTGACCTCATAGCTCGGACCCATGTTTACTTGCTTGATTTGTCTTATGCTTTCTGCTCTGCTATACATACTAGTCTGCCTAATTAGATAGATACACATCTCTCTTCTGTCTTATTCTCGCTACGTTACGACATCACACTCCTACTGTGTTTTCTGGTTATGAAGACAATGAGTGGACGCGGACGAGGAAACGTCAACATGACTCAGGCTCAGTTCACCAACCTACTCAACACGGTGGCTGCGGCTTTCGCAGCTCACCCTGGAGGTCAGCATGCGCCTGTGCAACCACGTGTTTGTACTTTCAAGACTTTCATGGATTGTAAGCCTCTTCCTTTCAATGGCACTGAGGGTGCCATAGGTCTTCTTCACTGGATCGAGAAGGTCGAAGCTGTTTTCGCTGTCTGCGAATGTCCCCCAGCTAATTGGGTAAAGTTTGCCACTGGTACTCTTGAGGGTAGTGCGCTTTCGTGGTGGAAGGCGCAAATTCAGATGCTTGGTCTGGAAACTGCTAATGCAACCGCATGGGAAGATTTCAAAAATATGATCAAGGAAGAGTACTGTCACAGGGATGACATTCACAAACTCGAGAACGAGTACTATGCGCTCAAGATGGTCGAATCAGAGATTGAGACCTACACTAAGCAGTCCAACGACTATGTTGCACTTTGCCCAAACATGTCCCAACCTATGTATCGAAGGGTCGAATTGTATATCAAAGGCTTGGTCCCAGAAATCAGAAGTCATGTGACCTCAGCCAACCTCAATACTATACAGCCCGTGGTTCGCCTTGCTCACAAACTCACCAATCAGGCTGTGGAAGAGGGCAAGCTGCCCCAGAGGATCGGTGCTACTGCTGGAACTTCTGGCGATAACAAGCGAAAGTGGGATGGAAATCAGGGAAAGGATGTTAACCCCACTCAGGCCCCAGTTCAACAAAGGAAGACTGAAAACAACAAGGGCCCTCAGCAACAGGGTGGCTATCGAGGAAACCACCCTAAGTGTAACAAATGTAACCGACATCACAGTGGGCCATGTGGAAAAGGTCAATGTCAGCGATGCAACAAGATGGGGCACGAAGCCAAAGACTGCCGAAGCCAGTTCCCAGCTAGGCAGAATCAGCAACAACCACAGCAACAGCAGCAAGAAGGAAACAACCGTGGATGCTTCAAGTGTGGAGCAACGGGGCACATGCGAAAGGATTGCCCTGAACTGAATCAAAACAACAACAATCAAGGTGCTGGGAACAATAACAACAATGCTGGAAATGGTGCTAGAGGAAAAGCTTTTGTGATTGGAGCTGGGGAAGCAAGGAATGACCCCAACGTTGTAGCGGGTAAGTTCCTCCTTAATGATCGTTATGTTTCCATGCTATTTGATTCCGGAGCAGATGCTAGTTATGTATCCCTACGTATTAGTAAGAAACTTAAGCTCACTCTTACGCCGCTAAGCTCTAAGCACACCGTTGAAATAGCTAATGGTAGAAACCTCGAGGCCTCACACATAATTCGTGACTGCAAATTAGAGTTGTCTGGTCAGACCTTCTGTATCGATCTTTTCCCCATCGTTCTTGGAAGCTTCGACGTCATTATTGGTATGGATTGGTTATCCAAACATCGAGCTGAAATCCTCTGCCAGGAGAAAGCTATTCGTATTCCCCGTCCCCCTGGCAAACCCCTTATAGTTCAAGGCGACAAGAGCGGAGAAGTCACGGGCATCATTTCATTCTTGAAGGCCCAGAAGTGTCTACGAAAAGGGCACACCGCTATCTTAGCACTCATTACCGACACACAGAAAATGGAAAACAGGATTGAAGATTTTCCAGTTGTACGTGACTATCCCGAGGTATTCCCGGAAGAACTACCTGGACTCCCTCCTCACCGTCAGGTCGAATTTCAAATCGAGCTAGCTCCCGGAGCAGCACCTATAGCTCGTGCACCTTATCGCCTAGCTCCTGCAGAACTCAAGGAGCTTTCTACTCAACTACAAGAACTTTTGGACAAAGGTTTTATCCGTCCTAGTTCATCACCCTGGGGAGCCCCAGTGCTCTTCGTCAAAAAGAAAGATGGCTCATACCGAATGTGCATTGACTACCGCAAACTTAACAAGGTTACCATCAAGAATCGTTATCCACTTCCCCGTATCGACGACCTGTTCGACCAGCTGCAAGGGTCGAACTATTATTCCAAGATCGATCTGCGATCGGGTTATCACCAGCTGAGAGTTCGCGATGAGGACATCTCTAAGACTGCTTTCAGAACCCGCTATGGTCACTACGAATTCCTTGTTATGCCTTTCGGAATGACCAACGCACCTGCAATCTTCATGGATCTCATGAACCGAGTATGCAAACCCTACCTCGATAAGTTCGTAATCGTATTCATCGACGACATCCTAATCTACTCGAAGAGCCAAGAGGAGCATGAACAACACCTACGTCTTATTCTCGAACTTCTTCGCAATGAGCAACTGTACGCCAAATTCTCGAAATGTGATTTCTGGCTTAGAGAAGTCCATTTCCTTGGGCACATCGTCAATCAGGAAGGGATTCATGTCGACCCCGCTAAGATTGAGTCCATTAAGAATTGGCCTGTACCTAAGACTCCGACCGAAGTTCGCCAATTCTTGGGATTGGCGGGATACTATCGAAGATTTATCAAGGGATTCTCTAAGATCGCTCAACCACTTACGACACTCACTCAGAAGGGTGTTGCTTACAAATGGAGTGATGCTCAGGAATCTGCCTTCCAGAAACTAAAGAGGAACCTTTGTAGTGCTCCTATCCTCTCCTTACCCGAAGGTACCGACGACTTCGTCGTTTACTGCGACGCTTCTATTCAAGGACTTGGCTGCGTATTGATGCAACGCGAGAAAGTTATTGCTTACGCCTCGCGACAACTCAAGGTCCACGAACGGAACTATACGACGCATGACTTAGAATTTGGAGCTGTGGTCTTCGCGCTCAAGCTTTGGAGACACTACTTGTACGGCACCAAGTGCACGATTTACACTGATCACAAGAGTCTCCAGCACATAATGGGACAAAAGGAGTTGAATATGCGGCAACGCCGATGGGTCGAACTCCTAAATGACTACGAGTGTGCAATCAAATATCACCCAGGCAAGGCTAATGTGGTAGCCGATGCCCTCAGCAGAAAGGAGACCAAACCCAAGCGTGTTCGTGCCTTACAGCTCACTATCCACTCGAACCTCCCTAACCAAATTCGAAATGCTCAGGTTGAAGCATTGAAAGCCGAGAACATCAGGGCCGAGTCCCTACGAGGATCGAGACAACGATTGGAACAAAAAGAAGACGGTGCTTACTACGTGGCCGGACGCATATGGGTTCCGCTTTATGGGAATTTACGTGACCTGGTGATGGATGAAGCCCACAAGTCCCGTTACTCAGTACATCCGGGTTCAGATAAGATGTACCACGACTTGAGGGCTACCTATTGGTGGCCTGGCATGAAAGCCCACATAGCAACCTATGTCAGAAAATGTTTAACTTGTGCAAGAGTCAAGGCTGAGTATCAGAAACCATCAGGCCTACTCCAACAGCCAGAGATCCCGCAATGGAAATGGGAGCAGATTTCCATGGATTTTGTTACTAGCCTGCCTAGGTCTCAACGAGGAAACGACACCATTTGGGTAATAGTGGATCGCTTAACTAAGTCTGCACACTTTTTGGCTATCAAAGAAACAGACAAGTTCTCTACCCTAGCAGAGGTATACTTAAAAGAAGTGGTCTCGAAGCACGGAGTGCCTACCTCTATTATTTCTGATCGAGACGCGCGTTTTACTTCTGAGTTGTGGCAAGCCATGCATAAATCTTTTGGCTCACGTTTAGACATGAGCACCGCTTATCACCCGCAAACGGATGGGCAGTCTGAACGCACCATCCAAACCCTCGAAGACATGCTTAGGGCATGTGTGATCGATTTTGGCAAGAATTGGGAGAAGCACCTACCGTTGGTGGAATTCTCCTACAACAACAGCTACCACACCAGCATTCAGGCAGCACCCTTTGAGGCATTGTACGGTCGTAAATGTCGATCGCCTCTCTGCTGGGCGGAGATTGGTGACAGCCAGATCACAGGCCCGGAACATGTAGTTGACACCACAGAAAAGATTGCCCAGATTAGGCAACGCATGGCGGCAGCTCGTGACCGTCAAAAGCACTACGCTGATAAGGATAGGAAACCACAAGAGTTCCAGGTTGGTGAACGGGCTCTACTTAAGGTCTCACCCTGGAAGGGTGTGGTTCGTTTTGGAAAACGGGGCAAGCTTAATCCAAGATATGTCGGACCCTTTGAAGTTACCGAAAAGATCGGCACGGCCGCTTATAGATTGAATCTGCCTGAAGAACTGAGTGCTGTGCACAACGTCTTCCACGTATCTAATCTGAAGAAGTGTCTATCAGACGAAACACTCGTCATTCCTTACAAGGAACTTACTATTGACGAACAGCTACACTTTACTGAGGAACCGGTTGAGATCACGGATCGTGAGATCAAAACCCTCAAGCGTAGCCAGATACCCCTCGTGCGAGTTCGTTGGAACTCACGCCGTGGCCCAGAGTTTACCTGGGAGCGGGAAGACCAGATGAAGCGCAAGTATCCCCAACTGTTCCCAAATGAAACCCCCAGCACTGAAGCTACGACTGAATTTCGGGACGAAATTCCAAACTAACGGGGGAATGATGTGACACCCTGTTGAAACGCTCTCACTTTTACTAGCTTGTCAGTGGCTGCTTTAACTTTCGGGACGAAAGTTCTTAAAACTTGGGGATAATGTGACACTTCGGGTTTTCCCGAGCCAACTTTCGTCTTTAAATGAATGTATGTGTATATATATATATAATATTAAATGAGAACTTGTTATTTATTGTTGTGCATTATGTGATCTTTTGATTGTGTCATGTGTGTATTATGTATATATATATATATATGTGTGAACCGAGACCACCATGGACCCGACTCGAGACCACCCGGTCTCGAGTGAACCAAATCGGTTGGGCCGTGCACCCCCTTAGCTCACTCGGAAACCCACTTGGGGTGCATCACCTCCTATTTAAGCCTAAAACCCTCACACACACTCCCCTTTACACTCTCACTTCATCCTCTCTCTCTCACTCCCTCTCTAGAAAACCCTCACAAGAATCACCTCTTCTCTCTCGGATTCAAACCGGAGGCATCAAGGTGTCCGGATCAGCTCGTGATCATCGCATTGGACACTTCTTTCATCGTCTCATACGCTCACTCACAACCAAAACAAGTTCCGGTTAGTACCCTATCTCGGTTAGATGATAGAACATGTTATAGATTAGCAAAGATGTATGCTTGTTGGATTGTACACATGTGTTATGAAGATAAATGGGTTAAGATGACTAAGTTGTTGATAGATCTTTGTGTTATTGTGTTATAGTGATAATGGGATGATATGCTAGACATGTTCATGCTTTGATAGGAAATTGTTGGTTAAAATACAAGGTTGATAGGGCCATAAGAGTATGTGTATGTGTATGTTTGTAATCCGAGGAATGTATGTTAGATTCAGGAATCGATAATGCTGATTTGAGTATGTGCTAGAATTAGGATTGTTTGAATAATCATGTTGCATAATGATGAATATATGATGAATATGTGATGAATGTGCTTGATGAACTATTTGAAGATTATTGAAAATATTTGAAATTGTTGGTGTTTGATCTGAATTGTTTGGAAATTAGACAATAAAACATGTTTAAGAAATTCTATTGGTTAGTACAAAATTTCATGAAAACAGAATTGTATTGGTTAGTACATCCGCCAGGTTCTAGAAGGATTCTTGTGCACGTATCCGAGGTTGCGACTCGAAACCCCCGGTTACGACTCGCAACCGAATCATGACAAGTCGAAACATCCGGTTACGACTCGCAACCAGAGCATGACAAGTCGAAACATCCGGTTACGACTCGCAACCAGAGCATGACGAGTCGAAACATCCGGTTGCGACTCGCAACCAGAGCATGACAAGTCGAAACATCCGGTTGCGACTCGCAACTGTGTGTTCTCGAGTCGAAACCGCCCTTGTCTCGACTGGGCTGCCTAAGTGTTATTGGGCCAAAAGCTTGTTGGACTATCTGTTGACTGGACTGCATATGTATCTGTACTGTTTGTTTGTGAAATGATAGGGCAGGCCCAATAACCCAAGTGTTTGTATGAATGCATGCTATGTGTGTCTGTACGTGTTTGCTATACGTGTTTACTTGTACCCCAACTTGACCCATATTCGGTAACCATGCTAGGACGTGGTGACCAACGTGATCGACCGGGTAATTAATCTACCGAGCAACCCAAGGTGAGTTCACAACCTAAAGCATGTATTCCCGGTGGTTTGGGAAACGGAACTAAAAACAACACTATCCCCTTCTGAGGGATACAACTTACTTTTCTTCCCTTGTTATTGGGAACCTTTTAGTTAATTACTGTTTATACGGATTGCAACAAACGGCACTAAACGAAACTCTATCACTTAAAGTCCCTACTACATAATACCGATTAGTCGCCGGGGCCAGGCGAACGGGTTATTAGTTGATAGCGCTATTTAGGTCTTACCAACCTCACACCGTGCCAAGGTATGGGATCGGTCGTGAACTAATGTACTCAGGCATCCGCCAATGATGATAGAACATTGACATCGGGGCACTCTGCGGATACGCAACGGTCACCTAGTGTTCGGTATTGGAAAAACAGTTTAGTCGCTAACTTTTGGGGTAGCTCCCCATGGCATGTATAAACGGATAAATTAACTGGTGAAACAAGTTTTTGGTAATTAAAACTGGACAACTAGTGAACTCACTCAGCATTATTGTTGACACCTTACTGCATGCTTTGCAGGTAACCAGTGACTGAGGAGCTGCTGCTTGGGGATGTGTAGTGTTCGTCAAAACCCGTGTGTTGGGTTTTACTTATCTTGAACCATGAACTATCTTTTAAAACTATTTGGTTTATGCTTCCGCTGTTTTGTTTAAACTTACTATCGAACTTAAACTACGACGTTGCTAACTACTTTAGATAGCAATTACCTTACTATTAACCAATGCTTAGTATAATTGGTGGCTGGATCCTGGTCGGTCACGCCCTCAAGCGGACGGTACTCCGCAGGTGGAATTTGGGGGTGTGACAGTTAGGTTTTGGTATTGAGTTGGGCTAGTATGTTTCTTGGGCTTTTAATTTTTTGGGCTACTTATATATATATATATATCATTAAAATCTATAGTATATATCCATAATACTATATTAAGAGAACTGGGTTTTCTACCCTTTTCGTAATTTTGCCTAGGTACAAATCTTGTAGCACCATGTACAAATGAAGCAAGCCATTTTAGAGGGGGAAAACTTGGACATTCTCCAAATTTTTAAGACACTTTAAGGACAATCTAGACATTTCATCCATGGAATCCATGCCCACTTATGTCTTCCATTAATTGAATTAAATTAAGGAATTAAATAAAACTTTTATAATAATTATCTATAATACTATATTAAGAGAACTGGGGTTTCTACCCTTTTCGTAAAATTAAAGAAATTAATTGATTAAATTGAATGTTAAACATGCAACATTTGGGATTTTCATGATTTAATAGTTGAATTAAATTAAGGAATTAAATAAAACTTTTATAATAATTAAAGAAATTAATTGATTAAATTAAATGTTAGACATGTAACATTTGGGATTTTCATGATTTAATAGTATGTATAAATATAATAAATAGATTTATATGGACTATAAATAGGTTTTCTACCCTTATAGTAATTTTACATTATGTACATATTTTGAAGCAACATGTACAAGAGAGTCAAGCTATTTTAGAGAGGGTAAACTTGCACATTGTCCAAAAAATTTAAGACACTTTAGGAGCATTTTAAGGATTTTGGCACCTTTTTAAATAAAAAATAATTCAAAAATTTATGGGTACTGATAAGTAATGATCACCAGGGCCATCATTTATTGAATTGATGAGGAAATTAACTACTAATATTTGAAGGGTTTACCCTTGCGCTAATCTATATACAAACCAAAAGCCGTAACTGATATTGAAGTTAAAACCCTTAATTTAAATAAAAATAATTCAAAAAGTTATGGGTACCAGTAAGTAATGATCATCAGAGCCATCATTTATTGAATTGATGAGGAAATTAACTATTAATATTTGAAGGGTTTAGCCTTGCGCTAATCTATATACAAACCAAAAGCCGTAACTGATATTGAAGTTAAAACCCTTAAGTAAATGCTAAAAACACTCATGTGTATATAATATATATTCCGCTAGGAACATGTGTTGTATGTTCAATTTTTTTGCGAGCAATGTTTTATTTTGTTCATACTAGAAGATATAATTACATGCACATTGTTTATTTGTCTAGGCTTTTTCTCAACAGATTTTTTTTCGAAAGTGGTTAGTAGTTTGTAGTTTTAATATCTTTCCACAAGATATTTACTAGAATTCAAATGCTATTGAGTGTTTGGTTTATAGTTGTTATATCTTAATATTTATCTACTATCCTTTTATTTTTTTCATTAGGTGGAATGAAGGTAAAGGCTGATAGAGATGAGTCGTCTCCATAAGCAGATATACTTGCTGCACAAGATGTTTCAACAAGATGCAAGGTTTTTACTTGTTTCTTTTAGTGTCTTGCTATATGGTAATCATAGCAGTTTGTTTTTGTTTGATACATTACAACTAACAAATTTCTGGTGTAACAACTGGAGCTTGGAATCAATGCCCTCCACATAAAACTATGGGCAACTGGAGGTAACAAGACAAAGACACCCGGTCCAGGTGCACAATTTGCCCTCAGAGCTCTTGCCCATTCTGGCATGAAGATTGGTCACATTGTTATGCTTATATTCTTTATTTTTTTATATACGAATTTTTGTATTTGTTATTTTTGCTCTTTGAAGAACTTTTATTTATGTTTAAGGAGTAGCTGATAGAGGACGTGACACCAATTCCAACAGATAGCACTCATCGAAAGAGTGGGAGAAGAGGAAGGAGGTTGTGATATGTTTTTTGTCTACAATATGTTTTCAAAGTATCTGCAATTTGGATTATGGTTGTCTTCAACTTTTGTAGGTTATTTTTATGTTCTGGTTAACATTTGGGGGTGACATTCATTTTTGTTGAACTGCTTTATATTTTTTTTTTAATGATATTCTAATATTTACTTCATATATGGATTTTTATGCTTTATTTTTGCATAATCAGAAGTATTCTATGTGTAGTTGAGGTCAATATCAATTCGATGGATGTCAGTGTGCTTGAGATCTGAACCTTATTTATCGAATCAATTTGAGAGTTTCAGAGTGTGTTAAAGAGTTGAAAAGTTTTGAGGATCTTGTCAAATCTGCATGTTCATTCTTTATCTTAGTAGACATCAGTTGACTTTCAATGTAAGTTGATGTAGTAGAGATTTAGAATTTTACGATGAAAATGGATGTGTAAAAGTTCAAATTCTTTTATCTTCCTTTGATGTTGTTGTTGAGGTACACGATAGAAAATATATGAAACTTTCACAAATTCATGTATTGAATATCAGTTATGGTTCGTAATAGACATAATTGAATCTGATATTAGGCGGGACACCTGCTGCAACGCGCGGGCCTTCCCATTAATATATATTAATAAAAATAATCCGAGCGAAACTGAGCGATCGACGAGCGAGCGGACCTTTGTTCATGCTTGGCTCGTTTTCAAATCGAACCGAGCCGAGCGGCTCATTTGCAAACTGAGCGAGATTCGAACGAGCATTTTTTGGGCATTTTTCGAGCGATCTTCGAGCAGTTTGGACAGCCCTACTTCAACCTCGTCTCTCTCTCTCTCAACTTTTTATAAACTCTTCTACTTTTTTATAAACATTCTTCTACTTTTTACCATGGATCCATACAACCCGAATGTGTTTGAGGTGCCCGGCTGCTATCCTTCAATGGAACTGAGTTGGTCATACTCTCAATTTTCTGTCAACGCTTTTACGGGTTTTCAACAATCTCCGAACGCTTTCTCGCAAATGCAACAAATGCAATCGTTACAAAACATGATGATGCGAAACCCATTCAACATGCAAGTTCAATCTCAGCAACCACAACCCGTTGAATCTTCTCAACCAGTCCACAACCCGTTGAAGACAACATTTAAATCATTCCGAAGACGCAACCGCAATCATCTAAACATAAAAAGGGGAAGCAAGTGGCGGTTGACAAAAATCAACCTTTGAAAGCGAAGGCAAAACCGTGGACGAGGATCGAGGAGGAGGCCTTAGGAAAGGCGTGGATTAGCACATCCAAACACCCTGTTGTCGGTATGTAAAGTTAAATATATCTTACACTAAAATATAGAAATTTAAATTTTTTTTAATATATACTTTTGTTACATTCTAAAAATATAGGTAACAACCAAAGCGGCGATGGATTTTGGAAAGCGACATTATCAAAGTTCCTTGCGATCATGGAACAAGGACATTATCGCGATGTTGACTCGATCTCTTTGAAGTGGCGAAAGATGAATCCGATCGTGAACCGGTTTGCGTCGATATATAATAATTTATATACAAGTAATCGCCGTAGTGGGATGAGTGACGAAGATGTTTTTAAAGCAACGATGGATAAATACGAAACGACGCATAGGTCCATTTTCCCACACGTACGGGCTTGGGAAGTTTTACGAACGTCCAACAAGTGGGTGTCGGTTCCAAATGAGGTTGAGATGGCTAAACGACAAAAAACCTTGGAGACTGGTAGTTTTAGTGTCGGGGCTCGGACGCACGATGTCAAATTAATATAAATGATGAGCCTGAATTTGACGAATA
Organism: Helianthus tuberosus; assembly: GCA_030545235.1. NCBI lineage: Eukaryota > Viridiplantae > Streptophyta > Magnoliopsida > Asterales > Asteraceae > Helianthus > Helianthus tuberosus. The sequence goes on from CM060417.1 coordinate 40,312,961, forward strand.
AGAGTATGCGGTACGAGAGGTGGAACGTACCTCGGGCAGGGACAAATCAAAAAAGGAGGCGGCTGCAAAAAAACAAGCCGCAACGGGGGGCGGTTCCAAAATGGACGCGTTTATGGCCCAATTCAAAGCGTACACGGAGGTCACGGCCCAAAAGGCAAAGGCGAAGGAACGCGTGGCGGAAGAAAGGGTTCGGTTGAACAAAGAAAAAACGAACTAAAAGAATGAGAGATAATGACAACCGATGTAGACAGTTATCCCGAAGAAAAGCGAGCTACTTTAAAAAAATGCAAGAAAGAATCATGAAAAAGTGGGGTAGTTCTTAGGATTTTTATTTTTTTAGGTAATGTTTTTTTTAACTTATGTAATGTTTGGTTTTTAATATCATGTAATGTTTGGTTTTTTAATATTAATGATTTTATTTTTATATCTTATTTAATAAATGTTAAAAAAGTAGATGAAATTAAAATAAATAAATAAATAAATAAAGTTGGTGGGGTAGGCTCATCCTCTATTTCTATGATTTCATCCTTGGAGGGGCATCTTTCAAGGACTATAACGTGGCGGGTCATCCTCCAAGGATGAGCCTCTACCATACCATATAGCCTTACGTTGCCACATGGACGCTCTGTTTGTTCCGTATTGGTTTGTTATAATGTTGGTGTAGGACGGGTTTTCAACTCCGAAACGATTGCGAACCGACTCGTGTAACGTGTGGAATCCGTACACGAACATGACCAAACACACACGACGTAATTATAACTGAGATTCTATTGAAAGATCTGAAAACGTATAGCACCTGAATCACGTCTAAAGCACTTTCTCTCTCTAACCTTCAAGCTCCAAAAGTGCAAATGTGGCAAAAGTTCTAAACTCTAACCCTAAGAGTTCTATTTATAGTCCAAGGGGCTTAATGAGATTTCTCATTAATTACAGAATTGCCACCTTGCCTTTTCCTACATATTACAATATAAAGTCTAGAATTAATCCGTTTCATCTACGAATTGGATTGACGGAAGCGATAGACATGAATGCACTAACAGACTCCCCCTTGGATATTGCCGCAGTCAATCTCGTAGCGTCTTGTCTTTCTATCTCTCTCTGAGTCTTCTTGAAGCTTTAACACATCTTCTGCAACATAGACTCCCTCTTACTCAAACAGAATTCCCGTGGATCTGTTTTCAGCTTCAGCTGCTCCCCCTTTCGGTAGACTCTTTCTTCAGGCTCCCCCTTTCGTCAAGCTTCCGTGCTTTTGGGATCGACACATGGCTTTTTCGAATACAAGATCCTCCAGGATAGTTACCTGGCTCCTTGAATGCACGCTCCTCTTTGCGTTGAGCTCGTCTTCAGACTCCCCCTTAGACTCGGCTATCGGGATCATAATCTGGAATCTGCAATTCTCAAACATTTATAAGTAAAAATGTTTTTGAACTTCCAGGATTGAAAACCTGGCTCTCTTAGCATAATCTTTCGACAGTGAAAGCATTTTCAGTTGTCCAGGAATCATGACCTGACTCTTAAAAACTTTTAATCAAGATCCTGGCTCTAAGATATAATTATATGAATATATCCAGGATTACTTGATTCTCTCCTCCTATCAATAATCTTCATAGATTTGGCAGTATTAAGTATCCAATATCGAAAACTGGCTCTTATCAACAGATTTTAACAAATTAAGCATCCAAATCCCTCATAGATAGTCATCTAAGTCCAAATTAATGGCCTTGGAGAATTCACAAACTGTTTTTATTTTTTATTTTAAAATTTTCAAGTTTCAAATTAATGAACTTGTTTTATTTTCAGAAACACAATCAACATACTTAGATTTTGAAACTCAGCTTTCAGACATCGGTTTTCAAAAAATAAAGCAGAAATCAAAATCTTTTTGTATTTTTCTGAAACATAAAGCATTAAGAAATATTTACAAACATATTTACAGACAATATTTTTGTTTGAGTTCGCGTCAGAGGATCATATCAGTTTATGACAAATCACTAGCACCGTTGAGCTTTAAACACTTTAAGTTCTAAACGATTCACTTAGATTGTGAGTATACTGGTCCTCTTAAATTTTCACACAAAGTTCAACTGTTTCGAGATATGGATTAGTGTTTTAAGGACTTAACTTATTCGCGTGTCCCACCTCAGAATACACTCCCGTATCAAAATTCCCTAGATTCAGTCTTACAGGTGAGTATACCAATCTAATATCTGTATTCTGGGTTAGTGCGAGACCTTGAGAGCTCAGGTATGAACTTCCATTCAGTCAAAGAGATGAAGGCTCGACTTTAGGTGTGTTCCCTTTAGGGAATCTTTTCTTCAACTGCAATTGATTCATATCTTTCGATATTTTTCAATTTTTATGCAGAGGGTAAGCTTTAAAAGCGCGTAAAGTATTATACGAGGTCTAGGCCATTGCTTTCGCAATATCAGTAGACCAGGTATAATACCCCAGTTATTAAACAGTATAAAGACCTAGTATCTCAGAATCAGGCAAATCTCTCAAACAAGATTTCGGGGGTTACCCATATATACGAGAGATGTTCCCCACGAGATAAGTAAGTATTGATATTTAGGTTTATATCTTAAAAACAATCTACTAAGCGTGTAAAAAACCTACTGGCATATCATCAGTGTGACCGTTTATCACATTTTAACTTTCCAATTTTTTAGCGTACTGTAATTTTCTAACTCATGTACTATCATTTCCTCTTTTTACACAAAACTCATTTTTGAATTTTATCATGTTTTTGACTTTTTCAAATTTTCTAATGTTTTTGTATTTTCTGAAATTTTTACTCCCCCTAAAATTCAAAACATTTAAAGAAAATTTGACAACCTGATGTAGATAGCTTTGTCTAGCCATCTATTTTCTGCATCTCATGCTCTGTTTTGCAGAAAATATACCCCCATGATTTACAACACATTGATATTTTACAGTTTGAAAACCGTTTTTCAATCTTATGAAATTAATCATGTTTGTTCCGCCGTGAGGGTTTCGGCATATTCAATCAAACATATTTTTGATTTTTCAAATTTTTGACAAAATAAAAACATATTTTTGGTTTTTAAATTTTTTTTCAATTTTTAGGGTATTAAGAAATATTATTTATTTATGTACATAAATCAAACAAACTCTCTGTTTAACCATCACAGGGATCAGCAACCTCCTCTTCTCGTGCCAGGCTGCTCCGACACTCCTCTTGATGACATTCAGTTTTCTTCGGAAGCACCTGCACACTCAACTTAATTCAATCACTTGGACACGTTAGCCCAGGTCTGTTTGACCTTAGGCATTTCGACACAATAATTTTCATTCAATCTTGGAAAATTATCGTCGTTTTGAACAAACAACTTTTCATCTTTTGCTTCAGTTTTCTGTTCCAAAGTAGATTGTGTCTTAACTACCCAACCTTGTCCTTTTGAAGCACTTCTCTTGTAAAAATGTGATTCATTTTGAGTGTTTTGATTTTCAACAACTTTTGTTTTCTAAAAATGATTTGGTTTCGTTGCATCGACAGTTGTTTTCCAACTTTGTGTTGTTCTTAACCTGGGTGTGTGAGAATTCCAGGTATGTCTTGAATCGAACCTATTTGGGTTTGATTTCCAAGTTTGATTCGAAGCAAACTTGTTTGTGTTGTATCTCCAAGTTTGTTTTGAATCAAATCTGGTTGACCTTTGTTTCACATCCTCAGATTTCTGTTTTTGAACGTCATCAGACTTCTTTCTCTTTTCAACATCAACAGGTTTTAGATTTGGACACTTGCGTGCAAGATGTCCAGTTTGATCACATTTGAAACATGTTCTCTTGGACACATCTTTGACCTGTTGTTGTTGCTTTTTCTGAGCATAGAACTCTTCATTAGACTGACGTCTAAATTTGAGTTATTTCTCCTCTTCTGAACTTGTTCCGTGAACAAAATTCATCTCTTTTTGATAGTTTGGCGTTTCATTTTTCTTCCAATTCTGTTTCTTTTTATAACCTAAACCAGCCTTCATGTTTTTCTTTTTGTAACCAGGTTTGTTATAAAAAGTTTTGTGACTCTTTCCGGCAAATTTTGGAATATCAGACTTTTCAATTTCAATCATCTTGAAAACTTTGTCAATCTTTTCTGAAATCACATTCTGAATCGGGACTTCAAGATTTGAGAATAATTTGTCCGATCCAATCATGGTATAAACCAATCCTTTTGAATCATCATTCGCCTTTTTCTCAGATTTTGAGTTTTTCAGATAACCTTCATGAAAACTTCCTTCATTTTCATCCCGTGATTCAGATTTACCTGTTTCAACCGACTCTTCTTTCAAAACACTTTCAACGACCTTACCTACTACCTCTGAATCACTAGAATCATCAGATTTGAAATAGGTTACGTCAATGTTATCTGGCAACTGATCGACCATGTTGAAAGCTTTTTCGACTTTCTCATCATCATAAAATGCAAACTTTTCCGATGGAGGAACTTGATGATACTCTGAGCCAATGCCTTTTTTTGTTTTTCTCAGAATCATCATCACCCGGTTTTATGTTGAAAATTCTTTCGAGCACATATGATGATGCATGATAACTATGTAACATGTTGTTATCCTGTTCTAAATCAGCTATTTGACGCTTTATGTCACGGCCCCCGACCCGGTTTGACCCGTTTCAGGAGCCGCGGGACAGAAATCCCGTGGTATTTATTTAAGTTCATTGGTAGTTGTGTTTCAATAGATTGAATAGAAACATTTTCATGAACAGGTTTAATAGTATTATAGCTTGCCATTATAAAATCTAGCTCTTCCTGAGATGGTAACCCCTTAATTTGTCTAGAGTTTTTCCCAATTTCCATTTTCTTAGGCTTGGGTTTCTCGAGAGGTAAAGCGTTGAATTCTATAGGTTCTTCTATGTCTGGTATATACCTATTGAAATCTCTGGAAACTTCTATTCTTACTGGATAAAGATTTAAATTCTGAAGGGCTTCCGACAAATCACTCATGCTGTTATGCAAAATACACACAATTACTATGTTAAAAATTATATCAAATTTCATAGAAAACCTTTAAATATTATTTCATATTGGTTAACTATGAAACAACCGAACATGAAAACATACTAGGTTTTATTTGTAAATTTATTTATTTATTTACTGAATCAGGTTTTTGACTTATATTTAATAAGGGTGCTAAAACTTAAATCAAAATATTTAAAGATTTGTATTTATTGCTACAGTGGTTAACATATAAAGATCTGCCCATACTGTACAAAATTAGTCAGATAATAAAACACGTAATCACAAAATAGTAATTAATAAAAATTATTAAGTATTTCTAAATACTTAATTGGCTTAAATCAGTGGCTCGATAAGTGGCTCTGATACCACCTTATTTCTGTCACGGCCCCCGACCCGGTTTGACCCGTTTCAGGAGCCGCGGGACAGAAATCCCGTGGTATTTATTTAATTGAGTTTAACAGCGGAAGTTTATCATCAGGATCTTTTTAAAACTGAAATATTTCCCGATTATTTTATTTCACAACTCGGGATAAAACCCCGGTAATTTACAATCTTGAGATTTCACGGAGAAATCTTTTATTTTACAAAACATGTTTCTTTATTTTATACTGAGCCACTTTCTTAAGCTTGTAGTGTGATGCGTAGTCGAGTGTTATATATATTAGGTGTATATTTTAAGCCCCTTTAACACTTATTTTAGCCAAGTTTTAAATTTATAAAACACGATATTTACTAACACTAGACACACATATGGGCAAGTGCACCCATCGTGAGCGTAGTATAGTGTTGGTAAGATACCGAGGTCGTCCAAAGACACAAGAGCTTTTAGTACCGGTTTATCCTCAACGTCTAATCAAAATAAAAAGTTAAGAAAAATGTTTTTAAACTAAGAAAAATAAAAACTAACTAAAATGCTGAAAAATAAAATAAAAAAGAAAAAACAGATAGACAAGATGAATCACTTGGTTCCGACTCGTATCTAGTATAACCTTTGATTATTTCCGCACTTTTGCACATAATTAAGAGATTATCTTAGTTATTGTAGTAGGCCCCTCTTTTGAAGGTGACGTTACCCTCACCCCAGTAGTTTGAGTCAGCAAGGATACAATCCTAAAAGGGTGGATTATTGGAAGATAATTAATTAAGTTATTAATGCAATATTGTGGTAGGCCCCGCTTTTGGCGGTGACGTTACCCTCGGCTAAGTAGTCTGAGTCAGCAGGGATACAGTCCTAAATAGCCGGGTTATAGTATTAATAGTAGTTAACTTATGAGGGGATCAAAGAGTTTGGACCCCCGCCATCCAATACCGTGAAGCATTGAAGGAGGTCCTACTAAATTTGACCCAGGTCCATTGCAGGACCTCTAAACGCTGAACAATGGCAAGACCTTTACCAAACCGTTCCCTTAACCCCCGACCAGGTAGCCAACATACCTCCATATAGACCGTGGAGATACGAATGGTGAAAATCTTTTATTTTATATAGACAGTAAAATAATGCCAAGACACCACGGACAAACGATAAGGAAAGATCACCTTCAACATAAGTAACTAGTTATTAAAGTCATTAATACAAAACCAAATAAAAAGTGCAAAAGATTAGAAATAAAAAGTATTATACTAGAAACTTTGTCTTCACCAAGTGATGTAAGAGACTTAGGCAAACATGGCCTTGATTGTCAAGAACTCTTACGATCAATCTTGGATCCCGAGACGACTCACACACTCTACGATGGACAATGGATGATGGTGGTGGATGATGGTGTTATTGTAACACCTCGAAAATTCACATCCTATAATGTGTTGACACGTGTCATAAAGTCTGAACGTGTGAAGGAAATGTTATAGAAGGACTAAAGTTGACAAACATGGAAAGTATGTGAGATTTCGTATTCTAAGTGTCAACCGTGAATAAATATAATGTACATTAACCCTACACGATGCTCATACCTTCAAACGAATAAATCATGGATCATACGAAGCTAAAGGTGAGAGATTACAAACTACAGGGGTTAAATGTGTCAACATGTTTAAAGATATACCTTTGAGTGACCTTTTGACAAACCCGAAGCTTTGTAAATGTTAATTATGCTCACTAGAATGCACGGTTCAAATTTCGTAAAGTTTCGTTAACGTATGAGAAAGTTATGATCGAATTCGTGTGCGAGGGGTTAAAGCGTCAACGTTGAAAATTAGGCCTTTTCGGGTAACAATAAAGTTACCCGGGGACTTAACGAAGTGGGTATATATCTTGAGGCCCTTATAGATCAACATTGAGGGTCCATATCGCAATAAACAAGTGTCTGTACAAAGTTTGAAGAGCCAGGGACTGAAACTGCAATTTAGCAAAAATATGTTGGAGAACCCTTAGGGCTCGCGTAGCGCGAGCACCTGATGTACATGCAGTGGCGCTACGCCACTGCCACATCTGGACAGAATTGTTTATTCTTTGATCCTTTGTCTGCACATTGAACTTGGATGCAACTTTGATCGATCTTGCTCTTTCATTTGGCCCCTAAAACACCCCTAGAACATGTAGGACACTTGTGGGATTGTTGTGGTGTATGCTAGACTTATTTGTCAATCAATTGTGGTGCCTTGAACACTATATAAAGCACACAAGGTGCAACACTTGATCATACACACTTCAATCTCATCCCTGGCCATTTGAGGAGCTTCCAAGCTAATCCCAAGCCTTCCTAATCATCCATTAAGCACTTGTAAGTATGCCTAACCTTCTCTAATTATGTTTAGCTTAGTATTTAGCTTAAAAGTCAAAATATCGTAGTTAACGTTTGACTTTGAGATTAGTTACAAACGGCTCAGTCATATCTCAAATTGAAAGTTGTTATGAGTTGGTAATTATGTGGGTAATAAACCCTCAAAAGAGTTCCCCCTGATTTCCACTCTAACTAGGTCGTTTGTCGAGTCAAAGATGATTAGAAAAAGTCAACAGAAAAGTAATCTTTCGTTTAACGCATAATTAACAAGGTAAAAGGCGTGTAACCTATTTTATCATTCATATAACTTGATAATAAGCATAAGAACTTGTCTAAGCTTGTTTGATTCGACAACTTTCCATTGTGAACCGATTCGGAACCGAAAGTCGCAAAGCTTTGACTTTTGCTTTGACTTCGGTTCTGACCCGCTTTAGTATGATTTGGAAATGCCTTAGGGTTTCCTTAGGACCAGGCTACATGTTAGCATAACCCTCTGTGGTTGGTTCATTGATTTACCCATTCGTTTACGCGTTTCCGTTAGTTGCTCACATGTTGACCATTATGCCCTTATTACCTTAGAACGTGATTTATGAAAATGTAAAAGTGTAGAAACCTTAATTACTGATATATAAACTTGTATGCAAAGTTTGACATCAGTTTGACTTATAGATTAAGAGTTATGCTCATTATCGCAAAACTAATGCTTTATGTTAATAAAACGGCGTAATTAGCGTATAGCCTAGTTAAGCCGACTTTTTGGTATCAAACTTAATACCCACTGATGTAATATATTATTTTGGGATTTTTAAAGATTTTTAATTAATTTTAGGCTGAGCATAACTCATAGTCGTAGGCTTAATTCGGTAATTGTCGGTTTTGCCCTTACGGGCCATAAAATGAGTTTTACATATCTAAACGACCTCAAACCTTTTGCCACTGATTAGTTAGGATAAATAAATTATTTTAAGCCTTCTGGAAATATAAAAATATCAGATTTAAGTATCGAACCCGGTAATGGCCTTTAATCGCCTTATTTAGCGTTTTTAGCGCATAGTACGTCTTAAAATCATATTGGACATACCCGGGTTGATACCTACTGATATAAGAGGCAAATTATAATATTTTAACAGTAAGCAAAAGTTGATTAACTCAGACTTCGTTTTTGAGCTTTTCGGCTTATGTGAAATTACCAAAATGCCCTTCGGTGCATAGTTTGGTTATAGATGATATATTTCACATATATACTTTACCCTACTGTTATAACTCATCAAATTGAGTATGTTTGCTGTTTACATCAGACCTGTAACTCAGTTAAACATTTAAACTCTTTTACAACCTTTAAAATGACCAAACTACCCCTACGGGGCATAGTTTGTGTTTAAATTAGTTCGGGGCATAATGAAAGACATACTACTGATGTCACAACATATTGGGAGCATAATTAACTTAGGAAACCTGTTTAGGACCCATATGGTTACCCGTTACGCCTCGGGCGCGTTCGGTTCGGTTTATGTAACTAGTTTGCATAAATTAGCCGAAACGGGTCAAACCTTATCCGTTTTATCTCAAAATCCAGAATGTGTTTAGTTTACCCATATTATACAAGTCTTCAAACTTGTCGGGTCTAAACCACATTCTATTCCGGTCTTCGCTTAATCATGCGTTTGAACCGTAAACCTTCCTTAAAACTAACCGGTCTAAGTTACGACTTAAATAAGACCCGTTAGGAATCTAATAGGTTAATAAAACCTTCGTTCCAGATTAAGAGCCCCAGTAGAAGTACTTGTGCTTGCTGATTAAGATATACGGCTGAGTGTAAGTTGCATTGCTAGCTCAGGTAAATACTTTTAACTTATTTTCCCTTATACGGGCTTGGGATACGGTATTATAAAAATACCGCTTGGTCGGGTGTAGAAACCTTTTAATCGGAGATGATTAAATTGCATAATCCCGTTTTAATCTGTATTGATTGATAACAAATAACATTGGGGGTTAATGACCGTGTCCTGGATATCCTTGGCTCATTTTAAAAAGTGAATGGCCACGACGTAAGCACAAGGTGTAGGCAAAACACCTCCTGTTGCATATGTATAACGTATACTCACTCGTAAGGGTATCTTCTTGTGAGATTATATTTGTGGTGTGTCGATTAATCTTGTCCGGCTTGTATTGTATAATCACCGGCCCTAAATGTTGGACAACCATGTAAATCGGATACAAGATTTTTATTAATAAAATTGTCCCAAGTATAAAAGATTAATTTTGCCTCTGTGCATTTTAATCAATGTGTCAAGATATTTTGTGCCGTTTGCACTCGAATCACTTTTCAAACTCTTTTTCCAAAATGAGTCAGTTAATTGTATTTACCAGTGTAAACTGGCGTATTTTCCAAAAGGTTAAGTGACAGGTACTACGCGTAATTGGCTGGGAGCTCAGGGCGTCACTAGGGAATCTTGCCAGTTCTAGATGCCTAAAGTCTGTTGAACAGTTTTCTTTTATTGATCCGCCTGTGGATCCTTTACCTTCCGTTGTAATACTTTGACATTACTTATATTCGGAACGTAATATATTTATCTTTTGCTTCCGTTGTGCATTATTATATTGTGTTGTTTGACCATGATGTTGCCAACCACGTCACGATACTCCCCCACCGGGCCCACCGGTGACACGTGGAAAATCGGGGTGTGACAGTTATGGTGGTGGTGGGTGGTGGATGAAGTGTGAGAGAGGTGGTGTGCCAAGGGATGAGTTGAAATAAAACCAAGCACTCCTATTTATAGGCTGAACAGAAGGCTGGGCACGGCCCCGTGTCCGCTGGACACGCCCCCGTGCCTGTCTGAAACTCTCTCTCTTCATTAATTGTAATTCGCAATTACAATTAATGCGCCTGTTGTACTTTCACCACGCCCCCGTGTTCACTGGACACGGCCCGTGGTGGGCAATAAAAGCTTCTATAGATTTGTCTTTTCTGCTGCTTCTTGGGCACGGCCCCGTGCTGGCTGAGCACGGGGCGTGTTCAGTCTTCTGCCTTCTCTATTTTGCTTGGAAAGATGCCGTTGAGGGGTCGGGCAGTCCACTTATGTTCCTTTTCTTGTATTTATGTTAGATTTAGCTGTCTTTTTGCTTCTTTTGTGAATTTGAGCTCATTTAATCCTGAAAATACAAAAGGAAGACAAAAACACTCTTTTTCCAACATTAGTACTTAAAAATGGTTAGTTTTATGCCTCATTTGATGTAATTTATATGTTGCATTTTACACACATCAAATACCCCCACACTTGAACTTTTGCTTGTCCTCAATTAAAACTCTTTAATATGTGGCTTACACTCCCAAATGGAATGGGTAGAAGAGAAGGTTTTGGCTTGTCATAGAGTGTTGGGAATCCAAGATCTTTTTGGGTTTTATTTTTATCTATTTACAATCCTATTCGTTATGATTTGTTTAGAACGTTTCATAGGAGAAATTACTTATTTGGGCATAACATGCCTTTTTAAAATTCCATTTATATACAAGTTCACATACCTCACGGGAGAAATCACTCACACTCGGCCGAAGGTGTATTTTTAGTGAATCACTCGAGAGCGGCATGGAACTTATTCCTACCATAGGCTTGCCAAGCAATCAATCCTCCTCCTTTTTAACTTTTATACCTTTGTAAATATCAAGAGGACTTTGTGGGTGAAGGGTTAGGCTTGGGTTAAAGGTAGGTGGTTGGGTTAGTGGTTAGTAGAAAAAAAGGTGAAAAAGCGTAACAAGTGTCGGTTTTCGTAGGATTTTCTATTTTTGTAACTTTTTATTCTGATGAAGCTTTTATTCAAACAAAGTTATTTTTGATGAACTTGTTTGTTTATTTTCTTTTGCTTCATCATCAACACATTTTTTTTGAACGATCATATGAAAAAAAACCGAACTTGTTACTAAAACAAAGGGTTAAAAATGAAAAAGGTTTTGGTGGGTAAAAGGGTGTTTGGTTTGGGTTATGAAATGAAAAGGTTTAGGCTCAAAGGGGCTAACTAGGGGGATTTTGGGTAGGTGGTAAAAAAAAGAAAAATAATGGTGTAGAAGAAAAAAAAGGTTAGTCCTAATGCCTCTATCATTTACTTACTCGGGTTTAAGTTGATAAGGACCGGGAATGTATCGTCATGGCAAGTTCTAGAGTCGTAAGAACCAAGCGGCTATTCACACAAGAAACGAAAAATGAGCATTTAGTCTAAAGATGTAAATTTGTATGCTCAATAAAGGCTCAAAACTCACTTTTGTGGGAATGGGTTTTTATGTGATCAAGTATATATAATCAAATTTTAACTAAGCTTGTCATGCCGTTTCATAATTTTCTTATGTTGGTTCTTGTTATCACGACGCTCTCGGTTGTAAATTTGTAAAAATATAACCTTATTAATCTTATGATTCCAAACTTAAACTTTAGACAAGTAAAAAAAATGAAAATTTTTTGAAAAAATTTGGGGTGTTTAGCGGTTCCAATAGAGTTTTGTGTAAGGCTTGTTATTAGGACTTTGCAAAATTTCAAGGTTTTAGCATCCCCCCCCCCCCCCACTTAAATTACACATTGTCCTCAATGTGTCCCAAAAATAAATTTTTAGGTTGATTGAAAGTGTAAAAAGGTGTTAAAAGCAAAAATTTTGTGTTACTGGCAACCTGGACACGACCCCGTGTTCAGGTGCCAGTAACGAGAACTTACAGAAGGTGAACACGGGGGCGTGTTGGCTGGACACGATCCCGTGTCTGTCAAGGTCTGTAGAATCTAAACAAACAGCAGGTTCTGGGGAATGGGCACGGGGGCGTGTCGGCTGGACACGACCCCGTGTGGACAGTCTGCAAATTCGAAAAACAGGTTTCTTTCTTCGTTTTTCCAGTCCCGGCTTTAAGAGTACTAATGCTTAGTACTTTAAGCCTCGAATGTACCTGCTTACCCAATAAACACTCCACCAAAACATAGCAAACATCCTACTTTTACCAAAGTTAACATGCATGTCAAAGTTAAAATAAATGCAGAAAATAAAAGAAGTTAGGAAAAGTAAATTGTTCAACATTTGGCACGCAGGCCATCAATTGTTCAAGATTAAAAAGGGTTAACCTGGGGAGTCATCAATCAACCGCTTCCTCCTCTGCTCCTCTCGCCTACTCCATAGCATCGTCATCATCATCATCGTCATCATCCCCTCCATGGCGTGCAATGTGGTCTCGTATGTATCCAACATCGTCTTGGATCTCGGATAGGTTTCTCTCGATAGCTCCGACCCGGTGGTAGGTGTTGCTCGCCATGTTATAGGTGTTCCTAGTACACATAAGGTTTTCCTGCAACAAATCATGCAAACTTTGAAAGTTAGGAAAACCGCCTCCCGAGGAGGATGATTGGCCCGGATCACCGTGGGGTTGGTATTGGTACTGATGATGTTGCGGAGCTGGGAGGACAAGCGCTTCTTGCGGGTTCCATGCATGACCTTGCATCCTTTGAAAGGTTACCGTCCCGTCTTCTGCCTCATAAATCAGGTTCATTGAGCGGCATATGTGAATATCTACCGTACCCGACCATGGGCTCCTCTCAAATGACCTAGGTATGTGGGCGAAGTGCTTGAAGAGACGGTACACCCATCCCCCAAAGAAAATAGGCGTCGGTGCATTAGCAAGGCGGTTGTGATGCAAGTTTCAGAGCATGAGGAACGGAACATCGAGCGGCCTGCGGTTGTGAATGCAGTGGAGGACAACCAAATCTCTTAACCCAACGACGCCACTACTGTCATGCCTTTGGCTAAGAGAGTAGCCGAGGAGCCTATGAATGTATCTGTATAGCGGATCCCTCAGCTTTGTACTCTTAGTGCTGCTCGGATTGTAGAACCCTTCTCCAATCTGAGCCCACATGGCTTGGCGTTCGTTGTCACCTACCTCTCTCATTCCCCCAGTATTTTCTTCGATTCCCGCATCCTCTTCCGCATACAACCCGATAATCGACCCAAATTGTGCCATAGAGATCGAATACTTCGTTCCGCCACATCTGAAAGCTACCCCGTCATTGTCGAACGGGTCGCACCTCGAGTTGAATGTGAAAGTGCTATAGAATTCCAACGTGCATTCGTGGACGGAACGGAGCCGAGTTATTAGGGCGACTCTGAGTGGTCCCGTAACAATGTTGTTGAAACGGTCAATTTGATTCACCATGGTTAGCAATTCCGTGCAAGCTTGCCTCGGGTATTCCTCCGGCCTTGTTTGAAGAATTTCGTATCGAGCTCTTGTATCGAGCTCATTGGCGTTAAATCTTGTGAACTTCCTGGCCATCTGCAAGAATACACCAAAAGTTAGCACGAAATAGAAATATTTTCGGACAAAACTGCAAACAGTGGGCTGGACACGACCCCGTGTTCAGCGGACACGGCCCCGTGTCCAGGGGTCTGTTACTCAAAAATCCCATTTTTCGACCCGGTTTCGAAAACTTGAAAATTTTTGGTCCAATAGATGCGGTTTCCCCCGAAAATGAAACCCTAAGTGCCGTTTTTCCCAAAATATCACGTTTACCCTATCAATTTTATCTTTTTCGGTTCAAGAACAAGGGTTTGGGGTTTTTATGAGAAATCGGGTGAATCTATGAACAATACAAGTGTATCTACTTCCCTTAACACTAATCTAACTAAATGCAAACAGATCTAAACAAAAATTTGAGGTTCGATCCGGATGATCTTCAAGAACCCTAGATTTTTCCCCCAATTTTTGGTGTTTTAACTACATGCAAGTAACTAATCTAACTACTAAAAGTGATAGAATCATACCTTGATGTTGTTAGAGCGATAGGAGACGTTGAAATTCTGCGAAAAATCGCCTGAAACCAGAGCTTTTTCGGGGAAACGGGGCGTGTGGAATGAAGTAACTGTTTTGAAAAAGGGGATTTATCCCGACTGCAGCGCGGACACGGCCCCGTGTCCATCGGACACGGCCTCGTGCCGAGCGTGGTTTTGAATTTTTTTTAAGTGCTCGTGTGAGTGCCCTCTTTTTCCCATAAGCTATGGTTAGAAAACTTACCGCTTTATTTTGTTGTCTCAATCGTTCGTAACTTACCAGGCATGATGTTTTTATTCCTCCACCGTTTGAAGCGAGATCTCTTCTTCTTCATCCTCAATGAATCCTTGATAGAGTTTCAGCCGTTGGCCATTGACTTTAAATGGGGGCCCATTTCGAGAATTAATTTCTACTGCACCGTGTAGAAAAATATGGGTGATGGAAAAAGGTCCTGAACACCTAGACTTTAATTTACCAGGAAACAATCGAAGTTGTGAATTAAACAAAAGAACTAAATCTCCTACCCGAAATTCATTAGGTTTAATATGTTTGTCATGCAAATTTTTCATTCGTTCCTTATAAATTTCAGAGTTTGAGTATGCATAATTCCTAAGCTCGTCTAATTCATTTAATTGACAAAATCGATTTTTACCGGCAAATTCTAAGTCTAAGTTTACATTTTTGATTGCCCAGTAGGCTTTGTGTGCAATTTCTACTGGTAAGTGACAACTTTTTCCATAAACTAGCTTATATGGGGTTGTACCTATTGTTGTTTTATAAGCAGTTCGAAAAGCCCATAAAGCATCGTCTAATTTTTCTGCCCATTCCTTTTTATTTATCCCTATGGTTTTTTCGAGTATTCGTTTTAAACCTCTATTAGTCACTTCGGCTTGTCCATTTGTTTGAGGGTGATATGCTGTTGAGACCCGGTGATAGACCCCATATCTTGTTAAAAATTTTTCGAGTTGATGGTTGCAAAAATGGGTACCTCTATCACTTATTAAAGCTTTAGGTGTGCCAAAACGAGAGAATAATTTTTTCAGAAATTTTACTACGACTCTTCCATCATTTGTTGGAAGTGCCTCGGCCTCGGCCCATTTAGACAAGTAATCTACTGCCACAAGTATATATTTGTTTCCTTTCGATGGTGGGAAAGGTCCCATAAAGTCGAGTCCCCACACATAAAAAATTTCACAAACAAGAATGCCATTTTGTGGCATTTCGTTTTTGGAAGAAATATTACCTGTTCTTTGGCAAGCATCACATGTTTTTACAAGACTTTGGGCGTCTTTGTAAATGGTTGGCCAATAAAATCCTGAATCGAATACCTTTCGTGCGGTACTAGCAGCACCATGATGTCCTCCGTATGGACCTTCATGACAATGGCGGAGAATTCTTCGTGCTTCACTACCATGTACGCATCGTCGGATGAGTTGGTCGGCACACATTTTGAAAAGATATGGATCTTCCCAAAAGTAGTGTTTCACATTGGCAAAGAATTTTTTTCTTCGATGATGTGGCCACCCTTTTGCGACTATACCGCTAACTAGGTAGTTAGCATAGTCGGCGTACCATGGTTCTTCCTTGTATTCCACCGTTTCCAGGGACTCAGTTGGGAATTTTTCGTTGATTTGCTCGTCCCTGGTTGCTTCCAAAGCTGGGTCTTCTAAGCGTGAAAGATGATCTGCAGCGGTGTTTTCTGCTCCTCTTTTGTCCTTGATTTCAATGTCAAATTCTCGGAGGAGTAGAATCCACCGAATCAAACGTGGTTTTGCATCTTGCTTTTTGAAGAGATATCGGATGGCTGCATGATCTGTATAAACTATAGTTTTAGAAAGAACAAGATAAGAACGAAATTTATCGAAAGAAAATACCACAGCTAGTAACTCTTTTTCAGTTGTTGTGTAATTTTCTTGTGCATCATTAAGTGTTTTACTAGCATAATAAATTGGGTGGAAATGCTTTTCTTTTCTTTGTCCCAAGACAGCTCCAACTGCAAAGTCACTAGCATCACACATGATTTCGAAAGGAAATTTCCAATCAGGCGCTATCATGATTGGTGCATTGACTAACATTTCTTTCAAGGTGAGAAATGCTTGATTGCAATCATTGTCAAAGATGAAAGGAGCATCTTTTTCAAGTAATTTTGTTAGAGGTCTAGAAATTTTAGAAAAGTCTTTGATAAACCGCCTATAGAATCCGGCATGCCCTAGGAAACTTCTGATAGCTCTTACGGAGGATGGAGGTGGTAATCTAGAAATGGTATCTATTTTGGCTCGATCCACCTCCATTCCTTCGCTTGAGATCTTGTGACCGAGTACTATTCCCTCCGTTACCATGAAATGGCATTTTTCCCAATTAAGGGCGAGGTTAGTTTCCTCACATCGGGATAGCATTCGTTCAAGGTTATCGAGGCATTGGTCATATGAATCCCCAAAGATAGAAAAGTCATCCATGAAGACTTCCATTGTCTTTTCTATCATGTCATGGAAGATGGCTACCATGCAACGTTGGAATGTTGCCGGGGCATTACATAGACCAAACGGCATGCGTCGATAAGCAAAAGTTCCATAGGGACATGTGAAAGTTGTCTTTTCTTGGTCTTCGGGTGCTATCGGGATTTGAAAGTAACCTGAAAAACCATCCAAGAAACAATAAAATTTATGACTGGATAGTCTTTCTAACATTTGATCAATGAAGGGTAAAGGAAAGTGATCCTTTCTTGTTGCTTCATTTAATCGTCTATAATCTATACATACTCTCCATCCTGTGACGGTTCTTGTTGGTATTAATTCATTTTTCTCGTTAGTTATTACCGTCATACCTCCTTTCTTTGGAACTACTTGGACGGGACTCACCCAAGGACTATCAGAGATAGGATAGATAAGTCCGGCGTCAAGTAGTTTGATGACTTCGTTTTTAACCACTTCTTGAACATTTGGATTTACTCGACGTTGTGGTTGTATGACCGATTTGTAGTCATCATTCATCAAAATTTTGTGTGTGCACATAGAAGGACTAATTCCTTTTATGTCTACAAGTTTCCAAGCTATTGCATTTTTATGTTTTTTCAAAAGATTAATTAATTTTTCTTTTTCTACGTTATCTAATTTAGACGAAATAATTACAGGTAAATTACCATCTTTGTCTAGAAAAGCATATTCCAAACCTTTTGGAAGTTCTTTGAGCTCAAGTGGTGGGTCTTTGGGAGACTCCTTATTTGGTTGCTCATTTCGATCAAGAACCTTAAAAGTTTGTTCTATGGCGACCTCTTCTTCAACAAAGTGGTCAATCTCTTCACTTGTATCGGGTGGTTCATCTTCATCTTCAATTAGGGGGTCATTATTGCCGAAAGGATATTTCATTGACCGTTCAAGATCGACACTTCTTTTAAATGCCCCTAATTGAAGAGGTAGATTTTTGAACTTCCGGTTTTTCAAAGCTTCGTGAGTTTTTACAAATGGTCGCCCCAACACTAGAGGAGCGTCATCGAGGATGACAAAGTCGGTTGGGATTACCATTTGATTTGTTTGAACCAAGACATCTTCAACTATACCGATTGATTTTATTACTTTCCGATTGGATAGAAAAATGGGTATTTGAAGTGGAGAAAAATCACTAATACTTAATTTTTCGAAAATGTAGTTAGGCATTATGTTAACACAAAGATCTTTATCGATTGTGACATTACTAATAAACGAATTTTGAAAGAAACATGGAACCGGTGTAATGTTAATTTCAAATGGGTCTTCTTTTATTAGTGAGGTTTGATCATTAGTTAACTTAACACTTACCGTTTCGTCAATTTTAGTGTTAGTGTTTAACTCTTTTAAAAACTTAGCATGAGTGGGAACTAAACAATGATTTTCAAAAGAAGGTGACAAGAGATTAATTTCTTCAAAATTAGACTCTTCTTGAATTTTAACGTTGTTGGACTCACCTTTTTCGTTGTTTAACACATGTGTCGGTTTTCACTTATTTGTTCTTCCATTTTTACACTTTCGGTTATCTCTTCCTTTTTTAACTCTTCTCTTGCGCGGGACTCCTCTTCCCTTGCGCGAGCTTCTTTTATACATCGATCGATAACTCTAATGTGTTCTAATATCCTATCGGTCACTTCGGTTATAGAAAAAGAATCGGTATTTTCTAAGCTTGAATCCGGTTGTTCGATCCTTTGTTCCTCATAATACCCATATGAAGTAGATGGTTCACACCATTGTTCTTCATTGTAAGTATATGATGGATAAGGGTTGTAATTTTGTTCTTCGTAATACTCATATGAGGTGGGTTGTTCACGCCATGGTTCCTCATAATAAGCATACGAAGGTGGTGGCTCATATCTTGGTTCCTCAAAGTATGAGTAAGGAGGCTCATACTTTGGCTCATCAAAATATGAGTATGAGGGAGGAGGTTCATACCTTTGGTCTTCATAGGATGTGTATGAAGTTGATGGCTCGTACCTGGGCTCCTCATAGTAGGTGTATGAATTGGATGGTTGATATGAGTGATTATTTTGAACCGAGCGTGTGTTACGACAATTAGTGCAATAATTACCCCTATAATCATCCTCCTCATAGGTGTAGTTGTAACCTCCTGAGTATTGATCCATAAGAATCACTCAGCAGACCACAACCGAGTCTCGAGATCAGAAAACAAAAATAAAAAGCGGAAACAGAGGCTGGACACGGCCCCGTGTTCAGGATCTGTATCTGGGCGTTTTAATTAAATTTACTGATTTCGTTGAGCACGGGGCGTGTTCAGTGAGCACGGCCCGTGTTCAAGCTACTGTTACTGGGTGTTTAAAAAATTTCTGCAGCACGGCCCTGTGTTCAGCGAGCACGGCCCCGTGTACAGGTTACTGTAAATGCAAATCTAAACTAAAATGCAGAAAAATGTGCGCGCTTTTAAAAAGGTTTTGAAAACTGATTAGGCCGTCGATTTTAAGCTTTCTTAAAATCCTTGTGTCCCCGGCAACGGCGCCAAAAACTTGATGCGTAGTCGAGTGTTATATATATTAGGTGTATATTTTAAGCCCCTTTAACACTTATTTTAGCCAAGTTTTAAATTTATAAAACACGATATTTACTAACACTAGACACACATATGGGCAAGTGCACCCATCGTGAGCGTAGTATAGTGTTGGTAAGATACCGAGGTCGTCCAAGGACACAAGAGCTTTTAGTACCGGTTTATCCTCAACGTCTAATCAAAATAAAAAGTTTAGAAAAATGTTTTTAAACTAAGAAAAATAAAAACTAACTAAAATGCTGAAAAATAAAATAAAAAAGAAAAAACAGATAGACAAGATGAATCACTTGGTTCCGACTCGTATCTAGTATAACCTTTGATTATTTCCGCACTTTTGCACATAATTAAGAGATTATCTTAGTTATTGTAGTAGGCCCCTCTTTTGAAGGTGACGTTACCCTCACCCCAGTAGTTTGAGTCAGCAAGGATACAATCCTAAAAGGGTGGATTATTGGAAGATAATTAATTAAGTTATTAATGCAGTATTGTGGTAGGCCCCGCTTTTGGCGGTGACGTTACCCTCGGCTAAGTAGTCTGAGTCAGCAGGGATACAGTCCTAAATAGCCGGGTTATAGTATTAATAGTAGTTAACTTATGAGGGGATCAAAGAGTTTGGACCCCCGTCATCCAATACCGTGAAGCATTGAAGGAGGTCCTGCTAAATTTGACCCAGGTCCATTGCAGGACCTCTAAACGCTGAACAATGGCAAGACCTTTACCAAACCGTTCCCTTAACCCCCGACCAGGTAGCCAACTTACCTCCATATAGACCGTGGAGATACGAATGGTGAAAATCTTTTATTTTATATAGACAGTAAAATAATGCCAAGACACCACGGACAAACGATAAGGAAAGATCACCTTCAACATAAGTAACTAGTTATTAATACAAAACCAAATAAAAAGTGCAAAAGATTAGAAATAAAAAGTATTATACTAGAAAGTTTGTCTTCACCAAGTGATGTAAGAGACTTAGGCAAACATGGCCTTGATTGTCAAGAACTCTTACGATCAATCTTGGATCCCGAGACGACTCACACACTCTACGATGGACAATGGATGATGGTGGTGGATGATGGTATTATGGTGGTGGTGGGTGGTGGATGAAGTGTGAGAGAGGTGGTGTGCCAAGGGATGAGTTGAAATGAAACCAAGCACTCCTATTTATAGGCTGAACAGAAGGCTGGGCACGGCCCCGTGTCCGCTGGACACGCCCCCGTGCCTGTCTGACACTCTCTCTCTTCATTAATTGTAATTATCATCAGGATCTTTTTAAAACTGAAATATTTCCCGATTATTTTATTTCACAACTCGGGATAAAACCCCGGTAATTTACAATCTTGAGATTTCACGGAGAAATCTTGTATTTTACAAAACATGTTTCTTTATTTTATACTGAGCCACTTTCTTACGCTTGTAGTGCTTCACGACACTTTTCCTGGATCATAATAGATCACCTGAAACATGTTTGAAAAAGGTTTTGTCAGCGGGAAATACTGAGTGAATCATTCTATTTACATAAAATAATGCTTAGTTATCAATTACAGCATAAGAGCGATTACAATGGCTTCTATCTTATTTTTATCTGGCATCCTGTCACAATGGTGACATGTCACAATGGTGACGATGGTCATACCACTATTAGATCAATGAACCTAAATAGTGATGATTATCCATGTAGGTCAATGAACCTAACAGTGATTATCCCGAGTAGGTCAATGAACCTAACTGGGAGAAAATTAGTAATGTGCACAATACCCCACTAACCAGTAATTCAAGACATCCACGACTTAGTCCCTGTAATTATAACTTGTGAAAATAATTTGAGGTATTGTAAAATAGTTGATAAAAAGAGAATGACTCACCTTGAAAATTTATACGAGCAGAGTTTAGCCTACTGATTAGCCTTTTAACCTAAATTAATAACAGGCACACAATCCAGTCAGTAACTTAATACAGCATTTACGATAACTCACGAGATCAAACCCTCACAACGAATGACAAAGTGCGATACTTAAACATCCATCGAATTAACGACGAATGACAAAGCATAACCCTAATATGGGCAGCACTTAAACATCCATTGGATATTTTGATCAATCGGACATTGAATCGTATCAGCGATCGAGTTAATACCCTGATTGCGGCGTCGATTAGTGATCCGTGTGTGTTAATTGTGATAAACAGAGCATAACTCAGTGTATATTTCGAAGTTTTACGTCGTTCTGAAGCCATGAATCAAGTCCCACAGCCGACTATATATAGCTGAAAAATGGTCCCTGTCGCGTGGCGCGACAGGTCTCCTTGTTCCTTTCGCGTGGCGCGAGGGGTAACATTTTAGGGTAGGGTAGGTACGTGTCCAGGTAGCTTAGCTGAGTTGGTCTCGCGTTAAAATTCACAATACACGTAAAACTGTTAAGATAATACCAACTAGGGTTTACCCCCCCCCCTGAGTTTTAGGGGCCCTGATCCTGATTCCGTTTGTTCTGAAAATTTTAGGGTTTGTTCAGAATCACTTGGGTTTCTCAATTAGGGTTTCCTATTGGTCAATTATAATAATAATTAAGACTTTTTAATACGAGTTATTACACTTTAGCTTAGCAACATCCTCAATGTAAGAATTGACAACTTGTTGCTTTATTGAATACTCGCTTAAGCGTATCAATTGTTTCAGAACAGTATCTCAATCTAGATTGAACAAGTTTCATTTGACTCTTCACATCTTCATATGACTGTTTTGTAATGTGGTAAGCCAATTTTATTGAATCATACTCTTTCTTCATTTCTTGGAAAGCATTTTCTTTGTGTAAACAGTCTTCTGTCATTTTTGAAACCTTTTCTTTTAAATTTTCATTTTCTTTTTCTAAATTTTTACATTTTTGAGAAAGTTTTTCATCATTTTCTTTTAAAACTTTTTTCATTTTCTAACATTTCTTTGCATTTTTCTTTGAAAACATTTTCGATTTTAGTAAATTCTAGATCTTTTGTTCTGAACTTTTCGTCTTTTTCAGTACAAGCATTGCATGTTTCCATGCATTTCATGCACTGTTCAACATTTTTGTTTAAGACTTCAGAATCAGATTTTACCTCAGTGATTGGTACTTCGACTTTTTCTGCTGTCTCTGTCTGATCAGCATCTTTCTTCTGTTCTTCTTCACCAGTACCAGCATCACCATCAACATCAGCATCAAATCTCTCTATCTTCACTTCTTCTTCATCTCTTCTTCAGTCTGCTGTTCTTTGCTAACAGCTTTCTTTTCAACAACTTCTTCTTTTCTTTTCTCTTCCTCTTTTATCTTCACTTCTTCCTCTTTCACAGCTTCAACTTTAACTTCCTCAACAACCTTCTTCAAATCATCTACCAATTCTTCAACATTCTTCTTCATTCTTTCTTCATCCCTCTTTTTTAAACTCGCAGTCATCATGTCACGAATTATCTTGTCCAGCCTTTTCAGATAAGTTTTATCTTTTGCTACGTTTGAGTAGTATTCGCCAGACAGAGGAATTACTGCAAGAACATCATCAAAGACCACTTCTTTTCGATGAACTACAGGATCACCATTTATGTTGATGTAACAATCCTTTTTCTTGTCGTATCTCCCGTAGTACTTTGCTTCGTCATACTCTTCATGCATTTTCTCAATTCGACAACCTGCAAAGAATCTTTCTCTTTCAGTCTTTTCTTTCAGAATTTTGTCTCGACTTTTCTTCTTTATCTCAGCAACAAAAGCACGATGTTTGCTCTTTGATATAGTTTTGCCATGAGCTGTGAGACGGTCACCAACAAGATCATCTTCTGGAAGGAATTCGCTCCAGTCAAACCCTTAGTCATCTTGAATAACTGCACATGCTCTTGATTTTTCTTTTGTATTGTTTTCAATCTGCTTCAAAGTTGGTAACTCTTCTTTACTGTGGTGGTATATTGCTTTCTATTAATAATCGTCTTTGAACGGATTTTCATTTCCATCAACTGCAGAATTGGTGCATTCTCTTTTGAAATGACCTTTTTGCTTGCACTTGAAACATATCTGTAAGGACTCTCAAAATTGTCCTAAAAATACCCGTAAGTATAAACCCGGATCCCTGAAACCTTACCCGACATCAAAAATCAAGAAAAACAAAATCTTGGTTCTCAGGCGGGCCGCGTAAGAGACAAGGTATGTCTTACGCGGGCCGCGTCAACATTGGGTTTGACCGGATAAGCGTAACCGTGCCACATGTCGCCCATCTGGTACACCTACGTATGACTAGTCAACCCTACTCGTAGACTGGGCGGCCACGCGGGCCGCGTAAGAGATAAGGGATGGGTTACGCGGGCCACGTAAGGCCCTAAATTCACCTATAAATAGCTTGTTACTTGTACAGTCCACCGGTGTCGAAACAAACTTTCAAAAACAAAGTTTTAGTACTCTGAAGTCGAAAATATCAATTATATTAGCAAGGTGCTGCTCCGATACCGGGTATTAACTCGATCGCTGCTACGATTCAATGTCCGATCGATTAAACTATCCAATGGATGTTTAAGTGCTGCCCACATTAGGGTTTATGCTTTGTCATTCGTCGTTAATTCGATGGATGTTTAAGTATCGCACTTTGTCATTCGCTGTGAAGGTTTAATCTCGTGAGTTATCGTAAATGCTGTATTAGTTACTAACCGAGTTCGTGTGCATGTTATTAAAATTAGGTTAAAAGGCTAATCAGTAGGCTAAGCTCTGCTCATATAAATCTGCAATGTGAGTCATTCTCTTTTTATCAAATTTATTTACAAAAGCATATTTATTTTCAAGGTTATAATTACAGTGATTAAGTTTATGTAGTCACCAAGTTACAGCCGGTATGTGGGGTTTTGTATACATTACTTGATAATCGTCACCATTGGACAACGGGTTAGCCAATGGGTGATATGACCATAGTCACAGAAACGAGTCGAGTGACAAATACCGTGGGTAGTTGGTTGATATCTGGAAACATTGTAATCTCTCTTAATACTGTAAATTATATCAAACGTGTCATTTTTACAAATAGAATGATTCACCAGTATTTCCCGCTGACAAAACCTTTTTCAAACATGTTTCAGGTGATCTGTTGTGATCCAAGAAAAGTGTCGCAAAGCACTACAAGCTTAAGGAAGTGGCTCAATATAAAATAAAGAAACATGTTTTGTAAAATAAAGATTTCTCCGTGAAATCGTATGATTATAAATTACCAGCGTTTTATCCCGAGTTGTGAAATAAAATAATCGAGAAAATTACAGTTTTAAAAAGATCCTGAAGAAAACTTCCGCTATTAAATAAATACCACGGGATTTTCTGTCCCGCGACCTGAAACGGGTCAAACCGGGTCAGGGGTCGTAACAATATCACTTTGGATTTATCAAATCCCAGCTTCGTTGATGGACCACCGATTGAATGCTTACCAGTAATCTCCATGTATCTCTGAGCTCTTCGAATACAGCTTGCTAAACACCAACGTATGTCAATGAGTTCCATTTCTTCCGGATCGATCTGGTTGTAGTCTTCTTTGGTTAACTCAGAATTTCCTATTTTACCAGCTACCAGACCTTCATATGATTCCATAATAGATGAGAGGAAACTCATTTGCTACTTAGCAGATTTGATGCTCATTGCAGGAGAATTCTTTAACTTTAGAGCAATGTTGCAAAGAACTTCTTCTGATTCTTCAGGATTTGCTTTTACAAAAGATGTATGATATCCTGTATTGTAGCTTGATGAGCTTTCCTATGAATCCTTCGTCTTTTCAACACTAAATGCTGTCTTTGGTGATTCACCAACTGTCACCTAAGGTATGCTACCTTTGTAATAAAGACCAACATTCTGTTGATGTGAAGAACTGTTCATCTTGCTCTGTTTCTGCAATTCAAGCTCATGAGTTTCAATCTTTTCTATCAAAACATCAAGAGTAATGGAATCATATAAAACATCATTTTTCAATATAAACACGAACGTTTGCCACTGATCAGCTCGTGGTAACGCTTCTATGATTTTATCAATAATTTCCTCTCGTGTTTTAACAATTTCAAACCTATCAAGCTCAATTTTTAAATGACAAAATCTCTCAATCATTTGCCTTACCGACTCTCCTTTTAAATTATCAAACAGATCAAATTCCTTTTTTAAGTAAAGCAATTTTATTCTTTTTTATCTGTTTTCCCCCTTCAGCTTTAACTCTCAAAGCTACCCAAACCGATTTTGAAGAACCATCATGTGTTAATAAAGAGAAAATATCATTTCTGATAGATTGCTGAATCAAAGCAATCATTTTCTGTTCATATGAAAATTTTTCTTTTGTCTTCATCGGAAAGATCATTGAGATGAATTTCTTCATTTTTGTCGTTTATTGGTCGGTTATATCCAAATTCCAAACAGAACCAACTCTCGTGAGCGTATGCCTTTGTCCAGTTTAGAAACCTCTCTTTCCACCATGTGTAATCTTCTATGTTGTCAAGTTTAGGTGGTTTCGAATAAGTCCCATATAAGTTATCATGTTTAATGTTATCATTGATTGCTTTTGTTATTGTTTTTGGTGTAACAGTTTGAGTTTCCGTAGATTCTGATGTGAATGCTTTATAAAACGTGTTGTAGAATTCTTCAGTCATGACGTTTCTCGTTTATCACCTTGAGTCACCTGAATCACGAACAAACAATCAGTTAAAAAATATCAAACACCTGGATCGGACGGGTATCCGATCGAGTGAGGTCAAACAAAGTCAACAGTAACAATGATCGGGTGGCAGCGAATCGGAT
Organism: Helianthus tuberosus; assembly: GCA_030545235.1. Lineage (NCBI taxonomy): Eukaryota > Viridiplantae > Streptophyta > Magnoliopsida > Asterales > Asteraceae > Helianthus > Helianthus tuberosus. The sequence goes on from CM060417.1 coordinate 40,339,253, forward strand.
GGTGATCCGATCGAGTGACGATCCGATGATTGACAGTGTGTCTTGTATCGGGTGGCGATCCGATCGAGTGACAGTGTGCCTTGGATCGGGTGGTGATCCGATCGAGTGGGGATCCGATGCTTGGCAACATGCTTTGAATTAAATGGTGACCCGAACGAGTGGGCATCCGATACTTAACCCTCTTGTGTTGATGATCGGGCGGTGATCCGATCGAGTGGGTATCAAACACTTTGACCTGAGATACAAACAAATAAAGTGATTAGGATCGGATGGCAATCCGTTCGGATTGCCACTCGACACTTGAACCTTACAACCTTTGAATGAACAATGTGCAGCGGATCGGATGGTGATCCGATCGAGTGGGTCAACAAAGTCAAACTTTTAATGAATTGCAATGGATCGGGTGGTGATCCGATCGGGTTGCAATCCGAGACTTGACACTTTTGTGTTTTAACAAATAATTATACAACGGATCGGCTGGTCATCTGATCGGATTGCCATCTGATCGGTGAACATCACCAAGAACATTAACGAACATGTTGAACAGATCGGACAAAAAATTCTTAATTTCTCACAAATTACTTGGAGTTTTGATTTGAAATTTTTGTACGCTTATAGATCAATGATTTTCGCACATAATATCCAAAAATCAGCCAATTTTAACCGAAAAAGTCATGTTAATTTTGCAATTTTTGAACAGAAAGTGGAGAAGATATAAAAGTGAAGAAATTTTGACAAATCTGGATTAAATTTTGACAAATCTGGATCTGAATTTGATGAAATCCTATACGAATCTGTGTGATTGATCTGTGCAATCGAGCTCCTGCTCTGATACCACTTGTAGGACCGGTTTTGAACTCTGAAACGATTGCGAACCGACTCGTGTAACGTGCGGAATCAGTATACGAACGTGACCAAACACACACGACGTAATTATAATTGGGATTCTATTGAAAGATCTGAAAACGTACAGCGCCTGAATCACGTCTAAAGCACCTTCTCTCTCTAGCTTCTCTCTCTAACCTTCAAGCTCCAAAAGTGCAAATGTGCCAAAAGTTCTAAACTCTAACTGTGACACCCCAGGAAAACCAGGAAACCAACGAAACATAACTAGCTTCCTCAGTAACCAGGTGCTAAATTTCGGGACGAAATTCTCTTAACAAGGGGAGAATGTGACAACCCTCATAATTCCATGTATCAGTACGATTTATTAATGATAATTAAATTGCTTGATGACTGTGCTGAATCACTTAACTGCTTTCTGACCACTGTGTTATACTTACATGTGCTTGTTAACATACTAGTAGTGTACAGAAAAGTTACTAAATAGTCCGGTATGCTTTCCTGAGTATTGAGAATTAAAAATGTTACAAATATATATATATATATATATATATATATGACACTTTACGGATTAATTAAGCACTTTAACGGAACAGTATCAAACCGAACAACCGGACATTGCCCGAAACACAAAAATGTTGTCAAACACATTGTTTTTATTTTTCTAAGCTAGTTAGGGTCCCCGAACACCCTAACACACTATATATTACTCAACACACATAAATCCCTAACTAAGCACTTGGAAACTAACTAAGTTCCTTAACCATCCATCACCACCCAACTAACCCCCCCCCCCCCCCCCCAAATCGGTTCTAGATGTGGGAATCCCCACTTGATTTTTCTTGATTTGTTTAATTGGTTTGCCATGTACTTAAGGGACATTATGTCTAATGGGTAATTAGATGTTGGAATTTACTTATATATACACACTAGTCCATACACATTCATCTTCATCCTCATCAAACAACCAACTCTCTCTCCCTCTCCCTCTTTGGTCTCGGCCGACCCCCTTCACCCACACACCACCCATCTTCATTTCAAGTTCAAGCTTTTCAAGAGCATCCATAGGTGTAAGAAGGTGAACAACGAAGCTCGGTGTGTTCGAAAGTTGAAGGACCTTCTCTATTCGCTATTAACCACCACATTTCTTCACTCGAACTTCAGTTGGCTGTAACAGGACCTTAATAAAATGAAAAATGTATTTTCTGAAGTCTAGATTTATGTATTATGAAATACGGTTCTAATGGCACTGGAATCATAATTTTTGGACTTCGTTTACTATTTTTAAAGACCCGTTTGGTAACAGCAAATAAAGCTGAGTTTTTACTGCAATAAATGGGTGTTATATTTTTAATCGTAACTTGAAATCTATGTTGAATCAGCTCATGAAATTTGTACTGTAAATGACCACTGATGTATTTGTAATTCTCCCACTGGAATTTCGTAAATCAGACTTACGATGAATTTTAAATAAATTATTCCGTGGACTGCAGTCAGAAAAAGATAAATCTGATTTCAGTCCGGAAAATTATTTTTTATAAAATATTGGTGATGAATTGGATCCCGAGATTTTTACACAATAATATATGGATCGTTTAAGACATTCTGTAAAAATTTGGGAATTTTTGGAATAAGTTAACTATTTCATTAAAATGCCCGAAAACAGCCCGATTTTGAATATTAAAGCTGAAACGACATAAGTAGTAATTTGCGTGCCTAAATGTCGAGTATGTTATCTGAGGATGATCTAACATGTTATATGTCAATGAAAGTAATATGTGCAATATCGTATATTTGTTCTTGAGTAGCTATAGGTGGAATGTTTATATGAGCGTGAACTATTGAAGTGAATGCATGTTATGTGGTAGATACGTGTAGGAACTTTGTGCTCCATTTGAAACCACTAAATAACTAACTGGTAATCGTATTAGGACGTGATTGACCGACCTTGACTGTTAGCTATATTTGAGAGTCAAACCGAGCAACCAAAGGTGAGTTCACACACACTTTCTAAGGCATGGGATTCCCGGTGGTTGGGAATGGGTTAAAGAAATTAAAACGGGATCTACATATCCTCCTTGGGTAGGATATGTACGGCCATCCTCCATAGGTAGGATGCCACTAATAAATTCTGCGTATTCTCCTTGGGTAGAATACGTACGTTCGTCCTCCTTGGGTAGGACAACACCCTTAAAACTTACTAGACAAAACTCTATCATTAAGTCCCTCATTATATATCGACTTAATCGCCGAGGCCGATGGCGAGCGGGTCATTAGTTAATAGCGCTATTAGGTTTAACAAACCTCACACCGTGTCGTCCGAACGGGCGTGTACTAATGGACTATGGCAAACTGTCAGTGATGATAGACACTGATGTAAGGCACAACTATCGTTCGTAGCAGTCGATATCATACAGTCTAGTAGTTTACATGGGTAAGCCCCCACTGATTATGGATATGGTTTGGGTAATAAAAGGAACTGGTTAAACATACTTTCAACTATGGGGTAACCCCCACGGCAAATAAGCCAACGAAAGTCAAACCACGTTTTCAGAAACAACTTAAAACAAATCAACCAAATGTGAACTCACTCAACTTTGTTGTTGACTCGTTGTTACATGCCTTACAGGTCGCTAGATGCTTATGGAGCTTGCACGAGGAGGAGGTTGTTGTGGAATATGGATTGTTATGTTCCGTGCTAAACATCTAATCCTTATGAACTTATTAAACCTACGTTTTGGACTTAAAACTTATGAACTATGGAACTTATGTTTTGGACTTACGTTTTTTGCTTCTGCTGTTATCTTAAAATCGGTTACATTCTTTAGGTCACCAATCGTATTGTGGTTGGTTTTATTTACTTAATTGTGTTGTTCAATATGATTGGTGGCTCGATCCTGGTCATGTCACGCATCCAAGCGGTGATACTCCGCAGGGTGGATTTGGGGGTGTGACACTAACCCTAAGACTTTTGTTTATAGGCCAAGGGGCTTAATGAGATTTCTCATTAATTACATAATTGCCACCTTTCCTTTTCCTACATATTACAATATAAAGTCTAGAATTAATCTGTTTCAACTACGAATTGGATTGACGGAGGTGATTTACATGAATGCACTAACAGTTGGCATGTGCATTTACCATTTATAATTTATAGAGTTAAATGCTCGAATAGTCCCTGTGGTTTGCCCTTTTTTCACCTTTAGTCCCTGACTTTTTAAAATTACAGCTATAGTCCCCAACTTTTTCAATTTTCGTTCCTGGATAGTCCATGTGCCTAACATCAGTTAGTCTTCTCAGTTAAGAGACTATGAAATGAAAAAAATACCCTTACTCAAAACAAATTAACGTAAGGATATTTTTTTCATTTCAAATTTCTAGGGACTAAAAGAAAAGTACTCTCCTTATCTCCTTCTCACCTCTCTTTCTCCATCAACATCCCACATTACTTGAAACCCCTTGTAAAAACCCAGATCTACTTAATTGTCTTTTCTGTCCCCAAAATCCTAACTTGCAAAGTTGTTCAAATCCTAGAACCCAAAGTTAGAGTTTTAAACATACATCACACGCATAATTAGATCCTACTACCCATCTTTCTTACTCGTATTCTTACCGGAACCACAAAGCCAAAACCCCCAATCGAATAAACTCGCCGGAAGACAACCCAAAAATACCATTAACAGTGATCCGAAACCGGACACAAACAAGAACAAAAATCCGGGTAAGTTTCAGGTGGAACATAGGTGAAGTGGCGCGAGTTCAGAAACGACTGCAGGTTTGAAAGGCTTTTCAAAGGATCCATAACGAGTAGTCGATTACCATACTTCGGTGGATTCGTTTTGTATATTTATTCAAACACCAAGCAAAAAATAGTCAAATACCAAGCAGAAAAAAACTCCCAAAAGCTAGAACAGGGTCATAAGATTTCAAATAATTATAATGAATCATCTTATCCACTTTGAAATGACAAGATTTCATATCAACTTCAAGGAATTACCAACTCATGAGAATGAAAAAGAAACAAATATTGAAAATCCTACAGAAAGAAGACACTTTATGTTACACAAGACATAAGGTGGAATCTTAAAAATCGGTGTTCAAGGAGAGATATGGTGATAGTCCCTGTGGTTTGCCCTTTTTTAAGGAAAGGGTATTTTTATCATTTCACACCCTCTTAATTGAGAAAACTAACTGATTTTAGGCACAGGGACTATCCGGGAACAAAAATTGAAAAGTTGGGGACTATAACTATAATTTGACAATCGTTGACGATGTGAGTAGCCTTGATATTTCTCCCATTGGCTAATTCGACGACATATGTAGTGTTTAGAGGAGTTGGTGCAGACTTAAGCATCTTACTAACACTTAGTGATACGTAACTAGCATCGGCTCCAGAATCAAACAGTCCTGAAATGAAAAGATAATCGAGTAGGAACTTACCCGTTACAACATTGGGGTCGTTCCTTGCTTCATGTGACAATTGTGCTCTGTAAACAATGTACGATGTAAAACAACACCAATTATCAATGAAACGATGTGTTTTGGTCTCAATATTTGTGTATTTGTGTCACACCCCAACCGATGGCAGAATCATCAGGGTGCGGCACTAGGCGAATCATATTGCTCAAGAGAATCCATAACAACTAAATTGCGACAATATTTAATGCGTTCATTATACCATACTAATAAACAAATACAATCACATGACCTGTCACGAATTTCATGTTCTCTCAAACAATACAAATCCAACAACCTAGATTTTAGGCGTGTTTCTAGACCTCCTAGCTTGATTTGATGTAGACTGCGACTAAACCTGCAACATACGTTAAAATAACGTCAATACAAAAGTATTGGCGAGTATACAAGTTTTGATAGAGTAGCATAGTAGATAAAAAGTGCTGCGAATTACCACATACATAAACGAGATACACAACATATATACAAGACAGATACTACCAGCTAAGTCACTCGAGCTGCGATATGCGATTGCTATTCATCCTAACTAGACCCCGTCGGGTGCTATAGTACTATACTAGTTAAGGCGGGACGTCGTGAGTAAAAGTCCTAGCACATATGTAACTAGCATCACGTGTCAATATGTAAGTCAGTCATTCACAAGTGATAAATAGTCTAAACAGTTGAATTTTTTTATAAGTGCGATTTTGATATAAACGTATGTTACACCCAAAAGTGTGATAAAAAGGGTTTGAGTATAGTCACAGTTCGTGTTTAACAAGTAAACACAATCTTGGATTGAAGGGAGCCCGTATGAGATTAGCCTGATCACAGAATGATAGTGTAAGCGTTGAATAGCGTGTAACAGTGCGTCGGGTGAGATGAACGATCGGAGGGTGGTCCGATCGGATGGCCATCCAGACGGATGACCCTTCGGTCGGGTGGTCATTCGACTGAGGAAGGTGTGTTTGTAAAATGTTTGAACTTTTGAAGTTTTCGTTGTAGTATAGGTTTAGTCATTCGATCAGATGGTCATCCGGACGGATGGCCATTCGATCGGATGGCAATTCGTTCTAAGTGTGGGAAGTTTTCAAAGAACAAGTCTCCTGGTCGGATGGTCATTCGATCAGAGGGTCGTCCGATTGGATGACCAGGGAGTGATGTTCCTTGAAGTTGGCAAATTTTGATCAAGTGTTTGAAAGTCCAAGTCACCTGGTCGAATAGCCGTTCGATCGGATGGTCGTCCGATCGGATGGCAATTCGATCAGGCAACTGTTTGTTTGAACCTTGTGAAATCAGTTAAGTTGAAAAGTTTTGCGGTTTAACCGAGACGTTGTGACAACGTGTCAAACGACGGAAAATACATCAAGCCCAGCTCGTTTGATCGGTTGAGAATCACTCCGTTCGATCAGACCCAACTGTTCTTGACGACGTTCCATGTTCAACCCGTGAATCGATCGTCTCTAGTCTAGATTTAGTCGAGATTAGTGTAAAAACATGTAGAAATCTGTTAGATCCGAACTGTTCTTGATGAGATGAGGTTATTCAACCGTGTTCATTGGAACACGTGATGACGTCACCCTAGAACAGCCGAAATCAGATGATTTCATGGTGAAAATGCAAGATTTGATGGTGGAAGTGATGTGAAAGTGTGTGTAGGTGATAGAAGTACAACGGACATAAGTCGTTCCTTGATCGAAGATGAGTGGTTCCGGTCATTGTAGGAAAGGGTCCCGCCATCATTTGAAGCAAACCGGACATCTGCTTCGCCTGGGGTCACACTTAAATTGTATTATTGGTTGCTTTAATTGATCAATCGGTATCTATTGCTTCAATGGGTTCTATTGCTTCAACATAATCCAGAAATGTTGGAACTGGCAATTCATTCGAAACCGCTTGGTGGGATGAATGCTATATATTGCTTCCTAAAAAATAAAATGATGTTTGTTCATACATGTCTTTTCGATAGACTGTATATTACAACTTTTCGATAGACTGTATACTACAACTTTATAATTAACATAACATTAAGCAATTAGGTTTAGCATAATTTATATTGACATTTCTCTGATTGATTGTTCATTTGTGGCTAACCAAGTGTACTGCTTTTTCAATAAATATGGTGATCCTTAAGAGTTTGGTATTTTGCTTATCTGAATACCTTTTTTAGTCTGTGTTTAATAAATAAATTGGTTATTATTGATGCGTGTGAAGTGTTATATATATTAGGTGTATATTTTAAGCCCCTTTAACACTTATTTTAGCCAAGTTTTAAATTTATAAAACACGATATTTTACTAACACTAAACACACATATGGGCAAGTGCACCCATCGTGGGCGTAGTATAGCGTTGGTAAGATACCGAGGTCGTCCAAGGACACAAGAGCTTTTAGTACCGGTTTATCCTCAACGTCTAATCAAAATAAAAAGTTTAGAAAAATGTTTTAAACTAAGAAAAATAAAAACTAACTAAAATGCTGAAAATAAAAATAAAAAGAAAAACAGATAGACAAGATGAATCACTTGGTTCCGACTCGTATCTAGTGTAACCTTTGATTATTTCCGCACTTTTGCACATAATTAAGAGATTATCTTAGTTATTGTAGTAGGCCCCTCTTTTGAAGGTGACGTTACCCTCACCCCAGTAGTTTGAGTCAGCAAGGATACAATCCTAAAAGGGTGGATTATTGGAAGATAATTAATTAAGTTATTAATGCAAATTATGGTAGGCCCCGCTTTTGGCGGTGACGTTACCCTCGGCTAAGTAGTCTGAGTCAGCAGGGATACAGTCCTAAATAGCCGGGTTATAGTATTAATAGTAGTTAACTTATGAGGGGATCAAAGAGTTTGGACCCCCGTCATCCAATACCGTGAAGCATTGAAGGAGGTCCTGCTAAATTTGACCCAGGTCCATTGCAGGACCTCTAAACGCTGAACAATGGCAAGACCTTTACCAAACCGTTCCCTTAACCCCCGACCAGGTAGCCAACATACCTCCATATAGACCGTGGAGATATGAATGGTGAAAATCTTTTATTTTATATAGACAGTAAAATAATGCCAAGACACCACGGATAAACGATAAGGAAAGATCACCTTCAACATAAGTAACTAGTTATTAAAGTCATTAATACAAAACCAAATAAAAAGTGCAAAAGATTAGAAATAAAAAGTATTACACTAGACACTTTGTCTTCACCAAGTGATGTAAGAGACTTAGGCAAACATGGCCTTGATTGTCAAGAACTCTTACGATCAATCTTGGATCCCGAGACGACTCACACACTCTACGATGGACAATGGATGATGGTGGTGGATGATGGTGTTGTGATGGTGGTGGGTGGTGGATGAAGTGTGAGAGAGGTGGTGTGCCAAGGGATGAGTTGAAATGAAACCAAGCACTCCTATTTATAGGCTGAACAGAAGGCTGGGCATGGCCCCGTGTCCGCTGGACACGCCCCCGTGCCTGTCTGACACTCTCTCTCTTCATTAATTGTAATTCGCAATTACAATTAATGCGCCTGCTGTACTTTCGCCACGCCCCCGTGTTCATTGGACACGGCCCCGTGGTGGGCAATAGAAGCTTCTATAGGTTTGTCTTTTCTGCTGCTTCTTGGGCACGACCCCGTGCTGGCTGAGCACGGGGCGTGTTCAGTCTTCTGCCTTCTCTATTTTTGCTTGGGAAGATGCCGTTGAGGGGTCGGGCAGTCCACTTATGTTTCTTTTCTTGTATTTATGTTAGATCTAGCTGTCTTTTTGCTTCTTTTGTGAATTTGACATTTAATCCTGAATATACAAAAGGAAGACAAAAACACTCTTTTTCCAACATTAGTACTTAAAAAGGGTTAGTTTTATGCCTCATTTGATGTAATTTATATGTTGCATTTTACACACATCAATTATCCACATGGCTTCACAAGATATAAAGGAACTATCATTTACGCAAAACTAATTGCACAAACAATTTGTTTCGAAATTGCATTTCAAATGAGGCAATTTCCATTAGCTATATGTTTCGTGATGACAATCAACAAAAGCCAAGGATAATCACTATTTAGGGTTGGTTTGTACTTGAAACAACCCGTTTTCACTCATGGTTATTGTACGTCGCTTTATCAAGAGTAAAAACCAGAGATTGAATCATTTTCTTTCGATTCAGTGTAATTTAATATTTATGTTAGTAACTGAACATTTCTTTCATCAATGTAAGTTAATATTTATGTTCATAATTGAACATTTCTTTCGTTAAAAAATTATATCAATAATGTTAAATAATATATTTTATTGTGAGATTACGCGTCTAACACACAAAACCACAATAAAATTAAACTACTTAACTAAAAAAAAAACTGTGTGGTACATTGAAAAATGTAGTGTGTAGAATAGTATAGAAACCAGGAATGAGAAAATTGGTTTAAAATAACCTCCATCCTCTGCAACTCACGATACCCAAAATTCATCCTCTGCACGAAACCCTACCCATCCATTTTTTCTCCACTGACCTTCAACCATCAATCTCTCTCTCAATCACTGCCGTTCAACCCCTACGCTTTTCATCAGGTTTGAACAATTACTTAAGAAGATTCGTATTGTTTCGTACAATATTTCTCAATCACTGCCGTTCAACCCCTTGTGGGCACTATACCTGTGGCGTGTCAGTTAACTTAAACCGGCTCTTCTAACCGGTGCTAATGGACGACAAATAAGTAAATCTGTATACAAGATTATATACAAATAATTGTCCCAAGTTATAAAGATAATTTTGTGCCGAAGTGCATTCAAATCAATTTACAAACTATTTTCAAAACGAGTCTGTTGAGTTGTATTTACCAGTGTAAACTGACGTATTTTCCAAAAAGGTTAAGTGCAGGTGCTAGACGAAATAGGCTGGCTACTCCAGGCATCATTACTCAAGTCTCGCAAGCTCTAGATGTCAAAGTCTGTTGAACTATTGTTTCTATTTTATTTTCGATCCGTCTGTGGATAAAATTCCGAATATTGTGACATTTGATATTACAATAATAAATTCGGTTGTATTATATCTTTTAAATTGCTTCCGTTGTGCATTTATATAATTGTGTTGTTTGACTATTATGTTGCCAACCACGTCACGATACTCCCCACCGGGCCCACCGGTGACACGTGGAAAGTCGGGGTGTGACACCGTTCGATCAGACCCAACTGTTCTTGACGACGTTCCATGTTCAACCCGTGAATCGATCGTCTCTAGTCTAGATTTAGTCGAGATTAGTGTAAAAACATGTAGAAATCTGTTAGATCCGAACTGTTCTTGATGAGATGAGGTTATTCAACCGTGTTCATTGGAACCCGTGATGACGTCACCCTAGAACAGCCGAAATCAGATGATTTCATGGTGAAAATGCAAGATTTGATGATGGAAGTGATGTGAAAGTGTGCGTAGGTGATAGAAGTACAACGGACATAAGTCGTTCCTTGATCGAAGATGAGTGGTTCCGGTCATTGTAGGAAAGGGTCCCGCCATCATTTGAAGCAAACCGGACATCTGCTTCGCCTGGGGTCACACTTAAATTGTATTATTGGTTGCTTTAATTGACCAATCGGTATCTATTGCTTCAATGGGTTCTATTACTTCAACATAATCCAGAAATGTTGGAACTGGCAATTCATTCGAAACCGCTTGGCGGGATGAATGCTATATATTGCTTCCTAAAAAATAAAATGATGTTTGTTCATACATGTCTTTCCGATAGACTGTATATTACAACTTTTCGATAGACTGTATACTACAACTTTATAATTAACATAACATTAAGCAATTAGGTTTGGCATAATTTATATTGACATTTCTCTGATTGATTGTTCATTTGTGGCTAACCAAGTGTACTGCTTTTTCAATAAATATGGTGATCCTTAAGAGTTTGGTATTTTGCTTATCTGAATACCTTTTTTAGTCTATGTTTAATAAATAAATTGGTTATTATCCACATGGCTTCACAAGATATAAAGGAACCATCATTTACGCAAAACTAATTGCACAACCAATTTGTTTCGAAATTGCATTTCAAATGAGGCAATTTCCATTAGCTATATGTTTCGTGATGACAATCAACAAAAGCCAAGGATAATCACTATTTAGGGTTGGTTTGTACTTGAAACAACTCGTTTTCACTCATGGTTATTGTACGTCGCTTTATCAAGAGTAAAAACCAGAGATTGAATCATTTTCTTTCGATTCAGTGTAATTTAATATTTATGTTAGTAACTGAACATTTCTTTCATCAATGTAATTTAATATTTACGTTCGTAATTGAACATTTCTTTCGTTAAAAAAATATATCAATAATGTTAAATAATATATTTTATTGTGAGATTACGCGTCTAACACACAAAAACACAATAAACTTAAACTACTTAATTAAAAAAAAAAAAAAAAAAAACTGTGTGGTACATATGAAAAATGTAGTGTGTAGAATAGTATAGAAACCAGGAATGAGAAAATTGGTTTAAAATAACCTCCATCCTCTGCAACTCATGATACCCAAAATTCATCCTCTACACGAAACCCTACCCATCCATTTTTTCTCCACCGACCTTCAACCATCAATCTCTCTCTCAATCACTGCCGTTCAACCCCTACGCTTTTCATCAGGTTTGAACAATTACTTAAGAAGATTCGTATTGTTTCGTACAATATTTCTAATTGCTATGATTTACTCCATAAGTTCTAAGAATTGAGAGGTTTTAGATGCTGATGTGTAGATCGCCCGTTTGTTGGGCGGAAGTTGGAGATGTCCAATTATCAGGACTAGAGATAGTCTTTGAAATGACGGACAAGATTGTCCAGATTCGTGACCGTCTCAAAGCTGCCCGAGATAGGCAGAAGAGCTACGCAGATCCGAAGCGTAAAGCTTTTCACTTCGAAGTAGGTGACAAAGTGTTGCTAAAAGTATCACCCTGGAAGGGGGTGATGCGATTTGGTAAGAAAGGCAAGCTAAGCCCGAGATACATAGGACCTTTCGAGGTTATCGAACGTGTCGGGTCAGTTGCCTATAAATTAAACTTACCGGAATAGCTCAGTGGAATTCACAATGTGTTCCACATCTGCAATCTGAAAAAGTGTTTCGCTGACGAATCACTGGTAATACCGCATACAGATGTGCATATAGATGAGAGCTTAAAGTTTGTGGAAAAACCATTGTCGATTGAGGATCGACAGGTTAAGAATCTTCGAAGGAAGCATGTACCTATTGTAAAGGTCAAGTGGGATGCCCGTAGAGGTCCCGAATACACGTGGGAGGTTGAATCCACGATGAAAGAAAAGTACCCTTATTTATTTCAGTAAATCTCGGGTCGAGATTTATTTTAAGGGGGTGAGGATGTAACACCTCGAAAATTCACGTCCTATAATGTGTAGACACGTGTCAAATGTTTAAACGTGTGAAAGAAATATTATAGAAGGACTAAAGTTGACAATCATGGAAAGTATGTGGATATACGTATTCTAAATGTCAACAGTGAATAAATATATTATATTAACCCTACAAGATGCTCATACCTTCAAACGAATAAATCATGGATCATACGGAGCTAAAAGTGAGAGATTACAAACTACATGGGCTAAATGTGTCAACATGTTTAAGTTATACCTCTGAGTGACCTTTTGACAAACCCGAAGCTTTGTAACGGTTAATTATGCTCACTAGAATGCACGATTTAAATTTCATAAAGTTTCGTTATCGTATGAGAAAGTTATGATCAAATTCGTGTGCGAAGGGTTAAAGCGTAAACGTTGAAAGTTAGGACTTTTTGGGTAACAATAAAGTTAACCGAGGACTTAACAAAGTGGGTATATGTTTTAAAGCCCTTATAGGTCAAATATGAGGGTTCATAATGCAAGAAACAAGTGCCTAATCGAATTTTGAAGAGCTAAGGATTAAATGGCAAAAGATCTAAAAATCAGATTTGGTCAAATGAGGCCTAGCGCGACGCGAGGGGGGCTTAGCGTCGCGCGAGGGGTGCCCAGCTCCGACTTCTTGGGGTTTTTTGCCTGTTGAGTGCAATCTGATCGATTTTATCCGATTTTTCACATCTCTCTTGACCCCTAGACACCCCCAAAGCACTAGGAACATGTGTTGATCAATTGTGGTGGGTTGTAGACTCATGTGTCAAAGATTTGTGGTGGATTAAACACTATATAAAGGCCATGATATGCACCAATGTTCTTCACACCTTCCTCTTGCAATCTGATCATTTCTGGAGCTCCAAGACACTCTCAAGTGATCACTAATCAAGCTTAGGACTATTGTAAGTTTGCTAATCCTTCTTTAATAATGTTTAGCTTAGTTATTTAGCTAAAAGTCAAACCGTCGTAATTACGGTTTGACTTCGAGATTAGTCAACAATGGCTCAGTCATATCTCAAATTAAAAGTAGTTATAAGTTGGTAATTATGTGGGTAATAAACCCTCAAAAGGGTTCCCCCTGATTACCACTCTAACCAGTTCAAAAGTCGGGTCAAACTTGCTAAGAAAAAGTCAACAGGATACTTAAATTACAATTTATGCATAATTAGCAATGTAGATCATATACAACCTGTTTGATCATTGTTATAACTTGGTAATAAGTGTAAGAACATGTCCAAACATGTTCAACCCGACAATTTCCTGTTTAGACCCGGTTCGGAACCGAAAGTCGCATAGTTTGACTTATACTTTGACTTTCAGTTCTGACCCGTTTTGGTATGATTTAGAAATACCTAAGAGCCTTATTTGGACCAGGTTACATGCTAGTATAACCCTCTGTGATTATACACTATGGTTCATTAGTTAACCGATTAATGCGCATGATTCCGTTAATTGCTCATATGTTGACCATTATGCCCTTTTCACCTTAAAACATGATTTTTGAAAATGTAAAAGAGTGTAGAAACCTTAATTACTGATATATAGACTTGTATGCAAAGTTTGACATCAGTTTGAGGTGTAGAATAAGAGTTATGCTCGTTAGCGTAAAATTAAAGCCTTATGTTAATAAAACGGCGTAATTAGCGTATAGCCTAGTTAAGCCTACTTTTTGATATCAAATATTTTACCCACTGATGTAATATATTATTTTGGGATTTTTAAAGATTTTAATAAATTTTAGGATGAGCATAACTTATAGTCGTAGGCTTAATCCGGTAATTGTCGGTTTTGCCCTTACGGGCTATAAAATGAGTTTTACATATCTAAACGACTCGAAACCTTTTTCTACTGATCACATATGATAAATAAATCATTTTAAGCCTTCTGGAAATATAAAAATATCAGATTTAAGTATCGAACCAAAATAATGGCTTCTAATCGCCTTTTTAAGCGTTTTTAACGCATAGTATGTACTAAAACTATTTTAAACATACAAGGGTTGATACCTACTGATATTTGAGGCAAATTATAATATTTTAACAGTAGGCAAAGCTTGTTAAACTCAAACTTCAGTTTTGAGCTTTTCGGCTTATGTGAAATTACCAAAATACCCCTACGGGGCCTAGTTTGGTTATAATGGATAAGTTTCACATATATACCTTACTCTACTGTTATAACATGGTAAAATAAGTATTTTTGCTGATTACATCAGACCTGTAACTCAGATAAATACTTAAACTCTTTTATAAACTTTTAAATGATCAAACTACCCCTAAGGGGCATAGTTTGTGTTTAAACTCGTTACGGGCATAATGAAAGACAACTTACTGATGTCACAAAATATATGAAGCATATTAACTTAGGAAACCTGTAAATAGCTCATATGAATACCCGTTACGCTTATTACGCGTTCGGTTCGGTTTATGTAACTGGTTTACATAAACTAGCCTAAACGGGCAAAACCTTATCAGTTTTATCTCAAAATCCAGAGTGTGTATGAAATACCCATATTAAACAAGTCTCCAAACTTGTTGGGTCTAAATCAGATTCTATCCGGTCTTCGCTTAATAGTGCGTACGAACCGTATCATTGAAACTAACCGGTCTAAGCTAAGGCTAAATTAAGGACCCGCTAGAAATCTAATAGGTTATTATAAACCTTCGTTCCAGATTAGGAGCCCAGTAAAAATACTTGCATTTTGCTATATTTGATTGATACTTTGCTCAGGTAAATACTCTTAACTTATTTTTCCTATACGGGCTTGGGGTACGGTACTATAAAAGTATCGCTTGGTCGGGTATGTAGTCATTTAAATCGGATTGTGATTAATGTATTTACATAACCCGCTTTATTCTGTATTATTTGATGTATGGCCCTTGGGGGTTAAATGACCATGTCCCGGATATCCTTGGCATCATTTTACGAAATGGCCACGACCTAAGCACGGGGTGTAGGCGTACACCTGACAGATGCATTATGTAAAAACTGGTAATCCACTAAAGGAATCAACCTTGTGGGCACTATACCTGTGGCGTGTCAGTTAACTTAAACCGGCTCTTCTAACCGGTGCTAATGGACGACAAATAAGTAAATTTGTATACAAGATTATATACAAATAATTGTCCCAAGTTATAAAGATATTTTTGTGCCGAAGTGCATTCAAATCAATTTACAAACTATTTTCAAAACGAGTCTGTTGAGTTGTATTTACCAGTGTAAACTGACGTATTTTCCAAAAAGGTTAAGTGCAGGTGCTAGACGAAATAGGCTGGCTACTCCAGGCATCATTACTCAAGTCTCGCAAGCTCTAGATGTCAAAGTCTGTTGAACTATTGTTTCTATTTTATTTTCGATCCGTCTGTGGATAAAATTCCGAATATTGTGACATTTGATATTACAATAATAAATTCGGTTGTATTATATCTTTTAAATTGCTTCCGTTGTGCATTTATATAATTGTGTTGTTTGACTATTATGTTGCCAACCACGTCACGATACTCCCCACCGGGCCCACCGGTGACACGTGGAAAGTCGGGGTGTGACACCGTTCGATCAGACCCAACTGTTCTTGACGACGTTCCATGTTCAACCCGTGAATCGATCGTCTCTAGTCTAGATTTAGTCGAGATTAGTGTAAAAACATGTAGAAATCTGTTAGATCCGAACTGTTCTTGATGAGATGAGGTTATTCAACCGTGTTCATTGGAACCCGTGATGACGTCACCCTAGAACAGCCGAAATCAGATGATTTCATGGTGAAAATGCAAGATTTGATGATGGAAGTGATGTGAAAGTGTGCGTAGGTGATAGAAGTACAACGGACATAAGTCGTTCCTTGATCGAAGATGAGTGGTTCCGGTCATTGTAGGAAAGGGTCCCGCCATCATTTGAAGCAAACCGGACATCTGCTTCGCCTGGGGTCACACTTAAATTGTATTATTGGTTGCTTTAATTGACCAATCGGTATCTATTGCTTCAATGGGTTCTATTACTTCAACATAATCCAGAAATGTTGGAACTGGCAATTCATTCGAAACCGCTTGGCGGGATGAATGCTATATATTGCTTCCTAAAAAATAAAATGATGTTTGTTCATACATGTCTTTCCGATAGACTGTATATTACAACTTTTCGATAGACTGTATACTACAACTTTATAATTAACATAACATTAAGCAATTAGGTTTGGCATAATTTATATTGACATTTCTCTGATTGATTGTTCATTTGTGGCTAACCAAGTGTACTGCTTTTTCAATAAATATGGTGATCCTTAAGAGTTTGGTATTTTGCTTATCTGAATACCTTTTTTAGTCTATGTTTAATAAATAAATTGGTTATTATCCACATGGCTTCACAAGATATAAAGGAACCATCATTTACGCAAAACTAATTGCACAACCAATTTGTTTCGAAATTGCATTTCAAATGAGGCAATTTCCATTAGCTATATGTTTCGTGATGACAATCAACAAAAGCCAAGGATAATCACTATTTAGGGTTGGTTTGTACTTGAAACAACTCGTTTTCACTCATGGTTATTGTACGTCGCTTTATCAAGAGTAAAAACCAGAGATTGAATCATTTTCTTTCGATTCAGTGTAATTTAATATTTATGTTAGTAACTGAACATTTCTTTCATCAATGTAATTTAATATTTACGTTCGTAATTGAACATTTCTTTCGTTAAAAAAATATATCAATAATGTTAAATAATATATTTTATTGTGAGATTACGCGTCTAACACACAAAAACACAATAAACTTAAACTACTTAATTAAAAAAAAAAAAAAAAAAAAAACTGTGTGGTACATATGAAAAATGTAGTGTGTAGAATAGTATAGAAACCAGGAATGAGAAAATTGGTTTAAAATAACGTCCATCCTCTGCAACTCATGATACCCAAAATTCATCCTCTGCACGAAACCCTACCCATCCATTTTTTCTCCACCGACCTTCAACCATCAATCTCTCTCTCAATCACTGCCGTTCAACCCCTACGCTTTTCATCAGGTTTGAACAATTACTTAAGCAGATTCGTATTGTTTCGTACAATATTTCTAATTGCTATGATTTACTCCATAAGTTATAAGAATTGAGAGGTTTTAGATGCTGATGTGTAGATCGTTATTCTCTAGACATTCATTATTGTTTTTCTGTCAATATGATAATTTTTTTTTTCCAATTTTGTGATTGAAAACTGGGGATAGTAAGAAAGAATTGAGGTTGAAGATCCTGTTCATGTTTCATGGGTCACAAGGACCCGACCGGACCGGTGAATCGTAAATTTGAAGTTTACATTTATAACTACTTCTGGTCCTTACTTTGCCTCGTGCATGTTTTGTATAACCGTATCCTTTCAAACCAATCTAGTTGATTTAGCTTCCGAATGATCCTTGTAAACATCCAGTTTCACATTGATGCAGAGGTTTCGCTCAATAGTGTTATATATGTAGTTTTGGTATAGAAATTTTTGGGTACATACGTTCCCCCCGTTCTATAGAAAATTTTGGGTATATACGTCACTGCATTGATGACTGGTATATTGCCAACCTACATCATATGGTCAAGAACGAATACGCACCTGTTATATCATCTTCTGCCTTTCTTCCACAATAAAAGCATAAAATATAAGGAGATATATAAGTTTCAAAACTTATTTTGTTGGAGTAACCATATATGATATATCTTGTCATTGACTATTTTCATGCTTGCTAATCAATCATAATCATTTTAATTTTTAACATACATGTAGAGTAATCTCTCCCTAGTTGTGACATATCTGAGAGAAAAGTCAAAATATTGTTCTGAGTTTCTGATGGATTCAAGAACCACTTTAATTCTGACAACCGCTGCTTGCTTCTGTTTATACTAACAACAAGCAACTGCTAACCAAAAAGGGTGAATTGCTAACTGCAAAAGTAAAGTATAATTGTACTCCTCTAATTCTAAACTAGGACTATAGTCACATATCTAAGAGTCTTTACCTTGACTTGAAACCCAAGCTACATTAAACTTCCTTCAACTCGGCAGCAGCAACCTCAACGTGTTTGGATACATCCTATGAAATTCCATATTTATTTGAAACTTCCTTGAAACATTTGCATCACTTCATTCTTAACCGCTGACCAAACCATACAGTTTTTGACAACCAAAAGTATTCATGTAGTTCTGTATGCATGTTCATAAACTAAGAAAAATATTGAAGAACCCAAATTTTGAATTTATCAAATCTGAATAAAAGTTTATGTATGGGTATCAACATAAGATCAGTTTTCTTGAATTTGGCCAACCTATAATTGACAATCCAAAATAGAAACTGACACTCAAGCGGTTGGTAAGATGAGACAGAAAAAAGTCATACACCATCACATTGGATTTCAACCCAAAAAATATTTTTTCAAATCTGATTACGTGATATCAGAGGATTTTTATAAGATACGAGTCTTATCAACTTATAGGAATCAGAGAGGTTTGGAGATTCGTTTCCTGTGTGTAGTTATTTACCAGCTTTGATCGTTAATGAATACAGCAGGAAATTATTTTTCTTCTCCGGATTTTGCAATTTGTAATTTCTTACATCAAAGATGCACTGGTATACCACTTCACCATTATCTTTTGGGTGTAGGATGACTGAGTGCATGTTGTCTAGACATTTCTATGATGCGTGTATGGGGTTTAAGAATGTAATTTATATCTGTCGATCGACACAACAGGAAATAGTTAGAAGTGGATATGTTATTATCCCAGGGACCCCGCCGAGGCAATGTAACTTTTACCACCCACTTGTTGACACACCACAAACGATTCACTGGAGCAATATGAGCTAGAATAGGTGGACAATATCCTAGTGGATTATCTATAGAATTATAGATACAGATTACCATGTGTAGATTTATTGTGTTTGCATGGCATGATTTCTCCCTGAAGCATTATCGTCATTTCTGCTGGATTACAGTATTTTTTCCATTTTCCCATCAGTCCAATACCCTGAGGCCTGAACACATTTTAAGATTATTATATGTTCTTTGCACGATTTTCTATTTGTTTTCTTTGTCTAATGTCGTTAATTATAAATACTGAAAATGTGGTGGCTGAATGATCCTATACGTTTTATGCTATCAGCTGGCCCCATCTATGGATGCTACAGACACCAATAAGGAAGAATCAAGGATTGGAATTACGGTAACACACTTTTCCTTTTGTGAATAGAGTTTTTGGAAGGGGGGGGGGGGGGGGGGGGGGGGGGGTTGTCCTATTCAACATCTATGATATTTTTATATTATCAGATGCTTTAACATGTTCTAATGAATTTACATACGAAACTTGATATAAATTTTATATATATGTATGTATGTGTGTGTTGTCAAAAGCGCACTAGGCATAGAAATATCAAATGTTTTCACATGTTTAAAAGCATTGCATTGCACTTGAAACATACGAAACCTGTTATAAATTATATATATAGACACACGTTTCATGGTATATGCGAGAAGGCTTGCTGTTTATGTTGTTATTTTTTGGTAACAAAAATTTGGCATTCGTGTACTTTCTGAGTTAATATCCCCATTTCGTTATAAGTGGACAATCTGTATTTACTATTTGCAAATACTTTTACAAAGCTACTAATTATAACCTTTTCTTTATTTCAGGCAAACAACGACGCCGTGAGGAACGGGCAGATAACTCCCCCTCTATTTCCATCAGTACCAGCTTTAAATGGAGCGGCATCTTATTTTGCTGAGACAACCTCATATCTGACTAGTTGTTTCCCCGTCAATTCTGGTCTGTCACACACACTCGTTTGGTTACTCTGCTTTCAGTCATATCCTGATTAGCCATGATTTTTTGGGTCCAGCATCTTAGGCTCATTAAGTTACGGTTTTTTTTCCTCTTTGTACAGACATTGCTCCTACAAGTTATGACGGAACAGAAGTTGTAGGCATAAAAGAACTTAGAGAACCTTTGCTGAGTAGTAATGCGCCCCCTAGTCATGATGTAATAACAAGGAACTCAGATCGTCCTCAAAATAATATTGCAATCGTTCCATCTGACCAGACCAGTCAAAGTGGGATTTCCATGTTTCAAGGGTAATTAATCAGTCTAGATCAATTTTGTTTGTATGTTTTACTTGTCTTTTAGTGTATGAGCTTATTATAAAACTTACATGAAGTTATCTTTCAGCCTTATCGAGCGGGTTCGAAAGACAGTTCATGGGTCATCTGATGACATTGGGTGGCTTCAACGTGCTCCAGGGATGCCTCCTATTGAAGACGGGACAGAACGATTTAATAATATTCTCGACAATATTATGTACAATACAAAACTACTTCATTCCCATCTAGGCACCTATAACGTTGGCTTATGCAATATTGATTTTGTTGCTTCTCCTTGTTTCAGGCACGGTATACATGTGTTGCCAAATTCAATGGTTTATCTCTTGGTTCCAGGTAATAATCTACACATTCCTAGAATCTTAACAATTCTACACATTCCTAGAATCTTATTTGGATTAACAATGATACCATATATATAAACTTATAATCTATTCTGTCAATTTGTGCAGGTCTTTTTAGCAATCATGGGCCGCTCTATTTTACTAGTACAAAGGCAACTTTCTCAAAAATGGGATTGACGTGTCACATTGCAAAGATTCATAGCGAGGTATAGCTATAATTATGATACCAACTTTATTTGGCAATATGGTGGTATATATGATGATAACATGAAACAACATTTTAGGCATCAGTTGAAAAGAACGCACGGGAAATTAAAGAGTACATTGAAGAGGTTTATTGGGGTTCCAAGAAGCGTGTTTTGCTTCTGGGTCATAGTAAAGGGGGAGTAGACGCAGCTGCTGCTTTATCAATGTATTGGCCGGATCTGAGAGATAAAGTTGCCGGTCTGGCTTTAGCTCAGAGCCCGTATGGTGGTAGCCCAATTGCTTCCGATATTATGAGAGAAGGTCAGATAGGGGACTATTTTAACGTCCGGAAACTTATGGAAATCTTGATCTGTAAAGTGATAAAGGTACATACATTATTTCTCCTTAAAATGTGTTATTATCAACATCTCTGGTATCATGTATGTATAAATGTTTGTTATTTTGAAGGGTGACTTGCAAGCACTGGAAGATTTGACGTATGAGAAACGCAAGGAATTCTTGAGGAAGCACCAGTTGCCAAAGGAGCTCCCGGTTGTGTCGTTTCATACAGAAGCAAACATATCTCCAGCTGTTCTGGCAACACTTTCTCGTGTTGCACATGCAGAGCTACCTGCATTTACAAACTCAGCCGCCACTGTGCTGCCTGTTGTAGTTCCTCTTGGAGCCACACTGGCGGCCTGTGCTCAGCTGTTACAAACTAGATATGGTGAGAAGAGTGATGGGCTGGTTACATGCCGCGATGCAGAGGTGCCTGGGTCAGTGGTGGTGCACCCGAAACGCAAGCTGGACCATGCTTGGATGGTTTACTCTTCAACAAACGATGACCCTTTGGAGCCAGATGCTTCGCAGGTGTGTGAGGCTCTGCTAACTCTGGTCGTGGAAGTTGGACTGAGGAACAAGCATTATCTTAGTGTCAAACAGGAATGATGTATCCACCCTGTTTGAATGATTATCACATGTAAATGGACGCAAATTTTTTTCTAATCAATTTGTTTTTAAAGCCATGAAAGGGTGATTATAATGCATGCTGATCATGGATGACCCTCAAGACTCGGAAACACACTCACTCGATCCAGAAAACATATGTATCTGACTTTACACATTTTATTAACGTATGTGTTAAAGTTATTAGCCGTCTTGAGTGGTGACACATCCTAACAAGCCTATGCCATACTGGTGGTTGTGTTGTCCGACACGAGCTTGCCAGCATCGCAACTTTGTTGGTGTCTTGGCTAGGTACGTCCTTCGGCCATCAACTGTGTGCAGCGAGTGGGTTCCATATTTTTGTGTATAAATTCATCGTTTTCATTATTTCATTCTCAATCGAAATCTACCTGCGTTCATGAGCGGATGATGCAAGATAGCCACTTGGGTCGGTGTTTACACTAATGTAATCTTTGAATTTGATTAAGTCAGGTTAATATAATAAACATGGCCTTTTTTGTGTTATTAGTTCTTGTTGATGTGCTAAATCAAGTTTTATATAGATAAAGTGATTTCACAAACTACAACTAGAGACTAGAACACATAGACAGTATAGTATACCTATCGTGACAATTCATTTAAGTTTTGGCAATGAAGGAAAGAAATGAGTGAATTTAACAAGATAACTTATATGCTAGTTAGTTAATTAATTAAAACTCATTTTAAACAAAAAAAAAAAAAACCTTTATTAAAAGGCAAATAATTGGCCAACAGTGTAAATATGGTGGTGGAAATTGTCACATTAACAGAAACCATTTTCGGTCCTCCCATATGCAGCACAGTGGTTGTGACATCTGGGTGAAAGCTCGGCTCGGGATTTAACCCGGGTTCGAGTCCAACGGGGGGCGAGGGTCTCCCATTCCACAGGGTTCCCGCACATCAGGGGGGTGCTACGTTTTCTAGCGGTGGTCGAGTAGTCAGCCTTTGGACATAGCTCCGAAAGGATGGGTTTACACGTGGAAAGCAGTTAGCCGTTCAAAAAAAAAAAAAAAAAAAAAAACCCAGAAACCATTTTCGCAATTCTAGTTTTTAACTTGTTAACTCTAACCAAAGTTATATTAAATTTCAAGACTCCATCTTCACTTCGCCTATAAGCCAAATGATGAACTTAATGCAACTACGGAAAGTCTACGACTGACAAATCTTAAATAACGAGCTCGTTACTTTCTATTGTTAAGTTCACCCGGCACCATCATAAAAAATATACCTATGATCTAGTAGTTCTCTTTAGTTTGAGTAGAATATTACTATAACTCTTATTTAACATCTTACATAATTACCAATATTTGTGTTCATTACCAGTATTTGTGTTCTCTGTAACACTGCACAGACACACCTATAATATGTATATGTATGTATGTTTGTAGGTATTTATTAACACATGTGTTGGCCTGTATATACACGTTAATCTACTAACACATGTGTTAATATAGACTTTCGCATGCATTAGTCCATATTAAATTTAGATAAAGTTGATCGCCCCTGGTGTTTTAAATTTAGGGATAATTGCATATTTTCCTACAAAAAGACTTTCAAACTAGGTTTATTTAAGTCCGGCATAATATGCCTTCTCCGTCTATAGAGGATAGGTAAACTAGCTACCTCCGCAGTTAAGTTATGGTGAAGGGCCCAACCCAATAGGGACAACACACCCCACCACTTCAAGCACACCTCTGTATCGACTAAATCACTCTAAGGGTCTAATCGGTGTCCCAGCTGGTCACGGAGCATGAGAAGCAGATGAATATTACATATTTAGCCAAGCTTAAATAAAAACTGCTTATTTTCTCTTCTTGGTTAAATTGACTAATATACCCTTTTCAAAATAAAAAAACAATCTTTATCAGTTTATGTGACACCCCGACCGCATATAAAACAATCTGCAACGGAATCGTCGGGGGGGGGGGTCACATTACAAATTGTTTCAAACACATGGTACTTAACGTTTTGTTTTATTGATTAGTTAAATTACATTGTCTTGGAACATAAACAGTTGTCTTTAGATTTTAAGGTAAACTAAGGCTCGAGTCCTTCCTACGTGTAGCATACTTGTGCAATCATCAAACATTCATACCTGAAATATATGTGAATTTTTTTGTCAACAATGAATGTTGGTGAGTAACATAGGTTTTGTGGTCAAGTTCATGGCTATAATTGTATTGCAATACCTCGTCCGACTACGAGAGTCGATAAGTGAAAACTTTGTAACCAAACTTGTATCAAATGTGTTTGGTATTGCAATATGTTTTACCAACTATGCAAGTTGGTATTTAAAGTAAACTTGTGTAGCCATAAAACTCGACAAAATATTTCTTTAAGAAATCGTGTAAGTAAGAAATGTTGCCTTGTAAATTGTATGGTTTATAAATATAATTGAAAACCCATCATCATGATTTATATAAACCAATCGTCATGTTATGTATAAATCCATCGTCACGTTTAAACCAATCGTCATGTTCAAACCAATCGTCATGTTTTAAAACCAATAGTTTCATTTTATGTAAACAAGTGTGGTCGTATGGTGAATACATTCAAGCCTATGTTGACTCGTTAAACAAACCACCAAAGGGTTTGTCAAATGCACAGTTTCTGTCGTTCCCCAAACTTCCCCACAAACCTCGGTAGTTTTGGAAACACCATTGTCAATCCTATGGTACCATAACATACTATCGGTCGGCTTGGCCAAAGTTAATGAACGTATCCTTGTTATGAATGACGCACCACCAAGTTTCACACATATCAAAGGCATTTTGTATATATAAACCATATATGTAGTTTTGAAAACTCGAAAAAACCTTAGGCACAAATGAATCACCCCAAAACATTTAGAAAACGTAAAAGGAGGGGAGACTATATACTCACGGGTTGCGTAGATGCCTTGTTCAACCGCGTATGTAAAGCTCAAGTGTTTCCTAATTATGTCGGATTGTTATAAGATTAATGTACATTGTCGCTTAAACAGAAGAATGGATATAATGTGGTTTAAAATCAAACGAGTGAAGGATCTCATGTAATATGATTTATTAAACCTTACATTCTGATTGGAAAGTCTCTAAAGGTGTTTTGATTTGACCCGTTACGACTTGTTAATGTGGTTTACGCCACTATAGTGGGTCGTATGCGTAACTACAGGTTCGGATGGTCGGCTGAGTCCTATGACGGGTCCGATATGTCAAAACATGCTTATTAAAGTTGTATAATAAGTTTATATGTCAAAAATATTGTACATATAAGTTTAAAACCATTTTACGTAAAAGGGTATTTTTGACCGTTTAAAAGTATCTAAAGCTGACTCGTCACTTAACCCATCAAACGATATGACCATAAGGTATAACCTTAGAGCGTTATTCCCTATATTACTATGGTCATCTAAATGGGATTGGTCAGATCCTAAAGTTGACCAAACGAGTCAGATTCGAAAGTCAAAACGGAAGTCAAACCGCTCGACTTACGACTACAGAATAAGCGCTAAACTGGAAATGATGAGCTAGACATGTTAAAAAATGTCTAATGATGTTATAAAACTAATTTAGTGTCAAAACTTTAAGTTTTTATACTTGAAAACTCTTTCGTCGTAAAATGCATTTTTATGCATTTTTTACTTTTATTTCGTAAAAGTTTGACTCGTCACTTTGCCTACTAAACGTGATGATCAGAGGGTGTAATCATAAAGATTAAAACCTTCATTATTACGATCACGTAACAAAGTTCAATTTGAACTTTGACTTGACCAAAATGCTCAGAACCGAAAGTCAAAGTAAAAGTCAATTTGCTTGACTTTTGGCTTATAACTAGCCAAAAGAAATGAAATAGACTAGGAGAAACACTTACTTGTGTTTGGAAGAAGATTTGAACTCAAGATAGGAGGCTTCAAGTGCAGAAGCAAGCTCCAAGAGAGTGTTTAAGAGTGAAAGAAAAGAATGGTGTGAAGAGCTCTCAAGAACTCAAGCCTATTTATACTACTTTTGGATCAATGAGAGCTTGACAAGTGTTATGTGAGGTGTCCTAAGGTTGCTTAGTGTCCTAACAAATGTCAAGACCAGAATTAAGGTGGCAAAGATGGTTTTAGGTGGCATCATTTGGAGAAAGGTGGCAGAACTTGGTGAACAAGCAAAATCCTGCAACTGGGCATGTCTTACGGACTGCAAGACATTATGTCTTACAGTCCGCAACACCTTCTGACAAAAAAATTTCACTTTTTGGTAGATTTGGCCCCCGGACTTGATTATCACTTGTTTGCCATTTTTAACCCTTCTAACTCATTGTTTAGGTTATTTGAAAGGTATAAAGGCATATGTAACTTGGATTTTGTTTCGAAAATAACGTGAATATCATTTTGCTCAATCTTACGATTACGTATTTCGTAAATAAAATAAGTAATTTTACTCAACATGGAAACAATCGAAAGTGTACATTGGTTTTTTTGTGCAAATGTTACACTTTAGAGGGAAATCAAGCTTTAAAATACTCAAACCCAGGCGTATTAGTTTCTTCCCTCTCAAAAGATCCCATAGCTGTGTCTCTCTCAGCGGCGTTCTTGTCATGGTGGCTGATGTGTTGCAAATTTCCTGTTTCATTTTGTATAGTTTTTATTAGCTTCCGAGTCGTTTGTGGCCGTTTATAGCTTGTACATAATAAATATTGAACTTTGTAGGTTTCAAATGAAACAAGCTAAAATGATTAACACTAGATCAAATCTCATGTCATGTCATTTGTAGATATTACCAATATTGGTTTTGATTTGAGTTAACTCTAAATAAGTAGGATAATAAAAGTTAAAGAAAATGCAAATAAATTGGTGAAAGAATTGAATTTTGTTGGGTTGCATCATAGAAACAAATTAAGATGTTAATTAGGTTAATGAGCTTTTAGATTGTTGTTAATACTATTCATGAATATATGGGCTCGATAATTTATTTGATCCATTGTTTTTCTTCATGACAACACTTGAACAAAGTTGTGCACTAGAGGGGACATAAGACGCTGCCATATTATCATATAATACATTGCGCAGATTACGAGGCAATATACTAACTGATTATGAATTAGGAGGAATCATGATTTAAAAAGGAACCTACTGTTACGAGGATCTATCAAGATATATATAATATCCCAAACTTAGGCTTTGGCCAAGTGGTCATGAGGAATTACCTCTTGTCGGTAGATCAAGATACAATCCTTGGGAGGTGTAATTTAGTATAGCATTTAAGGAGGAAGAAAGTTTAGCTGCTAAAAAAAATATATAATATCCCATCCATTTATTACGAAGATAAACAATCAAAAAATACCCATGGTAAAAAAAAGACCACATTGAAGAATGCATACAAAAAGAAAAAAAGGGCTGATACTGAATGACCATGACGATTTTTAGAGTTTTGAATTGAAGGAATGTAGGATCGTGTAGCGACCCGAACGAGTCGTTCAGAAGAGTTCTTATCTGTTTCAGAGGCGGAAACAAAGAAACAGACTTTGAAACAGCTTATTTCACTATTAAACGTCTTGTATTATTGATATCACAGCTTTACAAATCAAATAACGCGTTAGCAGCACTTCGGTACCGGAATCGCAGAAGTTACAAATGATTTCGCATCAAGGGTATTTATAGGAGTTGCTATTTCGTTTGAAAGTGGCATGTGTCACTTCAAATGAAATTACACATGTTAATTTCGTTTGAAGGTGTCACATGTCATGTTCAAACGAAATTACATCAAATGCTCATAAAACCTACCCTATTTCTTGTACAACGCGCCCTGATCTAACAATTCTAATATAAGACTCGATACAAGACGAAATCGACAGACGCATGCACCAACAAGGAAGTTTGGGATCAGCGAGATTAAAGTTTTTCGTTTATGGTTAGACTTGTTTATTATTTCTCAGTTTGTTAAAACTTGAATATTATAAACATGTTTCTGTTTTGCTCGACTTTGAATATATATATATGTTTCGTTCTTACTATGCTTGGCTAAATTTTCTTGTTGCTACCTAGGCTAATGGATAATTGTTAATTCGTTTTTGGTTTCGCGGTTTGGTTTAACTATTGTTTTGTCTTTATGTAATGGTAAAAAGTGTTCTTATCATGGTTCTAATGTGCATGCGTATTTGATATCTGAATATTTATACTTGTTCCGCCATATCTTAGTTGAGATTAATTGTGAATTGATTGATTCTAGGTTTAGGTGATTTCATTAACTTGGTATTTTTGAGTATATATCGTGGTTGCTAGACGTAGTAAACTCTAGGAACAAACTAATAAACTATGTGGTAATTAAATATTCTACCATCTTTGAGACCGAGAAGAGATTAGATGTCGGGTTATCTTAATCATTAGACGGGTTAGGTATTAATTGCACAAGAGTAAATTACACTAGATTTTCTTGTGATCCTTAGCAAACCGTGTTGGAACCTGATTAGAGTCACCACCCCATACATCCCTAACACTTCCCAGATGTACCATTTCTAGAGAGACCGAGAAGTAATCTAGATTTTGGGTATCATAACCTAGTTAGAGAGACCGAGAGGTGATCAAACATTAATCAGTGAGTATACACTTTTCTTAACCCTAGCTTGTGTCCTGTTTGGAGAATGATCTTGTAGCTAGTTTAGGTCTTGTTTAGTGAACCTTAAGATCCCAGTTGCCAAAACTTAGTTATCCCATTCTGAAAGCCATGAGTGAGTTGACATGCATCTTGCCTAAGTAGCTACTTTCCCATTATCTGACTGAATCTAAATCTGCAATTTGTGCTATGTGTTTGTGTTTATTTTGTTGGTGCATCTACTGTCTGTTAACTTCGTCTTAATCAAGTCTTAGGTCTAGATAGAATGAACGAGCACACAACAGGGTTAGCATTTAGGATTTTATATGTAAATATAGGTAGTTCGCTTGAAATGACAATATGTCATGTTCAAGTGAAACCATCTACTTGCTAGTTCGCTTGAAACAGCATGTTGTTCATTCAAGCGAAACCCTGTGATCTATAAATAGGGGATGTGCCGTGTCATTTGAAGCAGACAGGACATGGACAAGGTGTGTGAGTCGAGGTGCTGCCAAAATTTCATCAGAATCATTGTAAAAGACTCGTAATCAGTAACAGAGAAGAGATTAAAAGGATACAAGCTGTTTTGACGTTGTTTACTTTGATTCCACCTTAGTAATCAATGATGAACTACCTTTACTGACTGTTTAGGGTCACGGACATGATCCAACAAGTGGTATCAGAGCTCAGGACGAGGAGTTCATACCATTGCAGCTTGAAATCATCGGATTCTCATACTTCTGCCCTTTCTTTTCTGATTTGAACATTATTTTACGGTTGAAATGGCCTGAATTTGACATATAACAAGCGAATCATAGTGTTAACTAATCCCTGAGAGAATTGGACTTAAAATTGATCGAATTCATATAAAAATTTGACTGTTCGCTTGAAAACCGGTTCGAAAACGCTGACGTCATCACAGTTCGCTTGAAAATTTCAAGCGAAACCTCTTTAAAACTGTCATTTCGCTTGAAATACCTGTTGGTTTCGCTTGAAAAGTTCATTTTAACTGTGTTCGCTTGAAAAGTAAAGTCAGGTTTCGCTTGAGTGGTGTTTCGCTTGAGTTGATATTGCCATTTCGCTTCAAGTGTTGTGTTTTCGCTTGAAGTAGTTCGCTTGAACTTGTATTTCCTTTTCGCTTGAAAAGCATTGTTAGCTTAAAATCAGATTTTGCTTCAAGTGTTTCCGCTTGAATCTGTATTTTTCAAAATCAAGAAATTTCTAAGTGTTTGCTGATTTTTCAGGTACGTACAAGATGGATGATCTATTCATGAATCCGTTTAGCGATATGTATGCCTTTGCTAGAAATTCTGGAGATGATTCTTCTTCTAGCAACAACAATGAGAACACGCCGAATACGAAGACAAGTCTATCGGATGCTCTAAGTGTGGAAAGTGCTTTCGGAACTTATAACAAACCCCCAAAGTTGATGGCTATCGAAGAATATAGTCGGTGGGCAAAGAAATTTGAAGATTGGTTGATGGCCTTTGCGTATCCTAGCTGGAAGAGTCTAAAGATTGGATACACTGATGGAGGCAAAACTGGTGAAAGTTTGACAACATCTGAAGAAATAGAATCGTTTGTTGCTGAGCAAAAATGCATCGCACTGCTGTTTTAGTCTGTTTGAGAAGATATAATATCTTTGATCGAGTACAAAAGTTCTAAAGATCTTTGGGAAAAATTGAAAGCTAAATGTTTGGGAAGTGCAGAAATAGTGAAAAACAAAAAGAAACTGCTTAGAAAAGAATTTGATTTATTTGGGTGTTTAAAGAATGAATCAGTTTGTAAAATGATTGAGAGGTTTGGGCATCTAAAGCTGGAACTGGTGAGACATGAAATTTTCTATTCTCAAGACGAACTGGTTGACAAATTGTTTGATTCATTGCCAGATGAGATGGATTGGCAATATTATGCCTTGATGCTGAAGAATACAATCAAGCTGCCTGAAGTGTTGACTGTAGATTTGCTGATTGAGAGACTAGAAAGTCATGAGCTGGAGTTAAAGAAAACACACAAAATCAATCATTCGTCTTATCAACAGAATTTGGATTTGTATTATCCAAAGAGCATGATGCCAAAGAATACATCTCCCAAGACTGCATTTTCTGCTGAGAATTCCAACATTTCAAACAAAGAAACTCAAAGTAGTGGATTTCACAGTGGTTCTTCGTCACATTCAAGTCAATCAGATGCAAAGAACCTATTTCAATGCAACATAGCTGTAGACTTAAAGAACGCTCAAAACTTCAGCGAGGAGTCGGCAAAGCAACAGATGGTTTTCTTAGCATCTGGGCTAGAATCGTATGAAAGTCTTGTAGCAGGGAAGATTGGCAACACCAACCTGACAAAAGAAGATTACGATCAAATAGATCCTGAGGAGATGGAATTGATCGACATAAGGTGGTGTATGGCCAGTGCAGTTCTTCGGGCATAGCGTTTCATGGAGATAACTGGAAGAAAATCTATTGGTGGACCATCTACCAAGTTGGGCTTTGATAAGTCTAAAGTGACATGCTTTAAGTGTAAACAGAAAGGTCACTTTAAGTGTGAATGTCAGAATGCTTATGCTGATGAGTCTGAAAACCCGTTCAGAGAAGATTACTACAAGAAAGCGATTTATCATCAGAATAAATCGGAGCCGCCGAGAATGAAGCAGCTTGAGGATAACAAAGAGAAATCTAGAGCTCTTGCGTGATTCATGACGATGAAGGTTTCGACTGGAGCGAGTTGTTACCTGAGGAGGATGCGGTTGGATATGCATTCATGATAAAATCTGAACCTGTTCCTTGGAAAGACACCAGACCTGAAGAAACGAGGTATGCTTACAGGAAGATGATAACTCAACAAAAAATGATCAATATATCTGCTATCTATTGTGAAGCAAAGAGAGCGAGGAGATGGGATCCAGACAGAGAATGTTATCTTGACCCCAATGGAAACATTGCCATTAACCATACCACTCTTGATATGGAAACCATAATAAAAGAAATGAAAGATGAAGATGATTATTGGCAAAGAAAATGGTGGGGAAGCGGAGAAGAGGAAGAAGAGAAAAAGAAAGAAGAAAACATAGAGATGTCAAAGAAGGTTGATAATGGGACCATTGACACGACTCAAGAGTTGAATGCTGAAAACATGGGAAAGATGGCTGACAAGGTGCTGGCTGCTAAGGCACTTGAGGTAGATTCTAAATCCGCCTCTGAGTCTAAATTCCAGGTCAGTTCAAAAGCGTCAACGGATGAGTCAGGTAAGAAAGTCAATGGTGATGTTGACTGCAAAAATTGCATGAAAGAGTGCAAAGTTTGTAGTACAGTCACTTATCTCAACGGTAAGAAGGTTGATGATCTGACTACTAGAGTCAGAAGTGTTGAGGATCAGATCCTTAACCGTGATAAAATGTTGAAAGCTTCGAATGATAGAGTAAAAGAATTAACTAACAAAATCGAAAGTGATAAAATTGACCAAGAAAAGGTTAGGAAAGAAAATGAAAGGTTAGTTCTTGAAAATCGTCAAATTACTGAAAAATTTGAGAAGCTTAAAAGCACGGTTAAAGACAATGATGATAGAAACAGTAAAACATACAAAGAAAATTGTCACTTACAAAGTGTTTTGGGGATTAAAGAAGAATTAATCAACAAACAATTGGATGAGATTGCTAAATTGAAACTTCAGTTTGAAGAAGCTAAGATTGAGAATGAGCGAATCAATTTGAAATTGAACAGTTACAACTCTGCAAGCTTTTTTTTGCAACACATTGTTCCCAAACCCATCGGGAAAAACAAAGCAGGCGAAGACGTATACTGTGATGGAACTGGGGTCGGGTTTCATCAAGTTCCACCACCAGTTCTAGACAATTATTTGAAAAAGCAATCTGGGTTAGTTAATCTTGAAGATGAAAATGAAGTAAAACTTCCTGATTCAATTGATGTGACATTTTCTTCATCATCATCTGATGATAGTGTTCAGACAGAGATTGTTAAAGGCATGGCTGAAAGTGTTTTGGATAGTGATTCAGCTGAAGATGATGGATGTTTTCTGGACAAATACATTCCGAAACAAAAGTCCAAAAACAACTTAAATGATGAACCTGATCTTGTCATGTACAAGATGTCGGGATCTGATAAGTTATATTCGGATTCTGAATTTCCTCTGGAGAATGTAAATGTTTCAAAATTGACAAATGTGTTCAAAATGGTTGAAATTGATTTGTCTGAAGTAAAGAGTTTAAAACAAACAAAAAGACAAATGAATTTTGAAAAAGATAAAGCTTACTATAAGAAACCTGTTGTTCCACCACGTTTTTATAACAACAAACGAAACAATTGGTCGGGAGGATATCAGGGTGGTAAGAACTATCAAAGAAAGAATTTTCATAACAAGAAGTTTGCTGATAAGAAAGTGTTTGTGAACAGTTCAATTTCACTTTCTGATGAAGAGAAAAAGATTTTTTCGAAATCAAATGAAGAGTTCTTTGAGAAGAAAGCCTCACAAACTCAGTCTGAAGGCACAAGTCGGGTAGTTGATACTCGTACATGTTTTAGATGCAACAAAGTTGGTCACATTGCAAGAAATTGCACCAACTTCAAGCCTAAGACTGAAGTTGTTGAGAATCAAAAGAGAAAGGTTGATGCTAAAGGAAAAGCTCCAATGATTGTTGAGAAAATTTTGAAAAATGAGAAAACAAAAGTCAAAATTGAACCTGTTAAAAATGTGGTAACTAAAAATGATAAGTTTTACAAATGGGTTGCGTCACCTCAACAAACATGGAAGCCAAAAATTGCTGAAAAGAAAGCAAGTGTTCCAAAACCAAAGGTTTCTGAGACTGAAAAACAATTATCTTCTACCACATCGGTAAAGATGAATGTACCTTTGGATTACTATAAGGATCTGGAACCAAGAGAGAATGTTGTTGAAAAGAAAAATGTTTCAAAGAAAAATCAACCAACCGGTCAACTTAAGATAGATGAGTTTTTCTTATACAAAAAGGTTGAGGTTGGATCAGAAGAAAGCTTAAAAATGAATGATAAAAATTTTCTGCCACTTTATACTACAAAATCTCACATTAAAGTCCAGTTACCCGAGTCAAAAGAGGCTTGGGTAGCATCAAAATCTCACTAAAAATTTTGAACTTGCCAGAGCTTTCTAGTTGGTTATTGTGAAGCATGAATCGGCATCTTTATTGAAATGTGTTTTTAAAATCAAATTGTGATATGTGCGGGAACTTCCAAGATCTGTTTCACGATGGATTATGGATAGTGGAGTGTCTCGACATATGATAGGGAAGACTGCATTGTTGTACGATGTTAGAAATTTCAATGGTGGTTATGTGGGATTTGCAGGAAATCAAGGTGGTAGAATTGTTGGTGAAGGAACGTTATCCAATGGAATTGTTACGTTTGAGAGAGTTAACTACATTGCTGAGCTGGAGAATAATCTGCTGAGTATCTCACAGATTTGTGACAGGATGTATACCACTCACTTTACTGACAAAGAATGTTTGATCTTGAAGCCAGGATTTGTTATCCCTGAAGAATGGATTATCATGAGGGCACCTAGAGTGAATGATCTGTATGTGTTGGACATGAGCGTAGCTACTACAACCACGGGTCAGGCTCACTGTTTTGTTTCCAGAGCAACGGAGAAAGAATCGAGATTGTGGCACCGAAAGATGGGTCACATTCATCTACGAAAAATGAATCACTTGGTGCACAATGATTTGGTTATAGGTGTTCATGTGAAAGGTTTTCATCTGGAAGGGGAGTGCATTAGTTGCATCAAAGGCAAGCAAAAGAAAAAGTCACACCCTAAAAAGCAAGTCAATTCAGTTTCCAGACCGTTAGAGAGACTTCATATGGATCTGTTTGGTCCAGTAAACGTCAAAAGTATTACAGGGGATCTCTACTGTCTTGTGGTTACTGATGATTATTCCAGATTTTCGTGGGTATCATTCTTGAAGTCGAAAGATGAAACGTTTGATAGTTTGATGGCGTTGTTCAGGAAAATTGAAAATTTGTACCAACGACGTATCAAGAGAATTAGAAGTGATAATGGTACTGAATTCAAGAACAACAAGATGGAAGAATATTGTGATGAAAGTGGTATATTGCATGAGTTTAGTGCTCCGTACACTCCGCAGCAGAATGGAGTAGCTGAAAGAAAGAATAGGACACTAATTGAAACGGCCAGAACAATGCTTGCTGATTCAAAGCTACCGATAAATTTTTGGGCCGAAGCAGTTTCCGCCGCATGCTATACACTCAACAGAGTTCTCACTGTCAAGAAATTCAACAAAACATGTTTTGAGTTGATCAATAACCGCAAACCGAATCTGAAGTATCTTGAACCGTTTGGGTCACCCTGTACTGTTCTAGAGCCTTTTGGAAAGTTTGGTCTGAAGAGTATTGAAGGAATATTCATAGGTTATGCAAGTCCATTAAGACGAGTCTTCGTTCCAAGTCTGAAGCAGATTATTGAAGCTCCCAATGTTGAGTGTCAAGGTTATACAATGCCGCCGCAGAATCCTGGAGATTCATGGCGTTTTCATTACAACAAGTTGTGGGATTCATTTGACATGATGGAAGAACAAGAAGAAGAAGAAGACTTCTTTGACGAGTTGGATATTCTGAGAGAGTATGAAGAATCGCAGGAAAGGTTCCCAACTGAGTATTCAAGACGACCACAACAAGCTTTGAATGATGATGAAGCAGGTCCAAGCAATGCTGGTGAACATGATGATGTCCTACAAAATGAAGTTGCTCAAGATAATCAGACGGCACAAAATGATAATTAAGAATCTGAGAACATGCCAGTATTTGATCGTGGTGATTCAGATTCTGAGGGGGAGCAAATTCAGATTTCAAGTCAAACAAACCCAGTCAGTGAACAAGGTGCAAATCAGAATGTTACTAATCTGGAAGGCGATGTAGATGTTCCAGGCGAAGTGATGCCACAAACTCTTTCATACCATCCAGAGGAGTTGATCATTGGAGAATTGCAGTCAGGCGTCCGCACTCGAAGACAACTTGATCAAGGGCTTACATGTTTTTATACAAAAGTTGCTCCTTTACAAACTGAATTCTCATTGAGTTGTTTTTTCTCGCAGATTGAGCCAAGGACTTACAAAGAGGCGCTTACAGAAGATTCTTGGGTCAATGCGATGTAGGAGGAACTTAGCCGATTCGAGAAGTTAGGTGTGTGGAAGTTAGTGGATTTGCCTGATGGTCAGAGGAAGATAAACACCAAGTGGGTGTTCAAGTGCAAGAGGGATGATAGAGGAGTTGTTGTTCGTAACAAAGCTCGACTCGTAGTCCAGGGTTTCAGTCAACATGAGGGTATAGATTTCACCGAAGTGTATGCTCCTGTAGCTCGACTAGAAGCGATCAGAATCTTCCTAGCATTTACGTCTTGGAAAAACTTCAAAGTATATCAGTTAGATGTGAAATCGGCTTTTCTCTATGGGAAGGTAAAAGAGGAGGTATATGTTGGTCAGCCACCGGGCTTCACCAATCCGAACCACAAAGACAAGGTCTACTTGCTGGATTAAGCACTGTATGGTTTACACCAGGCCCCGAGAGCTTGGTATGAGACATTGTCTCAACACCTACTAGCCAACAGCTTCATCCGAGGAAAAGTGGATGCCACTCTCTTCACCAAAGAGGTCGACGGACATCTTCTGATAGTTCAAATATATGTGGACGACATCATATTTGGGTCAACAAATGAAAATTTGTGCAAAGACTTTGAACAAGTTATGAAGCAGAAATTTGAAATGTTATCGATGGGTGAGATGAAATTCTTTTTGGGACTACAGGTTGATCAACTACCCAAAGGAATTTTCATACATCAAACGAAGTACGTTCATGATATCTTGGAGAAATTCGGGATGTCAGGTTCTACTCCAGCTTCCACCCCATTAGCAACGAATCATGGGATAAACCCTGATCTCACCAGAGAAAAGGTAGATGAAATGATGTATCGTTCCATGATCGGATCGCTGATGTATTTGACAGCTTCAAGACCCGATATTATGTACCCAACCTACCTCGCAGCAAGATTTCAATCTAACCTGAGAGCTTCGCATATGGTGATTGTGAAAAGGATATTACGCTACCTGAAAGGAACTCCATCATTGGGGTTGTGGTATCCAAGAGAAGGCGATTTTACGCTTGAAGGGTATTCCGATTCCGATTTCGGATGCTGCAAAGTTAACGCTAAATCAACAACAGCAGGGTGCCAGTTTTTTGGATCACGATTGGTCACCTGGCAATGCAAAAAGCAAACCTCTGTGGCTTTATCCACATGTGAAGCGGAGTATGTATCTGCTAGCAGTTGCTGCTCTCAGATCTTGTGGATCCAGCAACAGATGCGCGACTACGGTTTGCAATTTCTAAACACCCCTATCTTTGTTGATAATGAGGCAGCGATTAACATTACTAAAAATCCTGTTCATCACCCTAAAACCAAACACATTGAAATTCATCATCACTTCATTCGAGATTGTTTTGAGAAGAAGTTGATACGAATTGAGAAAATCCACACTGACGATCAAAAAGCTGATTTACATACCAAAGCATTTGACAAAACATGTTTTCAATATTTGCTAAAATTGAACGGTATGAAGCTTTTATCGGTGTTGGAGGAGATTATTGGCGTTGATGAAGGAGACATTGTAGATGATGTTGAGAAGCAATCTGCAATGGTTTGTCGATTTTTTACTTGTTTTGGTATTTAGGGGGAGTATAGGGTAATATTTTAGAAAATACAAAAACAATAAAAAATGTCAAAAATAAAAAAACATGAGATATTTTCAAAATCCAAAAACAATAGAAAACCAGAAAAGAGCTTGTGTAAAAAGGGAAAATGATAGTACATCGGCTTGACAGTTACGGTATGCTAAAGATATGTAATGTTTAAATGCGTTAAACAGTCTCGCTGATGATGTGCCGATAGGTTTTTACACATTTAGTAGGTTTGTTCGAGATATAAACCTAAATCTTTACTTACTTATTTCATGGGGAACACTACTTGGATATATAGGTAACCCCTGAAATCTTGTTTGAAAGATTCCTTTTTCTGATATACTAGGTCTTTATACTCAGTGATATCTGGGGTATTATTCCGGGACTTCTGCTGACTGGAAGTTCTGACCTAGTCCTCGAATAATACTTTCTACAATGCTTGAAACATAGCATCACCCTCAGCATATATGATTAGACAATAAAATTGCTTAGCAATGCTGTTGTAAAAAAGATCCTCTAAAGGGGAACACACCCAAAAGTTGAGTCATGATCTCTCTGCTGAACGGTAGTTCTGACCTGAGCTCTCATGATTCTTCATAATTTATTAACCCCTTACAGATATCATTTGTGGTATACTCACCTGTAAGATTGAATATTGGGATCTGGATACGGGAGTATATTCAAGAGGTGGGACACACGTATAAGTTTAAGTTTCTAAAACATTAAATCCGTATCCTGAACAGATTGAAATGTGTGTGAAAATTTAAGTGGATCAGCATATCGACAATCTACGCGAATTGTTTAATTCTGAGTATGAAATCAAAGCTTAACGGTACTTGTGACTTGTCGAATAGCTGATATGATTCCCTAACACGCTCAAACAAAAATATGTTTGTAAATAGTTTACTTTTATTGCTTTTTAGTTCTGTATTTTATTTTCTAGTTTAGAACTTTATTCAAAATCCAAAAAGATTTTATACTTCTGCTTTATTTTTGACAAACCAAAGTGGAGAGTTGATCTTCGGATTCGAAAGCTGAAAGCAGATGCAGGAGGTTTCTGGACTGGATGATGAGTTTGGAGCTAAAACATGATAAATTTGTGAAATTGGATAGTTGAAAGCAAGATCATTAACTTGAAACTTGTAAATTTTCAGAAAAACAAATTGAACTGAATGTCAGTGTGAATTATCTCAGATCAACCAAGGTCATTAAGTTGGACTTGGTAGATAAATTGAGTAATCA
The DNA here is from genome assembly GCA_030545235.1 of Helianthus tuberosus. Lineage (NCBI taxonomy): Eukaryota > Viridiplantae > Streptophyta > Magnoliopsida > Asterales > Asteraceae > Helianthus > Helianthus tuberosus. Next base: position 40,378,102 of record CM060417.1, read on the forward strand.
GGGTCATTAGCTTGGACCTGAATACTTAAGTGGATTTCTAAACACTGATAAGATTTTCAATTGTGGTTGAATGGTAAGCTTTGGATTGAAACTGTTATTGTCATATATCTTATATTTAGGTAGAGATTATGCAGGTAACAGGAATCCCCATGGCAACAAAATGTTAAAGTTTGAACCAGAATTTAAAGCTCTATCTGATCGAGAGGGGGAGTCTGCGAAAGGGGGAGTCAGAATTTTGGATCAACCGTCAAAGGGGAGATTGAAGAAAAAGATGGAGCCAGGATGAGTTCCTGAACCTGTGAAGAGAAAGTTTTTACAATGATAAATTTATTTGGAGAAAAACAAAGACTAAAGACTTGACGCCGAAGACTTCGTCAACATCCAAGGGGGAGTCTGTTCGTGCATCTACTGTCTGTTAACTTCGTCTTAATCAAGTCTTAGGTCTAGATAGAATGAACGAGCACACAACAGGGTTAGCATTTAGGATTTTATATGTAAATATAGGTAGTTCGCTTGAAATGACAATATGTCATGTTCAAGCGAAACCATCTACTTGCTAGTTCGCTTGAAACAGCATGTTGTTCATTCAAGCGAAACCCTGTGATCTATAAATAGGGGATGTGCCGTGTCATTTGAAGCGGACAGGACAGGGACAAGGTGTGTGAGTCGAGGTGCTGCCAAAATTTCATCAGAATCATTGTAAAAGACTCGTAATCAGTAATAGAGAAGAGATTAAAAGGATACAAGCTGTTTTGAGGTTGTTTACTTTGATTCCGCCTTAGTAATCAATGATGAACTACCTTTACTGACTGTTTAGGGTCACGAACACGATCCAACATGTTTGTTGCCTGCTTTTTGGTTGTTAAAAATCTGAAAGTCCATCACAAAAATTGCTAGACCAGGACTCGACAAAAGTTTAGCATCGAGAGTCACGCCATTACGGACTATACTCAATGGATCTCTATTACTGTCGGACCTCATGTCTCAATGACAGTTCGGGATGATATTTGTGTGATCAATAATGATCCCTCAACCTTCACCGATGAAGATAAGGCATTGATCTAACGTGACCGTCGGGCTCACGCCGCTCTTACAATGGCCTTATCAAATGATGACTGCAACATGTTCGAAGAATACACCATGGCTAATGAACTCTAGTTAGCCTTGAATGACTACTATGAAGGCAACAAAGAAATGATTCAAAACAAGAGAGACATAATTCATAAAGAATATGATATGTTCGAAAGCGTTCTCGGAAAAATCCTGTCAGACCACATAAGTCATTTCTTGAAGATGATGACAGAAATGAAGAAGGTTGGTAACCCCGTTACCAACCGTGATGCAATCAAGAAGCTTCTTGACTCTCTTCCAAAAGAATGGAACTTACAATGTATGATGATCAAAAGAGACTTCTTGAACAGTCCGAATCCAGTCACGCTCTTAGACCTGATCAACACTCTAAAGTCCTTTGAAATGGATGTCACCAAACGAGAAATGAATCAAGTTGGATACTCTCAGAAATCTGTCCACTCTGCTGCTGGTCTCAAGAACATAGCATTCCTTGCCTCAGGCAGTTCAAACTCACAAGTAACAAATGCATCTTACTTCAATGCTTTCGCAAACTCTACAAAAGCTCCACAGTCTAATGAGAAAGCTACTATGGTCGGTGATGTTCAATCTCTCAAGATCTCCACTGAACACGTTGCTCTATTTAACACCTTTCTAAGCAGCTATGAGGCACTTATGTCAGGAGAGCTGAAACGAGACATTTTTACCACTAAATACATGTATCAGGTAGATCCAGATGATATGGAGGAAATGGACTTGAAGTGGCAGATAGCAATGATAACTCTAAGGTTAAAGTAGTTTTAAGACAAAACAGGAAAGAGGTTGTCACTTGGAAAGGTTGGCTTCGACAAATCTAAGCTTCAGTGCTACAATTGCAAGAACTTAGGGCACTTCAAAAGAGACTATCCTCTACTGAAAAATGAAAACACTGAAGTTGCTCCAGCTAGAAGGATGATTGCTATTGAAGGAAATGACAATGTTGTTCCTAACACTACGAAGGCCTTGGTAGTAGAAGATCTTGACTGGGCCAAGGAGATCGCTGAAGTAAAAGATGAAGTCAACAAAGCTCTCATGGCAAAGAACTCAACTGGATCGGCTCCACATTCATCAAACTTCATTGACAACAAAAATGCTGGTATTCCTAAGGGAGATGAATCTGCTGACAAGGGATTGAAAAGCATCATCAACACGACCAAGTCTACAGCTAACAAAGGAAAGAAAGAGGCTGGAAAATCCGAGTCGAAGGAGAAGGTTCAAGAACCTACCAGCAGTGTCAAGAAAGAGAAAGATCAAGCTCCTGAAGCAGCAATGAAAGTCGAGTCCGCCAAAGAACAGGAGGAAAATGACTTGGTAAACATCATACCCTACGAATTCAAAATCAAGTTGTGCTCACAACCGTCTGTCAATGTCGTGGCTGATTATAAATCTCTCAACCATGACATAATCAGAGAAAAGGAAAGAATTTTGCAATTTAACAAAGAACTAAAATAGAACGATTTTCTTTAAAAGAATTTTGCAATTTAGCTGAGATGCAAACTTTAAAAGAATTTGTTTTCAGAAAAGTTTTTCTTATAAAAGATTTAACAGAAAGACTAGGGAAATCTAAAATTGAAAACAATAAATTGCAAATCACAATCGATAAATGGAATGTTAGTAAAAAGGCACCGGTTGATATCAAAAATTGCCAAGGACCGACATACGTGAAGGATGGTATTGGGTACAAAGATAAGCTTGGAAATGAAAAAAAATATTTCCTCCTCCTCACAGTAAAAACTATGTACCCATGCCCACTCCTCATCCAGATAACGATCTTATTGATAAAATGATTTAATTGCTCAAAATGTCAATTTTGAAAATGATAAAATTTCTAACATTTTTTAAAGCAATGCAGATGTGATTGATCATGAGGAGGATGTGTGCGATGAGGATTGTGGTGGCACAAAAATAGAAATAGGGTATTCAGGTGATAGTTATACTACGGTTAAATAGTTCGCCTGTAATTGTGATAAAACTAACAAGACTTTTATTCGGGATGAATGTAATAATTTAACTAGGACGAACAACTGTAGTAAACCTACCTTAAATATTCGGGATGACTGTATGAGGCATGTGCCTAAACCTATGACCCGCAACCATGAGAATGTAGTGGTTGAATACTTTGATGTACAATCTGCTTTTTGAGATGAAAATGTTGTGCATGAACCTCTTGTATTTGTTCCAGAGTTGAAGCAAAACAGATTCGAAAAGTTCCTTACTAAGGAAATTCCAGAATTTGTTCCATGTCATACAAGTATGTCAGAGTCTGACAAGTAGTCAAACGAAGAAAGTAGCAGTGTAAACTCAAGCACAACAACTTCAGAAAGTGGGGAAGAAAGCTCAAGTGACGATCAAGAATCAGATGATTAAACAGACAATGAGGATGATGAAAATTGCACAGAAGATGAAAGTCATCTTGATAAGAAAATGAAGAAAATCAGAAGCTCAAGCTCAACTGCATCATCAGACAACATATCATGCAATTCAAGACTCTCATCACATACAACATCTTCCAATGCATCAACCTCAAAGCGAAAAAGGACTCGTTGCATGAAATGTTTTCGTTATGGTCATTTAGGACACACTGCGAAACATTGCAAAAGCAAGAAATATGCTAAACAATATTATACTTCCAGATTATCTAAAAATTTGAACACATATATCAATCATTTGATAGAGTTTTCTCAAGCCCCAAACACACACACACTCCTATACTAATAAATGAATTTTTTTTTTGAACAAGTGGCACTCTCTGATACCTTCTCACCTTTAAATAATAATCTTAAATTATACTTTTTTTTATACACGTTACAATATATAGGGTAGGCTAGTATATAAATTACACATTTCTTAAAAAGTGTGAAAAGACTATGTAAACATTGTGTTTTAAAATTTAGGCATGATGTATTAGATTCTTCTTGACTGGTATTATATATAAAAACACCAAACGTAACAACTTAGAACATATCAAATGTATTGTAAGCATAAAATTTAAAACACGCTGATTAACTTTTCGCATAAAGTTGATTGTGTTTAAAATTGTTACATTTGGTGTTTTTCTATATAATTCCGTGCAAGAAGAATCTAAATAATCATGCCTCAATTTTATAACACGATGTCTATATAGACTTCTTACATTTTTAGGAAAAAAATTTCTTATAAACAAACTCTTAATGCACATGTTACAACCCATTGTTACATATATCCGAAAGAAGAAGGGTTAAAACTAAGAAGTTACCCATCCCTGTCTCATTGAATCAATATGAAGAAAAAAGGGCGCTCCTTTGACTTGAGAAGAAGATTCAAATTTTGAATCTCTATCAGTTTCTTCAAACATCTAAAATTTAAACCTACCTCATTGGATATCATAGATATTCATATCAACTGTTGTCTTCATTAATGGTATTTCAACCCCTAAACGCGCCTCTATGCCTCTCTTCGTCTTCAACTCGGGATTAGGGTTATTTGAACCTAGAAGAGTCTTCTCTTAGCATTCGATGTCTTGTTCACTGCGTCATCCATTCTATGTCCACTTGCACTACCACCACCCCCATATTGCCACTGGTGAACCAATTGTGGCGGTTAGGGTTTGATGGTTGGGGTTAGGTGGCTTGTTGGTGTTGACATTAGGATTTTGAGACCAAATCGGAGGCCAATTCAAGATCAAGCGGTTTGTGAGGGAATCTGGTGGCTAAGATTGCAATTTAGGTGTCAGTAAGGTGGCAACGCGAGAAGGAGGCCGCTTCCATGACTTCGGCAGTGGAAGAGGACGATGGTGACTACCGATCTACTCCTTGGTTAGCTTCAACATCTTTTATTTTCTTGCACTAAAGTTTGTTTCTATACTTCTTTCTATATTGACAAGTTTACTTGTAGGTTCTGGAAATAAAAATTCAAGTTCTGAACATTTCGAATTTTCACCACCAACAGCAAAAACATTTCTCAGGTATCTTTAAAAAAAGTAATATTTTGTTTACATATCATGTCAAGATAGCACCTTTATGAATGTTTGTTGTTTACAAGAGATTTATAAGAGCAGAACTGGCTTCTAACAAGGTAACTATTGCCTCTTTGCTTGAAATTTGGGTTAATTCCTTTTCTTCAAATTCTTAATTGTTGTTTTCTACAATTTTTTAGAGCTTAGTCTTGAATTAGAGTGTTTGGCAAATTATCTAGCGTATTGTCATCAGTGGGGGATTTTATGGTTGGCTTTGGTTCTTATTAATTTTTGTCAAAATAAAATAATTAATCACAACCTATGGCCCAAGGATTAGGTATCAAATAAAAGTTCATTTGGTTTAGTATTGTTATTTTTTAATTGATATTATCATATAGAATGCCACTAAGATTTTCTTAGTTTTTGGACTTACGGTAATCAGTCATGAAACAAGGCTTACAACTAGATGGCGAAGAACTTTTGCACACGCCCACGAATTTAACATAAATTATGTAGTATCTTTATAGCAGATATTTGTTTTCACAATTTGATGTGTGTATACATCAATGTATGGTGTCACATATATAGGTGCAAATGATAAAAAAATGCTATACTTGAAGAACTAAGAGAGTTGGGTTCTTGTATATATGGAACTATTTATCATGGCAGATGTGATATTTATGTCTTTCAATCATTGTACGACTCTGAACAATTCAATAATCAATGAAACACTTTGTTTTATTTCCGAGATTGTATTATTACATAAGACAATTGCACGTTTTAGTTCTTGTTCGATTTCAAACTCTTAAACCTTTTCTGGAAGTACAATCGTAAACTATTACGTAACCATAATCAGTTTAACGCAACGTACACTCCGGAACAATGACATAAGCTAAACATACCCTAAATACCCTTTACATAACTTAGAAATAAGTTTTGAGGGGTTCGGTATGTCAAAAACATGCTTATTAAAGCTCAGGGACTATCTGCGACAAACTGCGAAAGTCTGCCGATTCGCGTATTTGTTAATATGGAACATGTACGCACATCCAAAAAAAAATTTTAAACATTAAAATCTTGTATTTTAGTGATAAGAATGCAAAAATATCATCCGTTGTGAAATTTCGGTCGTTTTCACGTTCGTTAAAGCGTTCATCATAATTAAGCGAAAAACGCGACCTTACAACCGAACGAACCAACATCCATGATATTTCCGGGCATAATTCAAGTCCCATATGCTTTAACATCCTTATAAAGCCTGAAATTTGGGTTAACGAGGGTTAAATGCGTTAAAAACTCATCAAATAAGGTGCAGGGGCCTGTTTTGACAAAACCTGAAACTGACTTACACTGGGTGGCGGGGCGTGACGGGGGAACCCCTCCCCGGTCATGGGGCGCAACAGAGTGATATGGGTAGATTGTTTAATCAGCTGCACACCTTGTTTTCAGCCATTGTTTTCCAATTCTTGGTGATTAAGTTGTGTAATCTCCTAGTCTTTTAACCTGATTTCAACACTTGTATTGAGCTCCCAACACCCTTACCACCTAATAGGACACATGTCATGATGAAAACCCTTCTCAATTGCTATAAATAGCAAGGCATTTGGCCAAGAACATTACTCATTCATTCTTCTCTTCTCTACCTGCTCTAATTGGAGTTGCTACCATCTTTTGGAGGCCTCCTACCGAGCATTCTTGCCATCCTAGAACACAAGTAAGTGTTCTAACCTAGTCTTGTTCATTTATTTTAGTTATTTTGAGCTAAAAGTCAAACAATTGACTTTTTGTTTGACTTTCGGTTCTGACCATATTTGGTCAAGTAAAAGTTCAATCGAACTTTGCAACGTGATCGTAATCACGAAGGTTATAATCCCTTGCGATTATACCTACTGATTACCACGTTTGCTAGTCGAAGTGACAAGTTAAAGTTTCGGTAAAAAATGCACAATTATATGCATTTTACGAGGAACTATTTTCGGGTATCAAAGCACTTAGTTTTGATACCAAATCTGTTTTTCAACTTAGTTAAACATGTTTTAACATGTTTAACTCGTCACTTCTAGTTTAGTTCTTATTTAGGGTCGTAAGTCAAGCGGTTTTGACCACCGCTTGGACTTTCGAATCCGACCCGTTTGGTCGATCTTAGGATCCGACCAAACACATATTTGTAACCATAGTTGTATAGGGAATAATCTCCTGAGGTTATACCTTATGGTCAAGTCGTTTGGTTAGTGTTATGATAAGTCGATTGTTATATGCCTAAAAATTACCAAAATGCCCTTTTTGCGCATAAGTCCATTTTAAGCATATGCAACCAACTTTTTGACATATAAACTGATTTTTCAACCTTATTAAACATGTTTTGGCATATAAGACTTATCATAGCTCATATTTAACCATTCGAACGCGTATTTACGCAAATGACACGTTAAAGTAGCGTAAACTACCTTAATGGGTCATAACGGGTCAAAAGCACTTAGGATTCATTCCAAATCAGAATGTAGACTTTGTTAAACCATTTCATATGAGTTCCAACACTCATTTGGTTTACAAGACCTCATTCTATCCGATTCCCCAATTTATGTCCCATTACACTAACATAGTATCCGACACATTAGGACACGTTTGAAGCTTTGTTATTAAACTTGATTCGAGGATACTTTGCAATCCCAAGTGAATACATAGCTCCCCTCTTTTATGCTTTCAATTGTTTTGGGGTGACTCATATGTGCCAAACTACTTACAAGTTTTCAAAAACAAAGTCTATGGTTTATATAAAACACGACGATTTCAAATAATGTGAACAAACTTGTTGGTGCGTTATCCATAACACGAATGACATTCCTTAACATTGATCAAGCCGACCAGTAGTATGTTATGGTACCATAGGTCTGGCAATCCCATTACTAGGCTATTCATTGGATTTGGTGGGTAGTTTGGGGAACGACAGAATCTGTTATTTTAACAAACCCTTTGGTGGTTTGTTAGTCGATTTAAAGATACCCCTTGGGTGGTATAGTCGAGTCACACAGGTTTGAATGTATTCAAATAGAATGACCAAAAGTTTTCACAATTAAAACACGGATGAATGACGATTGGTTTATAACACGGATGAATGACAAATGGTTTATAACACGGACGAATGATGATTGGTTTATAACACGGACGCATGACAAATGGTTTATAACACGGACGAATGATAAATGGTTTATAACACAGAAGATTTGGATGATTGGTTTATGGTAAGTGATTAGATAACGAGACGGGCGTAATGTGATAAAAGCATGGTGGATACCCCGCTGGTACTTCCTACATATAAGTGCTTTTATCATATTACGTGTCGTAGCGTTATCTAGATCACTTGGACAAATGTTTTCAAATGATGTCACGCTACGATGTTTACTTAAAGATATAAACCATACGAAGTTTTCTTTCAAGATGATTTACTACTCAATTTTACAAAAACAAATGTTTTGGTCAAGATTCATGGCAACAAGGTTTTCATAAACTTTAACCAATGTGTTTTAGTTGGTTAATTATATTGCAATACCAAACACTTTTGATACAAGGTTTTCACTTATCGACTCTTGTAGTCGTATGAGGTATTGTAATATGTTTTCAAAGCCATGAATATGACACACTCACAAAAACCTATATACTCGCCAACTTTTTATGCTGACTCTCTTTTCACATATGTTTCAGGAGCATGAGCTATTATTTGATGTTATGATGCTTCACGTAGGATTGGACGCGGGCCTTAGTGATTATAAATATGAAATATAATTTGTTTGTAGTTTGCTTTTTATTCCAAGACAATGTAACATATTAATTCAATAAAGCGAAACTTTAAACACCATGTGTTGTGAAACAATTTATCCTGTGACATGAATCCCCGACGTTTCCGCCGCATTTTGTTGTTTTACGCGGTCGGGTTGTTACATCAGATGGCATGTGTCAGATGTCGAAAGAATCAAGAAAGCTTCTTTGCTTGCAGATCATTTGAAAAAGAACGGTTGGTAGGTCATCCTAGCTATAACCTATATAGGTAACCGATTTGGCGGGTCAGGTGATGGGTCATGGGTAAATTTTTATTACATGTCGCTATAGGCAAGACCATGTTGGGTCTACCCAGTCACTCGAAACACTTTTATGTCCACTGCAATACAACGTTAAAAGATTGTTTTGTTGGATCAGTTCTGTTTAAACATAATGGAAAATATGAAAATATACATGTTACAGCAGACAGTGCATAGGAGAATCCAGTAAGAGATGATGCCATCGAGTTCGAAATATTTGTCAGTGTGGTCTGGTTCCTCCTTAGGGTGCAAACTGATGAAGGTGATGATGAAACCAAAAAGGGTATCGGTTTAGGAGAGGGAGGCCGATTCTTGATGTTATGATTATTAGGTTATGTGTCTAACCTTAGAACCTCTACATAAGTCTCCTTATATATGCACCCAAGAGGAAACCCTAATTAGTTAATAAGGGTAATAAGGCCCATCAACAATTACCAACTAATTATTTAATAGGTTGTTATATATTTTGATCTATATAATGTAAATGATTATAATGGCTACTAGATTAAATATAACATAAAAATATATTTAATCTTACATTCTCCCACTTAGCCGAGTAATCATTTACTATGAGTATTAGATAAGCCTGATCAGGAGTTAACACTCATTTTAGCCTTAAACAAGAACTAGAGCAGATAAATACAGCCGTTGAATCATTATGCGACTCAGGACCCCCATTAGTCATACTATAGCCTAAATTTAAAACCTAATCGTTATGATCAAAATACGCATAAGCCCTTTGTTTGATTTGTAACTTTATTTGTCTATATGCCATTATGCCGGCTTGACATATTCTTAGAGACATACAAAATCAAACTGATGAGGAAAATTAACTAATAGTTAGTTATTCATAGTACGATATGCAGTTGCGCACGACCATTAATTAATACCCGTCTATGAGCTCTCTTAATAAGACGTATGGGTAATAACCCTTCAGTTATAGGATCCTTAAGCATATCATGAATGTATTCGATACAAAACTTAGTTTCCTCAATTCGTTCATAAACGAATAATTAATTGTGTATCGAAATTTAATGCAGTAGCTCTTGAACTATTACTGTTCAAGGAGTTATGGTAGCTGACTTTATCACACTAAGTCTTCAAAACATTAATTATATAGAGTTAGAGTCCACTGATAAATATCCAACAACATTTAGTGACTATATTATGTCGTTATAACTTAGGTTGTTGATATCAGTCCATTATGACTTCCCCATGAGATAGGTTTTGTCTGCTAACATAAGGATATACCCGCAATTACATTTTGTCATCTTTGAATATTACAAAGTTAGAGTAATCAAGCGGTTTGAGTTCTCACTTCTTCTTCAAATCATAGCCTCTCATTTCTTTTAAAGATATTGTAATACTCTATTAGATTCTTCACATTAATCTAGGCATATCTAGTGTGTTGCAATGTGAGTAATATCTAAACGAGTGTAGCCTTGAACTTACATAAAGCTTCTAATTAATGAAGCGTAAGGAAATAATCTCATTCATCCTATTATTCTCTAAAGGAGAGCGGTATTGTTTGTTACATATGTAAGGACCCATTTAAGGTTAAACTTATGGAACGAAACTAATGTCCCATTGGGTCTATCTCTGTTATGATATCTAACACGTAAGAGATATCACTGATATCTATTATATCAAAGTTTGTGTTAACAATACTTTGACTTATGTAACATATACTGGTCAAAAGAATGTCATCTATATAGACAAGTTTATTTTAGTTTCTCCCACTCATTTTGAGATAAGTACATTAATCCACTTGATTTTTGATGAAAATAATTACGTTAAGATTTCATCACATTATGATGTTTGCATTCACCCGTACATGGATTTTATTGGCTTATAAATAAAGTGTTCTTTAACCTTCAGTTTGGAACTTTCAGGTTGTTTTATGAAAATGTAAATATGTCAGCCATTTGTTAGGGAAAATTGTTTTTAATGTTCATCTAGTGTAGCTTTAAACTATTATAAGCTACTAGAACAATGATGATCCTCAAAGAAATCTTTGGTTAGATATGTAATAAAGATTCTTTAATAATTTATCTCTTCCTGTGTACAACCTTGGACAATCAATCATGCTTCTTCGTGTCTTAACGCTTATATTAGGATTTGGTTTAGTTATGAACACTCTTATGCAATTCAATCAAATCCCAAACGTTATATGAACACATAAAATCAGTTTTACTAGAAAACTGTTTTATTCCATTTAGAAGATTGATTGACTCTAATGGCTTAATTAAAAGAGATAGGATCAGTAAACTTTTCCAAAATCCATTTCAACTTCAGTTAGGGAGGTTATGTAATCATCAAAGTTAGTAGGCTTTTAAATCTAGATGACCTCCTGAGTTGATTATTGGGTTTATTAGAAGTTTCAGTTTAATGGATTAGCTCTTGGTTAGGTTTCTATCATTTTCAGGATTCTAAGTTTGTAAGAGTTGGTGCAGTATGGTGTACAAGAGGTGTAATCAGAGTGAAATTCGGAGTGAAATTTAATGACACTCTTCCCCCCGCCTCTAGTATTCCTTGCAAGTCATGATACGGACTTTGAATCCTCCCACTGACCTTAGAAATCTTTAGGAACTCAGCATGCTTAGGGTCAATATTTAACGACCAGTAAATTCTAATAGAGAAATACGTTAATGACGTTAGTCGTTGTGATTTCTCTTGTTGAGGATTATGTTAGTTTAGGTAAGAAATCTAAGTGTGCCCACAATTAAGCAACAATGAAACTTTTGTAAGAGTAGCATTAGATTTTAAGGAGACAAGTTTTGATGGAACAGTGTCGTGATAGAGCAATGTCTTGTACAAGAGGTGTAAATTGAAGTAATATAAAGTTTTCACTCCCCACCTCTTGCAACTATTGCAAGTTATTATTAAGACACTTAATGCTCCCACTGATCTTTAATATCTCAAGAAATGCTACAAGAGAAGTTTCAATGAGGTACGTGACGTGGGAACCTATCATATATACGTTAGACTTTATTTGATTCCCTTAATGTCCAGATGTCATAGGAAAAACTCAGGGACATATCTAATAGAAATCTTATTAAGTATATATATGAATAGATTTCTTCTAAGACCGTCGGCCATATGCGACAAAATTTAGATACAAGTTGATAGTATTTAAATGATAAATGAATTATGTCTGAATATTCCATTTGGAATAAGTTCCATGAATGTCAATGAATGACTTATGATGGACCCATACTTATTCCTTAAGCCAAGTCATATTTTATGGTTTTGACGTCATGATTTAAAATCACTTAGAATGAGATTAGTTGAATAATCATCCTCATTAACCATGTCATGATTTCTCATGAATTTCGGTTATAATGGATGAAATTTATAAGTCTCATTTTCCTTTTGTCAAATTCTCATTTGCATGATGACAAAAGTTGTGAAAGTGTAAGGTATCATCTAGTTTTATCTTAGTAATGTTTCAATCCAGATATTTAGAACAAATAAGATGAGAGTTTAAGGTAAGTGTGACTTTATGTTGACTATGCAAACCTCACAACCTTCATAACATTGCTTAATTATGATACTATATTCTGACTAATCTTCAGAATATATATAAGGTATCGAAAAAAACGTTGTTAAAAGACTGCTTATTATGATTATTATAGCCTTAACTTTTAATTTTGTCACTAACTCTCATGTTAGTTATTTGTCGAGTTCTGGTAAGGAAACGTATGGAACTAGAGTCAACTAATCATGTGTTAATTGGAATATTAAAATTAGCAGACTTAAATATGATTAGTAAGTGACTACCTAATTAACTTATCCAACTGTACTTTTGAATAATGTATAGTCTCGTTGCTTATGCCTAGTCTAATGGCATAATTATGCAGTGATATTCTCTCTTGAAGAACCTTAGAGTTGGAATTTTGTACTTGTATTTTGACTATGGACCTTAGAAAAATCCTCTTTTAGGGTATTAGTGGTTGGAAGGTGAATAAAATCTTATTTTCCAGTTTCAAACATTTATTTATATGTACATATGTTGCTTATCAACACACTCATTTTCCTTTGGTACTTTTGAGTGTTATAGTTGATTTATAAGGCATCAAATTGTACAAGTGAAAATCTTAGTATGTAATGTACTGAAAAATTGTACTTATTTCCATGCGTAAGCCCTTAACTTTATGGGTCATGGTATTGTACATTAAAATGTATTCACATATACCACTTAACTTTATAGTTTAGAATTTTAAATGAAGGCATGCATCTTAGGAGTTCTTGTGATTATTCCACAATAATAGATTAGTCTTAGGAAAGACTTAATCTGGAATAACTTTAGTGATAGCAATTATGTTAGAGAGTTCTTGATTATCATAAGAGACATCATGTTCGATTTATCCTATTCATCATGCTCTAATTTTCTTCTGTAGTATCTTTATCAGAAGAGAGCAATAGGATTATCGTGTCTTAAGAGATAATCAAGGATTTAATTTAAGAGCTAATCTTATAAAAACTTTAAATAAAACAAAACATTTTAGGTTTAAGAATTAGAGTGGATGAGATATTGATTTATAGAAGAAAATTACAGTAAGTAAGAATTATGGGTACTAAAAAATAAGGCAGACAAAATGATCATAAGATTAATGAAGGATCATTATATGAAGAAATTGTGATATGTCTATTACTAACATCAAAATAATATACTTAGTTAAAATTCTACTTAAACGAAGTCAAATCAGCTTTGGCCAGAAGTGTAATCATTTAAGCATGTGTGCAAAGTGGTTATGACAAATCAGCTTTGGCTAGAAATGAAACAATCACTTTAGTTATGCACTTGTTAAGCATGTTATACATGAAAGAATTAAACCAGCTTTGGCCAGATATTAAGACTTTCACGTTTGTGATGCACACTTAACATAGCTTTCGTAATACTTGAACGATAAGTAGATGTATCAAATCAGCTTTGGCCAGAAATGATACATCGGAAGCTCATTCAAGTTAAGCTATTTTGGTTTTGTAAAACATTATCTGATTCTGATTAATTAACTAAGTATTTACAAAACCAATTATTTAATAGCAAACCACCTGTTAGCGCGGATCGAACTCGACTCAGTTATGAGATCTCGAGTCAAGTCTCGACTCATCTTGTAACATTATGAGGTCTCGACTCATTAAGGTTTCGAGTCACAACCTCTGTGTCTCGATTCGTAATCATGGTCTCGATTACTATGTTTTACGAGATCTCGACTCCTTGATGAGGTCTCGAGTCGCAACCATGGTCTCGAGTTGTGAAGATTGAAGCCCTTAGTCGAAACCTCAGTGGTCTCGAGTCGAAACCTAATGGTCTCGAGTCGAAATCGTTGTCTTAAGTTGTGAAGATTTGAGAACACTTATGATTTCGAGTCAAGATCTTGTGGTCTTGAGTCGAGATCTTGGTCTTGGGTCGTTAAAAGGGATCTCGAAACTCCTGTTAACAGCTGTTGTTGTGAAAACATAACTGAAAATTCGAATTCTTAGGGATTTTGAGTTATAATTTCTTATTTTAGTGCTGATCTAATTTTATCAAATATTTCGAAAATTATAATCTGTTTATCTTTTAACAGTTTTCGAAAATCTTTAGAGGACAAAATCAGATCAAAACAGGAAAAGACACTCAATAATCCGAATCATATTCCGAAACATAAAAGAATTTCGAATTTTCCTAAGAACACATGATGAACCCTAAATAAAACCCATAATTTCTGGAACCCAAAACCTGAAAATTAAGGCTTCTAAAACAGATTTCGGACATAAAATTACCCATATTGGTTTCGAGTCATATTATTTACCAACTTAATCATTTAAACAGTGATATTGAATCACTCGAAACCGGCTGTGATGTTTATAAAGTTTTCAAAATTCTGTTTTCATGATTTCAATCCCATAATTAATAGATACGAAACAGAACTGACTAATCAACATATGCTCTGATACCACATGTTGGATCAGTTCGATTTAAACATAATGGAAAACATGAAAACATAGCTGTTACAGCAGACAGTGCAGAGGAGAATCCAGTAAGAGATGATGCCATCGAGTTCGACATATTTGTCAGTGTGGTCTGGTTCCTCCTTAGGGTGCAAACTGATGATGATGATGATGAAACCGAAAAGGGTATCGGTTTAGGAGAGGGAGGCCGATTCTTGATGTTATGATTATTAGGTTATGTGTCTAACCTTAGAAGCTCTACATAAGTCTCCTTATATATGCACCCAAGAGGAAACGCTAATTAGTTAATAAGGGTAATAAGGCCCATCAACAATTACCAACTAATTATTTAATAGGTTGTTATATATTTTGATCTATATAATGTAAATGATCATAATGGCTACTAGATTAAATATAACATAAAAATATATTTAATCTTACATGTTTGCTATTTTATTTTTAATAAATTTTTTTTTATAAAACTAAAAAAGAAATAAACGTGGATGAGAAGGTGAATAAGGCGATGGCAGCAGCTAACATGTCGACAAATGCAACAAGGGTGGCAGTAGTTAAGGCGGTCCAGAGCCGTGTGCATCACTATGACGATCCTACACTGATCATTGTATACCGTTTGTAAGTTTTGTAGTGGATTTTTGGTCAACGATGGTTGGAGTGTTGTTGACCTGCTTGAAACCACAATGAGCAATGGGGGTGCTTCTTGTTTCTTCCACAAGATAACACTGTACTATTAGGTTTAGGTCACTCAAGTGCTTTGGTTTTTTTTATGTTCCTGAGAATTAAGTCACCTTTGGTTTCCCCCTGTAACTGTAAATATATATTTTTTCAACATAATAGGTGTATGTTTGGCTTTGGGTTCTAATGGGTTTGTGTGCAACAGCTAATCAATACCAAGCAGGAATTTTTTATTCCTTCTTAGCTTGTAGTGATGGCTCCACAATGGTGTAATTTAGGAGTATGTAAGATTTGCCATTAAAACAAAAATATAGTAATTGGCCCGTAACCAAGGGTTTTCCTCTTGTTAATGTTAAGACAAGAGACTTTCAGTTGTAGTTGGTTTTGTCGTCCTTGATGTGTTACCAAACTTGTTTACTACAACCAGTGGCGGATCCAGGAATTTTTTCCAAGGGGTTCACTTTTTTTAATGTTCCAATTTCATATCTCAGAACATAAAAAAAAATCCGGGTCGGTGTGACGGTTCGGGTCGGATAAGTTTCATCACATAATAAAAAATACGATATAACAATGAAAGAAAGCATCTTCATGATAAATTTGGGGCTGGATTAGTTGCACAAAGAAAAATAGACTTTTTATGCAATTTTCGAAAACTATCTATTTATCAATTTTCATCATTACAAAGTATTTAAAATATTGATCTAGATTCAGTAATTTGTTATCATACAGATATATTTAAGAGAGACATATAAAAAACAATATGGATTATTGAACTAACCTTCCAAAGATCATAGCGGCAAGCGCAGTTGTGCCATAAGAAAGAGCAGATTCAAGAGCACATGACCGCACAAATGCAACATCTGCCTCTGCAAACAACCTCGTGCCTACTTTTTTAAGTTCCATTGGAAAATTAGCATCATCAGTAATGATTCTTGGCAAATTATCACGAACAAACTTTAATGCACCCTTTCCTCCATGCCCATCAAACACCTAATTTTACCCAAAAGAACACATTTTATACTATTGGAATATACTAAAGAACATGGAATAAACATTCCCCTTTTTAAATTAATTACAACCAAGAAATAAACTTATTTACCCTGTAAGATGAGACGGTTTCTTCGCCAAGAAATTAATTATCTATCATACGGTTTCTTCGCCAAGAAATTGTTATATTTCTCTTCTAAAACATCTGTATCTTCACAAATGCTCTCCATCTGATAAAAATTGCAATAAGACTATTGGTATTAATAATCTATTATATGGTTTTGAATTTTTTTAACAATGTTTTCAGAATTGTATGAAGTTTATTCACCTTCAAGACTTCCCCTAATTTTCTTGATCTTAAATGAATTTGTTTGCTTTTTTAATATAATAACATTCGAAAAGAATACAAATTAACATCACCAATCATAATTTCAAAAAGATTAAAACACAAGTTAAAACATTAGCATCCCTGTTTCCTAAATCCTAAGTTTCTATAAAAAAAGATTAAGATTTAACATCAATAAATTCAAAGATATACATCATTAATCATAGACTGAATCTAAAAATCGGCAAACTGAAAGTTAAAATCAACAAACCTTAGAGAGTGACCAAGGGAAACTGTAAGAGAAGGGGTTGGAGTGGCTCCGGGCTCCGGCGACCAGCGACTGCTGGACGGACGAGGACGACGTGTGCTGTTGTCACGTGTCTGTGTGAGTTTACGTTTGGAATTGGGGGTTAAGGAATAAACACAAAACATTTAAAGTTAGAAGTTAAAACCCTAATTTGTTTCAAGTAAAAAAGGAAAAAAAAAAAACGCAAAAAAAAAAAAGAACGCCTAACTGGACTCAAACTCAGAACCTCAATTACAAATAGCAGGCGCTTTACCACTTCAGCACTGATCAATTTTGGTTACGGGTTCCTCCAAAAAATACTAGAGGGTTCCTTCAGTCTTTTGTATTTAATTTAACACTATAAATTCATAACCGAACGGGTTCCTGGGAACCCCTTTCTTGGCTATAGATCCGCCCCTGACTACAACCCCGATCAATATGGATGCTGTTATAGTTTTGAGTGATTTGCCCATATTTTTTTAGAACAAGAAATTCACACGTTCTTTAAGGCATTCAAGTTAGAATTTATATTTTTTTTCCTGTCACAAAAAATGCTCATTTAAATAAAGAGTTAATTGCCAAAATCGTCCCTGAGGTTTGGGCACGTTTGCCATTTTCGTCCAAAATGACACTTTTGTACCAAATTGTCCCAAACGTTTGTAACTTTTTGTCATTTTCATTCAAACCACTAACTTAGTTTATTTTTTATGTTAAGTTGGGGATATTTGGATGAAACTGGCAAATATAAAACCACAGGGACGATTTTGGCAATTTACTCAAACCCTTTTTAATTTCTTTTATTTAATTATTTTTGTTACATATATAATAAAAAAGAATATACATGGAGTTTTTAGAAGAAAAAAAAAATTAATAGTTTTGTCACATAATTTTTATAAATTTTCATCGAAATCACTAACCCAATTTATTTTTTCTGTTAAGGTGAATGATGTTTTAAATTTTATAAATTAAGACAGAAATTAATTTACAGCTTCTTAATATAAATCAGTTTTATAAAGAGAAAACGTCATTGGTGTGTAACACATAATAATCGATTACAACTTTTAGTATTTATCAATTGTAGAGATAGAAAAAAATTGTAGAACGTTACATATTTTTTAAATGTATTGCACCTAGGAAATATGTTGGTAGAAATAAAATATTTATTTAATTAAGATTAGAGGGTAACTAACTAATACTTATTCTGAGTGGCTTGAGTAAAGAAACTTTTAGTTCATAGCATTACAATTACAATTTCGTGGGTAATTTTAAGGTTTGGTAACGATACGTTGTTTGATAGGGGGGGGGGGGGGGGGACTAGCTTCTGTTTTTCTTTAGGAGCGAATTTAAAAGAGTAGAAGATGAATTACAAACTTGATACATGATAAGATTTTTTTATTTGACCTTTTTCAATAAGGTCACCATCATTTTATTTTTTTAAAATTTAGAGGTTTAAGTAGATTTTATTTTTATAAAACTGATCTACATAAAAAATTAGAAATTAATTTTTGTCTTAGTTTATAAACATCCTTCGCCTTAATAGAAAAATTAACTTAGTTAGTGGTTGGATGAAAATTTATAAAAATTATGTGACAAAGCTATTATTTTTTCATATAAAAATTGCATGTATATTATTTTTTATTATATACTAACAAAATTAGTTAAATAAAAGAAATTTAAAAGAGTATTGCCAAAATCGTCCCTGTGTTTTTATATTTGCCAGTTTCATCCGAATATCCTCAACTTAACAGAAAAAATAAACTAAGTTAGTGGTTTGGATGAAAATGACAAAAACGTTACAAACGTTGGGGGCGATTTGGTACAAAAGTATCATTTTAGACGAAAATGACAAACATGTCCAAACCTCAGGGACGATTTTTGTTATGTAAAAAGTAAGCGTACAATCAAATTGAATGACACTAAAGATCTTTCTTAAAAAAAAGAACCAAAATCTCAAAACAACCGTTTTTTACTTAACACTTTCCATATGTTCTTTTTTTACTTTACTTTTTCTGAAACAACCAGTTATGATATGTTCAATTTTTATCAAAGTTGTTTTGACTTGAACTAAAAGTACCATGGTAGCTCTGTTTTGACATGTATATCATTGCATTTCTTATTATTCCTATGTAACTAACTATTTCCTTCAACATCTTAGTGATGCTTAAAAAACTTAATTTTAAGTTTTGTTTTTTTGGAACTATGATTTTTTGGTTAATTATGTGTTGTGGGTGGATGCAAAGAGAAGTGTAACTGAATGTGATAAACAATTTGAATGACTTTTATCGAAGAAAGCGGTGAATTTGATCAGTGTAGCGGAATGTGATAAACAACTTGATCAACTTTCTATGGTACTTTACAATATTCACGAGACGATTGATAAAGTAACTGTAAATGAGTATCACATTCTAAATTGTCGCATCCGCAGCATCGTGCGGGTTCCTTACTACACTAGTGTGTGTATATATATATCACCTCTTATTTGATAATAATATTAAACAATAATTTATCTAAATCTATTTAGACTATTAGTATGATAGTACAAAATAATATTAAATAATAGGCTTTTCTTTATACACGTTATTAAGATAGCCAAAAAAGAAACGGAACTAAAAAGTATCAACAATTTGACCCGAGTATATTGGCTTAATAATATGAAATGTATTATTTACGTAATAGCAATAGTTTCTAATAAAGTGTTAAATATATAACATGTACAATTGGATGGGGTTATTGTAAAAATGAGGTTTTTTATGAGAAGTGTAAGAAGTGTTTTAAAACCTTAAATCTTTTAGTTAAAAGGCTTAAAATGTAATTTATGTTTTAATTTTTCGACTAATTTGCCTAGATTAGGTGTAATAATGTTTTTTTTTGTATAAATAAAGAAACTGCCATCAACCTCAATGCACATGAAATTACATTTACAATCGTATTGTTATACTTATATAGAGAAAAAATTACCTTTCAATCGGATGTTTTAGTCCATGGTGTTTTGTCTATGTTCATACAATAGCGTGTTTTAATTGTATTGTGATTCAAGTCGTGATGTTTTAAACAGTTGGAAACATTGTATTGTGATTCAAGTTAGGGTGTTTTAACGTCTGAAATCTGGAAACATTGTATTGTGATTCAAGTCATGGTGTTTTAACATCAGGAATGGTTGTATTGCTATTCAAGTTATGGTGTTTTAACATCTAGAATGATTATATTGCAATTCAAGTCGTCGTGTTTTTGGTATCTGTATGGTGTTTTATTCCTGTAAAATAACAAAAAAAAAAACTTTCAGATGTTAAAACACCATGATCAGTTTTTGTTATTGATACGTAAAAAAAAAATTATCTCCTAAAATAACTCCTTAAGTGGTTACAATCTATTTTATAATTAAATTGGTTTTTAAATTTAATTACCTTATTACCCTTAATCCATAAAATTAAATAATGTCACGTGTCGTTTCTATAATATTTCTCAAACTTCTAACAAATTTCACCTTTTTTACAAGAATCTGAACCTGTACAAATACTTATAATTTTATTAAGAATATAATTTAGGACACTAGAATTACAAGTATAAAGTAAATTAATTATAATCAAGCAACACCAATATTTGTTATTCCTCATATAGCACAAGTATAAGCCGGAATATTTTGACGAGCGCAACTCCATGGATAAGGGAATAAGTTCAGTTATTCGATGCCTTCCCTCACTTTTAAAACTCTGATTTAAGAATATGTTGTTCCAGAAGCAACTTTAAAGTTCAATAATAAAACAAGAGGTACATACACATAGATTCATCGTTCACAATCACGTTTCTATATTCTTTAGTAGGTCATAATAAATATATTTAAAGTTGTCTCTTTTGTACTTCAAAAAGTTATACCATTTAACTAATATATATGGTGTGGTTCGGCTACAAATTCCATTTTTCCTATAAAGTGTACAAAGTGATAAAACACCACAATTTCAGTCATAAATCACACTCAAAACCCACAAATAACATAGTGAAGATCACTAAAACACAATATCCAAACATTTAACAGTCCTTAAAAACTTCAAACACATCATCGTACAACTATAAATATAAAACACAACATGATAAACATTATAAAACACACTAATGTTAGTCATTCGATAATTAGAGACTTATCATCAAAAACACAAAACAAAACCCACAAATATAATGTTTTAGTAATCTTCACTATGTTATTTGTGGGTTTTTAGTATGTTTTATGTTTGACATTATAGTATTTTACGACTTTTTACACTTTGTAGCCAACTCTCACCCTATATATGTATATATATATATGTATATATATATGTGTGTGTGTGTGTGTGTGGGAGAGTTCATTGAGGAACACTAAAAAAGTGGGGAACCGGTGAACACTTTTAAAAATTCAACTTAACATGTTAAAAATTAACTTTTTCTATAATTTTTTTCGGCGCTTTTCCTATAAATATATGCAGAAACATTTTTAATAAAAATAAAAAAATAAAAAATATTAAAAAAATGTTTAAAAAATATATCTTATAAAATTAACTTAACATGTTAAAATTCAATTTTTTAATTTTTTTCAGCGCTTTTTCTTATAAAAGTGGGTAGAAACTATTACAATAAAAAAAACCAATTTTTGTAAAAAAAATAATTATTTCTTTAACTGTTTTTTTATATTTTTAGTTTTTTTATTTTTTTATTAAAAATGCTTCTACGGATATTTATAAACAAAAGCGTCAAAAAAAGTAATGATTTTTAACATGTTAAGTTAAATTGTTAAGAGTGTTTCCGGGTTCCCCACTTTTTTAGTGTTTCCAAATGAATCT
Organism: Helianthus tuberosus; assembly: GCA_030545235.1. NCBI lineage: Eukaryota > Viridiplantae > Streptophyta > Magnoliopsida > Asterales > Asteraceae > Helianthus > Helianthus tuberosus. The sequence goes on from CM060417.1 coordinate 40,400,258, forward strand.
CACACTATATATATATAGTGGATGGATCATGAGAAAACTAGTTTAAATGAAAAAACCAAAAAACTAACAAAAAAAGCCTAAAAAATATACCAATTTTTTTTTACATTTTTTATAAAAAATCGCTACTTTTTATGTATGGAAATTTTTTTTTAATAAAAATTGTTGTCTTGCACATGTGCACTAATACGGAAAGCCTAAACCATTTAACCCACCCCCACCGACACCCCCAAAAACCTAAACCCCCACCCCCCCCCCCCCCCCAAAAAAAAACCTAAACCCCCCACCCCCCTCCCGAAAACCTAAAACTAAACCCTAAACATAAACCCGAAAAAAACCTAAACCCCCCACCCCACCCCCCAAAAACCTAAACCCCCCTCCCCACACACCCAAAAACCTAATCTTAATCCTAAATCTCCAAAAAAAACTAACCCTAAAAGCTAAACTAGACTCAAAACGCTAATTTTAAGCATGTAATGCACATGTGTAGTACACATATAATGCACATGTGCAGTACAAGTTATATATATATATATATATATGTGTGTGTGTGTGTGGTACGGTTCATACAAGAACCACCCTTTATCGTGAGAACCACGAGAACGAATGTGAACAGAACCTTAAAAAAACCTAAACCCCTACCACCAAAAAACCTAGCCCCCCTCCCACCCAACCCAAGCTAACTGCTAAAAACTAAACCCTAAAACTAAACCTCAAAACTAAATGCTAAAAATGTTTTTATTTTTATTTTTTTGAAAGTTAAATCGCGATGTTTGTAAGTGCACCTGTTGATGATAAATGTTGGATTCTGCTTCACGAAGATTCTTCAGGGTCTAACTTGTAAATTATTGAATTGTTTTGTTTAAAATAAGTCCGAATTTGTTTGTGTTTGTGTATACATTAGGATGGATTTATGTCGTGTAACAAGTGTCTGAATATGTTTATAAGTTCGGACACCTTATTCCTTATCATGTCCGAATTTGTTTATAGTTTATGTAGTGTCCGAATTTGTTATGTTACAAATTCGGACTAAGCTTTGTTTTATCACGACCTATGTGTCCGAACATAATCTTGTATTTATACTCAGTGAATGAATGCAAGATCAGACTTTTGGAGATTTATCTTTCTTTTGTCCACATAGGACTTTTGACGATCTTGCACTGCTTTTAATCGGGCCCGTACCAGGTCGATCTTCTCATTAGTTATCGCTACTACATCTTTGGGTGCGAGTTCTCTTTGTCCCGCTTCTCCCCAAGAAACCGGGGTTCTAAACTCTCTTCCATATAACATTTCATACGGTGCCATTTGTATGCTACTTTGGTAGCTTTTGTTGTACGAGAACTCCACTAATGGCAAATGTTCATCCCAGTTTCCCCCGAAATCCATAACGCATGCTCTTAACATATCCACAAGAGTTTGAATGGTCCTTTCGGATTGACCATCCGTCTGCAGGTGATATGCGGTACTTATGTGCAATTGAGTACCCATTCCTTCATGAAACTTCTGCTAGTAACGGGAGGTAAATCCTGTGTCCCGATCCGACACAATGGACACAGGCACACCATGGCGGGAAATAATTTCATTCACATAAATTTCTGCTAACCTTTCTGAGGAATAAGTCTCCAGAATAGGTAGAAAATGGGCGCTTTTGGTAAGGCGGTCATCAACGACCCATATTGCATCATGCCCCTTTCTCGTCCTAGGAAGTTTAGTTACAAGATCCATGGTCACATCCTCCCATTTCCATACCGGGATTTCTAAGGATTGCAATTTCCCGTATGGTTTTTGATGTTCTGCCTTTACTTGGGAACATGTTAAACATTTGGACACATACTTAACAATGTCGCGTTTCATTCCCGGCCACCAATAATTCTCCTTTAGATCCCGATACATCTTAGTAGCTCCCGGATGAACTGAGTAACGGGACTTATGGATCACCCGCATTCAATAATTCTTCCAATAAAAGAGTCTTCGCATCACAAAAACGCGGTATCCAAACCCGCCCATACCTCGTCTTTATTCCACTTATGTTTACTTCAAGCTTATTGTAGGATCGTTCGACTGATCCGAATGAGTCGATTAGAGAAGTTTTGATCTATTTCAGGTGCGGAAAACAAGAAATAGACTTAGTAACAGCTTAATCTTCACTAATTTCACTGATTGTATTGATTTGACGCTGTGTACAATCAATCTTCACACCGGCAGAGCTTCGGCATGGAATACAAGATCTGTCCTAGAACTCTATTCTGATTTCGCCCCAAAAGCCTATATATAGTAGTTCTGATTTCGCTCCTAATGACATGGTGTCATTTGGAGTGGAATCAGCATGTTACTTTCGGGTTGAATCAGAATTTAACATTTCGGGTGGAATCAGAAAATAACATTTCGGGTGGAATCAGAAAATTACATTAGGAGTGGAATCAGAAAGTTAACTTTGGAGTGGAATCAGAAAGTTAACTTTCGAGTGGAATCACCCCTAAATATTCTGATTCTTGGATTTCGTGCTCTATTCTATCTATCTCTAAACAAGACTCGATACAAGACGAAGATGACAGACGGATGCACTAACACTTATTGGCAAACCCTTTCGTTCTTTCACTTTTTGGATCACCAGCATTCAATGACTCATCTTACACCTTTCGTATTGTTTCGGGGAGGTTTGGTGTGACTATCATTCTCATCGATTTCACTCGAATAGGCGGTGGATATTCTTTCCGGCTTAATGCATCCGCCACAACATTGGATTTACCCGGATGGTAAAGAATGTCGCAGTCATAGTCTTTAATCAATTTTAGCCACCTTCATTGCCTCATATTAAGGTCTTTCTGCTCGAAGAAGTATGTGAGACTTTTATGGTCTGAATAGATTGTACATTTCGTTCCATACAAATAATGCCTCCAGATTTTTAAGGCAAAAACTACCGCCGCTAGCTCTAGATCCTGAGTCGGGTAGTTAATTTCGTGCTGTTTGAGTTGTCTTGAGGCATAAGCAATGACCTTGCCTCATTGCATCAGGACACATCCCAACCCCTGATGTGATGCATCCGCATAGGCCACTAAGTCTTCTGTTCCCTCCTGTAGGGTTAATATGGGAGAGCTTGACAACTTTCCCTTTAACATTTGAAAAGCTTTCTGTTGATCATCACCCCATGCAAACTTTTCTTCCTTCTTTGTCAATCTGGTTAAAGGAAGGGCTATTTTAGAGAAATCTTGGATGAATCTCTGATAATAGCTGGCTAGACCGAGGAAACTTCTTACTTCATTAACGTTCTTCGGGGGTACCTATTTTACCACAGCTTCAACTTTAGATGGATCCACCAGAATCCCCTTCTCATTAATTACATGACCCAAGAATTGCACTTCCCTAAGTCAAAACGCACATTTAGAAAACTTAGCATACAACCTTTCTTTTCAAAGCGTCTCGAGTACTTGACGTAGATGACTCGCATGTTCAGAGTTGCTACGAGAGTATACCAAAATATTATCGATGAATACTATGACAAATTTATCTAGCATGTTTCGGCATACCCTAATCATTAAATCCATGAAAGCGGCTGGAGCGTTAGTGTCACACCCCGAATTTCCACGTGTCACCGGTGGGCCCGGTGGGGGAGTATCGTGACGTGGTTGGCAACATAATAGTCAAACAACACAATATATATGAATGCACAGCGGAAGCAAAGGATATTTATTATTACATTCCGAATATGAAGTAATATTCAGTATTACAACGGAAGTAAAGGATCCACAGGCGGATCTTAAAACATATCATTTGTTCAACAGACTTTAGACGCCTAGAACTTGCAAGATTCCTTATTAGCGCCCTGAGCTCCCAGCCAATTCCGTTCAGTACCTGTCACTTAACCCTTTTGGAAAATACGTCAGTTTTCACTGGTAAATACACTCAACTGACTCATTTGAAAAGAGTTTAAGAAAATTGATTTAGATGCACCAGGCACAAAACCTTTTGACACTTTGATTAAAATGCACAGAGGCAAAATTAATCTTTTATAACTTGGGAAAATTATTTGTATATAATCTTGTATACAGTTTTACTTATTTGTCGTCCGTTAGGGCCGGTTTGTAGGGCCGGACTAGATTAACTGACACGCCACAGGTATAATGCCCACGGGCTATCATCCCCTAAGTGGATTACCAGTTCCGGTATAATGCCCACAGGGATGATACCTCGGAGTGGATTACCAGTTTTTACATAATGCAGCTGTCAGGTGTATGCCTACACCCCGTGCTTAAGTCGTGGCCATCTCGTAAAATGATGCCAAGGATATCCGGGACATGGTCATTAACCCCCAAAGGCCATACACCAAATAATAATAAAGTAATACATATTAAACAGGTTATGTAAGTACATCAATCACAATCCGATTTAAATGACTACATACACCCGACCAAGCGGTACTTTTATAGTACCGTATCCCAAGCCCGTATAGGGAAAATAAGTTAAGAGTATTTACCTGAGCTAGCTCCTGTCTTAATTAGCAAGAATCTAATAACTCAGCCGTATTCACTTAAGTAAGCGTATGTACCATTTACCGAAATGCTCTAGTCTGGAATGATGGTATAAATAATTAATTAGAATGCTAACGGGTCTTTAATTAAGCCTAAGCTTAGACCGGTTAGTCTTACAGGAAGATACGGTTCGTACGCACGATTACGCGAAGACCGAAATAGAATGTGATTTAGACCCGACAAGTTCGGAGACTTGCTTAATTTGGGTATTTAATACACACTTTGAATTTTGAGACAAAACCGGTAAGGTTTGACCCGTTTCGGCTAACTTATATAAACTAGTTATATAAACCGATCCGAACGCGAATAACGCGTAACGGGTATTCATAGAGTCATTTACAGGTTTCCTTAGTTAATATGCCTTAAATATGTTGTGGTATCAGTAGGATACCTTCCATTATGCCCAAAACGAGTTTAATCTCAATTTAAGCCCCGTAGGGGTATTTTGGTCATTTACCTAAGGCATATATATACTACCTGTCATACAACTACTCGAACGATGTGACCATAAGGTCACTTAATGTGTTTGGTCGGATCCTAATGATCGACCAAACGGGTCGGGTTCGAAAGTATAAGCGATTGTTTAGATCGCTTACCTTTACGACCCTATATAAGCACTAAACTAAAAGTGACGAGCTAAGCATGTTGAAACATGCTTGACTAAGTTAGAAAACAAGTTTGGTATCAAAACAAACAGTTTTGATACCCATAAGTAGTTTGGTTACAAAATACGCAAGAATACGTATTCTGGCCGAAACTACGGCTCGTCACTGAGCCTAGATAACGTGGTAATCAGTAGGTATAGTCACTAGGGACTATAACCATCGTGATCACGCTCACGTTATGAAGTTCAAACGAACTTCGCATCGACCATAAACTGGTCAATGCAGAAAGTCAAACAAAGTTTGACTTTCGGACCCGAAAAGCGATAAAAGAACGAAAGAATACTTACGAAGGGTCCCCGCTAGTAAATCTTGATCGAATAGCTCAGGTATGAAGCAATGGCTTCAACTTAGAGCTCTAGGATCAGATTTGTGGGTTTTTGAGTTGTGAGGGGTTGGGTATTTATAGGATATGCACCACCGTTAGGATCGTTTCTTGGAGAAGAGGGCACGATCAAGGCCGTACACTTGTCGGAAGGTTATGGTGCCTAAATTGCCACTAACCATAGGAAATCAACATGTGGCATTGAGATTGGGAGTGCCAAACAGCTGCAACCAGCTGTTTTATACATTTAATCTGGTCAGAAGGGGCCATGCGGCCCGCTTCAGGATGCCCTTAAACTCATGCGGGCCGCCTGAGGGTCCTGATCAGACAACAAGTTTGAAAAATGACAGTTTCAATCCCTGCACGTGTTTAAGGCCTTTTTCGACACTTCTAAGGCCCGTAAAGCCAACTTTAAGGCCCTAAAATGTTACCTAAACATTGTGGACATGAAACATGCTCAAAAATGTGCCGGGTGATGGTTTGTTTGGTCGTACGAACGCGATGTTCGCTTAATTACGACGGAATGCGCATAAGTGCCAAAAACGATCCAAATGACACGACGAATGGATTTTTCTTATGGCGAACACTAAAATAAAATATTTTAGTGCTTACATAAATTTTTGGATGACCAGATGTATTCAGAATGTAGGTTATGCGCGAAAATGCAAACTTATGCACTTTTTGACGCTTTTAGTCCCTGATCCTTCTACACTTGATCTTAACATGCTTTCTTGCACTTCGAGCCCTCTAACTTGACTTTTATGGGCCTTAAGACATAAACATACTTTGTTAAGTCCTTGGGTAACTTTATGGTTACCCGAAAAGTCATAAATTTCAACGTTGACGCTTTTAACCCCTCGCACACGAATTTGATCATAACTTTCTCATACGATAACGAAACTTTATGAAATTTTAATCGTGCATTCTAGTGAGCATAATTTACATTTACAAAGCTTCGGGTTTGTCAAAAGGTCACTCAGAGGTATATCTTTAACATGTTGACACATTTAACCCCTGTAGTTTGTAATCTCTCACTTTTAGCTTCGTATGATCCATGATTCATTCTTTTGAAGGTATGAGCATCATGTAGGGTTAATGTACAACATATTTATTCACTGTTGACATTTAGAACTCGTATTTTCATATACTTTTCAAGTTTGTCAACTTTAGTCCCTCTAGGGTATTCTTTCACACCTTCAAGCTTATGACACGTGTCAACACTTTATAGGACGTAAATTTTCGGGGTGTTACATCCTCACCCCCTTAAAATAAATCTCGACCCGAGATTTACTGAAATAAGTAAGGGTACTTTTCTTTCATCGTGGATTCAACTTCCCACGTGAATTCGGGACCTCTTCGGGCATCCCATTTGACCTTTACAAAAGGTATATTCTTTCTTCGAAGCGTTCTTACCTGTCGATCCTTAATCAATATAGGATGTTTATCACATCGTAAATCCGCATACCAATTTGTGATAGTGCTCCTTGACTTATTGGCGGAACACATCCTCCAGTCACTATTGTGCAATGTATTGCGAGCTCCGTCAAACTCCTTAAGTAGGTTTTAGCTTACAAGCTACTTGATCTTGATACATTCGATTTCCTTCGAATGATTTACCTTTATTCAGAGCTTAACTAGCCTGATAATTTCACAAATTTGATACACCCTTCCTGGGTGATATCTTTTGTTAAACCATATTCCTTAACAAGAACTTAGGAAGTTTGCTATTTTCATAACTCTTCGATTTCTTGCCATATACTGGCAACCTACAATCGATTATGGATTCGTATAATCTTATTTGTTGTCCCCCAGGCAACTTTCAGATCTTGATAATTGGACTTACCAATTCTCTATTTAACAATAGATGTTTAACATTCCATCTATACTAAGTCTCCAAAGGAGTAACCTTATCACTTACATAATAATTGTTATAGAAAACTTATTCTATGATGAGATGGTTATTCCAACTACTGCTTAATTACTCTCCAAGAATAGCTAATTCTTACAGCTAGTCGAACCAATCGACGATCCTGGGTAGGTAATAGCAATTCTTAATTGTTGCGTAAATAGGGTTTCGGTGATCAATGCATAAGCAAGATGAACCGTCTTTCTTAATTAACTATACCGGATTTCCAGGATATTGAGTTAAGCTATATGAACCCTTTATTAAGAAATCCTAATTAACCAGGGTTTCGATTCTTCCAATGATAGTACTAGCCATTTTTGGAGATTTCATAATAACACAGCCTTAAACAGAATTTAAACCTTAGCTCTACCTGCCTCTCAGGGGTAAACAGGTTATTAATAGGAGAAGATAATCAAGATGCAAGGAGGTTACAGAGAGTTTTCCATATCTCGGGCTCCAGTTCATCCATAATTGCTTGTGTCAAATAATGACATATTCATGTTACTAGTCCACAATTTCCTTAATCGGGAATATTTACTTGGACAATTCCATTCTGGACATCTCCTTTGAATACCATTAGTTGACTTTAGTACTGTATGACCATCGAGATATCTTTGTGGTCCCATGCATTAAACCTCCATACTGATCAGGCATGGAAGCAATCTATGGAATTTATTAAGATACACCAATCCTCATATAGCGCTTTTGTCATACTATTTGGTATTCGAAATCGATAGAGATTAAAGAGATATCAACTATATGTGCTTATATTTAATTAGAATGGAGATTTTCACAAACTAGGCACCTAGCTCGGTTGGCTAGGCGCGCGAAAGGGTGCGGCCGGCCTAGACCCAGGTTCGATTCCGGGGACGGCCAGTTCCACCATTTTTTTTTTTTTTTTTTATATTAGTTAATCGTACGGATACGTGTAATTACGAGGGTTGTCTCATAAGGAGTCTTGATAATTAATTGCTTCTTATCACCCACGATATGGGCTTTATTTTTTAAGGCAACCAATCGATTTTTATCACTATATTGAGTCCTTAAGTATGCAACCAAAAGTTTGCTACAAGGATATTAGAAAAGAGTGATTTCTAATAGATATTAATATCAATATAGGATTTGTTGGAGCATTTTCGACGTAACATCGTCACTTTCTACCGGGCATTAAATGACCGGAGTCTTAATCAGGTGGAGACAACAGTTCTCAACCTTTATCATTCATAATATATTTATATGTGCCAATATCAAATAAGTTTCTGCATAAACTGTTTGATAAGGAAAGGTACATATTATACTATTATTATTCTGCACCATCCCTTGGGCGTTCATCCTGACAACTCGTGCGTTTGTTCTCTCGGCCTACTCGGGCTTCCTCGCGTACTTAGGGCAGTTGGTCTTTATGTGCCCTTTCTCGTTGCAGTTGTAGCAGGTAGCATCTTTAATCTTCCCGCAATCAACAGTCTTGTGCTCCCTAGACTTGCATATCCCACATGCAGGTGGTCCTGATTTAGAATTGGACTCCATTCTGCATTTTCCAAAGTGGCGTTTTTGGCAAGTCGAGCACCTTGGCTTTTCCTCTGTCCGCTGACCATTCTTTCCAGACCCAGACCTCTCAGAGTCAGTGTTTCCCTTGTGTTTCTTCTCTGATCCTCGTGAGTTATCACCCTCACGCTTCTTCTTACTTTCTTCAGATTTCTTTAGCGACCTTAGCCTGACCGCATCTAAAGTAAGGGACAGAGAGAGGTCAGCTACTGACCTAAATGTAGTAGGTCTTGAAGCCTTAACACTGGCTTTGATTTCTGGGGGTAAACCCCCAATGAAGCGTGCAATTCGCTTGGGCTCTGGTGTTACAAGGTAAGGGACCAGTCTGGACAGGGTATTAAAACTGGTGAGGTAAGCTTGACAATCTAAGTTTGTCATCACCAAAGATAAGAAATCTGACTCAATCCCCTCAACTTCATGTTGAGGGCAGTAATTTTCCTTAATGAGATTAACAAACTGTTCCCATGACATGCTGTAGAGCGGAATCTTCCCAGCAGCTTGAATGAGAGACTTCCACCATGCCAGTGCCTCTCCTTTGAACGATTGGGATACGTACTTCACGACATCCCTTTCAGCGCAACCGCTGATATCGACAACTGTGTCCATTTCATCCAACCAAATCATACAATCAACCGCCCCTTTTTCCCCAGTAAAATCTCGGGGCTTGCAGGAAACAAAGTACTTATAGTTACAGGATTTGGTATGCGGTTCATTATCGAACACTATCCTCTTCGATGGAGCACTGTGTTCATTAGATGAATGTCGATCGTCATCTTTCTTTAACTCATCTTTCTTTGAGGGCGGCTTGTTATTCGGCTCTGGAGGAGTTTTAGGGATGGATTTAGGGTGGGGTACAGATGAGGCTTCACTATATGTCTCACTATACTCCTGGAATTTCTCCTTCACAGCTTTAGATACAGCTGAGTCAATCAATGTACGAAGTTCTCCTCTGGTTATATTAATCCTTTCATCATCGCGATTTTCCAGAGGGTGACTATTCCCTTCTTCCGACCCCGCCATGTAGTCTTAATTGCTACATAAAAATTAAACAAGGACAAGGTTTTTACGGAAGTTTAAACAGTTTTATCTTTTTGAAAGATTTATTAACCATGTTTTTAATACACATATTGGTTAATTTGATAAATATATAATTATTCAGGATCTTTATTATACTCCTAAATTATAAGTTAATAATAGCACAAAAGGCCTAGTCACTTAGACAAGTTTAATTTATAGGCCTTGATTTTATAGAATCGAGGCTTCAAGGTTTGAATCCAAGTTCATTACCTTTTCTTGACAGGGAGTTGTAGGCTACCACTGTCTTTAGTCCCAGAGGACGTTAGTTATAGCCCGTGGGCACTTCATCCTTAAGGGATGATTATATAAATAAGGGAATTTAGTATATCCCAACATGACTTATGTGATTTTATCATATCACATTTTGTCGAGCATGTTAATATGCTTTCATATGTTTAATAAGGATTTGAATATCTTGAATAGGTTCTACCATCTTGGCCTTGTATGCCGTGACATTTAGGCTAGGTTTTACCTTTAAGATTCTTTTTAATAATTAACGCAGAGCAATCCTAAATTGAACTGTTAACAAGGATCTGAATCTAATTATGGAACTACCATCTTGGCCCTGTCTTAATGTGACACATGGCTAGGTTTTGTCCTTTTTAAATTTTGCCATTTTATTATAATGGTAGATCTTATAATATAGGAATGATACTTTAATTATAATCGTTCCTTTAAAATTTAACAAGTATATGGTTGCCCTAAACGGGACTTCTATAGCAATTGACTTGAAGAATACTTTCCATATTCTATGCATAGGCAAGTCAGAAAAATAACAAAGGAATCAAATAAGGACAAAATAAAACAAATTTTAGAATTTGTCCTATGTTCTTGTCTAGACTCAAGAATGTGCAATTGTGTAACTGAGATTAAACACAAAAGGCTAGTGTTTAATTCACTCAGTGTTGGCTCTGATACCAACCTGTCACACCCCGAATTTCCACGTGTCACCGGTGGGCCCGGTGGGGGAGTATCGTGACGTGGTTGGCAACATAATAGTCAAACAACACAATATATATGAATGCACAGCGGAAGCAAAGGATATTTATTATTACATTCCGAATATGAAGTAATATTCAGTATTACAACGGAAGTAAAGGATCCACAGGCGGATCTTAAAACATATCATTTGTTCAACAGACTTTAGACGCCTAGAACTTGCAAGATTCCTTATTAGCGCCCTGAGCTCCCAGCCAATTCCGTTCAGTACCTGTCACTTAACCCTTTTGGAAAATACGTCAGTTTTCACTGGTAAATACACTCAACTGACTCATTTGAAAAGAGTTTAAGAAAATTGATTTAGATGCACCAGGCACAAAACCTTTTGACACTTTGATTAAAATGCACAGAGGCAAAATTAATCTTTTATAACTTGGGAAAATTATTTGTATATAATCTTGTATACAGTTTTACTTATTTGTCGTCCGTTAGGGCCGGTTTGTAGGGCCGGACTAGATTAACTGACACGCCACAGGTATAATGCCCACGGGCTATCATCCCCTAAGTGGATTACCAGTTCCGGTATAATGCCCACAGGGATGATACCTCGGAGTGGATTACCAGTTTTTACATAATGCAGCTGTCAGGTGTATGCCTACACCCCGTGCTTAAGTCGTGGCCATCTCGTAAAATGATGCCAAGGATATCCGGGACATGGTCATTAACCCCCAAAGGCCATACACCAAATAATAATAAAGTAATACATATTAAACAGGTTATGTAAGTACATCAATCACAATCCGATTTAAATGACTACATACACCCGACCAAGCGGTACTTTTATAGTACCGTATCCCAAGCCCGTATAGGGAAAATAAGTTAAGAGTATTTACCTGAGCTAGCTCCTGTCTTAATTAGCAAGAATCTAATAACTCAGCCGTATTCACTTAAGTAAGCGTATGTACCATTTACCGAAATGCTCTAGTCTGGAATGATGGTATAAATAATTAATTAGAATGCTAACGGGTCTTTAATTAAGCCTAAGCTTAGACCGGTTAGTCTTACAGGAAGATACGGTTCGTACGCACGATTACGCGAAGACCGAAATAGAATGTGATTTAGACCCGACAAGTTCGGAGACTTGCTTAATTTGGGTATTTAATACACACTTTGAATTTTGAGACAAAACCGGTAAGGTTTGACCCGTTTCGGCTAACTTATATAAACTAGTTATATAAACCGATCCGAACGCGAATAACGCGTAACGGGTATTCATAGAGTCATTTACAGGTTTCCTTAGTTAATATGCCTTAAATATGTTGTGGTATCAGTAGGATACCTTCCATTATGCCCAAAACGAGTTTAATCTCAATTTAAGCCCCGTAGGGGTATTTTGGTCATTTACCTAAGGCATATATATACTACCTGTCATACAACTACTCGAACGATGTGACCATAAGGTCACTTAATGTGTTTGGTCGGATCCTAATGATCGACCAAACGGGTCGGGTTCGAAAGTATAAGCGATTGTTTAGATCGCTTACCTTTACGACCCTATATAAGCACTAAACTAAAAGTGACGAGCTAAGCATGTTGAAACATGCTTGACTAAGTTAGAAAACAAGTTTGGTATCAAAACAAACAGTTTTGATACCCATAAGTAGTTTGGTTACAAAATACGCAAGAATACGTATTCTGGCCGAAACTACGGCTCGTCACTGAGCCTAGATAACGTGGTAATCAGTAGGTATAGTCACTAGGGACTATAACCATCGTGATCACGCTCACGTTATGAAGTTCAAACGAACTTCGCATCGACCATAAACTGGTCAATGCAGAAAGTCAAACAAAGTTTGACTTTCGGACCCGAAAAGCGATAAAAGAACGAAAGAATACTTACGAAGGGTCCCCGCTAGTAAATCTTGATCGAATAGCTCAGGTATGAAGCAATGGCTTCAACTTAGAGCTCTAGGATCAGATTTGTGGGTTTTTGAGTTGTGAGGGGTTGGGTATTTATAGGATATGCACCACCGTTAGGATCGTTTCTTGGAGAAGAGGGCACGATCAAGGCCGTACACTTGTCGGAAGGTTATGGTGCCTAAATTGCCACTAACCATAGGAAATCAACATGTGGCATTGAGATTGGGAGTGCCAAACAGCTGCAACCAGCTGTTTTATACATTTAATCTGGTCAGAAGGGGCCATGCGGCCCGCTTCAGGATGCCCTTAAACTCATGCGGGCCGCCTGAGGGTCCTGATCAGACAACAAGTTTGAAAAATGACAGTTTCAGTCCCTGCACGTGTTTAAGGCCTTTTTCGACACTTCTAAGGCCCGTAAAGCCAACTTTAAGGCCCTAAAATGTTACCTAAACATTGTGGACATGAAACATGCTCAAAAATGTGCCGGGTGATGGTTCGTTTGGTCGTACGAACGCGATGTTCGCTTAATTACGACGGAATGCGCATAAGTGCCAAAAACGATCCAAATGACACGACGAATGGATTTTTCTTATGGCGAACACTAAAATAAAATATTTTAGTGCTTACATAAATTTTTGGATGACCAGATGTATTCAGAATGTAGGTTATGCGCGAAAATGCAAACTTATGCACTTTTTGACGCTTTTAGTCCCTGATCCTTCTACACTTGATCTTAACATGCTTTCTTGCACTTCGAGCCCTCTAACTTGACTTTTATGGGCCTTAAGACATAAACATACTTTGTTAAGTCCTTGGGTAACTTTATGGTTACCCGAAAAGTCATAAATTTCAACGTTGACGCTTTTAACCCCTCGCACACGAATTTGATCATAACTTTCTCATACGATAAGGAAACTTTATGAAATTTTAATCGTGCATTCTAGTGAGCATAATTTACATTTACAAAGCTTCGGGTTTGTCAAAAGGTCACTCAGAGGTATATCTTTAACATGTTGACACATTTAACCCCTGTAGTTTGTAATCTCTCACTTTTAGCTTCGTATGATCCATGATTCATTCTTTTGAAGGTATGAGCATCATGTAGGGTTAATGTACAACATATTTATTCACTGTTGACATTTAGAACTCGTATTTTCATATACTTTTCAAGTTTGTCAACTTTAGTCCCTCTAGGGTATTCTTTCACACCTTCAAGCTTATGACACGTGTCAACACTTTATAGGACGTAAATTTTCGGGGTGTTACAGTTAGTTAACCGAAAGACACTACTAAAAATTCATAATGTCCGTAACGGGTTCTGAACGCAGTCTTAGCTACATCTTCTTCTCTTACTCGTACTTGATGGTAACCCGATCGCAAGTCAATTTTTGAAAACCAACTTGCCCCTTGTAATTGATCAAAAAGATTATCTATTCTTGGTAGGGGATATCGGTTCTTTACCGTGAGCTTGTAAAGCTCACGGTAGTCGATGCATATTCACAGCGTCCCATCCTTCTTTTTAGTGAACATAATAGGCCCTTCCCACGGAGACACGCTAGGGCGTATGAAGCCCTTGTCAAGAAGTTCTTGTAATTGGACCATTAATTCCCGTACCTCCGTGGGTGCCAACCGGTAAAGAGCTTTGGCTACCGGTTTGGCATTTGGTTCCAACTCAATTCGGAATTCAACTTCTCGCTCGGGTGGGAGTCTCGGCAAATCATCAAGAAATACATCAGAATATTCTTTCACAATTATAGTATCTTCAAGCTTCAAAACATCTCGTTTCGTATCTGTTGGTGCACTAAATGTCTGCTGATTACGTCATAATCAAGTCTTGTGTCTAGATAGTTTGAATGAACACACAATAGAGTTTAATTTAGGGTTTTTACTTGTTTATCTTGTAGATTTCGCTTGAAAGTGTTCTTGTGTGATTCAAGCTAAATCAAGATTTAGCTTGAACTGGTTCAAGCGAAATCAACAACAGAGATTTAGCTTGAACAGGTTCAAGCGAAATCATGATTTGGCTTGAACAGTCTCAAGCGAAATCATCAGGTTATATATAGGGTTCTGTGATTCATTTGTGAGAGAGATAGTCATTGTATGAAAGACAAAGTGCTTCCGGATTTGTATCAGAATACGTTGTAAAAGCACGTAAATCAATCAGAAAAGAAGGATTAAAAGGAAACTAGCTGTTATGACTTTGTTTATGTTGATTCCGCCTTCATATTCAAAGATGAACTGCCTTAACTGACGTTTCAAGGTCGTAGAACGGTCCAACAAGTGGTATCAGAGCTCAGGACGAGGAGTTCATACCATAGCAGCTTGATATTACCGGATTCTCTTCTTTCTACTCATATCTTTTTATACTTTTCTGATCTGAACGAGTTCTAACGGTCGAAATGGTCTGATTTTCGAGTATATTGTGTAAAACGTAGTTTTAACAAAGCCTACAAAGATTCGGACTAAAATTCAGATTAAAACTTGTGAAAAATGGACTAAAAGAAGATTTCGCTTGAAAAGTGTTCGAAGTTAAAGGTTGATTTCGCTTGAAAACAGACAATTTGGCTTGAAAACAGAAGATTTCGCTTGAAACAGTTGAAGCGAAATTGTTTAGTTGGATTTCGCTTGAAACTGTTAGACTTGTATTACTGGATTTCGCTTGAAACTGTTAGACTTGTATTTGAGAATTTCGCTTGAAACAGTTTGAAGCGAAATTGGTTGATTGGATTTCGCTTGAAACTGTTGAAATTGATCTTTTGGATTTCGCTTGAAATTCTTGGTCAGTTGAAGCGAAATAGTAGATTTCGCTTGAAATTGTTTGGATCAGATTTCGCTTGAGTGTAATCTTGGATTTCGCTTGAATAGTTTAAAGTGTTGATTTCGCTTCAAACTATTCAGTTTCGCTTGAACTTGCTGATTTTTCAAAAACCTAAAAAAAAATTTCTAAGTGTTTGCTGATTTTGTAGGAACATTCACGATGGATGATCTTTTCATGAACCCATTCAGCGATATGTACGCGTTCGCTGGAGATTCCGGAAACAATGATACTTCGTCAAGCAATGTGAATGATAACCCGCCAAAAGAGAAGAAAAAGGAAGCTTGGGAATCGGAAAGTGCTTTCGGAACGTTCAATAAACCTCCAAAGCTAATGGCTATTGAGGAATACAGTCGGTGGTCAAGAAAGTTTGAGGACTGGTTGATGGCATTTGCATTTCCCAGCTGGAAGAGTTTGAAAAACGGTTATGAACATGGAAAGAAATATGGTGAAACTTTAAGAGCAGCCGAGGAGATTGAATCGTTTGTAGCTGAACAAAAGTGTGTAGCATTGTTATTTCAGTCCGTCCGGGAAGACATAATCTCATTGATCGATTTTTCAAATGCAAAAGATCTTTGGGAAAAGTTAGAAAAGAAATGTTTAGGTAGTACTGAAATCGTGAAAAACAAAAAGAAACTTCTTAGAAAAGAGTTTGATCTGTTTGGATGTTTAAAGAACGAGTCAGTTTGTAAAATGATAGAAAGGTTTGGTCATCTGAAGCTGGAATTAGTAAGACATGATATCAAAATTTCTGAAGAAGATCTTATCGACAAATTGTTCGATTCGTTACCTGATGAAATGGATTGGAGATATTATGCACTGATGCTGAAGAATACCATCAAAGAACCAGAAAAGTTGTCATTAGATTTGCTGATTGAGAAACTCGAGAGTCACGAGTTGGAGTTGAAGAAGACATACAAAGTCAATCACTCATCTTACCAGCAGAATTTGGATTTGTACTATCCAAAAAGCATGATGCCAAAAGCAACTTCTCCAAAAACTGCGTTTTCTGCTGAAAATGTGTCAACAGCTGGCAAAGAAAGTCAAAGCAGTCAAAGCAGTGGAAGTCACAGTGGTTATCACAGTGGATCTTCATCTTCTGGAAATCATCCAGATGTAAAGAATCGTTTTTAATGTAACATCGCGATAGATTTGAAGAATGCTCAGAATTTTGATGAGGAGTCGGCCAAGCAGCAGATGATCTTTCTAGCATCGGTGTTGGAATCATATGAAGGGCTAGTAGCTGGGAAGATAGGCAACACCAATCTGACGAAAGAAGATTATGATCAGATTGATCCGGAAGAAATGGAACTGATCGATATTCGTTGGGCTATGGCAAGTGCTGTTCGCTGAGCACAGCGTTTTATGGAAATTACCGGAAGAAAAACAATTGGTGGTGCATCTACCAAGCTGGGATTCGATAAGTCCAAGGTGACATGCTTCAAGTGTAAGCAGAAAGGTCACTTCAAACGAGAATGCCGAAACGCTTATGCTGATGAGTCGGAGAATCCTTTCAGAGATGATTACTACAAGAAGGAAATTTATCATCAGAATAAATCTGAGCCGCCTAGATTGAAGCAGGTTGAAGACAACAGAGAGAAATCTAGAGCTCTTGCGGTGATTTACGATGATGAGGGTTATGATTGGAGTCAAGAGGTTCTACCGGAAGAAGATGCGGTTGGTTACGCATTCATGGCGAAAAACGATGAACCTATTCCGTGGAAAGATGATAGAACTGAAGAGCAGAAGCATAGATACAGAAAAATGATAGCTGAAAACAAAATCATTAGAATATCTCGTATTTTTCTGGAAGCAAGGAGAGCCAATAGATGGGATCTAGATAGAGAGTGCTATCTTGATGAGTATGGAAATATTGCAATTGATGATAGTACACTTGATATTGAAGCCATAATCCAGCAATATAAAGAAGATGATGAGTATTGGCAACACAAATGGTGGGGAACTCCAACAGAGAAAATGAAAGAATAAGAGAAAGAGAGAAAAGAGAAAGAAGAGATCGAGAAAGCAAAGAAAGTTGATACTGGAGTTATTGACACAACGCAGGAGTTGACTGCTGAGAATCTTGGAAGAATGGCTGACAAAGTGCTAGCTGCTAAGGCACTTGAGGTAGACTCTAACTCCGTGTCTGAGTCAAAAAGCCAGGTCAGTTCGGATGTGTCAACAAATGTGTCAGGTAAGAAAATCGATGGAAATGCTGATTGCAAAAATTGCAACAAAGAGTGCAAATTTTGTAGCACAGTCACGTATCTCAACGGGAAGAAAGTTGATGATCTGACAGCAAAGGTCAGAAGCGTTGAGAATCAGATTCTTGATCGTGACAAAACAGTTAAAGCTTCAACTGAACGGATAAGAGAATTAACTAGACAAATTGAAAATGATAAAATTGATCATGACAAAATTAAACAAGAAATTGAAAAGTTGATTCTTGAAAACCGTCAGATTTCTGAAAAATTTGAAAAACTCAAAAGCACAATGAAAGATTGTGATGATCGAAATGGTAAAACTTTTAAAGAAAATGAACATCTAAGAGCAGTGCTTAGAGTCAAAGAAGAATCAATCAACCAACAACTGGATGAAATCGCTAAATTGAAACTTAAAGTTCAAGAGGTTGTAATCGAAAACGAGCGAATCCAGTTGAAGCTTAACAATTACAGCTCCGCAAGCTTTGTGTTGCAACATATTATTCCCAAACCCATCGGGAAAGACAAAGCGGGCGAAGATGTGTATTCTGATGGAACTGGGGTGGGTTTTCATCAAGTTCCACCACCTGTTCTTGATAACTACACGAAAAAGAAATCTGGGTTGGTTGAAATTGAGGAAGAAAAAGAAGTTAAACTTCCGGAAAACATTGATGTTACTTTTACATCATCTGATGATAGTGTTCAGACAGAGATTGTTAAGAGCACAGCTGAAAGTGTTTTAATGTCTGATTCAACTGAAGATGATGGGTGTTTCTTAGACAAATACATTCAGAAATCAAAGTCCAAAAACAACTTAAGTGATGAACCAGGTCTTGTGATGTACAAGATGGCTGGATCTGATAAGTTGTATTCGGATTCTGAGTTTCCAATTGAGAATGTTAATGTGAAAAAGCTGACAAATGTTTTCAAATTGGTTGAAGTTGAGTTGTCAGAAGTGAACAGTTTGAGTCAAACAAAAAGGCAAATGAATTTTGAGAAAGATAAAGCTTATTACAAAAAGCCTGTTGTTCCACCACGTTTTTATAACAACAATCGAAACAATTGGTCGGGTGGTTATCGGGGTGGTAATAGTTATCAGAAGAAGAGTTTTCAAAACAAAAGATTTGCTGAAAAGAAGGTGTTTGTGAACAGTTCGAGTTCACTTTCTGATGAGGAAAATGAAATTTTTTCAAAATCAAATAAAGAATTCTTTGAGAAAAGAGCTTCACATTATCAGTCTGAAGGCACAAGTCGAATTGTTGATACTCGAACATGTTTCAGATGTAATCAAGTTGGTCACATTGCACGAAAGTGTACCAATGTGAAGCCTAAGACTGAAAATGTGAAAATTCAAAAGAAGAAAGTTGATGTGAAGGGTAAAGCACCAATCGTTGTTGAGAAAAAGAGTGTGAAAAATAACAACATCAAAGTGAAAAATGAACCTGTAAAGAAAGTGGTAACTAAAAACGACAAGTTTTATAAACAGGTTGCATTATCTCAACAAGTTTGGAAACCAAAAACTGAAATGAAAATTTCAACTTCTGAAGTGAAAAAGGCTGAAGAAT
Source organism: Helianthus tuberosus (assembly GCA_030545235.1). Taxonomy (NCBI): domain Eukaryota; kingdom Viridiplantae; phylum Streptophyta; class Magnoliopsida; order Asterales; family Asteraceae; genus Helianthus; species Helianthus tuberosus. The sequence continues at coordinate 40,419,739 of CM060417.1, forward strand.
CAATTTCGGTTGATTATGATGCAAATTTTCCACCTTTGAAGGCTGAAAATTTCAAAATTCAAATTGCGAGAGTCAAGGTTACACCTAAGGCTGATGAGGCCTGGGTGGACACCATGTTCGAATAAGCAGTTTGAATTGCCGGAGCTTCCTTGTTCGCGAAGCATGAATCGGCATCTTTATTGAAATGTTTTAAAATCAACGTGTGGTATGTGCAGGATCTTCCAAGAGCCATTTCAAGATGGATCATGGATAGTGGCGCATCTCGACATATGACAGGAAAAACTGCATTGCTGTATGATGTGAAGAATATCAATGGTGGTTATGTGGGATTTGCAGGTCATGAAGGTGGTAGAATTGTTGGTGAAGGAACGTTATCCAATGGGATTGTGACGTTTGAGAGAGTTAACTACATCACTGAGCTGGAGAACAATCTGCTTAGTATCTCGCAGATTTGTGACAATATGTATACTACTCACTTCACTGATAAAGAATGTTTGATTTTGAAACTTGGTTTTGTTGTTCCTGAAGAATGGATTATCATGAGGGCACCTAGAGTGAATGATTTATATGTGTTAGATATGAGTGTAGCAACTACAACTACTGGTCAAGCACATTGTTTTGTGTCTAGAGCAACTGAGAAAGAATCAAGATTGTGGCACCGAAAGATGGGGCATATACATCTTAGAAAAATGAATCACTTGGTGCACAATGATTTGGTATTGGGAGTTAATATCAAAGGTTTTCATCTAGAAGGGGAGTGCATTAGCTGCATCAAAGGCAAGCAGAAGAAAAAGTCACACCCTACAAAGCAAGTCAATTCAGTTTCGAGACCTCTGGAAAGACTTCACATGGATTTGTTTGGTCCGGTGAATGTCAAAAGTATTACAGGAGATTACTATTGTTTGGTCGTTACTGATGATTATTCCAGATTTTCGTGGGTTTCTTTCTTGAAGACGAAAGATGAAACATTTGACAGTTTGATGGGGCTGTTCAGGAAGATTGAGAATTTGTACCAAAGGCGTATCAAGAGAATTCGAAGTGATAATGGTACTGAATTCAAGAACAGCAAGATGGAAGAATTTTGTGATGAAAGAGGTATTTTGCATGAGTTTAGTGCTTCGTACACTCCGCAGCAGAATGGAGTTGCAGAACGCAAAAACCGGACACCAATCGAGACGGCTAGAACTATGCTCGCAGATTCAAAGTTACCGATTAATTTTTGGGCTGAAGCTGTTTCCGCCGCATGCTATACGCTCAACAGGGTTCTCACTGTCAAGAAGTTCAACAAAACATACTTTGAGCTAATCAATAACCGCAAACCGAATTTGAAGTATCTAGAACCATTCGGGTCACCTTGTACGTTTATAGAGCCTCATGGAAAGTTTGGTCCGAAGAGCATTGAGGGAATTTTTGTTGGTTATGCAAATCCGATGCGACGTGTCTTCGTTCCAAGTGAGAAGCGGATTATTGAAGCTGCAAATGTTGAATGTCAAGGTTATACTATGCCGCCGCAGAATCCTGGTGATTCATGGCGTTATCATTATGACAAACTTTGGGATTCGTTTGACATGAGAGAAGAATCAGAGGATGATGAAGATTTCTTTGATGAGTTGGATATTTTGCGTGAATATGAGTCGCAGCTAAGGTTCCCAGCTGAGTATTCGAGGAGACCGAGTATTCGAGGAGACCACAGAAAACTTCAAATGACGATGAAGCAGGTCCAAGTAATGCTGGTGAACATGATGATGTCCAACAGAATGAAGTTGCTCAGGATAATCAGTCGGTTCAGAATGATAATCTAGAAGCTGAAAACATGCCAGTATTTGATCATGGTGATTCAGATTCTGAGGGGGAGCAAATTCAGATTTCAAGTCAAACAAACCAAGTTGGTGAACAAGATGCAGAGCAGAATGTTACTAATATGGAGGGAAATGTAGATGTTCCAAGCGAAGTGATGCCGCGAACTTTTTCATATCATCCAGAGGAGTTGATCATAGGAGAATTGCAGACAGGAGTTCGCACTCGAAATCAGATTGATAAAGGGCTTACATGTTTTTATACAAAAGTTGCTCCTTTGCAAACTGAATTCTCATTAAGTTGTTTTATCTCGCAGGTTGAGCCAAGAACTTACAAAGAGGCGCTTACTGAAGACTCTTGGGTCAATGCAATGCAGGAGGAACTTAGTCAATTCGAAAAGTTGGGAGTGTGGAAGTTAGTTGATTTGCCGGATGGTCAGAGAAAGATTAACACCAAGTGGGTGTTCAAGTGTAAGAGGGACGATAGAGGAGTTGTTGTAAGGAACAAAGCTCGACTCGTTGTTCAGGGATTTAGTCAACAGGAGGGGATTGATTTTACCGAAGTCTATGCTCCTGTAGCACGACTAGAGGCAATCAGAATTTTCCTAGCATTTGCGTCTTGGAAGAACTTTAAAGTTTATCAGTTAGATGTTAAATCGGCGTTTCTTTATGGGAAGGTTAAAGAGGAGGTTTATGTCGGTCAGCCACCGGGCTTCACCGATCCAATCCACAAAAACAAGGTCTACTTATTGGACAAAGCGCTGTATGGTTTACACCAGGCCCCGAGAGCTTGGTACGAGACTTTGTCTCAACACCTACTAGCCAACAAGTTCATTCGTGGAAAAGTGGATGCCACTCTCTTCACTAAAAAGGTCGATGGTCATCTTCTGATAGTTCAGATTTATGTGGACGATATAATCTTTGGGTCGACAAATGAAAATCTATGCAAAGATTTTGAATCAGTGATGAAGCAAAAGTTTGAAATGTCATCAATGGGGGAGATGAAATTCTTTCTGGGTTTACAAGTTGAACAACTTCCTGAGGGAATTTTCATTCATCAGTCAAAGTATGTTCATGATATTCTAGAGAAATTTGGGATGTCAAGTTCTACTCCAGCTGCTACCCCACTTGCAACAAATCATGGGATTCACCCAGATCTCACCGGAGACAGGGCTGATGAAACGTTTTACCGTTCCATGATAGGTTCTTTAATGTACCTAACTGCTTCACGTCCTGATATCATGTACCCAACGTGCCTCGCAGCAAGATTTCAATCTAACCCGAGAGCATCGCATTTGATCATTGTGAAGAGGATATTGCGCTACCTGAAAGGAACTCCTTCATTGGGGTTGTGGTATCCTAGAAAAGGCGACTTTACGCTCGAAGGGTATTCCGATTCGGATTTCGGATGCTGCAAAGTCAATTCAAAATCAACAACTGCAGGATGCCAGTTCTTTGGTCCTAGATTGGTTACCTGGCAGTGTAAGAAACAAACGTCTGTGGCGTTATCTACATGTGAAGCGGAGTATGTTTCTGCTAGCAGTTGCTGCTCTCAGATCTTGTGGATACAGCAACAGATGCGCGACTACGGTTTGCAGTTTCTTAACACACCTCTTTTTGTTGATAATGAGGCCGCTATAAATATAACAAAGAATCCAGTACATCACGCTAAAACTAAACACATAGAAATTCGTCATCACTTTATTCGTGATTGTTTTGAGAAAAAGTTGATACGAATTGAGAAAATCCACACTGACGACAGAAAGCTGATTTACATACCAAAGCTTTTCATAAAAATCGGTTTAAATATTTGTTAAAACTGAACGGTATGAAGCTTCTTTCGGTGTCGGATGGAATTGTGGGCGTTGATGAAAGTACTGTTGCGGATGAAGACGAGAAACAATCTGCAATGGTTTGTCGATTTTTTACTTGTTTTGGTATTTAGGGGGAGTAGATATTTGTATATAGTTTAATTTCAGAAAATACAAAAACAGTAAAAAATGCAAAAATACAAAAACATGATAAAATCTGAAAAAGAGCTTGTGTATATAGGGAAAATGATAGTACATCGGCTAGACGATTACAGTATGCTAAAGATTTGTAAAGTATAAATGAGTTAAACAGTCTCACTGATGATGTGTCGATAGGTTTTCGCACATTTAGTAGATTTATTCGGGATATAAACCTAAATTTCAAACTTGTGAAATTCGTGGGGAACACTACTTGGATATATAGGTAACCCCTGAAATCTCGTTTGAAAGGTCTCATAATCTGATATACTAGGTCTTTATACTCAATGATGTCTGGGGTATTATTCCGGGACTTCTGCTGAACGGTGGTTCTGACCTAGTCCTTGGATAATATTTGCTGCAATGCTTGAAACATAGCATTAAACCCTCAGCATGCCGATGAAACAATAAAATTGATAGTCGCTGCTGTTGTAAGCAAAAAGATCCTCTAAAGGGGACATACCGTAAAGTCGAAGCTGATATCTCTCTACGTATACGGAAGTATCGATCTGAGATCCCTCGGCCCTTGCATACCTAATTTATATACAGATATCATTGTAGTATACTCACCTGTAAGACTGATTATTGGGATTCTGGATACGGGAGTATATTCAAGAGGTGGGACACATGAATGAGCTAAGTTCATAATTCATCTAAATCGTATCTTGAGTAAATTGAAATTTGTGTGGGAATTTAAGATGGATCAGTATATCGACAATCGAGGTGAATTGTTTAAGTCTGAGTATGAAATGAAGCTTAACGGTACTTGTGATTTGTCTGAAAAGCTGATATGATTTCCTGACACGCTCACAAAAATATGTTTGTAAATAGTTTACTTTGTTTACTTTCTGCAATTTAAGTTTTCTGTATTTCATTTCTTAGTTTAGAACACTTTGATAAAATCCAAAAAGATTTTATTTCTGCTTTATTTTCTGACAAACCAAAGTGGAGAGTTGATTGTTGGATTCTCAGATGTTTGAAGCAGATGCAGGAGATTCTGGACTGAAGAATGAGGAGAGCTTACTTTGATGAAGTTTGAATTGTTTGTAAAGTCAAAAACAAGTTCATTAATTTGATACTTGTTATTTTCAGAAAATGTTTGAAATTGTTGTTTTAAAATCAGTATTGATTCGTCAAAAGATCAACCAAGGTCATTAATTTGGACTTGGTAGATTAATCAAGTGATCAGGGTCATTAACTTGGACCTGAATACTTGAGTGGATTGTTAAAACTGATTGAGTTTGTGATTTAATGTTGAAAAGATAGAATTGTAATGTTTATTGGTTGAGTAACAGGATTGGACTTCATTATTTCCAACGGAAGCTAATTGTCAAAGCTTGAACCGGATATCTCAGATTCTAGCATATCGAGAGGGGGAGTCTGTGAAAGGGGGAGTCTGGATCAACGGTCAAAGGGAAGATTGAAGTTTAAAGTTTAAAATTTGCAGATAAAGATTGAAGAAAGTTTTTACAATGTTTGAAGAATGATAAAGACAAAGACTTGAAGCCAAAGACTTCATCAACATCCAAGGGGGAGTCTGTTGGTGCACTAAATGTCTGCTGATTACGTCATAATCAAGTCTTGTGTCTAGATAGTTTGAATGAACACACAATAGAGTTTAATTTAGGGTTTTTACTTGTTTATCTTGTAGATTTCGCTTGAAAGTGTTCTTGTGTGATTCAAGCTAAATCAAGATTTAGCTTGAACTGGTTCAAGCGAAATCAACAACAGAGATTTAGCTTGAACAGGTTCAAGCGAAATCATGATTTGGCTTGAACAGTCTCAAGCGAAATCATCAGGTTATATATAGGGTTGTGTGATTCATTTGTGAGAGAGATGGTCATTGTATGAAAGACAAAGTGCTGCCAGATTTGTATCAGAATACATTGTAAAAGCACGTAAATCAATCAGAAAAGAAGGATTAAAAGGAAACTAGCTATTATGACTTTGTTTATGTTGATTCCGCCTTCATATTCAAAGATGAACTGCCTTAACTGACGTTTCAAGGTCGTAGAACGGTCCAACAGTATCAACTACATAAGCTAAGAACACCTTACTACCGTTTCTCACATACTTAACTGCTTCTACAATGGTGCACAACTTAGCCTTTACTTCCTTTTCCCCATAAATGCTTACCCGCTTTCCCTTTGGAGACATTACATGAATAGTTTTGATTTCACATAAGATTTCCGCGTGATTTCGGGATAGCCAATTCATGCCCACCACTACTTTGAATTCTCCCAAAACCATGGGAACAAGATCAATTTCAAAATCCTCATCCTCTATGGTGATCTTACAATTTCTACATATTTCGTGTAAAAGGTAATTCTTACAATCGACTATCTCTACTTCTAACGGTATTGGCATTCTTTCCTTCATGAATGAAAAGGGCTGTATAAATCGCTTGAAACAACTGATCTACTAGCTCTGGTATCAAACAACACATATGTAGGTATAAAGTTTATCATGAATATACCTAACACAACATTCGGGTGAGCCCTTGCTTCTTCTGCTGAGATTTGGAACATTCTTCCTTTAGCTTTAGAGGGCTCCTCCTTCTTTCCTTCTTTCTTTGTCCCTTGTTTGAGCTTTGGGCAATCGACTTTCACGTGGCCTGACTCATTACAGTTGTAGCACACTCTTTTGGGATTTGGGCAATTATAATACGAATGCTCTTCTTGCCCGCAATTGTAGCATCCCTTCTTCCCCATTAAACATTCTCCCGAATGGAGTTTTCCGCACGTCTTACACCGCGGAAACCCTCCTTTAGAAGCTTCTTTCTTTCCCTGATCATGCGTCATAGGCTTCGTGGGAGTGCCTTGTGTTGATCCCTTCTCGATTTGTCTTTTCTCCCCACGTTCTACTTGTCTCTTCAGCTCGATCTCCCTATCCCTTGCCCAATTAATAAGCTCATTCAAAGTTTCGCATTTGGAAGGAGTTATAAACTCTCGATACTCAGCCTTTAGCATGCCATGATAACGGATAACTTCATCCTTTCCGTTCCCACTATCTATTTGCAAAACTTCAACTTGTCAAGGAAAGTATTCGTGATCTCATCGATTGATTCATCCTTTTGTCGAAGTCGGAGGAAATCTTCCTGAATCCGATCCATAGCCGATTGTGGACAATGGTACATAATAAAAGGTTCCTTGAATTCTTTCCAAGTTAGAGTTTGGAGTTTATCCTCGCCAACTTCTTTACTATACGCATCCCACCAATCTTTAGCTTGTCGTAACAGTTGCCATGTGGCAAACATGACTTGATCCTCCTTATCACAATGACTTCGAATGAACACTCCTTCAATATTGGCGATCCATCTTTGGCATTCAATGGGATCTATTTCTCCGTTATAAGTTGTGGGCTTACATGCCATAAAATCCTTATATGTGCACCGTCGTGCTTCCTTCTTCCCTTGCATTCCGGTTATCATTTCCTTCAACTCATCTATCTTATTCGTCATCATGGTTTCCACCATGCTCAACACTTGACTTTCCACTTCTTGCGCTATTCTTGGAATGTTTGCATCGAGTGTCTTTACCACTTCATCCGAAATCATCTTGTTTAGTTTATCTTGAGTTATCCGTTCCGTGGTATCATTCCATTCATTCTCTTTATCATTCTATGCATTAATTGTCCTTAATAGTTCATTCTTGTAGGTCCTAGACCCACGCAATTCTTCATTACGAACATTCTAAACGCGTTAATCACTTCATACATTCATTTATGTACTTAACTTCCTTTCCTTTTACGCATTCTCTATTCATAATCACGTTAACTAACTTGTATTCATGATTTCATTGACATTTAAGGGTATTCCTAAAGTTTAACGAAGGTTTGGAACTAGTTTGAGAGCCTTAGCATAACAAAACAACAAATCAGAAAACGCGTATCAGGAGTTGGCGTCGGTGACGGTGCTGTGACAACTGGCACAAAACCAGTAATTTCCGTACAATTTAATTAATACTTGATAACTGCAATTATGTGCTTAAATGTCAACATTGTCTGATTACATACTATACAAGTGAATTCATGCACATTTTATACTACAAGATATTACTTTATGCATTAATGAACAGCGTTGCGTCAGAAATACTAGTAAACTCACCGGTAAGACACATTGTGTCAACAATTCTGCAGAAAGCAGTCAGACAATAGAATTGGGGCCTAGGTGTAGGTCCAACGTCAAGAATACATTAAAACCCAAGAGTACATACAAGGGTTAACATATAGACCTTCCGAAAGCTAGAATACGCACTAAAAAGCACCCGAAGCACACTTTAAATGCTGAATATTACACATTTCAGCAAAATTCAGCATTTTGACAAGTTTATAACATGTAAAAAGATGACAAATTGATCCAGAATACTTTCCTAAGTGTCGGGAATTGAAAGTATCACAAAAGGGGACATAAAGGACACTAAATAGTGCAATTTAGCACTTTAACGAACCGGTATTTAACCGAACAACCGGACATTACCCGGAACACCAAAATATTGTTAGAAGCATTGTTTTATTATTTTTGAAATAGTTACGGCCCCCGAACACCCAAACATACTACATAATGCAAGACACACATTAAACACTAGACATTACACTTAACCTCTACTAATTATCTAGTTTACCATCAAATTTACACATGGACCCCCTCCCCCCTTGATATTTACGGCCCCAAGTATGGCCCCACACCCAAGATCACCTCAAATCTTCACTAAATCTTACCTTGATCTTGATTAAATCTTGGAAGATATTGTTTGTACTTGGAGGGACATGATAACCAATGGACAAAAGAAACTAGAGATTATATAATGGCTCATAACCATCATCATCTTCACCACTTCTCTTCCTCCCTTCTCCTCTATTCTCGGCCGAAAGTAGTCCCCCACACACCACCATTTTTCATTCAAGCTTCATCCATTCCAAGGCTATCTCTAGGTGTCCATGGGTGATATAGGAAGTGTGGAACTCACGGATCTTGAAGGACCTTCTTCATTTGCTTTTATCCACTCCTTTTTCATCATTGATCTTCCCTAGCTTGAAGCTAGTAGTAAGATTCTTTTTAACTCTTGTTTACTTCCATTTTGATTGGTTAAAAGATGTAGTATGATGAAAATAACTAGAACCATAAAAGATATAAACTTGAATCTTGAAGCATAAGATGAAGTATGATGAAGTCTTGTTGAAATGATGTTGTTTAATGCATGAATGATATTTGCTTGTTGATTACTAGAGATATTGGTGTTGATCACTACATGGAGCTTGCTAGATTGTGATTGAACACATGATCTAGCAAGTTAGAGGATGATTATGTGTTAACACAAGAAGATCATCCTCATACATAGACATGAACTTGAAAACAAAATGATTTCTTGAAAAAGTAATAAACAAAGTGAGCTAGTAAACTTATAGATCCAAGATTTATGAATGATGTTCCAAGAAAACCAAGCTCAAAATATGATTTTTGAAAGATCATAGTTTTTACTAGACTTATACTATTTTTTGTGATAAAATAAGTGTAAAAATACTAGAGAAACAAGAAGAGGTTATAAATAAATATTTTTGTAAAATATGTTTACAAGTTGTAAACATCTAAAGCTTCCAAGAATGGAGTTTACCAAGAAGTAAATATATTTTGGAGGGTAACTAAGGCTACTAAACACATTACCAAGTTACTACAAGTTTTTACAAAACTTCAAGTTCATGATGTAGTGTAATTTACCTGATTTTGACACTCAGTAAGTGTTGAATGAGTCGTTGAGGTTTGATGATGATTTAAAAGAAAATAAACACATGTTTTCAAAACATGGGAAACCCCCATTTTTAGGGGAAACTATGTCAAAATTTCTATAGAATTTTGACACTTAGAAAAATATAAGTTTGGTGAAACTTATTCCCCACAAGTTTACCTAAAAATATTTACCAAGGTTTCCCTAATTTTTGTGTAAACTTCAAGTTAAGAAATGATGATTTCTTCAAGATAAAAATTGATATTAAGTATGTATATTTTTGAGGAAAATACATATATTTATTGATCACCAAAATTTTGTGCTAAGTGTATGTAGTATGTATTACATGTAATAGTGTATTAGGACTTGAAAATACACTAAGTACTCCTAAGGAGTAAAAATAAAAAATACACATACAACATGCATAGACAAATACAAGAGAATATATTTATGAAAATATATCACTTGATAGATTATATAACTTGGACAAGTTATGAACATGAAATGAAGATTTGGACAAAATACATAATTCGGGTGAAAAATACAAGATACTTATACTTATTTTTGAGAAAATAATATAAGTAAGATACATAGTTAAAAATATAAATTATTTTTAACACACAAAGAATAAATACATAAAAGATGGTGACTTGTACTTGTGCGATACAAGTCTAGTGACTAACATTAATAAAACACGTTTAGGTCACGACGCTAGATAAGCGAAAACCGGTGAAGTTTACGGCGCAAGGAACGCAAAGTTGTGAGTTCATGCTCCCCCTTTTTCTTTTAACTGTTTTCAGTTTTATAACTTCGAGGGTGAAGTACATGTTACTAAATGTTTACAGAAAAGTGAGTACATATCCCCACTTTTAATCTTTTACATACTTTTAAACTTGGGGAAAATACATGTGTTATGGTATGATGGATACAAGAACTAAGGAATGATACTTGAAATCGTGTCACGAATAGGGTACCAGAAGCACCATTAATCGTGTACATACTAAGACCGCATAACAAAAGGTTAGATCTAATGGGTTTTCGGGCAGCCACACTCTTGGTGAAAACTAGTACCAAGCAGTGCTTTTGTGTCTCAGTCGTGAATCAACAACTAGAAAAATGCCTATGGTTTGGATGCTTCCTATGTCGTGTCACATGTTAATGGCCTTGCAACCCATTAAAAACCTTGATACATACAGAAATACTTGATTTATACAAGATACATACCATGTTTTCATACAAAGCATCAAACGTTCAATATAAAAACTGCATGAATTCACACCAACAGTATGTTGACGTTTTTTCCAAAACTCACATGTATTTCAGGTAACTAAAGTGGATGTGCGCGCGGTCATACTCTTGCTCTGGATGTTGTTTATGTTATATTTGAATAAAGTTGTAAAGTTTTCAGACAATATGCCGTCTTGTGTAAAACTATGATTTCAGTTATGTAATGTTTGGTATTTGAAGTTATTTTATGAGCATGTAGTATGTTTACGAATCGTATGCAATGAAAACCTTTCATGATCACACCTCGTGCTTCTGCCTTAGAAAGGGGTGTGACAGGGTTGTTTCGCCAACGGGTCTCGGAAAGTGGTGTCGCTGAACTTTTGGCGTAGGCAGTTGATTAGTGCGTCGAAACACATGGGTGGCATCGCTGACATCATAGGGGGGTCGTCGCCGATGCCACATCTGGCCTGCAAACACTGTTTAACTTATTTCAACCAAAAAACTTCATTCCCGAGCCCTTTTCAACCCGAAATGGTCCCGTGAAGTCTCGAAACCTCCTGTAACATTCCGTAATGTTTCAACCCAGGTTATTCTAGTTAATTAACCATAATCCCTTCCCATTTCCAATTAAAAGCATAAATCAAAATTCTTAAATTACTTACTTGCATAGCGCTTCGGAACGAACACACCTTCATACGAGCTTTCGGTTTGAGTTCAAGCATTTTAATTCCAATACTTGAATCCCTCAAACCTCAGCTCAGATACCAACTTGTAAGGTCTAAAAATCCTTATTAGAACATGAGAGTTTAGGGCATGAAAACGAAACGGGTCAAACAAGAGACTTATAAGTTTTTTTCCTTAAACATCAACATAAACTAAGCAAGATAATTTACTTAAAAGTTTACATCCATATTCTTAAGAACCGTCATAAACATAAAACAACAAAAGTTTCATCATACTACAAAGACGAGTTTTCATAAAAGACCAAACATAATGAAAAAGCCTTCCAACAAAAGTTTTGTCCCGTTTAGTTAAGTATCGTAGCGGAAGCTTGTGAGGTGATGTGTCCTTTCCAACTTTGTGCCGCCTACCAAGACGATTTACCTACAACCATTGAAAACAATTAGTCACTTTATACACAATCAATCTTATAGTTCGAACCTCTATTCGGACTTGATAGAATCACTACGAGTATTCGTTCAAGATTCTTGCAAACGGAAATTCGATATCATTCTTCTACATTGTTTCATACTTGATTAAACATAAATATTCCAAACTCTACATATGACCCAATTCTATTCGTTCGACCCATAATCATGATACAACCTATGTATAGACCCATTGACATGTGCAATTTACGAAACTAGGATAATAACATATCATAAACATTACATACTACTAAAATTCGTAAGTATAAGAACTTACCTTTATCGTTGTTTGTTTGCGATCTGGAACGACTTGAGCTTTCTTCCTTAATTCCTACAATCCAAAAATCACATACTTAAAGCTCATGCCATTCTTTTCATTCCGTTGTCAACATATTCATATTAACAACCAACAAATTCTCAATTCTAACCATTTAGCTTTGTAAAATCATTTGATCATCTCATTCAAGCATTTTAACAAACACTTGGCATGCGTACTATTAATTAAACTGTTGGATCGTCGTGTGACCCTAACGAGTCAATCTGAGTAGTTCATCATCAAAAACAAAGGCGGAATCAATGTAAATGATGTCAACACAGCTTGTTCCTTTCTAATCTTTATCTATTACTGATTTCCTGAGCTTTTACAGATCTGATTACAATTCGGCAGCACCTCGGCTCTCAAACACACACTGCTAATTCCGTTACAAATGAATCAGGCACACAGGTATATATAGGGTCTCTAATTCCGCATGAAACCAGTCCACACGAAATTACATGTTCAAGCGATATTACTAATTACGTGCGAAATTAGTAATTTCGTGTGAAACACTTAATTCCGTGCGAAATTACACTAGTATAATTTCGTGCGGAATTACCCTAAAATACAGTTTCTCGATTTCCGTGCCCTGATCTATCTAGTATAATACAAGACTTAATAAAGACGAAGTTAACAGACATCAGTGCACCAACAGACTCCCCCTTGGATGTTGACGAAGTCTTTAGCATCCTATCTTCAGTCTTTAGTCTTGATCTACCATTCTCTTGCTCCAAATTGTTTTGACATTGTAAAGCTCCTTTCAATCTTCTATCTTCAAACTCCCCTTTGAATTTTGATCCAGAATTTTGACTCCCCCTTTCGAAGACTCCCCCTCACGATAAGCTAGGGCTCGAATTCTGATTCAAACTTTGACATTTTCTTTGCCATGGAGAACTTAACTCCTGTTTTCTGCACAATCTCTACCCAAATATAAGATATATGACAATAACAGTTTCAATCCAAACTTACCATTTAATTTCATTTGTTGTTTTTGTCAGAATTAAAAAACCACTTAAGTATTCAGGTCCAAATTAATGACCCTGATTACTCAATTAGTCTACCAAGTCCAACTTAATGACCTTGGTTGATCTAAGACAATTCACACTGACATTTGTTCAACTTTTTCAAACAAATTTTCTGAAATTTACAAGTTTCAAATTAATGAACTTGCTTTAACTTTTCAACTTTCACAAACTTATCATGTTAAGCTCACAACTCATCCTCCAGCCCGGAAACTTCTTGCATCTGCTTCAAATTTTCGAATCTGAAGATCAGCTTTCCACTTTGGTTTGTCGGAAAATAAAGCAGAAAAGTAAAATCTTTTTGGATTTTCAATAAAGTTTCAAAACTAGAAAGGAAATACAGAAATAAAATGCAGAAATAGAATACAATGAAAGTAAACTATATACAAACATATTTTTGGTGAGCGTGTTAGAGAATCATATCAGCTATTCGACAAGTCACAAGTACCGTTAAGCTTTTAATTTCATGCTCAGAATTAAACAATTCACTTAGATTGTTGATATAGTGATCCACTTAAATTTTCACACACATTTCAATCTGTCCAGGATACGAATTAGGTGAATTAAGAACTTAAACTCATTCATGTGTCCCACCTCTTGAATATACTCCTGTATCCAAATCCCAATATTCAGTCTTACAGGTGAATATACCACAGATGATATCTGTAAGGGGTTAGATGCGAGAACCGTGAGAGCTCAGGTCAGAACTTCCGTTCAGCAGAGAGATGACAGCTTCGACTTTTGGTGTGTCCCCTTTAGAGGATCTTTTTTACAACAGCACATGATTAGCATTTTTCAATGTTTCATCATTTTTATGCTGAGGGCGACTGTATTTCAAGCAATGCAGAAAGTATTATTCGGGGACTAGGCCATTGCTTCCGCATTATCAGAAGTCCCGGAATAATACCCCAGATATCACTGAGTATAAAGACCTAGTATCTCAGAAAGAGGGATCTTTCAAACAAGATTTCAGGGGTTACCTATATATCCAAGTAGTGTTCCCCACGAAATAAGCAAGTAATGATTTAGGTTTATATCCCGAACAAACCTACTAAATGTGCAAAAACCTATCGGCACATCATCAGCGAGACTGTTTAATCACTTTTAAACTTTCCATATCTTTAGCATACCGTAACTGTCAAGCCAATGTACTATCATTTTCCCTTTTTACAAAAGCTCTTTTCTGATTTTCTATTGTTTTTAGATTTTGAAATATCTCATGTTTTTGGATTTTTGAAATTTTTTACTGTTTTTGTATTTTCTAAAAAACTTTACTCCCCCTAAATACCAAAACAAGTAAAAAATCGACAAACCATTGCAGATTGCTTTTCAACATCATCATCTACAATGTCTCCTTCATCAACGCCAAGAATCTCCTCCAACACCGATAAAAGCTTCATACCGTTCAATTTTAGCAAATATTGAAAACGAGTTTTATCAAACGCTTTGGTATGTAAATCAACTTTTTGTTCGTCAGTGTGGATTTTCTCAATTTGTATCAACTTCTTCTCGAAACATTCACGAATGAAGTGATGACAAATTTCAATGTGTTTCGTTTTAGCGTGATGAACATGATTTTTCGTAATGTTAATCGCTGCCTCATTATCAACAAAGATAGGGGTGTTAAGAAATTGCAAACCGTAGTCGCGCATCTGTTGCTGGACCCACAAGATCTGTGAGCAGCAACTGCTAGTAGATACATACTCCGCTTCACATGTGGATAAAGCCACAGAGGTCTGCTTCTTGCATTACCAGGTAACCAATCTTGGTTCAAAGAACTGGCACCCCGCTGTTGTTGATTTAGCGTTAACTTTGCAACATCCGAAATCAGAATCGGAATATCCTTCGAGCATGCCATCTTTTGGATACCACAACCCCAATGATGGAGTTCCTTTCAGGTAGCGTAATATCCTTTTAACAATTACCATGTGCGAAGCTCTTGGATTAGATTGAAATCTTGCTGCGAGGCAGGTTGGATACATAATATCGGGTATTGAAGCTGTCAAATACATCAGCGATCCGATCATGGAACGATATAACGTTTCATCTACCTTCTCTCCGGTGAGATCAGGGTTTATCCCATGGTTCGTAGCTAATGGGGTGGAAGCTGGAGTAGAACCTGACATCCCGAATTTCTCCAAGATATCATGAACGTACTTCGTTTGATGTATGAAAATTCCCTTAGGTAGTTAATCAACCTGTAGTCCCAAGAAGAATTTCATCTCACCCATCGACGACATTTCAAATTTTTGCTTCATAACTCGTTCAAAATATTTGCACAAATTCTCATTTGTTGACCCAAATATGATGTCGTCCACGTATATCTGAACGATCAGAAGATGTCCGTCGACCTCTTTGGTGAAGAGAGTGGCATCCACTTTTCCTAGGATGAAGCTGTTGGCTAGCAGGTGTTGAGACAATGTCTCATACCAAGCTCTCGGGGCCTGGTGTAAACCATACAGCGCTTTGTCTAGCAAGTAGACCTTTTCTTTTTTATTGGATCGGTGAATCTCGGTGGCTGTCCGACATATACCTCCTCTTTTACCTTCCCATAGAGAAATGCAGATTTAACATCTAACTGATAAACTTTAAAATTTTTCCAAGATGCAAATGCTAGGAAGATTCTGATCGCTTCTAGTCTAGCAACCGAAGCATATACTTCAGTGAAATCTATCCCCTCTTGCTGACTGAAACCCTGGACTACGAGTCGAGCTTTATTACGAATAATAACCCCTCTATTGTCTCTCTTGCACTTGAACACCCACTTTGTGTTTATTTTCCTCTGACCATCAGGCAAGTCTACTAACTTCCACACTCCTAACTTCTCAAACTGACTCAACTCTTCTTGCATAGCATTGACCCAAGAATCTTCAGTTAGCGCCTCTTTGTATCTTCACGGTTCGATCTGCGAAATAAAACAACTTAGTGAAAACTCAGTTTGTAAAGGTGCTACTGTAGAATAAAAACAAGTAAGGCCTTGGTCAATTTGACGTCTAGTGCGAACGCCTGATTGTAACTCTCCAATTATCAACTCCTCTGGATGGTATGAAAGAGTTCTTGGCATCACCTCGCCTGGAACATCTACCTCGCCTTCCAGATTAGTAACATTCTGATTTGCACCTTCTTCATTGACTGGGTTTGTTTGACTTGAAATCTGAATTTGCTCCCCATCAGAATCTGAATCACCACGATCAAATACTGGTCTGTTCTCAGATTCCTGATTATCATTTTCTGCCGTCTGATTGTCATGAGCAACTTCATTTTGTTGGATATCATCATGTTCTCCAGCATTACTAGGACCGGCTTCATCATCATTTGAAGTTTGCCGTCGACTTGTAGTATACTCAGCTGGAAATCTTTCTCCTGATGACTCATACTCTCTTAGAATATCCAACTCATTAAAGAACTCTGGTTCTTTTTCTTCCATGTCAAACGAATCCCCAAAGTATCATAATGAAAACGCCATGAATCTCCAGGATTCTGCGGTGGCATTGTGTGACCTTGGCATTCAACATTGTGTGCTTCAATAATCCGCTTTAAGCTTGGAACAAAAACTTGTTTCAATGGACTTGAGTAACCCACGAAAATTCCTTCAATGCTCTTTGCACCAAATTTTCCAAAAGGCTCTAGAACAGTGCAGGGTGACCCAAACGGTTCTAAATACTTCAGATTCGGTTTGCGGTTATTGATCAGCTCGAAACATGTCTTGTTGAATTTCTTTACAGTGAGAACCCGGTTGAGTGTATAGCAAGCGGCTGACACTGCTTCTGCCCAAAAATTTACTGGAAGCTTTGAATCAGCAAGCATCGTCCTGGCCGTTTCAATTAGTGTCCTGTTCTTTCTTTCAGCTACTCCATTCTGCTGTGGAGTGTAAGGAGCACTAAATTCTTGCAATATACCTCTCTCATCACAATATTCTGCCATCCTGTTGTTCTTAAACTCAGTACCATTATCACTTCTGATTCTTTTAATACGCCTTTGATACAAGTTTTCATTTTTTCTGAACAACGCCATCAAACTATTAAACGTCTCATCTTTCGACTTCAGAAATGAAACCCATGAAAACCTTGAAAAATCATCCGTGACAACCAAACAATAGTAATCACCAGTGATGCTTTTGACGTTCACTGGACCAAAAAGATCCATATGAAGTCTCTCTAAAGGTCTTGAGACTGAGTTGACTTTCTTTTGAGGATGTGATTTCTTCTTTTGCTTGCCTTTGATGCAGCTAATGCACTCCCCTTCCAGATGAAATCCTTTCACATGAACACCAATAACTAAGTCGTTATGCACCAGGTGATTCATTTTTCGTAAGTGAATATGGCCCATCTTTCGATGCCACAATTTTGATTCCTTCTTAGTTGCTCTTGACACAAAACAATGTGCTTGACCAGTAGTTGTAGTTGCTACATTCATGTCCAACACATACAAATCATTCACCCTGGGCACTCTCATGATAATCCATTCTTCGGGAACAACAAATCCTGGTTTCAAGATCAAACATTCTTTGTCTGTAAAGTGAGTGGTATACATACGATCACAAATCTGGGATATGCTTAGAAGATTGTTTTCAAGCTCGGCGATGTAGTTTACTCTTTCAAACGTAACAATCCCATTGGATAAGGTTCCTTCACCAACTATTCTACCACCTTGATTGCCTGCAAAACCTACATAACCTCCATTGAAATTTCTAACATCGTACAGTAGGGCTGTTTTCCCCGTCATGTGCCGAGAAGCTCCACTATCCATAATCCATCGCGAAACAGATCTTGGAAGCTCCTGCATATATCACAAACACTTTAGTTAGATTTTGATGCTACCCATGCCTCTTTTGACTCAGGTTGGTTGACTTTGATGTGAGATTTAACAGTGTAAAGTGGCGGAAAATTCTTGTCATTCATCTTTAAGCTCTCTGCAGACCCAATCTTAACCTTTTTATACAAGAAAAATTCATCTTTTTGAGGTTGACCAGATGATTGGTCTTTCTTCAAAACAATCTTTTTCTCAGAAGTAACAGACTCTTGTTTTTCAAGTTTCTCATAATGATCCAAAGGAACATTCATCTTTACCGGAGTGGTAGAAGACGATTGTTTTTCTGACTCTGAAACCTTTGGTTTTGGAGAACTTTTTGGCTTCCATGTTTGTTGAGACGATGCAACCCGTTTGTAAAACTTGTCATTTTTAGTTACCATATTCTTAACAAGTTCAGTTTTGATCTTGGTATTGTCATTTTTCAAAACCTTTTTCTCAACAACCAATGGAGCTTTTCCCTTCACATCATCTTTCTTTCTTGAATTCATCACAACTTCAGTCTTAGGCTTCAAGTTGGTACACTTTCGTGCAATATGTCCAACTTGATTGCATTTGAAGCATGTTCGAGTGTCAACTACCTGACTTGTGCCTTCAGACTGAGGCTGCGATACTTTCTTCTCAAAGAACTCTTTGTTTGATTTTGAAAAAATCTTAGATTCTTCATCAGAAAGTGAACTTGAACTGTTCACAAACACCTTTTTCTCAGCAAACTTCTTGTTTTGAACATTCTTTTTCTGATAATTCTTACCACCCTGATAACCACCTGACCATCTGTTTCGATTGTTGTTATAAAAACGCGGTGGAACAACAGGTTTCTTGTAGTAAGCTTTATCTTTTTCAAAATTCATTTGCCTCTTCGTCTGTTTTAGACCTTCAATCTCAGACATATCACTTTCAACCAATTTGAACACATTTGTCAATTTAGCAACATTAACATTCTCTAGTGGAAACTCAGAATCCGAATACAACTTATCCGATCCCGACATCTTGTACATGACAAGAGTAGGTTCTTCATTTAAGTTGTTTTTGGATTTTGGTTTCGAAATGTAATTGTTCAGAACACACTCTTCATCCTCAACCGAATCACTATCAGACTTCAAAACACTTTCAGCCATGCCTTTCACAATCTCAGTTTGAACACTATCATCAGATGAAGAAAATGTAACATCAATTGACTCTGGAAGTTTTATTTCATTTGTTTCATCTTCATCATTAACCAACCCGGACTTTTTCTTTGAGAAATTGTTTAACACTGGCGGTGGAACATGATGATACCCAACCCCAGTTCCATCCGAGTAAACATCTTCGCCTGCTTTGTTTTTCCCAATGGGTTTAGGAACAATGTGTTGTAAAACAAAGCTTGCGGAGTTGTAACTGGTTAATTTCAGATTGATACGCTCATTCTCAATCTTAGCTTCTTCAAACTGAAGCTTCAATTTAGCAATCTCATCCAGTTGTTGGTTGATTTGCTCTTCTTTGTATCTAAGAACTACAGTTAAATGCTCATTTTCTTTATTGGTTTTACCGTTTCTTTCATCAGAATCATTTACCGTTCGTTTTAGTTTGTCAAAATTTTCTGAGATTTGACGATTTTCGTGAATTAGCTTTTCATTCTCTTTCCTAATTCTTTCTACTTCAATTTTATCATTTTCAATTTTCTCAGTTAAATTTTTAGCTCGATCATTTGAAGCTTTTAGCATTTTATCACGGTCTAGAATCTGATCTTCAACCTTTCTGACTCTTGTTGTCAGTTCTTCAACCTTTGTATCACTAAGGTAAGTGAGTGTACTACAAAACTTGCAGTTTTTCATGCAACTTTTGCAGTCACTATCACCTTTGACTTTCTTACCTGACTCTCTTGTTGAAATGTTTGGACTGACCTTGCTTTTAGACTTAGTTTCAGACTTAGAGTCTACCTCAAGTTCCTTTGCAGCAAGCACTTTGTCAGCCATTTTCCCCAAGTTTTCAGCGGTGAATTCTTGTGAAGTATCAATAATCCCATCATCAATTTTCTTAGACTACGACTCATTCTCTTTTTCTTTTTCTTTTTCTTTTTCTTTCTCTTCTCCACTTCCCCACCATTATCACTATAAGGCTTCTTCTTCTTCAGCAAATTCCTCAATGAAAGCTTCTAGACTAAGAGTTTTCGTATCAATAGCAATGTTTCCTTGAGGATCAAGGTAACATTCTCTATCAGCATCCCATCTCTTTGCTCTCTTGGCTTCACTGAACACCTTAGATAATCTGATCATCTTGTATTCTGCTCTACTCTTTCTACTGAGGTATTTTTGTTCTTCATTTCTGGTGTCTTTGTAAGGAATAATCTTTTCTGCTACGAAAGCGTATCCAACTGCATCTTCCTCTGGTAGCAGTTCACTCCAATCAAAACCTTCATCATCATGAATAATAGCAAGAGCTCTTGATTTTTCTTTGGGGGCATCCTCAAGTTGCTTCATTCTGGGCGGTTCTGATTTATTCTGATGATAGATCGCTCTTTTGTAGTAATCCTCGCGGAATGGATTTGCAGTATCATCAGCAGGAGCGTTACAACATTCACGTTTGAAATGTCCTTTTTGTTTACACCTGAAGCACGTGACTTTTGATTTGTCAAAGCCAAGTTTTGTGGACGGTCCACCGATAGAATGTCTCCCAGTAATCTCCATGAACCGTTGCGCTCTCCGGACTGCACTGGCCATACACCACCTGATATCGATCAGTTCCATCTCTTCAGGGTCTATTTGATCATAGTCCTCCTTAGTCAGGTTGGTGTTTCCAATCTTGCCCGCCACGAGGCTCTCGTACGATTCTAACACCGACGCTAAGAACACCATCTGTTGTTTTGCTGATTCTTCACTGAAATTTTGAGCGTTCTTCAGATCCACAGCAATGTTACATTGGAACAGATTCTTTGATGCAGATTGGCTTGGAGTTGTTGAAGAAGATCCACTATGAAAACCACTGTGAGGAGTTTCTTGATTCACATTATTTGAACTCTCTGCAGAAAATGCTGTTCTTGGAGAACTAGTCTTTGGTAGATTTCCTCTGTAGTACAATTCCACATTCTGCTGATAAGATGAGTTATTGACTTTGCTAAATTTCTTGATCTCCAACTCGTGACTCTCCAGTCTTTCGATAAGCAGATCCATTGTCAACTCTTCAGACTTGATTGTATTCTTCAGCATTAATGCAAAGTGCTGCCAATCTTGTTCATTCGGTAGCGAGTCGAACAGTTTGTCAACCAACTCTTCTTGAGTATATACAATTTTGTGTCTTGCCAGCTCCAATTTCAGATGCCTGAATCTCTCAATCATCTTGGAAACAGACTCGTTCTTTAAACAACAAAATAAATCAAACTCTTTTCTTAACAGTTTCTTTTTGTTTTTGTCTATCTCAGCACTACCTACACATTTTACCCTCAGTTTCTCCCAAAGATCTTTTGAATTTTCATATTCAATCAACGAAATTATATCATCTCTCACAGACTGATGAATCAACGCGATGCATTTTTGTTCAGCAACATATCTTTCAATCTCATCATTATCTGTTAGACTTTCACCAAAACGTCCTCCTCTAACGTAACCATTCTTTAAACTCTTCCAGCTTGGATATGCAAAAGCTTGAAGCCACTCGTCAAATCTTGTAGCCCACCTATTATAATCTTCAATTGCCAATAGTTTTGGAGGTTTGTTGTATGTTCCATAGGCATTCTCTACACTCAAAGCATCATTCAGACTTTTCTTTGCATTTGATGTCGGTGTAGTTTCATTCGTGTTGCTTGATGTAGCATCTCCAGAACCACCAGTAAAAGCAAACATATCACTGAAAGGATTCATGAAATCATCCATCTTTCAAGTACCTGAAACGATCAACAAACACTTAGAAAAATTTTTGGAATTTTGAAAAAAAAAAATGATTTTCAAACTAAATCAATTCACACGAAATTGTGAACTTCAAACGAGATTACCCTTCAAACGGGATTACTTGGTTCAAAAGAAATTACCAGTCAATATCTAATTCCGTGCGGAATTAGAACACTTTCAAGCGAAATTATCCCAATTGAAACGAAATTAGGTACCAGAAGCGGAATTAGTAATTCCGTTTGTACTTTCAAGCGAAATTAAGTGCTTTCAAACGAAATTAGGTTATTTCGTACGGAATTACGATCTGATTCAAACGAGATTATGATGATGTCAGCATATTCGAACAACTTTTCAAGCGAAATTATGAAATTTTATCAGATTTTGTTCAAATTTTAGTTCAATACTTTCAAGGATTAGTTAAAAGTATGTTTCGCTTGATATACGTCAAAATCAGGCCATTTCAACCGTTCAATTTTGTTCAAATCAGAAAAGAAGGAGTAGAAGTAAGAGAATCCGGTAAAATCAAGCTGAATTGGTATGAACTCCTCGTCCTGAGCTCTGATACCACTTGTTGGATCGTCGTGTGACCCTAACGAGTCAATCTGAGTAGTTCATCATCAAAAACAAAGGCGGAATCAATGTAAATGATGTCAACACAGCTTGTTCCTTTCTAATCTTTATCTATTACTGATTTCCTGAGCTTTTACAGATCTGATTACAATTCGGCAGCACCTCGGCTCTCAAACACACACTGCTAATTCCGTTACAAATGAATCAGGCACACAGGTATATATAGGGTCTCTAATTCCGCATGAAACCAGTCCACACGAAATTACATGTTCAAGCGATATTACTAATTCCGTGCGAAATTAGTAATTTCGTGTGAAACACTTAATTCCGTGCGAAATTACACTAGTATAATTTCGTGCGGAATTACCCTAAAATACAGTTTCTCGATTTATGTGCCCTGATCTATCTAGTATAATACAAGACTTAATAAAGACGAAGTTAACAGACATCAGTGCACCAACATAAACATAGTGTGCAAATATTATATGCATAACTTGGCTAGTTCATATCAATAACATCAAGAACATCAATTTCAATCATAATTTCATACAACTTTGCTTCTAATTCAATTCCAACTAACAATTTCTCAATATAAACAATCATCATATATAATCCTCATACAATTTCACACCAAATTCCACATTACCACTTATGTCAATTCTACTCTAAGTGGGTTTTTTTACTTCTAAAATCAATTTAGTCAATTACAAGCATTTATCAAGTTCTAAATGGTGATCTTCATCCAATGTCATACATAATTTCACATAATCTCATGGGTTCCTTAAAACCCAAAACATCCAAGATCATTAAAACACAAAATTCTTCTTACCTTATGCTTTAGTAGGCCTAGATGATCAAAAAATCACTAACATGCAAGAGTTGTGGCCATGATTAGGGCTTCAATTTGCTTAATTTTTGTTAAGATGAGGGGAGTTCTCCTTCCTTCTTGCTCCTGGCGACACCAAACACGCACCCTTGTATGTGTTGTGTGTTTTTTTGTAGTTTTAATAATTTATTTTTCATTATCTACACATTCAACCCCTCATATATGAACATTTTATTTTGAATGGCCAAAACTTATTTTCTTTTAGTTAAAGTTCTAATTCACATTCTAGCTAGTTTCACACTTCTAGTTATTTCTTATAACATACTATAGCAATATATATTTTTAAATGCATATAGTTAAATTTTTGGGGCGTTACAGATATGAACCATGAGTAGGGAAGTTTTTACTAGATTTCTCAAGAGGAACCATTAGGAAAGTAGTTCTAGATGATGTTTTGTATAGATTTCAAAAATGAAAATCTGTAAGACACAATTTTAAACATGTTTATAATGATGTGTAAGGTGTTTTTGATGATTATATAAATTTTAATTTGATGTTCTTTTGTTTTACATGACCTGACCTTATCCTACCTGATACGAACCGAATTTTTTTATATACCTAGGGTCCTAAAATCTTTAAAAATATTTCTCACCCCTATAAAAAAAAATTTAGGTCCGCAACTGGTTAAATCTAAAAAGAACATACATATGGTGTCTGGTTTTTTTCATACCAACTAGGTTTTATGAAACTATCTACGGTTTATTTCATTTTCAATTAAATTATTCTCTAACCTACCCATATCTAAAATGGTCTAGTGGTATGTTTGCGCATCCAAAATAATATATTAAAAATAATATAAGTTTAAATCTTTAAAAGTGTAAGGGATAACATTTAGATATAAAAAATGGAAAATTTCACAGAATAGTAACCAAATTTTAAAAGTGTTTTAATTAGATCACTGGTGTCGTTTTTGTCACAATTAGATAACTTAACATTCAAATTGAGTCATGTCTTTTTTTCCACGTGTCAAGAAAAAAATGGAGCATAAGATGTTGGGGTCGAATTATTTTAATATATAAAATTATATTTATTAAAAATAAAAATCATTTAATTACATTAAAAATTAAAAAAATAAGTTACAATCCACGTCATCACTCGACGTTAGCATCAAATAAAAGAGAAAAAAAAAACAAAAATCCACATCACCACGGTTATCTATGAAATGGATGAAAAGACCCTTAATTTTAATGAAGAATGAATGTTGAGTGACCTGATATGAACACTTTTGAAAATTGAATGACTTAATTGGAACACTTTTGAATTTTGGTTACTATTCTAGAAAGTTACCATAAAAATTAATTAACTAATCCTCTAAATACAGGCGAGTGTATTTAGCTATTAATAATGCTTTTCATGGGATGAGGGTTGGATATAATAGGTGAGAGATCAAAGTTTGAACTTTGATAGCATCACCTTTTAGAGAAAGAATAATTTTTTTTTGAGTAAACTGCTATTTTGGTCCCTGAGGTTTGGCCAGTTTTACCACTTTAGTCCAAATCTCAAAGTTTTTGTATTTGGGTCCCTGTGGTTTTAGTTTTGTTGCCATTTTGATCCAAAATTGAAATCAAATCAGATTCCTCAAATTAAACCCTGATGTTTTGTCCTTTTCCTCAGAGGTAATATAGTTATTTTATTTTTATTATAACATATTATGAATTAAAATAATAAACCAAATAAAACCACCCTATAAAAGTACAAAACCTTCATCTTTCCCAAAATCCTAAAGCCTAATTCTCCTGCTCAGCCCGCCAGACACCACATGAAAGCAACCCAGTGCCACCACCGTCACCTCCGAACTTCGAATCTGAAACCCTACCATCGGAGCTCAGTTACCAGCGTTTTCCAGTGCGTTTTTGGTTCGGATCTGTGATTTTTGCGGGAGGCGTTGTGGGAAGGGTTTGGGGCTGGTGCGATTGTGGGGAGGGTGGTGATAATGGTGGAGGTGAGCTCAGACTATATACTTTGACTAACATTGCTGAAAAAAAAGAAGTTTACCTACCCATTCTCATCAAACCCCTCCTTCTCCAACAAAACCTACGGCATCTACCTTCACCCAGATGCCGACGACCACCTACGCAACGCCGACGACCACTTTTACGATCGTTACATCAGTGTTTTGATATTAGGGTTTTCATTATGTTGTAACTTGTCAAATCTGTGTGATTTTGGATGACTTCTACCATTGAAACAAACAAGGTTTTCTTCTCTGTAGATTATTTTCCACTTTATTTTGTTTGATTGGACAAATCAATTGTTGTAACTCAGATTATGGCCTCCTTACTTGTGTTTTTTCTTTTAGAGTAATGTTTTTTCTTTTAGGATGGTGTGTTGGTGATTGTTTAGAGGGTGTTGGCAATAAAACGTATAATGACCATTTTGCCCCTAAGGAAAATGACAAAATAGTTGGATTTTATAAGATAATTATGACTTGATTTCAGTTTTGGACCAAAATGGTAATAAAACTGAAACCATAAGGACCCAGATTCAAAAACTTTGAGATTTGGACTAAAGTAACAAAACTGGTCAAACCTCAGGGTCCAAAATGGCAGTTTACTCTTTTTTTTGAACCAAAAGGTGTACAAAGTACACCATCTTTAAAATAATATAGCTTGACTTCAAGTCAAACCAAACCAAACATTCAGATTACATGGAATAGAAGGCATACCAGTGATTCGAGTATGTGTAAGAAGATTTGAATAAACATGTAAACAGAATCAAAACATTTAAAAATTACAATAATTAATTATATATAACGCAACCGTCTTTTGCTTTAAATAAAACTAAAGTTACAAGGGCATTGACATCCATTCCATCAAATTATGTATGTAGAGTTTTTATAATGTAAAGAGTATAAAAAGTGGTTATGAGTGGAGGAGAGAGAAAATATTACTGTTCATCTGTATATTTGGGGGACAATGTTCACCTCCCAATAATTTTTTAATATAGAGTTAATTACTGTTTTCGTCCCTAAGGTTTGTCAAAAATAACGGTTTCAGTCTATTAGTTTAAAAATTGTCATTTCAATCCATTAGTTTCATTTTCGTAACCATTTCAGTCCACTAACTTAACTCCATCCATTTATTTTGTTAACTATGAGTTAACTAACTAATTCAGGGACGGTTTGCGTCAGTTTTAGAAACACAGGGACTTAAGTGTAAACTCTAAAACATTAAAACAAAAAAATAGTAAATTCCAAAAAATCAAAAAAATTCCAAAAAACCAAACAAATTCCAAAAAATTCTAAAAAATAATAAAAATTCTAAAAAATCATAAAAATTCTAAAAAATTATAAAAAAATCCAAAAAATCCGTTTGGGCGCGAACTATTTCGACCCGAACCGTTTCGAGCTGAACCGTCCGTACCGTTTCGACCCGAACCGTTTCGAGCTGAACCGTCCGTACCGTTTCGACCCGAACCGTTTCGAGCTGAACCGTTTCGACGCGAACCGTTTCGACCCGTACCGTTTCGAGCCGAACCGTTTCGACCCGTACCGTTTCGAAGCCGAACCGTTTCGAGCTGAACCGTTTCGAACCGAACCGTTTCGACCCGTACCGTTTCGAAGCCGTACCGTTTCAAGCCGTACCGTTTTGAACCGAACCGTGCCATTTCGAACCGAACCCTTTCGAGCTGAATCGGTTCGGGTCCAAAGGGTTCGGTTCGAAACGGTTCGCATCGAAACGGTACGGTTCGAAACGGTACAGCTCGAAACGGTTCAGCTCGAAACGATTCGGTTCGATACGGCACGGTTCGGTTCGAAACGGTTCAGCTCGATAGGGTTCGGTTCGAAACGGTACGGCTTGAAACGGTTCGGCTTCGAAACGGTACGGGTCGAAACGGTTCGGTTCGAAACGGTACGGGTCGAAACGGTTCGGCTCGAAATGGTACGGGTCGAAACGGTTCGCGTCGAAACGGTTCAGCTCGAAACGGTACGGACGGTTCATCTCGAAACGGTTCGGGTCGAAACGGTTCGCGTCGAAACGGTTCAGCTCGAAACGGTTCGGGTTCGAAACAGTTCGCGCCGAAACGGATTTTTTGGATTTTTTAGAATTTTTATGATTTTTTAGAATTTTTTGGAATTTGTTTGGTTTTTTGGAATTTTTTTGATTTTTTGGAATTTACTATTTTTTTTGTTTTAATGTTTTAGAGTTTACACTTAAGTCCCTGTGTTTCTAAAACTGACGCAAACCGTCCCTGAATTAGTTAGTTAACTCAAAGTTAACAAAATAAATGGATGGAGTTAAGTTAGTGGACTGAAATGGTTACGAAAATGAAACTAATGGACTGAAATGGCAATTTTTAAACTAATGGACTGAAACCGTTATTTTTGACAAACCTCAGGGACGAAAACAGTAATTAACTCTTTAATATATTTTGAGAATGGTTGTGAGTGAAGGAGAGAGAAAATATAATGATAAATGTATTAAAAATATTATTTAATTGAAAATAAGAGAGAAAATATAGTGTTTTTTAATATAATTTACGGTGAAAATATGTTGGAATGAATGTGAATGCTCTAAAGCATCTGAACATAGACTTAATGCTTGCAAATTCAAAAATCAAGGATCAAAAGACTAAAAGAAATTTTGTTAGTAACGTATATTAGGTAGACAATCTCCTTAGCATCCAATTAGATCGGCATATATCACAAAGATTACGGTGAAGATGCGCCTGACAAGATTAAAGATTATATACCAACGTGCAGCAAGTATCCTACTACTTTCATTTTTTCAACTTTGTGTCATTAGAGCATACGTAGTGGGGCGGTATAACCCCCCATAGCGCCGCCAAAACGCCGGCCGCACCAAAACTCCGGGCGCTATGTTTCAAAAATGGGGGGAGGGCGCCAGATTTTTCGCGGCGTTATTTTTGTTTGGTTAATTGATTTGGCCAATCAAAAAATAGAAGAGTTTTTTATATTAATTAATAAAACTTAAAATTATTAAATAGGTAATGATGGGTAGGGGCTTTATGACTACGGCCTCAAATTGCATAACGCCCCATAAAGCCCCTTGCTGACGTGGCACGACACGTGTCGCATAACGCCCCCAAAAGGGCGTTATGACTACACATGGCCTTATAATGTTAACTAGCTTAAAAACACATTTATTGCACCGGATTGAATAAATAAAGAAAATAGTTGAAAAAATTATATTAAATAAATAATATATTTATAAAGTAAATATTAATAAAGAAAATAATACATAGTAAACAGGAAAATTTTCAATTAATTAGAGTAAATTGCCATTTTAGTCCCTGAGTTGTCCAAATTTGCCACTTTGATCCAAATAGTTTTTTTTTTTTCCATCTGGGTCCCTGACTTTTACATTTTATTGGCATTTTGATCATTTTGTCTAACTCCATCCAAAAACCCAGTTTGTAACAGGGGTATTTTGGGGATTTCCTTAAAAAATGTTTTCAGTTGCCATTTTGATCAAATTCCAAAAAATCAAAAAAATTCCAAAAAAATCTAAAAATAAAAAAAATTCTAAAAAATTCAAAAAAATCTAAAAATCAAAAAAATTCTAAAAAATCATAAAAATTCTAAAAAAATCCAAAAATCATTAAATGTTTCGGCACGAACCGTTTCGACCCGTACCGTTTCGAACCGTACCGTTTCGAACCGAACCGTTTCGACGCGTACCGTATCGAACCGTACCGTTTCGACCCGTACCGTTTCGAACCCGAACCGTTTCGACGCGAAGCGTTTCGACCCGTACCGTTTCGAACCGTACCGTTTCGACGCGAACCGTTTCGAACCGAACCGTTTCGACCCGTACCGTATCGAACCGTACCGTTTCGACCCGTACCGTTTCGAACCCGAACCGTTTCGACGCGAAGCGTTTCGACCCGTACCGTTTCGACCCGTACCGTTTCAACGCGAACCGTTTCGAACCGAACCGTTTCGACCCGTACCGTTTCGACCCGTACCGTTTCGAACCGTACCGTTTCGACCCGTACCGTTTCGAACCGTACCGTTTCGACGCGAACCGTTTCGAACCGAACCGTTTCGACCCGTACCGTATCGACCCGTACCGTTTCGACCCGTACCGTTTCGAACCCGAACCGTTTCGACGCGAAGCGTTTCGACCCGTACCGTTTCGACGCGAACCGTTTCGAACCGAACCGTTTCGACCCGTACCGTATCGAACCGTACCGTTTCGACCCGTACCGTTTCGAACCCGAACCGTTTCGACGCGAAGCGTTTCGACCCGTACCGTTTCGAACCGTACCGTTTCGACGCGAACCGTTTTGACGCGAACCGTTTCGAACCGTACCGTATCGAACCGAACCGTTTCGACGCGAACCATTTCGAGCCCGTACCGTATCGAACCCGAACCGTTTCGAGCCGTACCGTTTCGACGCGTACCGATCGCGTCGAAACGGTTCGCGTCGAAACGGTTCGGTTCGATACGGTACGGGTCGAAACGGTTCGGTTCGAAACGGTACGGGTCGAAACGGTTCGTGCCGAAACATTTAATGATTTTTGGATTTTTTAGAATTTTTATGATTTTTTAGAATTTTTTTGATTTTTAGAATTTTTGGAATTTTTTTGAATTGGATCAAAATGGCAACTGAAAACATTAGTGATTAAGTACAAACTGGGTTTTTGGATGGAGTTAGACAAAATGATCAAAATGGCAACAAAATGTAAAAGTCAGGGACCCAGAGGGGAAAAAAAAACTATTTGAATTAAAGTGGCAAATTTGGACAAAACTCAGAGACTAAAATGACAATTTACTCAATTAATTACTTATATATTAGGTATAGGGTTTGGGCTCACAAAAAAAATTAGCGGGAAAATCTTCAAATGCTTACAAAAATCTTAGGCTCACAAAATTATGAGATGTGACACATAGTGTAACCAATTACTTATTTATTAGGTATAACTTAGTTTTAAATATGAATAAAATTTTATATTACTTCGATTATAATATAACAATCTAAATATATTTATTCACATTACATTTAAACTTTTGGGAAGTTTCAGTCGACCTATAATCTCATTTTAGACCACTTTTACTTAAATTTGGCAAATTGGATTTAAATAATCCCAGCTTTCTTAATTTGGCCGATAATAATCACAACTCGTTTATTGGCCGATAATAATCCGAACTGGTTGACTTTTAACTGATAATAGTCTGCGTTAAATATAGCTTAACGGAGTTAAGTTTTTTTCCGCGTTACAAACTGATGTTTTAGAGCTTTTGATTAGAACGAGGATATGAGTTGATTGATGCAAAATTTACCACGAAATATTACCCAAAACGACGAAAACGGTGCTTCAATTCGGGTGTTTAAACTTCAAATTAACAAAAATCAAGCCGTTTGAAGCATCGGTTCGAGGTAAGTTTTACATAATCGATTTGTATCCTCGTTCTGATCAAAATCCATAAAACATCAGTTTGTAATTCAGAAAAAAGCTTAACTCCCTTAAGCTATTTTTAAAGGCGGACTATTATCGGCCAAAAGTGGACCAGTTCGGATTATTATAGGCCAATAACTGAGTTGAGATTATTATTGGCCAAATTGAGAAAGTTGTGATTATTTAAATCCAATTTGTCATTAACTTTTAACCGTTTGATTTGATAAAGAAATAACGTAACCCAAATCGATCCGTTCATAAGAAAATGGGTTGAAGTAAGCACATCTACAAAACATATATAAATATATGCAAAGAACTAAAATAAGCTAAGATTTACACTAAATTAGATAGTAAAAATTGCTAGGATCTGAGTTTGATACTTGTAACTAATGACGTTTAAGAACAAACAATTTGTATTGTAAAAGTAAAATAACAATCACAAGTAGGCAGATATTATCAACAATTGTTTTTTCATGAATCCAATGATTACAAATTACAGTTAAATGATTCTACAATCTCCCCCTCAGCTTGATCACTCACAAATTTGTTCGTACAAAAGAGAATGTGTGTGAAGTGATGAATAGATATCTAACAGGTGAGATCAATTTATACTACGTACAAAAGGTCTGTTTGTGATTGGTTGACATCACCATGATGGTGACATCTAACATTCGTAGCATAAATGATTTCACAGATGTTGCAAACATCCGATATAACTATGCTAAACACTGTTAAATAAGCTAATATTGTTACAATAGGAACCATCTATTTGTCGATCCTCTGTTGCTTTGTTCCAAACATCTGTTTGGCCACAAAAGATGTCTAGTCTTCATGATCAGACCTTTGCTTCAACAAACTTTTGAACTTGAATAGACCTTGCTTCTTCATGAACAGCAGTTCCAAGGCTTCAAACAGAGGTTAGCTAGTCTTCAACAGATTTTCTGATCTAGGTGTTCAAGATTCACTATCTTTGGGAGGAGAATGCTTCATCAACTAATTATTTCATAATCTCTAGGTCATGTTTTAGCTTTTGAATATCACCTGTTCTTTTGTAGGTCCAACAATCTCCCTATAGAACATATGATTCCAAAATATATATTTATTTGATCAATCTTTATTTCTCTTATTTGACCTTTGAATTGTAATTCAAAGTTCAGAGATTCAGTATCTTCTGGTTCCCTTTCTAGTGGAAGACTTATCAAGTCTTGTAGATCTTCGGTTCTTAGTCCCGAGGTGCTTTTCATTGAGATCTTTTGCACCTCCCCATTAGCTCTGAGCAATGTCAATTCATGGGTATCTTTTTTTTACTTCCATTTTAGAGGCTAGGGGGAATTGGCTGGGACCAGAGTTATTGCTGATGAGTTTGGGGGAAAAGGTCTTCCCAGGATAGGGTCAGCTAGATCTTCTTTTCTTGCTTCATCCTTATTTTCAAATTTTCTTTTGAGAAAGTTCCTTGCAGCTATTGAGATATTTCTTGTTGATGGAAACTCTAAAGGTTCAACCAACGTTTTTATAAGGAAGCCTAGTTGATCATATTCTGGCTTTTTGTGTGTTGGGGGATCCTTTTCTCTTTTGATTTCAAGCTTTTTATTGTTTTCAAAGGTTGTTGACTCATCCCATCTTGCCGTTGTCTTGATGGTCCCCATGTTGGCGGTAACCAATTCTTCTTTCATTCTTCTCATCTTTAGACCCATTTTATCATTTGGTTTTCTACCATTTTTCCAGTTTGGGGGTGATAGATTGATATGAGGAAATAGCTTCAACTTTTTAGTCCTTACTATTTCATCTAGCAAGGATTCAGTTAGCCATCCTGTGAATTGATCTCTTTCAACATCATATTGTTTCTTCTTCATGATGTGATTAATGTAATCTTCCCTGAGCATCATTTTGAGATCTGCATTGGTTATGGGATCATGGGATACGTTTCTGTAGATCATGGTAATAGCCTTGTAAGGAATCTACCTTTTTATATTCTTCTGACAGAATTTGTTGTAGTTGCTTATCATCCTTCTCTTGATTTCTTTCTAAAACCATCCTCTTAGCATGGCTTCTTTTGAGTTCTAGGTATTCTTTGACACTGGCTGGCCTCCGAGGTATTGAAGGGTTTGCAGATGGAAGTGACGATGATAGAGGTGATGATGTAGTTTTGATGGAATGTTTGGTAGGTGAGGTTATTGCTTTTCTTTTTCTTGTTTCTGGGGTAGCTGGTAAGGTTATGGATGTTGTGGTAGTCGTTGTTGTTTTAACATCTATTGGCACTTTTGTAATGCCAACAGATGTTTGGTGTGGATGATCAGTGGTTTGAGAAGTTTTGGCCTCTTTGGCTAGAGATGTAGGTTTTAGTGGACGAAGTTTTCTTAGGCTATCACCACTACTCTCCCCCTTTTGGCATCATCTACAGGATACATGGGTGTTGGAGTAGTGCCAGTAGCTTGGAGAATATGATCTTTTACGACTTTGATCTTGTGACAACCGTAAAAAATCCAGGTATCCGTACAATTAATTATCCATGATTAGTGCTTAATGACTGCGCTGAATTACAATTAACTACTTTCTGATTACTGCATCATACTTACATGAGCATCACATATTGCATAATGTCACATCATTATTGCATGCAAATCATATTGACATAAATGATGCACAAAGCACAGTTAGCACAGTTAGCGGATAACTCAGAAAAATGCTGACAGAACTCAGCACATAGACAGACAATGTTTTGAGACTCAATATGGGCCAGAGACTAAGTACTACACTAGTATGGTGTGTAGGGAAGTAAGGACCACAAAACTGCATTCCCAAGTGATAGTTTAAGTGCTGGAAAGTGCCTAAAACTCACCCAAAGTGCTGAATTCAGCATATTTCAGCAAAACTCAGCATTTTAACAAGCTAGTATCATGCAAAAATATGACTAAATGGTCCTGAATGCTTTCCTAAGTGTCGGGAATTAAAAGTGTCACAAAAGGGTACATAAAGAACACTAAACAGTATAGTTTAGCACTTTAACGAACCAGTATACAACCGAACAACCGGACACTACCCGAAACATCAAAATTACACTAGAAGCATTGTTTTAATGTTTCCTAGCTAGTTATGATCCCCGAACAACCTAACACACAATATAACACCATAATAACTAAAACACCTAAACATCCACTTAGATTTCAACTAAATATCATAACTATCCATCACCACTCAACTAGTACCCCCCCCCCCCCTCTTGGAGACGGTTTGGATGGGTGGACCCACCCTTGATTTTATGTGATTTGCTTAGATATTCTAATAGATCTTGAATTGTACTTAGGAAACATATTACACCATGGTTAATACATAAACATGGATATAAGAAGAACATGAAGGAACAAGACTTTCATTCTTACACACACTCAACATACACTTACTCTCTCCCTCTCCTCCCTTACTTACGGCCGTGAGCCACCACCCACACCACCATCATCTTCATCTCAAATTCATCCATTCCCTACTCATCACAAGGTGTTAGAAGCAAGATAAGGAGGTTTGGTGGTATTGGAGATTGAAGGACCTCTTCCATTTGCTATTATCCATCACATTCATCACCATCATCTTCTTGAGTTCATCCCTAGCCTTGTGCTAGTAGTAAGGCTCTTATAATCCTTTGTTACTTCTTGTTATGTTGGTTAAAAGATGATACATGTTACTAATCATGAAGAACATTAATGAACAAAATGTTAATCTCTAACATAAAGCTTAAAACAATAAGAATACATATTGTTTAGTGTTGTTTTGCTTCTTGATGATTGATTACTTGTGTTTGTGATGTTAAACATCATATGGAACTTACTAGATTGTGATTAAACACATGATCTAGTAAGTTAAGGTGATGATCTTGTGAAAGACCAAGATGATCATACCTTATGTATACATGAACTTGAATAATAAAAATTGTTTTCATATGCGATGAAGATTTAAACACAACATAAGTCTTGTAAATGGATGACTTCAAGAATAGTTTTCTCAAGTGACGAAGTTCATTTGCAAGATTTACCTAATCATGATTTTTAAAGAAACAAATCATGTTTTGAGGGTGAAAACAAAGATAGTAAAGTATATGTAACAAGAAAAATACAAGAAGATTGATTTTTGAAAAATCATCATACAAGTTGTAAAAGACTAAATTTTACAAGAATAAGATTTACAAACAAATAACCATATTTTTAAGGGTAACTAGGCTTACTAAAAACACTAGTAAGTTACTACAAGTTTTCGTAAAATTTCAAGTTCATGTTGTTGTATAAATTGCATGATTTTGGCACTTGGTAAGTGTTGATTGAGTTGTTGATTGTTTGTGATGATTTTAAAAGAAAATGATATGCTTTGAAAGCATGGGAATCTCCATTTTTAGGGGAAACTATGGCAAAATTTTCTAAAAATATAAACACTTATAAAAATATTTTCAAACAAATACTTACAAGTATATTTTAACCATGAGTTTCCATATAAACTTTGCCATAATTTTTGTTACAAAAATACAAATATTGGAGGTTGGTTTTTATAAATAAAAATGGCTAGATATTGTTAGTTCATACGTCTTTAGCTTCCGTCAGCATTTAGTTGTATTTTGTATGTTTATGTCTTTTGAGAAAAATTATGTTTATGTATGTATGTACGTAGTCAGACAACTCAGGATATGGGTCTTGTATGTAAAAGTGTTGACAAAATGTCGACTTGTGTCACCCGATCAGATGGGCCATCCGATCGGACAGCACTGTCATCCGATCAGACAACAACTATGTCATCCGATCGGACAACACTACTTAAGATCCTGAGTTGCCTATAAATACCCCATAAGGGTATGTCATTTAGAACTTTTGACTTCTGCTGATTCTGTTGGTGTACTCTGTCAAGTCTGACTTCTACTGGCACTTGTGTACTTTCAAAGCATCTTAATAGAAAGATCAGACGGTGTTTAAACGTTGAATACTTTGTCGTACTTCTGTGACTTGATCTAATGGATTCTGCATATTGATCGAGGTCGATTCGTCTACGTTTATGTTATTCAGATCCTGTACAAATCGGACCTAACAAGTGGTATCAGAGCATCCAGGAGACTGAATTGAGATCTACGACAACGAATTCACCGGAATTCGAGCTATTCTTGCCGATTAGAGTCAAATTTCACCGGAAATTTGACGAATTCTCTCACTTTGTACTCATTTCTTACAGTGTTCTTCACTTTTATACCTTAAAAATCAGAAAAACGTAAAATTGAACGTGAATCCACGGTTAAAATTTGATAAAACTGATAACAATCGATTTGCAATCAATCATAGTACAATCCTTCAAAATTTCATAAGAAAATTCTATCAGAATCTGAATCAAAATCATCAAAAACCATGTTGAACTATTCTTGCATGCTGACGTCATCTATCCGTTCGAACAACTGTATGGACGGTTTGGCTTAGCTGTTTTTAGATATTATTTGCTGACGTTATCCACTCGTTCGAACAGCTGTACGAACGACTTGGCTTAGATTGTTCTTAGATACCTGGTTGCTGACATCATCAGTGTTACCCGATCGAACAGCAGGTCGATCGGACATCATTGATTGTTCTTATCTTTGGTGCTTACATCATCCTGCCACTCGATCGGATAATCACCCGATCGGTGAAGGGTTGAATAGTCAAAAGTTTTCAAAAGGTCTAAGTGCTACTCGTTCGGACAACCATCCGATCGAGTTGTAATCCGATTAGTGAACATCTCTCTTATTCTACTGTGCCACTCGGTCGGACAACCATCCGACTCAAGTGCACTTGTGTGAAACTTTTGAAAATCACAAAAATTTGTCTAAGTGTTTATAAACTGTTTAAGGTACTCTAAAATGGGGGATGATTTTCTAAACCCATTTAGCGACATATTTGCTTACACCAGCAACACGGGAGACGCCACGTCAAGCAACACAAACGACACTGCTCCAAACCCGAATCCTAAGAAAGCCATTGCTGACTCACTAAGCGTGGATAATGCTTATGGCACCTACAACAAACCGCCCAAGCTCATGGCTATCGAAGAATATAATAGATGGGCACCTAGGTTCGAAGACTGGTTGAAGGCTTTCGCCTACCAGAGTTGGAAGTGTTTAAGAAATGATTTCAATATTGGGAGAAGTGACTATGAAAACCTGATCGATACTGAACAGGAAAGTTTTATTGCTGAAAATAAATGTCTCGCATTACTACATCAATAAGTGAGAGATGATATCTTTAATCGATTACAAAGACTCCAGAGATTTATGGGCAAAACTAGAAAAGAAGTGTGTGGGTGGAACAGAAATTGTTAAGAACAAGAAAAAAATGTTGAAAAAAGAATTTGATCTGTTCGGTTGTATGAAAAATGAACCAGTTTCAAAGATGATAGAACGGTTTTGTCACTTAAAGATCGAGCTTACTAGACATGGGTTTACGTTTACCGAGGAAGAATTGGTTGATAAGTTGTTGGATTCACTGCCCGATGAAAAAGATTGGATATATTTTGCTCTGCTGTTGAGGAACACAGTACAGATGATGGATCTGACAGTTGATTTGCTGATTCAGAGGCTTGAAAGCCACAAGCTTGAGATTAGAAAGACAAACAAAGTCAACAGTACCCAGTATCAACAAAATGTTGATCTGTACTATCGGGGAAACATGATTCCAAAGACTGTATCTCAAAAAACTGCGTTCTCAGCTGAAAACTCAAGCATGTCGAATCAAGAGAATCAAAACAACATTTATGCTCCAAGCAGTGGATATCATGGAGGATCATCTTCATCTGCTCCAAGCCAACAGCAACAATCTGTTCCGAAAAACATCTTCCAGTGCAACATTGCTGTAAATCTTAACAATGCATAAAACTTTAGCGAAGAAGCAGCAAAGCATCAGATGGTATTTCTGGCATCCATCTTGGAATCTTACGAAAGTTTAGTAGCGGGAAAGATCAGAAACACTAACCATACCAAAAAATACTATGATCAGATCGACCCCAAAGAAATGGAGTTGATTGACATTAGATGGTGTATGGCGAGTGTTGTTCGAAGGGCTCAGACGTTCATGGAAATAACCGGTAGACATTCCATTGGTGGACCTTCAACGAAATTAGGTTTTGACAAATCGAAGGTTACATGTTTTAAGTGCAAGCAAAAGGGGCACTTTAAACGAGAATGCCGAAATGCAGCTACTGATGAAACGGCCAATCCATTTCGTGATTATTATTATAAAAAGGCCATCTATCATCAAAACAAAGCAGAACCCCCGAGAATGAAATGTAACACCCCGAAAATGGGTTTGGTAATCAAACCTCGTTAATACTAAAAGGCGGGTAAAATACCGTTAGTGGTAAAAGTAACCCGGTAAATATTAGGATTTTAATAAATAAACCTAATATTTAATGAAAAGTGAATAAATGCTTTTAAGGAAATAAGTTCATAAAATGGCCCGAGTTAACAGGACTTAAACATAAAACGGGTTATAACTTCCCCGAACCCACCAAGTAACT
Organism: Helianthus tuberosus; assembly: GCA_030545235.1. Classification (NCBI taxonomy): domain Eukaryota; kingdom Viridiplantae; phylum Streptophyta; class Magnoliopsida; order Asterales; family Asteraceae; genus Helianthus; species Helianthus tuberosus. The sequence goes on from CM060417.1 coordinate 40,457,983, forward strand.
AGGAATAATAACCTAGTTAACTACGTGCCTTAAAATAAAGAAGGAAACTTGGGTAATAACCCTTATTATAAGGTTGCAAACTAGAGGGGCCAAAAGAGGAAGATTTAAAACTTGATTTTGATTTAATTAAAACACTACACACACTAGTGTGCGTGTGTGTGAAATCGATCAGGAGAAGAGCCAGGAGCTCAAACCCTAACTCATCTCAATTTCACCAAATCAAAGGGGAGAACTAGCTCAAATCAGATGCATGAACACAAATTCGTGATCACCTAGTCGCGGGGATTACAAGGTATGTTAAATTTTATGATTTGGTGATACTTTGAGATTATGATGAACAATCATAATCGAAATTCTGGAATGAATGTTGAATCTATGAGTGTTATTGTGATTATATCTTGGTTTAGAAACAAACCCTATTAGAAAACTTGATGAATTGTTGTCAAAACTAGGGATTTGATAATTACCCTATTATGTGCTAAGTGGGTTTTGACTTAATAATGAAGATGATGATATGTTTGTGTTAGAAATCATCATAAGTGATAGTTGATGCAAGATACTTGAACAAATTATAAGTTTGAGTGAAAGCTCATGCATGACTTGAAGTGGGTTTTTGTATGTTATGATGAAATTGGTAATTTCGTTCATATAAATTGGTGTATGAAATCGTGTAGTATATTAGTTCATATGAAGAACTTGATTATATAAGGTGTTGGGATGAATCCTAGTGATATGATGAATGGGTCTCACTTATAGATGAGAACCCTTTGTTCTTGTGAAATGAATGAATAAATTAGTTTTTGATAATCGCTTGAACTAATTAAAGTGATTGAAATGTGATAAACGTGGTTAGAACTTTGGTTAAAACGGTGGCCTAAAGATAACGCCTATCGGGTAATTAAAGAATGCAAAAACTAGTTGATGAACTCGAATATGCATCTAGTATACTAATGGGCATTTGACTTTTAAAAAGTCAAACTGACTTACGATGTGATGAATGATAATTAGATATAGAAATGCGTAAGGTGGAATAATCATATTAAGTCATGATTAAACTAACCACCTTACGAATGACGAATAATAGTTGGCGCTTAACAAGCTAGGTGAAGCTTGGGGAGAAAGCGGGTCAAACAGATCAAGAAGGAAAAGAAAAGTGTAGCTTGGATATGAGGTAAGTAAAACTTACACCCTTTTGTAGGACACGTGTTTATTTTATAAACTATAAATGCGAATGATGTAATATCTAAAATAAGGGTTCTGACACGATTGACACAAGTCGAAACAAGTGTAAATGATAAAAACCATGGTCTATGGTAAATGGGGCAATTGGGTGAATTTGGAAATTTAAAATCATGCTTTTATCTTTGGTCTTATAGTCCAAATGGGTCAAATGGTGATGATAACACCATTTGACAATATCGACTAATGTGATTGTTAAGTCGTATGTTATCAGGAGCGATTAGCAATTTGGATAATCGCGACGCCATATAATATTGGTTAATTAAAGCAAGGTATAAGTCGGGTCTATTTGTTGACCCGGGCCAGGTACGCATATATAGTCTTATAGTTAAAAGTGCAATGATTGATCAAGTATTTAGTGAAAGTCCTTCATCGTAAGTTGAAGGACTAAAATCGACCAAAAAGCCCTTGATGGGTCAACCGGGCAAACGACCCTTAGTGGTTGTTTAGAAACTTATATTATTACCATTCAAGGTGCGCATAAAAGTTGTAGGAATAAACTTTCTAGGGTTAAACGCCTTAAAGTGCGTCTTGCCGTAAAATGACATATCCGAGGGATAAATTCGGAATAAGTATTTAAGTACGTTAAATCCACCACAATTATAATTGTGGTGGAAGACTATTCAATATAAATGGGTGGACTTATGTTGCATTCAAGGGACGAGGGTAAATTAAGCTTAAAAGTACATAAATACCCTTAACGGGTCAAAACAAGCATTTAAGCGTAAACGGGATTTTATTATGTAAGAAACCCGTGATTTGAGATTAATATGATAGGAGATATTGAAATAATGAATTTCATGAGTTTAAAGGTCAAATAAACATGTTGGTGTGATAAAATCATGAACAGGTCAATATTTGGTAAAAAGGGTAGTAAGCCGAACACTTAAAAGTCTGAAATTATGTTAATCCGGATGTCGGATTTTAACTCCATAATATGGAGAAATAAATTACGGACGCGTAGGAAAAAGAATCGGGTAAAACGGATTAAAAACGAGAGAGTTATGCTCGTTTCCGTGAAATCAGGGTATGCTGGGAATGTACAGCAACTGTTAAGCAACATTCTGCTAAAAAGGGGGCTAGGCGTCACGCGACGCCCCCTCGTTTCGGAAAAATTTTATTTTTTTGTTGTTTGACCCATGTAACTTGTTTAAACTTATTATTTAACTATCAAAACCAACTATCAAAACTAACTTTTAAGTTGGTTTTGATCATAGGTGATCGCCAAGAGTGCCCGGATGAAGATCAAGCTCGAAGAAGAACCGAACACGATAAAGTTAAAAGCTTCCGCACGGCGTTTCGTCCTATCTCTTAAACGACGAACTCAAATTCATTACGATGTACTTTAACCTTTATTTGTAAAAGTTTTAAATTAACCGTATTTAGTATAGTACATTTAATCATGATTACATGCTTATTTTCATAAACAATACGAAAACCTTAAAATAATAACAAGGGTGTTACAAGTTGGTAATCAGAGCTCATGGTTAAAGAATAAAGTGTGTTCGGTTCGAGGCTTGATCGCAAATCCGGTAAGTACATGTATACCAATGGTTTAGTATGATTAAATTGTTGAGAACAACACATATTGTTATCGTGTAATACACGTTACACCAATAAAATCGATATAGAATAGATATAGTCAACGAAATTACACGCGTTGATGCGTATAGTAGAAAAGCCTTGTATTATAATACGGGCATCCTTTAATGTTGAAATTACTAATTGTTGTATATGTTTTAGTTGAAGGACACTCGCATATGAGGATAGCGAGAGTTTAACAAATCGCAGATTTGACAGAGGAACGGTCCAAAGAGTATGCTCATCAAGGACCTAAATCGCGTAATGGTCACGAACAAGGCTAATGGCAAGAGAAGCCCGTTAGGGCAAGCATTACCAGGTGCACATTTTAAATTTAACTGCACAAATAGTAATATGCAACAAATATGTAGAAATTGAAAGTTGCATATGTAGATTAAAAACTTGGAAGAGCCCGAATAGAATATGTATTCGGGATATTGTTTCCAAGAGAAACAAATACAGGCATTACATACATAGGGCGTGATGTGAAAACTATAAAAAGGTCATGCGTGTCATGTGTTAATTGCTTACTCTGGCCAAGTAAGTAGTGGCATATGATACCATGAACTTCTTATAGCGGACACATTTACATCCGATGTAGTAAAGGCGGGGTGAATGGGACAAATTAAAAAGTACCCAAATGAAACAAATGAACAAAATAGTTGATAATAATGTAAACGCACAGCCGGGTGACGGAAGCGTATTACATTAGGATAATGAGCCCGAGAGAAGGGACAAGGATTAATGTAAATGATGATATAAATGAATGATCAAAAGAAAATTCATGAAAATAAGTCATCTTGGACGAAAGGGCCATGGTGAACAAAATGGGCAAGTAAAACCAAAGTATAGATAATCCGCAGGGTCATAAAAACAAAGGTGTTGCCCACACGAAAAAGATAATCAAGGTTGTTAACTTTAATCGTAGTAAAGCAAGGATAACGATGATAATCGTCACTCATAATTAATAAGGCCGCCACTGGTGGTCACATAAAGAATAAAAGACATGGTCGAATAAAAGCGACGGATTTCGCTAAGATGATCAAGTAAATTGAAATGAAGTCTTAATGCATACCGGAAGGGGTGCAATGATAACGATTTCGGTAAAACACCCGGTTGATGGGTAAGGAATTAAACGCATGCGTAGACTGAGAAATAGGAACGCGTATGCAAAGTCAAAAAGACTCGGGTTTTGAGTCATAACTAAAAGAAGACGAGATGATGTAATTAGAAATTTTGAATAATTTACGTTCAACTATTTTAAAGTTGAACGGGTTGAATAAAGACTGAAGTTTGACATTCATAAGTGATGAATTTTCACACGAACAAGTCAAACAAATTTAATAAAGAATGACACTTGCTAAAGTAAGTAAGCGCGAATCGAATAAATAAAAGTGTGAAATATTAATAAACCTATGTAAAGGAGTTATAGGCATTAAAAACATTAAAATAAAAGAACCCGGGTAATGGGACGTAAAGAAGTATAGGTAAGAACCGGGTAACGGTAAGTGTAGGGTAAACCGACGTATAATTGACATTAGAAGTCAAGAAGTTGGAAAGATAATTCGAAAGAAAGCAATGTAGCCTTAGACTACGATCAAGGTAAAACGAAATGCAAAAGCGAAAATAAAAGATTTGAAAGATAAAAATGGTACCTGGACACCGTAAATATATATATACAGTTGAATAATGACTAGGATAAAAGGTGATTTTCGGAATCATCACAACTCATGATATTATAAATAATGCTAAGGTCTACGGGACCAAAAAGACCTTCGGGTCACAAATAGAAGGAAATGAATTGTTGGGGTCTCACCTTAATAAGGTCAAAAAGGTGAAAATCTAAAGTAATAGCCTACGAGGCTAAGTGAAGGGACCACGGGACAATAGTGTAAGGTGAGGGAACTTGTTACGATTCCCCGCGTAAAACGAGAACGGAAAACAATAAATTACGGGTTGTCAATTTCCTTGATATGAGTAATTGACATAGTTAAAGAGAAAAACGTTAAACTAAAATTCAGTTTTAGTAAGAAATAACGTTCTAACAAATATGAATATTATGATACGAATTCAGAAAAATGATTAATATCAAAGAATTTAGATCTTAACGCCGATGGGTGCAAGCAAGGCAATGCATTCGAAAGAAAGATTTTCAATAAGAAAAGACGGCATAAACTTAAACATGACGTGATGTGATCACAGTCACAAGGGTGATACAGAATATAACCACGTTATAACGTAAGTTGCAAGATATGAAATCATAAACACGTAAAAGGCCAATGACGGCAATATAGTAAACCCGGGTGATGGGGTATAAGGTAACCGATGACTAACAAGTCTAACCGCCAAATTAAATAATCAATAAAGTTAATGGATACAAGCTGAAAGTAACGGCCCTCGAGGCCTTACACATGAAAGACGCACGCGTCGATATAAAAGTGAAAACTTTTGACCAAAAGGAACGGATGCCTTGAAAACGAAACGAGATTCGTTTGATCAAACCAAGGAACTATGTAAATAAGGTTTCGTGGACGAAACCTCTTTAAGGGGGGTAGACTTGTAACACCCCGAAAATGGGTTTGGTAATCAAACCCCGTTAATACTAAAAGGCGGGTAAAATACCGTTAGTGGTAAAAGTAACCCGGTAAATATTAGGATTTTAATAAATAAACCTAATATTTAATGAAAAGTGAATAAATGCTTTTAAGGAAATAAGTTCATAAAAAGGCCCGAGTTAACAGGACTTAAAAATAAAACGGGTTATAACTTCCCCGAACCCACCAAGTAACTAGGAATAATAACCTAGTTAACTACGTGCCTTAAAATAAAGAAGGAAACTTGGGGTAATAACCCTTATTATAAGGTTGCAAACTAGAGGGGCCAAAAGAGGAAGATTTAAAACTTGATTTTGATTTAATTAAAACAATACACACACTAGTGTGCGTGTGTGTGAAATCGATCAGGAGAAGAGCCAGGAGCTCAAACCCTAACTCATCTCAATTTCACCAAATCAAAGGGGAGAACTAGCTCAAATCAGATGCATGAACACAAATTCGTGATCACCTAGTCGCGGGGATTACAAGGTATGTTGAATTTTATGATTTGGTGATACTTTGAGATTATGATGAACAATCATAATCGAAATTATGGAATGAATGTTGAATCTATGAGTGTTATTGTGATTATATCTTGGTTTAGAAACAAACCCTATTAGAAAACTTGATGAATTGTTGTCAAAACTAGGGATTTGATAATTACCCTATTATGTGCTAAGTGGGTTTTGACTTAATAATGAAGATGATGATATGTTTGTGTTTGAAATCATCATAAGTGATAGTTGATGCAAGATACTTGAACAAATTATAAGTTTGAGTGAAAGCTCATGCATGACTTGAAGTGGGTTTTTGTATGTTATGATGAAATTGGTAATTTCGTTCATATAAATTGGTGTATGAAATCATGTAGTATATTAGTTCATATGAAGAACTTGATTATATAAGGTGTTGGGATGAATCCTAGTGATATGATGAATGGGTCTCACTTATAGATGAGAACCCTTTGTTCTTGTGAAATGAATGAATAAATTAGTTTTTGATAATCGCTTGAACTAATTAAAGTGATTGAAATGTGATAAACGTGGTTAGAACTTTGGTTAAAACGGTGGCCTAAAGATAACGCCTATCGGGTAATTAAAGAATGCAAAAACTAGTTGATGAACTCGAATATGCATCTAGTATACTAATGGGCATTTGACTTTTAGAAAGTCAAACTGACTTACGATGTGATGAATGATAATTAGATATAGAAATGCGTAAGGTGGAATAATCGTATTAAGTCATGATTAAACTAACCACCTTGCGAATGACGAATAATAGTTGGCGCTTAACAAGCTAGGTGAAGCTTGGGGAGAAAGCGGGTTAAACGGATCAAGAAGGAAAAGAAAAGTGTAGCTTGGATACGAGGTAAGTAAAACTTACACCATTTTGTAGGAAACGTGTTTATTTTATAAACTATAAATGCGAATGATGTAATATCCAAAATAAGGGTTCCGACACGATTGACACAAGTCGAAACAAGTGTAAATGATAAAAACCATGGTCTATGGTAAATGGGGCAATTGGGTGAATTTGGAAATTTAAAATCATGCTTTTATCTTTGGTCTTATAGTCCAAACGGGTCAAATGGTGATGATAACACCTTTTGACAATATCGACTAATGTGATTGTTAAGTCGTATGTTATCAGGAGCGATTAGCAATTTGGATAATCACGACGCCATAGAATATTGGTTAATTAAAGCAAGGTATAAGTCGGGTCTATTTGTTGACCCGGGCCAGGTACGCATATATAGTCTTATAGTTAAAAGTGCAATGATTGGTCAAGTATTTAGTGAAAGTCCTTCATCGTAAGTTGAAGGACTAAAATTGACCAAAAAGCCCTTGTTGGGTCAACCGGGCAAACGACCCTTAGAGGTTGTTTAGAAACTTATATTATGACCATTCAACCCTTGGGTGCGCATAAAAGTTGTAGGAATAAACTTTCTAGGGTTAAACACCTTAAAGTGCGTCTTGCCGTAAAATGACATATCCGGGGGATAAAATTCGGAATAAGTATTTAAGTACGTTAAATCCACCACAATTATAATTGTGGTGGAAGACTATTCAATATAAATGGGTGGACTTATGTTGCATACAAGGGACGCGCGTAAATTAAGCTTAAAAGTACATAAATACCCTTAACGGGTCAAAACAAGCATTTAAGCGTAAACGGGATTTTATTATGTAAGAAACCCGTGATTTGAGATTAATATGATAGGAGATATTGAAATAATGAATTTCATGAGTTTAAAGGTCAAATAAACATGTTGGTGTGATAAAATCATGAACGGGTCAATATTTGGTAAAAAGGGTAGTAAGCCGAAGACTTAAAAGTCTGAAATTATGTTAATCCGGATGTCGGATTTTAACTCCATAAGATGGAGAAATAAATTACGGACGCGTAGGAAAAAGAATCGGGTAAAACGGATTAAAAACGAGAGAGTTATGCTCGTTTCCGTGAAATCGGGGTATGCTGGGAATGTACAGCAACTGTTATGCAACATTCTGCTAAAAGGGGGCTAGGCGTCACGCGACGCCCCCTAGTTTTGGAAAAAAAATATTTTTTTTGTTGTTTGACCCATGTAACTTGTTTAAACTTATTATTTAACTATCAAAACTAACTTTTAAGTTGGTTTTGATCATAGGTGATCGCCAAGAGTGCCCGGATGAAGATCAAGCTCGAAGAAGAACCGAACACGATAAAGTTAAAAGCTTCCGCACGGCATTTCGTCCTATCTCTTAAACGACGAACTCAAATTCATTACGATGTACTTTAACCTTTATTTGTAAAAGTTTTAAATTAACCGTATTTAGTATAGTACATTTAATCATGATTACATGCTTATTTTCGTAAACAATACGAAAACCTTAAAATAATAACAAGGGTGTTACATGAAACAGTTAGAGGAAGCTCCTAAAGAAAAGTCAAGAGCCTTGGCAGTTATCCATGATGATGAGGGCTATGACTGGAGTGATGTGTTACCTGAAGAAGATGCTGTGGGTTTTGCATTCAGGGCAAAAATTGTGCCATTCAAAGACACCCGGACTGAAGAAGAAAAATATATCTACAGAAAGATGTTAGCACAAAACATGAAAGATAAAATTTATCGAACCTGGAAAGAGGCAAAAAGTGAAAAAAGATGGGATGCTGATCGGGAATGCTATTTGGATCCAAAAGGAAACATAGTTGTTGAACCATCTTCAATCAGTGTTGAAACTCTTATCGAACAAATAGCAGAACATGAAGAAGAGAGACAGAGAATGTGGGCAAGAGAAGATGAGGAGAAGGAGTTACAGTCGAAGAAAGTCGACGATGGGATAATCGACACGACAAAAGAGATGAATGCAGAGAACCTAAAGAAAATGGCAGATAAGGTGCTCGCAGCAAAGGAATTAGAGGTAGATTCTAAGTCCGGATCTGAGTCAAAGAGCAAGGTCAGTTCTAATGATTCAACAAATGGGTCAGGTAAGACTGATAAAGCCAAAATTGAAAATGACTGCAAAAATTGCATGAAAGATTGCAAGGGTTGTAGTACACATGCATATCTCAGTGCTAAAAAGACTGAAGAGCTGACTGATAGAGTCAGAGAAGTTGAAAATCAAATCTTAAGTCGTGACAAACTGGTGAAAGCTTCAAATGATCGAATCAAGGAATTAACTGATAAAATTGAAAAAGATAAAATTGAAGTAGAACAAGTTAGGAAAGAAAATGAAAAGTTAATTCATGAAAATTGTCAACTTTTTGAAAATCATGAGAAGCTAAAAAGAACGATAAAAGATTCTGATGAAAGAAACAGTAAAACAACCCTAGAAAATCTTCAACTGTCAGGAGTACTTCAGTCGAAAGAAAGGCAAATCAACCAACAGTTGGATGAGATTGCCAATCTGAAGCTTCAGTTTCAGGAAGCTAAGATTGAAAACGAACGAATCAATCTGAAACTAACCAGTTATAACTCTGCGAGCTTTGTTCTCCAACACATAGTTCCCAAACCCATTGGGATGAACAAAGCTGGTGAAGATGTATATTCAGACGGAACTGGGGTTGGGTATCATCAAGTTCCACCGCCAGTGTTGAATAATTTTCAAAGAAAAAGTCTGGGTTGGTTAATGATGATGAAAAAAATGAGATTAAACTTCCAGAAACAATCTATATCACATTCTCTTCATCATCCGATGAAGATAGTGTTCAGTCCGAAGTTGTTAAAAATGTGGTTGAAAATGTTTTGAAATTTGACAGTGACTCAACTGAGGATGAAGAGTGCTTTTTGGATAAATACATTCCGAAATCAACATCCAAAAATAACTTAAGTGAAGAACCTACTCTTGTGATGTACAAGATGACGGGTTCAGATAAGTTGTATTCGGATCTTGAGTTTCCTTTGGAGAATGTGAATGTCGACAAATTGAAAAATGTGTTTAAACTAGTTGAGATTGATGTTTGTGAAATCGAAAGTTTGAAACGTTCTGAAAGGCAATTGAACTTTGAAAAGGATAAATCTTACTACAAAAAACCTGTTGTACCACCATGTTTTTCTAATAACAATCAAAACAGATGGTAGGGTGGTTATCAGGGTGGTAAGAATAATCAAAGAAGGAACTTTCAAAACAAGAAATTTGTTGAGAAAAAGGTGTTTGTGAAAAGCTCGAGTTCACATTCCGAGCAAGAATCTGAGATCTTTTCTAAATCAAATGAAGAATTCTTTGAAAAGAAGGCCTCACAGCCTCAGACCGAAGGCACAAGTCGGGTAGTTGACACCCGAACATGCTTCAAATGCAATCAAGTTGGACACATTGCACGAAAGTGCACCAACTCAAAGCCTAAGTCTGTGGTTGTCGAGAATACGAAAAAGAAAAACGATGCAAGAGGGAAAGCTCCAATGGTTGTTGAGAAGAAAATTTTGAAAAATGACAACACCAAACTCAAAACTGAACCCGTAAAGAAGTTGGTAACTAAAACTGACAAATTTTACAAACGGGTTGCTTCGTCTCAACAAACTTGGAAACCAAAATCTGTTGAAAAGAAATCAAGTTCTCCAAAACCAAAGGTTTATGAGTCCGAAAAACAATCATCATCTACCACACCGGTAAAGATGAATGTTCCTTTGGATTACTATGAGAAACTTGAAAAACAAACTTCTACCCCACCAGGGAAGAAGTATGTTCCGAAGAAAGACCAACCATCTGGTCAACCTCAGAAAGATGAATTTTTCTTATACAAAGAGGTTGAGGTTGGATCTGAAGAAAGTTTAAAAATGAATGACAAGAATTTCCCGCCATTGAACACCAAAACCACCCGCATCAATGTCAAGCTACCTGAGTCGAAAGAGGCTTGGGTTGCTTCAAAATCTCACTAAATGTGTTTGAAATGTGCAGGAGCTTTCGAGATCCGTCTCACGTTGGATAATGGATAGTGGAGCTTCTCGGCACATAACGGGGAAGAAAACCCTATTGTATGATGTTCGAGGGTTTAATGGAGGATATGTGGGATTTGCAGGTAATCTGGGAGGTCGTATAGTTGGTGAGGGAACTTTATCGAATGGTATTGTCACATTTGAAAGAGTAAACTACATCGCTGAGCTGGAAAACAATCTTCTGAGCATATCTCAAATTGTGATCGAATGTATTCAACACACTTCACAGATAAGGAATGTTTGATATTGAAGCCGGGGTTTGTTGTCCCCGAAGAGTGGGTCATCATGAGAGCACCGAGAGTCGACGATCTGTACGTGTTGGACATGAGTGTAGCCACTACTACCACGGGCCAGACTCACTGCTTCATGTCAAGAGCCACCGAAAAGGAATCACAGCTGTGGCATCGGAAGATGGGCCACATTCACCTGCGAAAGATGAACTACCTGGTACATAATGATTTAGTAGATGGTGTTCACTTGAAGGGTTTCCATCTTGAGGGGGAGTGTATTAGTTGCATCAAAGGTAAACAGCGAAAGAAATCTCACCCTGGAAAGAAGATGAACTCAGTCTCGAGGCCGTTGGAAAGGCTTCACATGGATCTCTTTGGTCCTGTGAATGTCAAAAGCATAACTGGTGATTTATATTGCTTAGTTGTCACAGACGACTTTTCGAGATTTTCATGGGTAACGTTCCTGAAAACAAAAGATGAGACATTTGAGAGTTTGATGACACTTTTTAGAAAGATTGAGAACTTGTACCGAACTCGAATCAAAAGAATAAGAAGTGATAACGGTACAGAGTTTAAGAATAACAAAATGGAAGAATATTGTGATGAAAGAGGTATACTGCAAGAATTCAGTGCGCCTTATACTCCGCAGCAAAATGGAGTCGCAGAAAGAAAGAATAGGACACTGATTGAAACGGCTAGGACGATGCTTGCTGATTCAAAGTTACCTGTTAATTTCTGGGCAGAAGCAGCATCAGTCACTTGCTATACGCTCAACAGGGTTCTTACGGTGAAGAAATTCAACAAGACGTGTTTTGAGCTGATTAACAACCACAAACCTAATTTGAAATACTTAGAACCGTTCTGGTCTCCCTGCGCAGTTCTAGAACCTTATGGTAAATTTGGTCCAAAGAGCATTGAAGCGGATCATCGAAGCACATAATGTTGAGTGTCAAGGTTATACAATGCCACCTCAGAAACCCGCCGACTCGTGGCGTTTCAATTACGATACTCTGTGGGACTCATTCGACATAGAGGAAGAACCAGAGTTCTTTGACGAGTTGGATATTCTAAGAGAATATGAAGCATCACAAGAAAGATTTCCAGTAGAATCTTTGAGACGTCAACGACAAACTTCAAACGATAATGAGGTTGGTCCAAGCAATGCTGGAGAGAATGATGATGTTCAGCAAACTCAGACATTTTCGGAACGAGAACAAGCTCCTAACAATCAGACGGCAGACAATGATAATTCAGAATCGGATGAAAGGCCAACATTCGATCATGGTAATTTAGAGTCAGAGGGGGAGCAAATCCAGTCTCAAGATCAGACAATTCCTGTCAGCGAACAAGTTGCAAATCAGAACATTACGAATTTGGAAAGTGAGGTAGATGTTCCAGGCGAGGTGAGGCCAAGAACTCTTTCATACCATCCAGAAGAATTGATTATTGGAGAGTTGCAATCAGGAGTCCGCACCAGATGACAAATTGACTAGGGCCTTACTTGTTTTTATACAAAAGTTGCTCCTTTACAAACAGAGTTTTCACTTAGTTGTTTCATTTCGCAGATTGAGCCACGAACGTACAAGGAAGCACTAACTGAAGATTCCTGGGTCAACGCTATGCAGGAGGAACTCAATCAGTTTGAGAAGTTGGGCGTATGGAAACTGGTGGACTTGCCTGATGGGCATAGGAAGATAAACACCAAGTGGGTGTTCAAGTGCAAAAGGGATGATCGAGGGGTTATTGTTCGCAACAAAGCTCGACTCATAGTCCAGGGTTTCAGTCAGCAAGAGGGTATAGATTTCACTGAAGTATATGCTCCGGTTGCTCGACTTGAGGCGATCAGAATCTTCCTAGCATTTGCATCTTGGAAAGGATTTAAAGTGTACCAGCAAGATGCGAAGTCGGCATTTCTCTATGGTAAAGTGAAGGAGGAGGTATATGTCGGACAGCCACCAGGCTTCACCGACCCAATCCACAAGGATAAAGTTTATCTCTTGGATAAGGCGTTATACGGCTTACATCAGGCCCAGAGAGCCTGGTACGAGACCTTGTCTCAACATCTGATAGCCAACAACTTCATCCGAGGAAAGACAGACGCCACCCTCTTCACAAAAGAAGTCGACAGCCATCTTCTGATTGTCCAGATTTACGTGGATGACATAATTTTCTGGTCGACAAATGAACAACTCTGCAAAGATTTTGAAAAAGTAATGAAGTAGAAGTTTGAAATGTCATCAATGGGTGAGATGAAGTTCTTCTTAGGGCTTCAAGTTGATCAACTGCCTGAGGGAACATTCATACATCAGACAAAGTATGTTCACGATGTCTTAGAGAAATTTGGGATGTCTAGGACTACTCCAAATTCCACCCCGTTAGTGAAAAACCATGGAATAAACCCTGATCTCACCGGAGAAAGGGTGGATGAAACGTTGTATCACTCCATGATCGGTTCGCTGATGTATTTGACAGCATCGAGACCGGACATTATGTATCCAACCTGGCTCGCGGCCCGATTTCAATCAAGTCCCAGAGCTTCGCATATGACGATCGTCAAGAGGATATTACGCTACCTGAAAGGAACTCCTAGCTTGGGGTTGTGGTATCCAAAGGATGGCGATTTCACGCTTGAGGGGTACTCTGATTCCGATTTCGGTTACTGCAAAGTAAATGTGAAGTCAACAACAGCGGGATGCCAGTTTTTCGGACCACGATTAGTCACCTGGCAATGTAAGAAGCAGACCTCTGTTGCTTTATCTACATGTGAAGCCGAGTATGTATCTGCTAGCAGCTGCTGCTCCCAGATCTTGTGGATCCAGCAACAGATGCGTGATTACGGTTTGCAATTTCTTACCACCCCTATCTTTGTTGATAATGAGGCAGCTATAAACATAACAAAAAATCCTGTTCATCACACTAAAACCAAACACATTGAAATTCGTCTTCACTTCATTTGAGACTGTTTCAAAAAGAAGTTGATACGAATAGAAAAAATCCACACCGATGAACAAAAGGCTGACTTACATACCAAAGCATTTGACAAAAATCGTTTTCAATATCTTTTGAAACTTAATGGTTTGAAGTTACTATCGGTTGCGGAGGGGATTATTGGTGTTGATGAAGGTACCACTGTAGATGATGTTGAAAAGGAATCTGCAATGGTTTGTCGATTTTTTAGCTGTTTTGGTATTTAGGGGGAGATAGGTTATATTTTCAGAAAATACAAAAACAATAAAAAAATTCAAAACCCAAAAACATTATAAAATCCGAAAAAGAGCTTGTGTAAAAAGGGGAAATGATAGTACATCAGCTAGACAGTTTCAGTACGCTAAAGAAATGTAAAGTTTAAAAGTGTTAAGCAGTCTCGCTGATGATATGCCGATAGGTTTTTACACATTTAGTAAGTTTGTTCGGGATGTAAACCTATATCATTACTTGCTTATTACGTGGGGAACATCTCTCGGATATATAGGTAACCCCTGAAATCCTGTTTGAAAGACTCTATTTCTGACATACTAGGTCTTTGTACGTGATGATTTCTGGGGTATTATACCAGGACTTCTGATTTTGCGGGAGCAATAGCCTAGTCCTCGTATAATACTCTGCACTGCTTTATTCATAAAGCCCACCCTCAGCATAAAAAATGATGAAACATTGAAAAATGCTAATCATCTGCTGTTGAAAAGAAGATCCCCAAGGGGGACACACCTAAAGTTGAGCCATCATCTCTCTGACTGAACGGAAGTTCTAACCTGAGCTCTCATGGCCTCGCATTTACCCCTTACAGATATCATTAGTGTACATTCACCTGTAAGACTGAATATAGATTGTCTGGATACGGGAGTATATTCTGAGGTGGTACACGCGTATAAGTTAAGGCTTTAAAACACTAATTCGTATCCTGAACAAATTGAAAATTGTGTGAAAATTTAAATTGGATCAGTATATCGGCAATCACTGTGAATTGTTTAATGCTTAGTATGAAATCAAGCTTAACGGTACTAGTAGCTTGTCAAAAGCTGGTATGATCCCCTAACACGCTCACCAAAAATATGTGTGTAAATAGCTTACGTTTACTGCATTTCATTTCTGTTTAACATTCAAAACCCAAAAAGATTTCATAGCTTTCTAGTCTAGAAACTTTCTAAAATCCAAAAAGATTTTACATTTCTGCTTTGTTTTATCGACAAACCAAAACGGAAAGCTGATCTTCAGATTCACAGTTTTGAAGCAGATGCAGGAAGTTTCTGAGCTGGACAGATGGGTTGGGAGCTTATCATGTTAAACCTGAGATAATACAAAATAAAAACAAGTTCATTAAGTTGAAACTTGTAATTTTCAGAAAAATATTTGAAAAAGATTGAACAAAACGTCAGTGTGCTTTGTTTCGGGTCAACCAAGGTCATTAAGTTGGACTTGGTAGACAAATTAAGTGCCTAGGGTCAATAACTTGGACCTAGATACTTAAGTGGATTCCTAAAATCTAATAAAATCAAAGTTAAAAAGTCAAGCGGTCAAAAAGTCAAAGTTTTGAAAGTCAAAAGTGTACTTGGCTCGGGCGGCAACTCGATCGGACGACTGTTTGATCGGACAACAATCCGATTCAAGACAAACTATATATAGGTGGTCAATAGTTCTAGTCAAACTTTTCATTCGTTCGACCGACCGACCTATTCTCTCTCAAACACTTTCATTCTTGATCTGATTTTCATACTCTCTTTGCACAAGAACGTTGGATTGTTGGTTAGCACAACTTTTACAATGGCAAAGGTAAGTTTTTCATGCTCAAATCTGTTTAAACTTGATGATTATTGACTATTTTTGTGTGACGTAATCTGTCGGTGCTCTAATGCTAGATCTAGGAAGTTTTAGGAATTTTTGATGAGATTTAAGCATGAGGTAGTGTTCGCAATGTTTAGAACTACAAGATTACAGTTCCAATTTGTGTCATAACATGCTTGAGTCTGCAGATCTAAGATTAGAACTTGTCGGAAGTTGGATAGGTTTTTGTCAAATTAAACTCTGTCTAGGCCGAATTAGAACACAATGAACATAGGGTTTTGATCGCGATAAGATTCTCTACGTAGATCTATGTTCAATTTGATGTTTTGACTGAGAAAATTTTCATGTTCTGTTCTTCATTATTCTTGGAACGAGGTGCAATCCGATCGGACTACACTTCGATCGGGCGACTGTTCATTTCAAAAAACACGTTGTCACTGATCATTACATGTCATGGAAAGAGTGGCAATCCGATCGGACAACAGTTCGATCGGACAGCCATCCTATCCACATCCCTATTTCTTGAAAATTGTGCACTCATGATAAGTGGCAATCCGATCGGACAACATTTGCCATCCGATAGGACAGTCACTAAACGACAAAACATTTCAACTATTTCAAGTTTGCCAAAAGTCAAGTGGCAACCCGATCGGACAGCACTCCGATCGGGTGGTAATCCGATTCATATACAGTTGACTGTGTTGACTTCTTTTTGCACAATATGGCAATCCGATCGGACGGTAATCCGATCGGACAACCATCCGATTCTGAGTACTTGCACACATAGCGTGTTCCAGAGTTAGAAAAATTTTGAATTTTTCAAAATTTTCATAACTCATCCTTTATGTCTCAAACCCTGTGCAA
Source organism: Helianthus tuberosus (assembly GCA_030545235.1). Lineage (NCBI taxonomy): Eukaryota > Viridiplantae > Streptophyta > Magnoliopsida > Asterales > Asteraceae > Helianthus > Helianthus tuberosus. Next base: position 40,474,686 of record CM060417.1, read on the forward strand.
ATGATTGATAATGAATATTTTTGCAGGGAAAAGGAAAAGACTGGGATGAGGGTCATAATGTATACTGTCTGCTAGATGCGACTAATACAGAGAACACTGTGGTTGAGGAAATAACTAAGTTCTTAAGAGAGAGCAGGATTGGTAAAACGTTAACTGACAAAACCATAGTATACGAATCTCATGTGAGAAGGTTCTAGAACTCAGCTAGATATGACGAAGAAGATAAAATGATACACTCAGCTGTAAGAAAGAAGGATGAGAAAGGACAGGATGTGGATCTGGAATTTAATTTTGGAGTTGAAGATCTTAGAAGAGTTCTAGAGTTAGGTGATTCTAACAATGATCCAACCATCAGTCCCGAATGTCTAGCTAAAGGATTGTGGTGCAGAATGGGATTCACTGGTAGTATCAATGGAAAGATGTTAAAAACAAGTTTCTCTAGTGCTTGCAGGTTCATGATGCACTGTGTGGTACACTCTTTATCTCACAGGAAGGGAGCATATGATGAGACATCCGACTACATCATGAACATAATCACAAGTTTGGTGCTGAATAGATGTTACAATATTTCACAAGTGATTTTTGAGTATTTGAAAGAAAACATCAAGGCTGGAAGTGACAGATATATCATGTATCCACGATTCATCATGATGATGATTAATGATCAGTTCAAGGATATTCCGAAGAATAATGGTGATATTATGGATCTGAGGAATATGACATCTGAAACCATTACTAGAGTGACCAAAGGAACAGATGAAAGAGTTAAGGGAATGATATGTAAAATCAGCAGGCCAACATACATTGCTCCAGAGAATGATAGATGGAGACATGAAAAGAGTGATTCTGATAACGAGGATGAGAGGATGAGTGGATCAGTTGAAAAGAAAACTAGATGGGGGTTTGAGAGAGATGGAAAAAGAAAGAGAACGCCAAAGACGTCCCCTGCAGTTCCTATTCCAAAGGAGCCAGTTCCGAAGATTGTAGTAAAGGGTATAGTGAAAGGGGGAGTCATAAGGTAGTTAGAACTTTAAATTGTTAAATGTTTCTAATAATTTTGTTAATGCTTGTTTTACAGGACCTTCGAAAGAACCACAACAGAGATTGGTGAATGAGACAGTCCTAGATCCATCAAGCATTCCACAAAAGGGAATTGATCTGGCAAAAGTGACGTTTGAACAATTCGTTGAACTCAATGAAGCTGCTAAAAAGGACCAAGTGTTCAAGCTGAAGGTGTGGTTCAAGATGATTCAAGTGAAGAAGCAGATTCTGAGGCTACTGAGTCAGAATCGGAACTAGATCCTTTAACACTTGGTAGAGGCAAAGCTCAGTTGAAGAAAAAGCCATCAAAGAAACAAAAAGCATCTGATGAAGATGATTCTACCTATGTGCCACCTGAGAAAGCAAAGAAGCTAAGAGTTAAGCGAAAAGCTGTTCAAGCTGGTGCTCTTCCGAGAAATGTTCGTGCAAGAAAAGGCAGTGCTTCTTTACCTGAAAGTCAAGCTGGAAAGAAAGAAAAGAATGTGGCAACATCAAAGGTTACTGAAGCAGAGAATACTCAAAGTGTTAAGATTCCGAAGGAACCAGAGGTGCAGAATGTTGAAGTACCCGAGGTTGAGGTTCAAAAGAAGACAGGTGGTGCTGATTATGTTGAAATCACAGGGTACAAAGCAGCTTCACCACCACCACCACCTCCACCAAAAGATCAACCTATTCATGAAGCTCCTGAATCATCTCAACAAAAGTATACAGCTTTTGATAATCTATTTGGAAATCTTCCTCCTGCAACTGGAGTATACAGAGAAGATATTCCAGATGAAGATTACGACATGTTTAAAAACGAAGCTATAAAAGAATTGACAAAGAAAATTTCTGAACTTGAAAAGGAGAAAGCTAAAGCTGAAGCTGAGCGTGACGCTTTAAAGAAGCAGATTGAAGAGCTAATGAAAACAAGTGATGAAATTAGAATGGTCTTGATAGATCAAGAAGAAAAGATAAAGAAGATGGAAGATGATGTTGAAGACAACACAAAGCTCTTTAATGTCATGCAGGAAGAAATTTCTAAGATGAATACAAAGCTAGCAAAGATGAATGTTATCAATCAGACATTAAATCAGCTGATTAGTGAACTTTCTGAAGCATCTGCGAATGAAATGAAAGCAATGAAGCTGGAGATGGAAGCCATGAAGGCTGATAAAGTGATGAAGGATAATCAACTCAACATGTTATATGCTGTCATGGAAAGTCATCTGAAAATCGATGTTCATGCTGCCTTTAATAATCTTGAAGTCAAAAGAGCTGAGGAACGGAGAATTGAAAGAGAAAGAGAGTTGGCTCAAGAAGCAACTCAAAGGAGAAAAGGGTTAGTGGTTGATACAGAAGAAATCCTTGGGTCTTCAAGTCAAACAGAAGCAGGAGGTTCTTCTAATCAAGTCGATGTTGAAATGGTTGATGTAGAAGCAGATCCTAAGGGATTCATGCTGGTTGGTGAGTCTTCTACTCTATCCTTTGATCTTAATGAAGTTATTCGCCGAGTATGTGTTATTCAAAAGAAAAGGAAGGCGAAAGAAGTGCTGATGTTAAAATGGAAAGAAGAGGAAGAAGTAGAGGAAGAATCACAGAAGTTTGTTCTTATTGGTAAACCATCCTCAGTACCTTATAGTCTTAAAGAGATTGTTCGCAGAGTTAAAATTGATGAAAGACGAAGAGAGCCTTGGAAGGCTCGAGGAGATATAGTTGAAAGTGATTCTGATTTGGAAATCCTTGGTGATGAAGATGAAGATGAAAATGACGATGATGACAAGTCTGATAAGAAAGATGATAAAGACGACAAGAAGAATGATGATGATGATCAAGGTTCATCTGGGTTGCTGGTTGAGAATCCTAATGTTGAGCAGAGAATTGAAGATTTTCTGAATGATGAGATCAATGAACAAGAGGATGATGATCATCAAGAAGCCTCTACATCTGGAATTCAACATGCTGACTAGGTATATCTTTCTCAGCCAACTGTGATTTACTTAAATGCTCAATATGAGAGAGAGAGATAGAGATACCGAGGTCCAGGGAAGAAATGTTGGAGGAGTTGGGATTGTATGATGGGAAGTTCAAGTTTGACATTGAAGATGAAATCCTTGAATCTACAGAAAAAGAATTTGAGCCTAGCTATGCTCAGGAAGCTGATGTCTACAATAATGTGATTGTTGAGGATGCTTCAGACTCCTCAGATGAAGAAGCCGACTTTCACTACTCTGGAATTGATGAAACTTTTCCTTCTTTGGCGGAAATGTTCAAGGATCAAAATGAAGATGAGATTAGGAGAAAGATTGTGGAGAAGGTTTGAACAGAAGGTGTTCCAAAGACAATCCCAAGAGAAAACCTGGCTGAAGAAAGGAAAAAGTGGTTTAAAGTGATGCCGAAGGAGAGGAAGTCTCTTAGGGCACTTCAGTACTTCACGCACGACAAAAACATCTCATGGGGTGACATCTTATCGTGGGGATATCTGGAAGATTTGCGGGTTTATGCAATTCGACGTGAACAGGGTGTTTAGTATTTTGAATACTTGTCAGATATCAAAACACTGCCGTGGTGGGATGTAGATGAGTTGGTAAAAACAAAGAACATTAAGCAGTTCTAATATGGTCTTGATGTGAAAGTACATGATCAACATTTATGGGATTACATAAAGCAGTAGGCCAAGGTTGGTTATCCTGATTGGAAGCCGCAACGTCCAAAGCAGATTGTGACTATTTTGGAAAATGGAGAAAAAGACGCAACTTTGGATGTTAAGCCTCCACGATGTTTGAAGAACATGCCTCTTAGAGCAATTGAGCAAGATTTTCATGACTTATTCGAAGGCTGGCTTTACAATGAGACAATGGCTGAGCCAGTAATCTCATTGTTCGACAAGTCCACCGGAAAGTCACGAAGAATCAGCATTCTGGATCCTATGTGGCTTGTTAACTGTTCGAAGAAAGACATCGACTGCTTGTTCTATAACAAGATTGTATATGAGAAAAGAGACAAAGAACAAGCGTTGCAGTATCAAACTATCGTGGATGTGTGTTTTGCTCAAGACATTAACTCAGGAAGATATTGGAAGACGAAATGGAGTGATCTTGAGATTGATGAGTTCTTGAAAAGGTACAAGCACAACCAAAAGTTTAAAGAGATTGCTGAAAGAGCAGCTGAACTTGGCAAGCGCAAGTTGGGAAGACCAATACCAACGGATCAAACGCCAATCGAGAAAGAGGAAAACAAGATTCCTAAGTAGGACCGGAAGCGTGATGGTGATCCGGTATATAGGAAATGGTGGATTGAAGAGGGAAGGCTCATAAGGAAAAGAATGTTAGAAGAAAGGGCCGAAAAGAGAAGAAAGAGGGCCAAAGATCGAAGGCGTAACAGGAAGGAATGAAGACTATGCTGGTAGGAACTGCAGCTACATCCGAGGGGGAGTCTGTTAGTTCATACGTCTGTAGCTTCCGTCAGCATTTAGTCGTATTTTGTATGTTTATGTCCTTTGAGAACAATTATGTTTATGTATGTATGTATGTACGTAGTCAGATAACTCAGGATATGGGTCTTGTATGTAAAAGTGTTGACAAAATGTTGACTTGTGTCACCCGATCGGATGGGCCATCCGATCGGACAGCACTGTCATCCGATCGGACAGCAGCCATGTCATCCGATCGGACATCACTACTTAAGATCATGAGTTGCCTATAAATACCCCATCAGGGTATGCCATTTAGAAATTTTGACTTCTGCTGATTCTGTTGGTGTACTCTGTCAAGTCTGACTTCTACTGGCACTTGTGTACTTTCAAAGCAGCTTAATAGAAAGATCAGATGGTGTTTAAACGTTGAATACTTTGTCGTACTTCTGTGACTTGATCCAATGGATTCCGCACATTGATCGAGGTCGATTCGTCTACTTTTGTGTTATTCAGATCCTGTACAAACGGGACCTAACAGATATATATTAAAGACACATGTGTGAATGTTTGTATACTTTGTGTATTAGTTATATTATTTTAGGGGTAAAATAATATAACTTAACAAAATACCAAGAAATTACAATCCAAAATATTACCAAAAAATCTCAAGGAATAAATAAACAAGTTACACACATAATATTGTGAAACCGAACGAAAGAATGTAACTTACAAAATATTCCGGAAAATACATTTATAAATATATTTTTGGTGAATAATATTTTGGACACAAGAGATGAAAATATGATTTTTATGATTATCACGAAGTTATATCATATTTTTGACAAGGAGAAAATATATTATTTTTGGAAAGTAAAAATATATTTTCTTGGAATTTTTAGAAGATATATTATTTTTGGGAAAAATATATATTTTCTTGGATAAACTTGAAATGCATTATTTTTGGATAAAAATAAGTTTATATATATTTTCTAAGGGAGACTTGAAAATATACTATTTTGGAACTACAAATATTTTTGCCAAAAGGAAAAATTATAAATAATTTTTCTAAGTAATAATTCTTAAATATATATATTTTGGGAAATATATATTAGTGGACCTTTACTAGAAATAATATTCCGGAAAGTTTAACACAAAACTAAGTATAAGAATACTTAACAATTACAAGAAAATACGTATTCTCGTACGTATAAACCCACACTGGGATACGACACCGATACATGGCAAAAATATACAAATACAAATACAAATATACCCATCCTTGGGAAGGAAGTACAAGTATAAATACTTGAGAAGTATTGTTACAAAATATTGTTTAACAATTATTCCAAAAAGTAACAAATATAATTTAAGTTAAAATATTTATTATTTTAACAAGTAATTATAACTTGGAATAATGTTGAAGTCATAAAAGAGACGTAACTCAAAAACATTAATACTAAGACAAGGCACGACCCGTCCGTCTAATAGACATTAGTACATTGTAGGTAGTCGTGTTTGCCGAAGCAACGTGAGTTACGAGTACTGAAGACGCAAGACAGTGAGTTTCATGTCCCCCTTTTCTTTTAACTGTTTTCAGTTTTATAACTTCGGGGGTGAAATACATGTTACAATTGTTTACAAACGTTTTATACATGGTATGATTAGCTAAGGAAGGTTACTGCTTGATCATGTGAGTGGTGGGTACAACACTTAAGGCCATTAATCCTCGTCGTAGGACCGAGGGACATGAGTGATAGATCTATTTGGGTGTAGCGAGCCCACACCCATGAGGACTAGGGTGGCCCATGTGGTGACTATGTCCACATACTGAAGCCGTGGCAAAATCCGCTAGGTTTGAGTTCTCCTGCATCACTTCACACATACCATTGGCCTTGCAAACCATTGGTGATTTGTTTTTCCCTTATTGCTCTCATACTAGGACTTACATACATACAGCCATACTTTAAAGGTTATTCATATACACAGACAAACACATGAACTCGCTCAACTTTTGTTGATGTTTTCAAATTACATGTATTTCAGGGAATTAAGTGGATCTGGCGGGTGTTTGCATGCATGAATAAAATATGTCATCCAAAGTCATTAGGGTTTAGGATATGTATCTTAATCCTGGACGAGATACATGGTTCTAAACTCGGTTTTATTTAAGGTCTTTTTTCAAGTCTTCGTGAACTCATTTAAACATGTTGTGGTTTGTAATTTAAATTTGGAATCTACGTTTCAGACAAGTGTGTTGTGGCATTTTCAAACTTAATTTATGGATGAACATCTTATGGTTTTATCATATAGTATTGTTATGATTGAATTCTATGGTATAAAGAAAGTCACACCATAATCACGCTTCCACAAAAGTCAGGGTGTGACAGCTTGGTATCAGAGCTTCGATCGTAGCGAACTAGGATTCTTTCTCGAGTCTAGACTACGATCATTAGGGCTCTCACGGAAATGTTTTCACAACATATTTTCATTGCATGCACGAAACACCCAGATCCAGGAGACAAACATTTTTACAAAGAAAAGACACGAAACACATTTCAAAATTTATGATTCAGTCTGAGAGACTGGGAGGTTCAGTCTGAGAGGCTGGGTAGTTCAGTTTGAGATACTGGGGAGGTTTGGTCTGAGAGACTAGGTAGTTCAGTCTGAGAGGCTGGGTGGGATAGTCTGGGAAGAATAGGATGAATACATGCTTACATTGTTACTACTTACATGCTTAATGATGATTGCTGATATATGCGCATATGTTGTGATTGTTTTGTTACAGACACCATGTCCTCATCTGAGAGTGGACTGTTAGATACTGTCGACCCCATGGCCATTGTTTCAGACGATGAGATTGTCCCAGACCCTGAGATTTTTTCCTCCAACACTGAGAGTGACGATGACGATGATTTCCAGCCTTTTGCATTACCCGATTTTGGCGACGACGTACCGCATGCTGATGGTTTACCCGACGAGGATCCCTTTCTTATTCCTATTCCAGACCAGGACCATCTTATCCTTGGACATCCCGATGATGAGCATGCCGTGGTTCCGATCCTCGCCCCTTTGCCTCTTGCGGCTTTTCCTCTTGAGGATTTTCCTTTTGATGACTTGTCTGATGATGACGTCGATCTTTTCATTGATGGTCCCCCTGATGCTGCTCAGGGAGATGGAGTTCCAGCTGATGATGTCATTGTTGTTCCACTCGTTGAGATTCCTATCGTTGAGATTGTTGGTGCATACATCTGTCGTCTTCGTCTTACCGTTTAGCTCGTTTTCTCTGAAAATTTCTAATTTTCTACACCTTCTTTCATAAAATTGATATTTTTCACGGTTAAAATCGGTTATAACTTTCACAATGTGTGCGTAAGTGCATTTTAACAAACCCTTGAAAGTTTTAGCTTAAAATTCGAAGAAAAAATGGTAAAAATGAACTGAAAACTGGTGCCCGTTTGAACGTAACCTGACCCTACCGTTTGAAACTGGACTGACAGTTTGAAAATTACCTTCCCGTTTGAAACTGTCACCTTACTGTTTGAAATTGGACCTGACAGTTTGAAAATGCACTTTACCGTTTGAAACTGCCGTGACCGTTTGAAAATTGGGAATGACCGTTTGAAACATGGTTCCAGTTTGAAAGTAGGTCAGTGTTTCACGTGAAATTGCTTTGTGTTGTCTGAAGAAATTATTGGAACTTGGGAAAAGAAATCAGGTGATAGGTGCCAGTCCCAGGTCTCGTAAATTGATATTAGTTTGCATGTGATCTACTCATATACATTGTCGGTTCATTCAAGAAGTTGCATGTGCTATCATCGGTCCAATGATATTGAATGTTTAGAAAAAGTGTCGGCCACTTTCAGATATTAGTGAATTGTTTAATTCAATTAAAAACAAATTTGGTAATAGACTTTGTTGGCCACGAGATTTAGAAAACAATTCATGTGAACTACTAAAGTCATCATTGATCTAACAGTTTTAAATGTTGTTGTCAGCCCACTAAAGTGTATTGGCCCAATGATATTGTTTCATATTTAAAATTGTCGGCTCTTTTAGTTTTGAATGAGATAACAAAAGCTTGGTCCAATCAGAATTTTTTGAAAAATTAAAAAGGTGTCAAATAGATAAGTGTGTTGGTCAAATATAATAGTATTTTGAAAAACGGGTTTCTGAATCATGGATATCAATTTCTTTAATATGACAAAAGAAACATTGGATAGAATAAATGTATGAAATAAAGAATTTGATTCATTTTCAGGTTGTCCAGGAGAAAGTACAAAGAGTATCATTGAGAGGTATAGCCATCTTGTTCGCTCAATGTCTGAGAAGGGTATTAAAAAAGAATCAGAAGAATGGGTTGAAAAATTTGTCAGTGCTTTACCTCAAGAAGAATGGGAAAATTATATCTTAAACTTGAAGAGTTCTGGAGAATTTTCCCAACTGACAATTTGTTCACTCATTAAAAAGATTGAAGAACAGATGGTGATCAATGCTGAGAAGAAGAAAAGTCAAAGTGGAAAATCAATATTGAAGAAGAGCAAGAGTAAAGGTGTCCAAGTGGGAGAGGAACAAACTGAAGAGATTTCAGTGATGAAGGATGAAAAGAAATCTGATGACAAACAGATTTTTGATTTAAAGAAAAATTGTGAGAAGTTGAAATCAGAAAATGACAAACTGTTAAGTAATTTGAACAGTTTGACATTGAAAAACGAGATTTTGAAAGAAAAGGAAAAAGAATTTGAAAATGAAAAATTGAAATTTGAAAAAGATTTTCAAAGTCAAATGAAGATTTTAGAAGATGAGAAATCTGCTATTTTTAAAAATAATCTTGAAAAACAGATTGAAATAAACTCTCATCTTCAGAAAATCATTCGGCATGAAAATGAAGCTGAAAAAGCTCGGATTAAAATCCAAGAGCTTGAAAATAAATTAAAAGGTTTTGAGACTTCATCTGAGTTTCTCTGTCCAAAACCGATCAATTCCGTTCCAATAAGTGACAATGTCACAAACTTTGACAATGTCAAAGTTGAAGATTGTGATGAGAAAATTGATGATGATGGGAAAAAGAAAACATTTTTGAAATTAAAAGAAATGTTTCGAGAAACTGTTCTACATTCTACTGAAAAAGGTGAATGCTCAACGCAAAAATCTATAAAGAAGAATATGGAACAAAAACAAAAAGATAAAAGACCAAAAATTGATCAAAAAGAAAATAAAAGCTCATCAGTTCAATCATCCAATCACAATCAAAAATCACAAAAATTGAAAAATGAAAATTCAAAAACTGTTGGCAATAAGTGGTGCAGGTTGGACCACAGTGCTCAAAAGCCAAATTCAGCAAACATGAGGAAGGAATATAACCAAGCCAAACAATGCTATGATTTGAGCATTTGGGCTGAAAATGGTGATTGGTACGATAACAGAGTGTGTTACCGATGTGGTTATCAATGACACATTGTTGTTAACTGCCAGAATTGGAGTTATGAGACGAGAAGATGCTTTAACTGCAACATCAGAGGTCACATTGCCAGAGATTGCCCAAGGATATCGAATGACAGATTAAGGGCTAATTCTCAAAAATTGGCAAAGATTCCAGTCAATGTCAAGCCCCATGAACAGAAGCTTCTAAAACCTAAAGTTCAAGAACAGACAATTCAAGAAAAGAAAGTTAAACTTTCACAGGGGCAGAAAGACAGACTGAGGAAGAAGAGGAAGAAGGCGAGAGAGTATCTCGAATGGATTTTGTCCTCGGATACAACTGGTAAAACAGATAAAAGTTCTGATAAATCGTCTTGCTCACCAAAGAACAACAAATCAAGCAAAACACATTCATCAGATACAAATCTGAGGACGAAAGAGGATAAGAAGAAGAAGAAGAAAGTTGATGGTGATGAATTTGTTTCTTCGGAAACAAAGGAGCCACATGTCGGCGATGAATCTGACTCATCAAAGTCAGACAAGCCACATTCAGGCAATGATTCTGGTATGGTAAAACCAGAAGAGCCATGTGTTGAGGTAAAAAATGAGAATTCTGGTCTAACAATGGATGGTGCAAATTTTCCCCCATTGTTGAACAAGAATTCAAAATCATCCAAGGACCGTCAGGCTTGGGTGAATCTGTTTAAATGAAAAACCTGACTTGCCGGAGTTCCCAGGTTGGTAAGCGTGGAACATGAATTGGCACATTTCTTGAGAAATTCACGAAAGTGATTTCGATTTAAAAGTGGTAAATCAGGGACATTAAGTTGTACTTGATTTTCTACAAGTGATATTTGAGGATTGATCTTAAAAATGTTAGTTTTTACAAGTGATTGAAGAAAACAAAGTGATGAAAGATCCCCGAATTTGTGAAAAGATACACAAAACTTATTTTCCGAAAAAACCATTTTGATTAAAACAAACTTAAGTGTTTTGAAATCACTATGGGAAAATGTTTTGTTGTCAGGGGGAGTTCTGATTGTTCAAGCCAAGTGAATGGAGAATTGAAGTAATTCTCATCATGTTGTCACATTTCTTGTACAGCTTGTTTTTTTTCAAATTTTCCCAGAAAATCAAAATTGAGACATATTTTGATTTTAGGGGGAGTAAAAATTTTAAAAAAATTAGAAAATTTGAAAATGTCAAAAACATTGAAAAAATTCAAAATGAGTTTTGTTGTAAAAAGAGGAAATGATAGTAGATCAGTTGGACTGTCACAGCATGCTAAAGAAATGGAGAGATAAAATGTGATAAGCGGTCTCACTAAAGATGTGACGATAGGCTCAGCTAGATTAGTAGATTTGCGATAACGATACAAACCTAAATGAAAAAGCCTAGTTCTAGTGGGAAACATGGTCAAAAGCATAGTACTTAGTTTTGTCCTTCTTGATTGTGTGCCTACTCAGTAATCGCTGATTGTCGAAAGACATAAAACTGGTTAAGTTTGTGAACTTTCACAACTTTGCTGAAAAGTCACTGTGATTTTGTGCATTTCATTTTGCAAAGATTTAAACTTGTTTTATTTCTTTATTTTGTTTAAGCATCGGACATCCTCTGCGTATACGTGAGTATAGACCTGGATGTTGTTGCCTAAACGTTCTGCTTTATTTTCTTTGGTGTTTCGTTTAAGCTTTGGATCACCTCTGCGTATACGGGAGTATCGACCTGGTGGTTAAAGCCTAAACAAATTCAACTTATTTTTATTTTCTTATTTTGTTTAAACATTGGACTTTCTCTGCGTATACGAAAGTATCGACCTGATTGTTAATGTTTAAACATTCTGCTTTGTTTTTCGCACAAATCACAGTTGATAAAAGTTTAAAGGCATTATTTGAGTCAGTGTATTGCATGATGAGGGGATATGCTAAGATCGTGGGGTCCATAAGAATTTAGTGCTATCTTAATATACCTTAACGTATCGGTAAGCATTTCGAAAGTTTTTAGATTGAGTTTAAGTGGACAACAATATCGTCAATCTATGTGAATCGTTTAGAACTGAAAATGTTTAAAGCTTAACGGTGTTGGTGATTGGTCTCAAAAACTGATATGATCCTCTTGCACGAACTCACAGAAATATTGTTTGTAAATATTTCATTTTCTACATTTCTATTTCAGTCAAAAATCCAAAAAGATTTTAGTGTGTTTTAGCATAAATTTTGAAAAATCCAAAAAGATTTTCGACAACTGATGATGAAAAGCTGATTTTCAAAATTTCAAGTGCTGAACATGATGAACTGGTTTGGGAGTGTGTGTTTAAAAGAAGAAACTAATTTTTGAGAAAGAAAGTTAGATTATTTAATCAAGGTCATTAATTTGAACTTGATGTAACTATTACTAGTAAGTTTTTCTTATTGATTTAAGTAAAAACTTATGTTGTGATGAGAAATTGTGTGCAGGAAATGAGCTGATCAGAGATATAGCCAGGGATTGATCTCAAGGTGATAGCTAATTCCAGACAGTGATCCCATCATGATGAGAGGGGGAGTCTGACGAGGTTAGAGCCAAAGAGAAGATCCTGGTATATGCTAAGAAAGAAAAGAGACTGATAAAGACTGAAGATGCGAAGACTCGACACTTAAGACTCGTCAACATCTGAGGGGGAGTCTGTTGGTGCATACATCTGTCGTCTTCGTCTTATGTCGAGTCTCGGGTTCGTAACGGATCTAAACAAGCATGACATCACAAGTGACATCACATAGGTGACATCACAAGTGACATCACACATGACATCATGGAAGTATACATCACTAAAAGTCAAAACAGAATGTTATAACCGTTTGAAATTGAAATTGTTTGTGTTGACCGTTTGAATTTGACATGTACGTTTGAAGTCAAGGCATGACCGTTTGAAGTGTCATGACCGTTTGAAGAGTGGTGTGTCACCTTCAAACGGTCAGGGGTCTCTCCCTATAAATAGGCTTCAAGCTGTCATCATTTGTAAGATTCTAGATTTCCGACGCCGAGGTGCTGTCGAAGTGTCTCTGTACTGTAAATTGTTCAAGATCAATAAACAAGACGTTTATTAGTAAATACAAGCTAAACAAAGACCGAATCAATGAATTCCGCCTCTGATTCAGTCTGAGCACTCTTCTGATCGACTCGTTAGATCGTTTCATGATCCTACACAGATTTCATCTGATCATTCTGGTCCGGATTCTTTCGAGTCAGTGTCATCCACCACTTTGCATGCACTGGGATTGCAGCGTTACCCCACTGATTCTGATTCTAACACGGCCCTGTCTGTTGCACCTGTTATTCCACACGACTTTGATCATGACGTTGAGCCTGGACATGAGGCTGACTTTGTTCCCGACGATTAGCTTTTTGATGCACCCGCTGATCTCGAGTCGATACCAGCTGATCCTGAGCAGGCACTTGCTCCTGAGCCGATGCCAGCACCTGAGCCTATACCTGCTCCCGATCCTCTGCCTGATCATGACCCTGTACCTGTTGGCATACCTGTTGTTGCACCACTTGTACCCGACCCGATCCCTGCACCCGCTGACCATGCTGCTTTTGCTGATCAGATAGACCCCAGATACGCATTCACCAGCAATGGGTGGATAGAGGATGATGATGATATGCCCCCTTTTGTTGAGCCTGTTACTCCCCCACCTGCACCTACACATGCACCTATTGATGTTGCCCCGTTTCACCTGTTTGTGTCTGATGTGCACCGTACTGACCAACCGATCACATTCTTGCAGGATATCCCTCCACCCCGTCCAGCAGCCTGGCCATGTCCAACACGTGTCAGCCGCATTTCCTTACATGCCACAGTTTACACCTGCTACTCATTTTGCTTCTGCACCACCAGGCGAGCCACTCATATGGTTTCCGCCAAACACTATGCCAGTCTCTGATCCCTACTCATTTTGCTTCTGCACCACCAGGCGAGCCACGCACATGGATGAGATACTCCTGTCCTTACAGCTTCAGCAGGAGATTTTGTGTCGTAGAGTTATGGAGCTTGAGAGGATTCCACGTCCTCCACCTTGTTCATGTCAGTCACCTTTTGCGAATCTACCTGCTCCTCTTCTGCCTTATCCAGATTTTAACGTTCGATTTCTTACCATGGAGCAGCAGATTAGTTATCTGTGGCGTCACGTTCATGCTCTTGAGTAGGAGTTAGCGCATGCGCCCAGTTTACTTTTCGTTCCTCCACCTCCTCCTCCTCTACCATCAGTATAGCCGGTTTTGGGTTTTATGCAGGTAGCCTACTTTTGATGAGAGTATCGCTATTGAGCCTAGCTTGCACAGGCTTTTGAAGACCGCATTTTGATTTTTGACTGTTGTAGATTGATAGACATTTCAGACAAGGGTAGTGTGACCCTGTAGTCCCTTTTGATACGATATGATACATTTGTAGAACATGTAACTGTATTTATGGTCGATGATATATGAAAGCTCAATCGCAATATTCTCATTATATACATTGTTGAATTACTTGTTTGTGTTATGGTTGAGATGTTATGTGCTTACTTGCGTTAATAAATGCTATTACGTATACATGTCATGTGCTTACTATAGTCATTATGACCTGACCAATACAATCTTCTTATAGAAGATGCCTCCACGAAGAGAAACATGGTTGCCCACGACAGAGGCCGAACTACAAGAACGGATTTCACAAGCGATAGCACAGCACGAGGCCATGCGCTCTGAACATAGCGGGGGTACCTCAGGAAACAACACACCTCATGGTAATGTTTAAGTCACTAAAGACACATTACGTTACATTTGGATATTCCATGTGCGTTCGCTAATGCTTTCTGTGAATGATGTTGCTCGTACAGGCTGTACCTATAAGCAGTTCCTAGACTGCAAGCCTCTGAATTTCGACGGCATCGGGGGTGCTGTAGCTTTCGTCAGATGGGCGGAGAAGACCGATTCTGTGCTAAGAATGAGCAAATGTGCGCCGGAGCACCAGGTCACCTACATCTCTGGATTGTTCTTAGACGGAGCGCTATCATGGTGGAATCTCCAAGTTCAGACCTTGGGAGAAGAGGCTGCATATGCCATGACTTGGGATGAGATGAAGGAACTCATGCGCAAGAAGTACTGTTCAAGGGCTGAGATACAGAAGTTGGAAACTGAGTTTTGGAACCTCAAGATGGATGGTCCAATGATTGCTGAATACGTGCAGAGATTTCACGACCTATCTCGCGTCGTTCATTACATGGTTGATCCAGAATTCAAGCGAATTGAGTGTTTTATTTGGGGATTGGTGCCCCAAATCATGAGCATGGTGACGACATCAAAGCCTGCAACGATCACTAAGGCCATTGATCTGAGTGTGGCACTAACTGAAGAAGCGATCAGGTTGAACAAATTTTTGATCTCTGACCAGAAGAAGAAGGAGACTCACGTTGAGTCATCAGGTGAGAACAAAAGGAAGTTCTCAAACTTCAAGAAGGGTACTAGTAGTGCTAACAAGAAGAAGGATGTGAACCTACCAGCCGAAGTCAAGACTGGTGTTGAAAACAAAGGGAAAGGATATATGGGCACTCTGCCCAAATGTGATGTGTGCCAGTACCCTCATGCCGGCCAGTGTAGGGTTAGGAAATGTGAATCTTGTGGAAAGAATGGTCATTCGAAGGAGACGTGCTGGGCTGGTACTGGTCGTGGAAATGGTGGTCAAAGAGGTAATGGAAACGGGTATGGAAACAGTAACCGTGGTGGAAATGGGTATGGAAACCGCAATCAAGGAGGAAATGGCAGTAATGGTAATCGTGGTAATTTTGGAAACCAAGCTGGAAGTGGAAACCGCAACCTAAACAACAACCAGGGCGGAAATGGAAATGGAAATGGTCGGGGACCAGGTTGCTTTAATTGTGGAGATGTTGGGCACTTCAAGCGTGATTGCCCGAGAATCAACCAAGCTCAGGGAAGGGTTTTCAACATTGGAGCTAGGGAAGCTCGCCAAGATCGGAACGTAGTCACTGGTACGTTCCCTATCAACCAACACTTTGCATCTGTACTGTTTGATACTGGTGCCGATTATAGCTTTGTATCCCTAGAATTTATGAATATGCTTGGGTTAGTAGCTAGTAAGCTAGATATTTCGTATTCGATAGAACTAGCTAATGGAAAACTAGTAGAAGCAAATGAAGTAATTAGAGGTTGTGTAATAGAGCTCGGGGAGCACGAGTTTACGCTTGATCTTCTGCCAGTCGAGTTGGGAAGCTTTGACGTGGTAGTTGGAATGGATTGGTTGTCAAGCAACCGAGCAGAGATCGTATGTCATGAAAAGATCATTCGAGTTCCGATGGCGAATGGAGAAACGATTGTGGTGCATGGAGAGAAGCATGATATGCCTCTAAGGATCATCACTTGTTTGAAAGCCCGAAGATGTTTGCAGAAAGGATGTGTTGCCTTCTTGGCACACGTCGTGGACAAGGAAGCCGCTGAGCCGAAGCTGGAAGATATCCCAGTTGTGAGGGAATATCTGAAAGTTTTCCCCGAAGACTTGCCAGGATTACCGCCACAACAACAAGTCAAGTTCCATATTGACTTGGTTCCAGGCGCCACGCCTGTATCCAAGGCACCTTATCGACTTGCACCCTCAGAAATGCAAGAGCTGTCGACGCAGCTTCAGGAGTTATTAGACAAGGGATTTATCAGACCAAGCTTCTTGCCTTGGGGAGCTCCAGTGCTTTTTGTCAAGAAGAAAGACGGTAGTTTCCGCATGTGCATTGATTACCAAGAGCTAAACAAGTTAACCATTAAGAATCGGTATCCTTTGCCAAGGATTGATGATCTGTTCGATCAACTACAGGGTTCGAGTTTTTACTCCAAGATCGATTTTCGATCAGGTTATCACCAGTTGAGAATTCAAGAAGAGAGCATTCCGAAGACTGCCTTTAGGACTCGTTATGGACACTACGAGTTTTTGATAATGCCGTTTGGTTTGACAAACACGCCAGCAGTGTTTATGGATTTGATGAATAGAGTCTGCAAGCCATATCTCGATAAATTCGTGATTGTGTTTATTGACGATATTTTGATTTATTCAAGGACGAAGGAAGAGCATGAGCAACACCTAAGAGCTATTTTAGAGCTGCTCAAGAAAGAAAAACTGTATGCCAAGTTCTCAAAGTGCGCGTTCTGGTTGCGTGAAGTACAATTCCTCGGTCATGTAGTGAACAAAGATGGAATCCACATGGATCCCACAAAGATCGAGGCGATCAAGAATTGGGAAACTCCGAAGACGCCAACAGAGATTCGACAATTCCTAGGTTTGGCAGGATATTATTGCAGATTCATTGAGGATTTTTCGAAAATCGCTTAACCTTTGACCTCCCTTACTCAAAAGGACAAGAAGTATGAATGGGGAGATAAACAAGAGGAAGCTTTTCAGTTGCTGAAGAACAAGCTTTGCGATGCACCTATCTTATCCCTACCCGAAGGCACCGACCACTTCGTGGTATATTGTGACGCCTCACATCAGGGATTAGGATGTGTACTGATGCAGCGACAGAAGGTTATAGCTTATGCTTCGCGCTAGTTGAAGGTTCATGAGAGGAACTACACCACACATGATTTGGAACTAGGCGCAGTGGTGTTTGCATTAAAGATTTGGCGACATTATTTGTATGGAACCTGATGCACGATCTTTACTGATCACAAGAGCTTACAGCATATATTCGATCAGAAGGAGCTTAATATGAGACAGCGACGATGGGTTGAGTTGTTAAACGATTATGATTGTGAAATCAAGTTTCACCCAGGAAAGGCGAATGTGGTAGCAGACGCCTTGAGTCGGAAAGAAAGAATCAAGCCCATAAGGGTTAGGGCTTTGGAAATGATTATACAAACGGACCTCTCATTGCACAATCGTGCTTCGCAGAGAGAAGCTCTTAAGAAGGAAAATCTTGTGAATGAATATCTCCGTGGGATGGAGAAACAGTTAGTACCCAATGAGGAGGGAACATTGTGTTTCATGGGACGAATTTGGGTTCCCATCTTTGGTGGTCTTAGAGACGTGATTTTCGATGAAGCTCATAAGTCGAGGTACTCGATCCACCCAGGATTGGACAAGATATACCAAGATTTGAAGGATTTTTACTGGTGGCCAAGACTAAAAGGCGATGTTGCAACTTATGTTGGGAAATGTTTGACTTGCGCCAAGGTGAAGGCCGAGTATCAGAAGCCTTCAGGTCTCCTACAACAACCTGAGATACCCATGTGGAAATGGGAACATATTTCAATGGATTTTATAACCAAGTTGCCAAAGACACCCAGAGGTCATGATACGATTTGGGTAATCATAGACCGTCTGACAAAGTCTGCGCACTTTCTGCCGATCAGGGAAAAAGATAACACAGGTAAGCTAGCCGAGCTGTACCTCAGAGAGAGTGTTGCACGTCATGGAGTGCCTCTCTCGATTATTTTTGATAGAGACGGAAGATTTATGTCAAGGATTTGGCAATCCTTCTAAGAAGCTTTTGGTTCTCAGTTGAATCTGAGTACTGCATTTCACCCTTAGACAGATGGCCAGAGCGAACAAATGATTCAAACACTAGAAGATATGTTACGAGCTTGCGTAATGGACTTGGGTGGCAGTTGGGACACTCACCTACCTTTGGTTGAGTTCTCGTATAACAACAACTACCATGCAAGCATTCAACTGCACCGTTTGAAGCTCTCTACGGATGAAAGTGTCGATCACCGTTATGCTGGGCAGATGCGAGTGATAGACAACTTGTTGGTCCCGAATTGGTCCAAGAGATGACAGATAAGATTATACAGATCCGAGAACGCATCAAGGCGGCTCGTGATCGACAAAAGAGCTATGCGGACCAAAGAAGGAAACCTTTGGAGTTCGAAGTGGGAGATATGGTTTTACTAAAAGTCTCACCTTGGAAAGGTGTAGCACCCTTTGGGAAGCGTGGAAAGTTAAACCCACGATATATTGGACCGTTCAAAATCCTGGAGAGGATTGGTCTTGTAGCTTATGAGTTAGATCTACCCGCAGAACTGAATGGAGTCCATGATACATTTCATGTATCTAATCTGAAAAAGAGTCCAACTCAAGAAACAGTTGTCATTCCTGCCGATGAAGTTCACATTGACGACACGCTCCACTTTACCGAAAAATGCTGACAGAACTCAGCACATAGACATACAATGTTTTGAGACTCAATATGGGCCAGAGACTAAGTACTACACTAGTATGGTGTGTAGGGAAGTAAGGACCACAAAACTGCATTCCTAAGTGATAGTTTAACTGCCGAAAAGTGCCTAAAACTCACCCAAAGTGCTGAATTCAGCATATTTCAGCAAAAATCAGCATTTTAACAAGCTAGTATCATGCAAAAATATGACTAAATGGTCCTGAATGCTTTCCTAAGTGTCGGGAACTAAAAGTGTCACAAAAGGGTACATAAGAACACTAAACGGTATAGTTTAGCTCTTTAACGAACAAGTATAAAACGAACAAGCGGACACTACCTGAAACATCAAAATTACACTAGAAGCATTGTTTTAATGTTTCCTAGCTAGTTATGATCCCCGAACACCCTAACACACAATATAACACCATAATAACTAAAACACCTCAACATCCACTTAGATTTCAACTAAATATCATAACTATCCATCACCACTCAACTAGTACCCCCTGGAGACGGTTTGGATGGGTGGACCCACCCTTGATTTTATGTGATTTGCTTAGATATTCTAATAGATCTTGAATTGTACTTAGGAAACATATTACACCATGGTTAATACATAAACATGGATATAAGAAGAACATGAAGGAATAAGACTTTCATTCTTACACACACTCAACACACACTTACTCTCTCTCTCCTCCCATACTTACGACCGTGAGCCCCCACCCATACCACCATCATCTTCATCTCAAATTCATCCATTCCCTACTCATCACATGGTGTTAGAAGCAAGATAAGGAGGTTTGGTGGCATTGGAGATTGAAGGAGCTCTTCCATTTGCTATTATCCATCACATTCATCACCATCATCTTCTTGAGTTCATCCCTAGCCTTGTGCTAGTAGTAAGGCTCTTATAATCCTTTGTTACTTCTTGTTATGTTGGTTAAAAGTTGATACATGTTACTAATCATGAAGAACATTAATGAAAAAAATGTTAATCTCTAACATAAAGCTTAAAACCATAAGAATACATATTGTTTAGTGTTGTTTTGCTTCGCTTCTTGATGATTGATTAATTGTGTTTGTTATGTTAAACATCATATGGAACTTACTAGATTGTGATTAAACACATGATCTAGTAAGTTAAGATGATGATCTTGTGAAAGACCAAGATGATCATACCTTATGTATACATGAACTTGAATAATAAAAATTGTTTTCATATGTGATGGTGATTTAAACACAACATAAGTCTTGTAAATGGATGACTTCAAGAATAGTTTTCTCAAGTGACCAAGTTCATTTGCAAGATTTACCTAATCATGATTTTTAAAGAAACAAATCATGTTTTGAGGATGAAAACAAAGCTAGTAAAGTATATGTAACAAGAAAAATACAAGAAGATTGATTTTTGAAAAATCATCATACAAGTTGTAAAAGACTAAATTTTACAAGAATAAGATTTACAAACAATTAACCATATTTTTAAGGGTAACTAGGCTTACTAAAAACACTAGTAAGCTACTACAAGTTTTCATAAAAGTTCGAGTTCATGTTGTTGCATAAATTGCATGATTTTGGCACTTGGTAAGTGTTGATTGTTTGTGATGATTTTAAAAGAAAATGATATGCTTTGAAAGCATGGGAACCTCCATTTTTAGGGGAAACTATGGCAAAATTTTCTAAAAATATTTTCAAACAAATACTTACAAGTATATTTTAACCATGAGTTTCCATATAAACTTTGCCATAATTTTTGTTACAAAAATACAAATATTAGAGGTTGGTTTTTATAAATAAAAATGGCTAGATATATATTAAAGATACATGTGTGAATATTTGTATACTTTGTGTATTAGTTATATTATTTTAGGGGTAAAATAATATAACTTAACAAAATACCAAGAAATTACAATCTAAAATATTACCAAAAAATTCAAGGAATAAATAAACAAGTTACACACATAATATTGTGAAACCGAATGAAAGAATGTAACTTACAAAATATTCCGGAAAATACATTTATAAATATATTTTTGGTGAATAATATTTTGGACAGAAGAGATGAAAATATGATTTTTATGATTATCACGAAGTTATAGCATATTTTTGACAAGGAGAAAATATATTATTTTTGGAAAGTAAAAATATACTTTCTTGGAATTTTTAGAAGATATATTATTTTTGGGAAAAATATATATTTTCTTGGATAAACTTGAAATGCATTATTTTTGGATAAAAATAAGTTTATATATATTTTCTAAGTGAGACTTGAAAATATATTATTTTGGAACTACAAATATTTTTGCCAAAAGGAAAAATTATAAATAATTTTTCTAAGTAATAATTCTTAAATATATATATTTTGGGAAATATATATTAGTGGACCTTTACTAGAAATAATATTCCGGAAAGTTTAACACAAAACTAAGTATAAGAATACTTAACAATTACAAGAAAATACGTATTCTCGTACGTATAAACCCACACCGGGATACGACACCGATACATGGCAAAAATATACAAATATACCCATCCTTGGGAAGGAAGTACAAGTATAAATACTTGAGAAGTATTGTTACAAAATATTGTTTAACAATTATTCCAAAAAGTAACAAATATAATTTAAGTTAAAATATTTATTATTTTAACAAGTAATTATAACTTGGAATAATGTTGAAGTCATAAAAGAGACGTAACTCAAAAACATTAATACTAAGACAAGGCACGACCCGTCCGTCTAATGGACATTAGTACATTGTAGGTAGTCGTGTTTGCCGAAGGAACGTGAGTTACGAGTACTGAAGATGCAAGACAGTGAGTTTCATGTCCCCCTTTTCTTTTAACTGTTTTCAGTTTTATAACTTCGGGGGTGAAATACATGTTACAATTGTTTACAAACGTTTTATACATGGTATGGTTAGCTAAGGAAGGTTACTGCTTGATCATGTGAGTGGTGGGTACAACACTTAAGGCCATTAATCCTCGCCGTAGGACCGAGGGACATGAGTGATAGATCTATTTGGTTGTAGCGAGCCCACACCCATGAGGACTAGGGTGGCCCATGTGGTGACTATGTCCACATACTGAACCCATGGAAAAATCCGCTAGGTTTGAGTTTTCCTGCATCACTTCACACATACCATTGGCCTTGCAAACCATTGGTGATTTGTTTTTCCTTATTGCTCTCATACTAGGACTTACATACATACAGACATACTTTAAAGGTTATTCATATACACAGAAAAACACATGAACTCGCTCAACTTCTGTTGATGTTTTCAAATTACGTGTATTTCAGCGAATTAAGTGGATCTGGCGGGTGTTTGCATCTTTCAAGCTGCGTCATGAATAAAAGATGTCATCCGAAGTCATTAGGTTTTAGGATATGTATCTTAATCCTGGACGAGATACATGGTTCTAAACTCGGTTTTATTTAAGGTCTTTTTTCAAGTCTTCATGAACTCATTTAAACATGTTGTGGTTTGTAATTTAAATTTGGAGTCTACGTTTCAGACAAGTGTGTTGTGGCATTTTCAAACTTAATTTATGGATGAACATCTTATGGTTTTATCATATATTATTGTTATGATTGAATGCTATGGTATTAAGAAAGTCACACCATAATCACGCTTCCGCAAAAGTCAGGGTGTGACAGATCTCAGCTTATGTATCATTGTACCGTGAAACCCATAATTCGATGAATGACTCTCAATCCGCTTATTCAATTTTTGCACGAAATTACGCCATCAAGCTAGGAGTGAAATCCACATCTTGATGGTAATTTCCAATTCAAACTCTAGTGGACCCTCGTCAAAGTGTCGTAATTAACTTTCTTGATCCGACGAGTACCAACCACACTTAATGTACGAAATCACCAAGTTAGGGGTGAAACCCGCATCTTGTCGACTAGTCCCATTCCTCGATTTTCAATTCTGCCAAAGGTTCAATTTTTCAATCGATTAGGGACGTGTAGTAACTGGAATGGTAAAATACCGTTAATCACTTCTCGACGAGAGTATTTTACCTATAGGTCAAAGCACGTTTCCCTAATTTGAAAGGACTTTCGATTCATTTTGGAATAGTCGAAGTTTCTAAACCCGAAACAATCCAATGTTTTATTGAGCCTCTCTTTTATGTTATCTCAATTTCTATGTGATTTTAATACTTGTTACCTCGTTCAATTCCAAACCGATGCACGAGTCGCACGTCTCTCGCAATAAAAAACGTTAATAATCCTCGTGAACAAACTAAATTTATACTCTTTTTACGCAATCAAACGTGTTTATACCTTGTGAATACTTGTTAAACTCATGCAATTTATGTGAATCATACTTGTTACATGAATACTTACATGCTTATACATGCAAAATGTTATTTTAAATTATGATCAAGTCTCATCCTTTCCTTCTATTTTGATCCTCTAGATGTCTTCCCCAAGCTCGTCCAAGAAGACCAAGAAGTCACGATCAGGTTCAAAAAAGGGTTCCAACAACGACGACTCGATATCAAAGCAAGAACTCGTGGGATTAATCACTGAACAAATAGCCGAACAAATGGCCAAGGTTATTCCTGACATTGTTAGCTGAATTCAAACCATTAATGAAACCCCCAATGGCTCCGTCGATTCCAAGGTGGAAACACCTAAGACGACGTTCCTGTTCAAGCAGTTCATGGCTTGCAAACCCTTAGAGTTCACTGGCAAAGAGATCGCTACCACATTACTGCAATGGTTCGATGCTATTGAACTGACCTTCCTTCAGAGCGGTTATCCTGACAACCTGCGAACCCTTAACGCTACAGGGGTATTCCGATCGAGATCCCTCGATTGGTGGATTTTCGAGTGTAACACTCGAGGAAATGATATAGCCCATGCCCTACCCTGGGCTGACTTAAAGAAGCTAAAAAAGGGATGAGTTTTGTCCTCCCCATGAACTTCGGAAACTAGAAAATGAATTCTAGAATCTGAAGCAAATCAGGGATGATAACGATGGCCTCACTTCCCTATTTAAGCAGCTCAGCATCCTGTGCCCTGGCCAAGTTGACACTGTTGACAAAGCCATTACAAAATACATCCATTGCCTCCCCACTTCCTTCATGAACCTCGTAGAGTCAGCCTCACCTAAAACTCTCGAGGACACTTTTCATTTGGCAGC
Source organism: Helianthus tuberosus (assembly GCA_030545235.1). Taxonomy (NCBI): domain Eukaryota; kingdom Viridiplantae; phylum Streptophyta; class Magnoliopsida; order Asterales; family Asteraceae; genus Helianthus; species Helianthus tuberosus. Next base: position 40,498,871 of record CM060417.1, read on the forward strand.
CCATCTCAACAATAACTACGTTATTCGTGGAACTTCTAATAAGGTTCCATCGAAGTACGCGCACCAAGCTACTACTGATACCACCACCACCACCGAATCACCCATGCCATCGTCCTCAAAGGGTAAAGGCAAGAAGCAGAAGGCTTCGAGCCAAAATTGTGCGGTCGTCACTCCCCAAAACCCTCAGCCTATTCAAACAGTCGCTGCTACTCCCGACCCTGAGCTACAAAGAAAGAACTACATGGGGACTTATCCCAAGTGTAACACTTGCTTCTACCATCATCCCAACAACGCACCATGCCGCTTATGCACAAACTGTAACAGGTTTGGGCATTTCGCCAACCAATGTCGCAGCGGTCCAAAGCCACTCGCCAACCAAAACCAAGCCATAATAGCCTAAAACCCCACATCTAATCAAGCTCAACCCCAATCCAACAATGGTCGGGTGTGTTATAAATGTGGTGATCTGAATCACCTTGCTAATGCTTGCATGCAACACTCCAACAACAACAGTCCTCAACAACAGCAGTAGCAGCCTCAACAAGCTTGAGGCAGAGCCTTCGTCATCACCGCCGCTCAAACGCAAAATGCTAATGACATCATAAACGGTACGTTTCTCGTCAACAATGTCTACGCATCTTGTTTATTTGATACTGGCACGGATAAAAGTTTTGTATCCATTGAATTCGAGCCTATTCTTAAGTGTAGACATTTTAAGTTGCCTAAGTCATTCGCCGTCGAAGTCACAAATGGTAAATCCGTCACTATCGACTCCGTTCTTTCTAAGCACTCTCAGAATCTCAACGATCATACGTTTCCAATTGACCTCATAGCTATGCAAATGGGTAGTTTCGACATCATAGTAGGCATGGATTGGCTTAAGCGAGTTCGTGCTGAAGTCATTTGCTCTAATAAGTTCACTCGTCTTCCTCTTCCTAACGATGATTCTCTACACGTCTATGGAGAGAAACCTTCTAAGGGTCTCAAGCTTATGTCGTGTACTCAAGCGAACAAACACTTGCGTAAGTGTTCTTTCGCCTTTCTGGCCCACGTTGTGGAAAAGAAGGACAAGGGCACAAGTATAAGTGACGTTCCCATCGTTTGTGAGTTTCCTGATGTTTTCCTCGACGATCTCCCTGGTCCCCCGCCTGCTCATTCAGTTGACTTTCGCATCGATTTAGTGACTAGCGCTACGCCTGTTGCTAAATCTCCCTGTCACACCCTCGGAAATGCAAGAACTATCGAGCCAACTTCAAGAGCTTCTTGATAAAGGCTTTATACGCCCTAGTACGTCTCCTTGGGGTTCTCCCATTCTGTTCGTCAAGAAGAAAGATCGATCTTTTCAGATGTGCATTGACTATTGTGAGCTCAACAAGCTTACAGTCAAGAACCGATATCCTCTTCCTTGCATTGACGATCTCTTCGATTAATTATAGGGTGCAACTTGCTTTTCCAAGATTGATCTCCGTTCTGGTTATCATCAACTTCGAGTTCTCGAAGAAGATATACCCAAAACCGCGTTTCGTACACGTTATGGTCATTACGAGTTCGTGGTCATGCCCTTTGGTTTTGTCACACCCCGACCGCGTAAGACAACAAACCGCGGCGAAAACGTCGGGGGGTGGAGCGACAGAATTATTGTTTCACAACCATGGATTCAAAAAGTTTCGTTTTATTGAATTGTTAAACATTTACATTGTCTTAAAGTTAAAAACAAACAAGTTCACATCTCGACTATCATCGTTATTAAGTCACTAAGGCCTTGTCCAGTCCTAAGTGAGCATGCATCCTAGTTGCAATCAACATCATTCAAAACCACCTGAAACATATGTAAAAATAAAGTCAGTAAAGAAATGCCGGCGAGCACATAGGTTTTGTGAGAGTATCAGATTCATGGCTCGTATACATGTTGTAATAACTCGTACAAAAACATGAGTCGATAATTGAAAATCTTATTTTGTAAAACATTTGTATTGTAAAATGAATAACCAACTCGAAACAGATTGGTTATGGTTTATAAAACCTCGATGCCATGAATCTTAACCCAAAACACTTGTTTATGTAAACCAAATTGTAAATCGTTCTTGTAATAAAATTCGTATGGTTTATATCATTTAGTAAACCTCGTTGTGTGACATCGTTTAAAATCATTCGTCCAAGTGAACTAAATAACGCCACGGTATGTAATATGATAAAAGCACTTATATATAAGAAGTACCAGCGGCGTATCTACCACGCTTATATCACATTACACCCGTCCGTTATCTAATCACATACCAAAAACCAATCGTTTAAATCGTTCAACTCGTTCGTGTTATAGACCATCGTTCATTTGTTTAAATAGTTCAAATTGTTCCCAATCGTTCCAATCGTTCATAATCGTTCAAAATCGTTCTCGTTTTAATTGTGAAAACTAACTTTTGGTCGTCTCGTTTATAACATTCAAACCTTCGCAACTCGTCCATCGTTCAACTCGTATTAACAAACCACCAAAGGGTAAGTTAACAATCATCAGGTTCAGTCAATACCCACATAACCCCCATACATAACCATGGTGGCAGTCCGATAACGGGATTTGTCAGATCCTATGGTACCATAACCTAGTACTGGTTGGCTTGATCATTGTTAATGAATGTCATTCGTTATGTAAATATGTACAACAAGTTCGTTCATATTATCGAAATCGTTATTGTTTAATATAAACCATCGTATTCATTTTTGAAATCATCGTTGAAAGGGGAACTATGTACTCACTTTGAATTGCAAACTATCCTAGATCTAATGAACTAACAATGCTCGGGAGAACCAAAGAAATCAAGTAGTACCTAGTAATCGGATCGCTAGTTAATAAATCGACACCTAAATCGGAAGATCGGGTAGAATGAGGTCTCGTAAACCAAATGAGTATTGGAACTCATGTGATATGATTTAACAAAGCCCACATTCTAAATCGGAACCTATCCTAAGTGCTTATGACCCGTTACGACCCATTAAGGTAGCTTATGCTACTTTAACGCGTCGTTCACGCGAATGCGCATTCGAGGCGCCTAACTAGTCCTATGACAAGTATTATATGCCCTAATATGTTTAAATATGTTACATAATCAGTTTAAGTAACAAAACTTAGGTTACATATAATTATGCTTGAAAAGGGCATTTTGGTCATTTTCCTAAGGCATATAAACTACCTATCATACAACTAATTAAACTAAGTGACCATAAGGTATAACATCGGAAGGTTATTCCCTATACAACTACGGCCACAAATTATGCTTGGTCGGATCCTAACGATCGACCAAACGGGTCGGGTTCGAAAGTCTAAACGGTTGTCAAGAGCGCTTGACTTACGACCCTAAACAAGCACTAGACTAAAAGTGACGAGTTAAACATGTTAAAACATGTTTATCTAAGTTAGAAAACAGGTTTGATATCAAAACAAAGTGTTTTGATACCCGAAAATAGCTTCGTCGCAAAATGCGCATAATCGGCATTTTGACCGAAACTTTGACTCGTCACTTCGACTAATCGACGTGGTAATCAGTAGGTATAGTCACAAGGGACTATAACCATCGTGATTACGTTCACATTGAAAGTTTGAATGAATTTTGTGTTGACCATAACCTGGTCAAAGCAGAAAGTCAAACACTGTTTGACTTTCATGCTTGAAAAGCATAAACAAGCATGAAAGAAGCTTACAAAAGGTCCAAGCAAGGAAGAATTGATCTAAAATACTCAGGTATGAAGCCTTAGCTTCAACTTGGAGCAAATAAATCAATTGTGTGAGGAACAATGGCCAAAACCCAAGTCTATTTATAGTAAGTCTTGAGTTTACAAGATCTTTACAAGTGTTTTTGAGCAAATCAAAGCTCAATCTAAGCCATACACTTGTGGCACATAGATTACAATACAATGGGATCTCAAAACAAGTCCATAGTATCCAAAACCTGGGGTTAAAACCCATTAGAACAAGCTGGAAAAACCAGATTCAATGTTTCTATCTTACAGTTGGTCACGCCCCGCGAAGACAGGAACATAGGTCTTCGCGCCCCGCCTAGGCAACTATCAGAAGTTGTCAATTTTTGTCCCTGCATGTCCAAAACTTAGATTTTGATGTTTTTAAACCACGTTAACCCTATTTCAAGGCTCCACAATGAAGTTAAAGCATAGGGAACATGAAATATGCTTAAAAACATCTCAGATGTCGGTTCGTTTGGTCGTACGGTTGCGTTATTCGGTTAATTACGACGAAAACTCTAACGGACGCGAAAACGATCCAAATTACGATTCGTCACGAAATTTTTCATTCCAATCACAAAAATAAAATATTTTAATGATTACAAAAATTTTTGGGTGTCCGGATATGTTCAGAACGTAAGATATGCACGTAAATGCAAACTTATGCACTTTTTGACGCTTTTAGTCCCTATTGATCAAATAAGTTTATTTTCGCATACCAAACCCCACAAAGCCTATTGCTAAGCTATGTAAAGGATATTTATGGTATGTTTAGCTTATGAACAAGTTCCGAAATGTTCGTTGTTATACGAATCGGCATACTTTCGCAGTTTGTCATAATTAGTCCCTGCGATCGAATAAACTTGTTTTCGACACACCAATCCCTCCAAAACTTATTTCTAAGTTATGTAAAGGTTATTTAAGGTATGATAAGCCTATATCACTATTTCGGAGTGTTTTTCGCGTTAAACTGATTACGTTTACGCATCAGTTTGCGTATAACTTTCCAGAAAGCGATTTAAAGCTTGAATTCGAACTAGAATCAAATCGTAAAATCATCAAACACAAATACACAAATATTAACACCAAAACACATTGTTTTATTGATAATTGACATTGTTTTACATGGTACATCGTTTACAGAGCACAAGTGTCACAGTCTCCCCTACTTTAGGAAATTTCGTCCCGAAATTTAAACTAGAGGAAACTTGTGAAAACAAATGTGGGTATTTCGCTTTCATATGGTCCTCATGCTCCCAAGTAAACTCTGGGCCACGTTTGGACTCCCAGCGAACCTTGACTAATCGTACTCGCTTATTCTTCAACTGTTTGACTGCACGATCCATTATCTCCACAGGTTTCTCGACAAAGTGCATCGTTTCATCAACTTGAATTTCGTTGAGTGAAATATGAAGATCAGTATCAGCTAAACACTTTCATAAATTGGACATGTGGAATGTTGGGTGAATATTCCCAAGTTCAGGAGGTAGCTCTAGTCGATAGGCAACCTTTCCGATTTTTTCAACAATCTTAAATGGTCCAACATATCGTGGTGCAAGTTTTCCTTTCTTTCCAAATCTCACCACTCCCTTCCAAGGGGATACCTTGAGTAGGACACGGTCTCCGACTTGAAATTCCAATGGCTTGCGTCGTATATCTGCATAACTCTTTTGACGGCTTCTAGCTGTCAGAAGATTATCGCGAATTTTCTTGATTTTATCTGTCGTTTACAGAATGAGCTCAGGTCTAGTAAGCTGAGCTTCACCGATCTCATTCCAACAGACAGGTGAACGACATTTTCGACCGTATAAAGCTTCGAACGGTGCCATATTGATACTAGCATGATAACTATTGTTGTAAGAGAACTTGATCAACGGAAGATGAGAATCCCAATTACCACCAAAGTCAATCTCGCATGCTCTAAGCATATCCTCCAAAGTTTGTATCGTTCTCTCGGATTGTCCATCTGTTTGGGGATGATAAGCAGTGCTTAGATTTAGTTGAGTTCCCATAGCAGATTGCATGGTCTTCCGAAAGTGAGATGAAAATCGAGCATCACGATCGGATATGATATCCAAAGGAACACCATGTTAAATCATTGCAAGTTTATCAGCAGATAGATCCTCACGAATCGGTATAAAATGAGCTGACTTCGTTAATTGATCAATGACTACCCAAATAGCATCATGACCTCTAGATGTGCGCGGTAACTTTGTGATGAGATCCATCGCAATGTTCTCCCACCTCCATAACGATATCTCTGGTTGTACAAGTAAACCAGATGGTCGTTGATGTTCAGCCTTGACTTTGAGATAAGTTAGGCATTTCGATACATACAAGGCAATATCCTTCTTCATACCATGCCACCAGTACTGAGTACGAAGATCTTTGTACATTTTGTCAGCACCAGGATGGATAGAATATCGTGACTTATGAGATTCGTCCATCACTAAAGTGAGAAGATTGACTTGTTTCGGGATCCATAAATGATCCTTGAAATAGAGTAACCCATCGTCCTTCGTTTCGAGTTTAAGCTCAAGTTGACGTGGTAATTCCTTACCCATAAAGTCTTGTGTAACACAAGTATGTTGAGCTTGAAAGACACGAGTTTGGATATTGGATTGAGTGCAAACAAAATTAAGCTTGACTCGTTCTTTTCGGCTTAGCGCATCGGCTACAATATTCGCCTTACCAGGATGGTAGTGAATTTCGCAATCGTAATCATTTAAGAGCTCAACCCAGCGTTATTGTCTCATGTTCAGCTCCTTCTGATTGAGAATGTGCTGGAGACTTTTATGGTCTGTGAAAACCACACATTTCATGCCATAAAGATAGTGTCTCCAGATTTTGAGTGCGAAAACCACAGCTCCCAACTCAAGATCATGAGTGGTGTAGTTCTTCTCATGAATTTTCAATTTTCTTGACGCATAAGCTTTCACTTTACCTCGTTGCATGAGAACACAACCAAGGCCTAGATTTGACGCGTCATAATAGACAACAAAATCATCATTTCCATCAGGCAAAGATAAAACAGGAGCATCACAGAGTTTTTGTTTCAAAGTTTGAAAAGCTTCCTCTTGTTTGGGTCCCCATTCAAAAGGCTTATTCTTCTGAGTCAAAGCAGTGAGAGGAACCGCAATCTTTGAGAAATTCGAAATAAATCGTCGATAATAACCAGCAAGACCAAGAAAGATCAAACTTCTGTGGGTGTCGTAGGTGTATTCCAATCCTTAATAGAAGCTATTTTGGAAGGATCCACATGAATACCTTGCTCGTTAGCAATATGACCCAAAAAACTGAACTTCTTTAAGCCAAAATTCACACTTGGAGAATTTAGCAAAAAGTTGTTCCTTCTTCAGGAGTTCCATTGTCAAACGAAGGTGTTGTCCGTGATCGGCTCGAGACTTCGAATAAATGAGAATGTCGACAATGAACACAATGATGAACTTGTCTAAATAAGGTTTACAAACCCTATTCATTAAGTCCATGAAAATAGCTGGGGCATTCGTCAAACCAAAAGGCATGACGGTGAACTCGTAGTGACCATATCTCATATGGAAAGAAGTTTTGGGAATATCTTCTTCGAGTACACGAAGTTGATGATACCCAGAACGCAGATCGATCTTGGAAAAACATGTAGCACCTTGCAGCTGATCAAAGAGATCATCAATTCGTGGTAGGGGATATCGATTCTTCATGGTAAGCTTGTTAAGCTCACGATAATCGATACACATTCGAAAAGATCCATCTTTCTTTTTCACAAACAGGACTGGAGCACCCCAAGGTGAGTAGCTCAGTTGGATGAATCCTTTATCAGATAACTCTTGAAGCTGTTTCGATAACTCTTGCATCTCAGACGGTGCAAGACGATAAGGTGCTTTTGCATTCGGGTTGGCATTGGGTACAAGATCAATATGAAACTCGACTTGACGAACTGGAGGCAAACCAGGTAGTTCATCAGGAAACACATCTGGATAATCTCGAACAATCGGAATATCTTGAATACTCTTGAACTTGCCCTTCTCTTTGATGACATGTACCAAAAAAGACACATATCCTTTGGGCTTTCGTACACATCATGAGTTTCAAACCATTCCATGGTTTCTCGCCACGAACTTCTAGGATATCACCAGACGAAAGAGGAATACGAACAATCTTATCGAAACAAACCACCTCAGCATGAAACTTAGTTAACCAATCCATCCCTATGATAATATTGAAACTCCCAAGTTGCATCGGTGTGGGGTCAATAGGAAAAAGATGGTTATCGAGGTTCAACTGACAATTGCGAATAACAAAATCGAGTACGAGATGTTTACCAGTAGCAACTTCGACAGATAAGGGTTTCCTCAGTTTAGTTCTAGGTATCGCAAGCAAAGGCTCAAATGTTAATGAAACAAAACTTCTATCGGCACCAGAATCGAAAAGAACAGATGCAGGTTGATGGTTAACAAGGAACGTACCATTAACAACCTCGTTGTCAGCCCGTGCCTCGTTAGTGTTTAAATTGTATGCTCGTCCACGAGCGGGACTCACATTGGCATTGGCATTCGGATTCGCCAGTTTTGGGCAATTGTTGCGAAAATGACCCATCACTCCGCAGTTATAACATGAACCAGGTGGGAATCTAGCAGCATTTCCCTGAACCTGTGCTAGATTCTGAGCAGCTTGATTCTGACCCAAACGATAATTGTTGGCCGTGTGCCCAAGTTTACCACAAGTGGTGCATTGTTTACAAGCTTGTTGGGCAGCATGATGACCATTGCACCGAGTACAGTGTGGCGCAGTACCATCATATTGTTTCTTGGCAGGAGGTTGTGCTGATGGGTTCTGAGCATTTTGTGCAGTGACAGCAAAATTCTGGGAAGCCTTGCGCTTCCTCGATCTCCTCGATGATTCCCCCTTTTCTTACCCTTACCCTTGTCTTGAGTGGTAGTCACCCTTGCGGGTCAGTTTACCTTTTCTGACTTGAGTCTCAGTCAGAGTTGCAGCCAATTCGATTGCCTGACGCACGGTGGTAGGATTACTACCAGTAACTATATCTTGCACAGAATCTGGCAGACCATCGATATTCCTCTCAATCGCTTTCTCCAACGGGGTAACCATAGTAGGACACAATAAACTCAGCTCCTCATAACGATCCGTATACGCACGCTGTTCTCCCCCATCTTGTTTTCAAATCATCGAATTCTCGTTCCAAAGCCCTAATTTCATGACGGGGACATAACTCTTTCATCATGAGAGCTCGAAGCTCTTCCCACGTTTGTGCCATTACCACATCGGCACCCCTATCACGCATCACACTGTTCCACCATGTAAGAGCATGCTTCTTGAAAACACTGGATGCGAACTCAACCTTTCGTTCATTAGGACACCGAACATGTCTAAATGTACTCTCCAGACTCTCGAACCATTGTAGGAACGCAACTGCTCCTTGAGACCCAGAAAACTTTAGTGGTTTAGCCGAATTAAATGTTTTGAAACTACACTGAGCATTGTTATTATTGTTGCTGTTCGCTTGATTGATCTGAGTTATTAGGTTCGGAATCACAGCAGCCATTTGCTGAGCGACAAGGGCTGCGATTTCGGCGTTAGTTTGAGGTTGTGCATCACGTCGATGAGGCATATTCTAAAAAGAACAAGGAAAAATGAGAAACGAGTGAGATCGAAAATTGGATAAACAAAAGAGGTATTGAAAACATCGACAAGACATAAGGAATGCGATCATTCGTTCGTTACCTCGAACAAACAAACGATACACAGTGACTAATCAAAGTAAATGGGTCAATATAATGTATCGTGAAGACCTGCTTTAGCCTATAAGTGGACACTCATCCCAAGAGTTCCCAGGTAAGAGTGACTGGTCCGATTATGTGGATTTGTACGAACACTCTAGCCTTAGACAGAAAACTCAGGATACAGGTACCCACCCTTCCAGATTGCACGTGTTCACATTATAAGACCCAAACTTTGATGAGATTTTGAAAACTTTGAAGGTTCAAAACCTTATAACAAATCATCTATGAAGAGATGATTGGTTTTCAAATCGGATTTGTTATTGTGTTCTCGTTGTGGTTATCACCTAAAGATAGGTGACGGTATTGTTTTAGAATCTAAACGCAAGAAACTCGCGTTAGGGTCCTAGAAAAGTTATAGTCTAGGTCAAAGCATTACTAATAACCTAATTCCCTATAACCATGAGCTCTGATACCAACTCTTCTGTCACACCCCGACCGCGTAAAACAACAAACCGCGGCGGAAACGTAGGGGAATGGAGCGACAAAATTATTGTTTCCCAACCATGGATTCAAAAAGTTTCGTCTTAATGAATTGTTAAACATTTACATTGTCTTAAAGTTAAAAACAAACAAGCTCTATCTCGACTATCATCGTTATTAAGTCAGTAAGGCCTTGTCCAGTCCTAAGTGAGCATGCATCCAAGTTGCAATCAACATCATTCAACACCACCTGAAACATATGTAAAAATAAAGTCAGCAAAGAATTGCCGGCGAGCACATAGGTTTTGTGAGAGTATCAGATTCATGGCTCGTATACATGTTGTAATAACTCGTAGAAAAACATGAGTCGATATTTGAAAATCTTGTTTTGTAAAACATTTGTATTGTAAAATGAATAACCAACTCGAAACATATTGGTTATGGTTTATAAAACCTCAATGCCATGAATCTTAACCCAAAACACTTGTTTATGTAAACCAAATCGTAAATCGTTCTTGTAATAAAACTCGTATGGTTTATATCGTTTAGTAAACCTCGTTGTGTGACATCGTTTAAAATCATTCGTCCAAGTGAACTAAATAACGCCATGATATGTAATATGATAAAATCACTTATATATAAGAAGTACGAGGGGCGTATCTACCACGCTTTTATCACATTACACCCTTCCGTTATCTAATCACATACCAAAAACCAATCGTTTAAATCGTTCAACTCGTTCGTGTTATAGACCATCGTTCATTTGTTTAAATCGTTCCCAATCGTTCCAATCGTTCATAATCGTTCAATCGTTCAAAATCGTTCAATCGTTCAAAATCGTTCTCGTTTTAATTGTGAAAACTAACTTTTGGTCGTCTCGTTTATAACATTCAAACCTTCGTAACTCGTCCATCATTCAACTCATATTAACAAACCACCAAAGGGTAAGTTAACAATCATCATGCTCATTCGTTACCCACATAACCCCCATACATAACCATGGTGGCAGTTCGATAACGGGATTTGTCAGATCCTATGGTACCATAACCTAGTACTGGTCGGCTTGATCATTGTTAATGAATGTCATTCGTTATGTAAATACGTCCAACAAGTTCGTTCACATTATCGAAATCGTTATTGTTTAATATAAACCATCGTATTCGTTTTTGAAATCATCGTTGAAAGCATCGAAATCGTTTAACACATATGAATCACCCCAAAACAATCGAAAACAGTAAAATAGGGGAACTATGTACTCACTTTGAATTGCAAAGTATCCTTGATCTAATGAACTAACAATGCTCGGGAGAACCAAGGAAATCAAGTGGTACCTAGTAATCGGATCGCTAGTTAATAAATCGACACCTAAATCGGAAGATCGGGTAGAATGAGGTTTCGTAAACCAAATGAGTATTGGAACTCATGTGATATGATTTAACAAAGCCTACATTCTAAATCGGAACCAATCCTAAGTGCTTATGACCCCTTACGACCCATTAAGGTAGCTTACGCTACTTTAACGCGTTGTTCGCGTGAATGCGCGTTCGAGGCACCTAACTAGTCCTATGATAAGTATTATATGCCCTACCATGTTTAAATATGTTGCATAATCAGTTTAAGTGACAAAAGTTAGGTTACATATGCTTAAAAACCAATTATGCTTGAAAAGGGCATTTTGGTCATTTTCCTAAGGCATATAAACTACCTATCATACAACTAATTAAACTAAGTGACCATAAGGTATAACCTCAGAAGGTTATTCCCTATACAACTATGGCCACAAATTATGCTTGGTCGGATCCTAACGATCGACCAAACGGGTCGGGTTCAAAAGTCTAAGCGGTTGTAAAGACCGTTTGACTTACGACCCTAAACAAGCACTAGACTAAAAGTGACGATTTAAACATGTTTATCTTAGTTAGAAAACAGGTTTGATATCAAAACAAAGTGTTTTGATACCTGAAAATAGCTTCGTCGTAAAATGCGCATAATCGGCATTTTGACTGAAACTTTGACTCGTCACTTCGACTAATCGACGTGGTAATCAGTAGGTATAGTCACAAGGGACTATAACCGTCGTGATTACGCTCACGTTGCAAAGTTCGAACGAACTTTGTGTTGACCATAACCTGGTTAAAGCAGAAAGTCAAACACTGTTTGACTTTCATGCTTGAAAAGCATAAACAAGCATGAAAGAAGCTTACAAAAGGTCCAAGCAAGGAAGAATTGATCTAAAATACTCAAGTATGAAGCCTTAGCTTCAACTTAGAGCAGATAAATCAATTGTGTGAGGAACAATGACCAAAAACCCAAGTCTATTTATAGTAAGTCTTGAGTTTACAAGATCTTTACAAGTATTTTTGAGCAAATCAAAGCTCAATCTAAGCCATACACTTGTGGCACATAGATTACAATACAATGGGATCTCAAAACAAGTCCATAATATCCAAAATATGGGGTTAAAAACCATTAGAACAGGATGGAAAAGCTAGATTCAATGTTTTTGTCTGACATCTGGTCGCGCCCCGCGAAGACAGGAACATAGGTCTTCGCGCCCCGCCTAGGCAACTATCAGAAGTTGTCAATTTTGGTCCCTGCATGTCCAAAACTTAGATTTTGATGTTTTAAGCCCCATTAACCCCATTTCAAGGATCCACAATGAAGTTAAAGCATAGGGAACATGAAATATTCTTAAAAACATCTCGGATGTCAGTTCGTTTGGTCGTACGATTGCGTTATTTGGTTAACTACGACGAAAACTCGAACGGACGCGAAAACGATCCAAATTACGATTCGTCGCGAAATTTTTCATTCCAATCACTAAAATAAAATATTTTAATGATTACAAAAATTTTTGGGTGTCCGGATATGTTCAGAACGTAAGATATGCACGTAAATGCAAACTTATGTACTTTTTGACGCTTTTTGTCCCTATTGATCAAATAAGTTTATTTTCGCATACCAAACCCCACAAAGCCTATTTCTAAGTTATGTAAAGGATATTTAAGGTATGTTTAGCTTATGATCAAGTTTCGGAATGTTCGTTGCCATACGAATCGGCATACTTTCGAAGTTTGTCGCAATTAGTCCCTGCGATTGAATAAACTTGTTTTCGACACACCAAACCCTCCAAAACTTATTTCTAAGTTATGTAAAGGTTATTTAAGGTATGTTAAGACTGTATCACTATTCCAGAGTGTTTTTCGCGTTAAACTGATTACGTTTACGTATCAGTTTGCGTATAACTTTCCAGAAAGCGATTTAAAGCTTGAAATTGAACTAGAATCAAATCGTAAAATCATCAAACACAAATACACAAATATTAACACCAAAACACATTGTTTTATTGATAATTGACATTGTTTTACATCGTACATCTTTTACAGAGCACAAGTGTCACAGGTTTGACCAGCGCACCTGTGGTTGTTATGGAGTTAATGAACCGTGTGTGCAAGGCTTATCTCGTCCATTTCGTGATCGTCTTCATCGACGATATCCTCATCTATTCCAAGACTCAAGAAGAGCATGAGAAACTTGCGTCTTATCCTTGGCTAAAAGAGGTTTAATTCCTTGGTCATACCATCAACAAACTTGGTATTCACGTCGACCCTACAAAGATTGAAGCTGTGAAGAATTGGATTGCTCCTAAGTCTCCGTCTAAAATTCGTTCGATTCCTGGTCTAGCTAGTTACTATCATCATTTTATTTCGAACTTCTTGAAAATCGTCGTTCCTCTCACTTCCTTGACTCAAAAAGATAAACCTTTTGTTTGGGGTCCTGAACAAGAGGAGTCTTTCCAAACGCTCAAGGACATGCTTTGCAATGCTCCTATCCTCACTCTTCCCGATGGCAACAATGACTTCGTCGTGTATTGCGATGCTTCAAACCTAGGTCTTGGTTGTGTTCTTATGCAACAGGACAAGGTTATCGCTTACGCGTCAAGGCAAATCAAGATACATGAGAAAAAACTACACTACGCACGATCTTGAACTTGGTGCAGTTGTTTTTGCCTTGAAGATATGGTGACACTACCTTTATGGTACTAAGTGTGTGATCTTCATCGACCATAAGAGCCTTCAACACATCTTCAACCAAAAGGAACTGAACATGCGTCAACGTTGCTGGGTAGAGTTGTTAAACGACTACCACTCCGAAATTCGATACCATCCAGGTAAGGCAAATGTCATGAAGATATCAAATTAATAAATATTGATACCATCCAGGTAAGGCGAATGTCAACGAATACCCTTGACATGATAATCAACGTCATTTATTGATCACATAATAGTATTGTTTTGGTGAAAATGCAAGCTTTGACGTTAAAACGGACTAAAACAATACTTGTCCGATTTATCAGATTTTACAATACTTACTTATTCAAAATTAGTTATTATATGTTATTCACATCGAAAACATGATTATGCTATCAGTTTAAAGTTATAGGAATATTGGAACAATTTTGATACCAAAACGTTAACTGGATAACGACTAACACTCATTATAAATAGTTTCATAGTAAAGCGACCAGGCGATACTGATTATTCGAAATGCAAATACTCATGCATTTCCCTGGAGATTGCAATAATTTATAGACTCAATTAACACATGATTAAGTCTAATATGCACGTATTTAGATAATTAAATGATGATTAGGACGTATTGATTAACCTGTAAATTTTCCGGTTGTCAAACAAACTGACTCAATCTTGAATTTATTGAAATGCTCTTATCTAAGTGGTTTCTTCTCCTAGATTTACACTTTAGAAAATAATTCTCAATGGTAAATTTCATTCAACGCAGCGGAAAGTCAAAAAAGCAACATATCCAAAATTCATTTAAAGATTATCATACCCTGACTCGCGGCGGATATGGTACGGGGCATGATTATTGTCCATAGCTTATTACACTATTATAAGTTTAAATATTTAAAGGCACCAAACTTAAATTGTCACACATGATCATAGTATATGTTCAACAAGAATTTATACAATATCCAAATCCCAGTTATTACTAAGGCACATCCTATGTGTCTTCAACTTCAAATCCTCATAAGTCGTTTACCTATATCATGCGTAAAATAACAATTTTAGGTCAGCTACAATGAGCTGGTGAGTAAAACTTGGTTAAGTAAATTTTTTTTACCCTTTTTAAATTCAAAAAAATAAATATTTTTCTTTTTTTAAATTCAGATTCATGTGGAAGTAATGCAGCAAGTAGTATCAACGTAGAATGATGAACGATTAATTACTAACACCAAACCAAAATCAATACCAATACCAATACCAATACCAATACAAAAACCAAAACCGAAATCAAAACCAAAATGAAAACCATCTGCTTGCGTCCCACACCCAAAAAGGGCATGATTGTGGCGATACGAACATCTCATAGTTAGGAGGAAAGTTCAGCAGGTAACACCCCCACCATGTGGAACTTTTGGCGGAAATGTCAGGAGTCACGTTACAAATTGTTCACAACACATGGTACTAAAGTTTCATTATATTGATTACATTGTTTTACAAACACAAAGGAGTACCAGTAATTGTTTTTAAAATTTAAAGCAATCTAAGGCCCAAATCCGTTCCTATGTGTAGGATGCTTGAAATGTCGATACCTGAAACATATGTGAAAATACAGTCAACAATAAAGTTGGTGAGTGACATAGGTTTTGTGGCCAAATAATTAGCAAAAGTTTTGTTGTTGCAATACGTTGTTCAACTACACGAATTGATGAGTGAAAAATGATTTTTGTAGCCAAGTATAAGGCGAAAGTTTAGTATTGCAATACATCGTGTTTAATAGCAAAAGTTTGTGACAAAAGTGTATTGTGGATAACATTACGTATAAAACCAAGCATTTTGTGTTAACCAAAATTGTACACTGTACTTTGATTCACTTGTACTTTGTTTAATTATTACAAAGAATCTTCAAGTGATTTTAATAATGCTACAATGGGTAATACAATAAGGGTACTTATATATAGGAAGTACCAGCGGCGTATCCACTATGCCCTTATCGTATTACACTCGTGGTAACAAATAGCAAAATATCCGGTAATTCTGTACAACTTTATCAATATTTAAGTTAATATATTTCCCGCTTTTGACTTGATTCTTATTTTAATAAAGTCTCATTAATCTAGGAATATACAATATCATAGTATAGTATGATAACAAATTTGCCGCATTTCGAAACAATACAAAACTATGTCCTAGACTGGCGGCATAAATGTGAACACACTATTCATGTCAGGCTACTCCCGGTACATCCCCAAATGGCAAAAAAAGGATATGGAAACATATCTACACCAATATATTCATAAAAACATTTGTTATGAAATGCCGCAATGTACACAAACTAAAATGCCGCAATGTACACAAACTTGCACTTGTTAAAAAAATAATGTTTGGACATTATAAAATCAACAAAAGATAGTAATGGTCTTCAAATATCACAAGGATAATTATTTGCCCCAAACATATATAATTATAGATCCTTCCAGCGATTTATATGAATTGCCAGAAAAACGACCTGGTAGCAAACTAAGTGCTGATTCCATTATCTGAAACGCAAACTTAGACTAGTCTAGAGAACTAGTTAATAAGTTTCGGACATCGAAAATACCTTGAAGATACATATGTAAACATTTGCGAAAAAGTTTCACGAATTAATCGGTAACGGTCCGATAACGAAACTAGTGTCGAATTTGTCACCAAAACAACAAACTAACTAATCTAATGAACTAGTTAACATACTTTTAACATCATAAACACTAATTAGCATCCTAATTACTTATAATACAACTAATTATTTAAATCTCCTAATTACCATAAAACATTAACTAGTTTACCAACTAACATTTGCATTTTAACTAAACTACACCCCCTAAAATTGGTTATGTGGGCCCTTCCCACTAACCATTAGTGTGATGTGTTGTAAGATTACTATGCATGCTTAGTGTTAGTTATGGATGACTAAGTTTATGCAAGTTATAACAAAAACCACCAACATCATTAACTTCCATTTTTTACAACAAAAATCACCAACACTCACCTCCTTTCTCCTTCTCATTTTTGGTCCAATCACCCCTTCAACATCATACATTTTTCAAACTTCAATCACTTAAATTCTTATATGCATGGTTATAGATTGAGGATCTAAGACATTTGCAAGGAAGGAAGATGTGGAAGTTTATAATATTAACTTTTTCTTCATCATTTTCATCTTAAATTAATGCAAATAGTAAGCTTCAAAACTCTTGTATTTTTATTTTAGTTTTATGTTTAAACTTAAAAATACAAGTGTTCTTTTTGAACCTCACATAAAACTACTAAAACCTTAACAAAAAAAATAAAAATCTAACATGTATTGTATTGTATGATGATTTTTGATGTAATTTTGTTAGTAGTTTGATGAAGAAATCTTGATCTTGCATATTCATGTTTAAAAATAAGATCTAAACACATGCATGTTTAGATCTAGCAAGTTCTACTAACATGAATATTATGAACTATGAATCATGTAAAGAATAGATTTATATAAAAATCACGTTACAAAATATTGTCTTAAATATGTGTAAACAAAGTTTACATAAATTGTTATATAAACTAAGACTGAACATGCATGAAATTTATTTTCACAAAGAAACAAGTTTACTAAACAAGTTCATAATGTTATTTTAAATTATAGTTTATGTTCATATGAGAAAATTGAGATTGTTGATATTAAAAAGTGTATAAAAATCATGTTTTAAAACATGAGAAAAGTCCATAGATTAGGGGAAACTATGGCAAATTTTTTATAAAATCTAATTTTTATTAAGGAGAGATTAACAAAGATTTATTTAGTTAAAAATATGACTAACAACCTTAATCATGATTATACAAAATTTTTGGTGGAAAAGTTTAAGTTAAAAATTACTAGACTTTTCTTAAACAAAAAATTGGTTATATATATATATATATATATATATAGTGAAAGTGTAAAATACAATATCCCTTAACGTACATTACGTACAATATAGTGAAATCGCATGTTATAAAATAGCATGGATGAAATCGCATGTGATAATTTTGATGAAATCGCATGTTGGTTTTTTGTAACAATTTCGCATGTGATAATTTTGATGAAATCGCATGTTGGTTTTTGTAACTATTTCGCATGTGGTAATTTTGATGAAATCGCATGTTAAAAAACCAACATGCGAAATTGTTACAAAAAACCAACATGCGATTTCAATGTGGGATTAAGATCTGAGGGCTGAGATGAGCGTGTACATATTGTACGATAAGGGATATTGTACGTTAACCTAACCCTATATATATATAGTGGAGAGTCCAAATGAGAAGAAATCACAAATTAATAATAAAAATAATAAATGATACAAAGGTAATTTAAACCAATCATTTAATTAGTCTATCCTTGTTTGCTATTTAAATTTATGAACTCTAATCATTTAATGAGTTTGTCCTATAAAATAACTATGCAACTCACACAATAAAAACATTCCTGCTCATGTTCCTACATATTCAACGTTTCCTACACCATAAAAACAAAGTTTCTTGCACCATAAAAATGTTTTGATGTAGGGTACATAATGTGTAGGACTCCAACACTTTTTGATAATAATAAAATTGGTGTAGGACCCAACACATTAACGGTAGAGAAGGAGAAATTTACGGTGACATTAATGGCACTTGAGAAACCCTTTATAATATTTATTAGTATTTTACATCAAATTGTCTATCCTACCCTTATTAATTAAAGCATTAATTAAAAGTGGACAAAAATAATATCTTGATTCAAAACCATTGATTAAAAAAATATAGGGTCTAGATGAATTTAGTTTTCTTCTTACAAGAAGATTCTTCTAAAATGAACCTTACCTTATATATATATATATGGTAAGTTGATTGTAAAAAAGGTTAAAAGTGTGAGATGTGTGAGAAATATTATGGAGATGACATGTGTCCTCAATCTAAATTAATTCAAAAGGGCAAAAAAATAATTCTATCATTGATTCAATTAATTCAAAACCTTCGATAACCGCCACCTTATTTATAGGAACATGATTTTTTTAAAAGATCTCTATAAAAACACTACGAATAACACTGCACCACCATTCAGCACATATATAACACCATTCAATAATTATATAACACCATTCAATAAGTATATAACACCATTCAATAAGTATATAACACCATTTTAAAGATCTCTATAAAAACACTACGAATAACACTGCAAAATCACCAGTCAGCACATATATAACACCATTCAATAATTATATAACACCATTCAATAAGTATATAACACTATTAAAGACACTACCTCCGTTTCCAGAATGTGTTCTTAGTATAATGTTCATAGTATGGTTATTGTACATGGTGTTTTAAACCTGCATGCATGGTGTTTTACATCTGCATGCTAGTAGATGTTCCAGATTCCATATGTTAAAACACCATGGTGTTTTAAAACCTACATTACAGTAGATAAAAAAATACCACACTTTCCGGTATGTGTTTAAAACACCACGCTTTGAATCACAATACAATTAAAACACCACTGTACGAAAATAGACAAAACATCATGGACTAAACATCTGATCGAAACATATTTTTTTCTCTATATAAGTATAGCAATATGGTACTCATATTAAATATAAAAAAACGCTCGTTATTATGGTGTAATTTAAAAAAAAAGTTACGTATAAAAAGTTATTGACGTTTAAAAAAGACGGGGGGAAGTTGCATGTGCATTAGTGTTAGTTTCTTAATTTAACAGAAGAAAACGCCTTAAAGTGTGAGAACGGTGAGAACGAATCCTGGCCTAACACGTGGCACTCGACATAGTGAAGGGCGGAGGGGCTTTTTGTCCTTTTATATTCTTTTTTTTTAAACGCGTCTCACAACACCTCTCCATTTTTTGGCGTAATACATGACGTTTTAGCCGTTTTTTTTTACATCAGGAGCATAGTAAATATTTTGGCGTTATATGTGCGCCCCCAAATTGAATAAAATCATTTAGTAATTATAAGTTTTCTTCCTCCCTGGCGTTTCCCAAATTGAATAAAATTCATTAGGCGTTTTTATAGATTTCAACAGTTTATATAGGTTATCAAGGTAAATTTCTTGGCGTTCATGGCATTTTTAAATTCATTAGAAATTTAAAAGAGTACAGCTAAGACGAAATCAAACAAAAACTAATAGTCTTTTGTGGATGGTATTACATCTGAGATGTAACCGTTCTTCCTTGTTCATCCAAAATCCAACTGGTAACTTTTGGTAGATAAGTATCTTCAACAACATCATCATCATCATTTGCTAGAAATTTTCTCTCTAATCTTTTGATTACCCTTCGATTCCTCTCACAATCGTAGGCCACTGGGACCCCAAGGGCTAGAATATCCCTCTGAACGGATTCATCCATACTAAGTGTGGCTTTGATTGTTTTGACTTTCACCCTTCCCCTGTCAGAGAACTTAATGACGAAACGTCTTCTGACCTCTCAAACCTCTATGCAATAACATGTACCATTTTTTTTAAATAATATGGCGTTTTAGACAAGATGTGGTGTTTTTAGTGAATGTGTGGAGTGTGAAGCTTTTTGTTTAGCTGTTGTACTTATATAATGAGCTTTGGGGGGGGGGGGGGGGCAGGTAGATATTTGCATTTGGCGGTAAAAAACATCAGTAATTTTCTTGATGTGTATTTTTTTATCAATTGTTGTGCCATGTAGGATGCAGGCCTATAATGTGACAGGCAATTATAACTTTTTGAAAAGATAAATAAATTCAATTTCCCATGTAGTGGCTTTTAATATTATAAATGTTTAGCAATAATGTTCTCGTCTCTTCATTTTACTGTTTGCAGTTACTGTTTCGTTCAGTTTCACATGCAATTAGTGTTGTTTTCTAATAATACATTGTTTGGCATTTTTTGGCGTTTTATATAGCAACAACGTGCTTTGCTAGCATCCGTTCTCACAGTTTTCATATTATCAGGCATTTTGGTGTTTGTAGTTTTTGGCGTTTTATACTCAATTTTTTTATTAGTAGAGAATTAGATAATAAACAACAGAGAATTAGATAACAAACAATAGAAAATGAAAAAAAAAAACTAAAAATGCTAATCTAATTTTTCATCCATATCTTCAATGTCACCAGCCTCTTCTTCTTGAACCTTTTTGGCGTTTTGAACCTTTTTGAATACCTTACCTAGATGCCAATTTTCCTACATAATGCCCGTCTTTACAAGAAGCTTATTTTTAGTGGCATCCTGTATTTTGGTTTGATATATTCCTGTTTGGTGACACGTTGAAGATCAACGCCTGCTCGAATGCTATTATAATAATGGAGTCCAAAATATCATTTTTACACTGATATTGATCCCTTCATGCTATCAATATATCCATCAAGAACAAAGTGACATGATGACATATCAGTGTCATCAGTCTCTTTTTTCTTGAGTATTTTTCCATCTCATTCAGCAAAAGCTTATAGAGATACTCACATCAGAGAAGAATCCATTCAGTGAAACTTCATTCAGAACAATACTCAATATAGAAGAAACGAGGTTTCCCATCTATGGTTTTTTAATTCTTTTTTTGGCGTTTTTAAAGTGAGTGGTTTCTAGGAAACATGGCGTTGTTTTTGGGGTGTGATCAATTGATTGTACAGAGATGTCCTCTTATAGGATGTTTTTGGCGCGTAGTTTAGGCGGGATTTTATTATAATAAAGGATATTAATAAAGTAACCGTCTTTTCAGTTACTGTGTGTATTTTACTTATTTTGTTTAGCTTTTTATGAGTTTACGGTGATAGAGTCCCATCTTCCAAGTTTGGAGTTTTTTTAATGGCGTTACGTAGTTTTTGGCGTTTTTTTTGAGTTTTTAATAATACTTGTCCAAAGTAATTTTATTATAGTTTGGGAGTTTTTGGCGTTTTATGGCATGATGGCGTTTCACAAGCATTTGGTCTGTGTGGTGTTTTTATTAAAATAATGTATTTGTTCTTAGCTGAAAAATACATAACAAACAACTGAAAAAGAAAATTAAAAAAGTAAAAATAGAAACAATTCATCTTCCAAATCTTCACTGTCACCAGTCTCTTTCTTCTTTGAAACATGTTCACTGGCGGTTTGACTTTGGTATGCTTCGTTTTGTTTTTTTGTTATTGAAGTAGCCTTTCTGTCGCCGTTTGGAAGCACAAATGACATGAGTTTTTTGTTTGAAGTTTATCTTTATCTTCAACCCACTCATCAGTGTCATCCATCTCTTCATGCCATTCAAATATTCACCAAGAACAAAGCACAGAAAATGACATAAGTCTAACATCAGCATCTTTTTCTTGAAGATTTTTCCATCTCATACAGCAAAATGTTATTGTGTTACACCCCCTTAGCTAAGAATGCATTCTGCGAAACTTTGCGTAGAACAATATTGAATATACAAGAAACGATGTTTGCCATTTTTGGCGTTTTACTAAGAAAAAAGTGTATCTAAAAGAAACATCGATTGGAATCTTTGATGTTTGAGTTTTTTGGCGTTTTCTAAGATGATTGATATATAGTGAAATATGGCGTTTTGAGTTTGGTGTGTTTGATGTTTTGGGTTTTTTGGCGTTTCTAAAATGAATGGTATATAGTAGTAAATATGGCGTTTGTGGTTCGGGTATGTTTAATGAATGTCTGAGATGTTTGTTTATATAGGATGTGTTTTGGCCCGTAATGGCGTTTTATTCATGATTTTGGCGTTTTGGGTAGAGAAGTCTAAAGACCCTTTTACCCTTAATGAAGCGCGTCCGATTAATAGAATTGGTGTTATTTACGAAAACGCCACCGCGCCAATCTAGTCCATAGATTGTTTTGATCGGACGATCCATAAATGTTCTCACTGTTCTCACACTTTTCACCGTTTTCTCTAAATCCTGACCCTATATATATATATATATATATATATATATATATGATGAGGATCAATACGGAACACTAATTATTACGAGAACAAAAAGAAAAACTCTAAATCACTAAATTTTGGGATTTAATGCTCATATTTTTTAAAATTTTATGTTTCTTACATTCATATGTGTATTATATATATAATAAAAAACCATATATTTTTACCTAGACATAACTTACATACATGTAAGTAATTTAACCTACAGATAACCTACATATGTGTTGGTTATATAAAAATTGAAAGTTATCCATATTTTCTTTTGAATTCTAGTGTGAGAAACAACAAATCTTACATTTGTAACATTTTCATTTACTTTTTATGTTTTCAGGATTGAGAAAATGGGTGATTTATTTTGTTTTGCGTGTTCTCGCAATATTTAGTGTTTTGCATAGAACCTTCCTATATATATATATATATATATATATATATAGGGTAAGGTTCATGCGAGAACCACCCTTATTGCGAGAACCGCGAGAACCAATGTGAACACAAAATAAAATCTAAAAAAA
This sequence comes from Helianthus tuberosus, assembly GCA_030545235.1. NCBI lineage: Eukaryota > Viridiplantae > Streptophyta > Magnoliopsida > Asterales > Asteraceae > Helianthus > Helianthus tuberosus. The sequence continues at coordinate 40,522,290 of CM060417.1, forward strand.
ATAAAAAAAACACTCAAATTTTTTTGTTTAATATTTTTCTTAAAAAAATCGCTATATTTCGTTACCATAAAAAAAAAACTTTTTTTTTGAGTAACAGTTATCCATGCACATGTGCATATGTATCATTACTTCGACAAATTCGGTAATACGTTATCAGGAATAGGCAAGTGCACTTTAATTTACAATACCATTAGTAATACACTACATTTTACATTACCAATATTCAAAATGCACATGTGCATCATTAGGTATAACCATGACATAACGTGTTTTGGTACAAAAAGTTTGTGATTTTGAATGGAGAAGTAGGCCCATATACATGTTTTTTGGTTAGTTATATCTAGTGGTTGATGGTTTGGTTATAGTTGTTAATTTTTGATGTAATATGTTGATTGGATGGTATAAATGGTGTTTACATACATGTAATAAACTGAAAATATTGTTAATGGTATTGTATTATGGATGGTAGGAGGTAATGGTATTGTATTATGGATGGTATGGTAGACAATGTTGTAGAAGGCGCTAGGCGGGCGGTGAGGTACCGCCTAGGGATTAATCGAGATTAATAGGGATTAATCGGATTGTACTTTTTAAGTAAAACTTTACAAAATTCTTTATATATAAATAGATAACTTTATACTTTTTATTAATAAATTTACAAGTTTAGGAGATAACTTTATACTTTTTATTAATAAATTTAAAAGTTTAGAAACCATATGTAAACTAGTGAAAGATAGAGGGGGTTAAATGTTAAACTACCTAAACTTAATTGTTAAAATAGGGTTATAACTAAAATTTGGGCTTTAAACCATAGGCCAGGTTTCAAAAATTGGGTTTTTTGGGTCAAAAAACATGGGCCCGATTAGTCCGATTTTTACCGATTTTGACTGATTTTATCCGACTTTTACTGACTTTGACCGATTTTGACCATAACTGAGTTTTTGACCGACTAGCTTAAATTTAGGCAGTAACCCACCGACTAGCGCCTAGGCGCCGATTAATCGGCCGCCTAGGCCGATTTCTGCAACATTGATGGTAGATGAAAGGGAAATTGTATTTAAAGTAGTGTAACAAAACACCTTATTTCATGTTGACACATATAAATGCACATGTGCATTTCTAATATTGGTAATGTAAAAAGTAGTGTATTATATATGGTAGTGTAAATGAAAGTGCAATTGTTTAATATGTGTAATGAATTACAGAATTTGTCAAAGAAATGACAAAAATGCACATGTGCATGCTTGTGTATTATGGATGGAATGATAGATAAAAGAGAAAGTAGTGTACCAAAACACCTTATTTCATGTTGATACATATAGATGCACATGTGCATTTCTAACATTGTTAACGTAAAAAGTAGTGTATTACACGTGGTAGTGTAAATGAAAGTGCAATTGACTATTATTTGTAATGAATTACGGAATTTGACAAAGAAAGGATACATATGCATATGCACATGTGCATGGATAACTGTTACTCGATTTTGTTATTAACAAAATATAGCGATTTTTCCAAAAAAAATAGTAAAAAAAAAAAAAAATTGGGTGTTTTTATATATTTTTTTTAGGAATTACTGTTTGTGTTCACACTGGTTCTCGCGGTTCTCGCAATAAAGGGTGGTTCCTAACGGACCTTTGTCCTATATATATATATACATATATATATATATTGTTTTGGTCAAAAATTACCGAAGCAATTAAGTGATCAAATTAGTTAAGTGAGGTAGTGTGCTAGAGGTGTTTGTGAAAAATATGTTGGTTAAGTTGTTAACAAAAAAAAAAAAACAGTTTTCAGGATATCGAGTTGTATCAACAATCAAACAATGAGCAATAAAGGTAAAGGGTGACACGGGATGTACGAGGAAAGCCCTTGATCAATCTAGATCGCCGGCACAAAACCTCGGGAGCTGACAATTGCAGCTGCCTTGTTCTTCTTATTACTTCAAATATCAGGATACAGTGCATGATATGATACGGATCGACTAGGTGTTACAATGTGATTTGAATACATGTGTAAGTGTATTGTGAGTGTTTACAGCTAGAGAGCAAGAGTGTTTGAGAGATTGTGTGTGTTCTTATCTTATCTGATCCGATCAATCCTATTTATAGTAAAACGAAGCTAACTAACTAGCCTACAAATCCGGGATAAAACGAATATTCCCTTTGTGAACGTTGTAGTCCACGTCTTCCGGCTTCAACGTTCCTATTCCAACAGATTGGCCCGAGTCTTTAGGAGAAGAAGTCTACTCGAACGTTATAAACTTGCTTCATTAATCTGCACGTGAATTAATTAGTCACTACCAGGATACTGCATCAGGATGTTACCAATATCCTGATCCGGTATCCTGATCACAACAAAAGAAACATAGTCAGAATATTATTCAGGATATGTTAGCAGAAAATCACCCATAACAATTGTCCCTAAAATATATCTGTTGGTATACCAATTCCAATGGATATATTTTAAAACTTATCTCGTGAATCGAGGTTATTAAGTCGAAATGACGATTGAAGTGACACGCTACAACTTCCAACGCAATTTTCACTCGATGGCTATCCATTTAGCCCCTATATCTTCTCTCTTTTTGCTTGATAATCCATCATCTTCACCAGAATTCCCAGGTAATTTCTCTATTCCCTTTCTTCTCCGCTTTTCTTTACTAAAATCCTCCATGGCCAGTAGAACGAGATCACACACAGCCGATTCGATCCCGACTTTCGAAGCCCAAAACCTTCTCAAAGAACCTGAAAAAGAGGTCTGTTCGTTCGATAATGCTGACATTGCCGCCCTACGAGCCTCCGGTTCTTTCCCTGTTGATGCAATTATCAGTCCCTTTGATCGAGAGGTCCGATCAGATGTTTCTTCCAACGAGTGGGTGTGCTTCCTGGCTTACCCCTTTTCCATAGGACTCCGATACCCCTTTCCGGCTTTCATATCTCGTTTCTTTGAACTTACCGGTCTTAGTTATGCCCAAACCATGCCTATGGTTTGGCTTGTGTTAGTGATCTTAGACCAAATCAGATCCCGTTTCGTTCCCGACCTTTGCATTGAGGATCTCCCGGTTGCCTATCGCCTTCGTTCTCACGACAACAGCCGTTTTCTCCTTTTTTCAACCTCCAAAAATCCCTCATCCTCAAGGCCACAAAAAACGAGGATAAGTGGCAATGAAAGTACTTCTTTGTAAAAAGGGATTCTATTACTAAAGGTTTTGACCTTCCGGTGAAGTGGTTAACTTCTGGTAGGATTTAGGGTTTTAGGAATATCCCCAAACGTATCCTGAAGTTATATCCTGAACTGATATCTTTATTTCTTGTGCTGCAAACTTCAAAGAACTAGCCCCTCCAAGCGCTGAATCAGAGCAGAGGATCAAAAACATTTACCAACTCCCGGAGAGTGAGAGAACTTTTTCTCTATCCTTTGCAAGTTCAAGCCAAAGATCTAGCTCCGATATGTTTGGTAAATACATTAGTATATATGAAACAAACTTTAGTTTATAAATATTCAAGAGTTAAGTGTTTCTCCCTTTTATGCAGCACCAGTCAAAGTTCCAGAGGTCTTCGATCTCGACGAGCTGGACAACTATTCTGCTCCTATCTCAGTGAAGAAAGAACCAAGTCCTAAAGCCATCACGTCTTCCAAGCCCACCGGTTCGAAAGCTGCTATCACCCCCAAGCCTCCTCAAGCCACCAAGACTCGTGCCTCCAGTGCCCGGAAGAGGAAGGAAATGGACTCTCCAGCTACCTTTGAGACCTTCCCTTACGAGAGCCACAAATTCAATGAAGCTAGCGGGTTCATGACTTCATTCCTCAATCAGGTAAAAACTCTCATCTGGTATCCTGCACATATATGTTGAACTACTATCCTGGACAACCTATATACGTTGATACCTGTACTTTTGATTACAGGGCCTCGAGCGTCTCATGCACTTATACGAAGAAGCTTGTGGGCTCAACAAAATGTTGGACGTCAAGCTCAAGAAAGCCAAAGTCACAATTGCTGATCAAGGGATGATTGCCGCCGCCAAGTCTCAGCATTACGAAGACAAATTCAAGGCGATAACCCAGGAGCATCAAGCTGCCATTCACAAGGCCAATGAAGATGCCCAAGCCACGCTGGATGCTGCTTATCTTCAATACCAGCAGGATATGACTTCTTACCGGGATGGCCTCAAAGGGTCCGTTGTAATTTCCCTTCTCCAAGCCAGGTTAAGGATGGCCTATGAGGCCAAAGCCTTGGGCTTTGAATGCCCCTCCTGGAATATCAACGCTTGGAAAGCGAAATTAAAAGATCTCGGAGGTAGTCCCGTGGAACATTCTGCGAAGCCTATTGGTGAGGAGCCTTCCAAGGCGGCAGAAAAGGCTGTTGATGCTGGTGGTGATGCCGAGAAGAATCCTGAGGGTGATGCTGATGCGGGTGCTGGAGGAGACGCTGCTGGTAAAAAAGGTGATGCTCCTTGAAAGCATCGAAGTGGGCGATGATGGATGTTTGTGCCTAGGCCGGAGCCCACTTTCTTAAGTCTGTTGGTTGTGGTTGTTGAACAACTTCTATTACCTATCTTTCAAACAATTTATATTGCCTGCACTTAGACAATATGGTGACCAAAGGTGGAGGGATCCCGAGTTTCAGGATAAAGCCCTTGGTCATCAGTTAGTATCGTTTATTTTGAACACTATAATAGTTGGAGGCGGATGGGTCTCGGTTTGAGATGAAACAGTGGATGGGTCTCGGTTTGAGATGAAACCTTCAACTGTTAAGTAAATATGGTCAAAAACTAATTGTGCTTTTGGTGGATGGATCTCGGTTTGAGATGAAACCAAAAGCACAAACTTTTGCTATGTTAATAATATAATCTTTTTATGACCTTATCTATCATTGTCCGTTTTCAATTCTTGTTATGCATTGCTTAGTTTGAATACGATTTCAATGTTCCAAACTTAATGTAATATTTCAAATGTCCTAACCAAATATCATGAAAATATATTGATAAGGATATTCGTAAATATCCTATTAAGACTTTTGTTAAATAGGGTTTTTACAACTCAAACAATTTAAATAAAGTTTTCAAAGAAAAAGGATAGTTCACTTTTATTTTGCAAAGCTTGTTGTTTGATTTGAACATAATTTCAATTTTTCAATCTAATTATCATACCTTAAACATTCTGAGCAAATTCCCTGAAAATATATCCTGAAATATATCCTAAAATATATCCTAAGAATATATCCTGATAATATATATCCTGAGAATATACCCTAATCAGAATATCTTCAATCTAAGTATTATACTCATAAATATTTTAACCAAACTTTTGTCAAATACAATTCCAAAAAATTAGATAAGGCTTTTGAAGGAACAAAAAGGAAAGATCATACCAGATACAAAGTATAACCCTATCCTCAGACTTCATTCTTTTTACAACTTTTCCACTGGAGATGTCCCCGGTCTGGGACACTTAGTGAACTAAGCCCAAGCTTGATCGCCTGAGTTCTTCACAATGCCTTAGTAGGAATGTCCCCTGTGCATTATGTTTTCGAATACTTAGAAATTTTCTGGACTTCAATTGTAGCTGTTAGTATAATTTTTGTGTTACAGGGGATAAAGCCTAAAATATCCTGGAGATAAATCCTTAGTGTTCTGGGGAAAATCCCAAGTTTTCGTGCGCTACAGGCGGGAGTGTATAAACTCCAAGACTTCGAAAGGTGAAAACCTTTAAACCTTTAAACCTTAGAGAGAATGAAAATACCCTTTCGCGAGAGACGGTGATCAATCCTCATATACCTTAAGGATCCAGGATATAGCCAATGATAACGAAATTGTCAGCCACTTTTACATGAACTGGTCCCACCATCTTGAACTATTCCTAGATAACTTGTGCTCCAGGCGGGGTGTTTAAACCCAATTCGAGACAAAGGTGAATACCTTTAAACCTGTGAAGGGATCAGGATCCCTTAAGCGTGAGAGAGGGGGCCAATCCTCTAATCTTTCGATTTATCCCGAGTGTATATCCTGGAGCTATATCCCGAAGCATATTTTGCAAGACGACCGTAAACTAAGGTGGGTGTTAGCCTGGCTAACACCCCTCCGATGCTTAATTCAGTATTGGGTTCAAAAGAATAAATAAATTCAAACATATTAAAAGAGATAGAATTCATACCATCCTGAGTTAGAAATTAAATTCTAAACTCAATTGAAATAGAGCTTTAGGTGTATAGCATTCCAGGATCTTGGTAGCATATCCCCTTCCATATTCTTGAGTCAGTATGCTCCTTTCCCTGATTTCGATTCAATCTCATAGGGTCCTTCCCATTTCGAAGCTAATTTTCCATTAGCAGGATTGATAGTATTCTGAAAAGCTTTCCTTAATACCCAATCTCCAACTTGAAACCTTCTAGTCCTAATATTCTTGTTATATGCTCTGGATGTCCTCTGTTGATATGCTGTTATCCGTAACTTTGCCGCATCCCTTGTTTCATCCACGGTATCCAATTCCTGACATAGGGCTTCAGGATTCTTCTCAAGATCCTTGAGACTGGCTCTTGCTGTAGATATCACCATTTCTGTCGGGATTACCGCCTCCGCTCCAAATACTAAGGAAAATAGGGTTTGACCAGTTGCACTTTTTACTGTCGTTCTATCAGCCCATAAAACAAAGGGTAATTCTTCTGCCCATCTTTCTCTCTTAGGTCCTAGCCTTTTCTTCAAATTGTTGACAATTATCTTGTTCGAGGATTCTGCTTGTCCGTTTGCTTGAGGATGTACTGGAGTAGATTTGATCATTTTGATTCCCCAACTCTTACAAAAATCGGTTGTCCTCTTACTGATAAACTGAGGGCCACTGCCACAAATTATCTCGGCTGGTACCCCAAACCTAGTCAGGATATTCCTTTTTATGAAGGATACTACTTCTTGGTCTCTGACTTGAACAAATGCCTCAGCTTCAACCCATTTAGAGAAATAATCAGTCATTGCCAGCATAAAGACTTTTCCTCCTGGAGTCTTTGGCAATTTTCCCACTATATCCATTCCCTACTTCATGAATGGCCAAGGGGAAGCAACAGGATATAGTGGTTCAGCAGGTTGATGCAGTATATTACTATGCCTTTGACATGCATCACATCTTCGAGCATATTCTGCAGCATCTTTGCTCATCGTTGGCCAATAGTATCATATTCTTAATACCTTTGAGAATAACAATCTGCCCCCAGTATGGTTACGACAATCCCCTTCATGTATATCCTGAAGCACTTCTTTGGTTTCGGGATCCTCCAAGCACCTCAGGTATGGTCTTGCAAGATATTTCTTATACAAAACATCATTTATAATAGTGAATCGTGATACCTTCATCCTAAAGGCCTTAGGATTCTCATCCTTTGGGATGTGTCCTTCCTTGAGATATCTGATGATTGGAGCCGTCCAGGACTTAGGATCCTCCCCAGGATACTCGTCATCAGGATCCTGAATACTTGCTACTTCCACATCCTGAGACTTGAAAAGATCCAGCGCAGGATATAGGATATGTAGTATTGGTATCCGAGTTCCCTCTGGTATCCTGACTGATGATCCTAGATTTGCCAAGGCACCCGCTTCAGCATTATCCTTTCTTGGTACCTGTTCAAGGGTAAAAACATCAAAATATCCTGCTAATTTTTTGAGAATTTCGAGATACTCGATTAACTTCTCACCTTTAACTGCACAGGATCCATTAAAATGATTAGTAATTAACAAGGAATCGACAAACACTTGTAAACTTTTAATATTCATATTCATATTCCTGGTCAACTCTAATCCTGCAATCAAAGCTTCATATTCTGCTTCATTATTAGTGGCAGGAAATTCACACCTAATAGCCTGGGGTATTATGTCCCCCTATGGCGATTTTAGTAGTATACCCAAACCTACACCTCTTAAATTAGATGCACCATCAGTATATAATGTCCAGGATTCTAAATTTTCTCCTAGCTGTTGTACTTCTAGGTCTACTTCATTTTGAATATCACTACTGAAATCAGCCACAAAGTTGGCTAGAGCCTGAGACTTTATAGCATTCCTAGGTTCATATACCAGATGTTTTGGTCAAAAATCAGGCTAAGATAATGTAACCAAATCTTTGTTGTGAGGAATGATGCTTGAATCAATGAACAATGTTAAGGATAATTCAGAAATGTAATGAACAAGTGACACAAGGATTTATACGAGAAAAAAGCCCTTGATCAAGAGTTGATCTCCGACACAAAAAACCTCGGGTGATGGAAACTACCGATCACCAACTAAGATTAAACAAAAGAAGTTTACAACTCGGGATGATAACAAGCTTGTTACAAGGATCACTAGTGTGCAATGTGCAAAAAATGTATGAAATCGCCGAATAGTGTTCGAGAGTTGATTGAGAGCTGTTGCGAGAGTGTGTGTATGGCAAAATTAGGTAAGTGTTCTACTCAAGCTTGTTATCCCCATTTTAAATTAGAAATAACTAAAATAACAAACTATCCGCAAATAATGCAAGCTCCCCACGATCTCCATAACGTCCATAAGAGCCAAGCACGTGCGGAATATTGAGGGAATATGCTCCAGGAATTTCGGTGAGACTTGGTCCATGCCTTTACTCCTGCAAAACAAGCTTACATACATGGTAGGCAATTGTTAGTATAAGGATAACAATAAGGATCCTGAATCCTGATCCTGCAACACCTACTGAGGATCCTTAATTCAAACAGAATTGAGGATCCATGATCCTGGCAGCACTTGAAGATCTGTGATCCTTAGGATTGTAAAATCCTCCCCTAACAATTGCCCCCAAAATATAAGGAGTAAAGTGTAAATTAGCGAGTTATATTTTCTTGATCTCATCTGCAACAAACTAACGGATATATAGCCGTTAGGATCTAACTATCCGTTGCAAACCTTACGTCATTGAAGCGACATCCCTGCAAAAACATCATTATAAATTCAAGTTAGAGATAAGGATCCGGAAGCATTTAAATTCGTGCGTTTCACCCTTTAAATCCTCATTCGAAGATCTAACAGGTACTTCTCTCTCCTTTCTCTCATCATCTTCTTGCTCTGTTCCTTCTTTTTCTTAATCTCTGAATCACAATGAAGTTACGGTCATCCCCTGCTAAGGATCATCAGAAAGACAGTCCTTTGAAGAGCCAAGGGATCATCAAAGATTCTCCGAAGGAACGTTGCTGCTTCACTGATCCTGAGATCGACAGGATTCGTCATTGCTTTCCGGCGAATGCCGTCTTCAAGCCTTTTGACCCTACCGCCTTGAGCGATTTAGTTTCTGAAACTTGGGTTGCCTTTCCAGTCACCCCATTCCTGATAGGATACTCCTACCCTTTTCCTGATTTTACCCAGTCTTTCTTTTCCCTTACCGGCATATCCTATGTCCAGGCCATGCCAATGATGTGGAGGGTTTTGTATACCCTAGAAAGGATCATTGAGCAGGAGGATATAGAGTTAGGAATGTCTGAACTTGCTGAACTGTACAACCTTGTGAGCCATGGTTCACATTGCTTTCTATTCAAACACAAACCCGGCGAAGAACACCCAATCCTGAAGACCACCAAAAACGACACTAAGTGGAAGAAACGATTCTTCTTCGTTAGGAGGGATTCTATCCCAGATGGGGAGGATCTCCCTAGAAAATGGGCCACTCATGGTAGGATAGAGGATCCTTATAGAAGGATCATAGGATAACCCTGTTTCTGCTGAGGATCACTAACCCCTTTTCTTTTTGTTGTTTTGCAGCTATCTCTGTCTCTCATATCATTCCATCACCTGCTACCAAAGAGAGGATCAACGCTTTCCGGAATCTTGATCCTGATCCTGCAGTAAGATCATTTCAAGCAAGTACCAAGGATTCTCAAGAAGTATCCTCAGGCTCAGTTACAATGTCAAGTAAGTATCCATGTCTGTATGTAACTAAATCTTTAAGTAAGAATGAAACAAGAATACTTATCTGTTACTTTGGATTGACAGGCGCTGGAAAATCTTCAAGGTCTACCACCCGCTTCAGTGTCAGTGATCTTAATGTTGTGGCTCCTCGCTCCGGAAGAAAGAAAACTGCCTCAAGCCCGAGTGCCATAGTCCCCTAGCCTGTCACCTCCAAAGGGGGAAAGAAGAGGAAGGCCTCTGAGGCTGACAATCTTGAAGGCTTGCCTCTTATCCGCCACCAGTTCCAAGAATACTTTGCTGATGTAAGGAACACTGATTCTACTTGATTATCCTGCCCACTTGAGGATCACGGGTCCTGAACTTTACCTTGTCTTTTTGCAGAAATTCGCCGAGGTTGAAATGCTCTTTGATGCATACGTTGAGGAAGCTGATCAGAAGCATCTGGAGTTCCAAAAGATCTTCCTGGCAAAGGATGAGACTATTTCTCGCCTCGAAAAGGATCTCAATCTGGCGAAGAAGCAGGTGGTCATGGCCAAGATAAGTGCTGATCACGAGAAGAACGATCTGCTGGAGGATGCCAAAGTCTCTGCTGCCATCACCATGTACAAGATCAAGCTGCAAATGGCTCAGGAGGCTAAGGATCCTGACTTCGACAGGACCACTTGGGACAAGGAGGGCTGGAAGGCGAAGCTGGCTGAGCTAGACAATGAGGAGGAGGCTACAGAGGTCTTGGCGATTGAGGCAAGTGGCAGCGGGAAGGATCAAGCTGGTGGTGATGATGCAGCCAAGGTGTGAGCTGCAGAAATGGGCGATGATGGATATTTCTAGACGCGGCCGGAGCCCATTTTTTAGGATTTGGTAGTGGTTTTTTGGTTATGGTGTTTTTTATGAACAATTGTTGGTCTGTAATAACTAAACAATAGCTATTAGGGTTGAGGATCATGGATCCTTTGAACAATAGGTAGGATAATAGGTGGTGGAGGGATCCTCTGTTTGGGGGATGAAACCACTTGTTATCCTGCCGTCTTTTGTTTCCTGCACTTTCAAGACCCGTTAACAATGGACACCCTTTGCCAACCCAAATGGACGGGCCACGTATTGCTGGTAGAAATTTGGGTTGGCAATTTTGACAACCTTAAAAGGGTTTAACATTTGTGAATAAATAAAATTTAAACTTTTTGGCTACTTCTCGTGTTTTTATCCTTATGAATTCTTTATTTTTCAACTGTTGTTGTGTACTTTGTTTGAATTTGTGAGTAAAGAACAAAGGCTTAGTAAATCATGTTTAAAAGTTTTAGGATATGATCAAGGATCAATATCCTATAGTTGACGAGTTCAGAAAAGTTATGTAACTTAAGGATCATTAGTTCTGTTGTAAAAGGATAAGGGTCACTTATATAAATAAAGAATAAAATCAAAGTGTTTTAGGATCATACCTGAGAATCCAAGTTAGAATCTTAACCTTTAACATCTATAATCAGGATAACTAAAAGACAAACCTTAGTAGAAGGTAAGGATCAGGGATCCTTAGCTGTTTAACTTCGAAAGCCTGAAACAGAATATAACTTGGGACTAAGCCAATATAAGAGAAAAGTTAGTAACTGGGGACAAGCCCAATATACTGGGGACAAGCCCAAAGGATAACTGGGGACAAGCCCAAAGGATAACTGGGGCCAAGCCCAAAGGATCTTGTGTAAACTGGAGTATGGCCCTCACTGGCGACTATCCAAACTTAGTGACATGAAAATGCCAAAACCTTAGCTAACGTGAAAACGTTAGAAACCTTAGGAACGGATGTATGGTACGTCTACCATTATACGTAGGATCCCGGATACAGCCAGTACAATGAAATTGTCAGCCCCTAAAGCGAGTACTGGTCCCATTGCCATGAACTGTACCAGGATCATCGTGCGCTACTGGCGATATTGGGGACATGCCCAAAAACTGGGGACAAGCCCAAACAACTGGGGTCAAGCCCAAATAACTGGGGTCAAGCCCAAATAACTGGGGTCAAGCCCAAATAACTGGATACTTCTATGGATACTCAATTCCTTTGTTAAGGATATCCAAACCTTCTGCAAAACTCAGAATCAAGTGAAAGGAGGATAAAGGATCCAGGATCCTTATCCTTGTATATAGGATAATTAAAGAATGAAATAGTTTGAGATTAGATCATTACCAAAATGAGGATCTTCTGTCCTGTAAGGATCCTTCGAGGTTACTTGTTAGCTAAGGATCATGGATCCTTATTACATGAAGTATTTCTTCAAGTGGACAGCATTCCAAGCTCTTGGTAGCAAATCACCTTCCATTGTTAGCAATCGATATGCCCCCTTTCATGCCTCAGCTTCAATCAAATAGGGGCCTTCCCACTTTGGTGCTAACTTTCCATCAGCAGGATTGGTGGTATTCTGAAATGCTTTCCTTAATACCATATCACCAACTTTAAATTTCCTGATCCTGACATTTTTGTTGTAGGCTCCAGCCATCCTTTGTTGATAACTGGCCATCCTTATCCTTGCCAAATCCCTGAGTTCTTCTATAGTATCCAAGTCTTGAACCAAGTTTTCAGCATTTTCTTCAGGATCACGAATGCTTGTTCTTGCAGTAGGAACCACCATCTCTGTAGGGATCACTGATTCTGCTCCAAATACCAAACAGAATGGAGTTTGGCCAGTAGTATTCTTGGGAGTTGTCCTATCAGCCCAAAGTACATAAGGTAGTTCTTCTTCCCATTTTCCTTTCTTGGATCCAAGCTTCTTCTTCAAATTGTTGATGATGATCTTGTTGGATGATTCTGTCTGGCCATTAGCTTGTGGGTGGACTGGTGTTGATGTTATCATCTTAATCTCCCAGCTGTCACAAAAGTTAGTAGTTCTATTCCCAATAAATTGGGATCCATTATCACAAACAATTTCAGAAGGGATACCAAATCTAGTAATAATATTTCTTTTGATAAAGGATATCACTTCTTTTTCTCTGACTTAAGCAAAGGCTCCAGCCTCTATCCACTTGGAGAAGTAGTCAGTCATAGCAAGCATGAACACTTTTCCACCAGGTGCCTTGGGAAGTTTACCAACTATATCCATTCCCCATCTCATAAATGGCCAAGAAGAGGATATAGGATGCAAAAGCTCTGCTGGTTGATGAAGGATATTACTATGCCTCTGACAAGGATCACACTTCTTGGCATATTCCACAGCATACTTCTTCATAGTAGGCCAATAGTATCCTGTCCTCAGGATCCTTGAGAATAATGCCCTGCCCCCAGTGTGGTTTCCACAATCTCCTTCATGAAAATCCTTTAGGACTTCTTGGATTTCAGGATCCTCAATGCATCTTAGATATGGTCCTGCAAGAGATCGTTTATATAATACGTTATTCAATATTGTAAACTGAGATACCTTAATTTTGAAAGCCCTGGGGTTTTCTCCTGTAGGAATCTCTCCATGTTGGATATATCTTTTGATTGGAAGGATACATGATCCAGAATGAGATTGTGTATCATCACTAGGGATAAATGCAGAATCCTCTCCTATCTCCATAGCTATATGATCCTCAATAGCAGGGGTTAGGATATGGATAATAGGGATCTTGATATCCTCTGGAATCTTCAAGGATGATCCTAGATTAGCCAATGCATCAGCCTCTGCATTCTCTTCTCTGGGTACCTGTGTCAAACTAAAGGAAACAAAGGAGAGTGCCAATTCTTTGACTATCTCAAAGTATTTGATTAGCTTTTCACCTTTAACAACATAGGGTCCATTAAAGTGATTAGTAATTAACAAAGAATCTACATGCACCTCAAGATACCTGATCCTCATATGCTTGGCAATTTGCAAACCAGCTATCAAGGCTTCATATTCAGCCTCATTATTAGTAGTTTGAAACTCACAAGCTATGGAGTGGGGTATTATGTCCCCCTGTGGCGATTTTAGTAGTATTCCAAGTCCTGTTCCTTTGACATTGGAGGCTCCATCAGTGAAGAGTATCCAAGGATCCTTATTTTCTTCTAGCTGTTGGACTTCTAACTCAGCTTCCTTTTGCAAGTCACTACTAAAATCAGCCACAAAGTCAGCTAAGGCTTGGGATTTGATGGCAGTCCTTGGTTAATATCTCATATCATAAGCACTAAGTTTCACTGCCCACTTAGCCATCCTTCCTGACATTTCAGGTTTCCTGAGAACATTCTTAATTAGAAAATTAGTCTTAACAATAATGGCATGAGTTTCAAAATAATGTCTTAATTTAGTAGATGCCATAATTAGTGCAAGGATAAGTTTTTCTAAATCTGAATACCTGGATTCAGCATCAAGCAAACTCTTACTTACATAATAGACAGGATGTTGTGTACCTTCGTGATCCTTAACAAGGACCGTACTTACTGCTTTAGAGGATACCGCCAAATACAAGGATAATATATCCCCTTTTTCTGGTTTCATCAAGGCAGGGGCTGAGGATAGGTAATCCTTAAGAGCTTTGAGAGCATTTTGATGCTTTTCAGTCCACTTAAATTTCTTGTTCTTCCTCAAAATGTCATAGAATTCCTTGCATTTTTTGAGGATTTGGATATGAAACTGTTCAAGGCTGCGATCCTGCCTGTTAACCTTTGCACATCCTTGGCATTGGCAGGAGATTTGATATTTACAATAGCCTTAATTTGCTCTGGACTTGCTTTAATGCCTCTTTTTGTCACCATATATCCTAGGAATTTACCTGCTTTAACACCAAAGTGACACTTGGAAGGATTTAGTTTCATATTAAATTTATCAAGGATATTGAATGCTTCCTCCAGGTCTCTAAGGTGATCCTCAGCTTTCTTGGACTTAACCACCATGTCATCTATATAGACTTCCATAGAGTGTCCAATTTGTTCGTTGAACATCATATTGACTAGCCTTTGATAAGTAGCACCTGCATTCCTTAGTCCAAATGGCATAGCAATATAACAATATATACCAGTTGGGGTCATAAAGGCTGTATCCTCTTGATCAGATGGTTCCATCTGAATTTGTTGAAATCCAGATGAAGCATCCATAAAAGTCAACAACTCATGACCCGCGGTAGCATCCACCATGGAGTCAATGTGGGGTAATGGGAAAGGATCCTTGGGACATGCCTTGTTTAAATCAGTAAAATCGACACATACCTTCCACTTTCCATTTTTCTTTTGAACAACAACCACATTGGCTAACCACCTTGGATACTTAACCTCTCTTATCATACCTGCCCGAAGTAGTTTATCTACCTCTTCCTGGATAATAGCATTCCTTTCAGGTGCAAACTTCCTCCTCTTCTGATGTATAGGCTTGAATGACCTGTCAATGCCAAGCTTATGAGTAATTATATCTTTACATATACCTGTCATGTCCTCATGCTTCCAGGCAAAGGTAGTTTTCCTCCTCTTCAGGAAGGATACTAGATCCTGTTCAATGTTGCTGAGGATCCCTGATCCTATGAAGACTATGGATTCAGGATCATGAGGATCGATAAGGATTTCTTTCACATCCTGTTCTCTTGCCTCCTAGACATCTCTTAAAGGATGCTTTAATTGCTATTGCTCCCTTGGTCTTGAAGCTGGCTTCATTGATGACGTGTAGCAATTCTTAGCTTCTTGTTGATCACTCTCAATTTTCACCACTCCCCACGGACTAGGAAGCTTTACACATTGATGATAGGTAGATGGTACTGCCTTCATGTCATGTATCCATGGCCTGCCAAGGATAACATTACAACAAGGCAAGCAATCAATAACACAAATTTTTTGATAAGAATGAAGTCCTTCAATATAGATGGGGAGTTTGATGTCCCCCAATGTATTCTTGGTCTCCCCGCTGAATCCCACAAGAACTGAGGATCTTGTGACAATATCTGATTCAGGGATGTTCATTTTCTTGAGGACATCAAGCTGAATGATGTTTACTGAGCTTCCTCCATCTATCAGGATCCTGCGAACAAAATGGTTAGAAATAAACAGAGTAATAACAAGACCATCATGATGAGGATCCTGCACATCGACACGATCATCCTCATCAAAAGTTATAATTTTATCCTTGGTAACAGTGGAGGTCCAGATGGGTCTGTCTCCATTATCCATCTTGGTTTCCTTGGCATGTCTTTTGGCTGCTGAAAAGGAAGTACCACAAATGTCTGATCCACCGGATATGAAGTTTATAACTTGTGCGTCTGCTGGAGGAGCAGGAGCCTTTTTCAGGATCCTTTCAGGATCTTGGATCCTTGATTTCTTTCGTCCCAAAAGCTCCTTCAAGTGCCCCTTGCTTAACAAGTAACCAATTTCTTTTCTTAGTGCAATACACTCTTCGGTGAGATGCCCAAAATCCTCATGATATGCACACCACTTGGACTTGTCCTTTGTTACGACTGGTTTATCACTTTTCCTTGGCCATCTTGCTTTCTCACCTAGATTCTGCATTGTAAGAATTAGTTCATTGTTATCAACAGAAAAACAGTATTCAGAAATTGGAGGATAATCCTCATCATCCTCTTCTTGTTCTACTGCATGCACATTCTGGTTATCAGACTTGTTGTAGGACTTAAACTTGTTATTCTTGAAGTAGGATCCTTGCTTTTCCTGTTTTGAGGATCCTGCCAATCTCTCCTAGATCCTTTTATCATCCTCTAATCGGATAAATCTAAGGGCCCTGGTTCTTACTTCATCAAGATTACTTCATGGGGTCATAACGAGATCATCATAGAATAATGAATCCATATGCAAACCCATTTTAAAGGCTTCTACAGCCGTAGCTATATCCAGATTAGGAATGTCTAAGGATTCTTTACTAAACTTAGTGATATAATCTCTAAGTGATTCATTTTGACCTTGTGTTACCCTATATAAATCACTAGTTAATCGTTCAAATTTTCTGCTACACGAGAATTGACTATTAAACAGGTTAACTAGATTAGCAAATGAAGTAATAGAGTAAGGGGGAAGACTTAGCAGCCATTTAAGAGTTGATCCGGTAAGTGTGGATCCGAAACCCTTGCATAGACATGCTTCCTTTAACCTCTCAGGAATTGGATTGATATCCATCATCTCCCTGTATTGAGCTACATGCTCCTCTGGATCCGTTGAACCATCATATAGCTTCATAGTTGGTATTTGAAACCTTTTGGGTATCTCAGCATCACAAATAGGTGGTGCAAAACGAGATATCCTATGGCTCCCATCTGCAATTTCAGGAATGGGTTTAACCACTCCTGGAACGCTGGATATCATATCCTTAAGCTTCTGTAACTCCCTAGCCATAGCTTGATTAATACCTGTATCCTGCATAGGGCCATGGTTAGTGTTATAAGAATTATTGAAAGTGTTACCTCCTAGAGGATTCAAGTTAGGAATTGCAGATGTGTATCCATATTGACGGGATTCTGGTATGATTGAAGGACCAGAAGAGGCAATGGTCTGCATTGGAATGAAGTCTCCTTGATGAACATCTGTGCTTGGGGGTTGTACACTTCTCAAGAATCCTTGATCCTGAAAGATGTTGGATCCCTGAAGCTGGAAGGATCCTTGAGGCTGAGAGGATCCTTGAACTTGAAAGGATCCCTGAGGTTGAGAAGATCCTTGAACTTGAAATGAGGATCCTTGAACCTGAGAGGATCCTTGAACCATGGAGGATCCTTGGACCCTAGAGGATCCTTATACTGTGTACATTCCCAAATATCCTCCTGAGCTGACGAAGGATCCCTGATGCTGAAAAGAGGATCCCGAAGGATGAAAACAGGATCCTTTTGAGGCTGGAAGTGAGAACCAAAAGGCTGACTCACAGTTGTTGCTCCATAACGCCTTCCCAACGGTTCAGTTTGGAACTGGATGTCTAAGGCTGCAGATTGCTGGGCAGTTATAGCTGGAGTGTTGAAATCCAGTGACCTTTGTATCAGAGGAGAGTGATCCTCCCCTGATCTCTTCTGTTTCTTGATGTCACCGATCTCCCGGAGGATCCTTTCGTTGGTTTTGTCCTGCTCTTGTATGTGATCCCTCATCTGCAAAATCAAAGTAAAAAGATCACTTTGCAGCATTTTCAGCATTCTTCTGGGATCCAGAAGGTGGTGGAGGCAAAGTGGGAACGCCCTGTGAAGAACTCATTGTTGGCATTGAACTTGAAGTACTCTTTGCTGAAGAAGCCATCTGCTTGGTTGTAATTGTCACACCCCCAAAATCCACACGCGAAGTATCACCGCTTGGAGGCGTGACTGACCAGGATCAAGCCACCAATCATATTGAACAATGTATGTAGTAAATATAATTTAACCAAACAATATGAAAGGTGTTCAAAACCAAAGCATAGTTAAGTGTTTAGCGGAAGCATAATTGTAAAACCCAATGTAAATATTAAGTACGAAATAAAGTAATGTTTTTAGCATGGCACACACTGCCATGTCCCACAACGACCGCGCCTCCCTGTGCAAGCTCCATGAGTACCTAACGACCCGCAAGGCATGTCGCAATGAATCAACAACAAAGTTGAGCGAGTTCACAGTTGGTTGTTTAGTGATAGCATTCGTTTCGTATGTTCGTTTTGTAAACCATGTATCGTGTTAATTAGTATCGCGGTCTCCCAGACATGTTTGCGAAGATTAGTGGGGGCTTCCCATGTGTTACTAGACCACGCGTATCGACTGCTACGAAAATGTAAGAGGTGCCCTAAGTCAATGTCTATCAGCATTGACCCTTTACCCATAGTCCATTAGTACACGCCCGTCCGACTGGCACGGTGTGAGGTTTGTTAAACCTAATAGCGCTATTAACTAATGACCCGCTCGCCATAGGCCTCGGCGATTAAGTCGATAAATGAGGGACTTAAAGTGATAGAGTTGATGGTCTTATGGTCGTACGTATCCTGTTGTATGGGGAATACGCAAGTTCGTAGTTACCGTTCAGTTCTTTAACCCCATTCCCAACCCTTGGGAATCCCATGCCTTGGATAGAGTGTGAACTCACCTTGGTTTGCTCGGTACGCTAATTACGTGCACACAAGAAATCAGTCAAGTCCTATAGTTATACACGTACACTCAATCAGTTAAGCTCGTATAGATTCACATGCAATATATGTCACAAAGTGTTTTTAAGCAATCATCGTCATGTAACACATAACAGTTATTTCACATTCATACAATCATGCATCATATGACTGAGTTCTTGGTCAATTCTAACATAGTTATTCAATAACACACTTAACAGGGTTATTAGGCTTAATCAAGATCAACATACTTAACAAGGTTAACGAGCTTAACAGGATTAACACATTTAACTGAGTTACAGACTTAACATGGTTAATAACTTAACAGAATTTGCATGCTTAACTTAACAGAGAACACATGATGAAACACATATATTACGAAATCACTCGGACGAAATCCCTCTGAGCCGAAATCCCTTTGGGCCGAAAACACTTGGGCCGAAATCCCCAAGGTGTTTTCGTTGGGATAGGGTCTTCGTTGGGTGGAGGGTTTTCGTCGGATACCTCATCATCAATAACATTTTCATAATCATAGAACCCTAGTTACACTCTAACAGTTACATCTCTTACATTAATACAATCATGCGATCATTGTTCAATACTGGCAGATTGTAATGATCATTCATCCCACAAGAAACTCAATTCAGCAACAATACTTAGTAACATTTATGTTCTTGACTCTCCAAACATTAATATATTGCTGCAATTATTTATAATCCATATAATGGATTGCATGTGCATACACAACATAAGTCATTCTGACAATTCACATGTAGGCAGCCCCAAGGCATTCAGAAAACATCAAGCCTATCCTAGATGACTTATGCAATTTATTAACCTACACCCTAGTCTAGGTTTCCATCTCGTGTAACCCACACACTCAACCAAACAAGCACAATCAATCATGTTAAACACATAACAGTACACTAGACATGCATGATACGAGAAGTTAATTCAAAACATAAATTATTACACTAACTGAATACACATCAATTCAATTATAAGTTCACAATCATTACCCACTAACAATTTATTCATGATGTCAAATAGTCACATGATTTCAACCAAATAGACATATACATACAGACATGTGGTGATTTACTAACCAATGATTAGATGGAACCAGATTATGTTTCGAGAAGTCTCTTCTGCCGTACTCAACTATGGAGATGTTTAGGGTTAGCGACCAGTGGAGATGTGAGGCCTAGTTTGATATTTACGTAAATATAAGAAGGGTATAATCAGATTTGGGCCACTAATTCGTTCAATGGGTTTGGGCCGAGTGATGCTAGGACAATCGAGGGATTGGGCTGGGTGTTTTCGGCTGAGGTGAATTCGTGTGGGGGTGTTTGGCATGTTTTATATTTAATTATAACACACCAATTAACACAAGACACATTATTAACATATACTCAAATACACAAGTAATGCACATCAAGTATATATATAGCACACTTAAGTCACACTACGATTTAACATATTACAAACGTGTACAGTTGTCAAAAAAACAAGTCGTGTAAACCAACAACCTAAACAGTTAACGTGCAATTAATGCGAATATGGAATCTTGGAAACTCGAGTTGTCACATTATCCCCAACTTGAAAGAAATTTCATCCCGAAATTTAGCACGTGGTTACTAAGGAAGCTAGTTGTGTTGTGTAGTTTACTGGTTTTCCTGGGGTGTCACATCATCCCCCCGTTGATTTGGAATTTCATCCCAAAATTCTGTAGTAGCTTCAGCCTCAGTAGTGGTTGCACTGTTTCCGAATAACTGGGGATACTTGAGTTTTATTTGATCATCTCGTTCCCAGGTGAACTCTGGGACACGACGGGAGTTCCAACGAACTCGAACAAGGGGTATTCTGGTGTGCTTGAGGACCTTAATGTTCCGGTCCGTGATTTCAACTGGTTCCTCGACGAATCGCAACTGATCGTTGATAGTGAGCTCCTTCAAAGGAACTATGAGGGTCTCATCTGACAGACACTTCTTCAGATTTGACACGTGAAAGACGTTGTGAACTGCACTGAGTTCTGCGGGTAGGTTTAGTTTGTAGGCCACTTTGCCTATCTTCTCAATGATTTCGAACGGTCTGACATAACGCGGATTGAGTTTGCCCCTTTTTTCCAAAACGAACCACACCCTTCCAGGGTGAGACTTTGAGTAGAACCCGGTCCCCGACCTGGAATTCTAAAGGTTTCCTACGCTTATTAGCGTAGGCTTTCTAACGGTCGCGAGCTGCCGCCATGCGTTGTCGTATCTGAGCAATCCTTTCTGTTGTGTCTACTACAAGTTCTGGACCCGTGATCTGACTGTCACCCACCTCTGCCCAACAAAGAGGTGATCGGCATTTACGCCCGTACAATGCCTCGAATGGAGCGGCTTGAATGCTGGTGTGGTAACTGTTGTTATACGAAAACTCCACTAACGGGAGGTGTTTTTCCCAGCCGTTGCCGAAATCGATTACACATGCACGAAGCATGTCTTGTAGATTTTGGATGGTGCGTTCAGACTGCCTATCTGTTTGCGGATGGTAAGCCGTGCTCATGTTTAATCGTGAGACAAAAGATTTGTGCATCGCTTGCCACAGTTCTGAAGTAAAACGTGCATCACGATCGGAAATAATAGAGGTTGGCACTCCGTGCCTCGAAACCACTTCCTTAAGGTAGACGTCTGCTAGAGTGGAGAACTTATCCATTTCCTTAATAGCCAAAAAGTGTGCAGACTTTGTGAGTCGATCCACGATCACCCAAATAGTATCATTTCCACGTTGAGATCTAGGCAGGCCAGTAACAAAATCCATGGAAATTTGCTCCCATTTCCATTGTGGTATCTCTGGTTGTTGGAGTAGGCCCGATGGTTTCTGATATTCAGTCTTGACTCTCGCACAAGTTAAACATTTGCTAACGTAAGTTGCTATGTGGGCTTTCATGCTAGGCCACCAATACGTAGTTTTGAGATCGTGGTACATCTTATCCGAACCAGGATGTACTGAGTAGCGAGACTTATGCGCTTCATCCATCACAAGCTCGCGTAAGTTTCCATAGTGTGGGACCCAGATGCGTCCTGTCACATAATAGGCGCCGTCTTCCTTCTGTTCTAACCGTTTCCTTGAGCCACGTAGGGCTTCAGCCTTGACGTTTTCTGGTTTCAATGCTTCTACCTGAGCATCTCGTATATGGGAAGGAAGACTAGATTGAATGGTGAGTTGTAATGCTCGCATGCGCTTAGGCGTAGTGTCCTTTCGACTGAGGGCGTCGGCCACAACATTGGCTTTGCCCGGATGGTACTTAATCGCGCATTCGTAATCGTTCAATAGCTCGACCCATCGACGTTGACGCATGTTTAACTCCTTTTGTTTGAAGATATGCTCGAGACTCCTGTGATCGGTGTAAATGGTTCACTTGGTACCGTACAGGTAATGTCTCCATATCTTGAGCGCAAAAACAACAGCTCCCAGCTCCAAATCATGCGTAGTGTAGTTCCTTTCGTGAATCTTAAGTTGACATGACGCATAAGCAATAACCTTGTCACGTTGCATCAGTACACATCCAAGTCCTTGAATGGATGCGTCGTAATAAACCACGAAATCATCTGTGCCTTCAGGCAATGAGAGGATAGGGGTGCTACAAAGTCTATCCTTTAAGTGTTGAAACGCAGTTTCCTGTGTATCACCCCAACGATAGGTGACACCTTTCTGTGTTAATGAGGTGAGGGGTTACGCAATCTTGGAGAAATCCTTGATAAACCTTCTGTAGTAGCCCGCCAAACCCAAGAATTGGCGGATTTCTATTGGTGTACGGGGTGCAGGCCAATTCCTGATCGAGTCTACCTTGGATGGATCAACATGACTCCCATCCTTGTTTACTAAATGGCCTAGAAAGTGGACTTCACGAAGCCAAAATTCGCATTTCAAAAACTTGGCGTACAGCTGTTCTGCTCGAAGGAGTTCCAAAATGAGTCGTAAATGCTGCTCGAGTTCCTCCTGACTCTTGGAGTAGATCAGAATGTCGTCGATGAATACAATCACAAACTTATCCAAGTATGGCTTGCACACTCTATTCATAAGATCCATAAAGACCGCAGGCGCGTTTGTTAACCCGAATGGCATGACCAAAAACTCGTAATGGCCGTAGCGTGTTCTGAATGCTGTTTTGGAGACGTCCTCGTCTCGGACTCTCAGTTGATGGTAGCCTGACCTCAGATCAATCTTTGAATAGTAGCTCGACCCTTGCAGTTGGTCGAACAAGACGTTAATGCGTGGAAGAGGATAGCGATTCTTTACGGTCACCTTGTTTAGTTCGCGGTAATCTATGCACATACGGAAGGTACCGTCTTTCTTCTTCACAGACAGCACGGGAGCTCCCCAGGGCGAAGAGCTAGGACGAATGAAACCCTTATACAAGAGTTCTTGCAATTGCTTGGACAGTTCTTCCAGTTCGGTTGGAGCTAAGCGATAAGGTGCTCGAGCTATGGGTGCTGCTCCAGGAGCTAGCTCGATTTGGAATTCTACCTGGCGATGAGGCGGTAGACCAGGTAATTCCTCAGGAAACACTTGAGGAAAGTCGCGTACAACTGGAATATCCTCTATCTTCTTCTCTCTCATTGAGGCGTCAGTAACGAGGTCTAAGATAGCGGTGTGGCCCTTTCGCAAACACTTCTGGGCTTTAAGGAAGGAGATGATGCCCACTACAGCACCACTCTTGTCGCCTTGAATTTCGAGAGGTTCTTTGCCAGAACAGGGAATACAAACAATCTTCTGTTTGCATAGGATCTCTGCTTGCTGTTGGGATAACCAATCCATCCCAATGACGATGTCGAAACTACCCAAAACTATAGGGATGAGATCAATAGAGAAAGTCTGACCAGCGAGGATAAGATTACAACCCTTAACTATGTGTGTGGCCTCTAGACTTTTACCATTTGCTAACTCTACAACATGCTTGGTGTTCAAAAGTATTGGTGTGCGCTTTAACATTTGACTAACTTTTAGAGACACGTAACTGGTATCGGCACCCGAATCAAATAAGATAGTAACATAAAAGTCGTCGAGAAGAAACTTACCCATCACCACGTTAGGATCAGTCCTTGCGTCACCCTGACCCAGCACGAACACTCGACCCCTGGCGCCATTGTTTCCATCATTGTTTCCCCCGTTGTTGTTCCCATTGTTGTTCCCATTGCCCTGATTATTGTTGTTGTTGTTGTGATTCTGATTCTGATTTAACTGAGGGCAGTTCCGCTTGAAGTGGCCTTCAGCACCACACTGAAAGCACTCCCTGTTTCCCCGCTGTTGCTGCTGCTGGTTCTGTGGAGCGGGTGGTTGTTGCTGATAGTTCTGATTCGCAGGTCGTGAACTCCTGCAATCCTTAGCTTCATGACCCATCTTGAGACACCTCTGGCAATGACCCCTGTTGCACTGACCACTGTGGTACCTATTGCATATGTTGCACTTTGGGTGGTTTCCTTGATATCCACCCTGCCCTTGACTACCAGAAGACTGTTGACCAGGGCTCTGATAGTCGTCAATCTTTTGCTGCTGTGCCTGGGACTGAACTGAAGTCGAACCCTTGCTGGAGGTTCCATCCCACTTTCGTTTGTTGTCACTGGGAGTAGCAGAAGTAGTAGTAGTAGTAGCACCAATACGTTTAGGCAGCTTGTTCTGTTCCACTGCCTGGTCTATGAGACGATGAGCAAGACGAGTAACATCTTGAATAGTAGCAAGGTTAGCAGCAGTCACATGGCTTTGAATCTCTGGTACTAAGCCTTTGAGGTACAGCTCAATGCGCTTGATGGGAGGATCCACCATAGTTGGACACAAAATTGCCAGTTCGTTAGATCGCTTCGTATACGTCTCTATCTCTGACCCCGTCATCTTCAAGTTAAAGAACTCCACTTCCAGTTTGTGGATGTCATCACGGTTACAGTATTCTCATTTGATCAGTTCCTTAAAACCATTCCATGGGGTGGCATTAGCAGCCTCCAGCCCCAGCATCTGAACTTGCGCGTTCCACCAAGTTAGCGCAGTGCCTTCGAGAGTACCAGTGGCGTACTTCACCCTACGAGCCTCAGGGCATTCACACATCTCAAAGACCGATTCGAGCTTCTCAAACCAGTGGAGGAGTCCAATGGCTCCTTCAGTGCCACTGAAAGTACTAGGACGACAGTCCATGAACGTCTTGAATGTGCATACAGGTGGTTGAGCGTGTTGACCTGTCGTGTGCGTAAGAGTAAACAAATTAAGCACAAGTGTTGGTTTACGAGAGTAGGATCTAAAGATCCTAGAGTAAGTTGTGATGGCAGGCTATACCTCTTGCCTGGGCAGCTGCGAGTGCTGCAGTAACTTGTTCAGTGATCAAAGCCGCCAACTGGGCTTGAGTTAGGTTAACGCGTCCACTCATGATCTTCATATCAAAGAAAACATGAGTGAGAAAGGTTCGCGAAAGTGCGATGACAGAAGAGAGTAAGCACACATGTGTTTCAATCAACAGTTGTTACGTTTATCTAAGCATACCATGAGAAAAGTTCTATGAATCTAACAAGTAGGCAATAAAATCATAAACCATATCACCTAGAATGTCGAGTCTTGCACGTGGAGCGAAGCGTCGTTGTGGATCGTTGAGCACTGTACAGGTTATAGTCTGGTTTTAACAAAACTTTTTCCCTCATTAAAACCAAGTTCACTATAACCAATGGCTCTGATACCAATCTGTCACACCCCCAAAATCCACACGCAGAGTATCACCGCTTGGAGGCGCGACTGACCAGGATCAAGCCACCAATCATATTGAACAATGTATGTAGTAAATATAATTCAACCAAACAATATGAAAGGTGTTCAAAACCAAAGCATAGTTAAGTGTTTAGTGGAAGCATAATTGTAAAACCCAATGTAAATATTAAGTACGAAATAAAGTAATGTTTTTAGCATGGCACACACTGCCATGTCCCACAACGACCGCGGCTCCCTGTGTAAGCTCCATGAGTACCTAGCGACCTGCAAGGCATGTAGCAACGAATCAACAACAAAGTTGAGCGAGTTCACAGTTGGTTGTTTAGTGATAGCATTCGTTTTGTATGTTCGTTTTGTAAACCATGTATCGTGTTAATTAGTATCGCGGTCTCCCAGACATGTTTGCGAAGATTAGTGGAGGCTTCCCATGTGTTACTAGACCACGCGTATCGACTGCTACGAAAATGTAAGAGGTGCCCTAAGTCAATGTCTATCAGCATTGACCCTTTACCCAGAGTCCATTAGTACACGCCCGTCCGACTGGCACGGTGTGAGGTTTGTTAAACCTAATAGCACTATTAACTAATGACCCGCTCGCCATAGGCCTCGACGATTAAGTTGATAAATGAGGGACTTAAAGTGATAGAGTTGATGGTCTTATGGTCGTACGTATCCTGTTGTATGGGGAATACGCAAGTTCGTAGTTACCGTTCAGTTCTTTAACCCCATTCCCAACCCTTGGGAATCCCATGCCTTGGATAGAGTGTGAACTCACCTTGGTTTGCTCGGTACGCTAATTACGTGCACACAAGAAATCAGTCAAGTCCTATAGTTATACACATACACTCAATCAGTTAAGCTCGTATAGATTCACATGCAATATATGTCACAAAGTATTTTTAAGCAATCATCGTCATGTAACACATAACAGTTATTTCACATTCATACAATCATGCATCATATGACTGAGTTCTTGGTCAATTCTAACATAGTTATTCAATAACACACTTAACAGGGTTATCAGGCTTAATCAAGATCAACATACTTAACAAAGTTAACAAGCTTAACAGGATTAACACATTTAACTGAGTTATAGACTTAACATGGTTAATAACTTAACAGAATTTGCATGCTTAACTTAACAGAGAACACATGATGAAACACATATATTACGAAATCACTCAGACGAAATCCCTCTGAGCCGAAATCCCTTTGGGCCGAAAACACTTGGGCCGAAATCCCCAAGGTGTTTTCGTTGGGATAGGGTCTTCGTTGGGTGGAGGGTTTTCGTCGGATACCTCATCATCAATAACAGTTTCATAATCATAGAACCCTAGTTACACTCTAACAGTTACATCTCTTACATTAATACAATCATGCGATCATTGTTCAATACTGGCAGATTGTAATGATCATTCATCCCACAAGAAACTCAATTCAGCAACAATACTTAGTAACATTTATGTTCTTGACTCCCCAAACATTAGTATATTGCTGCAATTATTTATAATCCATATAATGGATTGCATGTAACACCCTCAAAATTTACTTGAATATAAGTATAATTTTATATAAAGGATAATAGTTTAACATAAGTTTCAAAAGTATCAAGATTACAAGTAGATAAACATTAGTCATCTAATGTCTAAGTTAAACATTCAAAAGTTGATTAATAATTGTTTACAACCCATGAACAAAGTTTAATTAAAACTAAACACATAGCGGAAGCTTCAAAAATCGTGTTCGGTTCTTCAACGTTACTTGACCACCATCCGTAAGGTCCATCTAATCACCTAGGGTCAAAACCATTAAAACATTAGTTTTGACTTTGGTACATAAGACTTAAACATATGATCCAATCATCAATTAAAATAAAAAAAAATTAAAAGTTTTCTGGTTCCACCGTAAATTACGGTGTTACCGTAATTTACGGTGAGTTCTGGAGATTTTTGGTCCACCGTAAACCAGTTGATCCACACCGTAAACATAACACATCCACCGTAAATTACGGTACTACCGTAATTTACGGTAGTACCTGGAATTTCATGTTTTGTTTTGTTTGTTCATTACACCAAGACCCAACTCTCGGGTTTCAGTTTTCTATGATACCAATTCATTAAAACCTCGTATTTCTAATATGTTATATAATATTCAAAATCAACAATCAAACTATCATAATCCGAAACAATAACCATGCCTTACTTGATTATCCGACCCGTTTGGCTCGTCTACGGAATTTCTTCCTTTTTGACGACTACCAACGAGTTTTAACCAACTTTTGACCAAATATTCAATATAGCGATATCATCGCTTTAATTCATAGTAGCTTATATTCTAAAATTCAACTATGCATATTACAATGATCTAAATTTACTTAATGTAACGGGTCAAGTTACATACCTTAGCGTACGCCCTTCAACCGCGAATCACCACCGGCTTGTCCACTCGATGTTCCGGTATCTTGTCCTATAGAGTTCAATTCAAGACATGTTTAGAACTCTCTTCAGACCTCTCTTCGCGTAATATACCGAAACATCATAATTATGCGTTAAAGCTTTAAATTTCTATTTTTAAGCCTTCTTTGAGGCATTTCAACAAACACTATGAGGGCATAATTTCTACATCATTCATATTCATGTTTATAGCTTGCTAATTAGTTAACTTAACTTCAATAAAGCCATTATATAGCATTTAAACATCATACTCTTCTGAAATCACCTTCTAAAATCGAATTACACTAGAATAATCACTCTAAACCCTAGTGTTCATCATCATCATGTAAAACCCACAACCCACCTTCAAGGTGTTCATGGAATTTCCTGAATTTGGTCATGATTTCACATGAAATTAGCTAGGTTTCACTTCTAAACATCATATCAATTCTAATCAAACCAAATAACACACATGCAACATCAATTTTCAGATTTTCTAAAATCATGAGAAATTCAAGTTAAGAGATTTCATCAGATTTTACATACCTTACAATCCTCTTGTGATGAGGATTACGATTCTAAGCTCAATTCTCGATTTCAACTTGGATTAATCCTTCAATTTGCAAGATTAATGAGATTTTAGGGTTTTGGAGAAGTGGGGATCGCCCCCCTGCTTCACTTGATCGACCAGACACACCTAAATGGTGTGTTTGGTGAGTTTTTGTTATAATTCAGCTTTAAACTTTCATTTTTGGCAAGCTTAGTCCCTCATTTATCATCTAACTTTAAGTACTAGTGTTTTTAACCTAGTGTTAGTTATTTCTAGGCTTGTAATTTTAACTAGGTTAAAATTTCTAGATAGTAAATTCTTGTTTATGAAATTCTTGAATTTCTAATATAAAGATTTATATTTTCGGGGTGTTACAAGTCCACCCCCCTTAAAAGGGTTTCGTCCCCGAAACCTAATTACGTACCAAATAAAGTAGGATGAAGACGTCGCATCTCCTCTTCGGACTCCCATGTAGTGTCCGAACCTTTCCTATGCTCCCATTTGACTTTGACTTGGTCAATTTGTTTATTTCGTAAATGTTTGACCTTTCGGTCTAAAATCTCCACCGGTCTCACCGCATAATTCAGACTATAATCCACTTCGATATCATCGTAATGGATATAGGCCGTTTCGTCTGCTAGGCACTTTCTTAATTGTGACACGTGGAACGTGCAATGGATTCCACTTAGCTCCTTCGGCAATTCAAGACGGTAAGCTACCTTGCCAACTCTCCTGATAATTTTAAATGGCCCAATAAACCTTGGGCTTAGCTTCCCCCTTTTTCTGAATCTAATAACGCCCTTCCATGGGGAAACTTTTAGCATGACCATGTCACCAACTTGGAATTCGATTGGCCTTTTCCTTTTATCAGCATTCGCCTTTTTCCTGTCTTGAGCCGCTTTCAAGTGTGCCCGAACTTTATCGATCTTTTCATTCGTGGCTCGTACTATATCTTGGTGGGCGAGTTCACGTGGACCCACCTCACCCCAACATACCGGGGTTCGACACTTCCTACCGTAAAGCATTTCGTATGGTGCCATCTTAATACTAGATTGGTAACTGTTGTTATACGAAAACTCGACTAACGGTAAGTGAACATCCCAACTGCCTCCAAAGTCGATTATACACGCCCGTAGCATGTCCCCCAATGTTTGTATCGTTCTTTCACTTTGTCCATCCATTTGAGGATGGTACGCAGTGCTAATGAACAATTTGGTCCCCATTTGCTTTTGGAAATCTCGCCAGAAATTCGAAGTAAACCGGGTATCCCTATCAGACACGATGGACACCGGCACCCCATGACGTGCTATGATTTCATTGGTATAAACTTCTGACATCTTTTCTGACGTATAAGTCTCACGAATCGGAATGAAGTGAGCACTTTTCGTCAATCTATCCACCACTACCCATATGGCATCGAAACCACGATTCGTCTTAGGCAACTTGGTTAATAGGTCCATTGTAATATGTTCCCATTTCCAAACCGGAATTTCTAACGGTTGGAGTTTGCCATATGGTTTCTGATGCTCCGCCTTGACTTGTAAACATGTCAAGCATTTTTCCACATATTTCGCCACATCCCTCTTCATTCCGGGCCACCAATAATTTTGTTTCAAATCATTGTACATCTTGGTTGCACCCGGATGAATTGAATAACGGGATTTATGAGCTTCATTAAGTAGAAGCGCCTTCACTCCGCAAGTATGTGGGACCCATATTCTTCCGGATCGAGTCTTCAATCCGTTATTTCCATCCGACAAATCCTTCACTTGCCCGATTATTTTTTCTTTCTTCCAATTCTCTTCTTTCATTGCTTCTAATTGCGCCTCTCGAATACGTTCAAGTATACCCGAGGTCACCACGAGTTGCATCGATCTTACTCGTATTGGGACATAGTCCGCTTTTCTGCTTAGCGCATCCGCCACCACATTAGCCTTTCCAGGGTGATAATGTATTTCACAATCGTAGTCTTTCACCGTTTCCAGCCATCGCCTTTGTCGCATATTTAGCTCCTTCTGATCGAAGAAGTATTTCAAGCTCTTGTGGTCGGTGAATATGGTGCACTTTACCACATACAAGTAATGCCTCCATATTTTTAAGGCAAATACCACCGCAGCCAACTCGAGATCGTGCGTGGGATATTTCTTCTCGTGTATCTTCAATTGTCTCGAGGCATAGGCTATTACCTTGCCCCGTTGCATCAACACGCAACCGAGTCCCGATAGTGAAGCATCCGAATAAACCACCATGTCTTCGACTCCGTCCGGTAATGTCAGTACCGGAGCTTGAGTTAACCTTTCTTTTAGCGTTTGAAACGCTTTCTCTTGATCAGCACCCCAAATGAACTTTTCTTTCTTCCGTGTTAACTTTGTTAGCGGTGACGCAATCTTGGAGAAATCTTGAATGAATCTCCTATAATATCCCGCAAGCCCCAAAAAGCTTCTAATTTCTGAAGGGTTCTTCGGGGGATTCCATTTTGACACCGCCTCTATCTTTGACGGATCCACCAAAACTCCGTCAGCATTTATGACATGGCCAAGAAATTGTACCTCTCGTAACCAAAAGGCACATTTAGAGAATTTTGCATATAACTTCTCTCGTCTAAGTGTCTCTAACACTTCTTGTTAGTGGTGTGCGTGTTCAGCTTCACTTTTCGAGTACACCAAGATATCATCGATAAACACGATGACCGACTTATCCAACATTGGCTTGCAAACTCGGTTCATGAGGTCCATGAAAGCCGCGGGCGCGTTTGTTAGCCCAAATGACATCACGAGAAATTCGTAATGTCCGTATCTCGTGCGGAAAGCCGTCTTCGGCACATCTTCTTCTTTGACCTTTAGTTGATGATACCCCGACCTAAGGTCAATTTTTTGAAAACCAGTTCGCGCCTTGTAGTTGGTCGAATAAGTCATCTATTCTCGGGAGCGGGTATCGGTTCTTTACCGTGAGTTTGTTTAACTCCCGGTAATCGATACACATGCGCATGCTCCCGTCTTTCTTTCTTACGAACAACACCGGTGCGCCCCAAGGAGACACACTCGGCCTTATAAATCCCTTGTCAAGCAGGTCTTGGATTTGAGACATCAACTCTTGTAATTCCGACGGTGCAAGTCGGTACGGGGCTTTTGCTACGGGTTTTGCGCCCGGAATCAATTCGATCCCGAACTCTACCTCCCGTTCAGGCGGTATCCCCGGTAAATCCTCCGGAAACACATCTTCATAATCTCGTATTACCGGTACGTCTTCAATCTTTCGTGATTCTTTTTCGGGCTCATTAGCGTATATCATGAATGCCTTGCATCCTCGTTTCATAAGCTTGTGAGCTTTCAACATTGTGCATACTATGGGGTTGCCTCCTTTTTCGCCATAAATGGTGACGTGTTTCCCGCTCGGGGATGTTAGTTTTATCTCTTTACGAAAACACACGATCTTTGCATGGTGTTGAGATAGCCAATCCATCCCAACGACTACTTGAAATTCTCCCATTGACATCGGGATTAGGTTTATCAAATATTCTTCGTCGTCAATGCTCAGTTTAGAGTTTTTACATACATCACAAACAATAAAGCTCTTGTTATTACCTATCTCTACTTCTAAAGGCACAGGTAATTTTGTTAAAACAAATGAAGGATGTCGAATAAATCCATATGAAACAAAGGATTTATTCGCACCCGTATCAAATAACACGCGTGCAGGAATCGAATTTACAGCAAATATACCTGAGACCACGTCAGGTTCAACCTTCGCTTCTGCGGCGGTCAATTGAAAAGATCTTGCCTTTGCTTTTGGAGCTTCACCTTTCTGGTTCTGCTCATCCTTCTTCCCAACCAGTTCCGGGCATTCCGACTTTTTGTGACCCGTTCGATAACAATTGTAACAAACTGTCACTTTCTCCGGGCACGATATAGCCATATGTCCCGTTTTCTTGCATATGGGACAAGGCTTATCCTTGTAACGGCATTCGCCTTGATGACCCTTCCCGCAGATTCTGCAACTTGGCGACCCGCCTTTCGTATCTGATTTCTTTGTGCTTTCATTTGTTCGTGCTTTCTTAGTAGGGCTTGGATTCACATCTTGTGCCCTTCATTCACCCCGTTCTATGCTCTTTTTCAGTTCGATCTCCCTTTCCCGAGCAGCATTGACAATCTCGGTAAGGGTCCCGTATTTTGAAGGGGTTATGAACTCTCTATACTCCGCGCTTAGCATGTTATGGTAGTAATAGACCTTTTGTTCTTCATTTGTCACCAAATCATCACATAACTTTATCTTGTCCATAAACATCCCCGTGATCTTGTCTATGGATTCACCCTTGTGTCTGAGTTGCATGAACTCTTCCTTGATTCTATTTATGACCGCTTTGGGACTATGGTGTTTAAGAAACGGCGTCATAAACTCCTCCCATGTCATGGCCTTAGCCGCTTCACTTCCAATCTCCTTCTTTTTGTTATCCCACCAGTCTTTCGCTTGACCTCTTAATTGACCCGTACCATAAGCTACGTAGTCATTTTCATCACAATGAGTTCTCTCGAATACTCCTTCGATATCACTTAGCCATCGTTGGCACACAATTGGATCAACCTCCCCATTATATATTGGTGGTTTACAGGCCATGAATTCCTTGTATGAACAAGGCTTTCATCCACCATGCTTTTCCTTTGCTGAATTGGAATCATCTTCCAATTTCTTGATTCTCTCTTCTACTATTGATAAAACTGTGTTTTGAATTTTATCAATAAAGCCCGACAAACTGTTTTCGATCGCCTTTCCAACCTCTTCGGCAATCACTTCCCTCATTTGTTCGGTGACTCTTGGTACCGCATTATCATTACCTCCATCAGCCATCTCTATTTCTGAAATGTTTACATAGATTGTTAAACATTCCATTTATAACATGCTTTACTTGTTTTGATTTAATCAAGTTCATAACTCGATTTAATCATTCTTGTTTCAATTCATTCAAGTTCGTAACTTGATTTAATCATTCTTGTTTCAATTCAATCAAGTTCGTAACTTGATTTAATCATTCTTGTTTCAATTCAATCAAGTTCGTAACTTGATTTAACCATTCTTGTTTCAATTCAATCAAGTTCGTAACTTGATTTATTCATTCTTGTTTCAATTCAATCAAGTTCGTAACTTGATTTAATAATTCTCGTTTCATGCATTCCTTGTTTTTTAGTGAGCTTACACACTCTTTTCATTTTCATGGATATTTGTTCATTTCTCGTTCTCTACGTAATACATAATTTATTAACAAAATAAGTTAATTCTTACCGGTTGATCGATCAAGCTTGAACCGAACACTTATTGACAACCTTGAGCTCTGATTACCAACTTGTAACACCCTCAAAATTTACTTGAATATAAGTATAATTTTATATAAAGGATAATAGTTTAACATAAGTTTAAAAAGTATCAAGATTACAAGTAGATAAACATTAGTCATCTAATGTCTAAGTTAAACATTCAAAAGTTGATTAATAATTGTTCACAACCCATGAACAAAGTTTAATTAAAACTAAACACACTGCGGAAGCTTCAAAAATCGTGTTCGGTTCTTCAACGTTGCTTGACCACCATCCGTAAGGTCCATCTAATCACCTAGGGTCAAAACCATTAAAACATTAGTTTTAACTTTGGTACATAAGACTTAAACATGTGATCCAATCATCAATTAAAATAAAAAAAAAATTTAAAGTTTTCTGGTTCCGAGTTCTGGAGATTTTTGGTCCACCGTAAACCAGTTGATCCACACCGTAAACATAACACATCCACCGTAAATTACGGTACTACCGTAATTTACGGTAGTACCTAGAATTTCATGTTTTGTTTTGTTTGTTCATTACACCAAGACCCAACTCTCGGGTTTCAGTTTTCTATGATACCAATTCATTAAAACCTCGTATTTCTAATATGTTATATAATATTCAAAATCAACAATCAAACTATCATAATCCGAAACAATAACCATGCCTTACTTGATTATCCGACCCGTTTGGCTCGTCTACGGAATTTCTTCCTTTTTGACGACTACCAACGAGTTTTAACCAACTTTTGACCAAATATTCAATATAGCGATATCATCGCTTTAATTCATAGTAGCTTATATTCTAAAATTCAACTATGCATATTACAATGATCTAAATTTACTTAATGTAACGGGTCAAGTTACATACCTTAGCGTACGCCCTTCAACCGCGAATCACCACCGGCTTGTCCACTCGACGTTCCGGTATCTTGTCCTATAGAGTTCAATTCAAGACATGTTTAGAACTCTCTTTAGACCTCTCTTCGCGTAATATACCGAAACATCATAATTATGCGTTAAAGCTTTAAATTTCTATTTTTAAGCCTTCTTTGAGGCATTTCAACAAACACTATGAGGGCAGAATTTCTACATCATTCATATTCATGTTTATAGCTTGCTAATTAGTTAACTTAACTTCAATAAAGCCATCATATAGCATTTAAACATCATACTCTTCTGAAATCACCTTCTAAAATCGAATTACACTAGAATAATCACTCTAAACCCTAGTGTTCATCATCATCATGTAAAACCCACAACCCACCTTCAAGGTGTTCATGGAATTCCTGAATTTGGTCATGATTTCACATGAAATTAGCTAGGTTTCACTTCTAAACATCATATCAATTCTAATCAAACCAAATAACACACATGCAACATCAATTTTCAGATTTTCTAAAATCATGAGAAATTCAAGTTAAGAGATTTCATCAGATTTTACATACCTTACAATCCTCTTGTGATGAGGATTACGATTCTAAGCTCAATTCTCGATTTCAACTTGGATTAATCCTTCAATTTGCAAGATTAATGAGATTTTAGGGTTTTGGAGAAGTGGGGATCGCCCCCCTGCTTCACTTGATCGACCAGACACACCTAAATGGTGTGTTTGGTGAGTTTTTGTTATAATTCAGCTTTAAACTTTCATTTTTGGCAAGCTTAGTCCCTCATTTATCATCTAACTTTAAGTACTAGTGTTTTTAACCTAGTGTTAGTTATTTCTAGGCTTGTAATTTTAACTAGGTTAAAATTTCTAGATAGTAAATTCTTGTTTATGAAATTCTTGAATTTCTAATATAAAGATTTATATTTTCGGGGTGTTACAAGTCCACCCCCCTTAAAAGGGTTTCGTCCCCGAAACCTAATTACGTACCAAATAAAGTAGGATGAAGACGTCGCATCTCCTCTTCGGACTCCCATGTAGTGTCCGAACCTTTCCTATGCTCCCATTTGACTTTGACTTGGTCAATTTGTTTATTTCGTAAATGTTTGACCTTTCGGTCTAAAATCTCCACCGGTCTCACCGCATAATTCAGACTATTATCCACTTCGATATCATCGTAATGGATATAGGCCGTTTCGTCTGCTAGACACTTTCTTAATTGTGACACGTGGAACGTGCCATGGATTCCACTTAGCTCCTTCGGCAATTCAAGACGGTAAGCTACCTTGCCAACTCTCCCGATAATTTTAAATGGCCCAATAAACCTTGGGCTTAGCTTCCCCCTTTTTCTGAATCTAATAACGCCCTTCCATGGGGAAACTTTTAGCATGACCATGTCACCAACTTGGAATTCGATTGGCCTTTTCCTTTTATCAGCATACGCCTTTTGCCTGTCTTGAGCCGCTTTCAAGTGTGCCCGAACTTTATCGATCTTTTCATTCGTGGCTCGTACTATATCTTGGTGGGCGAGTTCACGTGGACCCACCTCACCCCAACATACCGGGGTTCGACACTTCCTACCGTAAAGCATTTCGTATGGTGCCATCTTAATACTAGATTGGTAACTGTTGTTATACGAAAACTCGACTAACGGTAAGTGAACATCCCAACTGCCTCCAAAGTCGATTATACACGCCCGTAGCATGTCCCCCAATGTTTGTATCGTTCTTTCACTTTGTCCATCCATTTGAGGATGGTACGCAGTGCTAATGAACAATTTGGTCCCCATTTGCTTTTGGAAATCTCGCCAGAAATTCGAAGTAAACCGGGTATCCCTATCAGACACGATGGACACCGGCACCCCATGACGTGCTATGATTTCATTGGTATAAACTTCTGACATCTTTTCTGACGTATAAGTCTCACGAATCGGAATGAAGTGAGCACTTTTCGTCAATCTATCCACCACTACCCATATGGCATCGAAACCACGATTCGTCTTAGGCAACTTGGTTAATAGGTCCATTGTAATATGTTCCCATTTCCAAACCGGAATTTCTAACGGTTGGAGTTTGCCATATGGTTTCTGATGCTCCGCCTTGACTTGTAAACATGTCAAGCATTTTTCCACATATTTCGCCACATCCCTCTTCATTCCGGGCCACCAATAATTTTGTTTCAAATCATTGTACATCTTGGTTGCACCCGGATGAATTGAATAACGGGATTTATGAGCTTCATTAAGTAGAAGCGCCTTCACTCCGCAAGTATGTGGGACCCATATTCTTCCGGATCGAGTCTTCAATCCGTTATTTCCATCCGACAAATCCTTCACTTGCCCGATTATTTTTTCTTTCTTCCAATTCTCTTCTTTCATTGCTTCTAATTGCGCCTCTCGAATACGTTCAAGTATACCCGAGGTCACCACGAGTTGCATCGATCTTACTCGTATTGGGACATAGTCCGCTTTTCTGCTTAGCGCATCCGCCACCACATTAGCCTTTCCAGGGTGATAATGTATTTCACAATCGTAGTCTTTCACCGTTTCCAGCCATCGCCTTTGTCGCATATTTAGCTCCTTCTGATCGAAGAAGTATTTCAAGCTCTTGTGGTCGGTGAATATGGTGCACTTTACCCCATACAAGTAATGCCTCCATATTTTTAAGGCAAATACCACCGCAGCCAACTCGAGATCGTGCGTGGGATATTTCTTCTCGTGTATCTTCAATTGTCTCGAGGCATAGGCTATTACCTTGCCCCGTTGCATCAACACGCAACCGAGTCCCGATAGTGAAGCATCCGAATAAACCACCATGTCTTCGACTCCGTCCGGTAATGTCAGTACCGGAGCTTGAGTTAACCTTTCTTTTAGCGTTTGAAACGCTTTCTCTTGATCAGCACCCCAAATGAACTTTTCTTTCT
This sequence comes from Helianthus tuberosus, assembly GCA_030545235.1. Taxonomy (NCBI): domain Eukaryota; kingdom Viridiplantae; phylum Streptophyta; class Magnoliopsida; order Asterales; family Asteraceae; genus Helianthus; species Helianthus tuberosus. The sequence continues at coordinate 40,560,002 of CM060417.1, forward strand.
TCCGTGTTAACTTTGTTAGCGGTGACGCAATCTTGGAGAAATCTTGAATGAATCTCCTATAATATCCCGCAAGCCCCAAAAAGCTTCTAATTTCTGAAGGGTTCTTCGGGGGATTCCATTTTGACACCGCCTCTATCTTTGACGGATCCACCAAAACTCCGTCAGCATTTATGACATGGCCAAGAAATTGTACCTCTCGTAACCAAAAGGCACATTTAGAGAATTTTGCATATAACTTCTCTCGTCTAAGTGTCTCTAACACTTCTTGTTAGTGGTGTGCGTGTTCAGCTTCACTTTTCGAGTACACCAAGATATCATCGATAAACACGATGACCGACTTATCCAACATTGGCTTGCAAACTCGGTTCATGAGGTCCATGAAAGCCGCGGGCGCGTTTGTTAGCCCAAATGACATCACGAGAAATTCGTAATGTCCGTATCTCGTGCGGAAAGCCGTCTTCGGCACATCTTCTTCTTTGACCTTTAGTTGATGATACCCCGACCTAAGGTCAATTTTTTGAAAACCAGTTCGCGCCTTGTAGTTGGTCGAATAAGTCATCTATTCTCGGGAGCGGGTATCGGTTCTTTACCGTGAGTTTGTTTAACTCCCGGTAATCGATACACATGCGCATGCTCCCGTCTTTCTTTCTTACGAACAACACCGGTGCGCCCCAAGGAGACACACTCGGCCTTATAAATCCCTTGTCAAGCAGGTCTTGGATTTGAGACATCAACTCTTGTAATTCCGACGGTGCAAGTCGGTACGGGGCTTTTGCTACGGGTTTTGCGCCCGGAATCAATTCGATCCCGAACTCTACCTCCCGTTCAGGCGGTATCCCCGGTAAATCCTCCGGAAACACATCTTCATAATCTCGTATTACCGGTACGTCTTCAATCTTTCGTGATTCTTTTTCGGGCTCATTAGCGTATATCATGAATGCCTTGCATCCTCGTTTCATAAGCTTGTGAGCTTTCAACATTGTGCATACTATGGGGTTGCCTCCTTTTTCGCCATAAATGGTGACGTGTTTCCCGCTCGGGGATGTTAGTTTTATCTCTTTACGAAAACACACGATCTTTGCATGGTGTTGAGATAGCCAATCCATCCCAACGACTACTTGAAATTCTCCCATTGACATCGGGATTAGGTTTATCAAATATTCTTCGTCGTCAATGCTCAGTTTAGAGTTTTTACATACATCACAAACAATAAAGCTCTTGTTATTACCTATCTCTACTTCTAAAGGCACAGGTAATTTTGTTAAAACAAATGAAGGATGTCGAATAAATCCATATGAAACAAAGGATTTATTCGCACCCGTATCAAATAACACGCGTGCAGGAATCGAATTTACAGCAAATATACCTGAGACCACGTCAGGTTCAACCTTCGCTTCTGCGGTGGTCAATTGAAAAGATCTTGCCTTTGCTTTTGGAGCTTCACCTTTCTGGTTCTGCTCATCCTTCTTCCCAACCAGTTCCGGGCATTCCGACTTTTTGTGACCCGTTCGATAACAATTGTAACAAACTGTCACTTTCTCCGGGCACGATATAGCCATATGTCCCGTTTTCTTGCATATGGGACAAGGCTTATCCTTGTAACGGCATTCGCCTTGATGACCCTTCCCGCAGATTCTGCAACTTGGCGACCCGCCTTTCGTATCTGATTTCTTTGTGCTTTCATTTGTTCGTGCTTTCTTAGTAGGGCTTGGATTCACATCTTGTGCCCTTCATTCACCCCGTTCTATGCTCTTTTTCAGTTCGATCTCCCTTTCCCGAGCAGCATTGACAATCTCGGTAAGGGTCCCGTATTTTGAAGGGGTTATGAACTCTCTATACTCCGCGCTTAGCATGTTATGGTAGTAATAGACCTTTTGTTCTTCATTTGTCACCAAATCATCACATAACTTTATCTTGTCCATAAACATCCCCGTGATCTTGTCTATGGATTCACCCTTGTGTCTGAGTTGCATGAACTCTTCCTTGATTCTATTTATGACCGCTTTGGGACTATGGTGTTTAAGAAACGGCGTCTTAAACTCCTCCCATGTCATGGCCTTAGCCGCTTCACTTCCAATCTCCTTCTTTTTGTTATCCCACCAGTCTTTCGCTTGACCTCTTAATTGACCCGTACCATAAGCTACGTAGTCATTTTCATCACAATGAGTTCTCTCGAATACTCCTTCGATATCACTTAGCCATCGTTGGCACACAATTGGATCAACCTCCCCATTATATATTGGTGGTTTACAGGCCATGAATTCCTTGTATGAACAAGGCTTTCGTCCACCATGCTTTTCCTTTGCTGAATTGGAATCATCTTCCAATTTCTTGATTCTCTCTTCTACTATTGATAAAACTGTGTTTTGAATTTTATCAATAAAGCCCGACAAACTGTTTTCGATCGCCTTTCCAACCTCTTCGGCAATCACTTCCCTCATTTGTTCGGTGACTCTTGGTACCGCATTATCATTACCTCCATCAGCCATCTCTATTTCTGAAATGTTTACATAGATTGTTAAACATTCCATTTATAACATGCTTTACTTGTTTTGATTTAATCATGTTCATAACTCGATTTAATCATTCTTGTTTCAATTCAATCAAGTTCGTAACTTGATTTAATCATTCTTGTTTCAATTCAATCAAGTTCGTAACTTGATTTAATCATTCTTGTTTCAATTCAATCAAGTTCGTAACTTGATTTAACCATTCTTGTTTCAATTCAATCAAGTTCGTAACTTGATTTAATCATTCTTGTTTCAATTCAATCAAGTTCGTAACTTGATTTAATAACTCTTGTTTCATGCATTCCTTGTTTTTGAGTGAGCTTACACACTCTTTTCATTTTCATGGATATTTGTTCATTTCTCGTTCTCTACGTAGTACATAATTTATTAACAAAATAAGTTAATTCTTACCGGTTGATCGATCAAGCTTGAACCGAACACTTATTGACAACCTTGAGCTCTGATTACCAACTTGTAACACCCTCAAAATTTACTTGAATATAAGTATAATTTTATATAAAGGATAATAGTTTAACATAAGTTTCAAAAGTATCAAGATTACAAGTAGATAAACATTAGTCATCTAATGTCTAAGTTAAACATTCAAAAGTTGATTAATAATTGTTCACAACCCATGAACAAAGTTTAATTAAAACTAAACACACTGCGGAAGCTTCAAAAATCGTGTTCGGTTCTTCAACGTTGCTTGACCACCATCCGTAAGGTCCATCTAATCACCTAGGGTCAAAACCATTAAAACATTAGTTTTAACTTTGGTACATAAGACTTAAACATGTGATCCAATCATCAATTAAAATAAAAAAAAAATTTAAAGTTTTCTGGTTCCACCGTAAATTACGGTGTTACCGTAATTTACGGTGAGTTCTGGAGATTTTTGGTCCACCGTAAACCAGTTGATCCACACCGTAAACATAACACATCCACCGTAAATTACGGTACTACCGTAATTTACGGTAGTACCTAGAATTTCATGTTTTGTTTTGTTTGTTCATTACACCAAGACCCAACTCTCGGGTTTCAGTTTTCTATGATACCAATTCATTAAAACCTCGTATTTCTAATATGTTATATAATATTCAAAATCAACAATCAAACTATCATAATCCGAAACAATAACCATGCCTTACTTGATTATCCGACCCGTTTGGCTCGTCTACGGAATTTCTTCCTTTTTGACGACTACCAACGAGTTTTAACCAACTTTTGACCAAATATTCAATATAGCGATATCATCGCTTTAATTCATAGTAGCTTATATTCTAAAATTCAACTATGCATATTACAATGATCTAAATTTACTTAATGTAACGGGTCAAGTTACATACCTTAGCGTACGCCCTTCAACCGCGAATCACCACCGGCTTGTCCACTCGACGTTCCGGTATCTTGTCCTATAGAGTTCAATTCAAGACATGTTTAGAACTCTCTTTAGACCTCTCTTCGCGTAATATACCGAAACATCATAATTATGCGTTAAAGCTTTAAATTTCTATTTTTAAGCCTTCTTTGAGGCATTTCAACAAACACTATGAGGGCAGAATTTCTACATCATTCATATTCATGTTTATAGCTTGCTAATTAGTTAACTTAACTTCAATAAAGCCATCATATAGCATTTAAACATCATACTCTTCTGAAATCACCTTCTAAAATCGAATTACACTAGAATAATCACTCTAAACCCTAGTGTTCATCATCATCATCATGTAAAACCCACAACCCACCTTCAAGGTGTTCATGGAATTTCCTGAATTTGGTCATGATTTCACATGAAATTAGCTAGGTTTCACTTCTAAACATCATATCAATTCTAATCAAACCAAATAACACACATGCAACATCAATTTTCAGATTTTCTAAAATCATGAGAAATTCAAGTTAAGAGATTTCATCAGATTTTACATACCTTACAATCCTCTTGTGATGAGGATTACGATTCTAAGCTCAATTCTCGATTTCAACTTGGATTAATCCTTCAATTTGCAAGATTAATGAGATTTCAGGGTTTTGGAGAAGTGGGGATCGCCCCCCTGCTACACTTGATCGACCAGACACACCTAAATGGTGTGTTTGGTGAGTTTTTGTTATAATTCAGCTTTAAACTTTCATTTTTGGCAAGCTTAGTCCCTCATTTATCATCTAACTTTAAGTACTAGTGTTTTTAACCTAGTGTTAGTTATTTCTAGGCTTGTAATTTTAACTAGGTTAAAATTTCTAGATAGTAAATTCTTGTTTATGAAATTCTTGAATTTCTAATATAAAGATTTATATTTTCGGGGTGTTACATTGCATGTGCATACACAACATAAGTCATTCTGACAATTCACTTGTAGGCAGCCCCAAGGCATTCAGAAAACATCAAGCCTATCCTAGATGACTTATGAAATTTATTAACCTACACCCTAGTCTAGGTTTCCATCTCGTGTAACCCACACACTTAACAAACAAGCACAATCAATCATGTTAAACACATAACAGTACACTAGACATGCATGATACGAGAAGTTAATTCAAAACATAAATTATTACACTAACCGAATATACATCAATTCAATTATAAGTTCACAATCATTACCCACTAACAATTTATTCATGATGTCAAATAGTCACATGATTTCAACCAAATAGACATATACATACTAACATGTGGTGATTTACTAACCAATGATTAGATGGAACCAGATTATGTTTCGAGAAGTCTCTTCTGCCGTACTCAACTATGGAGATGTTTAGGGTTAGCGACCAGTGGAGATGTGAGGCCTAGTTTGATATTTACGTAAATATAAGAAGGGTATAATCAGATTTGGGCCACTAATTCGTTCAATGGGTTTGGGCCGAGAGATGCTAGGACAATCGAGGTATTGGGCTGGGTGTTTTCGGCTGAGGTGAATTCGTGTGGGGGTTTTTGGCATGTTTTATATTTAATTATAACACACCAATTAACACAAGACACATTATTAACATATACTCAAATACACAAGTAATGCACATCAAGTATATATATAGCACACTTAATAGCACCATACAAAACATATTAGTCACACTACGATTTAACATATTACAAACGTGTACAGTTGTCAAAGAAACAAGTCGTGTAAACCAACAACCGAAACAGTTAACGTGCAATTAATGCGAAGATGGAATCTTGGAAACTCGAGTTGTCACAGTAATGAACCGAAATGATCACAAAAACAAGAGTTTCTTAGGAATGAAGCACCAATGGCCCCACGGTGGGCGCCAAACTGTTTTGGACAAAAATCAGGCTAAGATAATGTAACCAAATCTTTGTTGTGAGGAATGATGCTTGAATCAATGAACAATGTTAAGGATAATTTAGAAATGTAATGAATAAGTGACACAAGGATTTATACGAGGAAAAAACCCTTGATCAAGAGTTGATCTCCGACACAAAAAACCTCGGGTGATGGAAACTACCGATCACCAACTAAGATTAAACAAAAGAAGTTTATAACTCGGGATGATAACAAGCTTGTTACAAGGATCACTAGTGTGCAATGTGCAAAAAATGTATGAAATCACCGAGTAGTGTTCGAGAGTTGATTGAGAGCTGTTGCGAGAGTGTGTGTATGCCAAAATTAGCTAAGTGTTCTACTCAAGCTTGTTATCCCCATTTTAAATTAGAAACAACTAAAATAACGAACTATCCGCAAATAATGCAAGCTCCCCACGATCTCCATAACGTTCATAAGAGCCAAGCACGTGCGGAATATTGAGGGAATATGCTCCAGGAATTTCGGTGAGACTTGGTCCATGCCTTTACTCCTGTAAAACAAGCTTACATACAAGGTAGACAGTTGTTAGTATAAGGATAACAATAAGGATCCTGAATCCTAATCCTGCAACACCTACTGAGGATCCTTAATTCAAACAGAATTGAGGATCCATGATCCTGGAAGCACTTGAAGATTCGTGATCCTTAGGATTGTAAAATCCTCCCCTAACACCAGATCATAGGCACTTAATTTTACTGACCACTTAGCCATCCTGCCTGACATCTCAGGTTTCCTAAGCACATTTTTAACAGGATAATTAGTTTTAACATGAATCCTATGTGTCTCAAAATAATGTCTAAGCTTTGTCGATGCCATAACTAGGGCCAATATCAATTTTTCTAAATGAGAATATCTAGTTTCAGCATCTAATAAACTTTTGCTAACATAATAGACATGATACTGCTGACCTTCGTGATCCTTTACCAGGACAGCACTTACTGCGTTCCCTGTTACTGCAGGATATAAGGATAATGGTTCACCATTCTCAGGCTTCATCAATAGTGGTGCAGTTGAAAGATATTGCTTTAACTCCTGCAAGGCTGCTTCATGCTTCTCTCCCCATTCAAATTTCCTATTCTTCTTCAGGATGTCGTAAAATTCCTTGCATCTTTCCGAGGATCTTGATATAAACCTGTTTAATGCTGCTACTCGCCCTATTAATCTTTGTATATCTTTCATGTTTGAAGGTGACTTGATATCCAGGATAGCTTTAATCTGTTCCGGGCTTGCTTCGATCCCCCTTTTAGTCACCATGTATCCTAGAAACTTTCCTGCCCCCACTCCGAAATGGCATTTGGCAGCATTTAGTTTCATATTGTACTGGTCCAGGATATCGAATGCTCCTTCAATATCCCGAAGATGATCCTCAGCTTTCTTGGACTTTAACACCATATCATCAATGTATACCTCCATGGTGTCCCCCAGTTTCTCTTTAAACATCATATTCACCAATCTCTGGTATGTTGCACCTGCATTTTTCAAACCAAAATTCATAGTAGTATAACAATAAATACCTGTTGGTGTCATGAAAGCGGTATCCTCCTGGTCCGAAGGTTCCATTTGTATTTCCTGGAATCCTGAGGATGCATCCATGAAGGTTAACATTTCATGACCGGCAGTAGCATCCACCATTAAGTCGATATGAGGCAGAGGGAATGGATCTTTAGGACATGCTTTGTTCAAGTCCCTGTAATCTTCACAAACTCTCCATTTCCCATTTTTCTTTTGCACCACAACTACATTTGCTAGCCATTTGGGAAATTTAACTTCCCTAATCATCTTGCTCTTTAATAATCTTTCAACCTCTTCCTGAATGATCGCGTTCCGTTCAGGAGCAAACTTCCTTCGTTTCTGTTGGACAGGCTTGAAAGATCTATCAATTCCGAGCTTGTGAGTTATAATATCCTTGGAAATACTTGTCATATCCTCATGTTTCCATGCAAATGTTGACATCCTGCATTTCAAAAAGTTAGTTAATTGACTTTCAATATCCTGAGGGATATTGGTTCCTACGAGCACCGAGATATCTTGATTAACCAGATCTAGGACAATTTTCTTAACATCCTGCTCTGAAGCCTCCACGATATCCTGGGCTCGCATCTTTAATTGCTATGCTGCTTTGGGCTTTATTGAGGATTTCATCGAATAAGAATAACAGTCCTTCGCTTCTTGTTGGTCACTTTCCACTTTGACAACCCCCCAAGGGGTAGGTATCTTGATGCACTGGTAATAGGTAGATGGCACAACTTTCATATCATGGATCCATGGCCTACCCAATAGAATATTGTAGCAGGATAAGGAGTCCATGACACAGAAGCGTTGCATTGAGTTGACCCCTTCAACATAAACAGGCAACTTTATTTCTCCCACGGTGTTCCTGGCTTTTCCACTAAACCCAACAAGCACAGTGGATTTCGAAGTAATATCCATCGGGGATACAATCATCCTCTTCAGTGTTTCCAGCTGAATTATGTTGACGGAGTTGCCATTATCCACCAGTATCCTGCGCACAAAATGATTAGCAACATATAAAGTTATTACCAAAGCATCATGATGAGGATCCTGGACAGTATCCCTGTCATCACTGTCGAACGTGATCACTTTGTCAGTTTTGAGGGTTGACATCCTGGTTGGCTTATTTCCCCTTTCTGCCTTAGCCTCCTTTGCATGTCTTTTTTGTCACACCCCAAAAACGTACCAGCGGAATATTTAACGTAGTGGAGACGGAAGTTGGTGCCCATTTATATCTTGTCGAGCGATGCATTTTAATGTTGGACATATTAGTTTATTTTAAACATAAGTTGTTAAACGTTACGTTTTAAGTCACGACACAATCACATAGTTAAGATGTCTTTGATCCTTGCGGATCTTGTTAGGGGAGGATTTTTTACATCCTAAGGATCACGGATCCTCAAATGCTACTAGGATCATGGATCCTCAATTCTGTTTGAATTAAGGATCCCCAGTAGGTGTTGCAGGATCAGGATTCAGGATCCTTATAGTTATCCTTGTACTAACAATTGTCTACCTTGTACGAAAGCTTGTTTTGCAGGAGCAAAGGCATGGACTAAGTCTCACCGAAATTCCTGGAGCATATTCCCTAAAGATTCCGCACGTGCTTGGCTCTTGTGGACGTTGTGAGATCGTGGGGAGCTTGCATAATTATCGGATCGTTTGTTAACTTAGTTATTTCTAATTTAAAATGGGGATAACAAGCTTGAGTAGAACACTTAGCTAATTTTAGCAAACACACACACTCTCGTAACAACACTCGAACAGCTCTCGACAGTTTACTTGGCGATTTCATACATTTTTGCACATTGCACACTAGTGATCCTTGTAACAAGCTTGTTATCATCCCGAGTTGTAAACTTCTTTTGTTTAATTTTAGTTGGTGATCGGTAGTTTCCATCACCCGAGGTTTTTTGTGCCGGAGATCAACTCTTGATTAAGGGCTTTTTCCTCCTATAAATCTCTGTGTCATTTGTTCATTACATTTCTAAGTGATCCTTAATATTGTTCATTGATTCAAGCATCACACCTCACAACAAAAGATTTGGTTGCATTATCTTTGCTTGATTTTTCACCAAAACAGTTTGGCGCCCACCGTGGGGCAATTGGTGCTTCGTTCTTGAGAAATTCTTGTTTTTGTGATCATTTCGGTTCATTACAACCAAGCATATGGCTTCTTCAGTAAAGAGCACTTCCAGTTCAATGCCGGCAATGAGTTCTTAACAGGGCGCTCCTCCTTTGCCTCCACCACCTTCTGGATCCCAGAAGAATGCTGAAAATGCTGCGAAGAGACAAACCCCCATTTTCCCAAAACCACCAACTTCTTCTGTTTCCTCTAATCCTGCTACTAATGATCTTTTTACTCTGATTTTGCAGATGAGGGATCACATACAAGAGCAGGACAAAACCAACGAAAGGATCCTCCGGGAGATCATTGATATCAAGAAACAGAAGAGATCAGGGGAGGATCACTCTCCTCTTATACCAAGGTCACTGGATTTCGACACTCCAGCTATAACTGCCCAGCAATCTGCAGCCTTAGACATCAAGTACCATACTGAACCATGGGGAAGGCGTTATGGAGCAACAACTATGAGTCAGGCATTTGGCTCTCACTTCCAGCCTCAAGGATTCTGTTTTCAGCCATTGGAATCCTCTTTTCAGCATCAGGGATCCTTCGTCAGCTCAGGAGGATATTTGGGAATGCACACAGTTTAGGGATCCTCCCAGGTTCAAGGATCCTCTCAGGTTCAAGGATCCTCATTTCAGGTTCGAGGATCCTCCCAGCCTCAAGGATCCTTTCAAGTTCAAGGATCATCTCAGCCTCAAGGATCTTCTCAGGATCAAGGATTCTTGAGAAGTATACAACCCCCAAGCATAGATGTTCATCAAGGAGACTTCATTCCGATGCAGACCATTGCTTCCTCTGGTCCTTCAATCATACCAGAATCCCGTCAATATGGATTCACATCTGGGATTCCAAACGTGAACCCTCCAGGAGGTAACACTTTCAATAATTCTTATATCACTAACCATGGCTCTATGCAGGATGCAGGTATCAATCAAGCTATGGCGAGGGAATTACAGAAGTTGAAGGATATGATATCCAGTGTTACAGGAGTGGTTAAGCCCATTCCTGAAATTGCAGATGGTAGCCATAGGATATCTCATTTTGCACCACCTATTTGTGATGCTGAGATACCCAAAAGGTTCCAGATACCAACTATGAAGCTATATGATGGCTCAACGGATCCAGAGGAGCATGTGGCTCAATACAGAGAAAGGATGGAGATCAATCTAATTCCTGAGAGGTTAAAAGAAGCATGTCTATGCAAGGGTTTTGGATCCACACTCATAGGATCAGCTCTTAAATGGCTGCTAAGTCTTCCCCTTACTCTATTACTTCATTTGCTAATCTAGTTAATCTGTTTAATAATCAGTTCTCATGTAGCAGAAAATTTGAACGTTTAACTAGTGATCTATATAGGGTAACTCAAGGTCAAAATGAATCACTTAGAGATTATATCACTAAGTTTAGTAAAGAATCCTTAGATATCCCTAATCTGGATATAGCTACGGCTGTAGAAGCCTTTAAAATGGGCTTACTTAGGGATTCATTGTTCTATGATGATCTTGTCATGACCCCATGCAGGAATCTTGATAAAGTAAGAACCAGGGCCCTTAGATTCATCCGATTAGAGGATGATAAAAGGATCCAGGAGAGATTGGCAGGATCCTCAAAACAGGAAAAGCAAGGATCCTACTTTAAGAATAACAAGTTCAAGTCCTACAACAAGTCTGACGACCAGAATGTGCATGCAGTAGAACAAGAAGAGGATGATGAGGAAATCCTCCAATTTCTGAATACTGTTTTTCTGTTGATAACAATGAACTAATTCTTGCAATGCAGAATCTAGGTGAGAAAGCAAGATGGCCAAGGAAAAGTGATAAACCAGCCGCAACAAAGGATAAGTCCAAGTGGTGTGCATATCATGAGGATTTTGGACATCTCACTGAAGAGTGTATTGCACTTAGAAAAGAAATTGGTTACTTGTTAAGCAAGGGGCACTTGAAGGAGCTTTTGGGACGAAAGAAGTCAAGGACCCAGGATCCTGAAAGGATCCCCGAAAAGGCTCCTGCTCCTCCAGCAGATGCACAAGTTATAAACTTCAAATCCGGTGGATCAAACATTTGTGGTACATCCGTTTCAGCAGCCAAAAGACATGCCAAGGAAACCAATATGGATAATGGAGACAGACCCATTCGGACCTCCACTGTCACACAAGATAAAATTATAATTTTTGATGAGGATGATCGTGTTGATGTGCAGGATCCTCATCATGATGGTCTTGTTATTACTCTGTTTATTTCTAACCATTTTGTTCGCAGGATCCTGATAGATGGAGGAAGCTCGGTAAAAATCATCCAACTTGATGTCCTCAAGAAGATGAACATCCCTAAATCAGACATTGTCCCAAGATCCTCAGTACTTGTGGGATTCAGCGGAGAGACCAAAAATACATTGGGGGACATCAAACTCCCCATCTATATTGAAGGACTTCATTCTTATCAAAAAATTTGTGTTATAGATTGCTTATCCTGTTGTAATGTTATCCTTGGCAGGCCATGGATACATGACATGAAGGCAGTCCAATCTACCTATCATCAATGTGTAAAGCTTCCTAGTCCATGGGGAGTGGTGAAAATTGAGAGTGATCAACAAGAAGCAAAGAATTGTTACACGTCATCAATGAATCCAGCCTCAAGACCATGGGAGCAATAGCAATTAAAGCATCCTTCGAGAGATGTCTTGGAGGCAAGAGAACAGGACGTGAAAGAAATCCTTATGGATCCTCATGATCCTGAATCCATAGTCTTCATAGGATCAGGGATCCTCAGCAACATTGAACAAGAACTAGTATCCTTCCTTAAGAGGAGAAAAACTACCTTTGCCTGGAAGCATGAGGATATGACAGATATATCTAAAGATATAATTACTCATAAACTTGGCGTTGACAGGTTATTCAAGCCTATACATCAGAAGAGGAGGAAGTTTGCACCTGAAAGGAATGCTATTATCCAGGAAGAGGTAGATAAACTACTTCGGGCAGGTATGATAAGAGAGGTTAAGTATCCAAGGTGGTTAGCCAATGTGGTTGTTGTTCAAAAGAAAAATGGAAAGTATGTGTCGATTTTACAGATTTACAGATTTAAACTACTTCGGGCAGGTATGTGTCGATTTTACAGATTTAAACAAGGCATGTCCCAAGGATCCTTTCCCATTACCCCACATTGACTCCATGGTGGATGCTACCGCAGGTCATGAGTTATTGACTTTTATGGATGCTTCATTTGGATTTCAACAAATTCAGATGGAACCATCTGATCAAGAGGATACAGCCTTTATGACCCCAACTGGTATATATTGTTATATTGCTATGCCATTTGGACTAAGGAATGCAGGTGCTACTTATCAAAGGCTAGTCGATATGATGTTCAAGGAACAAATTGGACACACTATGGAAGTTTATATAGATGACATGGTGGTTAAGTCCAAGAAAGCTGAGGATCACCTTAGAGACTTGGAGGAAGCATTCAATATCCTTGATAAATTTAATATGAAACTAAATCCTTCCAAGTGTCACTTTGGTGTTAAAGCAGGTAAATTCCTAGGCTATATGGTGACAAAAAGAGGCATTGAAGCAAGTCCAGAGCAAATTAAGGCTATTGTAAATATCAAATCTCCTGCCAATGCCAAGGATTTGCAAAGATTGACAAGAAGGATCGCAGCCTTGAACAGGTTCATATCAAAATCCTCAGAAAAATGCAAGGAATTCTATGACATTTTGAGGAAGAACAAGAAATTTGAGTGGACTGAAAAGCATGAAAATGCTCTCAAAGCTCTTAAGGATTACCTATCCTCAGCCCCTGCCTTGATGAAACCAGAAATAGGGGATATATTATCCTTGTATTTGGCGGTACCCTCTAAAGCAGTAAGTGCGGTCCTTGTTAAGGATCACGAAGGTACACAACATCCTATCTATTATGTAAGTAAGAGTTTGCTTGATGCTGAATCCAGGTATTCACATTTAGAAAAAACTTATCCTTGCATTAATTATGGCATCTACTAAATTAAGACATTATTTTGAAACTCATGCCATTATTGTTAAAACTAATTTTCCAATTAAGAATGTTCTCAGGAAACCTGAAATGTTAGGAAGGATGGCTAAGTGGGCAGTGAAGCTTAGTGCATATGATATAAGATATGAACCAAGGACTGCCATCAAATCCCAAGCCTTAGCTGACTTTGTGGCAGATTTTAGTAGTGACTTGCAAAGGGAAGCTGAGTTAGAAGTCCAACAGCTTGAAGAAACTAAGGATCCTTGGATACTCTTCACTGGTGCAGCTTCTAATGTCAAAGGAATAGGACTGGGAATACTACTAAAATCGACACAGGGGGACATAATACCCCACTCCATAGCTTGTGAATTTCCAACTACCAACAATGAGGCTGAGTATGAAGCCTTGATAATTGGTTTGCAAATTGCTAAGCATATGAGGATCAGGTATCTTGAGGTACATGTAGATTCGTTTTAATTACCAATCACTTTAATGGATCCTATGCTGTTAAAGGTGAAAAGCTAATCAAATATTTAGAGATAGTCAAAGAATTGGCACTCTCTTTTGTTTCATTTAGTTTGACACAGGTACCTAGAGAAGAGAATGCAGAAGCTGATGCATTGGCCAATCTAGGATCATCCTTGAAGATTCCAGAGGATATCAGGATCCCTATTATCCACATCCTAACCCCCGCTATTGAGGATCATGTAGCCATGGAGATAGGAGAGGATTCCGCAATCATCCCTAGTGACGATACACAATCTCAGTCAGGATCATGGATCCTTTCAATCATGAGATACATACAACATGGAGAGATTCCTACAGGAGAAAACTCCAGGGCTTTCAAAATCAAGGTATCTCAATTCACAATATTGAATAATATGTTATATAAACGATCTCTTGCAGGTCCATATCTAAGGTGCATTGAGGATCCTGAAATCCAAGAAGTCCTAAAGGATTTCCATGAAGGAGATTGTGGAAACCACACTGGGGGCAGGGCATTGTTCTCAAGGATCCTGATGACAGGATACTATTGGCCTACTATGAAGAAGGATGCTGTGGAATATGCCAAGAAGTGTGATCCTTGTCAGAGACATAGTAATATCCTTCACCAACCAGCAGAGCTTTTGCATCCTATATCCTCTTCTTGGCCATTTATGAGATGGGGAATGGATATAGTTGGTAAGCTTCCTAACGCACCTGGTGGAAAAGTATTCATGTTTGCTATGACTGATTACTTCTCCAAGTGGATAGAGGCTGAAGCCTTTACTCAAGTCAGAGAAAAGGAAGTGATATCCTTTATTAAGAGAAACATTATTACTAGATTTGGTATTCCTTCTGAAATTGTTTGTGATAATGGATCCCAATTTATTGGGAATAGAACTACTAACTTTTGTGACAGCTGGGGGATTAAGATGATAACATCAACACCAGTCCACCCACAAGCTAATGGCCAGGCATAATCATCCAACAAGATCATCATCAACAATTTGAAGAAGAAGCTTGGATCCAAGAAAGGAAAATGGGCAGAAGAACTGCCTTATGTACTTTATGTGACACCTGTGTCACTTCAACCATCAAACAAATGCCAAACCAATGAAATATTGTATTTCATACTTTGGACTTGTATAAATATGTGTATCTTTTGCACATATCAACTCTTGTTCGATTTCAAGCTCTAAATCGCTTTCTGGAAGGTTATACGCGCACTAATGCGTAAATATAACCAGTTTAATGCAACAAACACTCTTGAATAGTGAAATAGGCTTAACATGCCTTAAATAACCTTTACATAACTTAGAAATAAGTTTTAAAGGCTTTGGTATGGCAAAAACAAGTTAATTCGCTTACAGGGACTAAATTTGACAAACTGCGAAAGTATGCCAATTTGAACTGTAACAGACATTCCAGAACATGACCATAAGTTAAACATACCATAAATATCCTTTACATAGCTTAGAAATAGGCTTTAAGGGGTTCGGTGTGCTAAAATAAACTTTTGGGTCATTCAGGGACTAAAAGCGTCAAAAAGTGCACAAGTTTGCACTTTCGCGAATAACTTACGTTCTGAATACATCCGGACATCCAAAAATTTATGTAAGCACTAAAATATTTTATTTTAGTGTTTGGCATAAGAAAAATCCATTCGTCACGCAATTTAGATCGTTTTTCGTGCTTATGCGCATTCCGGTCGTAATTAAGCGAACATCGCGATTGTACGACCAAACGAACTGACATCCGGCATATTTTTGAGCATGTTTCATGTCCGCAATGTTTAGGCATCCTTTTGGAGTCTTGAAAATGATTTAACGAGCCTTAAACATGTCGGAAATGGCCTTAATACGCAACGGGGACTGAAAGGGGAACATTGGAAAGTGTTTGCTGATCAGGGGGACCCTAGCGTGACACCTAGCCCCCTTGGCGTCACGCTAGGCCTCTTCTGATCAGCAAAAGCCATTTTAAACACATATTAAACAACCCTTGACCCCTCCAAAGGCCAAGTGCCACATGTTAATCTCTTATGGTGGCCAAAATCAGTTACCACAACATTCCAACAAGTGTAGGGATGTGATCATTCCCTCTTCTCCAAGAAACGATCCTAACGGTGAACCGAAAACAATAAATACCCACCTCCAACCTTCAATTTTCCTCACAAGAATCTGATCTAAACCTTTGTTTCATACCTGAGCTATTTTGATCTAGATTAGCATTCGGGGACCCTTTGTAAGTGTTCCTTCGTTCTTTTATTGCTTTTCGAGTCCGAAAGTCAAACTTTGTTTGACTTTCTGCATTGACCAGTTTATGGTCGATGCGAAGTTCGTTTGAACTTCATAACGTGAGCGTGATCACGATGGTTATAGTCCCTAGTGACTATACCTACTGATTACCACGTAGTTTCGGTCAGAATACGTATTCTTGCGTATTTGTAACCAAACTGCTTATGGGTATCAAAACCGTTTGTTTTGATACCAAACCTATTTTCTAAACTTAGGTAAGCATGTTTTAGCATGCTTAGCTCGTCACTTTTAGTTTAGTGCTTATATAGGGTCGTAGGGTAAGCGATCTAAACAATCGCTTATACTTTCGAACCCGACCCGTTTGGTCGATCTTTAGGATCCGATCAAACACATTAGGTGACCATAGCATATAGGGAATAACCTTCCGAGGTTATACCTTATGGTCGCTTCGTTTAAGTAGTTGTATGATAGGTAGTTTATATGCCTTAGGAAAATTACCAAAATACCCCTTTGATGCCAAAATTCATTTTAAACATATGTAACATAACTTTTGACATCTAAACTGATTTGAAAACAATATTAGACATTTTAAGGCATATGTTACTTGTCATAGGACTAGTTAGGCGGTCCAAACGCGTTTCACGCGAACGACGCGTTAAAATAGCATAAGCTACCTAAACGGGTCGTAATGGGTCGTAAGCACTTAGGCTAGGTTTCTTTTAGCATGTAGGATTTGTTAAACCATACTACATGAGTTCCCATACTCATTTGGTTTACGAGCCCTCATTCTATCCGATCCTCCGATTTAGGTCCGGTTTATTAACATAGTTACCTATATTAGGTACCGTTTGATTCCGTGAACTTCTAGCATTGCTTGGTGGTTATCCTAGGACTATTGGGCAATCTCATGTGAGTACATAGACCCCTCTTTTACTGTTTTCCGAACGTTTTGGGGTGAAACACATGTGCCTACTTGTTACTTTCGTGCTTTCCTGTTTTCACATCACATACTTGTTATGTTCATTAGTACACTATTAGTACATGATTTACATTACATTCCTGCTATGTATGTTGACTGATAACATGCTAGCACATTGATTTACATGACTTTTCTGCTTTGTATGTTAACTTAGCATACTTAGTACATTTCATTACATTTTATGCTATGTATGCCCATTGTGTGCGTACTTAGTACGTTGCCTTACATTACTTGCTATGTATGCCCATTGTGTGCGTACTTAGTACATTGCCTTACATTACATGCTATGTATGCCCATTGTGTGCGTACTTAGTACATTGCCTTACATTACTTGCTATGTATGCCCATTGTGTGCGTACTTAGTACATTGCCTTACATTACATGCTATGTATGCCTATTGTGTGCGTACTTAGTACATTGCCTTACATTACATGCTATGTATGCCCATTGTGTGCGTACTTAGTACATTGCCTTACATTACATGCTATGTATGCCAATTGTGTGCGTACTTAGTACATTGCCTTACATTACATACTATATATGCCCATTGTGTGCGTACTTAGTACATTGTTATACATTACACTATATGCTATGTATGTCCTTTGTTGCATACTTAGTACATTATCATTCATCACATGCTTACATTTTGGATACACATTACATGATTCACATTAGACATGAACATTTTACTTTGGTAGTTTGGTTTGAGTAAGTGATTAAGTAACGAGGCGTGTGTAATATGATACAAGCATGGTGGATACGCCGCTGGTACTTCCTATATATAAGTGGTTGTATGGTATTACATATCGTAGCGTTATTTGAATCATTTCAGTTTGAGGCATAACATTTTATACAAATAACGTACTTTTCACAAGACATTGATTTACAAACAACTTATCTTATACAAACTCATTTTACATGGTTATTCATTTAACCATACGTTATCCTCTTATTTATACATATCATCTGATCTTATCGTTTTTCAAAAGATTTACAAGACATAGCAAATTACAAGGTTCATGACTAAACATTTTCTCAAACATAAGTCATGAATTCTGTTTTCACAAAACCTATGTATCTCACAGGCATTTTTATGCTGACGTACCTATTTTCACATGTGTTTTCAGGAGATGATGCATAGGACTTATCAAGACATACTTAGGCGGACCTGTGCCTTAGTGACTTAAAACGAGACAAGAACTAGTTAATTTATGTCATGTACTCTTTGGTTCTTGTTTAAAACAATGTAAACTCTCATGTTTGATTAATAAAACGAAACTTTAATTGCCATGGATTTGAAACGATTAATTCTGTTACAACACTCCCCGACGTTTCCGCCACGTTACGTTGTCTCACGTGGTCGGGGTGTGACAGAAAAGATGGTATCAGAGCCAATGGTTATAGGGAATTAGGTTATTAGTAATACTTTGACCTAGTCTATAACCTTCCTAGGACCCTAACGCGAGTTTACTTGCGTTTAGTCATAAAACAATACCGTCACCTATCCTTAGGCGACGACCACAACAAGAACATAAATTTCAAAACCGCTTTGAAAACTAATCATCTGTTCTAGGATGATTGATTACTAGGTTTTGAACCCTCTATTGTAAGGTTTTGAACCCTCTGTTATAAGGTTTTGAACCCTTTGAATTTTCAAAAATCTCGTCAAGGTTTTGGGTTTTAAATAATGTGAACACGTGCAAACTGGAAGGGTGAATGCCTGTACCCTGAGTTTTCTGTCTAAGGCTAGAGTGTTCGTATAAATCCACATAATCGGACCAGTCACTCTTACCTGGGAACTCTCGGGGTGAGTGTTCACTTATAGGCGAGCATGTCTTCGCGAAGCATTATTTTTGACCCATTTACTTTAATTTAGTCACTGTGTGTCGTTTGTTTACCTTGTGGTAACAAACAAATGACCACTATCCTTGCTTTCATCAGATTTGTTTCATCTCATTCTTTTCGTCTAAATCTCTCACTCGTTTCCTTTCATGTTTCCTCTTTTAGAATGCCTCCTCGACGCGAAAACCAGATAGCGACTGCCAAACTGGCAGAAATCATTGCGCAACAAATGGCTGCTCAATTCCCAAACCTCTTTGCTCAATGGAACCAAGCCAACAACAACAACAATGGTCCATGCAATTTCAAGAGTTTTAACTCGGCTAAACCACTCAAGTTTAGTGGTTCTGAGGGAGCGACTAGGCTTCTTCAATGGTTCGAGAGCATTGAGAATACTTTCCGCCACGTGCAGTGTCCTGACAATCGCAAGGTCGAGTTTGCTTCGAGTGTATTCCAGAAGAGGGCCCTTACGTGGTGGAACGGGGTTATGAGAGATCGTGGTGCAGAAGTTGCTCTAGCACAGACATGGGCTGAACTTAGGGCCCTTATGATGAAGGAATTCTGTCCTCGTCACGAGATCAGGGCCTTGGAAAGGGAATTCGACAATCTTGAGCAAGACAGCAGTGAGCATCGAGCCTACACGGACCGTTATGAGGAGTTAAGTCTGTTATGCCCAAACATGGTCACACCTTTGGATAAGGCAATCGAAAAGTACATTGATGGCCTCCCTGACTCAATACAAGACATTGTGACTGGTAGCAACCCTACTACAGTTAGATAGGCCATTGAGCTATCTGCAACCTTGACTATATCAAAGATCAGGAAAGGTAAACTTTTCCGAAAAGGTGACAAGAAACCGGTCGAGGAATCGAAACCAATCGAGGAATTAAAGACCATGGATGAACAGACTGGATCCTCTAAGAAGTCAAAGAAGCGAAAGGCTTCTCAGAACTTCGCCATGGTTACTCACAATGATCAAGCCGTCCCCAACCAACCGGCTCAACCCCCTGCTAGGAAGCCATACAATGGAACTTCACCCTTGTGCAACCAATGTAACCTTCATCATCATGCTAATGTGAAGTGCCGCGAATGCCAAATTTGTGGACTTAAAGGTCATACAGCAAAAGTTTGCCGAGCTGCGGTTGCACCAAATCAAGTTGGCAACAATCCTGCTCAAGCTCGCTTTCCACCAGGTTCTTGCTACAATTGTGGCTAGATGGGTCATTTCCGAAGAAATTTCCCAAAGCTTACTAATGCTAATCCAGCACAGGGATGAGCATCTGATCGACTAGAAGACAACACCCTTTAGAAATAATCATGTCTTGTGTATTATTTTCTTTTGTTGTCAAGGTCCATGAAACAGTTGTTATCATTGTTTATAAATAAATCTTTTATTTACATTGCAATGTATTTATGAGGTTGTATGTATAAACAACATATCCCTTTCAATACCGACAATCAAGGAATCGTATTCCTTGTAAAGCAAACTACCCCCAAAATTTTTCCATCTTATGATCTCTTGCGTTTTCCACGAAATTCCTAAGTACCCGTTTCTTCTAAGGAAAACGAAGTACAAGGCGCAAGTTACAACACTGGACGAATACCCAAAGTACCACTATAAATCCTTAATAGGGTACCTAAGGGTATTTCCGTAAATCCTAAAATTGTTATGTTCCTTAATTCGAATATTACGTTCTTTGAGAACAAAATCGAATTTTTGGGAGATCTTCCTATCTTTTCAGATAGATCCCGGAGGACTTTGAAATCCATCGACTGTTTTCCATATCCATTCTCAATCGATAACAAATTAATAACCAAATTAAACAACTATGTGATTATGTGCTTATGTGTTCCTTTTTATGTTTTTGGTGTAATCCAAGTTTTTGTTATCCAAAATCCTCGTAGAACCTTTCGTATCTTCATATGAGGGATTCGTAGTAGGATACCTGAAAGGTACTATCTAAAATCCTTAATGGACTTCTACGTTGTAGTTAAGTCCCTTGGATTATAAAGTACTACTCCATAATTAGACCCCTTGAGTGGTCTAGTTAAACAGATTGATCCAAAAATCTGGTTAGGAATATCATGTGATGAAATAGCTGAAAGGACTCCTTTGTGGCCTAATTAATAAGATCATCTATCGATCTAATTAAAAGGACCCTATGGTAGTCTAGTCACCCTCATCACAGATTTGATTTTCCTCCCCTAAACATTACAAGACAAACTGTGCGGACTGTGCAAGGAAATACGTAATTATGGATGCATACATAATTATGGAATTCAGTGCACAGAAACCACAGCGAGTTTTGTCATGTGTCTAGAGTTGATTCCGTTCATTTTCGTTTCTGAAGAAATTGTGAAAAATGACTCATTCCGTTCATTTTTGTTTCTGAAGAAATTGTGAAAAATGACTCTTTCTGTTCATTTTTGTTTCTGAAGAGGTTGTGGAAAATGACTCATTCCGTTCATTTTCGTTCCTGAAGAAATCATGGAAAATGACTCATTCCGTTCATTTTCGTTCCTGAAGAAATTATGGAAAATGACTCATTCCGTTCATTTTTGTTTCTGAAGAAATTGTGAAAAATGACTCATTCCGTTCATTTTTGTTTCTGAAGAGGTTGTGGAAAATGACTCATTCCGTTCATTTCCGTTTCTGAAGAAATCATGGAAAATGACTCATTCCGTTCATTTTCGTTCCTGAAGAAATTATGGAAAATGACTCATTCCGTTCATTTTCGTTTCTGAAGAAATTATGGAAAATGACTCATTCCGTTCATTTTCGTTTCCTGAAGAAATCGTGGAAAATGACTCATTCCGTTCATTTTCATTCCTAAAGAAATCATGGAAAATGACTCATTCCGTTCATTTTCGTTCCTGAAGATATTGTGGAAAATGACTCATTCCGTTCATTTTCGTTCCTGAAGAAATTGTGGAAAATGACTCAATCCGTTCATTTTCGTTTCTGGAGGAATTGTGGAAAATGACTCGTTCCGTTCATTTTCGTTTCTGAAGGATACCCATTAAGGAAAATAACTCATCCCGTGTATTTTTCGTTTCTTAAAATTTCCCATCGAAGGAAAATGAATATTCCTGATTCTCCATTCATTTCCATTTCTGAAAATGTTCATTAAAAAGGAATATCAGGATATGCCTTATCCTTGATGGTTATTTAACACAAAGTCACAGACATGCTCCTACAAATAAATTTCGTGACGAAATTTCCTAAAGTAGGGGAGACTGTGACACCTGTGTCACTTCAACCATCAAACAAATGTCAAACCAGAGAAATATTGTATTTCATACTTTGGACTTGTATAAATATGTGTATCCTTTGCACATATCAACTCTTGTTCGATTTCAAGCTCTAAATCGCTTTCTGGAAGGTTATACGCGCACTAATGCGTAAATATAACCAGTTTAATGCAACGAACACTCTGGAATAGTGAAATAGGCTTAACATACCTTAAATAACCTTTACATAACTTAGAAATAAGTTTTAAAGGCTTTGGTATGGCAAAAACAAGTTAATTCGCTTACAGGGACTAAATTTGACAAACTGCGAAAGTATGCAAATTTGAACTGTAACAGACATTCCGAAACATGACCATAAGTTAAACATACCATAAATATCCTTTACATAGCTTAGAAATAGGCTTTAAGGGGTTCGGTGTGCTAAAATAAACTTTTGGGTCATTCAGGGACTAAAAGCGTCAAAAAGTGCACAAGTTTGCACTTTCGCGCATAACTTACGTTCTGAATACTTCCGGACATCCAAAAATTTATGTAAGCACTAAAATATTTTATTTTAGTGTTTGGTATAAGAAAAATCCGTTCGTCACGCAATTTAGATCGTTTTTCGCGCTTATGCGCATTCCGGTCGTAATTAAGCGAACATCGCGATTGTACGACCAAACGAACTGACATCCGGCATATTTTTGAGCATGTTTCATGTACGCAATGTTTAGGCATCCTTGTGGAGTCTTGAAAATGATTTAACGAGCCTTAAACATGTCGAAAATGGCCTTAATACGCAACGGGGACTGAAAGGGGAACATTGGAAAGTGTTTGCTGATCAGGGGGACCCTAGCGTGACACCTAGCCCCCTTGGCGTCACGCTAGGCCTCTTCTAATCAGAAAAAGCCATTTTAAACACATATTAAACAACCCTTGACCCCTCCAAAGGCCAAGTGCCACATGTTAATCTCTTATGGTGGCCAAAATCAGTTACCACAACATTCCAACAAGTGTAGGGATGTGATCATTCCCTCTTCTCCAAGAAACGATCCTAACGGTGAACCGAAAACTATAAATACCCACCTCCACCCTTCACTTTTCCTCACAAGAATCTGATCTAATGTGCTCTAAGTTGAAACCTTTGTTTCATACCTGAGCTATTTTGATCTAGATTAGCATTCGGGGACCCTTTGTAAGTGTTCCTTCGTTCTTTTATTGCTTTTCGAGTCCGAAAGTCAAACTTTGTTTGACTTTCTGTATTGACCAGTTTATGGTCGATGCGAAGTTCGTTTGAACTTCATAACGTGAGTGTGATCACGATGGTTATAGTCCCTAGTGACTATACCTACTGATTACCACGTTATCTAGGCTTAGTGACGAGCCGTAGTTTCGGTCAGAATACGTATTCTTGCGTATTTGTAACCAAACTGCTTATGGGTATCAAAACCGTTTTTTTTTATACCAAACCTGTTTTCTAAACTTAGTTAAGCATGTTTTAGCATGCTTAGCTCGTCACTTTTAGTTTAGTGCTTATATAGGGTCGTAGGGTAAGCGATCTAAACAATCGCTTATACTTTCGAACCCGACCCGTTTGGTCGATCTTTAGGATCCGACCAAACACATTAGGTGACCATAGCATATAGGGAATAACCTTCCGAGGTTCTACCTTATGGTCGCTTCGTTTAAGTAGTTGTATGATAGGTAGTTTATATGCCTTAGGAAAATTACCAAAATACCCCTTTGATGCCAAAATTCATTTTAAACATATGTAACATAACTTTTGACATCTAAACTGATTTGACAACAATATTAGACATGCTAAGGCATATGTTACTTGCCATAGGACTAGTTAGGCGGTCCAAACGCGTTTCACGCGAACGACGCGTTAAAATAGCATAAGCTACCTAAACGGGTCGTAATGGGTCGTAAGCACTTAGGCTAGGTTTCTTTTAGCATGTAGGCTTTGTTAAACCATACTACATGAGTTCCCATACTCATTTGGTTTACGAGCCCTCATTCTATCCAATCCTCCGATTTAGGTCCGGTTTATTAACATAGTTACCTATATTAGGTACCGTTTGATTCCGTGAACTTCTAGCATTGCTTGGTGGTTATCCTAGGACTATTGGCAATCTCATGTGAGTACATAGACCCATCTTTTACTGTTTTCCGAACGTTTTGGGGTGAAACACATGTGCCTACTTGTTACTTTCGTGCTTTCCTGTTTTCACATCACATACTTGTTATGTTCATTAGTACACTATTAGTACATGATTTACATTACATTTCTGCTATGTATGTTGACTGATAACATGCTAGCACATTGATTTACATGACTTTTCTGCTTTGTATGTTAACTTAGCATACTTAGTACATTTCATTACATTTTATGCTATGTATGCCCATTGTGTGCGTACTTAGTACATTGCCTTACATTACATGCTATGTATGCCCATTGTGTGCGTACTTAGTACATTGCCTTACATTACATGCTATGTATGCCCATTGTGTGCGTACTTAGTACATTGCCTTACATTACTTGCTATGTATGCCCATTGTGTGCGTACTTAGTACATTGCCTTACATTACATGCTATGTATGCCCATTGTGTGCGTACTTAGTACATTGCCTTACATTACATGCTATGTATGCCCATTGTGTGCGTACTTAGTACATTGCCTTACATTACATGCTATGTATGCCCATTGTGTGCATACTTAGTACATTGCCTTACATTACATACTATATATGCCCATTGTGTGCGTACTTAGTACATTGTTATACATTACACTATATGCTATGTATGTCCTTTGTTGCATACTTAGTACATTATCATTCATCACATGCTTACATTTTGGATACACATTAGACATGAACATTTTACTTTGGTAGTTTGGTTTGAGTAAGTGATTAAGTAACGAGGCGTGTGTAATATGATACAAGCATGGTGGATACGCCGCTGGTACTTCCTATATATAAGTGGTTGTATGGTATTACATATCGTAGCGTTATTTGAATCATTTTAGTTTGAGACATATAACATTTTATACAAATAACATACTTTTCACAAGACATTGATTTACAAACAACTTATCTTATACAAACTCATTTTACATGGTTATTCATTTAACCATACGTTATCCTCTTATTTATACATATCATCTGATCTTATCGTTTTTCAAAAGATTTACAAGATAAAGCAAATTACAAGGTTCATGACTAAACATTTTCTCAAACATAAGTCATGAATTCTGTTTTCACAAAACCTATGTATCTCACAGGCATTTTTATGCTGACGTACCTATTTTCACATGTGTTTTCAGGAGATGATGCATAGGACTTATCAAGACATACTTAGGCGGACCTGTGCCTTAGTGACTTAAAACGAGACAAGAACTAGTTAATTTATGTCATGTACTCTTTGGTTCTTGTTTAAAACAATGTAAACTCTCATGTTTGATTAATAAAACGAAACTTTAATTGCCATGGATTTGAAACGATTAATTCTGTTACAACACTCCCCGACGTTTCCGCCACGTTACGTTGTCTCACGTGGTCGGGGTGTGACACTTTGGGCTGATAGGACAACTCCCAAGAATGCTACTGGCCAAACTCCATTTTCTTTGGTATTTGGAGTAGAATCAGTGATCCCTACAGAGATGGTGGTTCCTACTGCAAGAACAAGCATTCGTGATCCTGAAGAAAATGCTGAAAACTTGGTTCAAGACTTGGATACTATAGAAGAACTCAGGGATTTGGCAAGGATAAGGATGGCCAGTTATCAACAAAGGATGGCTGGAGACTACAACAAAAATGTCAGGATAAGGAAATTCCAAGTTGGTGATATGGTATTAAGGAAAGCATTTCAGAATACCATCAATCCTGCTGATGGAAAGTTAGCACCAAAGTGGGAAGGCCCCTATTTGATTGAAGCTGAAGCAGGAAAGGGGGCATATCGATTGCTAACAATGGAAGGTGATTTGCTACCAAGAGCTTGGAATGCTGTCCATTTGAAGAAATACTTCATGTAATAAGGATCCATGATCCTTAGCTAACAAGTATCCTTGAAGGATCCTTACAGGACAGAAGATCCTCATTTTGGTAATGATCTAATCTCAAACTATTTCATTTTTTAATTATCTTATATACAAGGATAAGGATCCTGGATCCTTTATCCTCCTTTCACTTGAATCTGAGTTTTGCAGAAGGTTTAGGTATCCTTAACAAAGGATTGAGTATCCACAGAAGTATCCAGTTATTTGGGCTTGACCCCAGTTATTTGGGCTTGACCCCAGTTATTTGGGCTAGTCCCCAGTTTTGGGCCTGTCCCCAGTTTCGGCAGCAGCGCACGATGATCCTGGTACAGTTCATGGCAATGGGACCAGTACTCACTTTAGGGGCTGACAATTTCATTGTACTAGCTGTATCCGAGATCCTATGTATAATGGTAGACGTACCATACATCCGTTCCTAAGGTTTCTAACGTTTTCACGTTAGCTAAGGTTTTGGCATTTTCATGTCACTAAGTTTGGATAGTCGCCAGTGAGGGCCATACTCCAGTTTACACAAGATCCTTTGGGCTTATCCCCAGTTATCCTTTGGGCTTGTCCCCAGTTATCTTTTGGGCTTGTCCCCAGTTATCCTTTGGGCTTGTCCCCAGTTATCCTTTGGGCTTGTCCCCAGTATATTGGGCTTGTCCCCAGAATTGTTGGGCTTGTCCCCAGTTACTAACTTTTCTTTTATATTGGCTTAGTCCCAATTTATATTCTATTTCAGGTTTTTGAGGCTAAACGACCAAGGATCCTTGATCCTTACCTTCTACTAAGGTTTGTCTTTTGGTTATCCTGATAATAAATATTAAAGGGTTGGGATCCTAACTTGGATTCTCAGGTATGATCCTTGATCACTTTTATTTTATTCTTTATTTATATAAGTGACCCTTATCCTTTGACAACAGAACTAATGATCCTTAAGTTGCATAACTTTTCTGAGTTTATCGACTATAGGATATTTGATCCTTGATCATATCCTAAAAATTTTTAAACATGATTTATTAAACTTGATAAATTCAAACAAAGTGGATAACTACAATAGAGAAATAAGGAATTCACAAGGATAACAACACGGGTAATAGCCAAAAAGTTAAAGTTTTATTTATTCACAAAGGTTAAACCCTTTTAAAGTTGTCAAAATTGCCAACCCAAATTTCTACCAGCAATACGTGGCCCGTCCACTTGGGTTGGCAAAGGGTGTCCATTGTTAATAGGTCTTTGAAGTGCAAGAAATAAAATATGGCAGGATAACAAGTGGTTTCATCCCCCAAACAGAGGATCCCTCCACCACCTATTGTTCAAAGGATCCATGATCCTTAACCCTAATAGCTATTGTTTAGTTATTACAGACCAACGATTGTTCATAAAAAACACCATAACCAAAAAACCACTACCAAATCCTAAAAAATGGGCTCCGGCCGCGTCTAGAAATATCCATCATCGCCCATTTAAGCAGCTCACACCTTGGCTGCATCACCACCAGCTTCATCACCCCCAGCCTGATCCTTTCCACTGCCACTTGCTTCAATTGCCAAGACCTCTGTAGCCTCCTCTTCATCATCTAGCTCTGCCAGCTTTGCCTTCCAGCCCTCCTTGTCCAAGGTGGTCCTGTCGAAGTCAGGATCCTCAGCTTCAGGATCCTCTGTGTCATTTGTTCATTACATTTCTAAGTGATCCTTAATATTGTTCATTGATTCAAGCATCACACCTCACAGCAAAAGATTTGGTTGCATTATCTTTGCTTGATTTTTGACCAAAACAGATCTTATTACAAAAGTCCTAGAAAGTTTTAAAAGATGTCCAACATATTTAAAAGAAACAACATGCATCATTCACCACAAGATACGCCATGATTTCCCGAAGCCGATTTCAAGTACCTGTGGAACACGTTAAAATCAAGTGTCAACACAAAGGAAGGTGAGTTCACTTAATTGATTACTAACATATTTTATTTCAAGGAAAACTTTCTAATTAGGTGTCTATTTGAAAAACATCTATGTAATTTTAGAAAGTCCATTTTATTTCCTTAATAAAATCCATGGGCTTCCATCGGTTCATTACTCCGACGATTGTAGTACAGCCCAGGTTTGTATATTAAATTCTAGTGTCTATTTTCAGACTCGTATGTTAGCTAGACGATACGAACTATATATTAATCATGCGGGGATAATCAAAGCTAGACAATAAACATGATTTTAATTCGTCGTTTGACATTGACTCGGGGCGAACGGTCACGACGGGGTTGTCAACCCGATAGATCTACCAACAATTCCTCGCGTACCATACTTAATCTGATTAAACGACATCATGGGAGCAGGGTTCTTCCTCGAAGAACGAGATGATGTCTGCCTCACATACAATATATATATCCTACTAATATGACAATTTAATATACTACGACTTACGAATTCCCCTGGCACTCAAGTGTTGAGATTCAGTCCGGAATTCATTCCCATTTCGTACGGTCTCATTTCTCTTAAGAAATACCGCTCTTACCATATTCATTCTTCAAAATCGTTTTACTCCGAAACGTGTGACTTATCAAATTTATATATTTTCAGCGAAAATATATACATTTTATATTAAAAGACATGTTTTGTTTCGAAAACAATTATTAAACCCTTTTAACGACGTGTTCCACCTCCAAAATATATATAAAACAGTAAAAAGAGGGGTTTAGTGACACTCACCTTTGGGTGCGTATTTTAATAGCGCAATCCCAGAAATTGATTATATACGTCCTAATATGGGAACAATTCTAAATCAATATACATTTAATCACAAAAATCCTAAGTTTCTCTGTTTCTTAGAATTATCACATAACTTTGAGATTTGATTATGTTGGCGTGCTAATATATATATATATATATATATATATATATATATATATATCTTTATGACTTTTCGTTTGAACGGTTTTATTGGTGACCATTATTGTGTAATTCCTTTAACCTTCCCATTTATACATGATATACCAACGATTTGCGCGTTATAATATTTATACACAAACGTTCATATAATTTAACACCAAAACTCACGAAATCTTGTCAAGTTATCTATTTTGTCATTTTCAAAGCAAATACACATGAAATATCCTATATATCTCAAATTTCATGTTCGACAAACAAGTTACACATTTAACGCATTTTTACTGTTTTTACCGCACAATACGTACATGCATACATGCAAAAATCTAAATTTCCTTTTATTAGATTAACACTTAACATATTATCACATTTATATGTCAAAATCACTTAACACATTTTATCACAAAAGATTCACCCAAGATTCACCCATACTAATGTTCACTAAAAATGTGTATTTTAGCGATTCGGTAACATTTTTGAGCTTCGGAAGTCACGTATGACCAACCAAACACCAAGTAAACTTAAAATTAGTTAACATACTTATTTTTAAACTAAAAATATTAGTTTATTCACTGACCTATATCAGTTTTATAAAAATCATCCGAAAAGCCGATTTTTGACCGTTTTAACGCATAGTTTTGCGTTAAACTTTACCGTAACCATCCCAACTCGAAATGACTTGATATTTTAACACAATACATGTTATTTACTGATTAATATAGTGGTTATAATCAGATTAGTGCAGTTTTTGTTTAAGTCATATATATCATGCGATTTCACGTATTTTACAACTTCTAATGCACCAAGTACAACATGCAAAGCTATCAAACATTATGATAAAGTTACATATCATTAAACACTTCAAAATAACTTTATTTTAAGGTTGATAATCTGATCTAGAAATATTTTTATCATAACATCATTTATCCATCATTTTATGTACATACACTCACATGCATGACTATGTACAAACACTTAATGCATATATATCATATCCTCATCATCTTACATAACCCTAAATGCATCTAAGAATACATTTACTTCATGTTTTTATAAATCACAACATGTTCATCTCATAATCATTAGATCATTTCACATAAATGCATCATTCCATCTTTATTTACATATGACAAAATTTTAGTGTATACACTTACATATACATACATACACGTTATACACACATATACACATGCATAAACTTCCAAAACCTCACTTTTTAACACATCTACTTCACATCATGAAACCTTTTCAAGAACTTTCTTTTATGACTTTTTTACAACACATGCATGTAATCATCTTTTCAAAATCAAATCAAGTAAGAATCACTTAACCAAATCAAAACACAACTAAATACCCATATACATACCACTTATGGCCACACACACATATGTACACACATCCATTTTTAAATCTCTTTAAAAACCCATTTGTCATTTGTTCTAAGTTAGTGTTTAGATTTAAGATCAAGAGAAACTTCCATCATTATTTAAGATCGCCAAGAATCAAAACTAGATTTGTGAAATGAACTTTATACCTTCAAGATTTTAGATGGATTTTTGAGAATAGATGATGAGATGGAGGTTGTTCTTGCTTGAAATCACTTCCGAACACCCTTTTTAGCTTGAATTTATCTTGAAAAGCCCTTGAATCTTCATGGAATGATTGGAAATTTTTGAATGTGGGTGTTTAGAGGGGTGTTCAGCCATGAGGTATCAAGAAGGAAGAGAGAGAGAGTGATTTTGATCTTCTCAATTCTTGAAGTGAAGTGTTTAAAGAATTATAATGATTAAGTTGTATGACACAAGGGCCACTTGGCACAATTTAACAATTCCAAGAAGAGGTGGCACCTCTCTTGGCCGCCAACTCCCTCTCTCTCTCTCCTAACCACACACATTTTATTATATATATACATATACATATGAAGTTTAATAGTTTAAACAGGTATTTTATTGGATACCGGGTATTTTATCTAGCGTTTTAAGCTCGTTTTAATGCATTGTAAATTATTTTTAGAGCTCTATAAAAATAAAATCACCAAAATATTACTGAACAATATTTTGTTTGCCTGGACTGGCAACGTTGTCGGTATTTGGCAGTATGCGCGCTTTGCTGCGCGGTACGCGTTAAAAATTGCAAAAATAGGAATTTAAGTGTTTTTATTTATTTTTGTCATTCTATAAGATTAATCTTATCAAATTATTGCTAAAATGATTTTCATTTGTCTTGAAGGGCTGCGTTGACATTATTTTGTCGGTATTCGTGCTGCATTGCGCGGTACGCGCTTAAACTCGAAAAATAGGGTTTCTTAGCATTTTAATTTATTTTTCCTCATGAATAGGATTAAAATTATTATTTTAATCATAACAGACTATTTTTAGGATTTTAACACGGTCTGGGTGGTCACCGAGGTTCGTTTTGCATTTTAACCGTTATGTGATAAGCGTCTATCTTACCGTTGCCAACATAATTTTTATCAAAGTTTAATTTTATCAATACACTAAATTTCACATATAAACACTATAATTATCCAAATATAGTCCTATTACCTATTCACAATACGTGCTATAATTATACGGTACGGCCTGAAAAGCCGGGTGTCACAGTCTCCCCCTGTTTAGGAAATTTCGTCCCCGAAATTTTACTTCACAGGTTTTGTTTTTGCACTAAATAAAATAATAAAATGAATCTATTGAATAGTCTCATAGTTTCTGCGAGAAACTTGGATTCTTCCGTAGAATCCTTGTAGCTCTATATTACACACGTTCTCGATTCCTAAACTCTCGTCTCAACACTCTCCACCCTTTCCAGAGTCCGACATTCGTAACCTTACATCAAGGAAATTTAAATCAAGGTTTCATCAAGGCAGATGCATCTAGTTGCGATAAACTTGATCGAATGGATTCCTTGTCCATAAACTCAGAAAACTATCTCGTCATTTCCATCACTTCAGGCAGTGTTTATTCTGTATGAAGATTGTGCAATCAGGCGTAGCACCATAAGTTAGATCGATACGAAGTTCGATCCATCTCGCAGGGAAGATCCAGGTAAGTCTTTTTAAGAAAACTTCCTGACAGTTGCGTTTTGATAGAAATCTCTCCAATGTTCCTACATTCGGTTTCCGTATCCATCGCGTTCCCTACAAACGCTGGATAACCCCTTTTCAACAACTCAGCATCGTCACATTACTGACCGCTCCCGACTATTAATACTCAACATCCAATTCTATCACTTCTCGCGAACAGCTTCCGCCCTTCCGTTATCATCGGGACGAAAGATTCCAACTAGCTTCTCCGAGCAACAGTCCTCATTTCTTCCTCTGAAAGTAAATTCATCCTTGCATTTTCTTCAAAGTTTCTTAATTCCACCAATATGAATCAAATCTCTAAAACTACAATCACCTTACTGAACGCTATAACTACGAACGACCTCGCTAGTTTCTATCAATTTACCAATTATTAATTCTATCGGACACTTTATACTTTGCTTACTTATAGGTGAACACAGCAATGGCTCATAGTTTCTAGAACGAAACTCAGTCAACTTTAGTATCATAAGTATGAACATAAATTGGCTTTTGATTCGAAACATACCGATAACAGTAGCAGGGCTCTTGCTTGCCTTCCTGATACTTGTCCCCACGGAATTACTCTTAACATCCTGTCCTTTCGAATTTGGACATTCTCTTTTGTAGTGTCCTTGTCCACCGCATGTAAAGCATCCTTCAAGCACAGCTCCATCCACTGTACTCTTAGCGTAACATGGGGAAATCACATGTCCGGTTCGGCTACATCTGGCGCACTTCTCTTGTCCATCGCCGTCCTTACCCTTTCCTGACTCTTGAGGGTTGGCTGCACTTGCTTTCTCCAACTTGCGTTTCTTCCTACTTCCAACTTCGGGAGTCTTCTTGGAGCTCTCGGGTTTGCGCTTCTTCGAATTTCCAATTTCAGATTCAGACCGCTGAAATACTCGGATAGCTGACTCATTCTGACAGCCTGATATCACGCATATCGAGGTCACGTCATTGCATAGAACACCCGTAAATGATCTTGGGCTACAACCGTGGATTGTTTTGTGTATGCTCTGGTGCACTGTTCATATAGTTATTAGAAATCAGGAATACGTTCCAATGAGATCATGACAAATGAACAACCAAAACTTTCCGATCATTATTTTACCTGGAGAGTTTCCAACCTGTGTCCCACCAAGATCCTGCCCAGGAGTATTACAATCACGTTTCCGACCGTCATTTTGGTTAGCATCACGCTGTTCCAAGGCAGTATTAACGTGTTGAGTTATGAGTCGTGCCAACTCCTCTGGGGTGGCAGGTAGTCTAGTATCCGATTTTGCTTTTGGCGGCATTTTCGTCGTTTCTACTATTTACAACAATAATAAGCACATGAGATGATAACCAAAATAAAAATAATTCAATCATTAAATATTAGTGGACCAAACATAGCGCATGTATAATATCCACATATTAATGAGAACAATTTCTAAACCAAAAGTTAACTATCTGATATCATCATAGAAATTAACAACTTGTTTTTCGGTACATCATGTCTAATCATCGGTATGTCTACATCGACATCCATAACAAGTTTTTCACAAAATTTCTACCTAATATCACAAAATATAATCGGCACACAGGCCCCCAAAAGAAAAGAAAATATCAAAAGAGTATCCGGACACAACAACCAAAAACAAACAACCACCAACAACATAATCAACATCTAACGCTTCATCCCTATGAAGTCTAGCATCTTCCTAACCAATTCCTCCAAATCCACGATCCTCCAATGCACCTGACTCATCGCGCTATCATCTAACTCCTTCAGCTCATTGTACCAGTCGATTTGCCCCTCAAGGTCCTTCAGCTTTCCCTTGGTCTTTTCCAGCTCTTCACGCATGGCAGCGAACTGTCGGTCACAATGGCAACATCGATCCACCCAAACTCCCTTCTGCTTCTTAGAAGCAGTTGCAGTCTCAGCTTGTGATGTAGAAGCTACCTCTCCAGCAGGCCTAACTCTCTTTCTGTGGTGATAATACACTAATAGAGGCGTATGAGATGCGCGTGTCTCAATAACAGGTAAAGGTATCTCTGATAACACAGGTGGAGGGACCTCAGGAACTGGCTCGATCACAGTAGCAGGTGGAGCAACAGACGGCTCTAATGGTAGAGCAGTAACAATAGTGGCATCCATGCTGGTGCAATACTGAAAGGTCCTTCAAACACAGGGACATCTCTGATCACGTCATCGATAACTGGTACTGTGCCAGATAATTGTCCTGTCTCATGGATCGAGAGAGGAGCGTCATCATCGTCATCAATCCACCCGTTGCTCGTGAAGGCATATCGGGGGTCTATCTGACTAGCGAAAGCAGGGTTGGCATGGAATGATGAAGCAAACTCAGCCATACCAACCATCTGTGGGGTCGTGATAGGTGCCTCTGGTAAAATAGATCTGGGTGAAGTCTCGAAATCTGGCTCGCTACTAGAGTCGTTGATCTCGATGACCTCGTGCTAGTGCGACATCTGTGACACATATATAATCGTACAAGTAAGTGTGTGATCATCATAAATAATAACACATAAGGCTCAAATAAGCAGAAAATCACGTATGCACATAAAACACATAATGGTTTTCACACATGATAAAATATTTTCTATATCTATTTAGAAATCTTGGCTTTGAGAATTTTGGACTTTATATCTCAAAATTCTTCGGTTGAAGTCTAGTGTTTTTCACGAAAACATCTAGTTCGCTAACACCCAATGGCTCTGATACCAACTTCTATCACACCCCAAAAACGACGCAGCGGAATATTTAACGTAGTGGAGATGGAAGTTGGTGCCCATTTATATCTTGTCGAGCGATGCATTTTATTGTTGGACATATTAGTTTATTTTAAACATAAGTTGTTAAACGTTACGTTTTAAGTCACGACACAATCACATAGTTAAGATGTCTTTGATCCTCGCGGATCTTATTACAAAAGTCCCAGAAAGTTTTAAAAGATGTCCACCATATTTAAAAGAAACAACATGCATCATTCACCACAAGATACGCCATGATTTCCCGAAGCCGATTTCAAGTACCTGTAGAACACGTTAAAATCAAGTGTCGACACAAAGGAAGGTGAGTTCACTTAATTGATTACTAACAGATTTTATTTCAAGGAAAACTTTCTAATTAGGTGTCTATTTGAAAAACATCTATGTAATTTTAGAAAGTCCATTTTATTTCCTTAATAAGATCCATGGGCTTCCATCGGTTCATTACTCCGACGATTGTAGTACAGCCCAGGTTTTATATATTAAATTCTAGTGTCTATTTTCAGACTCTTATGTTAGCTAGACGATACGAACTATATATTAACCATGCAGGGATAATCAAAGCTAGACAATAAACATAATTTTAATTCGTCGTTTGACATTGACTCGGGGCGACCGGTCACGATGGGGTTGTCAACCCGATTGATCTACCAACAATTCCTCGCGTACCATACTTAATCTGACTAAACGACATCATGGGCACAGGGTTCTTCCTCGAAGAACGAGATGATGTCTGCCTCACGTACAATATATATATCCTACTAATATGACAATTTAATATACTACGACTTACGAATTCCCCTGGCACTCAAGTGTTGAGATTCAGTCCGGAATTCATTCCCATTTCGTACGGTCTCATTTCTCTTAAGAAATACCGCTCTTACCATATTCATTCTTCAAAATCGTTTTACTCCGAAACGTGTGACTTATCAAATTTATATATTTTCAGCGAAAATATATACGTTTTATATTAAAAGACATGTTTTATTTCGAAAACAATTATTAAACCCTTTAAACGACGTGTTCCACCCCCAAAATATATATAAAACAGTAAAAAAAGGGGTTTAGTGACACTCACCTTTGGGTGCGAATTTTAATACCGCAATCCCAGAAATTGATTAGATACGTCCTAATATGGGAACAATTCTAAATCAATATACATTTAATCACAAAAATCCTAAGCTTCTCCGTTTCTTAGAATTATCACATAACTTTGAGATTTGATTATGTTGGCGTGCTAATATATATATCTTTATGATTTTTCGTTTTGAACGGTTTTATTGGTGACCATTATTGTGTAATTACTTTAACCCTCCCGTTTATACATGATATACCTACTATTTGCGCGTTATAATATTTATACACAAACGTTCATATAATTTAACACCAAAACTCACGAAATCTTGTCAATTTATCTATTTTGTCATTTTCAAAGCAAATACACACGAAATATCCTATATATATCAAATTTCATGTTCGACAAACAAGTTACACATTTAACGCACTTTTACTGTTTTTACCGCACAATACGTACATGCATACATGCAAAAATCTAAATTTCCTTTTATTAGATTAACACTTAACATATTATCACATTTATATGTCAAAATCACTTAACACATTTTGTTACAAAAGATTCACCCAAGATTCACCCATACTAATGTTCACTAAAAAAATGTGTATTTTAGCGATTCGGTAACGTTGTTGTGCGTCGGAAGTCACGTATGACCAACCAAACACCAAGTAAACTTAAAATTAGTTAACATACTTATTTTTAAACTAAAAATATTAGTTTATTCACTGACCTAAATCAGTTTTATAAAAATCATCCGAAAAGCCGATTTTTGACCGTTTTAACGCATAGTTTTGCGTTAAACTTTACCGTAACCATCCCAACTCGAAATAACTTGATATTTTAACACAATACATGTTATTTACTGATTAATATAGTGGTTATAATCAGATTAGTTCAGTTTTTGTTTAAGTCATATAAATCATGCGATTTCACGTATTTTACAACTTCTAATGCACCAAGTACAAGATGCAAAGCTATCAAACATTATGATAAAGTTACATATCATTAAATACTTCAAAATAACTTTATTTTAAGGTTTATATATTCTGATCTAAAAATATTTTTATCATAACATCATTTATCCATCATTTTATGTACATACACTCACATGCATGACTATGTACAAGCACTTAATGCATATATATCATATCCTCATCATCTTACATAACCTTAAATGCGTCTAAGAATACATTTACTTCATGTTTTTATAAATCACAACATGTTCATCTCATAATCACTAGATCATTTCACATAAATGCATCATTCCATCTTTATTTACATATGACAAAATTTTAGTGTATACACTTACATATACATACACACATACACGACATACACACATATACACATGCATAAACTTCCAAAACCTCACTTTTTAACACATCTACTTCACATCATGAAACCTTTTCAAGAACTTTCTTTTATGACTCTTTTATAACACATGCATGTAATCATCTTTTCAAAATCAAATCAAGTAAGAATCACTTAACCAAATCAAAACACAACTAAATGCCCATATACATACAAGTTACGGCCACAAACACATATGTACACACATCCATTTTTAAATCTCTTTAAAAATCCATTTGTCATTTGTTCTAAGTTAGTGTTTAGATTTAAGATCAAGAGAAACTTCCATCATTATTTAAGATCGTCAAGAATCAAAACAAGATTTGTGAAATGAACTTTATACCTTCAAGATTTTAGATGGATTTTTGAGAATAGATGATGAGATGGAGGTTGTTCTTGCTTGAAATCACTTCCAAACACCCTTTTTAGCTTGAATTTATCTTGAAAAGCCCTTGAATCTTCATGGAATGGTTGGAAATTTTTGAATGTGGGTGTTTAGAGGGGTGTCCGGCCATGAGGTATCAAGAGGGAAGAGAGAGAGAGAGAGTGATTTTGATCTTCTCAATTCTTGAAGTGAAGTGTTTAAAGAATTATAATGATTAGGTTGTATGGCACAAGGGCCACTTGGCACAATTTCACAATTCCAAGAAGAGGTGGCACCTCTCTTGGCCGCCAACTCCCTCTCTCTCTCCTAACCACACACATTTTATTATATATATACATATACATATGAAGTTTAATAGTTTAAACAAGTATTTTACTGGATACCGGGTATTTTATCTAGCGTTTTAAGCTCGTTTTAATGCGTTGTAAATTATTTTTAGCGCTCTATAAAAATAAACTCACCAAATTATTACTGAACAATATTTTGTTTGCCTGGACTGGCGATGTTGTCGATATTTGTCAGTATGCGCGCTGTGCTGCGCGGTACGCGTTAAAAATCGCAAAAATAGGAATTTAAGCGTTTTTATTTATTTTTGTCATTCTATCAGAATAAACTGATCAAATTATTGCTAAAATGATTTTCAGTTGTCTTGACGGGCTGCGTTAACAGTATTTTGTCGGTATACGTGCTGCATTGCGCGGTACGCGCTTAAACTCGAAAAATAGGGTTTCTTAGCGTTTTTATTTATTTTTCCTCATGAATAGGATTAAAATTATTATTTTAATCATAACAGACTATTTT
The DNA here is from genome assembly GCA_030545235.1 of Helianthus tuberosus. Lineage (NCBI taxonomy): Eukaryota > Viridiplantae > Streptophyta > Magnoliopsida > Asterales > Asteraceae > Helianthus > Helianthus tuberosus. The sequence continues at coordinate 40,598,611 of CM060417.1, forward strand.
TAGGATTTTAACACGGTCCGGGTGGTCACCGAGGTTCGTTTTGCATTTTAACCGTTATGTGATAAGCGTCTATCTTACCGTTGCCAACATAATTTTTATCAAAGTTTAATTTTATCAATACACTAAATTTCACATATAAACACCATAATTAGCCAAATATAGTCCTATTACCTATTCACAATACGTGCTATAATTATATGGTACGCCCTGAAAAGCCGGGTGTCATATTTTTGCTGCAAAATAAGAGGTTCCACATATATCGGATCCTCCTGAAATAAAGTTAATTACCTTGGCATCTGCAGGAGGTGATGCTGCACATTCAGGATCCTTCTTAGTATCCTGGCCCTTATTCTTCTTTCTTCCCAGAAGATCCTTCAGATATCCTTTGCTCAGCAGATAACTTATTTCTTTCCTCGGGGCAATGCAATCTTTTGTAACATGTCTAAAATCCTCATGGAAGGCACACCACTTGGATTTATCCTTCCAATCAGCTTTCTGTTGGTTCTTCCTAGGCCACCTTGCTTTGTCTCCTAAACCCTGCATAGCATACATCTATTCAGGTATATTAACAGAAAAACAATAATCTGATAACTCAGGATACTCCTCAGGATCCTCGTCTTCAACAACATTCACTTTCTTGCTGTCATTTCTACCATATGGCTTAGAGCGGTATGGCTTGTACGATGATTCTGACTTCCTGTTGGTTGATTCGTATGATGAAGATGAATTCATCCTTTCTTGCATCTTCTTGTCATCTTCCAGCCGAATATATCTTAAAGCCCTGTTCCGAGCTTCATCCAGGTTCCTGCAGGTATTCACTACAAGATCCTGGTAAAATTGGGAATCCTTTTGCAAACCCATTTTGAATGCTTGCACACCTGTTGCAACATCAAGGTGTGGGATGTCCAGAGATTCCCTGCTAAACTTGTTCACATAATCTCTCAAGGATTCCTGAGGTCCTTGAGTTATCCTGTAGAGATCACTGGTTAGCTTTTCGAAACTTCGACTGTAAGAAAATTGACTATTAAGTAAAATGACTAAATGAGCAAACGATGTAATTGAATGAGGTGGGACATTCAGGAGTCATTTTAAGGCCGATCCTGTCAAAGTAGAACCAAAACCCTTGCAGAGGCATGCTTCCTTAAGATCTGGGGGAATAGGATTAATTTCCATCCTTTCCCTATATTGAGCAATATGCTCTTCGGGATCCATAGTTCCGTCGTAGAGCTTCATGTTGGGGGTTTGAAATGTTTTTGGGATTTCAGCATCACAAATAGGATATGCAAACCAGGATATCCTGTGGCTGTCTTGGGACACTTCTGGAATTGGCTGGACCACCCCAGGTACACTGGATATCATGTCCTTCAATTTCTGAAGCTCCGTAGAAAATGCTGATGTCGTACCTGCATCCTGCAAAGACCCAATACCATAAGTAGCAAGAGTATTAGTATTATTAGACACGTTACCAGTCTAAGGATTCCGGCCATATCCTGAAGCATATTCTGAGCTTCTCACAGTTGACACCCTAACCGAAGAGGGTATCTCAGGAGTATGATTCTGAGTATGACTAGGCACAATATTGCCCCTGTTATCCTCGGTATATACTGCCGAACCGAAGTTCAAAGCCCTAGGCTGCAAGGGAGTGACAGTATCCTTAGTGGGCCTGCTTGAGCTAGATTTCAAGAGTTGTATCTCTCTCATCAGCATTTGGTTGGTCTCCTGCTGTTGCTTCATCTGATCCTGTATACTACCAAATAAAGTCAGAATTTCATCATTAGATGCCAAAACAGGAGCAGATCCCTGAATATTCCGAGTGGGGATAATATCCTGAGGCTGTGAAGAAGCTTACGTCCTTGGAGGAGGTGGTGGAAGCACCGAACCAATCGTTGCAGATGTTGTAGTAGACACGGTGGAAGAGCTCATGTTTGATCTTGAGGCCATTGAAAACAGTGTGGCCAAAAGTTTTGAAAATAGAAAACCAAGTAATGATTTTGCAAAATCTTTTAGTAGAAATACCACCACTTGCCCCACGGTGGGCGCCAAATTGTTTTGGTAAAAAAATACCAAAGCAATTAAGTGATCAAATTAGTTAAGTGAGGTAGTGTGCTAGAGGTTTTGTGAAAAATATGCTGGTTAATTTGTTAACAAAAAAAAAAAGTTTTCAGGATACGGCTCAGGATATCGAGCTGTATCAACAATCAAACAATAAGCAATAAAGGTAAAGGGTGACACGGGATGTACGAGGAAAGCCCTTGATCAATCTAGATCGCCGGCACAAAACCTCGGGAGCTGACAATCGCAGCTGCCTTGTTCTTCTTATTACTTCAAATATCAGGATACAGTGCAGGATATAATACGGATCGACTAGGTATTACAATTTGATTTGAATACAAGTGTAAGTGTATTGTGAGTGTTTACAGCTAGAGAGCAAGAGTGTTCGAGAGATTGTGTGTGTTCTTAACTGATCCGATCAATCCTATTTATAGTAAAACGAAGCTAACTAACTAGCCTACAAATCCGGGATAAAACGGATATTCCCTTTGTGAACGTTGTAGTCCACGTCTTCCGGCTTCAACGTTCCTATTCCAACAAATTGGCCCGAGTCTTTGGGAGAAGAAGTCCACTCGAACTTTATAAACTTGCTTCATTAATCTGCACGTGAATTAATTAGTCACTACCAGGATACTACATCAGGTTGTTACCAATATCCTGATCCGGTATCCTGATCACAACAAAAGAAACATAGTCAGAATATTATTCAGGATATGTAAGAAGAAAATCACCCATAACATATATATATATATATATATATATATATATACACACACACACTAATAGAAAACCCGCGCGATGCAGCGGCGATGGCAATTTACAACGTGATACTCGTAGTTTGTTAGTTTGTCGTGATATACTTTTGTTAGTTTTCTTATTTGTAGCATTAGCGTGATCTATCTATGCCTTCAATGTTTTTCGAATTTTCAAAGTGAGTACGAAGAAAATTTAAGGTTGTTAGATATGTTTAGCCAATCTCATAAACCATGAGTTTAAAAGTTATCCATACATGGATGTTAACGATATATAAATTGTTGTTGCCATTGTTAACATCCATTTATAGATAATCGTTTATTGGCATTGTTGTTGCAGTTTATAGATTCTTATTCTTAATTGTCGAATAGTTTTATCAACTTGATATAAACAAGGAAGAACATGCAATTCTGTTAATGTGCACCTAAACAGGTTGAAAATAGCACCATTGAAAACCAAATAGTGTTAGATATTGGGTGGGTGGGTCCAAAATATTTATCATCAGACTTCTACCTATTGTTTAATATTTTATGAAGATCTTAACAAAGACTTTTGCAGATTAGAATATAAAGTTTTTAGATAAATCGTCTTGACTTGACTCCTATTTCTAGGAAGCTCCAGCATCCATTATTGTAGTTAAAAGTTACTTAAATACTTATATAGAGAAGACAATTTCTTAGCTTGCATTATCCTGGTGGAATGATTCAAACTAAAAGTAATTATGTTTAGTTAACTGTCGTCCATATGTTATCCTGGTGGAATGATTCAAACTAAAAGTAATTATGTTTAATTAACTGTCGTTCATATGTTTCGATGTCATTTGAGTATTTTAGGAGTTACTTATAAACCGACAAATTATTATTATTATTATTATTATTATTATTATTATTACTACTACTAGTGGACTTCCCCCGCGCGTTGCGGCGGGAAGCCACCCAGTATCTGTTTGATTGAATAAGGCATCAATGCCGTAATTGGCACTTTGTATAGCAACTGTAAGATAAACCCCAAAAAATATTGTCATGATATGCGTAAAAGAATATTGATACATAGTTTATATAGATCAAAAAAAAAAAAAAAATGAATATCAAAAGTACAAATATCGGTACCGATGTTCGGTTGAAATTGATGTGGTACCAATGTTGATGTTGTTCCAACAATATCAGTTTTGTTTGTCGCTGACACTTGCTATAGCTTATGATATAAAAGAGGTACTCTATACTGCTACCAAACTTGTTCGGATAGTATAGATTCGGTTTGTCATGGTAAAGAAAAAAAAACAAACAATTATAATTGACTCGTTCAATTTTGAACAAAACTTTTATCGAAACATAGATAAAAATTATAAGCATGCCGTAACACTATACTCCGAGTTTAATAAATCATTAAACTATATTATTAGAATAAACGAAAAAATGGTAAACGACGTTAATTTATAAAACATCGTAGCTTGAAAATTATAGAATATAAACAATATATGTTTAAAATGATTTATAATAATAAAATACTAAAAATAAAAAATATTTATATAAGAATATAATAATGTTAGGTTACTGTTCATCATAACTTTTGTTTAATATGTATAATTTGAAGTTTTTCTTATAAAATTCATTTCAACTTACAAATCACAAATCCATTTATTTATTTATTTACTTATTTTATTTACAACTGATAATTAATATATTTTTAATCTCTACTAATATCATTTATTATGTTCAAAATCATAATAAAAGTGACACAAAATGACTCCTTTTGATATTCTAAATCTAAGATTAAACAGTTAAAAAGATTTATTAGCAACACTCAAATAGAGTAAAACTATCGAAAACAAATGAAAAATAATGAAAGATCCCCCAAATTTTAGAATCTAAATATAATGATATACTTAATAATGCACTTTTATCCCTCGATCTATAAATATATTGTAATAACCCTAAATTTAAAAATCATTATTCTAGAAATAAAAGAATAATAGTAATATATATTTATCTTATGATCCATCTTTCTGTATATCAACCAAAACTATTATTATTTATAAATTATTCAATAGGAAACCCTAATTAAGACACCCAAGTGATTCTGCACAAACCCTAAAATATTCAAAATTTTCAGAATCAGGACCAGGGCCCCTAAAACTCAGGGGGGGGGGGGGTATTCCCTATTGACGATTATCCTAAAATCTTGCTGTCTAAATTGAATTTCGAAAACGTGTCAAGTCATCAGGCCTAGTCCCAAACGTGGCTACTCTATAAAGTGTAGGTAACCCTTACGAACCGTAAGGGTTAATTGTTACGGTCCGTAAGGGGGGGCAAAATTCGACTATAAATAGAGGACATTGGCACTTGAATCTGGGCGCTGAAACGACGAAAGAATTCGTATTATACTTCGAGTTATCGTCTGTTTACTTCAATTAACATACACGAAACACTAATTAGTATAGCGGGGTGCTGCAGAACAGGGTATTAACTCAATCGCTGATACGATTCAATGTCCGATTGATTGATTGAAATCAATCCAATGGATGTTTAAGTGCTGCTCAAATTTGGGTTATGCTTTGTCATTAGTCGTGATTCCGATGGACGTTTAAGTAATTTCACTTTGTCATTAATTGTGATTCCGATGGATGTTTAAGTGTTTACACTTTGTCATTCATTGTGAATCCGATGGATGTTTAAGTGATTTCACTTTGTCATTAATTGTGAATCCGATGGATGTTTAAGCATCGCACTTTGTCATTCGTTGTGAGGATTTTAATCTCGTGAGTTATCGTAAATGCTGTATTAAGTTACTAACCTAGTTTGTGTGCATATTATTTAAATTAGGTTAAAAGACTAATCAGTAGTCTAAACTCTGCCCGTATAAATCTGAAATATTATCATAAGGTAGCATCACTTTGGAATTATTAAGGTACAGATCCTTACCCTCACTCCTTATTGCTTCATATTCAAATTGTTATAAACCCATTAAATTAGTACACTCCTCACGTCTTTGATTATCGATTCATTTGACAGTCCGTTCGATTCCTATTCTAATCATTTGAATTTAGCTTTCATGTCATGCGATAATTTTCTGTTAAGTTGTACTCATTATCGCATGTTCCAACATAAGTTACGTTTTGTTATGAAAAGTATTTTGATAAGTTATGTAAATAAGATTATTTGTACTCGGTTACCCTGAGTAACGCTTCTCGTGGAGTGTCCCACGACCATGTTGTTGCGGCATCGACATCATGTGCTCCATCCGTGACGGAGAGATTAGTTCACGGCGTCTCTTAAGTACAAGTGTGGTACATAAGGCTATTAGGAGGCGTATGGATCGATCCTAGGATTTAAGTATAAGGAGGTGGATAACGGGTATGCCAACTCGCCATCTCATGTGATATTTATGCAGGAGTAGCTACCTGTGTGTTGTCACGTTTTAAGTTTGCTCATGGGTACATCCGTAAGATATGATTATGAAATTATGGTCTTGCATCGTATCATTTTCGCATAAAGTTTCCTCGGAATCACATTTTATATAAAGCGTTATTTGTTCTTTGAGCCTATAATTCCGTACTGAGCATTCGGCTCATTCTGTAAACTTTTTGAATATACAGGTCCACAGGTTACTTTGGGCGGGGAAAAGAGAGAGGAATAAAGCCTAGGAATAAATCTGAAGATGTTAGTTAATCAAGTCAAATGTCTCCACTTGAATATTAACCTTAAGTTTAGTAGTCGTGTGGTTGTATCCTTGTCAAATAAATAAATGGAATTATGACTTTTGTTTATGATACTATTGTTATTGTGACACGTCAGCCCTTCCGGGTTGGGGTGTTACATATATTTTTAAAGAACAAAGGATAATAAATAATAAGATTTATACTTACCTTGTCTTGGTAAAAGAAGTACTCTAGTTGTTCATCCCACCTATCCATACTAACTAATAACTAATAAGACAACCATTAGAAAATCCAACAATCCCCATATATGTTTTATAAAAGAAACACACCTACCCATGCAAACCCTGATGTTGTACACCCCTTGGTCTTGTAATGAACCTCCTATGTGTATTCTTAGATGTTCAAAAGTGTAAGAATCGGTTGAGATAGATAGCTTTAGATCAATCGTTTACAATGCCTACTAGATTTAAGGCTAGATGACCCCCACAGGTAATGGTTATAGTTACACTTGTCATTCGACCACCAATTGATGGTCGTGCAGATATAATTCACATATATTATAAATTGGTAAAGTCCCATTAATTAAAAGTTTTGTTTCTTGAACTGTCACACCCCAACGGATGGCGGAAACATCGGAGTGAGGCACTGAGCGAAACAGATTTTCAGGAGAATCCATAACCACTATAATACCAGATATTTAACGTTACGTCCCATACCATAACATATCAAATAAAAACAGTTATTACAGACATAGTGTTCTCAAAGTCAAACATTTTTCCGACAACTCATAAATTATTTAATTTGTTTCTAGACTCCCCTAGCTCGATTCCACAAAATCAATGCATAGCCAGCATCCTAGACACCTGTCACATACGTTAAAATAGGTCAATACACATAGTGTAAAGGTGAGCATACAAGTTTAATAATATAATAGTAGCGAAATTTATTTACGCATAACCAACATGTAACACGTAGAAATGTGAAGCATATAAGCTATCTACAATGAAATATGCACAGACATGACTGCGAGTTGTAGAATGTGCAATATATATCACCACTGTGACACATGAGAAATACCCTTAACAACCCCGGTGCATGACAAGTGCTGAGTCCAAACTATAGTACTATCATTGCTAAGGTGTCAGGCAACAATCACTGTGTAAACATAACATACAAGCATTCATCGAATAACACATATAACATGCAGAGCGGTTAGCGTATAAAAGTAGTTGCGTTGTGTTTCGAAGTGATTTGATATAAGTAACGTATGTAACACCCAAAAGTGCGTTAAGCAAAAAAGGATCGAGTATACTCACAGATCGTGTTTAATGAAAAAACACAGTCTTGGATTGTAGGGAGCGCTGGAGAAATTATCCTGATCAGTTAACGATAGTATAAGCGTTGAACGGTGCGTTAAACGGTGTCGAGTGAGATGAGGGACGGATAGTGATCCGATCGGATGACCGTCCAGACGGATGGTCATCCGGACGGATGACCATTCGGTCGGAGGGTCATTCGTTGGGAAGGATGTGTTTGTGTATTGTTTGAACTTTGAAATTTTCGTTGTAGCATTTTAAAAAGTGAGAAGTATCATTATATGACTAGCCATCCGGTCGAAGCCGTTCGATCGGATGGTGATTCGTTTGAGTAGAGATTACAAAGAACTACGTCTTCCATCCAGATAGTCATTCGATCGGATGGTCGTCCGATCGGATGACTATTCGTTTAGGAGCTGATATTCTTTAAAGTTTTGCAAATTGTCTAAGCGTTGAAAATCACAAGTCACCTGGTCGAATCGTCGTTCGATCGGATGGTGATCCGATCGGACGACGATTCATTCGGGTAACCTGTTTGTTTGAGAACTTGTAAAATCAGTTAAGTTTAGAAAGTTTGCGGTTGAACCGAGACGATATGACAACGTGTTAAACAACGGAAACCATATCAGGTCCAACTCATCCGGTTGGACGGGAATCACCCCGTTCGATCCAAACCAACTGTTCATGATGGTGTTTCATGTTCAACCCGTGAATCGATTGTGTCTTCGATAGTATCAGTTCTCAGACCGGCACTTCACTAGAGGATGAGTATAAGGCCTGAATGAGCTCCGATTCTACCGGTTTTGAGCAAAAGTGAAGAATGTTTGAAGCACTTTGAAAAATGTTTAGATTTGGTGAAATCAGTGTTTAAACATTCTAGAAATATGTTAGATTCGGACCATTCTTGCTGGAATGAAGTCATTCTCTGAAGTTCATACAGACCCGTGATGACGTCATCATTGAACAGCCCGAAATCAGGTGATTTCATGGTTAAAAGTTGTGATTTGATGGTGAAATTAATGAGAAAGTGTGCAAAGATTAAGGAAGTACAAGATTTGAGATAAAACTTACAAGAATCGTGAGGAATCAATAGAAAATAGCCTGAGAGTGCGTGGGTCGGAGGAGAGATGTCACATCATGAACAGTGATGTACAGGTGGGTATTTATAGGTGAAAAGGAGAAGAGGCGGTGTGGAGTGGTTTGGTCGGACGACCTTTCGATCGGATGGCCATCCGGTCGGATGACCATTCGATCGAACGGTCGTTCGATCGGACGTTATGTGCGAGTTAGTTTCCGACTTCCGTTTTGTGCGTTGAGCATTGCGATGCGGTTAAGCGAGTGTCGAATAAGTGATGCGATAGTTTTAAATAATAGTTACACAAATAACATAACTAACATACAACAACATAAGTAACCTTGCATTTCCAGTTCGCGATGAGATTGCGTTGCGATAGAGTTGTGATTGGGTTTTCGAATAACACCTTTTAAACATAACATTAGCACACACAAGTAAAACACATAATTGCACACACACGTAAAACAATATCCATAACTGCGATTCAAGTTGCGATGCGATAGCGATGAGATAGCGTTAAGTAGATTAGCGTTTACTTGCGTTTATCGCATTGTTACTTCATATATTAAAATTCACAAATCAAAATAGCGTTACTAGCATACATCGATTATCGAGTCGGAGAGTACAAGTAATAATTAAGCAAGGAATGACAGATCTGATTAGCAATATTTTCTTCCTTTGACTTTGACTTGTACTTTGACTTCAAAAGTCGGGTTGTTATAGCCTCCCCTACTTTAGGGAATTTCGTCCTGAAATTAAGGTGCAGGCGTAACGAATAGCTACGGATACTTAGCCTTCATGTCACTTTTGAGTTCCCAGGTGAACTCGATGCCGTGTTTGCCTTTTCAGCGAACCTTCACTATGGGAATGCGTGAGCGCCGGAGCTTCTTGGTTTCTCGATCCATGATCTCGACTAACTTTTCCACGAAGTGTAATGTTTCGTCCACTTGTAGATCCTCAAGTGGTACATGTAAATTCCGCTTGGCTAGACACTTTTTGAGGTTCGAAACATGGAAAGTCGGGTGGACATTCCTAAATTCCTCCGGTAGTTTGTGTCTGTAGGCCACCTTGCTAATTCTTTCTAGAATTTTAAAGGGTCAAACATATCGAGGCGCGAGCTTTCCTTTCTTGCCGAATCTGATCACCCCTTTCCAAGGTGAAACCTTTAGGAGTACATGATCACCAACGTCAAATTCAAGGGGCTTGCGGCGTCTATCGGCTTAACTCTTCTGATGACTCCGAGATTTCAACAGATTGTCTCGTATTTGGAGGATTTTGTCAGTCGTTTCTTGCAACAGCTCAGGACCGGTAATTTGCGCATCTCCGATCTCGTGCCATACAATAGGCGATCAACATTTTCTTCCATACAATGCCTCAAATGATGCCATTTGAATGTTAGAATGATAACTGTTATTGTTAGGGCTGTAAACGAACCGAACGAACACGGACAAGACCTTGTTCGTGTTCGTTTGTTAAGAAATATATGTGTTTACGAACAGTTCACGAACACTTAGCAAACGATATTTATGTTCGTGTTCGTTTGTTAAGGAAATGAAATTGTTCGTGTTCGTTTGTGTTTGTTTGTTAATTTTAGGCAATGAACAAAAACGAACATTGACGAACACAAATGAGCACAAACTAATGTTCATGAACACAAATAGAAACAAACGAACATAAACAATCGTTCATAAACATAATATATAATAAACGGACACTTATTAGATATTTATTTTGTCGGAATTTTGAAGTATTTAAATAGATATAAAACTAAAAACACCAATGAACTATCAAACACAAACAAACACGTTACCGAACGTTCACGAACATAAACGAACGAACACGACCTCTATTCATGTTTGTTCATTTAACTAAACGAACGAAATTTCTTGTTTGTGTCCGTTTGTTTAATAAACGAACGAACACGAACGAACTTCCCGCCGAACGGTTCACGAACTGTTCCCCGAACGTTTGGTTCGTTTACAACCCTAGTTATTGTACGAGAATTCGACCAAAGGTAAGTGCGCGTCCCAATTACCACCGAAATCTATGACACACGAGCGAAACATGTCTTCAAGGGTATAAATCGTGCGTTCAGTCTGACCGTCGGTTTGGGGATGGAAAGTGGTACTTAGGTTAAGAGTAGTACTGAGAGAAGATTGAAACGTTTCCCAAAGGCGCGAGGTAAACCGACCATCACAGTCAGAGATGATATCACGAGGCGTCCCGTGTCGACAGATGATTTCATCGGTGTAGATCCGTGCTAATCGTTCTACCTTAAAGCCTTCTCGTATCGGCAGAAAATGAGTAGATTTTGTTAGACGATCAACGATAACCCATATGTTATCGTGACCTGATGGCGTGCGCGAAAGTTTCGTTATGAAGTCCATAGCTATACTCTCCCATTTCCACATAGGGATCTCGGGTTGCACGAGTAAGCCAGATGGTCTTTGTTGCTCGGCTTGACTTTCGAACAAGTCAGGCACTTCGAAACATAGATTGTGATATCCTTCTTCATTCCAGGCCACCAATACCGAAGACGAAGGTCATGGTACATCTTATCAGCACCAGGATGAATGGAATATCGAGACTTGTGAGCTTCAGTCAACAATATCTCCTGAAGGTTATTGCGACTTGGAATCCAGATGCGATCGAGATAGTAGTAGATACCGTTCGATTTGGTGACAAGTTGGGATTCAGCACCACACTTCTTCATTTCCTCTAGAAAGGTATTCTCAATGAAGCAGGCATGCTGTGTGTCATGAATTAGAGCTTCGAGGTCGTGCTGGGCTTGAGAATTATGAACGCTATGCAAATAGCTTCGTCGGCTTAGAGCATCGACAACGACATTTGCTTTGCCAGGGTGGTAACGAATCTCACAATCGTAATCGTTGATGAGTTCAACCCATCGGCGTTGGCGCATATTCAGTTCCCTCTGGTTCAAGATATGTTGCAGGCTCGAGGTCGTGGGTTGTATAGTTCTTCTCGTGGATCTTGAGCTGGAGAGAGGCATACGCGATAACCTTGTCCCGTTGCATGAGGACACAACCGAGACTGAGGTTAGAGGCATCGCAGTAGACTATGAAGTCATCTTTTTCGTCATGTAACGCGATGATAGGAGCATTGCAGAGCATATGCTTGGGAGTTTGAAAGGCATGCTCTTCTTCGGTTCCCCAAATAAAAGGCTAGTCTTTATGCGTGAGAGAAGCAAGCAGAACGGCGATTTTAGAAAAGTCAGCGATGAATCGACGGTAATAGCCCGCCAATCCAAGGAACGAACGAACTTCGGATGGTGATTTTGGTGTAACCCAACTCTTAACTGCTTCCATATTCACAGGGTCGACGTGTACACCTTGACTATTGGCGATGTGACCGAGGAATTGAACCTCCTCTAGCCAAAATTCAAACTTGGAGAACTTGGCATAGAGTCGATTCCCTTGGAGTACTTCGAGAACCAAACGTAGATGTTGCGCGTGTTTGGCTTTCGATTTCGTATAGATAAGGATATCATCGATAAACACGATGACGAAGCGGTCGAGAAAGGGTTTACACACGCGATTCATCAAATCCATGAAAACCGCGGGTGCATTGGTTAAACCAAAGGGCATTATGACGAATTCATAATGGTCGTATCGGGTTTGGAAAGCGGTTTTAGGTATATCTTCTTCCTGGATTCGTAACTGGTGATAGCCTGAGCATAAATCAATCTTCGAGAAACACGTAGCGCCTTGTAATTGATCAAAGAAATCATTGATTTGAGGCAGGGGATAACGATTCTTGATAGGAAGCTTATTCAATTCCCTATAATCGATGCACATCCGAAACAATCCATCCTTCTTTTTGACAAAAAGAACAGGTGCGCCCCAAGGAGAGGTGCTAGGGCGAATGAAGCCTTTATCAAGCAATTCCTCGAGTTGACTCGAGAGTTCGCGCATTTCAGACGGAGCGAGGCGATAGGGAGCTTTAGCAACAGGATCAGTGAAGTGTGTCGTGTGTTATATGTTTTTATTAATAATTTAATCCCATTTTACACATTAGTCAAGTTTTAAATTTCTAAAACACGATATTTTACTAACACTAAACACACTTATGGGCAAGTGCACCCAACGTGAGCGTAGTATAGTGTTGGCAAGATACCGAGGTCGTCCAAGGACACAAAAGCTTTTAGTACCGGTTTATCCTCAACGTCTAATCAAATTAAAAGTTTTAGAAAAGGTTTTTAACATGAAAAATAAAAACTAAAATGCTGAAAACAAAAATAAAATAAAATAAAAACAAATAGACAAGATGAATCACTTGGATCCGACTCGCCTTTAATGTAACCTTTGATGATTTCCGCACTTTGGCACTTTTAAGAAATTATCTTAGTTATAGTAGTAGGCCCCTCTTTTGAAGGTGACGTTACCCACAACCCAGTGGTTTGAGTCAGCAAGGATACAATCCCAAAGGGTTGGAATACTGAAAAATTATTAATTAAGTTATTAATGCATAATTTGGTAGGCCCTCTTTTGAAGGCGACGTTACCCTCGGCTAAGTGGTTTGAGTCAGCAGGGATACAATCCCAAGTAGCCGGGTTAATGTATTAATAGTAGTTTACATATGAGGGGATCAAACTATTCGCGCCCCCGCCATCCAATACCAGTGGGTATTGAAGGAGGTCCTAGTAAGCTTGACCCAGGTCCTTGCAGGATCTATACACTGAACAAGGCAAGAACCTTACTAAACCCTTCCCTTAACCCCCGACCAGGTTGCCAACATATCTCTATATAGACCGTAGAGATATGAATGGTGAAAATCTTTTACTTTATATAGAAAGTAAAGTAATGCCAAGACACCACGGGCAAATGATAAAGAAGTTTCACCTTCAACATAAGAAACTAGTTATTAAAGTCATTAATACAAAACCAAATAAAAAGTGCGAAAAGATTAAAAATCAAAAGTATTACATTAAATGCTTGTCTTCACCAAGTGATGTAAGAGGCTTAGCCAAACATGGCCTTCGATTGACAAGAACTCTTACGATAAATATTGGATCCCGAGACTACTACACGTACTCTAAGGTGGATGATGGATGATGGTGGTGGATGTGGGTGTTGTAGTGGTGGTGGAGTGGTGGTGAAGTGGGAGAGAGGTGGTTTGCCAAGGGATGCTTTTGAAGTGAACCAAGCACCCTTATTTATAGCCTGCACAGAAGCCCGGACATGGCCCCGTGTCCGCTGGACACGTCCCCGTGGCCATCCTCTTTCTCTTTCTTCATTAATTGCAATTGTCTGTATTAGGCTCCACACGCCCCCGTGTTCGCTGGGCACGGCCCCGTGTGCAGAAGCGTATCTGTACTATCAAGATTTGCAAGATTCTGTGAATCTTAGCGTTGACCATGACCCGTGTAGAGCTGGGCATGCCCCCGTGCTGGGAATAAAAGCTTCTAAAACTTTGTCATTTTTTGCAGTCACCTGGCCACGCCTCCGTGTCCGCTGGGCACGGGGCCGTGGTTAGCCTTCTGTTTCTTGTTTTTGCTTGGGAAGATGCTGTCGAGGGGTCGGGCATGCCACGTTTATTCGTTTTCTTTGTATTTATGTTAGTTTTTGCTGCATATTTGTTCCTTTTGTTTATTTAAGCTCAATTGGTCCTGAAAATACAAAAGGAAGACAAAAGCACACTTTTTCCAACATTAGTACTAAAAAAATGGGTTAGTTTTAGGCCTCATTTGATGTAATTTATATGTTGCATTTTACACACATCAAATACCCCCACACTTGAATCTTTGCTTGTCCTCAAGCAAAACTCTTTATTATGTGGCTTACACACCCAAATGGAATGGGTAGAAGAGAAGTTTTTGGCTTGTCTTGAGTGTCTGGAATCCAAGATCTTTATTGGGCTATATTTTTATACTATTTACAATCCTATTCGTTATGATTTATTTAGAACGTTTCATAAGAGAAATTACTTATTTGGGCATAACATGCCTCTTTAAAATTCCATTTATATACAAGTTCACATACCTCACGGGAGATCACCCAACACTCGGCCGAAGATGTATTTTTGTGAAGTACTCGAGACCGGCATGGAACTTACTTCTACCATATGCTTGCCAAGCAATCAATCCTCCTCCTTTTTAACTATAAACCTTTGTAAATATCAAGAGGACTTGGGGAAGGGTTAGGCTTGGGTTAAAGGTAGGTGGTTTTGGGTTAGTGGTTATTAAAAAGGGCTAAAAGTGTAAAAAGCGTCGGTTGTCGTGAACCTTTTTTTAGACATTTATTCAAACTAAGCATATTCAAACAAGATTTTTGAGGAACTTGTTTGGTTCTTGAAAAATTCTCTTCTTTTTTTTTTTTTTTTTGATAAAGAAGTTTCACAAGAAAACCGAGCTTTTTACTAAAATAAAGGGTTGAAAAGAAAAAGGTTTTGGTGGGTAAAGGTGTTTGTTTTGTGGGTTTAGAAATGAAAAGGTTTAGGCTCAAAGGGGCTAACTATGGAGATTTTGGGTAGGTGGTATAGAAAATGAAAAAATAATGGTGTTGAGAGGAAAATGAGTTAGTCCTAATGCCTCCATCATTTACTTACTTGGGTTTAAGTTGGTAAGGACCGGGAATGTATTGTCATGGCAAGTTCTAGAGTTGTAAGAACCAAGCGGCTATTCATGCAAGAAATGAAAAATGAGCATTTAGTTTAAAGATGTATGCTTGTATGCTCAATAAAGACTCAAAACTCACTTATTGTGGGAATGAGCTTTTAATGTGACCAAGTATATATAATCAAATTTTAACTAGATTTGTCATGCCGTTTCATAATTTTCTTATGTTGGTTCTTTTTATCACGGTGCTATCGGTTGTTATTTTGTAAAACTATAACCGTTTTAGAACTTGTTATTCCCAAATTAAACCAAGACAAGTAAAAAAAATGAAAATTTTTGAAAAAAATTGGGGTGATTAGCGGTTCCAATAGAGTTTTGTGTAAGGCTTGTTATTAGGACTTGCAAAATTCAAGGTTTTAGCATCCCCCATACTTAAATTACACATTTTCCTCAATGTGTCCAATAATAAGTTTTTCGGTTGATTAAAATGTGTAAAAGTGGGTTAAAAACAAGATTTTATGTTACTGGGCAGCTGAACGCGGGGTGTGGTGGGCTGAGCACACCCTCGTGATCAGACTGCCAGTATCAATTTAAATAGAAGGCTGGCCACGG
Organism: Helianthus tuberosus; assembly: GCA_030545235.1. Classification (NCBI taxonomy): domain Eukaryota; kingdom Viridiplantae; phylum Streptophyta; class Magnoliopsida; order Asterales; family Asteraceae; genus Helianthus; species Helianthus tuberosus. The sequence goes on from CM060417.1 coordinate 40,614,651, forward strand.
GGCGTGTTCAGCGAGCACGGCCCCGTGGCCAGTTACCTGAACTGGGACTTTTTCTAAAGAGCCTGGGCACGGGGGCGTGTTGGGTGGCCATGACCCCGTGCTGAACTTGCTGTAATGTTGGAAAATTGTCGGGAGGCTCTATTTTTGTGCATGGGGTGTAGTTTTAAAGTTCCCTTGGTAACCTCCACCTTTTCGAGTGTGTTTATTCCTGAAAAGTAAAGCTAAACTAGAAAACATAAAAGTTAATCTAAAACTATGGATAGTTCCATGGAATGCCTCCGTGGTGCGCCACATTTATAAGGGTCCTTGGCTAGACCCACCTTATCGGGTGGTTCTGGCTCATCTTCAATTAGGGGGTCGTCATTGCCGATTGGATATTTCATTGATTGTTCGAGATCGACATACCTTTTGAAGGCCCCTAATTGAATAGGTAAGTTGTTTTGCTTCCGATTAATCAAAGCTTTGTGGGTTTTCACAAAAGGTCGCCCCAACACTAGTGGAGCGTCATCAAGGATGACGAAGTCGGTTGGGACTACCATTTGATTTGTTTGGATAACACATCTTCAACTACTCCCATTGATTTTATTGTTTTCCGATTAGATTGAAAATGGGTATTTGAAGTGGAGAAAAATCACCAATACTTAATTTTTCGAAAATCTAGTTTGGCATTATATTAACACAAAGATCTTTATCAATTGTAACATTACTAATAAAAGAATTTTGAAAAAAAACATGAAACCGGTGTAATGTTAATTTCAAATGGATCATCTTTTATAAGCGTAGTTTGATCATTTGTTAACTTAATGCTTACCATTTCGTCAATTTTAGTGTTAGTGTTTAACTCTTTTAAAAACTTAGCATGAGTAGGTACTAAACAATGATTTTCGAAAGAAGGTGATAAGAGATTAATTACTTGAAAATTAGACACTTCTAGAATTTTAATGTTGTCGGACTCACCTTTTTCGTTGTTTAGTTCATGTGTCGGTTTTTCACTTACTTGTTCTTCCATTTTTACCTCTTCAACTATCACTTCTTTAGTACATGTTAATTCTTCCCTTGCGTAGGATTCCTCTTCCCTTGCGCGAGCTTCTTTTATATAGCGCTCGATAGTTCTAAGGTGTTCTATTATCTTTTGGCTACGGGTGAAATAGTTGGTGGTTCGTCAAAGTGAGCGGAATAAGGATCCTCAAAGCTTGAATTCGGAAGTTCGATCATTGGTTCCTCATAATACTTATATGAGGTAGATGGTTCATACCATTGTTCCTCATTGTAAGTATATGACGGATAAGGGTCGTAACTTGGTTCTTCATAATACTTATATGAGGTGGGTTGTTCACGCCACGGTTCCTCATAGTAAGCATATGAAGGTGAAGGCTCATATCTTGGTTCCTCAAAGTATGAATATGAAGGCTCATACCTCGGCTCATGGATATATGAGTATGAGGGAGAAGCTTCATACCTTGGTTCTTCATAGGATGTGTATTGTGACATCCCACATCGGTTGTGAAGGGGAACAAAGGCTTCCTTATAAGGGGCTGGATACCTTCACCATCACGACGCGTTTTGAAAACCATGAGGGGCGGACGCCGAGGGCGTGCTGGCCACCAAAGCGGACAATATCATGATGCGGTTACGCTGGGCTGTTACAGATGGTATTAGAGCCAGGGCCGGACCAGTGGTGCCAGGTCCTGCGAGGACGCTGGACCCCTTAAGGGGGGTGGATTGTGACATCCCACATCAGTTGTGAAGGGGAACAAAGGCTTCCTTATATGGGGCTGGATACCTTCACCATCATGACGCGTTTTGAAAACCGTGAGGGGCAGACGCCGAGGCCGTGCTGGCCGCCAAAGCGGACAATATCATGATGCGGTTACACTGGGCTGTTACAGATGGTATCAGAGTCAGGGCCGGACCGGTGGTGCCAGGTCCTGCGAGGACGCTGGACCCCTTAAGGGGGGCGGATTGTGACATCCCACATCGGTTGTGAAGGGGAACAAATGCTTCCTTATAAGGGGCTGGATACCTTCACCATCATGACGCGTTTTGAAAACCGTGAGGGGCGGACGCCGAGGGCGTGCTGGCCGCCAAAGCGGACAATATCATGGTGCGGTTACACTGGGCTGTTACATGTAAGAAGTGGATGGCTCGTACCTGGGCTCCTCATAGTATGTGTACGAAGGGGATGGTGCAAAGAGGTCACAATATTGTACCGAATGAGGATTACCACAAATTGTATAATACTCTTCTCTATAATCATCCTCCTCATAGTGGTAGTTGTAATCTCCTGAGTATTGATCTATAAGAATCAGTCAGCAGATCACAACAGAGTCTCGGGACCAGAAAACAAAAATAAAAAAGGAAACAGAGGCTGAGCACGGCCCCGTGTTCAGTGAGCACGACCCCGTGTTCAGACTACTGTAATGCAAAAACTACCTAAAAATGTGCGCGCAGTTTTAAAAAGGTTTTGAAAAACTGATTAGGCCATCGGTTTTAAGCTTTCTTAAAATCCTTGTGTCCCCAGCAACGGCGCTAAAAACTTGATGCGTGTCGTGTGTTATATGTTTTTATTAATAATTTAAGCCCATTTTACACATTAGTCAAGTTTTAAATTTATAAAACATGATATTTTACTAACACTAAACACACATATGGGCAAGTGCACCCATCGTGAGCGTAGTATAGTGTTGGCAAGATATCAAGGTCGTCCAAGGACACAAGAGCTTTTAGTACCGGTTTATCCTCAACGTCTAATCAAATCAAAAGTTTTAGAAAAGGTTTTTAACATGAAAAATAAAAACTAAAATGCTGAAAATAAAAATAAAATAAAAACAGATAAACAAGATGAATCACTTGGATCCGAATCGCCTTTAATGTAACCTTTGATGATTTCCGTACTTTTGCACTTTTTAAGAGATTATCTTAGTAATAGTAGTAGGCCCCTCTTTTGAAAATGACGTTACCCTCAACCCAGTGGTTTGAGTCAGCAAGGATACAATGCCAGAGGGTTGGAATATTGGAAGATAATTAATTAAGTTATTAATGCGTAATGTAGTAGGCCCATCTTTTGAAGGCGACATTACCCTCGGCTAAGTGGTTTGAGTCAGCAGGGATACAATCCCAAGTAGCCGGGTTAATGTACTAATAGTAGTTTACATATGAGGGGATCAAGCTATTCGCACCCCCGCCATCCAATACTAGTGGGTATTGAAGGAGGTCCTAGTAAGCTTGACCCAGGTCCTTGCAGGATCTATACACTGAACAAGGCAAGAACCTTACTAAACCATTCACTTAACCCCCGACCAGGTAGCCAACATATCTCTATATAGACCGTAGAGATATGAATGGTGAAAATCTTTTACTTTATATAGACAGTAAAGTAATGCCAAGACACCATAGACAAATGATAAAGAAGTTTCACCTTCAACATAAGAAACTAGTAATTAAAGTCATCAATACAAAAACCAAATAAAAAGTGCGAAAAGATTAAAAATCAAAAGTATTACATTAAATGCTTGTCTTCACCAAGTGATGTAAGAGGCTTAGCCAAACATGGCCTTCGATTGACAAGAACTCTTACGATAAATATTGGATCCCGAGACTACTACACGTACTCTAAGGTGGATGATGGATGATGGTGGTGGATGTGGTAGTTGTAGTGGTGGTGGAGTGGTGGTGAAGTGGGAGAGAGGTGGTTTGCCAAGGGATGCCTTTGAAGTGAACCAAGCACCCCTATTTATAGCCTGCACAGAAGCCCGAACACGGCCCTATTTCCGCTGGACACGGCCCCGTGGCCATCCTCTTTCTCTTTCTTCATTAATTGCAATTGTTTGTATTAGGCTCCACACGCCCCCGTGTTCGCTGGGCACGGCCCCGTGTGCAGAAGCGTATCTGTACTATCAAGATTTGCAAGATTCTACGAATCTTAGCGTTGACCATGGCCAGTGTTGAGCTGGGCACGCCCCAGTGCTGGGAATAGAAGCTTCTACAACTTTGTCATTTTCTGCAGACACCTGGCCACGCCCCCGTGTCCGCTGGGCACGGGGCCGTGGTCAGCCTTCTGTTTCTTATTTTTGCTTGGGAAGATGCTGTCGAGGGGTCGGGCATGCCACGTTTATTCGTTTTCTTTGTATTTATGTTAGTTTTTGCTGCATATTTGTTCCTTTTGTTCATTTAAGCTCAATTGGTCCTGAAAATACAAAAGGAAGACAAAAGCGCACTTTTTCCAACATTAGTACTAAAAAAGGGTTAGTTTTATGCCTCATTTGATGTAATTTATATGTTGCATTTTACACACATCAGTTAGCTCCAGGAATAAGGTCGATACGGAAATCAATATCACGACTCGGGGGTAAACCAGGTAAATCGTCAGGAAATACAGCAGGAAAATCACGAACCACAGGCGCCTTATCCATTGCCTTATTTTCCTTTTCCTCCGCTACTACGATGTGTGCCAAGAAAGCTTTGTATTCCTTTCGGAGATACTTGCTCGCTTGTATGCACGACATGAGTTTATGATCCTTCGATGAGACTTCGCCATAGACACAGAGTTGATCACCATTATCGAGCGAGAAACGAATCATCTTGTCAAAGCAAATGACTTCAGCATGATTCTCGCGAAGAAAATCCATGCCTACTATGATATTAAAACTACCAAGCTGCATCAGGACAAGGTCGATAGGAAAGACGTGATTGTTGAGTTCAAGCGTACAATCATGGAGAACAGCATTTACAGTTACGGTTCTTCCAGTGGAAACTTCTACGTCGAACGTCGAAGGGGTTAGTGTGTTTACGGTTTAGGAGCTTTTCGAATTCCAACGGTACAAAACAGTTATCGGCTCCAGTATCAAATAAACACGAAGCATATATACCGTTGACAAGGAACGTACCATTAACCACATTGTTGTCAGCTTGGGCCTGTCAGACGTTGATGTAGAATGTACGTCCATGGGCTCCTCTTTGAGCTGGCTGCTGCTGCTGTTGATGTTGTTGCTGCGCCGGTTGCTGTTGTGGCTCTTGCTTCACCACTCTGTTTGTTCAGAAATTTGCGAAGTGGTTGGGATCACCATGCCCAAAGCAGGCTCTTGCGTGAGCAGCGGGTGCAGGAGCTGCTTGTTGGCCCTGCGGAGCGGGAAGAGGGGCTGGCAGTGCAGGAGCTTGAACTTGAGCTTGAGCTTGACGGGGACCAGTATGGCAGTTGGCAGTAAAGTGGCCGTACAGGTTGCAGTGCACACAAAATCGACATGCGATCCCAATAGGATGATGATAAGTACAAGTAGGGCATTGCGGGTGTGGACCAGTATATGCACGCTTAGCCGGCGGTGCATTGGTCACTGGTGCCGCTACTTGGCGGTTCTGGTTCTAGGGTTGAACAGGGACAGCATTGAGTGGAGCGGCGGTGACATCACAGTTCTTATTGTTGTTGTTGTTGTTGTTCTTGCGCTTGCGGCGTGAAGACTTGGAAGCTTGCGGTGCGGCAGTTTCAGCGGTGGGAGCAGCAGTAACTTGATGGAGACTTTTGGTGGTATTCTTGAAGCAACCAGCCCTAACTCGCTTATCATTGATTTCTACAACAAGTAGATATGTCTCTTCGATGGTGGTCGTCTTCGCGCCTTGCACGAAATCAACAACACAATCCGGTAAAGCACGGATGTATTTCTTGATGGTGATATCGGGGTTAGAGACTTGGTCGGGACAAATTATGCTAAGCTGCTTAAAGCATGCAGTTAGACCAACATTGCCGCCACCCTCTTGCTTGATGTTCCAAAACTCGTCCTCCAGCTTCTGAAGCTCGGCGAGGGCAGAATTCTTTCATCATGATTTCTTTCAACTCCTCCCAAGTAAGCCCATAGGCTGCATCATTCCCTTGCCTGTTCCTTTCGGTGGTCCACCAATCCGGAGCCCTAGACTGGAAAACGCCAGTTGCGTTGACAGTGCGGAGGTTATCAGGACAACTGCTATGGCGCAAGTTGCCTTCAATTGAGTCGAACCATTGAAACATGGTAGTAGGCCCGTCTTCACCAGTGATGCCTTTGGGGCCGCAGGCTTTAAACTGCTTAAAGCTAAATGTCGCACGGGGAGATTCGGTCCTAGATTCCTCAGAGGACTTGCTACCATTTTCATTGTGTTCGCTGACGATTTGTGGAATGACCTTGGCCATTTCCTTTGAGACTAGAGAAGCGATGCGCTTGTCAGCGTGGTTGTGACGGGTAGCTCGAGAAGTATGCGATCCAAATAACGACATTGTCTGCAACAGACATCACCATAGGACGCAGACGCGATTAAATCGAGCATAGTCTATAGTATCACCACGCACTACTTTTATATATATAAAGCACAGGAACACGTCGGCATATAACACATAATCAAATAGACACATAAATCACATAAGCACGTAAACACATAGGCACATAAGCATGTAGAGCACAGAAGTACATAATCAACTATATTTTGCATGTATTCACCTTCATATATTGCACGTATGCACCTATCATTCAAGTTCGCGAAGTGCATTCGAGAGTAGCGATTGCGAGGGGCGAGTACACAGCGAGTAACATAGCGTAAGCGAGTAACATAGCATGCGATGGTTGATAGAGTAGCAGCGATTTGTTAGCGTATTGAGATAAATGTGTAGTGTGAGTTGTGTGTATTCATCAAAGAGAAAAGCGAAAAGCATATAATTCTCCAAAATCAAACACATAAACATGTAAAACCACATAAAACACATAGAAAACACATAAAAGCGATAAATAACAGAGTCAGCGGCTGTGAGCTCAGAATCGAAACACATAAAAATCAGTGATTGCGGCTTGAAATTGGAGCGTCTGGGTGTGAGACATCGACTACCCAAAGTGATTCGACTATTCTCAAGGACTTCGAGTAAACGCTTTGGCCTATCAGACTGTGCTCTCTCACCGACATACGGCGAATGGCACACATCCTTTCGGTTATTCACGTAACTCGAGTCGTTGGAATCCATCGAGACTTTGGTAAGAGTTTTGTAAAATCAAAATAGGGAGCGGAACAGGTCATCAAGATTCGAGTTTCACCCCTAACTTAAGGAATTTATTCCTGTTGTGTGATAGAATCACGAGAGAGAGGGAGAACTGCGCCAAAGTATGGATTTCACTCCTGATTCGACGCAAATTCTCGTGTTTAATCAATAGTTTGCGGTTTCCACACCTAATCTCGATCCAAATCACTCGCTTATTTTCGAAGATTGTGTGCGTCATTAGCGTTAGGAAAGGCTAAGTGATAGGGTCCGTCCTTAGGAAAGGACGATAGAGTGTAGTATGTTTGCGAGTCGAGCGAATAATAGAAATAGGCTTGCGCGGAACCCCTACCGGGTTTGCACAAGGTGGTCTGTTGGTACTTAGACTATAGACTAGGTCGTTTCTAAGACATCGACCTGGACTAGGTCGAGTCTTGCCTAATTCCCTATAGTTATGGCTCTGATACCAATCTGTCACACCCCAACCGATGGCGAAAACATCGGGGTGAGGCACTGAGCGAAACAGATTGTCTAGGAGAATCCATAACAATTATAATTACCAGATATTTAAAGTTACATCCCATACCATAACATATCAAATAAAAATAGTTATTACAGACATAGTGTTCTCAAAGACAAACATTGTTCCGACAACTCATAAATTATTTAATTTGTTTCTAGACTCCCCTACCTCGATTCCACAAAAGCAAGGCATAGCACAGCATCCTAGACACCTGTCACATACGTTAAAATAGGTCAATACACATAGGGTAAAGGTGAGCATACAAGTTTAATAGTATAATAGTAGCAAAAGCGATTTACACATAACCAGCATGTAACACGTAGAAATGTGAAGCATGTAAGCTATCGACAATGAAATATGCACAGAAATGACTGCGAGTTGTAGAATGCGCAAGACATATCACCACTATGACACGTGAGAAATACCCTTAACAACCCCTGTCCACGACAGGTGCTGAGTCCAAACTATAGTACTATTGTTGCTAAGGTGTCAAGCAACAATCACTGTGTAAACATAACATATAGGCATTCATTGAATAACACATATAACATGTAGAGCGGTTAGCGTATAAAAGTAGTTTCATTGTGTGTCGAAAAGATTTGATATAAGTAACCTATGTAACACCCAAAAGTGTGTTAAGCAAAAAGGGATCGAGTATACTCACAGATCGTGTTTAATGAATAAACACAGTCTTGGATTGAAGGGAGCGCTGGAGAGATTAGCCTGATCAGATAACGACAGTATAAGCGTTGAATGGTGCGTTAAACGGTGTCGAGTAAGATGAGGGATAGATAGTGATCCGATCGGATGACCGTCCGGACAGATAGTCATCCGGACGGATGACCATTCGGTCGGAGGGTCATTCGTTGGGAAGGATGTGTTTATATATTGTTTGAACTTTGAAGTTTTTGTTGTAGCATTTTAAAAAGTGAGAAGTATCATTATATGTCCAGCCATCCGGTCGGATGGTCATCCGGACGGATGACCGTTCGATCGGATGGTGATTCATTTAAGTAGAGATTACAAAGAACAACGTCTTCCATCCGGATAGTCATTCAATCGGATGGTCGTCTGACCGGATGACTATTCGTTTGGGATCTGATATTCTATGAAGTTTTGCAAATTGTCTAAGCGTTGAAAATCACAAGTCACCCGGTCGAATCGTCGTTTGATCGGATGGTGATCTAATCGGACGGCGATTCGTTCGGGTAACCTGTTTGTTTGAGAACTTGTAAAATCAGTTAAGTTTGAAAGTTTGCGGTTGAACCGAGACGGTATGCCAACGTGTTAAACAACGGAAACCACATCAGGTCCAACTCATCCGGTCGGACAGGAATCACCCCGATCGATCCGAACCAACTGTTCATGACGATGTTTCATGTTCAACCCGTGAATCAGTTGTCTCTTCGATAGTAATCAGTTCTCAGACCGGCACTTCACTAGAGGATTAGTAGAAGGCCTGAATGAGCTCTGATTCTACTGGTTTTAAGCAAAAGTGAAGAATGTTTGAAGAAAAGTTTGAAGCACTTTGAAAAATGTTTAGATTAGGTGAAATCGGTGTTTAAACATTGTAGAAATCTGTTAGATTCGGACCATTCTTCCTGGAATTAAGTCATTCTCCGAAGTTCATACAGACCCGTGATGACGTCATCATTGAACTGCCCGAAATCAGGTGATTTCATGGTTAAAAGTTGTGATTTGATGCTGAAATTGATGAGAAAGTGTGTAAAGATTAAGGAAGTACAAGATTTGAGATGAAAACTTACAAGAATCGCGAGGAATCGAGAAAAATAGCCTGAGAGTGCGTGGGTCGGAGGAGAGCTGTTACATCATGAACAGTGATGTGACAGGTGAGTATTTATAGGTGAAGAGGAGAAGAGGCGGTGTGGAGTGGTTCAGTCGGACGGCCTTTCGATCGGATGGCTATCCGATCGGATGGCCATCCGGTCGGATGATCATTCGATCGAACGGTCGTTCGATTGGACGACATGTGCGAGTTAGTTTCCGACTTCCGTTTTGTGCGTTGAGCGTTGCGATGCGTTTAAGCGAGTGTCGAATAAGCGATGCGATAGTGTTAAATAATTGTTATGCAAATAACATAACTAACATACAACAACATAAGTAACCTTGTGTTTCCAGTTCGCGATGATATTGCGTTTCGATAGAGTTATGATTGCCTTTTCGAATAACACCTTCTAAACATAACATTTGCACACACAAGTAAAGCACATAATTGCACACACACGTAAAACAATATCCATAACTGCGATTCAAGTTGCGATGCGATAGCGATGAGATAGCGTTAAGTAGATTAGCGTTTAATTGTGTTTATCGCATTGTTACTTTATATATTACAATTCGCAAATCAAAATAGCGTTACTAGCATACACCGATTATCAAGTCGGAGAGTACAAGTAATAATTAAGCAAGGAATGACAGATCTGATTAGCAATCTTTTCTTCCTTTGACTTTAAATTTGACTTGTACTTTGACTTCAAAAGTCAGGTTGTTACATGAACATATTGTGCTGAAATTGCAACAATCAACACCAGGGGTACAAATAATGAAGCACAAAACTCCATTGATCAATACACAATTTCACATAAGACTATTATAATATATCCAAAATGTTCCTGCAGACTACAATTATCACCAAATGGATGACACATTATAAGTAAAGACTATGATCAATATACAGTTTCCCATAACACTATCATAGTTAATCTAAAATGTTCTTGCAGACTACAATTATCATCATCATCATTATCACATATTTATTTATATTATCATATCTGACGGTTTAAATTAATATGGTTACATTTGGGTGTTTCAAATCCTTTATAGTCGCCTACACTGCATAAAGTGCCATAATCACCTGCAATTGCACCATGGGACCCCTTTTGACACCTGTGCTCCTCAGCAGGGATGCCAACTGACGAACCAAATTGTGTATAAATGACTGAGGTCCGGTGTTGGTGCAGCTTTGCATCCTACTGAATAAGTAGTGCGCGCTCCATGCTAACAACCGGTGGCGCACACTCGAGCTAAAATAATTGTCAGCAATTAAACCTTGGTTTGAAAGAATCAATGCTTTCTCTTCAATAGTGAGTGCTGAATTACACCGGGAAACATTTTATCTTTGATAATATGAATCAATGGTGATCCTCTTGGGGGCTTTTATGCTGTTTGACGAGTTCCGGTCACTGTTGAATAATACCAGCACATCCACACGTGAAAGCCTAGTGCTTGAATGACAAGCACTGTAATCACATAAGAAAACGAATCTCTCTCTCTCTCTCTGCATTGTTTGGATAAAGATGTGATGATTTGACTTAATAGGGTATATATTTTATAACTTAGAATCTGATGTTTTCTTTATGTAATTAGAATAAGAGAACCCTCTAGGAATACCAAATCCTAGATGAACAAGGTCATTCAAAAAATGGCAAGTACCTGTCTTCTCTAAATCAACCAATGACCCATCAGTAACAACAACTTTTAAGTAAATAAAATGATGTACAACATGTATAGAAGTAAAGTAAATTTGAGAATTTAGTTACCTGAAACAGAACAAGCACTCTTAAATGGCATCGTTTAGTCTTTTGAAGCAGCTTGTCTAAAACTTGCAATTTCCCGCTGACATTGATTTCAACATCCAATGGGTCAGTCAAAGAAGCTTCTTTTGAAATACTACGTAAAGTAGGGACCTCAATACACGGGTGATCACAATTCACAACACTACGAAAACAATTAATGAAATTAAGAAACATTTACCAAACAAAACTACAATTATAAGCATGCTACAGTGGTGATGCAACCGACAAAAAAAAAACACGAAAATTAACTCACAAAAAAGCCTCAACTATCTGCAAAGACTCAACATTATACAAAACATAATGGCATTATGTCCCAGCGTCCCTAATGTACTGCTTTGGTGTTCGTTAATTAATCAATGATGGTTTGTTTTTTTCTAGAATTGTTCAAATGTAATCAGTGTGTTCACTTGCAAAGGTGCCACATACCTTCTAGCTGTTTTGTGATCAAGACTTTAGGGATGAACTATCCTATAATTAAGATTTATAATAACTATTAAACTATTTTATTCATTTATTATTTATTATCAAAAAACTTATAAAATTTGTGAGTACATAGAGGAGACTTCACAAGGCTGGACATATCATCATCACTAATCAACCTATGTCTTGTTCGTCCTGAGATTGTAAACACTACAATAGTTGCATAACCCCTGAAGTATTCACATTGTCCTGATACGCGAATGTAACTTCCTGCAAATAACAAAGACATAACCAACCTTTAGCTCTAGATAAAGGCTAAAACTAATAAAATCTAGAATAAATCCTAATATGCAGCAATGGCCTACTACCAGCATCTAAAAACATAACTGTGACACCCGGCTATTTTGAGTTGTGCCGTACAAGTGTAACATGTGTCATGAATAAATAAAAAGCTATATTTTATTGATATTGGTGTTTATATGTGGTATTTGATGTGTTGGTAAATCCAAACATGGTTAAAATTATGTTGGCAATAATAAAATAAACGCTTATCGCGTAACTGAAAAAATGCAAAACGAACGTCCGTGATCGCCCGATTAATGTTAAAATCCTAAAAATATTCTGTTACGATTAAAATGGTATTTTCAATCATGTTTGTGAGGAAAAATAAATTAAAACACTTAGAAACTATATTTTTCGAGTTTAAGCGCGTACCGCGGGTATATAACAAAATACTGTCAACGCAGCCTATCTAGGCAACTGATAGTTATTTCAGCACTAATATGTCGGGTTTATTTTTTAGAGTGATAAAAATAATTTAAAATACCTTAAAACGGGATTAAAACGCGAGTTAAAATACCCGGTGATCAGTAAAATACCAGCTTAAACAATATGAACTATATATATATATATATATATATATATATATATGCGTGGATGCGTGTATATATGAGAGAGAGAAGGGGATAGGTGGCGACTAGGAGAGCCACCTCTCTCTTCCTTGTGCCATGTGTTGAGTGTTGGAACAATAAGTAAAGATTAGGTTCATTTAAACCCTCCAAACTTAACCAATACTAGATCAAACATTCCTTTTCATCCCTTCTCACTTCCAATCGGCCGAACACTACCCCCACATCCCATTTTTAAAAAAATTGATTGTTCTTGTAAGAACCAAACTCAATCCAAGGTGTTTCCAAGTTGTTTTGAAGATCTAAGAAGGTTTCCAAGGTGAATACAAGAGGAAACAAGCTCCATAACATCAAAATCTTGTCAAAACCCATTTGAATCTTGAAGGTATAAAATTTACTTTTTAAAAACATAATCTTGATTCTTGGTGATGTTCATGATGTTGGAAGGTTTCTCTTGATTCTGGGAATATTTCACAAACTTGAAACTAAAATAAATGGATTTTTATACAAAATTAAAATGGAAACTTGTGTGTGTGATAACATGGCCAAAAATGTGGAAGAATATGAGATTGAGATTTTGTTTTGATGTTTAGTTGATTTTGATGATGTGATTCATGAGAAATTTGATGCATGCATGATCAAAAGTTGATTTTATAAAGGTTTATATGATTAAAGATGATCATGAAAAGTGGGTTTTTGAATGTATATGTGCACATGTTTGTGTGTCGTATATGTATGTATATGTACACATGCATATGGTTTTTTATCATATGTTCACATGATTAGATGATGATGATGTGATGAATATGTTTTGGATTATATGAACCTGAATTAAATATATGTTTAGATGCATTTAAGTTCATGTAAGATGATGAAGTTATGATGACCATGCATTAGATGCTTGTACATAAGTATGCATGATGATTATGTGATCATGAAATGATGAAATTGTTATGATATGACAAAAATGGTTTAAATCAGATTATAAGCACTAAAAATAATATTATTTTATGTGTTATAATGGTATGAAACTTTGTCATAAGTTAGATAGCTTTGCATGTGGTACATGTAGCTTGAAAAGTGGTAAGATGGGTGAAACTTGTATGATTTATGTGACTTACATGAAATCTGAATTATCATGAGTATGAGCACCATTTTATTCAGTAAATAACATGCATTATGTTAAAATATCAAGTCATTACGAGTTGGGATGATTTTAGTAAAGTTCGGTACGAAACTATGCGGTAAAAACGGTTAAAATCAACTTTTTAAGTGATTTTTATAAAACTGTTTTAGGTCAGTATATAAACAACTTATATTAAGTATCCTTGGTGTTTGGTTAGTCATACGTGACTTTCGACGCCCAAAAACGTTATCGAATCACTAAAATACGCATATTTCAATATACACAAAAATGGGTTGTTCATGGGTGAACCTTATGTGATACAATGTGTTATGTGATTTAGAATACGTGTATGATGATATGTTAAGTGTTGACATGATAGCGGAGATTAAGATTATTCATGTACACTTTTGTGTTTAAAACGATAATATCGGTAAAGTCGTGTTAAGTATGTAACTTATATGTCGAGCATGAAAATGATACATAGGTTAACTTAATAAGTTATTTCATGTCTAAATGCTTTAAAAATGAAAATTATATAAGTTGACGAGATACGTGTATTACGATATTGATGATGTGTTCACGTTTATGTATATATATTACTAAGCGCAAATCGAAGATATATTTCTTATAAACGGGTGTGATAACGGATATAACATAATGAGGGTCACCAATAAAATCGTTCTTTCTTAAAATATATATATGAACACAGATATATATATATATATATATTTATATATATATATATATATATACGCCAACATAATAGAAAATAATGACTTTTCGAGAAAGTCTTAAAGTTATGTGAAAAATTCTAAGTATGGGAGAAACTTAGGTATTTTGTGAATTGTTGATTATTAAATCGTGCCTATGGAAACTAGGACGTGTAGATCAATTGTGGGATTACGCTAATATAATTATGCACCCAAAGGTGAGTGTCACTAAACCCCCTTCTTTTACTGTTTTATATACAGTTTTGGGGGAAGAACACGCCTTAAAAAGGATTAAATATGTTTTTGTATAAAACATACCTTTGATTATATTAAATATACATTTTCTTGGAAAATATATGGTTTTTGGTTGATATTAATATGTTTCGGGAGAAACGGTTTTGACTGATATAAATATGTTTCGGGGAGAAATGGGCTTTATTACGGTGTTTGGGAGAAAACGACCGTGTAGATTTAAAAATGTTTAAATCTAAAGTTATGATGAATTCGCTTGATCTCAAGAGAATAAGTATCGGGTTATAGGCTTATGTTTCGGCGGGGACTTCGGGGAATTCGTACAACACAATATATTAAATTTATCATTGTTAGTAGGATATATATATATATATATATATTGTTCATGAGGCAGGCATTATAGATGGCATGTTATGGGCGCATGCGTAGGTATTGTCTTTTAATCATTAATATTGCATGCATGGAATTGTTGATAGATCTATCGGGTTGACCAACCCGCTGTGACCGATAGCTCCGTGTCAAGTCAAGCGACGAATTGATATTCTGTTATTGTCTAGCTTTGATTATACCTTCATTGTTAATATATTGCTCGTAGTGTCTTGTAAACTTATGAATTTGAACATTTGATGCTATCAATTTAATATGTAAATCTTGGGAAGATGCTTTTGTTCGAAGGTTTTCAGAAAACGCTTGCGATGGCTGACCCTCGGATTTTTGTAAAGGAAACAAAATTGACTCTCTTAAATTATATGGATGTTTTGTTCATAAACACATAATTAGAAAGTTTTCCTTGGATCAAATTGTTTATAACCTGGATATGTGAACTCACCCTCCTTTGTGATGACACTTGATTTTAACGTATTCTTCAGGTACATGAGTTCGGCAGTCCCACCCCAACCGATGGCGGAATCATCGGGGCGTGGCACTGAGCGAAACAGATTGTTCATGAGAATCCGTAACAACTATTAATGACAATATATTTAACGTTCAATATCCCATACTATCAAACATATACAGCAAAACAGTCATTACAAATATCAGTCTCACAGTTCCATTCTGACAACTCAGATTTATTTAGTGTGTTTCTAGACTTCCTAACTTGATTCAGCATAGCATAACATCCTATCAACATGTCACATATGTTAAAATAAAGTCAATACATAAAATGTAAAGGTGAGTACACAAGTTTGCATAGCATATAGTAGTAAAACCGTTTATGCATAACCAGCAAGTATCACACAACAGGCGAAGCATGTAACTATCAAACAATGATTACAACTTAACCACGAGACTGCGTTGTAGAGTATGCGCGACACATGTTCAGCGAACACGTGAAGTAAAGTAAGGTGATCCATAGCAACCCCTATCTACGACAGGTGCTGAGTCCAAACTATAGTACTATCATTTCTAGAGGGGGTATAGTGTAACACTATATAAGCATAGTACAAGCATTCATAGATCACGTATAGCATGCGGGAACGGTTAGCGTTTAAAGTGTTTGGGTTGTGTGTTGTGTGTTATGTTTTGATATAGAACGTATGTAACACCCAAAAGTGCTTTAAATGAAAATGGATTCGAGTATACTCACAGTGCGTGTTTAGCTAGTAAACACTGTCTGTATTGGATTGAAGGGAGCATGTTAAGTTAGCCTGTGTACAGAAGCATAAGTCGTTAAGCAGAGCGTTGATCAGTGCGTAAATAGAATGTCGAATGATTAAGTGTTCGAATGGTGATCCGAACGGATGGCCATTCGAATGAGTGTGTGTTGTTTGTAAATCTTTAAAAATTCGAAGTTTAGTTAAAAGCGTTTTAAATAATGAACAATATGAGGGCCAGGTTACCCGATCGGATGGTCAACCGGACGGATGGCCATTCGAGTGGGCTAGAATGTAGTTAGAAGTTTTTGTAAAAAATTCTAAGTAAAATTTTGAGTTATGGAGACGGCATGATGATGTGTCAAGCAACGGAATAACACCATATCCAGCTCATTCGGTCAAATGGTCTCAACCCACTCGATCAATGCACTGTTTTTGATGAAGATTTATGTTTGCCCGTTAATCGGTCCATCTCTCCGGTGGAAACCCGTTTTCAAGTCGGCTCTCGACTAAGAATGAGTAGAGAGTCTGAATGAGTCCAGATTCCATCGAATATGAGTAAAAGTTGAAGAAAAACTGAAAACAGATGAAAGAGTGTTGAAATCTTATTGTGATTAAGTTTAAAAGTGTGAAATCTTTTAGATCTAGAACCATTCTCGATCAAATGGTGTTCTGCAACAGTTTGCCAAAGCAAAACTGATGGAAACCACCTTCAAGAGGCCTAAATCAGTCGTTTCAGGGAAAAAGTTAGTGTTTGTGTGTGATTTTGATGAAGAAGATGATGTATAAGTGACTAGAGATGAAGATTGTACAAGATTTGAGATGAAAAGCTTCAAAATGGCCTTGATTCACGATTGATAGTGACTGAGAGCGTGGGAGCGGATGGAAGTGTCAAATCAGTGAAAGGAGGGTGTACGGAGGAATTTATGGAGGTGGGGCGAATAGTTAAGTCAGTGCGCGAGAGTTGTGTTCGGTCAGATGGTCATCCGGTCAGATGCCCATTCGATCGGATGTCCATTCCGATGACTGAGTTGTGTTTGTAAGTTTTCCAACTTTCGTTTCATTTGTTAAGCGTTGCGTTGCGTTTAATCGAGTTGCTAGTGAGAGTTTGAGCGTGTAAGCGTTGCGTTGATAACCACATAACATTTAAACAAGTAATCACACAAATAAAACATATCACATAACTACATAAAGTAAATCCGCGTTTCGAGTTTGCGTTGAGTTTGCGTTGTGATGGCGTTTAGTCTAAACAAGAGATGTAACATGCGATAAAGTGTGTTTAAGTAGTAAGTGTTATAAATAGTGTTGAATTGCGATAACTACGTTTTGAATAAGCATCGTAATAAGTGTTTAAAATGCGTTGAAAATAGTTTAACCCGTAGCGTTAATCGAAATCTCGGGAGTATAAGCGATTACGAGAGAAAAGACAATGATAAGTAACGATCCGAAAAGTCGGGTTGTTACAGCCTCCCCTACTTTAGGAAATTTCGTCCCGAAATTAAGGAGCATGTGTAACAAAGAGCTGTGGATATTTAGCTTTCAAATTACTTTCGAGTTCCCAAGCGAACTTGGCGCCGCGTTAGCCTTCCCAGCAAACCTTCACTATATGAATGCGAGAGCGTCGAAGTTTCTTGGTCTCTCGGTCCATGATTTCTGCTAGCTTTTCCACAAAGTGTAGAGTCTCGTTAACTTGCAAATCTTCAAGCGGCACGTGAAGATTTTCTTCAGCTAAGCACTTTTTGAGATTCGAGACGTGGAAAGTCGGATGAACGTTGCTGAGTTCGTCCGGCAATTCGAGTCGGTAGGCCACTTTGCCAATTCTTTCCAGAATCTTAAAGGGACCCACGTATCATGGAGCTAGCTTTCCTTTCTTGCCGAATCGGATCACCCCCTTCCAAGGTGAAACTTTTAGGAGTACGTGATCACCAACTTCAAACTCAAGGGGCTTGCGGCATTTATCGGTGTAACTCTTTTGACGACTCCGAGCATTCAAGAGATTGTCTTGTATTTGGAGGATCTCGTCAGTCGTTTCTTGTAGTAACTCAGGACCGGTGATTTGAGCATCTCCGATCTCGTGCCATACAATAGGCTATCGACATTTTCTACCATATAGTGCCTCAAAGGGTGCCATTTGAATACATCGTGATAACTGTTATTGTACCAGAATACTACTAAAGGTAAATGCAAATCCCAATTATCACCAAAATCTATATCGCACGAACGAAGCATGTCTTCAAGGGTGCGGATCGTGTGCTCAGTCTGACCGTCGGTCTGGGGATGGAATGTGGTACTGAGATTAAGAGTAGTACCGAGTGCGGACTGAAAAGTCTCCCAAAGTCATGAGGTAAATCGACCATCGCGGTCAGAGATGATGTCACGAGGTGTCCCATGTCGACAAATGACATCGTCGGTATAGATTCGTGCTAATCGTTCTACCATGAAGTCTTCTCGTGTCGGTATAAAGTGAGCGGATTTTGGAAGACGATCAACGATAACCCAAATGCTATCCTGACCTGATGGCGTGCGAGGGAGTTTCGTAATGAAGTCCATAGCTATACTCTCCCATTTCTACATCAGGATCTCGGGTTGTTCGAGTAAGCTAGAGGGTTGTTGATGTTCGGCCTTAACTTTCGAGCAAGTTAGGCATTTTGAAACATAGAGACCGAAATCCTTTTTCATTCCTGGCCACCAGTAACTGGCACGGAGGTCCTGGTACATCTTTTCGGCACCGGGGTGAATGGAATATCGGGATTTGTGGGCTTCAGTCAGCAAAATCTCTCGGAGATTATTGCGACTAGGAATCCAAATATGATCGAAACAGAGAAAAATACCATTAGGTTTATCCACTAGTTGATTTTCGTTTCCAAGGATTCTTTCCTCTTCAAGGTGTTCTCGAGAAAACAGGCGTGTTGAGCGTCGCGAATGAGGGCTTCGAGTTCGTGTTGTGCTTGAACATTACGAACACTATGTAAATAGCTTCATCGGCTAAGAGCATCAGAAACGACGTTTGCTTTGCCTGGGTGGTAACGAATCTCACAGTCGTAGTCATTGAGAAGTTCAACCCATCTGTGTTGGCTCATGTTTAGTTCCTTTTGGTTCAAGATGTGTTATAGGCTCTTATGGTCGGTGAAGACCGTACACTTGGTACCATACAGGTAGTGTCGCCAAATCTTTAACGCAAAAACAACTGCAACGAGTTCGAGATCGTGGGTTGTGTAGTTCTTCTCGTGGACCTTGAGCTGGCGAGACGTGTACGTGATAACCCTGTCTCATTGCATAAGAACACAACCAAGACCAAGGTTAGAGGCATCGCAATAAACAATAAAGTCATCGTTTCCATCGGGTAGTGCGAGTACAAGAGTGTTGCAAAGCATACGCTTAAGAGTTTGAAAGGCATCTACTTGTTCGGTGCCCCAAACAAAAGGTTTGTCTTTATGCGTTAGAGAGGTGAGAGGAACGACGATTTTAGAGAAATCAGCGATAAATCAACGGTAATAACCCGCCAATCCGAGAAAAGAACGAACTTCGACAGGGTTTTCGGTGTAATCCAACTCTTAACTGGTTCAATCTTCGCGGGATCGATGTGAATACCTAGACTGTTAACGATGTGACCAAGGAATTGAACCTCGTCGAGCCAAAATTCACACTTGGAGAACTTCATGTAGAGGCGATTCCCTTGGAGAAGCTCGAGAACTAAACGAAGTTGTTGCGCATGTTCGGCTCTTGACTTCGAGTAGATAAGAATATCATCGATAAACACGATAAAGAAGCGATCAAGTAAAGGTTTACACACACGATTCATCAAATCCATGAAGACCGCGGGTGCATTTGTGAGACCAAATAGCATGACCACGAATTCGTAATGGCCATAACGGGTATGAAAAGCGGTTTTAGGGATGTCTTGCTCCTGAATTTCCAGTTGATGGTAACCAGAACGTAGATATATCTTAGAGAAACACGTAGCGCCCTGTAGTTGATCAAATAAGTCGTCGATTTGAGGTAGAGGGTAGCGATTCTTGATTGTAAGCTTATTGTGTTCTCTATAATCGATGCACGTTCGGAATGATCCATCCTTCTTTTTCACGAAAAGGACAGGTGCGCCCCATGGCGATGTGCTAGGGCGTATGAAGCCTTTATAATGTAATTCCTGGAGTTTCCTAGAAAGTTCACGCATTTCGGACGGTGCGAGGTGATAAGGAGCTTTAGCGACAGGGTTAGCTCCAGGGATAAGGTCGATACGGAAATCGATATCACGAGTCAGGGGTAGACCGGGTAAATCGTCAGGAAAAACGTTAGGAAAATCACGAACAACGGGAACGTCCTTCACAATTTTCTTTTCCTCCTTTGCTACTACAATACGGGCTAAGAAAGCCAAGTACTCCTTGCGGAGATACTTGTTTGCTTGAATGCAAAACATAAGCTTCAGTTCTTTCGAGGATACTTCGCCATAAACACAGAGTTGGTCGCCATTAGAAAGAGAGAAACAAATCATCTTTTTGAAACAAACAACTTCAGCACGATTCTCACGAAGAAAATCCAGGCCTACTATGATATCGAAGCTACCAAGTTGCACTAGAATGAGATCGATTGGAAAGACGTGATTGTTGAGTTCGAGGGTACAATCACGGAGAATATAACTGACGGTGACGGTTCTTTCGGTGGCAACTTCTACGTCGAAATTCGTTGGGAGGTTAGCGCGTTTACGTTTTAGGAGCTTTTGGAATTCAAACGACACAAAACAGTTATCGGCTCCAGTATCAAATAAACACGAAGCACAAATACCGTTAACAAGGAACGTACCATTGACAACATTATTGTTAGTCTGAGCTTGGTGG
Organism: Helianthus tuberosus; assembly: GCA_030545235.1. NCBI lineage: Eukaryota > Viridiplantae > Streptophyta > Magnoliopsida > Asterales > Asteraceae > Helianthus > Helianthus tuberosus. The sequence continues at coordinate 40,635,604 of CM060417.1, forward strand.
ATGTTGAAGGTTCTTCCGCGGGCTGCTTGTTGTGGTTGTTGCTGCTGCTGTTGTGGTTGTTGCTGCTGTTGTTGCTGCGGTGGTTGCTGTGGCGGTTGCTGTTGCGGTTCTTGTTTCCCCACACACAGTGGGCAGAAATTAGCAAAATGATTCGGGTCACCACAAGAGTAACAAGCTCGTGCATGAACAGTGGGTGTAGGAGCTGCTTGGTTGACCTAAGGAGCGGGGGGTGGAGCTGGTGGTACTGGAGGAGCTTGAGCAGTTTGCTGACGTGGGCCTAAATGGCAGTGAGCAGTAAAGTGCCCATAGATGTTGCAGTTTGCACATAAACGACTATTCACCCCTACAGGGTGATGGTAGGTGCAAGTTGGGCACAGAGGATGAACACCAGTATACGCACGCTTAGCAGGCGGTGCTTTGGTGACAGTAGCTTGGCGGCTCTGGTTGTTGGGTTGTACGGGGACAACGTTGAGAGGAGCGGTAGTAGTAGCATAGTTCTTGTTGTTATTACCCTTTCGCTTGCGATTCTGGCTTGAAGACTTTGAAACTTGAGATTCTGCATTGTCGGTAGCAGGAGTTGCGGTTGCTTGATTGAGGCTCTTGGTTGAGGTTTTGAAATACCCAGCTAAGACTCGCTTATCATTGATCTCAGCTAGGAGTTGGTAGGTTTCCTCAATAGTAGCAGGTTTAGCTGCTTGAACGAAATCAGCTACATAGTCGGGGAGAGCTCGAATGTACTTCTTGATTGTCTTATCAGGCGTAGCCACCTGACTAGGACATATAATACTCAGCTGCTTAAAGCTAGCGGTGAGACCAGCGTTGTCACCTCCTTCCTGCTTGATGTGCCAGAATTCATTCTCCAGTTTTTGGACTTCATGAGGAGGACATGACTCCTTCATCAGAAGCTCCCTGAGTTCCTCCCAAGAAAGGCCATAAGCTGCATCATTACCGCGTCTGTTGCGCTCAGCAGTCCAGCAATCCAAAGCCCTAGACTGGAAGACTCCACTAGCATTCACAGTACGCAGATTTTCTCGCATCCGCTTTGCCTGAAGGTAACTTTGATAGAGTCAAAACACTGGAATAGAGCACTGGGTCCATCGTCACCAGTGAAGTTTGCAGGACCGCAGGCCTTGAATTGTTTAAAGCTGAAAGGTGCTCGAGGTGCGTTACTCTTTGACTCGATAGAAGATTTGCTGCTGACCTCATTGATCTCACTGACGATCTGAGGTATGACTTTAGCCATTTCCTTGGCCACCAGTGAAGCAATGCGCTTGTCAACGTGGTTTCATTGAGCAGCACGTTGAGTATGCGATCCAAATGACGACATTGTCAAGTGCAGATTCTGCAGCAGACGTCGTCAATTGAATTAGACGAGATTCAATTATATCGGTTTTTGTTTGAAAAGTTTAGCATTTAACCAACATACTTATCATTATTAGTAGGTAAAGCTCGGGAACACGTCTAACACATAGGCACATAGTCACGTAGGCACATAATCCACATAGGCACGTATACACATAAGCACATAAACACATATGAGCACATAATTCACGTAAGCACATATTTTGCACGTATTCACCTACATATTTTACACGTATTCACCTATCTTTAAAGTTCGTGTAGCGCGTTCGAGAGTTGCGAGCGATTGCGAGTAGCGTAAGCGTCGAGTATAGCGTACGAGAGTTCTTAGTTTGTTCATGATTAGTTGGCGTTTTAGATTGCGGGAGCTGTGCGAGTTGTGCGCGTTTAGTGAACGGTGAGCGAAAAGCGTAAAATCTCCAAAAATCAAAACATATAGACATATAAACACATAAAATCGACAACGCGTAAAATCGGCAATTGCAGGCTAGAAATCGAAAATAGAGTGTCTTGGGTGTTAGACATCGACTACCCAAAGTGATTCAACCATTCATAACGACCTTGAGTACACGCTTTGGCCTAATAGACTGTGCTCTCGCCAAAATACGGCGAACGGCAGGCATCCTACTAGTTACTACGTAACTCGAGTCATCAGAATAATCGAGACTTTGGTGAGAGTTTTGTAAAATCAAAGTAGGGAGTGGAATTGTTCATTAAGATGCGACTTTCACCCCTAGCTTAACAACTTCATTTCTAAAAGTGTGGCAAAACCACAATATAGAGATGGAGAATTTCGTCGAGGTATGGATGTCACTCCTAACTCAACGAAGATTCTCGTGCTGAGAGTAAAAATACGCATAGAGTAAGTGATCTTATCGAGAGTTCTTGGTTTTCACACCTAATCTCAACCCAATCACTCAGTTGCGAGTGTTTTCTAAAACGTGTGTATTGTGTTAGCCTTAGGAAAGGCATGTAAACTATGTTTCCTTAGGAAAGGCTGCTTTGTACGAACCTGTAGTCCGTGGGTTCGTAAGAAGGCATATCTTTGCGAGTTCGAATGAGAGTATCAAAAGTGGGTTCGTACTAACCCCTACAGGGCTCGCACGAAGTTGGTCTGTTGGTACTTAGACTATAGACTAGGCCAACTCTACACAACTCGACCAAATTCCCTATAGTTAGGGCGCTGATACCAATCTGTCACACCCCAACCGATGGCGGAATCATTGGGGCGTGGTACTGAGCGAAACAGATTGTTAATGAGAATCCATAACAACTATTAATGACAATATATTTAACGTTCAATATCCCATACTATCAAACATATACAGCAAAACAATCATTATAAATACCAGTCTCAAAAAAACAATTCCATTCCGACAACTCAGATTTATTTAGTGGGTTTCTAGACTTCCTAACTTGATTCAGCATAGCATAGCATCCTATCAACCTGTCACATACGTTAAAATAAAGTCAATACATAAAATGTAAAGGTGAGTACATAAGTTCGCACAGCATATAGTACTAAAAGTGTTTACGCATAACCAGCATGTATCACGTAACGGGCGAAGCATGTAACTATCAAACAATGATTACAACTTAACCACGAGACTGTGTTGTAGAGTATGCGTGACACATGTTCAGCGAACACATGAAGTAAAGTAATGTGATCCCTAGCAACCCCTATCCACAACAGGTGCTGAGTCCAAACTATAGTACTATCGTTGCCAGAGGCGGTATAGTGTAACACTGTATAAGCATAGTACAAGCATTCATAGATCACGTATAGCGTGCGGGAACGGTTAGCGTTTAAAGTGTTTGCGTTGTGTGTTGTGTTTTGATATAGAACCTATGTCACACCCAAAAGTGCGTTAAATGAAAATGGGTTCGAGTATACTCACAGTGCGTGTTTAGCTAGTAAACACAGTCTATATTGGATTGAAGGGAGCGTGTTGAGTTAGCCTATGTACAGAAGCATAAGTCGTTGATCAGTGCGTAAACAGAATGTCAGATGATTAAGTGTTCGAATGGTGATCCGAATAAATGGTTATAACCCATCCGAGCAGATGGTCATCCAGGCGGATGGTCATCTGAGCGGATGACCATTCGAACGGATGGCCATTCGAATGAGTGTGTGTTGTTTGTAAATGGTTGAAAATTCGAAGTTTTAGTTAAAAGGGTTTTAAACAATGAACAGTCTGAGGGCCAGGTTACCCGGTCGGATGGTCATCTGGATGGATGGCCATTCAAACGGATAGCCATTCGAGTGGGCTAGCATGTAGTTTGAAGTTTTGGTAAAAAATTATAAGTAAAAGTTTCTAGTTACGGAGACGGCATGATGACTTGTCATGCAACGGAATAACACCATGTCCAGCTCATTCGGTCGAATGGTCTCAACCCATTCGATCAATGCACTGTTTTTGATGAAAATTTATGTTTGACCCGTTAATCGGTCCATCTCTCTGGTGGAAACCCGTTTTCAAGCCGGCTCTCGACTAAGATGAGTAGAGAGTCTGAATGAGTCTAGATTCCAATGAATATGAGTAAAAGTTGAAGAAAAAGTCAAAGAAAAACTGAAAACAGATGAAAGAGTGTTGAAATCTTGTTGTGATTAAGTTTAAAAGTGTGAAATCTTTTAGATCTAGATCCATTCTCGATCAAATGGTGTTTCGCAATAGTTTGCCTAAGCAAAACTGATGGGAACCACCTTCAAGAGGCCTAAATCAGTCGTTTCAGGGAAAAAGTTAGTGTTTATGTGTGATTTTGATGAAGAAGATGATGTAGAAGTGATTAGAGATGAAGATTGTACAAGATTTGAGATGAAAAGCTTACAAAATGGCCTTGATTCGCGATTGAGAGTGACTGAGAACGTGTGAGCGGATGGAAGTGTCAAATCAGAGAAATGAGGGTGTACGGCGGTATTTATGGAGGTGGGGCGAAGAGTTAAGTCGGTGCGCGAGAGTTGTGTTCAGTCGGATGGCCATCCGGATGGATGGTCATCCGAGTGGATGGTCATCTGGTCAGATGCCCATTCTACCGGATGTCCATTCGTGTCACATCGCAACCGATGGCGGAAACATCGGGGCATGGCACTGAGCGAAACAGATTGTCCAGAAGTTTCCATAACAATTATCATTACCAATCAATTTAAAGTAACATGTCCCATACCATGTCTCAAAAGGTAAACAAATTATTACAGACAAAATCTAGGCAAATAGTTCTATTCAAACAACTCAGATTTTCAAATAGGGCAGTTGTTTATCTGCTTCTAGAGACCCTTGATTTAGTTTGTACAGACAACTATTTGTTGGCCTCTAGAGCCTTATTCTAGCCTTGATTTCCTAGCAGATGTGCATCCTAAGCACCTGTCACATACGTTAAAATAAAGTCAATACATATAATGTAAAGGTGAGCATACAAGTTTGATAATAGCATATAAAGATCGAATTCGTTTACGCATAACCAGCACGTACACATAGTGAAATGAAGCACGTTAGTTATCGACATAGATCCATCGATACCAATGACTGCGGGTTGACTACCTGTGGCAGTTCACAATACATGATTACCACCGTAATCCATGCAAGTAATTGTCCTTAACAACCCCTGCGAACAGGTGCTGAGTCCAAACTATAGTACTATCGTTGCTGAGGCAGGTAGACAGCATTCCATGTGTAAACATAACAAACAAGCATTCATAAGCCACGTATAACATGCATTAATGGTTAGCCTTCAAATAGTATTGAGTAGTGTGTTTGTTGTGATTTGAATATTCGTAAAGTATGTAACACCCAAAAGTGCGTAAAGCAAAAAGGGATCGAGTATACTCACAGCGATGATGGATTGAAGGGAGCGCTTAGAGCAGAATTAGCCTGATTAGAACGATAACATGACAATAAGTGACGCGTAAAACGATGCAAGGTGTAAGTGGCTCGGACAGTAGCTCGGTCGGATTGGTAATATCGGACGGTCCGGTCGTGCGGATGACAATCCGTTCGGATAGTCATCCGGTCGGACAAGTTGTCCGGTCGGATGACTATTCGAGTGGACTGTTTCTTCCTTTGATGTGTTTGTGTATGATGGCTTGTTCTTTGAAGTTTTCGTTGTAGCATTTCGAAAACATTGAAGTATCTTTACCTTTCAAGTCAGTCGATCGGACGGTCAGTCGTGCGGACGACAATGCGCTCGGACGACTTATCCAGTCGGACGGCGACTCAAGTGGCAAGGTTACTTAGTAAGAACAAATCCATAGCAGGTTGTCACTCGATCGGACAGCAGTCCGGTCGGGTGGCATCCTTAGTGCATTGAACACGTTGAAAATTGTTCGAGTGTTAAAGTCCAAGTATCTCATGATCCGAAGAGTAATCCGCTCGGATTGGTAGTCCGATTGGATAACAATTCATTCAATACTCAAACTTAGATAAAGTTGGTTGAGTGTGGAACCCAAGGTGTAAGCCGTTCGGATGACCTAGTCGCTTAGATGACTTATCCGTTCGGACAGTAGTTCGGTCGGATAGTAATCCATGCTGGTCGTTCCGTTCGTCCTTCACTTAGCCGTTTCAATTGTTTGTTGCTTTTATCGAGACGTTTTGACAACGTGTTATCCAACGGAACCCCATCCTAACCAAAGTGACCCGATCAAACAGGAATCACCCTAGTTCGACCAGTTAACCGGTTTATGACGGTTGTTCTTGGTTAACCCGAAATCGGTGGTCTCGTGAGTAGAATCCAGATCTTGAACTAGTACAACACCGCGAATGAGTAGAAGACTAGAACAAGGTCCGATTCTATCGGTTTTGAGTGCATTGAGTGTAAAAGATTTGAAAGAAAGTCGAAAACCATCCTTCAATCCTTTTCCACCATGAAAGTGTTTAGATCTCTACAAGATCTTTGTTTATTTGTGTGGAAATCAGTTGGATCCAAGTTGTTCTTGATGGATTGAGGCCAAGACATGAATTTCTTCAAGAACACCATGATGACGTCATCCTAGAACACCTCAAATCTAGTGATTTTACGGTTAAAAGTTAAGATTCAAAAGATAGAAAGGTGTAGGAGTGCGTGTAGATTAAGGAAGTACAAGATTTAGGACGAGATCTTACCGAAATCGGGAGAAATCGAAGAAAAGGTGAGGAGAGCGTGCTGTTCAGACAGAGAGTATCCAAAAGTAGAAAGAATGAAAGTAACATGGGTATTTATAGAGTTACCCAAAGAGGAAAGTGTTGGCCGGTCGGATGGCATCTCGCCCGGATGACCTATCCGGTCGGATGTCATCTCGGTCGGATGACACATGGCACCGGATCAAGTGGCAGCCCGGTTGGATGGCTTATCCGGCCGGATGGCACTTGGTTCGGGTGTTCGGCGTGATGATTTTTGAGGTTTCGTTTGTAATTGCGAGCGATGCGATAGATTTTCCTAGTCAAATTACTTTTAATCCCAACCATTCATATCTTGCACTGTCCCTTCTCCACTAATTATATTTATTGACACTTACTCCACATAATACAACTAAAATAAACATATAAAAGAAATTCACTACAAGTCAAGTTGCGCGAAATCGGTCGTTGACTTTGACCTTGACTTTGACTTCGAAAACACGGGGTGTTACAGCCTCCCCTTGTTTAGGGAATTTCGTCCCGAAATTAGGCTGAAGCCGTAACGAACAACTGTGGGTACTTCGCTTTCATGTCACTTTCGAGTTCCCAAGTGAACTCTACGCCTCGTTTGCCTTCCCATCGGACTTTCACAATAGGAATGCGAGAGCGTCCAAGTTGCTTGGTTTGGCGATCCATGATTTTGACAGGCTTCTCCACGAAGTGTAGTGTTTCGTTTACTTGAAGGTCATCGAGAGGTACAATTAAATCATGCTCAGCCAGGCATTTTCGGAGGTTTGACACATGGAAAGTCGGGTGGACGTTACTAAGTTCCTCCGGTAGTTCGAGTCTGTAGGCGACTTTTCCGATCCTTTCCAGAATTTTAAAAGGTCCAACATATCGAGGCGCTAGTTTCCCTTTCTTTCCGAATCTGACCACACCCTTCCAAGGTGATACCTTTAGGAGTACGTAGTCGCCAACGTCAAATTCAAGGGGCTTGCGTCGTCTATCGGCATAACTTTTCTGTCAATTCCGAGCTTTCGTTAGATTGTCTCGAATTTGGAAAATTTTGTCTGTCGTTTCTTGCAATAGCTCGGGACCGGTTAATTGCGAGTGACCGATCTCGTCCCACACAATAGGCGATCAACATCTTCTTCCGTATAAAGCCTCGAATGGTGCCATCTGAATGCTGGAATGATAACTGTTGTTATACGAGAATTCGACTAACGGCAGGTATTTATCCCAATTACCACCGAAGTCTATGACACACAAACGGAGCATGTCTTCAAGAGTATGGATCGTTCTTTCAGTCTGTCCGTCGGTTTGAGGGTGGAAAGCGGTACTTAGATTAAGCGATGTACCGAGTGCCGTTTGAAACGTTTCCCACAGTCGCGAGGTAAACCGAGCATCACAGTCAGAGATGATGTCACGAGGCGTCCCATGATTACAAATGATCTCGTCGGTGTAGATTCGGGCTAATCGTTCTACCTTGTAGTCTTCCTGTATTGGCAAGAAGTGAGCTGATTTGGTCAGTCGGTCAACAACAACCCAGATGCTGTCGTGACCTGATGACGTGTGCGGAAGCTTTGTTATGAAGTCAATAGCTATACTCTCCCACTTCCACATAGGGATCGGTGGTTGCTCGAGTAAGCCAGAGGGTCTTTGGTGTTCAGCCTTGACTCTTACACACGTCAGGCACTTCCCAACTTAGAGAGCAATATCCCTTTTCATGCCCGGCCACAAGTACTTGTAGCGAAGATCCTGGTACATTTTGTCGGCACCGGGATGAATAGAATACCAGGATTTGTGGGTTTCGTCCATCAAAATCTGTCGCAAATCGGTCTGTTTAGGGATCCAAATTTGGTCCAGGAAATGGAATATCCCATTCGATTTATTCACAAGCTGGGCTCCATCGTGGTAGATTCTTTCCTTCTTCAGGGTGCGTTCATTAAAACATGCATGCTGAGCTTCGCGGATGAGGGTTTCGAGATCATATTGGGCTTGAACATTACGAGTGCTAAGCAGATAGCTCCGTCTGCTGAGTGCGTCGGCAACAACATTTGCTTTGCCTGGGTGATAACGAATCTCACAGTCGTAATCGTTGAGAAGTTCTACCCATCGGCGTTGACGCATATTAAGTTCCTTTTGATTAAAGATATGTTGCAGGCTCCTATGATCGGTGAAGATCGTATACTTGGTACCATACAGGTAGTGTCGCCAAATCTTTAACGCAAAAACAACTGCGCCTAGCTCAAGATAATCGGTTGTATAGTTCTTCTCGTGGATTTTGAGCTGACGAGATGCGTAAGCTATAACCTTGTCCCGCTGCATAAGGACACAACCGAGACCGAGGTTGGAAGCATCACAATTGACAATGAAATCGTCGTTTCCGTCGGGCAATGTGAGAACAGGAGCATTGCAAAGCATGTGCTTGAGGGTTCGAAAGGCAGACTCTTGTTCAGTTCCCCAAACAAAAGGCTTGTCTTTATGCGTGAGAGCGGTAAGCGGCACAGCGATCTTCGAGAATCCTTCGATAAATCGTCGATAATAGCCCGCTAGTCCGAGAAAAGAACGGACTTCAGACGGGTTCTTAGGTGTAATCCAACTCTTAACGGCTTCAATCTTCACAGGATCGACGTGAATACCTTGACTATTTATGATGTGACCCAGAAACTGAACCTCCTCCAACCAGAATTCACACTTGGAGAATTTGGCATAGAGTTGGTTCCCCTGGAGTAGCTCGAGAACCAAACGTAGATGTTGCGCGTGTTCGGCTTTCGATTTGGAATAGATCAAGACATCGTCGATGAATACGATGACGAAACGGTCGAGATATGGTTTACACACGCGATTCATTAGATCCATGAAAACCGTGGGTGCGTTGGTTAAACCAAAAGGCATAACAACGAATTCGTAGTCGCCGTATCGAGTGCGAAACGCGGTTTTGGGTATATCCTCCTCTTGAATGCGTAGTTGGTGATAGCCTGAACGTAGATCGATCTTCGAGAAACATGTAGCACCTTGTAGCTGATCAAATAAATCGTTGATGCGGGGTAGGGCATAGCGGTTCTTGATAGTTAACTTATTCAATTCCCGATAGTCGATGCACATCCTGATCGACCCATCCTTCTTTTTGACGAAAAGGACTGGCGCGCCCCAAGGAGAGGTGCTCGGGCGAATGAAGCCTTTCTCAAGTAATTCCCGGAGTTGGTTCGAGAGTTCACGCATTTCGGACGGTGCGAGTCGGTAAGGAGCTTTGGCAATGGGGTTGGCTCCAGGAATGAGGTCGATACGGAAGTCGATATCACGACTTGGCGGTAGCCCGGGAAGATCCTCAGGAAAAACGCTAGGAAATTCTCGAACCACAGGAACGTCGTTTACTACCGGTTTACCTTTCTTTTCCTTCTCCGCTACTACAATGTTAGCCAAGAAAGCTCTGTATTCCTTGCGGAGATACTTGCTAGCTTGGACACACGACATAAGCTTGAGACCTTTCGAAGCAGTTTCACCGTAAACGCACAATAGATCACCATTCTCGAGCAAGAATCGAATCATTTTGTCGAAACACACAACTTCAGCATGGTTTTTGCGAAGAAAGTCCATGCCTACTACGACATCAAAACTTTCGAGTTGCATCGGAATAAGATCGATTGGGAAGATGTGCTTGTTGAGCTCAAGAGTACAATCATGGAGAATAGAATTAACGACGACAATTCTTCCAGTATCGACTTCAACATCGAACGTCGAGGAGAGTTGGGAGCGCTTACAACTAAGGAGCTTCTCAAATTCGAACGACACAAAGCAATTATCGGCTCCAGTATCAAATCAACATGAAGCATAAATACCATTCACAAGGAACGTACCATTAACCACGTTGTTGTTGGCTTGGGCTTGGCGCACGTTGATGTTGAAAGTTCGTGCACGTGCTGCTTGTTGCTGTTGCTGCTGGTGTTGCTGTTGTTGCTGAGGCTGCTGCTGCTGGGGCTCTTGTTTCACAACCCTATTTGGGCACATGTTGGCGAAATGGTTAGGATCGCCACATGCGAAGCAGGCTCTGGCGTTGACCGCGGGTACCGGAGGAGCTTGTTGACCCTGAGGGGCGGTGAGTAGGGCTTGATGAGCAGGAGCTTGTCGAGCATGGCAGTTGGTGGTGAAATGGCTGTACATATTGCAATGAGCACAAAAACGGCAAGCGATGGTAGTCGGGTGGTGGTAGGTACAAGTAGGGCAAAGCGGGTGTGGCCCAGTGTATGCACGCTTAGCATGCGGTGCATTTGCCACAGGCGCCACTACTTAACGCTGTGGGGCTGGTACAGCTTGTGTCGGTGCAGCAGTGATCGCACAGTTCTTGTTGCTGGAGCTGTTCTTTCTATTGTTCTTCCTCTTGTTGCTCGATGCGGTGGTGGTTTCAGCAGTTGGTGCGATGGTGGTAGCTTGATGCAGGTGCTTCGAAGTTTTATCCCAGACACCAGCCTTGACCCGCTTGTCATTGATTTCAGCGGCCAGTAGGTAAGTCTCTTCGATCGTCTTAGTCTTAGCTGCTTGCACGAAATCTGCAACACAGTCAGGCAGTGCTCGGATATACTTCTTGATTGCTATGTCAGAAGTCTTCACTTGGTCAGGGCAGATGATGCTGAGTTGTTTGAAGCGAGCAGTGAGAGCAGCATTTTCACCTTCTTTCTGCTTTATGTTCCAGAATTCATCTTCTAACTTTTGGCGCTCATGAGGAGGGCAGAATTCTTCCAGCATGACCTCCTTGAGTTCGTCCCACGACAGACCGTAGGCTGCATCGTTTCCCCGCTTGTTTCTCTCAGTCGTCCACCAGTCTAATGCGCGGGACTGGAAGACGCCGGTAGCATTCAGAGTGCGGAGGTCGTCGGGGAAACCGCTCTGTCGCAGTGTGACCTCAATGGAATCAAACCATTGGAACAATGCTGTAGGGCCTTCCTCGCCAGTGAATTCCTTTGGCCCACAGGACTTGAATTGTTTAAAATTGAAGGGAGTTTTGGTAGTAGCTTTAGGAGCGTCGGTTCTCGACTCCTCAGATGATTTGCTGACGTTCTCGTAGACATCACTCATGGCTTTTGCTACTTGTTTAGCGATGATAGCAGCAAGACGTTTGTCTCTCTTTTCTTGACGAGAAAGTGGTGTGTGACGGGATGATGGTCAGTTGACATTGTCTGCAACAGACATCGTCATAGGTCTCAGACACGTCATAATCGAATCTCACCTCACACGTCTACTACTTACTACAGCTTAGGAACACGCGTAATCATGTAAACATATAGACACACAGTCATTGATTCACATAAACACAGAGGCACATAATCACGTAAGCACGTAGAGCACAGAATCACGGAAACATGTAAACCACAGAAGCATTTAAGCACAAGAGGCAGTCAGATTACAGAAACCTATCATTCACAGTTCGCGAGCGTTCGAATATAGCGATCGCGTTTTAGTATATCGAGTCGCGTAGTATAAGCGTATAACGTAGCATAAAGTCGTCCATAGTTTAGCGATTTGTCAGCGTATTGAGATAGAAATGCAGTGCGAGTCGTGTGTGTCGATCGATGTGAAAGCAAAAATCGAGTAAATCACCAAAATTTAAACACATAACAGGTAGACACACATATAAGCACATAAAATCGACGAATCATCAGAGTTGGCAGTTGCGGGCTCAGAATAGAAACACGTAAAAATCGAGAAATAGATCATCTGTGGCTATTAGACTTTGACTACCCAAAGTGATTCGACTATTCACAACGACTTGTTGTGCACATTTGACCTTCAGGGCAGTGCCTTTGCCTCGATTCTTGGGCATTTGGCACGCATCTCGTTAGTCATATCGTGACTTCAGGTCGTTGGAGTCCGTCGAGACTTTGGTGAGAGTGTGTAAAATGGGCGGATCAAGTCGTCAAGGTTAGGGTTTCATCAACTTCGCTCCTGTTTTGATAAAATAGAGGAGATTATTCATCAAAATACGGATTTCACTCCTGATTTGGCATAATTCTCCTCGTTTGTAGGTAAAAGGCTGGTTGATTAGCAACTTTAGTCGAGAGTTTGCGGTTTTCACACCTAATCTTGACTTAGTTGCTCCTTTATAGTTGAAAATTCGAGTGCAGTGATAGTGTAGCATAAGCGAGAATAGAGAGAAATAGTAAACTCATACATAATCCCTAACGGATATGCAAAAGTCGGTCTGTTGGTTCCTAACTATAGACTAGGTCTCTAAGACATCGACCCGGACTAGGTCGAGTCTTGCCTAATTCCCTATAGTTATGGCTCTGATACCAATCTGTCACACCCCAACCGATGGCAGAAACATCGGGGCATGGCACTGAGCGAAACAGATTGTCCAGAAGTTTCCATAACAATTATCATTACCAATCAATTTAAAGTAACATGTCCCATACCATGTCTCAAAAGGTAAACCAATTATTACAGACAAAATCTAGGCAAATAGTTCTATTCCGACAACTCAGATTTTCAAATAGGGCAATTGTTTATCTGCTTCTAGAGACCCTTGATTTAGTTTGTACAGACAACTATTTGTTGGCCTCTAGAGCCTTATTCTAGCCTCGATTTCCTAGCAGATCTGCATCCTAAGCACCTGTCACATACGTTAAAATAAAGTCAATACATATAATGTAAAGGTGAGCATACAAGTTTGATAATAGCATATAAAGTTTGAATTCGTTTACGCATAACCAGCACGTACACATAGTGAAATGAAGCACGTTCGTTATCGACATAGATCCATCGATACCAATGACTGAGGGTTGACTGGCTGAGGCAGTTCGCAATACATGATTACCACCGTAATCCATGCAAGTAATTGTCCTTAACAACACCTGCGAACAGGTACTGAGTCCAAACTATAGTACTATCGTTGCTAAGGCAGGTAGACAGCATTCAATGTGTAAACATAACAAACAAGCATTCATAAGCCACGTATAACATGCATTAATGGTTAGCGTTCAAATAGTATTGAGTAGTGTGTTTGTTGTGATTTGAATATTCGTAACGTATGTAACACCCAAAAGTGCGTAAAGCAAAAAGGGATCGAGTATACTCACAGCGATGATGGATCGAAGGGAGCGCTTAGAGCGGAATTAGCCGGATTAGAACGATAACATAACAATAAGTGACGCGTAAAACGATGCAAGGTGTAAGTGGCTCGGACAGTAGCTTGGTCGGATTGGTAATCCGATCGGACAGTCCGGTCGTGCGGATGACAATCCGAACGGATTGTCATCCGGTCGGACAGGTTGTCCGGTCGGATGACTATTCGAGTGGATTGTTTCTTCCTTTGATGTGTTTGTGTATGATGGCTTGTTCTTTGAAGTTTTCGTTGTAGGATTTCAAAAACATTGAAGTATCTTTACCTTTCAAGTCGGTCGATCGGACGGTCAGTCGTGCGGACGACAATCCGCTCGGACGACTTATCCGGTCGGACGGCGACTCAAGTGGCAAGGTTACTTAATGAGAACAAATCCATAGCTGGTTGTCACTCGATCGGACAGCAGTCCGGTCGGGTGGCATCCTTAGTGCATTGAACACGTTGAAAATTGTTCGAGTGTTAAAGTCCAAGTATCTCATGATCCGAAGAGTAATCAGGTCGGATTGGTAGTCCGATCGGATAGCAATTCATTCAATACTCAAACTTAGATAAAGTTGGTTATGTGTGGAACCCAAGGTGTAAGCCGTTCGGATGACCTAGTCGCTCGGATGACTTATCCTTTCGGACAGTAGTCCGGTCGGATAGTAATCCATGTTGGTCATTCCGTTCGTCTTTCACTTGGCCGTTTTGATTGTTTGTTGTTTTTATCGAGACATTTTGACAACGTGTTATCCAACGGAACCCCATCCTAACCCAAGTGACCCGATTAAACAGGAATCACCCTAGTTCGACCAGTTAACCGGTTTATGACGGTGGTTCTTGCACAACCCGAAATCGGTGGTCTCATGAGTAGAATCCAGATCTTGAACTAGCACAACACCGTGAATGAGTAGAAGACTAGAACAAGGTCCGATTCTATCGGTTTTGAGTGCATTGAGTGTAAAAGAGTTGAAAGAAAGTTAGAAACCATCATTCAATCCTTTTCCACCATGAAAGTGTTTAGATATCTACAAGTTCTTTGTTTATTTGTGTGGAAATCGGTTGGATCCAAGTTATTCTTAATGGATTGAGGCCAAGACATGAAGTTCTTCAAGAACACCATGATGACATCATCCTAGAACACCTCAAATCTAGTGATTTCACGGTTAAAAGTTAAGATTCAAAAGATAGAAAGGTGTAGGAGTGCGTGTAGATTAAGGAAGTACAAGATTTAGGACGAGATCTTACTGGAATCGGGAGAAATCGAAGAAAAGGTGAGGAGAGCGTGCTGTTCGAACAGAGAGTTTCCAAAAGTAGAAAGAATGAAAATGACATGGGTATTTATAGAGTTACCCAAAGAGGAAAGTGTTGGCCGGTCGGATGGCATCTCGCCCGGATGACCTATCCGGTCGGATGTCATCTCAGTCGGATGACACATGGCACCGGATCAAGTGGCAGCCCGGTCGGATGGCTTATCCGGCCGGATGGCACTTGGTTCGGGTGTTCGGCGCGATGATTTTTGAGGTTTCGATTGTAATTGCGAGCGATGCGATAGATTTTCCTAGTCAAATTACTTTTAATCCCAACCATTCATATCTTGCAGTGTCCCTTCTCCACTAATTATCATAGTTCGATTTCGATTGAGTTCGATTGCGTTTTGATTGCGATTTGAGTTCGATTGCGTTTCGATTGATTCCCACATATACATAAATTAAACATGCACAAGTAACACATAAGGCACACACACACACGTATAACAATAACCAAAATGCGTAGTTCGAGTTGCGATTCGATTCGATGTCGATTTGGTTAGCATAGTTTGATTATCGTTTAGTTAACTTTATCGCATTGTTACTTCCTATAGTTCACAGTCGTAAGTCGATTAGATTGCGAATAACATATGTCGATTATTATATTTATTGACACTTACTCCACATAATACAACTAAAATAAACACATAAAAGAAATTCACTACAAGTCAAGTTACGCGAAATCGGTCGTTGACTTTGACCTTGACTTTGACTTCAAAAACACGGGGTGTTACAATTCGGACGACTGAGTTGTGTTTATTAGTTTTCCAACTTTCGTTTCATTTGTTAAGCGTTGAGTTGCGTTTAATCGAGTTCCGAGTGAGCATTTGAGCGTGTAAGCGTTGCGTTGATAACCACATAACATTTAAACAAGTAATCATACAAATAACACATATCACATAACTGCATAAAGAAATTCCACGTTTCGAGTTTGCGTTGAGTTTGCGTTGCGATGGCGTTTAGTCTAAACAAGCGATGTAACATGCAATAAAGTGCGTTTAAGTAGTAAGCGTTATAAATAGCGTTGAAATGCGATAACTGGATTTTGAATAAGCATCGTAATAACTGTTTAAAATGCGCTGAAAATACACGTTGAAAGTAGTTTAACCCGTAGCGTTAATCGAAATCTTGGGAGTACAAGCGATTACGAGAGAAAAGACGATGATAAGTAACGCTCCGAAAAGTCAGGTTGTTACATCGGCTTTGGGAATTTTGGTGTATCTTGTGGTTGTTGATGCATGTTTTGTTTAATAATGATTTGGACAACTTTTAAAACTGATTTGGGACCAATGTACTAAGATCCATAAGGATCAAGACAACTTAACTATGTTATGGTTGTGGTTTGCTTTTAAACGTTAAGCTTTAAAAATATGTTTTAATTAAGTTGAATGTCCAATATTAACAATGCATCGTTCACCAAGATATTTATGGACACCAACTTCCGTCACCACTACGTTTGTATATCCGCTGCATCGTTTTTTGGGGTGTGACAATAACTACTAATAGTCATCTTCTTAATATAATTTTATCTTTTGTTGTGAGTGCAATATGTCTTTCACTTCCGTGAATCACGTATCGTAGCTGGGAAATGTTCAAGACTAGGTTTAGAACTGTTATTACATGTTAGATAATGTCTATTCATGATTTAGAAGTCCATCCTTACGAAGAGGAGTCCATCCTCACGGGGAGTCCATCCTCACGAATGGACATGCTGGTTGGTGAGAATGGACATAGGGTATAAATAGAAGTTAAGTCTTGACATTTTAGAACTTTTGCCATTTCAGAGAAAACTCAAGGCAGTGTTTGATTCAAGGTTTATAAACTGTTACATCTGAAATATAATCAACATTATAATTACATTCTTGTGTCTGATCCACTCACGTTCATGGATTCCGCAAGTGATACGTGATCCTCGTAGTCATTGGAGTGCGAATTCGATCCAGAAATGAATCCACAAGTGGTATCAGACCGGGAGATCGATTGCACGGATTAGAGATACAAGAATTCAAGAAATTTCATCAGAATTGGAGCTGAATTTGATCAATTTCTTCATATTTATTCTTCTACTCATCTTCTTTATTTTTTGAACTTTAAAACTCATATTTAAACTGATTTCACGGTTACAATCGACTAAAATTTGGATATAATGTGCGAAAAACATTTTTGAATAATCCTCTAAAGTTTCAGAATCTAATTCAAACGAAATCTTGTTCAAATTAATGAAAAACCACTATGAAAACATTATTTGTGCACTGCTGAGTTCGAACGGATCCTCCTAATCCGCACGAATTGACGTTCTGAGTTTGGAGTGGTTGTTTACAGATCTAGTTTCTGTGAATCAAGTTTATTCAGGTTCATGAACTGACATTACAGCGGACCCAGAATCAACAATTATGGGATTAACAATTGGAACAGATCTAAATAGTTATGAATCAAGTTTATACAGATCTGCGCTGGAATTAATAGAACGAATTTGCTAGTCTGGAAGTCTAACGGATCTGGAAATTATTTGAACATTCGAACAAATCAACAATAAGTGAACCCAGGGTTCACGAACCTACTTTAGAATGGATCAACAACTAACGGATCAATAATTGTCTCGAACGGATCAACTTAACAATTTGTGAATCAGCGGATATCGAGAATTTAGTTTAGAATGGATCTGCATACTAGAACAAATCTGGATGTGAAGTGTTCATCCGCTTGAAACTAAAATCTGTTCATCTGCTACCTGCATCCGCACGAATTTGTTTGAAAACCTCCACATGCTGAATCATACATCCGCTGAAACTTTGGCACGGACCTAGTAAACTGTGTTTTGAACGAACCAAGAAATTAGTATGTTAATAACAGATCTGGAAGTGTAGGTTTCATAAGAATCAGGGTTTGTGAAACTCTTGGATTAAAGACTTTGAATGGATCTGAATATATCGAACGGATTTGCATCAGAGTGATAGAAGTTTCAAACATATTCATCATCATATTCCCGAATCAATCATCTGAGTCGATTTGCATAGGTTCTATTTGATACGGATCTGATACAGATCTAGTTCTAGGTTCTGGTACAGTTCTGATATATGTGGATTTGATTCGCACGAAGTCAGGATTCCTTATAAATTGGTTCAGTTGCACAGACCTGATAGTTGTTATTTGAAAATCAAGAATAAATATTACGCGCGGATCAATTTTATTACGAATCTGAATCAAATCTGATTGGTTATTGTTTTTGCGCATTAATGGATCACAACTACTACATCCGCGTGAACTTATAACTCCACATCCGTACGGATTGAATTTGTTTGTTATTCATGGATCTGTGTTGATACATTCACGCAAACCTAACAGATTGACAATCGCGTAAACCAGATACCTCACATCCGCACATATTAGGTTTCAAGAGATTGAGGGTTATTTGTTCACAGATCTACAAAAGTTTTAAAAGTCTACACTCGCACATATATAGTTGTGGTCTGTTCGCACGAATCAAGACCAATCTCTGTCCGCACATATCAAATCATTTCACATCTGCATATTTCAAGGGTTTATTGTAGTTTGCTTTTCAAATCTGATCTAACTGTGTTTGATTGTTTTGTTTCAAGGTGAAAATTATAGAAGAGAAACCTGTTCAAGAGAAAACATATAGAGAAATATGTTTTGCAGATATCAGATTAGATGAAATGCAAAAAGATTACGATGAAGCTATGAGAATGGGAAAATGGGACAAGATGAGAGAATGCTACAACGATTACAAAGGAAATCCGGTTGTAGATTCGAGTAAGGTGGTTTACAATGATCTACTTGCAGTTATTCCTCTTTCTGGAGAATATTACTCGAAGAAAAAAGGAGATCAAGGTTACCTCTCAAAATTGGATAAGATAATCAGAGAAGTGATGACAGCAAGTTTGAGGAAGAGAGATTAAGAGAGACTACAAAAAAGTGTAGAGAAGATGGTGGATGAGTTGAAGAAGACAACAAAGGACGCTAGTGAAAGTGAACAGAAGGTTGAAGAGTTGAAGAAGAAAGAAGAAGAAGCTGTGAAGAAAGTCAGGAAAAGGCTGATGAAAAGTTGAAGAAACCGACAGAGGAAGTTGTTGATGAAAAATAGCAGGTGATGGAAGAAGATCAGAAGCAGACGACAATAGAAGCCGAGGTGCCAAAAATTGAGGTAATAACTCAAACTGAATCTTCTGAAGTGTCAAACAAAACTGATGAGCAGTGCAAGAAATGCGTGGAAATGTGAAGTGCTTGTACTGAAAAGGATGAATAATTCAGAACCAGAGATATGGAATTTCTAAAATTGAAAGAGTTATCAAAGATTAATGCAAAGAAATCTTTGAAAATGAAAAAGTTTTGAAAGATAATGATGAAAAGCTGACACAAAAATGTAAGGTTCTTGAAAATGAAAATGAAATTTTGAAACAAAAGTGTTCAGCAATGACTGAAGAATGTTTACAAAAAGAAAATGAGGTTCAAGAAATGAAAAAAGAATATGATTCAATAAAAATGCATATCAAATTACAAAAGAATCATATGAAGCTGTGAAAAGCCAAATGAAACTTGTTCAATCTAGACTTTCACAATGTTGTAAAACGTCACAAATGCTTAAAAACCAGTATGAAATAAAACAACAAATTGTAAATTCATATATTGAAGAGGTTGCTGAGCTTAAACGAGAAATGGCTAAATTAGAACAAGATAATAAGAAGTTACATAGTTATCACGCTTCATCATATGTCTTGAATGTATTTTCAACATCAAACCGGATGATAAAGATTCTGAGAAAAACAAGAATGGAATTGGCTCAGAATATCATCAGGTTCCACCGCCGTTTGAGAAAAAGTTTACATTCTATGATGACGAGAAAGTGAAAAAAGCTTTCAACATGGTTGATCAATTTCCAGATAATATTGACGTAACCTATTCCAAATCTGATGATACTGGTGATTTAGAGGTGGTAGGTAAGGTCGTTAAAAGTATTTTGAAAGATGATTCTACCAAAACAAATAAGTCTGAGTCACAAGATGAAAATGAGGAAAGTTTTCATGAAAGTTATCTTAGAAATTCAAAATCTGCGAAAGATGCGAATGATAATCCAATAGGATTGGCATATACCATGATTGGATTGGACAAATTATTCTCAGATATTGAATTTCTGATTCAAAATGTGGTTTCAGATAAAACTGACAAAGTTTTTAAATTGGTAGAAATTAAGAAATCAGAAATCGACAAATTTGCCGGAAAAGCGAGCAAGAAAACTTTTTATATCAAACCTGGTTACCAAAAGAAAAACATGAAGGCTGAGTTGGGTTATAAAAAGAATAAAAATAAGAAGAAACGATTTGAAAAGTCAAATTATCAGAAAAAGACGAACTTTGTTTACGGAACAAGTTCAGAAGATGAGAAAGAACTCCAATTTAGTCGACAGACTAATGAAGAGTTCTATGCTCAAAAGAAACAGCAACATCAGGCTAAAGATGTTTCCAAGAAAACATGCTTTAAATGTCAACAAGTGGGACATGTTAGTCGTAAATGCCAACAAAATATGAAGCCTGTTGGTGTCGTTCAAGATGAAAAGAAGTCTGAGGCTTTGAATCAAAAGTCAACCAAGTCTGAATCAAAACAAACTTGGAAACCAAAAATATCCAAGGCTGAATTACAACAAACTTGGAAACCAATGACACCCAGATTTGAGACTAAACAAAGTTGGAAATCAACGGCTGATTTGACAAAGCCAAACCAATTTTGGAAACCAAAAATTGATTTTTCAAAACAAAACATTCAAAATGAGTCAAGATTTTATCAAGGGAATATTTTAAAATGACAAATTTGGGTGGAGAAGAAAAAGACTTTTGTGAGTGACAAAAGAAAAATCGATTCAACCAAGAAGGTTGAACGGAATTTTTTTTGTTAAAAATGATAAAATTTTCCGAAGTTGAACAATTCGTATTGTGTGACAATACCCAAGGTCAAACAGGCCTAGGTTGCTTTGTTCAAGTAATTGAATTAGTTGTATGTGTAGGTGCTCAAGAAGGAGGCTGAATGTCAACACGCAGAGCAGAGCAGCCTGACACAGGAAGAGGCAGAATCTTGTGGTTGAGTACAGGGAGTTTGTTTGTTTTTGTACATTAATAAAATATAAATAAAAAAACTTTAAAAACCAATTATATGTTTTTATGTTGTAAAAATTTGAAAAATGAAAAAAAACATATTTTTGTTTTTAAATTTGCTAAAAATCAAAATTTTTGAAAAAAAATGTTGAGTGAATATGCCGAAACCCTCACGGCTGAACAAACATGATTAGTTTCGCAAGAGGTTGAAAATGGTTTTAACATTGTTAAAAATCAATGTGTTGTAAATCATGGGGGTACTTTATGCAAAACAGAGCATGTGATACAGAAAATGGATGGCGAGATGAAGATATCTGCATCGGGTTGTCAAATTTTCTTTAAAATGTTTTGGATTTTAGGGGGAGTAAGAATTTTTGAAAATACAAAAACATTTGAAAAAGCAAAAAACGTGATAAAAATTGAAAACGAGTTTGTGTGTAAAAAGAGGAAATGATAGTATATCAATAGACAATCACATCATGCTAAAGAATTGTAATGTTAAATGTGACAAACGATCTCACTGATGATATGCCAGTAGGTTTTTACACACTCAGTAAATTGATTTCGAGATATAAACCTAAATATCAATAGCTTACTTATCTCATGAGTAACATCTCTCAGATATATGGACTTAGTACTCCGAAATTTTGTTTGAGAGGTTGCCTGATTCTGAGATATTAGGTCTTTATACTTACTAATATCTAGAGTATTATCCTTGGTCTTCTGATTTTGCGTCAGCAATGGCCTAGACCTTGTATAATACTTTGTGTGCTTAAAAAGCTTTCCTTCTGCATAAAACCTGAAAAATATCGAAAGATATATATTAAGGGTAATTGTAAAGAAGATTCCTAAGTGGAACACACCTAAAGTCGAGCCTTCATCTCTTTGACAAAACGGTAGTTCATACCTAGGCTCTCAAGGTTTCGCACTAACCCAGAGTACAGATATCAATATAGTATATTCACCTATAAGACTAAATGTAGGGAATCTTGATACGGGAGTATATTTTGAGGTGGGACAAGCGAATAAGTTAAGTTCTTAAAACACTAATCTCGTATCTTGAATCAATTGAACTTTGTGTGAAAATTTAAGTGGACCAGTATACTGACAATCTAAGTGAATCGTTTAGAACTTAAAGTATTTAGAAGGTCAACGGTGCTTGTGACTTGTCATAAATTGATATGATCCTCTGACACGAACTTAAACAAAAATATTGTCTGTAAATATCTGTTTATTGCATTTCAATTAAGAAAAATTACAAAAAGATTTTTAGAGTGTTTTAGCATAAACTTTGTAAAAGACAATAAGATTTTGTTTCTACTTTATTTTCAACAGCCGATGCCTGAAAGCTGAGTTTCAAACTCTAAGTATGTTGATCATGTCTATGAAAATAAACAAGTTCATTAATTTGAAACTTGAGGTTTTAAATGAAAAATCAAAAACAGGTTGTGAATCTCCAAGGTCATTATGTTGGACTTGGATGATTATCTGAGAGGGTTTTGGATGCTTAATTTTCAGATATAGAGTTATTTGATTGGGGGAGAGAGCCAGTATGAAAACCTGGAGTTTTAAA
This sequence comes from Helianthus tuberosus, assembly GCA_030545235.1. Lineage (NCBI taxonomy): Eukaryota > Viridiplantae > Streptophyta > Magnoliopsida > Asterales > Asteraceae > Helianthus > Helianthus tuberosus. The sequence goes on from CM060417.1 coordinate 40,658,142, forward strand.
ACTTTTAAATGGTTTTCATAAAGCTAGGTTTCGATACTGAGAAATAATAAACTTTAACTGTTAAATATTTGTGTTTAGAGCAAGATTTATGATCTTGGATCTAAATTGTCAAATATCTTTACAAGTGGTTTGAAATTGTTAGATTTTCAAATGATAAGCCAGATTATGATCCTAATCGCTGAGGCTAAGCGGGGGTCTGAAGAGAAGTTCAAAGCAAGGGGGCGCTTACAATCAAAGGGCCAGGTGTAGATCCTGAAAAGCACGAAAGCTTAAAGAAAGGGGGAGCCTGGAGAGAGAGTCAACTGAAAGGGGGAGCTGAAGCCGGAAGCAGTTTCAAGAAGATCTTGTTAGAGCAAGGGGAATTTTGTGGTGCTGAAGATGTTAAAGACTTCGTGAAGACTCAGAGAGAAGATTGAAAGCTACGAGATTGACATCAGTAATATCCAAAGGGGAGTCTGTGAGTGTTGTGACATCTGTGCCTCCACGGCCATCAAAAAAATACCAAATCAATGAAATATTGTGTTTCATTCTTGGGATTTGTATAAATATGTGTATCCTTTACACATATAAATTCTTGTTCGATTTCGAGCTCTAAATCGCTTTCTGGAAAGTTATACGCGAACTGATGCGTAAACGTAATCAGTTTAATGCAACAAACACCCCGGAATAGTGAAATAGGCTTAACATACCTTAAATAACCTTTACATAACTTAGAAATAAGTTTTGGAGGGTTTGGTGTGTCGAAATCAAGTTTATTCTCTTACAAGGACTAATTTCGACAAACTGTGAAAGTATGCCGATTCGTACTGTAACGAACATTCCGGAATATGATCATAAGTTAAACATGCGCTAAATATCCTTTACATATCTTAGAAATAGGCTTTGAGGTGTTTGGTGCGCAAAAATAAACTTATTTGATCAACAGGGACTAAAAGCGTAAAAAAGTGCATAAGTTTGCATTTTCGCGCATATCTTACGTTCTGAATATATCCGGACATCCAAAAATTTATGTAATCATTAAAGTATTATATTTTAGTGATTTACATGATAAAATTCCATTCGTCGCTCAATTTGGATCGTTTTTGCGTTCGTTACGACTTCCGTCGTAATTACCCGAACAACACAACCGTACGACCAAACAAACCGACATCCGAGATGTTTTTGAGCATATTTTAAGTTCCCTATACTTTAAATTCATTTTAGAGCCTTGAAATGAGGTTAACGGGGTTTAAACATGCCAAAACGCATCAAAAATCAAGTTTGGAGTCTCAGGGGCCTGTTCTGCCAATTTTGCAAAGTTTCTGCCAGCACCTAGTTCCTTACGGACCGTATGGGACCTCTTACGATCCGTAAAGGAGTCCCAGACCAGCAGATTGCAGAAACAATGAACCTTGTCCAATTCAGCTCATTTGATGGTTTTCAATCCCTGATTTTTGATTCTATGGACTCATATTTGAGTACCCATTGTATTCTAAACCTTGGGCCCAAGTGTAAGGCCAAGATTCAAGCTCAGATTTCAAGAAACGATCCTAACAGTTCTAGGAAATCTATAAATACCCACAAGCTTTCATTGTTGCAACACACAAATCTGATTCTTTTGCTCTAAGTTGGGGTTTAGTACCTCATACCTGAGCAATTTGGATCAAGATTTCCTTACTTGGACCCTTTGTGAGTATTCTTTCGTTCTTTTATGATTTTCTAAGCGTAAAAGTCAAACCGTGTTTGACTTTCTGCTTTGACCGGTCAATGGTCAACACGAAGTTCGTTTGAACTTCGTAACGTGAGTGTAATCACGATGGTCATAGTCCTTTGTGACTATACCTACTGATTACCACGTTGATTAGGTGTAGTGACGAGTCGTAGTTTCGGCCAAAATGCGTGTTCATGCGTATTTTGTAACCAAACTACTCTTGGGTATCAAAACACTTTGTTTTGATATCAAAACCTATTTTCTAACTTCGTTAAACATGTTTTAACATGTTTAACTCGTCACTTTTAGTTTAGTGCTTGTGTAGAGTCGTAAGTCAAGCGGTCTAAACCACCGCTTAGACTTTCGAACTAGACCCGTTTGGTCGATCATTAGGATCCGACCAAGCATGTTTAGTGACCATAGTTATATAGGGAATAACCTTCCGAGGTTATACCTTATGGTCACATAGTTTAAGTAGTTGTATGATAGGTAGTTTATATGCCTTAGGTAAAATGACCAAAATACCATTTTTATGCATAATTGAATTTTAAGCATATGTAACATAAACTTTTGTCACTTGTTTAATTATGCAACATGTTTAGGCATATAATACTTGTCATAGGACTAGTTAGATGGTCCGAACGCGTTTTACGCGAACGACGCGTTAAAGTAGCGTAAGCTACCTAAACGAGTCGTAATGGGTCGTAAGCACTTAGGTTAGGTTTCGATTTAGTATGTAGGCTTTGTTAAACCATGTCATATGAGTTCCAATACTCATTTGGTTTATGAAACCTCATCATATCCGATCTTCCGATTTAGGTCCGGTTTATTTACATAGTTACGTATATTAGGTGCCGATTGATTTCCGTGATCCATCTAGCTTTGCTTGGTTGTTGTTCAAGACTTCCAAGCATTCTCATGTGAGTACATAGTTCCCCTATTTTACTGTTTTTGATTGTTTTGGGGTTATTCATATGTGTTAAATGATTTCGATGTTTTTAACGATGGTTTCGAAAATGATTAAAATGGTTTATATCAAATTAATAACGATTTCGATAATGTGAACAAACTTGTTGGGCGTAATTACATAACGAATAACATTCAGTAGTTTTGGCCGAACCAACCAGTATTAGGTTATGGTACCATAGGATCTGACAAATCCCGTTATCAGACTGCACCCATGGTTATGTGTGGGTTAGGTGGGTAACGACTGAATCTGTGATTGTTAATTTACCCTTTGGTGGTTTATTAATGCGAGAAGTGAGAAAGTCGAGTCACGAAGGTTTGGATGTTATTAGCGAGATAACCAAAAGTAGATTTCACAATTAAAACGAGAATGATTTAAACGACTGAAATGATTTTGACGAGTTAAACGATTTGTGTAAACGATTGGTTTTGGTTAGTGTTTAGATAACGAGACGGGTGTAATGTGATGAAAACATGGTAGATACGCCGCTGATACTTCTTATATATAAGTGTTTTCATCATATTACATACCGTGGCGTTATTTAGTTCACTTGGGTAAACGATTCTGAAACAATATCACACAATGATGTTTTCTGAATAATATAAACCATACGAGTTTTATTAACGAGTTTTTACGAGATGTTTTACAATTGATTTAATTAAATAAATGTTTTGGGTTAAGAATCATGGCTACGAGATTTTATAAATTATAACCTACTTGATTTGAGATGGTTAATTATGTCGCAATACTATACTTTTCAAAACGAGGTTTTTAATTAAGTATTGCAACATGTAAACTAGCCATGAATCCGAAACTCTTATAAACCTATGTACTCGCCAACATTTCTTTGCTGACTTTGTTTTTACATATGTTTCAGGTGTTGTTGATTGCTAGGATGCATGCTCACATAGGACTGGACGAGGCCTTAGTGACTTAATAACAATGATAGACTATGTTTAACTTGTTTGTTTAGATTTCAAGGCTATGTAAATGTTTAATGTTTAATAAAACGAAACTTCAAATTTCCGTGTGTTTTGAAACAATGATTCCGTTACAACACTCCCCGACGTTTCCGCCATGATTTGTTGTTTTATCGTGGTCGGGGTGTGACAAGTGCAGTATGTCTATCGCTTCCGTCAATCACGTATTGTAGCTGGGAAATGTTCAAGACTAGGTTTAGGACTGTTATTACATGTTAGATAATGTATATTCGTGATTTGGAAGTCCATCCTCATGAAGAGGAGTCCATCTCACGAGGAGTCCATCCTCACAAAAGTCCATCCTCGCGAATGGACATGCTGGTTGGTGAGGATGGACATAGGGTATAAATAGAAGTTAAGCTTTGACATTAACTCAAGGAAGGGTTTTATTCGAGGTTTGTAAACTGTTACATCTGAAATAGAATCAACATTATAATTACATTCTTGTTTCTGATCCACTCACGTACACGGATTCTGCACGTGATACGTGATACGTGATCCACGCAGTCATCGGAAGTAGGAATTCGATCCGGAAATGAATCCATTGAACAATAAAAGGCCTCCATGTTCCCAACAATGCTAAATCACCTATCCTACATCGAATCAAAAGTCTTGAAAATGAAGACGATACCTTCACTGGTGGTTTAGCCTCTGATGGCTTTACATTCTCCGATCTTATAACAACTCTCATAAAACGCCTTATTATACCCCGAATACACGTAACTAGACCCGTATAACCTTAGTTTTAACAAAAATCAAATAAAATAAACAATTTAACTCGCTCACGGGCCGCGACAGGGATATCCTTATGGTTCGCAGGGCGCGACCGAGAGTTGCTTGCCGGCCACCCCATCTAGCCACGTATCCCCCTCCATGTGAGACCTACATGGTGATCTGCCACCGTAGTCTTAGCTAGGGTGTTCCTCGCAGGGCGCGTAAGAGAGAGGAAGGGGGCTCGCGGGGCGCGAGTGAGCCCGGGATCAGCCTATATAAGAAGCCTCCCTGCTTCATTCTCAAAGCGTTCAATTCTTTTCTCTCTCAGTCCCTATTATAGCAATATAACAGCTCAGTATAATACCCCTTAAACATGAAGTTCTGCCTCGTTGTAAGTATTTTAACCCCCGATCACTAATTCGTTACCGTACCCGATTGATCTAAGACTCCGTAACGCATGTCGAGGCTCTGCCTGACTAAGTTCGTTGGTGTTCTGTCTTGTGTTGTATGGCTAATGTGATTTGGGTTATCTTACTAACATGTGTGCATTGTTTGTTTTTAATAGAAAATAATCAGGAAAAGCAACAGGAAGCTATAGAATTACCTAAGTCTACAAAGTGAGTCATTCTCTTTTTCTACCAAACTGTTTTACAAAACCTCAAATGTTTTCAATTATACTTACAGTGATTGAGTCTTTGTATTCTACAATTGTTGCCGGTATGTGGGGTTTTGTATACACTACTAGTAAAACATTACTATTGGACAACGAGTTAGCTAATGAGTAATATGACCACAGTCATGGAACAGCCAACGTGACAAATACTGAATGAGTATATTGGTAGATATTAACATTGTAATCGCTCTCAATACTGTAAAGTTATAAAAGCTTGTTTTGATTAAACTGGGATGCACTCGCCAGTATTTCTTGCTGATAAAATCTTTTTAAAACGTGTTTCAGGTAACTTAATGTGATGATAAAAGAAGCCAGCTATGGAGGACTGAAGACTTAAAGAAGTTGATCGGAGTGTCGTGCTCCGGTCAAAGATAATATTTATAAACCCAAATTACCCTTAACAAATAGCTAGTGGTAGCAAGGGGTCGAACCACGAAGAGTATGTGGTTTGCGAGTGGATTTGATTGAATTATAGAGAAGTGTCACAATTATGAAGCTTGCTATGATATTTGTTTTCTTTTTGTTTTGTTGAAAGATGTGAAATTAAACTAATGAAATTGATTTAATTGATTAATAACTATGAATTAATGATTGCAAGAAAGATTGATTACTAAACGATAATAAGAAAAAAAAGATTCACACCCGGTTTCGGAAATTGCCAACCTAAGGTTTCTACACGTTTTTAGATTCAACTCAATTTCATACGATTAGCGGATTTAGTGTACCGTGACTTAGGTGCCAATAACTATCAACGTCCCAAAGAACGGACAAGAATGCACTTTGTAATCAACACAAGTAAAACCTAACCAAGACAATGCATAACTACACATAACCATTTCGCAAAGTCATAACTTTTAACATCGTTCGACAATTTACGAATACGAAACAAATGTAACAGTATTATCAATGGTTTCAAAAATCAAACACAATTTGTCACAAAGTTGAAGCAATAAACAATTCGAAACCCTAAATTAAACAACTACCTACGCCGGGGTGAAACTGAGATGATTAGCCGCTCATGGTTGAAGAAGCTTGATCACCAGATGATTGGAACTTGATGGAGATCATCTTGAAGCTTGAAGGATGGAGGAATGGTGGAGGATTAGGGTTTTTGGATGATTGATTGGTAAGATGGTGATGGTCTTCGATTCTTGATGATTCGGATTGTGTTGTGAGTAGTGATGGAATAGAGATGAATGGTGAGTGGTATGATGGCTCCAAGATGAATTCAAACTCCAAGGAATAGTGTAACTCCCAAATTCAATAGCCAAGGACCAATAGAAAACGTTTCCGGCATCTAAAAATTGAAGATTCGCAATTGGCCAAAATACAGCCCCCTCTAAAAAACAGCTTTTCATCCGACGTCCTATGTTGCTGGATACGGGTAGTTTCGTCCGACGGGATGTTCTAGAGCCCGTCCGGGACGGCCCTAGACCCGTCGGCGATGGCCTCTTGAACTCTAATTCTCCAATTTCCACTTCTTGCACTCCCGGTTGATCCGTAACGCGTCCCGGTGCTCCGGTTTTCGACCCGATGACTCGTAAAGCTCCCGAAAAGCTCCTTAAACTCCATCAAACCTGCAAAACACATTTTTGATTAAAAGTAGGCTATCCGAAATTTAAAGTTATGTAAAAACATCAAGTTATGTAATAACAAACACCGGTTTTCAACCATGTATCACATCCCCACACTTGTCTTTTGCTTGCCCTCAAGCAAATCTGTTTTTCACTTTCACGTGGGTCGAACAACGAATACACTTCCCATTCCCGAGACGAAGGTTAAGGTCTATTGTCATACAAAAGTTCACATTCTTTACAATTTTCACATATTTACCAGTCAAGTGAATAATCACATATAATAATGGTTATTCAAGATTAACCCGCCCATAAAACTAACAAGTCATGCATATCCCTCACAATGTTCTCTCCACTCGGCTTAAAAATTTGGCTAATTAGATAATGAATTTGCACTTTCTAAGTAATCACTCAAAACCGATTAGAACACGTACCCGTATAGGCTTGCAACTCAATCATTCTCAACCACCGATCACGAATACTAAGCACAAGTCATAAGGTCTTTGTAGGGGTTGTAACGAGGCTAGGCTAAGGGTAGGAAGTAGGATATTTTAAAGTGGCTAAGGTGATGAAAATTCAATTTTTATTGCAAAATAACTCTTCTAAACACGACTAGCTACCAACATCAAACTAGAAGGCAACAATTTTCTATCTTTTTCATACATTTTCTGATTTTTTTTTAATATGCAAACAAGCAAATACAACTATACAAACTTCACTTCTATAATCGAATTTCCATCACACGGGTTTAAAAGAAAAAGGTTTTAAGGTTATGGGCTAAAGGGTAGTCAAACGAAAGGATTAGGCTCAACATTGGCTACTAGGGGATAATTTTTGGGTAAGGATATAAAAATGGTGTAAAAGAAAAAGGTTTACCTAATGCCTTAATCATTCTCGTGCTTGTATTCGGTCTATGGTCTCGAACGTATCAAAAGTTGCAAGTTCTACAATACGCGACTAATGGTCCACTCAAACAAAGAAAACATGTATATGTAAATCTATGATATAAAAGTGGCTCAAAACCTCACGTATAAGGGTATGATATGTGATATGCATAAAATGTTAGTTCCTTAGGCGAATTATTCCCAAATAACCACCCGCTAAATACCCGCCATGCTATTAATTTGAACTTGACCATGACAAAAGACCAAATGGGTTGTGCAATCCCTCATTGACTTAGTTACTTGTGCTTTTAAGATCGCTTTTGAAACAAGAATTTTTGAAATTTTTTTGAAATTTTCCCCCATCCCTACACTCGAGGTAAACATTTTCCTCAATATGTAGTATTTAAATGAACAGGTCAAAATCGAAAACTTTTACTACTCCCCCATCCCCACACTTGAGGTAAACATTGTCCTCAATGTGTAAAAACTTGAGTTTTAAAACGCCCAAGGGATGTGACATGGCTAACCTTCCCAAAATTTCACCCCGGAAAAATAAAATACAATTTACAATCCACTTATTACCAATCTAAGAATCAAGGTAAAAGGAAACGCAGGCACCCGATTTTTTTTTGTCGCTAGATGCTCATATCTTCTTCTTCTTGTCATAAAAACGGTTGTCTCGCGAACATGTTGTACCTACAAATCTTAACCCTTGTGTTGAAGCATGCTTCTCACAACCATTGAAATTTGTTAGGTACTTAGTTCTACCATTTTTATGAAAGTGTTACCAAATCATGCGTTAAATTACCTTGATTTTTGTGGAAAAAAATGTACAACTGTAACAAATCCTAACTCACTTTCGTAGGAATCACGGTTGCATTTAGCGTATGCAACAAGCCCTTTTAAACCCCCCAATAGCTTGGGAGGACGAGTAGGTCTCATGAGGGTTATATAGGGAACACACCCACAACGTTTATTTAACTACTAAAATGAAATAACAACATTATACAACAACAACAACAACAACAACAAAACTACAAAGAAAAACTAAAACTAATTGCGAAAGAAAATATACAACAACAATTGACTTACCACCTCATGGTGGTCGTATGGCGTGCTTGCCGCCTACGAACTCCTTGAAATCACCCACCGGTGATTCATACCATTTGTTGCCAAACGGTCCAAACTTCCTCACCTCCTCTTCCTTCTTCTTTTCTAGAGGTTACTTTTTCTCCTTCTTCTTCTTGACCGTCTTCTTCTTTGTTTCTCCAAACCTACCAACCATAGCACATACCTTTTTGTTTGGATTCATGTCCTTCTTGGAACACATTTCCTCACCGAGTCGGTTAGTAAATTTTGGAAAAACATTTAAATTTAATTCCCAGTCCCCAAACTTCATGCTTACCGTTCCCGTGGCACAATTTATTATGGCATTAGCAGTTTCCAGGAATGGTCTACCCAGTATGACTATCGGTTGGGTGTCCTCAACACACCCAACATAGTCTACTACCAAAAAGTCAACTGGATAGTAGCAATCATCCACTTTAACAATCACATCCTCCACCATCCCCCTTGGATGCGTGGGAGTATGATCGGCCAATACTACGGGAGTATCAAACTTTTTCAATGGACCAAAATCATATTGGTCATACAAACTCCCGGGCAAGATGCTCACACAAGCTCCAAGATCTAGGAGCGCCCTCTCAATTTTAAATGTTCCAATTTGAATTGGAATAAGAGGATCTCCAGGATCTTGAGCTTTTTGGGGAAGGGCGCTCGATAAAACGACACTCACATGAGATATCAAATCAACCGGTTCGGGTAATTTGTTGTGCCGTTTTTCAATGCTTAACTCCTTTAAGCATTCCACATGAGCCGAAACCTTTTTAATGTCATCGAGTAACGGTAAATTAATTTTTGCTTGTTTAAAATTTTGCCACCTCTCGTCCTTTGGTGGGCACCGTTCTTCAAATTTTGATGCATTAATCGGGCTAAGTTGATTTAAACAATTTTCACAAAAAGATTTTTTAGTTACATTTTCAATTTTACTTTGTGAAGTCGTTTCTTGTTCATTTTCAATTCCCGGCTCATCATTTATATTTTCCACTACACCATCAACGAATTGTGGTGGTGGAATGCTTTCAACACTACAAACTTCATCATTTAAAAGAATACTTACCGCGCTAACGCGTGCATTCCTCATGTTGCTTGTGCTAGAACCTTGATGCTTTGGGTTCACTATAGTGTCACTTGGAAGCTTTCCCATGCTTCCCCTCATTTGAGCCATCTCCTCCGCGAGTTGGCCCACTTGCTTTGCCAATGTCTCATGTGCTTTGTCCCGAATCTCGTTTGTCTTCTTTATCTCCTTAATGTCATTGTGAGATTCTTTTTGCATATTTAACAAAGCATCCATTTTGGCACTCAAGTCATCACCACCGGTTTGACTGTTCGACCCGCTTCCATTACTGCCTTGATTGTTGTAATTCCTTTGGTACCCACCTTGGTAATTGTTGTCCCGACCTTGGTACCCTTGATTGTAATTACGTTGGTACCCCCCTTGGTTACCACCTTGGCGATTTTGATATGATGACCCGCTTTGATTACCCGGTTGGAAGTTCGGGTTCATTTGATTCGCGACATTCCCATATCGGAAGTTGGGATGGTTTCTCAATCCGGGATGATAAGTGTTCGAATTCATATCATTGTTCTTTCTATCACCGAACACTTGATTTACCTCTTCAGTGTAGTCACCCGATCCCGTTTGACATTGATCGGTCCGATGACCAATCTCCCCACAATCTTCACAAATAGCAGACTGTACCGCATTAACCTCCTTCTTCTTCATGCGAGCTATCTCCCGTTCTAACGTTTCAATCCGATCCTTAGAATTCGCATCCTGGTCGGGCCAAGACCTTGAAGTGGGATGCTTTTTGGCTCGATCGGCTGACTCCTTTAACTTTGACCGTTTGCTCATTCGCTTCAGAAATTCCCAATCATCATCTTCATGGTTACTCAATAGAGTCCCGTTACTTGTTGACTCAAGGGGGTTCCATGTATTGTCGTCTAGACCCCGTACAAAACACTTGACTAACTCCCACTTCTCTATTTGATGGTGTGGGCACTTTCGCATCAACTCCTTGTATCCTGTGAATGCTTCATGCAACGGCTCACCCGATAGTTGGCGAAAAGACCTAATTTCATCACGAGCGTCATCGGTCTTCGCCATCGAATAGTATTCATCAAGAAAGGCTTGTTGCATTTCTCCCCATGTTCGAATACTATTTGCCGGAAGTGTAAGGAACCATTGCTTCGCTTTTTCCTTTAATGAAAACTGAAATAGTCGAAGCTTGACTTCCTCCAATGCAAAAATGTGCCCCCCGATTGTGTTACATATAGATGAGAATTCCGCCAAATGCGTGTACGTTTCATCATTAGACCTTCCATTGAAGTGAGGAAGTATATTGATGTAATGGGGTTTACAATCAAACATCCTTCTTTCACAAACAATTGGTGAATCATTCTCGGTGACCACCGGCCTAAAAAGGTCATTCACTCCCCGTGGAGGTTGTTGACGACGATGCGGACCGTTAACTTCTTGATCAACCGGTCTTCGACTGTCCCTTCTATCACCTCTTCTATCATCTCTTCTATCATCTCTTCGGTTTCCACCTTGGTTACCCATTTGATTACCCCCTCCCACGCAACGAGGAATCCGGTTAGGGTTAGCATTGTTGTTGTTGAAAAACCCATCATTCCGGTTCCTATGGTAATTATTTCGTGGTTGGCGGTTATTTTCGTAACCGTCATTTCTTCTATTCCCATACCCGTAGTCATCATTCCCCACATAATTGGCGTTTTGATAGCCAAACTCCTCATCTTCAAACCCTCTTGCATTGTAGATATTGCCTTGATTCACATACCCCCAATCTTCGTCATCATTAACCCGATCATCATAATAGCCCCTGTCATCTGAATTTTCCGTATGAACACTCACATGCTTCGACGATTGATAATCGGGAACACTATACGGTTCGTCATCGGGGATGGCATTCCTCAAATCGTCTATGTTGAAAAATGGGTCTTCGTTCGCGGGATTGCCACGATCTCGATTACCTCGACGGTCGGAATTAACATTCCGGTCATCAAGGTTGAGGGGTAAGGAATTATGTCGATGAAAGTTTTGTTGTTGGGGCGTTCTTTGGGTGTTGTTGGGATTTTGGTTTTGAAAAGGTGGTGTGGGTGGTCCATTGTTGTTATTACCACCCGGTCGCTCTTGAGGCATAGGTTGAACATTTTGGGCTGGATAGAAATTGCTTCGGTATTGAAATTGGTTCGGGTTTTGGTTTTGGTTAAAGTTTTGGGTTGAATTTTGGTTTGCCATTGAATTGGTTTCAATGGTCGGTGTGAGTTGTGGTGTTTGATTGGTTTGATTAGAAGCAAGAGTTGCTTCCAACCGGCTTGCTAGATTTCTTCTTGCTATCAATCAATCAATCATACCCAGTAAAATCCCACAAATAGCAAAGCTATTTGTAGGGTCTGGGGAGGGTGGGATGTAGGCACACCTTACCTCTACCCCTAGGGATAGAGAGGCTGCTTCCAGAGAGACCCTCGGCTCCAAAACACCCAGGAAAGAGATAAATAGAGCATGAGGTGTGTGTGTGTATGTGTATGATAGATTTCTTCTTGCTACTCTTTCGATTTCCGGTTCATAGACTAATGGTGAAGTCCTCCCGGAGTTTCGCGTATGCGTACACTACCTGTAATCTGCACAAGTAACACACCCGCGTAACAAGGAAAAAGACAAAGTGCAAAAAGAAACGAAACAAATTAAACAGATAATCACAAAATTCAAACAATAATCCAAACACAAAGCGCACGTACTCCCCGGCAACGGCGCCAAAATTTGATCGGAGTGTCGCGCTCCGGTCAAAGATAATATTTATAAACCCAAATTACCCTTAACAAATAGCTAGTGGTAGCAAGGGGTCGAACCATGAAGAGTGTGTGGGTTGCGAGTGGATTCGATTGAATTATAGAGAAGTGTCACAATTATGAAGCTTGCTATGATATTTGTTTTCTTTTTGTTTTGTTGAAAGATGTGAAATTAAACTAATGGAATTGATTTAATTGATTAATAACTATGAATTAACGATTGCAAGAAAGATTGATTACTAAACGATAATAAGAAAAAAAAGATTCACACCCGGTTTCGGCAATTGCCAACCTAAGGTTTCTACACGTTTTTAGATTCAACTCAATTGCATACGATTAGCGGATTTAGTGTACCGTGACTTAGGTGCCAATAACTATTAACGTCCCGAAGAACGGACAAGAATGCACTTTGTAATCAACACAAGTAAAACCTAACCAAGACAATGCATAACTACACATAACCATTTCGCAAAGTCATAACTTTTAACATCGTTCGACAATTTACGAATACGAAACAAATGTAACAATATTATCAATGGTTTCAAAAATCAAACACAATTTGTCACAAAGTTGAAGCAATAAACAATTTGAAACCCTGAATTAAACAACTACCTACACCGGGGTGAAACCGAGATGATTAGCCGCTCATGGTTGAAGAAGCTTGATCACTGGATGATTGGAACTGGATGGAGATCATCTTGAAGCTTGAAGGATGGAGGAATGGTGGAGGATTAGGGTTTTTGGATGATTGATTGGTGAGATGGTGATGGTCTTCGATTCTTGATGATTCGGATTGTGTTGTGAGTAGTGAGTGGTATGATGGCTCCAAGATGAATTCAAACTCCAAGGAATAGTGTAACTCCCGAATTCAATAGGCAAGGACCAATAGAAAACGTTTCCGGCATCTAAAAATTGAAGATTCGCGATTGGCCAAAATACAGCTCGTCGCCGACGGGGTTACATTCGTCGCCGACGCCCTCTAAAAAACAGCTTTTCATCCGACGGCCTATGTTACTGGATATGGGTAGTTTCGGCCGATGGGATGTTCTAGAGCCAGTCCGGGATGGCCCTAGACCCGTCGGCGACGGCCTCTTGAACTCCAATTCTCCAATTTCCACTTCTTGCACTCCCGGTTGATCCGTAACGCGTCCCGGTGCTCTGGTTTTCGACCCGATGACTCGTAAAGCTCCCGAAAAGCTCCTTAAACTCCATCAAACCTGCAAAACACATTTTTGATTAAAAGTAGGCTATACGAAATTAAAACTTATGTAAAAACATCAAGTTATGCAATAACAAACACCGGTTTTCAACCACGTATCAGAAGTGGCTATAAAAGTTACCTAAATAAAAGTTTAAGTTTCCAGCAACCAGGGTGATATATAAATGTATTATCAATTAAACATGGGTTTTATCCCATTTATTTATTATAAATGTTTGGTGTTTTGAATCTCTGAAATCATTTCCTAATTACGATCCTGATGTCTCATTTCCGCTGCCAAATTAATAAACACCGATACCACCTGACTGTTGTCTCGTGGCGCCCGCTCTCGGAGTAGGGGCCGGGGGCTGCGACAGAAGGTGGTATCAGAGCCATGCCACTGGTTTAAGCCATTTAGATGTTCTCTCAATACCTAAATTTTAACCAATTGTGTTAAGAAATAACTTATGTGATTCTGTGTAAATATGTATATTATTATTTTGTGTTATTTGACAATTTTCTAGTTTACAGTATGAGTGAGCAAGGTACCTCTGACGCTTACCGTCAATTACCTCATTCTCCAAAGAATGAAGGAACCTCATCCCAGCCAACTTCAAGATACACCACTGATTCTGAGGAAGGAATCTTTATATTTAAAGCCCAATCTGAGGAACCATTTCCCCCCTAAAAAGTGAGGTTGGTTTAGTAGAGGAGCGCATGAAAGGAGGAAAAGAATGAAAAACTCCAACAACAGCGAGCCATAGCAAATAGAGTAAGGAATACCCAAAGCCGGGAAACTAGGCCATCATGGGAGGAGGAAAATAGAGAGAGGAATACCCAAAATCAGGAAGCTAGACCATCATGGGAGGAGGAACTTGATAAGAAATTAGTTGATTTCCGCATGTTAGCAAATACAGCTGCCGACCCTAATCTTAACCAAGTAGCTGAACCACAAATTCTACCCTTATTCCCCAACCAACCAATGGAGCTAGAACAGAATCAGGAGGACCAATTCCCAATCCTAGCATTTGACCCCAATGAGATCCCTAGAATCCCAGCACCAAACCATATAGAATAGTATACAACACTGAATCCTTTAGACCCGTGGTGGTATGACAACAGGTCGATTCAGGATATATTGAATACCCCAAACCCTTACGGAGAACCCATACCACGTTACCCTGAGCCAGTGCCAGCACCACTACCACCCATGAACCAAAAAAAGTGGAAGAACTTCGCCAATATGGTGAAGAGTTGGTTGAAGAGGGAAATCGGATACGTCAGATAGGAGAGAAACTCGTCTGGAAATATGACGAGCGTGAGATGCAGTTCTAGACAAACCAACACCTAATATATATATATATATATATATATATATATATGTGTGTGTGTGTGTGTGTGTAATTTTGTACTTTGATAAAAAATATATATATAGATATATATCATCAACTAGACTAGATAAACTAATATATATCAATGCATAGTTACTAGTATTTAAATTCCAGATATAATTTGTACTAGATGCATATACAGATATATAAAAAGAGTAAGTCGCAATGCTCAACGTTTTGGATTGAATCTGCTTACGTGGTTGTTTGTGTTAATTTTATTCTATGATATTAATACCTGATAAATGTTTACAATTCAGATTGACAACGAAGTAAATCAGGAAAACCAGAATAATGATAATAACGGGAACCAAGTGAATAAAAGTGCCATCGAACATATTGTAGCACAAGGAATCAAAGATGCTATGCCATATATTATCAAGACTATTAAAGAAGCAGAAAATACTAATTCTGTAACTGGAAGTAAACATGCAACCACTAAACCAAGTCACAGTGTGAATGAAAATCACGGACCACTTATCCAAGTGCCAAATCCAAAAAGAAGAAGAACCATCTCATACGGTTGTTCTTATAAAGAATTCCTGGCTTGCAAACCGATAGAATTCTCATGCAATGAAGGAGCCATTTCAGCCTTGCGCTGGATAGAAGCAGTTTTAAAAATAAGTAAATGTGAAGATGAAGATAAGATCATGTTTGCTTCTAATCTATTTAAGAATGCAGCCTTAGAGTGGTGGAATACCATTCTCCAATCTAGAGGAATTGACAGTGTTTATAACATGGAATGGACCAACTTTAAGGAATTAGTTGAAAGGAAATTTTGTCCTCCTCATGAAAAGAAACAAATTGCTAATAAGTTCCTAAATCCTAAAATGATTGGAATAGACTGTAGGGAATACACTACCATATTCTTTAGATACACTACCAGTATTGATCTCCCGTTATATATGGGGATTAATTTGTGAGATCAGACACGTAGTCAAGGCAGCCAGACCACAAACCATAGAAGAAGCAGTAGAACTGGGCAACACCCTGACTAAAGAGTTGGTACGTATGCAAGAGAAAAACCAGAGAAAGAACCTAGCTCAAAAGCTTACCCAAGAATTACGTTTTGGTAATTCCTATTGTGGGAAAGGGACAGGTTCTTCCTCTTCGCCCAACTGCAAGTATTGCAAAAGGAAGCACTCGGGATGGTGCTCAATATACTGCAACTTCTACAAAATATCTGGACATAAGGAAGAAGACTGCAGGAAGAAAGCTAGCAATAGATTATGCTACAATTGTGGAGAAGCTGGTCATATCAAACCGAACCGTCCGAAATTAGCTCTAGCAACAACCAGCAAAGCTAAGGCAACCGAAGGACCCAAGAAGAATGCCAGAGCATTCATTCTGACAGCGGAAGAAGCCAAGATGATTCCGAATGTGATTGCCGGTACGTTTTTAGTTAATGATATTTATGCTAAAGTATTATTTGACTCTGGTGCAAACCAAAGTTTTATCAAAACTTCTTTCTACAAACTTCTCAACCAACCATTAACTAAACTTCAACAAGACTGTTTGGTGGAGATGACAAATGGAGAATCTATTAAGATAAGTGAAATCCTGCAGGGAGCAAGGATAGAAATTCTAAACCACAATTTTACTGCTTACCTCTTTTCAATGAATCTAACCGGATTTGATGTCGTATTAGGAATGGATTGGTTGGTAGCCAATTATGCCAATATTTTATGTGATCAAAAGTCTGTACAAGTAAGTACACCAAATGGTGAAAAGATCACCATTAAGGGAGACAAACCAACGAAAACCACAAAGTTCATCTCTGTGATGAAAGCTACAAGCTATGCAAGGAAATGAGGAATGGTGTATATGATTCCATAATTATTAACACTAAAGGAAAAGAGTTAAAAGATATTCCTGTAGTATCTAAATTCTCAGACATCTTTCTAGAAGAGTTAATTGGATTACCGCCAGATAGAGAGGTTGAATTTAGAATTCACCTAATACCAGGGACGGCACCAATTGCCAAAGTAGCATATCGACTAGCACCAACGGAGATGCAGGAACTAAAGAAAAAACTTGACGAACTACTTGAGAAAGGTTTTATACAGCTTAGCGCATCGCCATGGGGAGCACCGGTGTTATTTGTCAAGAAAAAGGATGGATCGATGCGTATGTGCATTGATTACCGGGAATTGAATAAGGTTACGATTAAAAATCGGTACCCACTACCAAGAATCGATGATCTATTCGATCAACTTCAAGGAGCCCGATTCTTTTCTAAGATAGACTTACGCTTAGGATATCATCAATTGAAAGTACAGGAAGAGGGCATTCCTAAAACTGCTTTCAGAACAAGGTACGGTCATCATGAATTTATAGTCATGCCATTTGGTTTAACCAATGCCCCAGCCGCATTTATTGACATGATGAACAGGATATGTAAGCCATACCTAGATAAATTCATAATTGTCTTTATATATGATATTCTAATTTACTCTAAGAGTAAGGAAGATCATGCAGAACATTTACATATACTTCTGACATTGTTGAGAAAAGAAAAGCTTTATGCTAAATTCTCAAAATGAAAATTCTGGTTGCAAGAAGTGCAATTCCTTGGACATCTGATTAATAATGAAGGAATTCATGTGGATCCCACAAAAATCGAAGCGATTACCAAATGGAAAGTCCCTGAATCACCAACGGAAGTAAGAAGTTTTCTTAGACTCGCAGGATATTATAGACGTTTTATTCAAGATTTTTTTAGAATAGCCATTCCATTAACCAAACTGACTTGCAAATCAATTAACTTTGAATGGGGACCAAAACAGGAGGAAGAATTTTGGATTTTAAAGCAAAGATTAATCAATGCACCGATACTCGCATTACCAGAAGAAACTGAAGACTTTGTAGTCTATTGTGACTCGTCTACATTAGGATACGGATGTGTGTTGATGCAATGTCAAAAGGTTATAACTTATGCTTCTAAACAGCTTAAGAAACATGGAGAGAATTATACAACCCATGATCTAGAGTTAGGAGCCATGATTTTTGCCCTTAAGATTTGGAGACACTATCTGTACGGTACTAAGTTCATTGTATTTACAGATCATAAGAGCTTAAGATATGTCTTCGGACAAAAGGAATTAAATATGAGAAAGAGACACTGGATGGAAATTCTTAGTGATTATGTTTGTGATATCTAGTATCATGCAGGAAAAGCTAATGTAGTAGCTGATGCCTTAAGTTGAAAGTATCATGAAAAGCCTAAACGAGTACGCTCTCTCAGATTAAATCTGCAGATAGATTTAAATGAGCAAATTAGAGTGGTACAGGAAATAGCAATCAAGGATGATGTTGAAGGTTTAAAAGGAATGTTTAAGGAATTAGAACAAGGAACAGATGGAATTTGGAGATTCCATAAGAGAATTATCTGGATACCTAATCAAGGGAACCTACGAAACCAAATTTTAGAAGAAGCCCATAAGTCTATGTATACGATACATCCCAGTAGTGATAAGATGTATCAAGATTTAAGAAAGAATTTCTGGTGGATAGGAATGAAAAAGGATATAGCAAACTATGTTGCTAAATGTCTAACATGTTCACAGGTTAAGGCTGAACATCAGAAACCTTCAGGTTTGTTGCAGCAGTTAGAAATGCCAATATGGAAATGGGAATTGATAACAATGGACTTTGTTACCAAATTACCCAAGACACGAAAAGGTAATGATACAATCTGGGTGATTGTAGACATATTAACCAAATCTGCTCATTTCCTACCTATGAAGGAAATTTTCAGTATGGAACAGTTAGTCAAGTTATATGTCAATGAAATAGTTTCATTACATGGAATTCCTTTATCCATTGTGTCTGATAGAGATAGCCATTTTACATCTCATTTTTGGACAAGTTTCCAAAAAGCAATGGGAACCAGGTTAAATATAAGCACAACTTATCATCTTCAAACGGACGGACAAAGCGAAAGGACAATTCAGACTACGGAAGATATGCTTAGAGCATGTGTAATTGGCTTTGGAGGAAATCGGCTCGCATTTCCCATGCATCAATTAGTGGGATGAGATGCCATTTAGTGCTTCTCTTTAAGATTTGGCACGGTTGCTCTAGTGTGAATGCGTAGCATTTATCTTGTTTGTAGAGATTTTGTGCCTCCATACATGTTAGTTTTGGTGTGTTGAATGTGTTTTCATGTTTTGGGTGAATCATTGAGAAACGTCCTTACACATGAACACGTACGATGGATGATTCCTTTATCACAACATGAAGATCCTACATTTGTCCACCAAAACCAAACATTATAAAAAAAAAAAAAAACTCACCTGCATGAATCCATAAACAACATTATGCCTTTCAAGTGTGATTTGGTTGATATTTTTAACCATGATCAAGCTCTTTCATTGCTTTAAAGCTTAAAAATGCTTCATATTTTTCATGAACACTAGGGTTTTTTAGAGAGAAGGTTGGGAGATTACTTCGATTCCCTGGAGAGTTTTGAGTTTTTTACTTGTGGTAGTGTGGCTTCGGTTTTGGAGAGAGAAAACAGAGAGAAGGGTATGGATGGGAAGGGTGGGGGAGGGGTGTGGTGTGTGACTTGAGTCTTGAATCGATGGTTTAGGTTCCTAGGCTATTAGGCCCTAGATGCCCACCTAAAATCAAACGTTTAATATGTTTTTAAGGTTAAGGTGAACGGTGTGGTAGGTAAACACCATCAGTAAACGGGTTTACCAATCGGTAACACCGCCGTCGATGGTGTTTACCGATCGGTGAATGTGTAAGATCGGTGAAGCTTTACTGATCGAGAATGGGAGTTGTTTTTGACCATTGGAGACTTCAACGGCTATAATGCCGTTTAAAACAAAAAAAAATATTTTTTTTTAATTTAACTATAAATACCAAACATTTAGATTCATACCCAAACACATTCAAATTCATACCCAAACCAAACCAAAAAATACCAAACATTTACCCAATCATTCCAAAACAAAATGGCGGATGAAATCCCGTTGTTTTTTCCACCCGATAGTAGCGATGAATCATCCGGTAGTAGCATTCTTTTTTTCCAAAATCTCATCGAAGAAGCCGAACTTCAACACACGTGCACATTTAACCGACGGAGATATATTGAACGTCAACGTGAGCTTGGGCATGAGATACTCATGGCGGATTATTTTGTCGAAGACCCGAAATACAACGAAGATATTTTTTGGCATAGGTTCCGTATGTCGAAATGTTTGTTTCTAAAAATTGTGAGTGACGTGGAAGCGAACGACTCGTGGTTTCAAGAGGGCTTCGATGCACGAGGTAAGAAGGGCTTTACGTCGTTGCAAAAGGTTACATCAGTTATTAAAGAGCTCGTAACTGGTAGCCCTCCAGACGAGAACGACGAGTACATGCATATGGCAGAAAGAACTTCCCATGAGTGCCTAGAATATTTTTTCGACACGGTTTGCAAATTATATGCTTTGGAGTTCTTACGTAGACCGACAAGCCACGACATGGCACTTTTATACGACGCTCATGAGGAAAAACATCACCTTCCTGGTATGTTCGGAAGCCTTGATTGCACCCATTTCGTTTGGCGAATGTGTCTCACAGAGCTTCGAGGCCAGTATATGAGAGGAGACCACCAATACCTGACTGTTATACTCAAAGCGTTTGCATCTCAAGATTATGGGTTTCGCATGCTTTTTGCGGTCCACTAGGTTTATAAAACGATATCAATGTGCTACAACAATCTCGGTTATTTTTAACGGAACGCAACGGAACCGCGCCTAAATGTCCATTTTACGTTAACAACCATTTATACAAATGTGGTTATTTGCTCGTGGATGGAATCTACCCTACATGGTCCGTGTTTGTGAAATCGATCCCATAGCCACATGAAGTAGAAGAAAAGAAGTTCAAGAGGCAACACGAGGCGGCAAGAAAAGACGTCGAACGGACTTTTGGTGTTATGAAGTCCAAATGGGGTGTATTGAATCGGCCGATGAGAGCAAGGAGCGTTAAAAAAATTAGGAATATTGTGTACACGTGTAATATTTTACACAACATGATTTTAAAAGACGACGGAAACGCGATAGCACCGGTACACATTCGGGATCCTCCGGTCGAGCCCGCTCTAGACGATATGGTGTTGGACGAGCTTGTGGATGAAGACACGCATTGGAGACTAAAACATGATCTCGTGGAACATCTCGAAAGTCAAGATTTACCCCACCTGTTGGT
The DNA here is from genome assembly GCA_030545235.1 of Helianthus tuberosus. Classification (NCBI taxonomy): domain Eukaryota; kingdom Viridiplantae; phylum Streptophyta; class Magnoliopsida; order Asterales; family Asteraceae; genus Helianthus; species Helianthus tuberosus. The sequence continues at coordinate 40,679,343 of CM060417.1, forward strand.
CGATTCCAACGAAGACTAGTTTATTTATTTTAATTTAATGTAATTTCAATTGTTTTAATTTAGTGTAATTTTAGCAATTTTTAATTTAATGTAATGTTATTTTTAATTTATTCTACATTTATTTTGTTAAAATACATGTTTAATTATTAAATATACTAGTTTAAAAAATAAAAAATAAAAAAAAATAGTTTACCTAATTCAGGATAGGTAAACCACCGCCAACATTTTTAAGCATTAGGTAAACAATTTAGGTGAATTGACGTGGCACTGTCTGATTAGGTGAATGAAGAGTTTACCTATTCCAAATAGGTAACCACTCCCTTCACTCTAATCTTATCCCCTAAGTTAGATATTGTTTCACCACACATCTGATTTTGGGTTTAAATACTTACATCATATATATAATTCTTGCACTGATATACCACTACTCCTATCATATATATAATTCTTGCACTGATATACCACCGTTATAAAATAAAAATAATAGGGTTTTTATAAACTTTCGTTGGTAGTAGGCTATGTGTTGTTATTTTTATCTCATTAGACATTGAAATTAAATGATAGAATGTGTAGTTTATAGAAATAAAAATTTGAGTTAAATTTCTAGTCGGTCCTAGTAGTTTGCAATATTTTCCCAATTGGTCCAAAGCCTTTAATAATTATATAGGTGATCGCAGTGGTTGCAATTTTCAAACTTGGGTGATCTTTATCACTAATCCATGTTAGATTTGTCAGTTAAGTGTGAATGAAAAGACTAGATTACCCTTGAAATAAAAAAACTAAAAACACTAAAAATATTTAAAAAAACAATGGGTGTCACACCCCTTTCAGAGGCGGAAGCACGAGGTGTAATAGTGATTGATTATCATTGCATACGATAAGTAAACATACTACATGATATAAAACAAACTCCAATTTGTCATTCAATGTTTAAACATCCAAAATACAAGTTAAGTTATGTATTTACATCTCAACAAAAGATAATTGTTTGAAAGTTTACAACATCATTTCAAATTAGAGATCAAGGTTTTGTTTCCTATATCACCACAAGGAGGCGGAATATAGCAAACAAACCTATCAAAAGGTGGCAATGGAGCGTAGACTGTTGGAAATTTTAGTGAAAATGAGTTTTTCACTAAATATTTTGGACATCAATAATATTTATATATGTGTTGTATAAATAATTATTTATGGTTTGTGTTCAAACTATGTCCAAATAGAGCTAAGATGAATGAGATATCGAAGCTTGAAGTTGTATGTTTGGAACAAACAAAGATAAATAAAATGGATTAGTTTTGTCAACTTGTCCCACATAGGTGGGATGACAAAACTTAAAGTGGTTTATAAGGAGGAGCACTCCTTGTATATTGTTTCCTTAAAAGGCAAACACTAGTGGGGACCAAAGGGTGCGCCGCACCCGCACATATGCGCAAGAGTATGGATGGCGCATAACCAGGTGGCGTCCTGGTATGCGCAGTAGCATCCGTGTGGCGAGCGACTCCACATCTAATATGAGTGCATGTGGTGCATTTTGAACTTCGCACACCGCCATTGTATTTTGCCCATGAGCGTGTGGTCAAATACATGGCGGGTCCGCCTCTGGCGCACCTTTGGGTGGCGCAGGCGGATGCCATGCCGCGTGTCGATATGGCGCGACAGTACAACTCCAGGCGGCGCATGGCGCTACACGTGGTGGGTGTCTCACGTGTGGCGCGAAGACTGCGTAGCATGCGACTTGTCTGCGGGCGGGTCACACACAGTCAACCCAGTCTCCGTCAGTTACATGACAGCTTTGACTACCACTTAAATCCATTAAAATGATATTAAACCTTGTTTATTATAGAATTAATTGTCTAATTCATGACGATAATAATTGAGGTTTAATGGCTTCTTTATGTGTGTGAGTATAAAAAGAGAATGATGGTTCATTCTAGAGTATCTGAAAAAAGAAGAAAAGAAATACACATAACTTAGAGGTAGTTTGTTCCATGGAAATTTTAGAGAGGAGCACTCTCTAAATTATCCTTTATCAACTTCATCTTTTTCATAACACCAAATTATACCCGGTGTAATCTCGGGTGCGAGAGCCATCTCCGGCAGTACAACTACTGCTTCGGTTGTTGTATCCTGGAAACAGACCGTCTGAGAGGAGGCGCGGAATCTGTTTTAAGGGCCCCGTGTCTAACACGATCCTCAACCAAAACCGTCAACGACAGTTTGTTCATTCTTGCAGCGGAGGTTCATACAAGATGGTGCGGTTGAAGTTCTTCCAAAGATGTTGGCTTGAATCAAGATTGGTACAATTAAATTGTATTTTATATTGGTTTATTTATTTTTGTAACCGGTATTGTACTAGAAGAATTTCCCACAAATAACGAGAGTCTCGTTATTATTTATTTTATTAATATTTTTAATAAAAAGTGAACCTAGTTCCTACATAGACACATAACATCTTGACATAAATCTAACTTCTTGAACAAAAAGGAGCCGTGAGCATCCACTAGTTTCCTTAAATAAATGTAAGTTTTGAAAATCGTCAACAAAAGTTGGTGTGAATTCATGCAGTTTGTGTAAAATTTAAGAGTTGTAATTGTATAAAACATGGTATGTAATTGTAAAATGTATGTGTGTAAGTTGTAATGTATGGAAATCGAGATCGCTAATGTTTTGCAAGGACATTAACATGTGTGACGACATAGGTAACATCCAAACCTAGGCGACTTTTTACATTGATTACCCTTCGACCGTGACCCAAAGCACTCTATGGCAATGTGTCGCCAAGAGAGTGAGGCTGCCCGGACCTGCTAGATCTAACCCTTGCTCTTTCGGTCTAACTTAGATTAATGGTGCTTACATATACCCTATTTGTGACATGATCTATGTATCATTCCTTTGTTTTAAACATACCATTGTACATGCATTTTGCCCAAAGTTTAGAAAACAATAAAAATGTTTAAAAGTGGGGACATGAACTCACATAATTACGTCTTGAGCGTCTAACTTCACCGGTGTCCGCTTTGTAGATGATGTAACTTATAAACATTCTACGTATGTTAATCACCTAAACTTGTAATCCTCTAAGTACAAGTTACCATTTTGTTTAATGTACTTGTTGTGTTATATATGTATATATTCTTGATTCGTTCATGTGTCGGTTTCATAATGTATAGTTTTGTATCTGTCGGCGTAAATGAAATAATGAATAAGGACAGAAAAACCAACTCATGTTTAGGGAGTTCATCAGAACTTTAACTGCTATCATTGCTGCTTTTCTTGCTTTGGCGGGAGCTGCATGGTCCTTGAATTTTTTTTTCATTGCTTCTTTCTGCCTATTTAATTCTATCTATTGGTTGTTTATTTATAGTAATACTCTGTATCTCTTTATTTGTAATTATATATTTTTATTCCCAAAAATATATATTTGTATATGTAAAGTTCGAAAACGATTTATGTTAAAAATAATATATTTGTAACTCGTCCGAATATACGATACTTATATTATTCTTCAAAATAGATATAAGTAATTTGACAAACAATATTTCTAATATTATTTTTGTATAAGTATACTTAGGAAAGTATACTTGTATTTAAGTGTAAATACTTATGTATTTTGCATTAATTGCCAAAAATCAATTCTTTTGATTTTTAATACTTTTCCGAATTATATTTCTTAAAAATAATATATATTTTTAAGGTTTGTTTGTTATATATATATTTTGTCATACTTGTTAAATATATATATTTATTTTTGTCTCTTGTCCAATTTTGTATAATTTCTATTATATGTAGTAATTATATATAATTGTCCAAAATATATATTTGTCCAATAATGTCCCAATATATATACCTTAGGGGTTGTTTTTGATAATTACAAAGTTCATTTAATATTTAAGAGATTACTAATACAATTACTCAAAAAAAATTTATTATTTCGTTATTTTCACGATTATTATTTAACAAAATACATTTTAAATATACAAATAAATATTATTTCATTAACCGTTTGTTTTTATAAAAGCCGTTTTAAAAAAATAATTTATTTTTAACATTTTATTTAAACCATCTATTGTTTTTAAAAGTGTTCATTTTTAAACCGTTTGTTCTTTAAAATCATTCTTTTTAAAGTCGTTTGTAAACATTTCATTTTATAACATTTTTTTAAAATTGTTTGTCTTTTAAACATTTTTAAACAACTCACTCTTTTAAGTCGTTCATTTTTAAAATTTTACAAAACGACCTGTATAAAAAAACAAAATAAATATAAGATTTGAAAAAAAGATGAAAGATTCTAATAAAAATTTGGAAAAGATCGTTCATTTTTCAAACTTTTTTAAAATGGTTTATTTTTTTCAAATCTTCGATTTCTTTGGACCGTTTGTTTATTCAAAATTCGTTATTTTTTAACCTTTCGTTTATTAAATCCGTGCGTTTTTTAAAACCTTACACTTGTTAACTTGTTTTTTTAAGGTTTTGTTTTTTATAAACGTCGTTTTTTTAAATCTTCGTTTAAAATTGATGGTTTTAAATTCCTTGGGTTAATCGTTCATTTTCTAAAGTTCCTTTTCCCTAACAGCTATAAGTAAACATAATACAAAGTTTCAAAAATGAACGATTTCAAAAACGGTTCTAATAGGAACGATTTGAAAAGAAACGCTTTTAAAAATCAACGACTTAAAAAACGAATTGTTTAAAAACTTTAAAGATTTTAAAACGAACGAAATAAAATGAATTGTTTAAAAAAACTTTAAAAGACAAATAACTTTAAGAAGAACGATTTTAATAAATAAACGGTTAGAAAATGAATAACTTTAAAAAACGATAGACGGTTAGAAAAAAGTTAAAAACAAATGATTTTAAAAAGGACGTTTATAAAAAACAACACACTTAATGAAAATACATATTTATTTGTATATATAAAACATATTTTGTTAAATAATAACCGTAAAAATAATGAAATAACAAAAAAAAAACATGAGTAATGGCATTAATAATCTCTTAAATACTAAAAAAAACTTTGTAATTATAAAAAAAACAACCCCTAGATAAATAATGACCTAATTACTCTTACACTTAACTGCAAAAAAGTAACAAAGTTAGTGTTAGGGGCCAAAAACGTTATAAAATGCAAACTCGATGTCTGATATGTTAAAAGATTTATTTTTGGGCTAAAATGGTTAAACTGCCTAAACTATAGGGGCCAAAATAGTAATTTACTCTTTAAACTAATATATCTTAATTTTATTATGTGATTCTTAAATCCGATTCAATCGTTTCGACCAATCCGACCAATGAACCACTAAGGCGGCCGGTTCGTCGTCCGGTACATTTACAAAAATATTGGGTATGAGACCCTGCTGAAGTGGGTGGAGGAGTTACCCCACACTAGATAGCGTTACAAAAATATTAAGCATCTAGAATTAGAATCATATTTATGCTAAAAAGTTGCTTTATTAACATAGATTTGGACGAAATTTCCCAAATTTCTTTTAGATTTATGAACAAGACACCCAAGTTGAATAGTCAAACCCCATCTTTGCATCCTCAATACTTTTTAATCCCCTATATATGCTGATCGATATCAGTAGGAAAGCAACAACAACAATCACAAAAATAGCAAACACACAGCTAGGTAATTACGTATAGATATGGAAGGTGGCAGTTCTTCTAAGGGAAAAAGCATGCATTATGATGATAGGAAGGACAGCGAAGAGGTCCGATACCGTGGCGTCAGGAAGCGACCATGGGGTAAGTACGCAGCCGAGATACGTGATCCGAACAAAAACGGGCAGAGGACATGGCTCGGAACATTTGATACTGCTGAAGAAGCAGCTCGTGCTTATGATAAAGCCGCTTTCAACCTTCGCAGTCATCTTGCTACCCTCAATTTTCCTAATGAGTACTTATCGAAACTACCTGAACCTCCTTCTTACAAGACGTCTGCAAGGTCACATTCAACTGCTGCTTCCGGAGGTTCATCTGTCGGAAGAGAGAAAAATGTGATCGTATTTGAGTACCTCGACGATCGTCTTTTACAGGATCTTCTTTATCAAACATCACAGGAGAAGAAAAACTAACCTCTGGTTTTTGCTCATGTTTTCTGAATCAAACAGAATAACCTCTAAGAGTATCAATATATACAGTTGCAAGAAAGTGCAATCATTACCACTCTTATTAACAAACAATTTTCCTTTGAACTATCTGTTAAACATGTGTTTCACGTTAATAACTTTGATAAGATGATACGAATAAACTTAATCGAATATATATACTTATTCTTATAAAGTGGATTATTAGTTTAAGATAAACTAATAATCCACTTTATTCCGAATATATGTGGTGAATTGGTGATCATATAGGAAATAAGTGTAGTTACTAAATATAAAGGCATCAATGTTGGAATATAACTGCCATTTTAAAATGTCTGTCACACACTGACACATCTCTACAACATTTTCTTGGGTTTTTCACTGTACACTGTAATGGTTTAACCGTCTTCAATTGCACTCAATCAGTTATTAATCATTACTTTTTATTAGAATTTTATATAGATCGTATTATTAAAATTTAACTATTAGCCCAAAAAATTAAAAAAAGTGTATTAAATGAAAAAAAAGTTTCGAATAAAATTATAAATCCTTAAAAGGTACAATAAAATTTAAAAACCTAACAAAAATAGAATAAAACTTAAAACACCAAAAATATAAACTACTCGTCGTCTTCATCGTTCTCCTCAGCCAAATGGCTTAGAACTTAGCGTTGGCGAATCATACTTCTAATTCTTTCATATATATGTTTGTCGAAATCCGACATACCATTGGTGTTCATCCTAAGCACTTTAAGATGGTACACATCGGTTTTTCGTTCCTTGAGTGGAAACAATTTTTTTAAATCAACTTATTTTTTGTAGATGAACCACCACCTTTATTTTTATCTTTTACATGATCCCACCCCATCGGACGAAGCAGATTAGTAGTAGGATTCGTTTCTTCTGGCATTCAAACTCGTAGAGTTATCTAACTAGCGGTGATGATGTGGTCTTCGATCTTTTGGCTCGCATTTCCCATGCATTTATTAGTGGGATGAGATGCCATTTAGTGCTTCTCTTTAAGATTTGGCACGGTTGCTCTAGTGTGAATGCGTAGCATTTATCTTGTTTGTAGAGATTTTGTGCCTCCATACATGTTAGTTTTGGTGTGTTGAACGTGTTTTCATGTTTTGGGTGAATCATTGAGCAACGTCCTTACACATGAACAAGTACGATGGATGATTCATTTATCACAACATGAAGATCCTACATTTGTCCACCAAAACCAAACATTATCCAAAAAACTCACCTGAATGAATCCATAAACAACATTATGCCTTTCAAGTGTGATTTGGTTGATATTTTGAACCATGATCACGCTCTTTCATTGCTTTAAAGCTTAAAAATTCTTCATATTTTTCATGAACACTAGGGTTTTCTAGAGAGAAGGTTGGGAGATTACTTCGATTCCCTGGAGAGTTTTGAGTTTTTTCTTGTGGTAGTGTGGCTTTGGTTTTGGAGAGAGAAAGCAGAGAGAATGGTACGGATGGGAAGGGTGGGGGAGGAGTGTGGTGTGTGACTTGATTGCTTGAGTCTTGAATCGATGGTTTAGGTTCCTAGACCATTAGGCCCTAGATGCCCAGCTAAACTCAAATGTTTAAGGTTGATTCTAAACACACCCCCCTCCTGATTATACCCTCCCTTTTAAGAGGAAAACTGCCGGTCTCACGCGGATCCCACCTGTAAGTATGTGAGAGGAAGGGGGTGTAAAAAGTAATTAGGGGGGGGGGTGTAGAAAGTAGCACCCATGTTTAATATGGTTTTAAGGTTAAGGGTGAATGGTGTGGTAGGTAAACACCATCGGTAAACGGGTTTACCACGGGTTTACCAATCGGTAACATCGCCGCCGATGGTGTTTACCGATGGGAGTTGTTTTTTACCGTTGGAGGCTTCAACGGCTATAATGCCGTTTAAAACAAAAAAAAAATATTTTTTTTTAAATCTAACTATAAATACCAAACATTTAGATTTATACCCAAACACTTTCAAATTCATACCCAAACCAAACCAAAAAATACCAAACATTTACCCAATCATTCCAAAACAAAATCGCGGATGAAATCCCGTTATTTTTTCCACCCAATAGTAGCGACAAATCATCCAGTAGTAGCATTCTTTTTTTCCAAAATCTCATCGAAGAAACCGAACTTCAAGACACGTGCACATTAACCGAAGGAGATATATTGAACGTCAACGTGAGCTTGGGCATGAGATACTCATGGCGGATTATTTTGTCGAAGACCCGAAATACAACGAAGATATTTCTCAGCAAAGGTTCTGTATGTCGAAACGTTTGTTTCTAAAAATTGTGAGCGACGTGGAAGCGAACGACTCGTGGTTTCAAGAGGTCTTCGATGTGCGAGGTAAGAAGGGCTTTACGCCATTGCAAAAGGTTACATCGGCTATTAAACAGCTCGCAACTGGTAGCCCTCCAGACGAGAACGACGAGTACTTGCATATGGCAGAAAGAGCTTCCCGCAAGTGCCTAGAATATTTTTGCCACACTGTTTGCAAAATATACGCTTCGGAGTTCTTACGTAGACCAACAAGTCACGATATGGCACTTTTATACGACGCTCATGAGGAAAAACATCACCTTCCTTGTATGTTCGGAAGCCTTGATTGCACCCATTTTGTTTGGCGAATGTGTCCCACAGAGCTTCGAGGCCAGTATATGAGAGGAGATCACCAATACCCAACTGTTATACTCAAAGCGTTTGCATCTCAAGATTTATGGGTTTGGCATGCTTTTTGCGGTCCACCAGGTTCATAAAACAATATCAATGTGATACAACAATCTCTGTTATTTTTAACGGAACGTAATGGAACCGCGCCCAAATGTCCATTTTACGTTAAAAACCATTTATACAAACGTGGTTATTTGCTCGTGGATGGAATCTACCCTACATGGTCTGTGTTTGTGAAATCGATCCCATACCCTCACGAAGTAGACGAAAAGAAGTTCAAGAGGCAACATGAGGCAGCAAGAAAAGACGTCGAACGGGCAATTGGTGTTATGAAGGTCCAAACGGGGTGTATTGAATCAGCCGATGAGAGCAAGGAGCGTTAAAAAATTAGGAATTTTGTGTACACGTGTGTTATTTTACACAACATGATTTTAAAAGACGACGGAAACGCGATAGCACCAATACACATTCGGGATCCTCCGGTCGAGCCTGCTCTAGACGATAGGGTGTTAGACGAGCTTGTGGATGAAGACACGCATTGAAGACTAAAACACGATCTCGTGGAACATCTCGGAAGTCAAGATTTACCCCACCAGTTGGTCGATTCCGACGAAGACTAGTTTATTTATTTTAATTTAATGTAATTTTAATTGTTTTAATTTAGTGTAATTTTAGCAATTTTTAATTTATTCTACATTTATTTTGTTAAAATACATGTTTAATATTAAATATACTAGTTTAAAAAAATAAAAAATAAAAAATTAGTTTACCTAATCCAGGATAGGTAAACCACCCCCAACATTTTTAAGCATTAGGTAAACAATTTAGGTGAATTGACATGGCACTGTCTGATTGGGTGAATGGAGAGTTTACCTATTCCAAATAGGTAACCACTCCCTTCACTCTAATCTTATCCCCTAAGTTAGATATTGTTTCACTACAAATCTGATTTTGGGTTTAAATATTCCCATCATATATATAATTCTTGCACTGATATACCACTGTTATAAAATAAAAAATAGGGTTTTTATAAACTTTCTTTGGTAGTAGGCTATGTTATGTTATTTTTATCTCATTAGACATTGAAATTAAATGATAGAATGTGTAGTTTATAGAAACAAAAATTTGAGTTAAATTTCTGGTCGGTCCCAGTAGTTTGTAATATTTTCCCAGTTGGTCGAAAGCCTTTAATAATTATATAGGTGATCGCAGTGGTTGCAATTTTCAAACATGGGTGATCTTTATCACTAACCCATATTAGATTTGTCAGTTAAGTGTGAATGAAAATAGTAGATTACCCTTGAAATAAAAAAACTAAAAACACTAAAAATATTTAAAAAAAAAAGCAATGGGTGTCACAACCCCAAATACCACCTAGGGAATGTCCATGTTAAGCATGTGACGTACCAAGAACGAGCCACTAATTACATTGAACTCATTCAAGTTAAAAATAAAATTCCCAATTATTAATGAAAAATGTCATCCACAAGTTTAAATGAAAACCAACATGTTCAGCGGAAGCAAATAGTAAACCAAAGTTAAATTGTTCAAAACCAATGTGTAATAGCAATAATCAATCACAAGAATCCCTTCACTCGACCCATGACCACTCCAGCTACTCCAGACAGCAAGTTCCGAAATCCAAGATATCTAACGACCTGCGAGCATGCAACAAGTGTATCAGACAACGCTGGTGAGTTCATAGTTTTACAAAAACGTTGGTTACCAAGTGTTTAGTTAATCCATTGAATTTAATTCCGAAAGTAATGTTGATAATATCTCGATACTGAACAAGACGGCTCCTGATGTATGTTTTGCCCGTTCCCCAGTGCTCCTATCAAAACACTGGGCATGACTGGGTCATTAGTTCACACCCGTCCTCTCCGGTACGGGGTGAGGGTGCCAAACCTAAGTAGCGCTACCAACTAATACCCCGTTACCTCTCTGGTAACAAAAGATGGGACTTAAGAATGATAGGGTGAGATTATTATCCAACATCCCAGTTTTACCCAAAGGACTTATCCCTCCCCGGGATACCCACTGACTGTCCCAACCACCGGGACGCATGCTCAAGAGATGAACTCACCTTTGGTTTGCTCGGTAAGATTAGTTACTCGTTTAATAGTTTTTCAAACACGTCCTATCATGATTTACCAATAACAATCAGTTATCAGGTACTCACAGTTCGCATATTGCATGTACAGTTAATTCACATATTCCTTGTTAACCCAATACACAGTTATTTACACGTAGCCCGCTCATGTAATTCAAATCATAACAGTAATCCACCAACTTGGTGTTATCAAGCAATCACTTAGCGGCTCATCAATGTTTCGGCCCACACGTTGCAGTTATACTAGATTACCAAATCTACTTATAACATACCTCGAATGCCAAATTCTAATTTACCAATAAGGCTAGTAATGGCCCAACCTAGACTTTAGCACAATTATTTTACTTACCCAACATGATGTTTCAAGAAAGTGAGCCCAACTCAGTTATGCAACCCAGTCCTTTTATGTGCATCCTGTGTAGTCTCGCGGCCTAGCGCGGACTAGAATGTATGCAGCCCAATGTAAATATGCACCAGTTAACATATAATGTAGCCCAAAAGTACTTGAAGTTCCCTAATCGAGCATGTGTTCTACTTCAAAAACTCAAGACCTACATATGCAACTTAGTGTGTATTTAATGTAAATGATGTGTATATTACTTGTGTGTGAAGGCATCGAAGGTTCATGTGATGTGGGTATGAGGTCCAATAATCAAGACCTACATATGCAGCCCGGTTTCTTATGAGGTCCAATAATCAATAGTACCCCAAACTCATCTAAGGCCTAATCAATTCGAATTATTTATCAAACAATTTGCACGAACCTTATCATCATCACAATTATCATGCAATAATAAATCAATTATCATGCAATCATAAATCAATTATCATGCAGCAGATTCTATTTCATGTAGTCAACATACAACAATTTCCATTAACACAAAAAAAGGGTTACACTAACCAAGATCTCGATCAACTCAAAGACTTCAAGACATGAACATGCAATCCTACTGTTGTGTTTAATGCAAATGGTGTGTCAAAAGTCAAGATTTATAAGGACACTAATCATAACAATTCCTAATAGTGACAAATGACGTGGCCGTATACAATCAGATTCCCCCAGGCAACATTAAGTAGGGATGAGCATTAAGTATCGGTACCGAACCGGTACCGTACCGAATTGAACCGGTACCGGGTATATTCGGTACCGGTACCGGTTCCTATTTTACTCGTTTTTCGGTACCGCTATTTTTGGGTAAAACACTAGTAAAGTACCGGTACCGGTACCGAACCGGTATATTCGGTACCGGTACCGGTACCACTTTTCAACGTTTTTCGGTACCGGTACTTTCGGTACCGGTACCGGTTCGGTACCGGACCGGTACCGAGCTCATCCCTAACATTAAGTGTCAATACATCCTTCAACATAATATCTAGAACATCATTATTTAACATTAAACATATCATCAATTAATATGCCTAACGGCCATACATCGGACGTAAACAGAAGTAATCAAGCGACATTAATCATACCATAATAACAAACATAAATCATGCAGCAACACTTCATTTATCAATATCGTTACCCTAATCTTCAATCTTCAAGAACGTTTATATGCAATAACTATGTGTTTATTAACATGTAAATGAACACCATGACACAAGAATTGAATAAGAATAATTGACTAACCAGAAGGTTGATACTCGCAAGACACTAAGGACGATCTCCAAAGGAAAGAGTCTTCGACAACAGGGGGCTGCTGCATGTACGTAGGGGATAGTAGGGTTTTGTGAGTTAGTTATTTTGTGATTTAGAGATCATGAGGGTTACATATAATCTTATACAACTTCACGTAAACAAATACTTGGGAAAAAAGGCTCGACCATAAACATTTATGTATTGGTTTGGGCTTAACACTTATGGGCCGATTTAGTGTGAGAGGGTGCGGCCATAGGCCCAAGTGGGTGGCTCCTGTTTGAGGTAGGTGCGGTCCACTATTGCTACACATAAACCCAAAACGTCTAACAATTACGGTTCCTAACTTTCATATTCACCAAATATGACCACGCATCCAATCATTTATATATATATATATATATATATATCGCACACAATTAAAATCAAGTAATTATTTAAATAAGTTCATTCAGTACTCACACGTCAAGCATCGAAGGAACTAGAGAAGTATTGAAAACACGGGTTGTCACATCATCCCCAACTTGAAAGAAATTTCGTCCCGAAATTGACAAGTAAGCATAGAGGAGTGAAGTGATAGATCAAGATTGTTGCAGATTTTCCTCAGGTGCCACATCATCCCCAACTTTAAGAGGAATTTCATCCCGAAATTCACCAGTAGTACCAGATTTAGATTGATCATTAGGAAAGAGTTGAGGATACTTGAGCTTCATATGATCCTCGCGTTCCCACGTGAACTCCGGTCCACGTCTTGAGTTCCAACTAACTCTCACAATCGTGATAGGACTATGTTGACGAACCTTGACTTTCTGGTCCATGTGTTTGATAAATTCCTCCAGTAAAGGTATCGCACGTGTTTCATCAAACAACCACTGCCTAAGATCCAAAACCTAAATGACATCGCGTATGTTACCCGATTCGTCGGGTAACTCGAGTTTGTAGGTTACCTACCGATTCTTCCCAGACTGTTGAATGGTCCATCGTGACGTCAATTAAGCTTGCCACGCTTCCCAAGCATTCCACACCCTCCCAGGGTGAGACTTTCAACACGATACGATCGCCTACAGCGATCTTCCAGCGTTTCCCAAGTTTATCAGCTTTCCGGACGGTCACGCGTTGCCGCCAATCGACTCCCGATCCAAACAACCTTCCCAAGAGTTTCGAGTACCAGTCCTGGACTAGTAATTAAGTTGTCAACCATCTCAGTCTAACAAGAAGGTTGGCATTATTGTCAATGTAATGCCTCAACAGAGTTGTCTGGTTACCAAAATGATAATTGCCGCAGTAGCACTCAACCATAGCTAAGAGTCCTTCAAATTTGCACCAAAGTCAGTCACACACATGCTCGCAGCATGTCTTCGAGTGTCATGGGGTTCGTTTATTCTGACCATTTATCTTACGGTGATAAGCAATGCTCATGTCGAGACGTGAGCCAAGGGTGTTGTGTATTGCCTGACATGAATCAAGGATAGATCAAAATAAGCGATGACAGGAGTTGGCACCTCGTTCCCTAAAGCCGCCTCTCTCAGAGGAATATTCACAAGCTGTGAAGACTTGTCAGTTCATCGATTGCAAGAAAGTGTGCTAGTAATGTGAGTCCATCAACGATCACCCAGATGATAATGTTTCCGTTTCGAGTTGTAAGTACACTAGTGACAAAATCCATGGCAGTCTGTTCTCATTTCCCTATGGGTGTTTCCGGTTACTGATACTCCACCTCGACTTTCCCACAAGTAAACCATCACTCACAAACATAGCTAGGTGGGCCCTCATGCCCGATCACCAATGCAAGATTTATAGATCCTAATATCTCTCATCAAACCCAGGCGACTAGAATATCGAGGCCGGTGTGTTTTGCTCAACACGAGTTCCCTACGGTTGCCGTATAATGAGATCCACATTCGTTCCATGAGGTAGCACATATCGTCCGACCTGCCAAAGGTTGATTCTCCATGCCCCGCATGGGTTCTACTTGAAAATCCTCTTCCTTCAGTTCTCCAGTCTGAACAGAGCGAGTTTGATCAGGTAGGTTAGAGTCGATATTGAGATACAGAGCTCGTACACATTCAAGTTTCGCAGTCGTAATCATCCAAAAATTCCATCCAGCGATGCCATTAACTGATTTAGCTCTTTCGAAACCAGGGTACACGGGAGGCCCTTGTGATCGGTCTAAGTAGTGTATTCGGTACCGTCCAAGTAATGCCTCCAACTTACATCCAAAGACCACGGTTTCCACCGCAGATTGTGTGTCGTGCAATTCTCCTTGTAAGTCTATTACGTAAGCTATCACCTTCTAGTGTTGCATCGGCGTGTAACTGGGACTCTGATTCAAACCATCATGATATACCACTAAATCACCCGCACCCTCGGGTAGAGACGATGCTCAGTGTATTGCAGAGTTGGGATTCGAAAGCTGAAAAGACGTCCTCCTGTTTTGTCTCCCACGAACACAGCACCCTGCTATGCTAAAGAGATTGAAGCTGCGCGATCTTCGAAAATCCTGTGATGAATCTGTGATAGCATCTAGTGAGACCAAGAAATTGTTGTATCCTCGAAGGGATCTTTGGTGTCGATCAGTTTCTAACCAAAAATGGTCTTAACGAGATCCACATGTATTCTCACTTTGTTGATTATATGACCAAAAAGGTATCCCTCGCATCCAGAAGTTACATTTATCAAGACTTCGCGTGGTGTGGCTCCTCCTTTAGGAGCTCTCAAATAAGATAAAAAGTTGCCCATGATGTTCCTTTTTCCGGGAAATGATTCAACATGTCGTCAATAAGCATGGTCGATTCATGTGATCCATACAGCTGCTGGTGTGATGATTAGCTCGAAGGTCTTGGAATACAACGTCGAAATGGCCGCACTACGCTTGGTATGCCGTTGCAGGCACATTCTCCCCTTAGACTACCTTCTGACAATAGCTCGTTTGTTATTCAATCCTCGAATGGAAGCTTGACCCCCGCAACTGGTCGTCAGGTTGTCAATATATAGTCGTGGCAAACGGTTCTCAACTGTCGCCTTATTGAGTTCTTGAAAATCAGTACACATACGAAAAGGCTTATCTTCACGGATATAACTTGGGCTCCCCAACGCGAAAATCTAGGTCCGACAAAACTCCTGTTCAACAATTCCTGCAGTTGATTAGACAGCTCTTGCAACCCTCATGGTGCAAGACAGTAAGGGTGCGTGTAGTCAGGGCTGCCTCTGGCGCGAGATCAGACTGAGATTTCGCCTAACAGTTGTGGAAGTAAACCCGAAAGTTCCTTGGGTAGCACACCGAAAGGAATCACGAATGATTGGTGGATCCTCGATCCTTTGTTTCCTTAGCCCTAACATCAGTTACAGTTGCTAGTATAGCAGAGTAATCCCTCTGTAGACACTTCTGGTCTTCATAGCTGAAATGGCGCTAACCTTTGCACCACTCTGACGCTTTAGAACAAATAACGATTCTCCACACAAAAATTTTTCTCCTCACTGGTGTATCTGCGCGATCTCTGGATAACCAATCCACACTAACTACTGTATTGCAACCATCAAGGGTAGTAGAAGGAAGGTTGACGTCGAACACTTATCGCACAAGGTCGAGTTTACATCCCAGCGGACATATGAGGTTTCATTTGACTTGGCATCTGTTGCTGCCACAACAAGTTCGGTTTCAAGAAACATCAGGGAAAACAGATCAGAGACGAAGCGAATAGCTACCCATCTAAGCTATCGTGTTGCTATTACGCCTGGTATAGCCTATGCCAATACTAAATGTCCTTTCATGAGCTTCATTTCCATTGTTGTTTTCGTCACGAGAATTTCCAGTACCGTTGTCGTTCCCTTGGTTATTGTCAGCTTGACTTAACATAGTCAATCCTTGTCGAGGTCACCTTCGTTTCCATACTGTAAGCTACGCTCATGAGTACCTTGATGTTGCCGCGACTGTTGCCTCTAATATTGTTGCCGGTAATGGTGTCCTGCGTCCTTTCACCAACAGGGTCCACCTTTTCACATTCCGTGCCACGTCCTAAGGCACTACTCATGGTGCGGGCGGTTACACATTCCGCTCTACAGTCAATCGTCATCGATTTTGTCCCGATTAGTTTGTAAGAGTCGACTCCCATGAGTCGCTGGCTGGGGTTAAGGATTCGATTGGAGTCAAATCGCTGTTGTTCGTTGCCAGTAACTAGGGTCGTTCAAATGCGGAAGTCGGTAAGGTACTACGTTTACCCTCTTGTCCATTGTTCTTGCAAGTTGACTGAGTAATACACGGTTTGTCGCGAGAGTGTTGCAGAAGTGATCGCACTTCGGGATTTAAGACGTCAATACGTTAAGTTCCAGCAAACGAAGAAAAGTGAGAAAGGTATAGACCAATCATTGTCGTTGCAACATCCACTCAAGTATGTTCGTACAAGCACCTAACATTCTACACATTTCACTAGGCGTTCAGATGGGTGTTCAGGTACTACTCGACAACATCGAGGTTCGAAAGGATTCAGAGAGGAGTGAAAAGATCACGTTCAAGTAGGAGACAATCACTACCACGACTCCTATAGACTATTGTATTTCACATCGATCAAATAGCGGAACGGAACCCCTTTTTCACTTGTTAAGCCTCACTGGGACTCGCATGCACCCCACATTATTATTATGTGTGCACCCACAATAATATTGTGATTTGCATGCTCATCTCAGCTCCTCCTAACTCATGTCAAATGGTTCCTCAACCTCGAGTAGCAAACAAAGAGAATCACGAAACGTAAGTCATGAATGTTTAGGGAAATACCACCCTATCAGTCACATAACACATGCAAGTAATACATGAATTCATACTGTTGTGCTAAACATGCAATCACATTCAATATCATATGTAAGTGTTCACTAGTTATGTAGTACAATGAGTATACGAGAGACGAACCTTGCAATCTGGAGCTGAGTGTCATGGTCGATTTCGGATCTGTTCGGTTATAGTCTGGTTTATAAAAACGTTTTAAAACCAAGTTCACTATAACCAGTGGATCTGATACCAAACGGTCACACCCCCAAATACCACCTAGGGAATGTCCCTGTTAAGCATGTGACGTACCAAGAACGAGCCACTAATTACATTGAACCCATTCAAGTTAAAAATAAAATTCCCAATTATTAATGAAAAATGTCATCCATAAGTTTAAATGAAAACCAACTTGTTCAGCGGAAGCAAACAGTAAACCAAAGTTAAATTGTTCAAAACCAATGTGTAATAGCAATAATCAATCACAAGAGTCCCTCCAGTCGACCCATGACCACTCCAGATACTCCAGACAACAAGTTCCCAAATCCAAGATATCTAACGACCTGCGAGCATGCAACAAGTGTATCAGACAATGCTGGTGAGTTCATAGTTTTACAAAAACGTTGGTTACCAAGTGTTTAGTTAATCCATTGAATTTAATTCCGAAAGTAATGTTGATAATATCTCGATACTGAACAAGACGGCTCCTGATGTATGTTTTGCCCGTTCCCCAGTGCTCCTATTAAAACACTGGGCATGACTGGGTCATTAGTTCACACCTGTCCTCTCCGGTACGGGGTGAGGGCGCCAAACCTAAGCAGCGCTACCAACTAATACCCCGTTACCTCCCCGGTAACAAAAGATGGGACTTAAGAATGATAGGGTGAGATTATTATCCAACATCCCAGTTTTACCCAAAAGACTTATCCCTCCCCGGGATACCCACTGACTGTCCCAACCACCGGGACGCATGCTCAAGAGATGAACTCACCTTTGGTTTGCTCGGTAAGATTAGTTACTCGTTTAATAGTTGTTCAAACACGTCCTATCATGATTTACCAATAACAATCTGTTATCAGGTACTCACAGTTCGCATATTGCATATACAGTTAATTCACATATTCCTTGTTCACCCAATACACAGTTATTTACTCGTAGCCCGCTCATGTAATTCAAATCATAACAGTAATCCACTAACTTAGTGTTATCAAGCAATCACTTAACGTGTAACGGCTCATCAATGTTTCGGCCCACACGTTGCAGTTATACTAGATTACCAAATCTACTTATAACATACCTCGAATGCCAAATTCTAATTTACCAATAAGGCTAGTAATGGCCCAACCTAGACTTTAGCACAATTATTCTACTTACCCAACATGATGTTTCAAGAAAGTAATAAGACTCGGCCCAAACTGATTGAGCCCAACTCAGTTATGCAACCCAGTCCTTTTATGTGCATCCCGTGTAGTCTCGCGGCCCAGCGCGGACTAGAATGTATGCGGCCCAATGTAAATATGCACCAGTTAACATATAATGTAGCCGAAAAGTACTTGAAGTTCCCTAATCGAGCATGTGTTCTACTCCAAAAACTCAAGACCTACATATGCAACTTACTGTGTATTTAATGTAAATGATGTGTATATTACTTATGTGTGAAGGCATCGAAGGTTCATGTGATGTGGGCATGAGGTCCAATAATCAAGACCTACATATGCAGCCCAGTTTCGTATGAGGTCCAATAATCAATAGTACCACAAACTCATCTAAGGCCTAATCAATTCGAATTACTAATCAAACAATTTGCACGAACCTTATCATCATCACAATTATCATGCAATAATAAATCAATTATCATGCAATCATAAATCAATTATCATGCAACACATTCTATTTCATGTAGTCAACATACAAAAATTTCCATTAACACAAAAAAAAGGGTTACACTAACCAAGATCTCGATCAACTCAAAGACTTCATGACATGAACATGCAATCCTACTGTTGTGTTTAATGCAAATGGTGTGTCAAAAGTCAAGATTTATAGGGACACTAATCATAACAATTCCTAATAGTGACAAATGAGGTGGCCGTATACAATCAGATTCCCCCATGCAACATTAATTGTCAATACATCCTTCAACATAATATCTAGAACATCATTATTTAAGATTAAACATATCATCAATTAATATGCCTAACGGCCATACATCGGACGTAAACAGAAGAAATCAAGCGACATTAATCATACCATAATAACAAACATAAATCATGCAGCAACACTTCATTTATCAATATCGTTACCCTAATCTTCAATCTTTAAGAACGTTTATATGCAATAACTATGTGTTTATTAACATGTAAATGAACACCATGACACAAGAATTGAATAAGCATAATTGACTAACCAGAAGGTTGATACTCGCAAGACACTAAGGACGATCTCCAAAGGAAAGAGGCTTCGACAACATGGGGGGTTGCCGCACGTACGTAGGGGATAGTAGGGTTTTGTGAGTTAGTTATTTTGTGATTTAGAGATCATGAGGGTTACATATAATCTTATACAACTTCACGTAAACAAATACTTGGGAAAAAAGGCTCGGCCATAAACATTTATTATATTGGTTTGGGCTTAACACTTATGGGCCGATTTAGTCTGAGAGGGTGTGTGAGAGGGTGCGGCCATAGGCCCAAGTGGGTGGCTCCAGTTTGAGGTAGGTGCGGTCCACTATTGCTACACATAAACTCAAAACGTCTAACAATTACGGTTCCTAACTTTCATATTCACCAAATATAACCACGCATCCAATCATTTATATATATATCGTACACAATTAAAATCAAGTAATTATTTAAATAAGTTCATTCAGTACTCACACGTCAAGCATCGAAGGAACTAGAGAAGTATTGAAAACACGGGTTGTCACAATGGGTGTCACACCCCTTTCAGAGGTGGAAGCACGAGGTGTGATCGTGATTGATTTTCATTGCATACGATAAGTAAACATACTACATGATATAAAACAAACTCCAATTTGTCATTCAAAGTTTAAACATCCAAAATACAAGTTAGGTTATGAGTTTACATCTCAACAAAAGATAATTGTTTGAAAGTTTACAATATCATTTCAAATTAGAGATCAAGGTTTTTGTTTCCTATATCGCCGCAAGGAGGCGGAATATAGCAAACAAATCCATCAAAAGGTGGCAATGGAGTGTAGACACATAACATCTTGACATAAATCTAACTTAGCATCCACTAGTTTCCTGAAATACATGTAAGTTTTGAAAATCGTCAACAAAAATTGGTGTGAATTCATGCAGTTTGTGTAAAATTTAAGAGTTGTAATTGTATAAAACATGTAATTGTAAAATGTAAGTATGTAAGTTGTAATGTAAGGAAATTGAGATCACTAATGTTTTGCAAGGACATTAACATGTGTGACGACCTAGGAAACATCAAAACCTAGGCGACTTTTTACATTGATTACCCTTCGACTGTGACCCAAAGCACTCTATGGCAATGTGTGGCCAAGAGAGTGAGGCTGCCTGGACCTGCTAGATCTAACCCTTGCTCTTTCGGTCTAACTTTGATTAATGGTGCTTACGTATACCCTATTTGTGACATAATCTATGTATCATTCCTTTGTTTTAAACATACCATTGTACATGTATTTTCCCCAAAGTTTAGAAAACAATAAAAATGTTTAAAAGTGGGGACATGAACTCACATAATTGCGTCTTGAGCGTCTCGCATCACCGGTGTCCGCTTTGTAGATGACGTAACTTATAAACGTTTTACGTATGTTAATCACCTAAACTTGTAATCCTCTAAGTACAAGTTACCATTTTGTTTAATGTACTTGTTGTGTTTTATATGTATATATTCTTGATTCGTTCATGTGTCGGTTTCATAACGTATAGTTTTGTATCCGTTTATTGTAATTATATACTTTTATTCCCAAAAATATATATTTGTGTATGTAAAGTTTGAAAACGATTTATGTTAAAAATAATATATTTTTAACTCGTCCGAATATATGATACTTATATTATTCTTCAAAATAGATATAAGTAATTTGACAAACAATATTTCTAATATTATTTTGGTATAAGTAAACTTAGGAAAGTATACTTGTATTTAAGTGTAAATACTTATGTATTTTGCATTAATTGCCAAAAATCAATTCTTTTGATTTTTAATACTTTTCCGAATTATATTTCTTAAAAATAATATATATTTTTAAGGGTTGTTTGTTATATATATATTTTTTCATACTTGTTAAATATATATATTTATTTTTGTCACTTGTCCGATTTTGTATAATTTCTATTATTTGTAGTAATTATATATAATTGTCCTATATATATATATATATATGTCCAATAATGTCCCAATATATATACCTTAGGGGCTGTTTTTGATAATTACAAAGTTCTTTTAATATTTAAGAGATTATTAATACAATTACTTAAGTTTTTTTTATTATTTCTTTATTTTCACGATTATTATTTAACAAAATACTTTTTAAATATACAAATCAATATTATTTCATTAACCGTTTGTTTTTATAAAAGCTGTTTTAAAAAATAGTATATTTTTTAACATTTTATTTAAACCATCTATTGTTTTTAAAATTGTTCATTTTTAAACCGTTTGTTCTTTAAAATCATTCTTTTTAAAGTCGTTTGTAAACATTTATTTTTATAACATTTTTTTTAAATTGTTTGTCTTTTAAACATTTTTAAACAACTCACTCTCTTAAGTTGTTTATTTTTAAATTTTTACAAAACGACGTGTATAAAAAACAAAATAAATGTAAGATTTAAAAAAACATGAAACATTCTAATAAAATTTGGAAAAGATCGTTCATTTTTCAAACTTTTTTAAAATGGTTTATTTTTTTTTTCAAATCTTCAATTTCTTTGGACCGTTTGTTTATTCAAAATTCGTTATTTTTTAACCTTTCGTTTATTAAATCCGTGCGTTTTTTTTTAAAACCTTACACATGTTAACTTGTTTTTTAAGGTTTTGTTTTTTATAAACGTCGTTTTTCTTAAATCTTCGATTAAAATTGATAGTTTTAAATTCGTTGGATTAATCGTTCATTTTCTAAATTTCCTTTTCCCTAACAGCTATAAGTAAACAAATACAAAGTTTCAAAATTAAGGATTTCAAAAACGGTTCTAGAAGGAACGATTTAAAAAGAAACGCTTTTAAACATCAACGACTTAAAAAATGAGTTGTTTCAAAAGTTTAAAAATGATTTTAAAAAGAACGGAATAAAATGAATTGTTTAAAAAACTTTAAAAGACAAACAACTTTAAGAAGAATGATTTTAATAAATAAACGGTCAGAAAATGAATAACTTTAAAAACGATAGACGGTTAGAAAAAGTTAAAAACTGTAGGTCCCTCTTCGTGACGAGGTCAAACCTTATCCTTGTTGTATTAACACACTAGCGAGTGCGGAATCCAAGCTAGAATGCAAACCGAGTTAGAACACGCAAGAACACGACACACAAAGTTCACCGATTAACACCACTTGTATTAATACGAATGAAGGTTCCAGTTACAAGCTCAAGGTTTACAAATGTATTATGCAAACTCTCTAGTGTGTGTGTGTTCCTGGACAGAATGCTCTCCCTATCTCTCGAGTGTATCTTTCTGTCCTTTTGGTGTCATTATGAAATGAACACAACACTTGGGTATTTATACCCGTAACAGCTAACATGCTCGAAGGATACGGAAGTCTGGTCGAAGGATCATCTATCGACCAGAATGCTACCGAAAGATCCATACATACCTCGAAGGATGATATCCTTCGAGGTCCATCTGCATCTATCGAAAGACATCATCTTTCGAGGTCATCGAAGGATACAAACCATCCTTCGATGACATCCTTCGACACCAGCATGTTTCAACCAATGTGCTAACTGTTTGGCCAAGTCAAACCGGAGGATGGTTGACTGGTCAAACTTACATCGAACGCACATATAAACAAATCTAAACACAAGACATCGTTTTGTATCATGACACATTACAGACAAAGTACAGACACAAGCAGCTTTGTCTTGATCTTCGTGTCTTCAAGTCGAAACCAAGTCGAACTGAGCTGAGTTGAACCGAACCGAGTCGTGTCCACAAAATATGCATCAACAAACTCCCCCTTGGACGCTACTCGTGAGGTTCAACGCTATTCGAGAGATTCAACTTCGATGTCTTCCACGTCGGAGGATCTTCTAAGTCTTCACGCGTCGTAAGTAAAAAGTGTATCAACAAACTCCCCTTTTTCATTTAGGAAGTGTGTCAATAAACTCCCCCTTAGATTGAACTCTCCATTGAGTCATGCTCGTGAATTTTTGACTTGTCAATTCTTCAGATCCTTGTGGTGTTGATGAAGGGTCCGCGGCAACTCGATCATTTTCATCACTTGAGTGCCTCCACTTCGTGTCTTCATTCCAAGCTTGTCATCGACCATGTTCTCCTCACCTTTAGCATCTGCACATGCAAGAAAGCTAAACGCATAATGAGAACAACCGCTTGGAATATAGTTAACATGTAAACAAACGACACATATGAGATAAAATCTCAATCAAACACCAACCGACAACATTTTGAAAGTTTAGAAAAATATTCAATTTTAATCCTTTAACTTTCAACACTTGTTAACTTCGACAGTTTATGAAGATGCAATTGTTTTTCAGCTTACGATCAGGATTTTGGGAAGGATAGACTCGAGTTCCAACATCAGTCAATCAAAAATAAACTAGAAGAAAAATCTTTTTGGATTTTATAAAGTTTATATTAAAACACACCTAAAATCTTTTTGTAATTTTTCATTTTTCAAAAATAAAGACGGAAAACAATAAATATATACAAAGATACATAAACTGAAAAACAGTAAATAAATATTTACAGACATACTTTTTGCGAGTTTCGAGGGTAAGAGAATCATATCAGTGTACGGTCAGGTCAAAACACTCTTGTTGTTTGTTTAGTTAACATTAAGATAAGCATCCTATAACGATTATCGGTATTGTTGTCCACATAAACTCAACTTATCATTTGTAATCATGGCGAGGGGATACGTTAAGGTATGATTTATACTTACCGACCGGTGTTCATCCACATCACGACACATTCCCGTATCAAGGTATGCACGAGGGTTCATCTTACCGGTGAGTATACCGATTATCATCTGTTTGACCGTATATGATGTGAGATTCTCACTTATTTTGATTGAAAACAAGCCCTATGTGATATAATCACTTATTGATGAGGAACTTGATTTTCGATGCATGAGGGCACAGGAGCAAGTCCGTGAACAGGTCAGTACTTTCGTACAGCAGAGAGACGAACTTGACTCCCGGATGAATGTGATATATTATCACTTATTTGATTGGACATGTGATTGTTGATCACTTATTGAGGTCGTATGCAATATGTACACGTATGTATAGTATCATGGAAGATCTAGACTTGCGTCCCCGTTATTTTTTTTTTTTTTTTTTCGGTAAAAGATACAACCATGATACCCAGATGATAAGCAGCATAAAGACCGAATATCTCAGAACCTCGGCAATCTCTCAAACGAAATTTCGGTACTAAGACCATATGCCAATGAATGGTTCCCACCCAATCTTCAGTCGGATTAAGTTTATATCACCCTGCACACTTTAAAATGATTGTGAGCCTACCGATACATCTTATATAGAGCTGCTTATCGTTTTTGCATTTAAGGTTTAAAGAGGTTTGAATAGACCACTGATGTACTATCATTTTCTCTTTTGCTCGCCAGGAAACTCATTTTTGCTTTTCTATTGTTTTTGTGTTTTTGAAATTTTTCAGTGTTTTTGGATTTTTCAAAGTTGGATTTACTCCCCCTAAAATCAACAAACTATGACAAATTTAAAAGACACAAAGGTATTTACAAAAATGATTTTCCGATGTTGGTTAACTCATGTTTTACCTCAATGCCGTTTACCAAAATTAAGTTTTAATCAGAAATGATTTAGCGAATTTTTGGAAAAATCAGTTGGCATGTCGGTAAGTGGTGTGGACCATGACAGCATTGTCTGGCCAAAGAGTGCTGTGCGAGATAGTAATTCACAAAGCAGCTTAATAATCGACAAGTATAGGAGAGATTAGAAGTTTAGAACCGAATCCTGCAACTGCATCGTGCATTGCAAAGAATCTGAGTGCTCTCCCAAACTGGATATCCACCCGGTGTGGATTTCAAAGTCGATTTTTGTAGCTACTGAGAAGTCTCTTGACAGCAACAAGATCATAAACCTTTGGGTCCGGCTGGTCTTCCACATTGTACCAGCGAAGGTTTTTGTCTTTCTCTTGTGAAGTAGTGTGCGGTTGTTCAATCCACGCCAAGGCATCCGCACACCCGGTTGGTTTGTTCAACAAACACATTTTCCTCAATCACACCACGAAGAAATGTACACTGCACGTTCATCTTGTCGATTGTGAACTTCAGACGTGTTGCAGGTGCGTACATTTTGATTTGAATCTACCCTGGGGAACCCGATCACAGCTTGATTGTAAAAGGCTTTGCATTTTTGTCGAAGCTTTTCAAACTCTTTCAACATACAATCTGTTTTCCCTTATCTTTTTCTTTTCTTCTCTCCATCACAGGCAACAATTTCTTCTGTCGCCTATTTTGTGCATGGACACTCCACTATCAACAATCTTACGACTATCGATAGTTCCTCCTGGAATATCCTACACACTCATTCAAAGATTAGACGGAGAGGGGGACCCAGGCCTTTGTGGACTTGGGTCGTCCTTGATCATCAAGGAAGGTGATCTCAATCTCCTGATGATTAGGAAAAAGAACCTGCGGAGCTCCCCCTGACTGAATTACCTGTTTTGGTTTCCAAACTGTTTGTTCTTTACCAGTATTTGAATTTGTTCTAGCATTTACTGGTTTTACAGTTTTAGGTTTTGCTTGAACAGGGTTTTCTTCTTTGACCTCAGATTTTAAGGCCTTTTCAATTACCTTTTGATTCTTCTGTTTTAACTTCTTTTCCCTTTCTTTCAAGACACGTGGGTCTTGTTTCGGGGAAAATGAACGTTTTTGGTAATTGGCTTCTTGGGGAGCACTTGATTTTGGCTTCAACTTTTGCAGGTATGGGCAGTATCTTACAATATGCCCAATTGTGCCACACTCAAAGCACATTCTCCGCTCTACAAACCTCGGAGAAACCTGTTGATTACCAGACGAAGAACCAGACCATGAACTTTGTGATCTAGACGTGCTTGGACCTAAATCACATCCGTTGGTGTGTTGGGTGTAATTATTCTGTTCATTTCGTTTCAAAATTCTAACTTGTTTTATAAAATCCAGGTTAGATTTATCCTGAAATGTTTCCAGTTTGTCTGTACCCTTTGATCCAACAAAGTTCACCTTCTGTTCTCTTTTCTTAACGGGGCCTTTTTTGTTTTGCACCTTTTGCTGCTGAACTTTAGGTGCTTGAACATTCTTGTTCTGAGCTTTCTTCCCCTGTACCTTCCCTTTTTCGGAATTAACTTGTTGTTTTCGCTCAGTTGATTGTTTTTGGTTTCCGTATTGTTTTCTAACTTGTTCACACGGAATTGGATCACATTGAGTGACGGTGACTTTGCCACTTTTGTTCCCCAAAAACTTTTCAATACATCCTTCAAAAATTTGCTCAATTAAATCTTGATTTACATTTTTAATTGGGAAATCTTTGTTTGAGTAGATTTTGTCATCTCCTTTGAGCGTATACAACAAGTTATTCCCTTCACAACTAGAAACAAGGGATTCCATTCCTCTTGACATCTCAGTCTTACTCGGTTCCACTGGTGGATCACACAAGATGTGATTCTCGATTGGAATATCTGCTGTAACCGAGTTAGACTGTTTGTTCACAATTTTTATAGATTCATCATCCGATGAGTCAGATTCATCATCCGAAGAGTCAGTATCCTCAACAGTGGGAGGACTCTGTTCCTTAACACATGATGAATCTGTCACATTCTCAGATTCAGATTCTGTTTGACCTGAGGATGATGTACCAGTTGTGAACCCGAGGCCTGCTGCAAAATCATCTAGATTGAGTGGCACTGTAGGTTCAAAACGGGGCATATCCTCAACATCAGGCGATTTGGAGTAATTGTGATTCATAGGGGGAGGACATGATTTGAATCCATTACCCTTCCTATCCCCCTTTTTCTTCTGAGCATCAATAATGTGATCCAAAACATAGCGGGAATTGGAATAGCTTTCCAATTTCTGCTTGATTGTCTCACATTCACATCTAGCTGTTGCTAACTCAACCATTTGCTTTTCAATTGTGTCAATTAAATCATTGTTAACATGTTGTTTTCTCAAAACAGCCCTTTGTAATTCAGAAACATCATGTTTTAGAGACGCAATTGTTGCCTTAAACTCCTTTTCATTTCTGGTTAAAAATATGTTAGCCTCAGCTGCTTTAGACAGATCTACAATCAATTGTTGATGGTGTTTGTGTGTGATTTCATATTGCTCTTGCAAAGCCTCGTGTTTGCTTTGCAATTCACAACACTCATCCTTCAAAGAAACATGTTTGTCTTGCAAGTCAAACAAACTAGCTTGTAAAGCATCATGTTTGCCTTGCAACTCAGACATGTTTGCTTCCAAATCAGCATTTTTAACACGCAAACTACCACAGTTATCACAATTAGCAGCAATGGGTTCATCGACACATACCTGACCCGATGGACTGTCGACATTAGCCATAAAGGCTGAATGGAGAGAAGACGAAGAGTAGGCAGCTTGATCCACATGATCATTCCCTGAAGTGGAGGATTCGTCATCTGAGCTTCCACTATAACCAGAAGAGTCTTCATCTCCAGAAGATGCAACACCATTGGTGGAAGATTCTCCACCACTGGCGTGCTTTAAATCCTTTACGATTTCAGCAAAACATGCTCTTCCACCATTTCCTCCTTCTCCAAGCTGAAGCGACCAATCACAACCCTCATCTATTTGAACCAACAGTCCCCGGTTGGTATTTGATGACCCTGCTTGGCCTTGGTTGTTGACAGGTATCAACGTACGAACATTGTTCCTGTTTTGGTTCTGCTGGTTGCCTTGATTTCTGAAGGGGTTTTGGTTTCCATGCTGAGCTGGTCTTGTGCATTCCCTTTTGAAATGACCACGTTCACCACAGTTAAAGCATGTTACAGCTTGCTTGTCGAACCCATACTTGGTGTCTTTCTTGCTTTCCAAGTTGGTTCTCCCCGTTCTTTCCATAAACTCCTTCGCTCTTCGAATGGCACTAGCAAGAGCCCATTTAATATCCATCATTTCAAACTCATCTCTATCCACTTGCTGATAATCTTCATTGGTTAGATTGATATTCCCAATCTGACCTGCGATCAATCCACAATAAGCACTAACCAAGGTATTCAACATCTCCATATGCTCCTTGGCTATTTCAACACTGACTTTTGAAAAATTTGAAGTGTCTAATCTGACAGTGTTTGGATTGGAAGTGGCATGAATGTTTGAAGAGCTTCCATAAAACCCTTGCTGTTGCGGTTGTTGCTGCTGAGGAGCTGTCGGTTTCACATCTGGTCTCGGATACATCAAGTATGCTGAAGGATCAAACTGTTCCGTTGTTGATGGACCAGTGTTTGAGACGAAAGCTGTTTGAAGCTTCGCGTGTTGAGAAGCTGGTTTTTCTCCACTGATGCCTCCTGCAATCCCAAAGTACATTTCTGGACTTTGAGGAGTGAGTGTTCTTTTTGCCTTCAGTTTTTCTTCTACATCCTTGTTCTCCAATTTTTGAATTAAATCATAAATGGTGATTGTGTCTAAAACACCAGTTTCTTTGAGAATTTCAAGGTAACTGCTCCACTTTGCTGGTAAGCTATCAGCAAATCTCTTCACTATTTCTTGTGGAGTGGCATTGACTTTAAAAGCAAACATCTCGCTCATCAAATGATGGAACCTTGTAGACAACTCTCCCAAAGTCTCATTCTCCATACACGTGAATCCTTCAAACTCTTTCTTCAGTAAATCTTGCTTGATCTTTCTTGATTGAGCATTTCCTTCACATCGTAACGTGAGCATATCCCACAAGCTTTTAGTTGTCGTGCAGTAAACAAACTGGTGGTAAATGTCTTTGTGAAGAGCTTGTGTGAGAATCATGAATGCCTTCTTTTCTAACTCAATTTTCTTCTTATCTTCATCAGACAAAGTGCTGTAAGTTTGTGGATTAGATCCTGCAACTTCCAACTCATTTTCAAATGCGGTGAAGAAGCACATCCATAGATCTTGACCTTGCCCCTGAACATAAGTTTTCAGCCTTTCTTTCCACCATCCCCAATCATTGATGTGATTCAACTTTGGCGGTTTTGTGCTTGTACCAGTCTCACTGTCGTTCTGCATCATAGATTGAATGCTGCTGTTTTGATTTGTGACCAATGCCCATTGATTTGCAGTTATCATTGCAGCTTGAGGTGGGGCACAAGCTCGCATCCATGCAGTTTTGTCGAACTCTGGCTCAGGTTGTTTAACTGATGATTGTGAAGTCGAGGTCAATTGAGTCCACCATTCACCGTTTGTTCCCATTTTATAAAATTAATATATTAAGTGAAAATTGATTTAAAAAAAAATTAATTTTCACAAACTATATTAAAATTTCGAATGATAATCAAACAGCCGAAGGATCCTTGATCGAAAGTCCTGAAAAAAACACAAACTGTTAAGCTTAAACAGATTAGGATCGAAAGATGCACACAGGTTCGAAAGACAGACACTTGTTCGAAGGATCAACAGTGTTCGAAAGATCCCTGTTGAGTCTCGAACAATGGTTTCGAAAGATTCACTAACTCGAAAGATTCACAGTTTGACAGATCCTTATCTTTCGAGTATGTATCCTTATCTTTCGAATAACTATCTTTCGAATAGATTCCCTTGATCGAAAGATAGGTCTCTGACTTCGAATGATGGGTCGAAAGATGATTATCTATCGAGCCTTCCTTGATCGTAAGATGATCTTTCGATGTCGAAAGATATCCTTCGATTGCAACTGACACAACTGACACAAAGTAGACAGGTTGGTGAGAAAGGTGACGGGTTGGTGCACAACTTTCGGCAAAAGGTATGTTCCGACCCTTCTTTCTGTCAAAATCAGATCTGGGTACCTTCCCAATGCAAACAACTTTCGAAAATAGTCAAACAAGATCAAAATACATAAAAGTTTTGACGAACACTTGAATATTTGAAGAACAACCAAGAACAAACCCAGAAAATTTGAATTTTCCAGAAAACCGACACTTCCGAACACGAGTTTTGGCCGAAACTTCAATAAAAACCAACTTTTAACAATGTGAAAATGAAGAATAAACCGGTTTTTATAACAACTTTCAGCAACATGCAATGATTTTCGAAGTTTTAAAAACAGAAAATTTCCAGAAATGATAAACTTCTAAATCTCTAAACACACCCGAAAACACTCGGTTTTAACAAGGAAAAGAGCCAAGGCTCTGATACCACTTGTAGGTCCCTCTTCGTGACGAGGTCAAACCTTATCCTTGTTGTATTAACACACTAGCGAGTGCGGAATCCAAGCTAGAATGCAAACCGAGTTAGAACACGCAAGAACACGACACACAAAGTTCACCGATTAACACCACTTGTATTAATACGAATGAAGGTTCCAGTTACAAGCTCAAGGTTTACAAATGTATTATGCAAACTCTCTAGTGTGTGTGTGTTCCTGGACAGAATGCTCTCCCTATCTCTCGAGTGTATCTTTCTGTCCTTTTGGTGTCATTATGAAATGAACACAACACTTGGGTATTTATACCCGTAACAGCTAACATGCTCGAAGGATACGGAAGTCTGGTCGAAGGATCATCTATCGACCAGAATGCTACCGAAAGATCCATACATACCTCGAAGGATGATATCCTTCGAGGTCCATCTGCATCTATCGAAAGACATCATCTTTCGAGGTCATCGAAGGATACAAACCATCCTTCGATGACATCCTTCGACACCAGCATGTTTCAACCAATGTGCTAACTGTTTGGCCAAGTCAAACCGGAGGATGGTTGACTGGTCAAACTTACATCGAACGCACATATAAACAAATCTAAACACAAGACATCGTTTTGTATCATGACACATTACAGACAAAGTACAGACACAAGCAGCTTTGTCTTGATCTTCGTGTCTTCAAGTCGAAACCAAGTCGAACTGAGCTGAGTTGAACCGAACCGAGTCGTGTCCACAAAATATGCATCAACAAAAACAAATGATTTTAAAAAGGACATTTGTAAAAAAAACACTTAATGAAAAGACATATTTATTTGTATATACAAAACATATTTTGTTAAATAATAATCCTGAAAATAATGAAATAACAAAAAAACATGAGTAATGGCATTAATAATCTCTTAAATATTAAAAAAAAACTTTGTAATTATCAAAAGCAACACCCGAGATAATTAATGATCTAATTACTCTTACACTTAACTGCAAAAAAGTAACAAAGTTACTGTTAGGAGGCAAAACCGTTATAAAATGCAAACTCGATGTCTGATATGTTACAATATTTATTTTTGGGCTGAAATGGTTAAAGTGCCTAAACCATAGGGGCTAAAATAGTAATTTACTCTTTAAACTAATATTTCTTAATTATATTATGTGATTCTTAAATACGGTTCAACCGTTTCGACCGATCCGACCAATGAACCAGTAAGGCGGCCGGTTCGTCGTCCGGTACGGTTACAAAAATATTGGGTATGAGACCCAGTGGGTGGAGGAGTTACCCCACACTAGATAGCGTTACAAACCAAAAAAGAATATATAGTCTTATGTAAACAATTATTTTAAGCATCTTGAACTAATTTTAAGCATCTAGAATTAGAATCATATTTATGCTAAAAAGTTGCTTTATTAACATACATTTGGACGAAATTTCCCAAAATTCTTTTACATTTATGAACAAGACACCCAAGGTTTTTTTTTTTTTTTTTTTTTTTTTTTATAATACTGTTTTCATTCCAATCATCAGGACAAATTACATAAGAATAGCAGGTAGACGAGCAACAAACTGCGCCGCCATCCCTTTCTAAATAGAAAACCCTAATCTACTAAAAACAAAGCCTCGCCCCTGAGGGGTCGAAAAGTTGCTGTGGAATAGTCAAACCCCATCTTTGCATCCTCAATACTTTTTAATCCCCTATATATGCTGATCGAAATCAGTAGGAAAGCAACAACAACAATCACAAAAATAGCAAACACACAGCTAGGTAATTACGTATAGATATGGAAGGTGGCAGTTCTTCTAAGGGAAAAAGCATGCATTATGATGATAGGAAGGACAGCGAAGAGGTCCGATACCGTGGCGTCAGGAAGCGACCATGGGGTAAGTACGCAGCCGAGATACGTGATCCGAACAAAAACGGGCAGAGGACATGGCTCGGAACATTTGACACTGCTGAAGATGCAGCTCGTGCTTATGATCAAGCCGCTTTTAACCTTCGCAGTCATCTTGCTACCCTCAATTTTCCTAATGAGTACTTATCGAAACTACCTGAACCTCCTTCTTACAAGACGTCTGCAAGGTCACATTCAACTGCTTCCGGAGGTTCATCTGTCGGAAGAGAGAAAAATGTGATCGTATTTGAGTACCTCGACGATCGTCTTTTACAGGATCTTCTTTATCAAACATCACAGGAGAAGAAAAACTAACCTCTGGTTTTTGCTCATGTTTTCTGAATCAAACAGAATAACCTCTAAGAGTATCTATATATACAGTTGCTAGAAAGTGCAATCATTACCACTCTTATTAACAAACAGTTTTCCTTTGAACTATCGGTTAAACATTTTATATGTGTTTCACGTTGTCGTTTTTTTTTTTTTTGAAAGGTGTGGATCAGCTGGTTATGGAAGAGTCCCCAAGGCCGCAAGACGCGCGCCCACCCGAGTTCGAATCGCCGGCCAGCAGTGCCGTACCTCCCGGTTCGACCGGAACTCGAGCCCCCGTGCGGGAACCCCACAAGCCATTCTCAAGACGAGAGCCGGGATCGAACCCGTGACCTATGGGTAAACCCTCACACCTCCGACCAGCTGGGCTGGCCATCATTGGCACGTTGTCGTTAATAACTCTTATAAGATGATACGAATAAACTTAATCGAATATATATACTTATTCTTATAAAGTGGATTATTAGTTTAAGACGTTAAAATATTATGATGGATAATAATCTTGATTATCACATGTCCACAAGCCGGTTATTGTCTCGTTTTCAATGCGATTGTTTACAAAGGTGATTCATTATTCCGAATATATGTGGTGATCATATAGGAAATAAGTGTAGTTACTAAATATAAACACACTAAGGCATCAATGTTGGAATATAACTGCCATGGTAAAGTGTCTGTCACACACTGACACATCACTACACCATTTTCTTCGTTTTTTCACTGTACACTGTAATGGTTTAACTGTCTTCAATTGCACTCAATTATTTATTAATCATTACTTTTTATTTGAATTTTATATAAATCGTATTATTAAAATTTATCTATTAGCCAAAAAAATAAAAATAAAAAGTGTAGTAATGAAAAAAAAGTTTCGAATAAAATTATAAATCCTTAAAAGGTATAATAAAATTTAAAAACCTAACAAAAAAAAAAAGAATAAAACTTAAAACACCTAAAATATAAACTACTTGTCGTCTTCATCGTTCTCCTCAGCCAAATGGCTTAGAACTTACCGTTGGTGAATCATACTTCTAATTCTTTCATAAATATGTTTGTCCAAATCCGACATACCATTGGTGTTCATCCCAAGCACTTTAAGATGGTACTCGTCGGTTTTTGTTCCTTAAGTGCAAACAATTTTTTGATATCAACTTAGGCTTCAATGCAGGGATTTTTTTTAGATGAACCACCACCTTTATTTTTATCTTTTACATGATCCAACCCCATCGGACGAACCAGATTAGTGGGAGGATTCATTTCTTCTACCTTTCAAACTCATCGTCCGAGTTATCTAATTAGCGGTGATGTGGTCTTCGATCTTTTGGCTCGCATTTCCCATGCATCAATTAGTGGGACTGAGATGCCATTTAGTGCTTCTCTTTAAGATTTGGCGCGGTTGCACTAGTTTGAATGCGTAGATTTTATCTTGTTTGTACAGATTTTGTGCCTCCATACATGTTAGTTTTGGTGTGTTGAATGTGTTTTCATGTTTTGGGTGAATCATTGAGCAACATCCTTACACATGAACAAGTACGATGGATGATTCCTTTATCAAAACATGAAGATCCTACATTTGTCCACCAAAACCAAACATTATCCAAAAAACACACCTGCGTGAATCCATAAACAACATTATGCCTTTCAAGTGTGATTTGTTTGATATGTTGAACCATGATCAAGCTTAAAAATGCTTCATATTTTCATGAACACTAGGGTTTTCTAGAGAGAAGGTTGGGAGATTACTTCAATTCCCTAGAGAGTTTTGAGTTTTTTTGTTGTGGTAGTGTGGCTTCGGTTTTGGAGTGGGAAAGCAGAGAGAAGGGTAGGGATGGGAAGGGTGGGGGAGGGGTGTGGTGTGTGACTTGATTGATTGAGTCTTGAATGGATGGTTTAGGTTCCTAGGCCATTAGGCCCTAGATGCCCACCTAAACTCAAATGTTTAATATGGTTTTAAGGTTAAGGGTGAACGGTGTGGTAGGTAAACACCATCGGTAAATGGGTTTACCAATCGGTAACATCACCGCCGATGGTGTTTACCGATCGGTGAATGTGTAAGAGCGGTGAAGGTTTACCGATCGAGAATGGGAGTTGTTTTTGACCCTTGGAGACTTAAACGGCTATAATGCCGTTTAAAACATTTTTTTTTTTTAAATTTAACTATAAATAGCAAACATTTAGATTCATACCCAAACACATTCAAATTCATACCCAAACCAAACCAATAAATACCAAACATTTACCCAATCATTCCAAAACAAAATGGCGGATGAAATCCCGTTGTTTTTTCCAGCCGATAGTAGCGACGAATCATCCGATAGTAGCATTCTTTTTTTCCAAAATCTCATCGAAGAAGCCGAACTTCAAGACACGTGCACATTTAACCGAATGAGATATATTGAACGTCAACGTGAGCTTGGGCATGAGATATTCATGGCGAATTATTTTGTCAAGACACATGCACATTTAACCGAAGGAGATATATTGAACGTCGAAATGTTTGTTTCTAAAAATTGTGAGCAACGTGGAAGCGAACGACTCGTGGTTTCAAGAGGGCTTCGATGCACGGGGTAAGAAGGGCTTTACGCTGTTGCAAAAGGTTACAATGGCTATTAAATAGCTCACAACTGGTAGCCCTCCAGACGAGAACGACGAGTACTCAATTTTCTCCACCACCGATCAATTCATTTAATCTAAACTCATTTCTCTCAATTAAACAAAAACCAATAATGAGGCAATAACTTTTCTCCTTTTATTCAACCACTACTAACACTTCTTTTTGTATTTTTCTTCAACGATTTTCAATTCTTTTTCATAATATTTTCTGATTTTTTTAACATATATGCAAACAATCAAGAACAACTATACAAAAACAACTCCTATAATCGAATTTCCATCATACGAGTTTAAAAGAAAAAGGTTTAAGGTTATGGGCTATAGGGTGATCAAACGAAAGGTTTAGGCTCAAAATTGGCTACTAAGGGATAATTTTTGGGTAAGGATATAAAAAATGGTGCAAAAGAAAAAGGTTTACCTAATGTCACGGCCCTCGGCCCCGGTTTGACCCGGTCCAGAGCCGCGAGGCAGGAAATCCCGTGGTATCTAATTAGGTGACAGCGGAAGTCTTTTTAAACAGGATCGATTAATATTAAAACTGCTCGTTTATATATAATATAGGGATAAATCCCATAATTTACAATAAAGTGATTTTACTGGGAAATCTTTATTTCTCAAAACATGTTTCTTTATTTTATACTGAGCCACTTCCTTGAGCTTGTAGTGCTTTATGGCACTTTTTCCTAGATCATAACAGATCACCTGAAACATGTTTGAAAAAGGTTTTGTCAGCGGGAAATACTGAGTGAATCATTCTATTTTGCATAATGATGCATAGTTATTAATTACAGCATAAGAGCGATTACAATGACTTCTATCTTATTTTTATCTGGCATCCTGTCACAATGGTGACATGTCACAATGGTGACGATGGTCATATCACTATTAGATCAATGAACCTAAATAGTGATGATTATCCCTGTAGGTCAATGAACCTAACAGTGATTATCCCAAGTAGGTCAATGAACCTAACTGGGAGAAAATTAGTAATGTGCACAATACCCCATTAACCAGTAATTCAAGATATCCACGACTTAGTCCCTGTAATTATAACCTTGAAAATAATTTGAGGTATTGTAAAATAGTTTGATAAAAAGAGAATGACTCACATTGTAGATTTAACGAGCAGAGTTTAGCCTACTGATTAGCCTTTTAACCTAATTTTAAATAACAAGCACACAATTCCGGGTTAGTAATCAATATAGCATTTACGATAACTCACGAGATCAAACCCTCACAACGATTTACAAGTGCAATACTTAACAATTCAGCGGATTCACAACGAATGACAGAGTATAGTCCGAGTTCGAACAACACTCAAACATTCAAGTCGAAATCACGATGAATAACAAAGTATAAACTCAATTTGAGCAGCACTTAAACAATCGTTGGATATATTGATTGATCGGACAATGAATCGTAGCAGCGATTGATTTAATACCGTGATTGCGGCATCGATTATTGATCCGTGTGTGTTAATTGTGATAAACAGAGCATAACTCCGTGTAGAATTGGAATTTCTTCGTCGTTCTGAAGCCAGAAATCAAGTCCCACAGCCGACTATTTATAGCTGGAAAATGGTCCCTGTCGCGTGGCGCGACAGGTCTCCTTGTGCCTTTCGCGTGGCGCGAGGGGTACCCTATTACCATAGGGTAGCCTCGTGTCCCAGTAGCTTAGCTGAGTTGGTTTTACGTTCATTTTCAATTTACACGTAAAACTGTGTAGATAATACCGACTAGGGTTTACCCCCCCTGAGTTTTAGGGGCCCTGATCCTGATTCCGATTGTTCTGAAAATTTTAGGGTTTGTTCAGAATCACTTGGGTTTCTCAATTAGGGTTTTCTATTGGTCAATTAAAATAATAATTAAGACTTTTTTATACGAGTTATTACATTCTCCCCACCTTAATAAAAATCTCGTCCTCGAGATTTACTGGAATAATTGAGGATATTTTCGCTTCATTTCTGATTCTAACTTCTAAATGTATTTGGATCATATCTTTGAATCCTATTTTACTTTAACTAACACTACTCGTTTACCTTTATATCTTGGAAAGGTACTACCAAAGATTCGTCTGATAGACATTTCTTGAGATTGGATACATGAAATACATCAGGTACTCCAGCTAACTCTCCTGGTAGTTATAAATGATAAACAACTGGTCCTATGCGTTGGATTACTGGAAATGATCCTACGTACCTTGGATTTAGCTTTCCTTTCTTATTAAATCTAACTACTTCTTTCCAAGGTAATGCTCTCAATAGCATTTTGTCTCTAACTCGAACTCCAACGGCTTTTGTCTATTATCTGTATAACTTTTCTGACGAGCTCTAGCCGTCTTCAGCCTTTCCTTCGTGATACTGAATATCCCAGTCGTAGTCACTTAGGATTTTCATTCATCTCCTTTGCCTCATGTTTAATTTTTTTTGCCCAAATATATGTCTTAAATTCTTATAATCCGTATAGATAGTAAACTTATTTCCATACAGATAATGTCTCCAAATCTTAAGGACAAAATTTATGGTTCCTAATTCTAAGTCATGAGTGGTATAGTTTTCTTCGTGTTTTTTCAATTACCTTGACGCATACGCATTTACCTTTTTGCGTTGCATTAACACATATCCAAATCCTAGTTTTGAAGCATCACCATATACTTTAAAATTTTCTGTTCCTTCTGGTAAAACTAGAATTTTATTAATTTATGCTTTAAGATCCTAAAGGCTTCTTCTTGTTTAGGTCCCTATTCAAACTTAACTGTTTTATAGGTTAGCTTAGTTAATAGTATAGTTATCTTGGAAAAATCCTTAGTATAGTATCCGACTAAACCTATAAAACTTCTAATTTCCATTGCGGATTGCGGAACTTTCCATTTGGTAATTGCTGCTATCTTAGCAGAATTTACGTGAATACCTTCATGATTCACCATATAACCTAGAATTTGCACTTTTGGTAACCAAAATTCACACTTCGTTGGCGTAAAGCTTCCCTTTTCTTAAAAATGCTAAGAGTGCATGCAATTATTAACAATGTCCTTCCTGATTTTTGGAATAGATAAGTATATTGTCTATGAAGACAATTACAAATTTATCCAAATATAGTTTACAGATCCTATTCATCATGTCCATGAATGCTGGATGTGCATTCGTTAATCCGAAGGGCATGATTGTAAACTCGTAATGACCATACCTAGTTCTGAAAATGGTTTTAGGTATGTCTTCCTTTTGTACTTTTAGTTGATGATAACCGAAGCGTAAAAATATCTAGCTCTTTGAAGTTGACCGAATAGATCATCAATCCTAGGTAATGGGTATTAATTCTTAATTGTATCTTTATTCAATTTCCTATAATCAATACACATTCTCATCGAACCATCCTTTTTCTTAACAAACAACATTGTGCTAACCGATAAGGTGCTTTTGCTATTGATATTTTTTTTTAGATGAATCCTAAATTCTACTTCTTTATCTGATGGTAACCCTGGTAACTCTTCTGGGAATACATCTGAGTACTCTGAGACTACAGGAATTTCCTTAAGTTCTTTACCTTTAGTATTAATGATTACTGAAATCATATATACTATTCCTTGTTTTCGTTCATAATTAGCAACTTTCATTACTGATATGAACTTCATAAGCTTACGTGGTTTATCTCCTGTAATCACAATTACTTCTCTGGTGGTTGTTTGAATTTCTATGGAATTCTTATCACAAAGAATTCGAGCATAGTTGTTTACTAATCAATTCATTCCTAACATAACATCGAATTCAACCAATATGGTTGCATGAAATTTATGACTTAAAAGTTCTATTTCTACGTTTTGCAGAACCTTATTTATTTTAACTAAATTCCCATCTGCCGTTTCTACTGTAGAAATTTATCTAATGCTGGTTAATGGTAAGTTAGGAGTTTGGCAGAATGAAGTATTTATAAAACTTTGGTTTGCACCAGAGTCAAATAATACTTTTGTGTAAATGTTGTAAACTAAGAACATACCGGCTATCACATCTGGAATCATCTCGGTTTCTTGAGTAGTCAGCTGGAAGGCTCTTACATTCCTTTTTGCTCCTTCTGCAGGTTTGGCTTTATCGTCAGATGGTTTATTCAGTTTTGGACAATCTGGTCTAAGATGTCCAGCTTCTCCACAGTTGTAACAGACTGAAAATTTCTTCCTCCTGCAGTCTTCTTCTTGATGTCCTGGAATTTTGCAAAAATTGCAATATCCTTTGCATCTTCCAAAATGTTTTCTTTTGCAAAAATTGCAAAATGGACTAGTGGTAGATCGCCCATTTCCTCTTCTCTTGAAATTGTTATGGTTACCCGGATGGAATTCTTGGGTAATCTTTTGGGCTACTTCCTTCCTTCTATTTTCTTCTCTTGTCCGTATTAGTTCGTCAGTCAGAGTATTGGCTAAATCTACCGCATCATCAATTGTGCGAGGTTTCGCAGCCTTGACGATATTACGGATTTCGGAAATCAATCCCCAAATATAACGAGAAATAAGTACCGGTTCTGGCGAAGCCAGGGTTGGTACCACTCTAGCATATTCGAAGAATGTCGAAGTATACCCTCGACAATCTACATCCACCATCCGATGGGTTAGAAACTTATTTGTCATTTGTTCCTTTTCATACTCAGGACAGAATTTTCTTTCTACAAAGTTCTTAAATTCTTCCCAGTTCATAGCATACGCCATCCTTCTTCCTTTTGCTTGTAACACCGTATTCCACCATTCTAGCGCCACTTCTTTGAAAAGATTTGATGCGTACATGACCTGATCATCCTGAGCACATTTACTTATGGCAATTACTGCCTCGGTTTTCTCTAACCAACGCAGTGCCGCAGTCGCTCCTTCATTGCCTGCAAACTCAGTGGGTTTACAAGCAAGAAATTCTTTGTAAGTGCAACCAGGCGTTGCAGTTTTCCTTTTCTTAGGGAGCGGAGCTTGCCGTGGTTCATTATCATGATTAACATGATTACCGCCTCCATTTACGCTATTACTGAAGTTATTTTCAGAAATGCGTTTGCTAGGAACGATTTGTTGCGGTGCGATTGGATTTTTAACAGCAGCAATGATTTCTGGAATAGCGTTGGCTATCCCTTGAGCAACTATTTCTGGAATAGCATTGGCTATCCCTTGAGCAACGATATTTTCTATATCCTGCCTAGTCATAAATTGATCCTCCGGTTGTTGCTCAGATTGATTAACCTCATTAGCTGGTTCATTATTAGCGTTTTCCATCTAATAACTAATTTATAGATAAATAATTAGTATAAAAGAAATAATCCAATGTCACAATTAATTGCACATACTTACGTAAACGAATATACAAACAAAACTGTAATTTTCTAAAATTTCATTTGTTTTATATATCATGCTTCTATATACACCCGTTTTATTATTTATTTTACACATACTGATTTTACTATTACTACTACACAACCATAGTTTCATAATCTCCTATCCTTTGTCAGATGATATTCTAGTAACGGCGTTCCTTCTCATCGTATTTCCAGGAGATCTGTCCCAAAATCTCTTAGATCCTATTCCCAGCATCCATTTTGTCAAAATGATGGAGTTTAGCCATATTCTTGTTACTCATTGGTGAATTTGGTAAAGGTTCTGGATTGAATTTAGGAAAAAGCCTATAGGGATGGTTTTGTAACAGTATTTCATTAGTCACCCATTCGTCTATTTGCGAGTGGATTGAAAGGTTTGGAATGGCTGGTTCTAAATTCATTGGTAGTTGTGTTGCAAGAGAATGAATAAAATCATTTTCATTAATAGACTCAATAGTATCATCGGTTGCCATTATAAAATCTAGTTCTTCTTGAGATGGTAACCCCTCAATTTGCCTAGAGCTTTCCCCAATTTCCATTTTCTTAGGCTTAGGTTTCTCAAGAGGTGAAGCGTTGAATTCTATAGGTTCTTCTAAGTCTGGAATATACCTATTGAAATCTCTGGAAACCTCTATTCTTACCGGATAAAGATTTAAATTCTGAAGGGCATCAGACAAGTTACTCATGCTGTTTAGCAAAATACACACAATTACTAAATTAGAATTCATAACAAAATTTTTTTTTTATAGAAAAACTTTTTAAATAGTATTTCATACTGGGTAACTACCAAAACAACTGAAAATTAAAACACACTAGGTTTTATTTGTAATTTATTTATAAGGTTTCTAGACTGTAGATAATAAAAGTGCTAAACTTGGTTCAAATTATTTAAGAATTTGTATTAATTGCTACATTAGTTAGCATATAAAGATCTGCCCATACTGTATATAGTTAACTAGATAATAAAACATATAATCAGTTAATAAAACATGTTTTCACATAATAGCAATTAAATTTCCTAAGTATCTCTCAATTATTTTAATAGGCTAAAATCAATAGTAAGCTTAAATCAGTGGCTCTGATACCACCTTTTCCTGTCACGGCCCTCGGCCCCGGTTTGACCCGGTCCAGAGCCGCGATGCAGGAAATCCCGTGGTATCTAATTAGGTGACAGCGGAAGTCTTTTTAAACAGGATCGATTAATATTAAAACTGCTCGTTTATATATAATATAGGGATAAATCCCATAATTTACAATAAAGTGATTTTACTGGGAAATCTTTATTTCTCAAAACATGTTTCTTTATTTTATACTGAGCCACTTCCTTGAGCTTGTAGTGCTTTATGGCACTTTTTCCTAGATCATAACAGATCACCTGAAACATGTTTGAAAAAGGTTTTGTCAGCGGGAAATACTGAGTGAATCATTATATTTTGCATAATGATGCATAGTTATTAATTACAGCATAAGAGCGATTACAATGGCTTCTATCTTATTTTTATCTGGCATCTTGTCACAATGGTGACATGTCACAATGGTGACGATGGTCATATCACTATTAGATCAATGAACCTAAATAGTGATGATTATCCCTGTAGGTCTATGAACCTAACAGTGATTATCCCGAGTAGGTCAATGAACCTAACTGGGAGAAAATTAGTAATGTGCACAATACCCCACTAACCAGTAATTCAAGATATCCACGACTTAGTCCCTGTAATTATAACCTTGAAAATAATTTGAGGTATTGTAAAATAGTTTGATAAAAAGAGAATGACTCACATTGTAGATTTAACAAGCAGAGTTTAGCCTACTGATTAGCCTTTTAACCTAATTTTAAATAACAAGCACACAATTCCGGGTTAGTAATCAATACAGCATTTACGATAACTCACGAGATCAAACCCTCACAACGATTTACAAGTGCAATACTTAACAATTCAGCGGATTCACAACGAATGACAGAGTATAGTCCGAGTTCGAACAGCACTCAAACATTTAAGTCGAAATCACGATGAATAACAAAGTATAAACTCAATTTGAGCAGCACTTAAACAATCGTTGGATATATTGATCGATCGGACAATGAATCGTAGCAGCGATTGATTTAACACCCTGATTGCGGCGTTGATTATTGATCCGTGTGTGTTAATTGTGATAAACAGAGCATAACTCCATGTAGAATTGGAATTTCTTCGTCGTTCTGAAGCCAGAAATTAAGTCCCACAGCCGACTATTTATAGCTAGAAAATGGTCCCTGTCGCGTGGCGCGACAGGTCTCCTTGTGCCTTTCGCGTGACGCGAGGGGTACCCTATTACCATAGGGTAGCCTCGTGTCCCAGTAGCTTAGCTGAGTTGGTTTTACGTTCATTTTCAATTTACACGTAAAACTGTGTAGATAATACCGACTAGGGTTTACCCCCCCTGAGTTTTAGGGGCCCTGATCCTGATTCCGATTGTTCTGAAAATTTTAGGGTTTGTTCAGAATCACTTGGGTTTCTCAATTAGGGTTTTCTATTGGTCAATTAAAATAATAATTAAGACTTTTTGATACGAGTTATTACACCTAATGCCTTAATCATTATCGTGCTTGTATTCGGTCTATGGTCTCGAACGTATCAAAAGATGCAAGTTCTACAATACATGACTAATGGTCCACTCAAAGAAAGAAACATAAATATGTAATTCTATGATGTAAAAGTGGCTCAAAACCTCACATATATGAAGGGTATGGTATGTGACATGCATGATATGCTACTTTCTTAGGCGGATTATTCCCAAATAACCACCCGTTAAATACCCGTTATGCTTATTAATTTGAACTTGACCATGACAAAAGACCAAATGGGTTGTGACATCCCTCGTTGACTTAGTTACTTGTGCTTTAAGATCGCTTTTGAAACAAGATATTTTTGAAAAATTTTTGAAATTTTCCCCCATCCCCACACTTGAGGTAAACATTGTCCTCAATGTGTAGTATTTAAATGAACGGGTAAAAATCGAAAACTTTTACTACTCCCCCATCCCCACACTTGAGGTAAACATTGTCCTCAATGTATAGTATTTACACTACTAGAAAAATTAAAATTTCTGACACCATTTTCTGTAGGAAATGCATCACAACTCGCGATTTTCTAGGAATTTGTGACGAAATGCGTATGTAGGAAAACCACTCGTAGGAAACTGGTTTCTTACGCATTTTTTACGCATTTTCCTACCCATTTCTGACAGAAAAGGGCTGTCACAAATTGCTACACATTTTCTACGCATTTTCCTACCCATTTAACGGAAGTTAATTTTTAATTTTTGCTACACACTTGTCACGAAATTTAATTTTCTACGAATTTGTGACGAAATGCATATGTAGTTAAACCACTCGTAGGAAACTGGTTTCTTTACGCATTTTCTACGCATTTTCCTACCCATTTCTGACAGAAAAGGGCTGTAAGAAATTGCTACACATTTTTCTACGCATTTTTCCAAAGATTTTTGCTTTCTTTTATTTTATT
This sequence comes from Helianthus tuberosus, assembly GCA_030545235.1. Classification (NCBI taxonomy): domain Eukaryota; kingdom Viridiplantae; phylum Streptophyta; class Magnoliopsida; order Asterales; family Asteraceae; genus Helianthus; species Helianthus tuberosus. The sequence continues at coordinate 40,723,822 of CM060417.1, forward strand.
TTCTAAATTTATGTTATAACTTTCGTTTGTTAACATTAAACGAGAATTACGACACTGTCGCGAAGCGCGGGTATAATACTTATTATACTTCATATACTATATTAAAATCAGTTTTTTTTCAATAAACTTTATTGCTTTAGGCATGGAGCAAAGTACAGAAAAAAACAAACAACTCCCAAAAGTTAGAATATACAATTAAATTAGTGATAGCAACGTTTTTATGAGTAGGTCGATATGCTAAAATAATCAAATAAAGTTTTTGGTCAACTAAAGTAGTGGTAATCGCCCGCAATATCATTATATATGTACACACCAGTTTGCAAATAAATCTACTAACATAAAAGAAAATAAAATTACATATTCCTTTAACAAATCAGCAACTCAAGTGGTGAGAAAAGAATTCCAATGCAGATAAAACGTGGATCCGTATGAACTTGTTGTTCCAGATTCGTATATAACTTCCAGATCTGTTGATTAACTGTTTGTTGATTTGTATGAAAATGATACAGATCCATAATTACACACCCCAGCCTTGATTCGTACGAATCAACAACAACACATCCAGATTCGTACCAAACGTATGCAGATTTGTATGAACATCAATTTCCAGATCTATTCAACTTCATCTTGACTGAACTGAACCTGAAGATGATGGACTCAAGAGGTGATGGTTTGTTTGTATGGGTGAGTGTCGTCGGCAGAAGGAGACGCAGTGTGGGGCGTGGTTGTCGGAGAGCGGCCGGCACCGGCTGGCATGTCGCCGGAGATAGGCTAGGCTGATCGAGAGAGAATGGGGCAGCGGGATTTGTGGTGTGCTGCTGTTCAAAGTAAAAGAAATTTAGTGTTTAAACTAAAGCTTTTGATTCTAGAGTATTTTTAACCGTTAGATTGATTATTAGGTGAACAATGGACCATAGGATGGTGATCCATGTGAAGTTGAAGTAAAGCTTTTGATTGACTCAATTATGTGTAAACCTTTTTGTTTTTTTTTTTTTTCATTTTGTGATCTTTTATTGTTAGTTTTTCTAAAATGTTTTGTATTCACTTTACTATAAAAAGTTTTTTTTTTCTAAAAGTTGTTTTATTTTTTTTTTAGGAAAGTGTTTTTTTTTTTGTAGAAATTCCAACACAAGTATTGCTATCCTAAGGAACTGACCGATACCACCCGAACAATATAGGTACCAGTAACAATATTAAATTATATGGTTTCAGTTTCGATTTCAATGAATCGATACCGTACCAAACCTAACCGATACCGGCCAAACAATATCGTACTCGAGGTACATGTATTCATTTTTATGATTTCCAATTTCGATAACTTATTTTCATTTCTTGTTAAACCCAGCCTTGTCGTGGTGTTTGCCATTTATTTTATGCAATGCACAACAGGTACTCGGGTAGCTTACAATTACCAAATCATGGTTATGCATTTTATACAAAATTATACAAATTTATGGTTTTCCCTTTTAGCAGTGAGTTAGATGAGGCGTTTGAATTTTGTGCTTGAATATAAATTTAGGGATTTAGTATTGTTAAAACTTGAAGTTTAAGGTTAATGAAACTATTATCGAAAAGAAAGCCATTAACTTTTGAGTGTTTACTAATGTTTATATATATTTATTTTTTATTTGATTTTGTACTTTATGATGTTCCGGACTCGACCATACAGAAAATAATTTGAATCTTTTTTCTTTCAAAATAAAACCATTCATAAAAAGATTAAGGATTTTTATAAGGATGAAATTTGAAAACTTTTAAACTTATTATTAATATGGTGGCACATAAATTATTATTAATATTGTGGATAGTAAGTTGCTACACATTTCCTACGCAATATGGTAATAAATTTTCCATCACAAATGCGTAGCAAGTTGCTACACATTTCCTACACAATAAATTTTCCATCACAAATGCGTAACAAGTTGCTACACATTTCCTACGCAATAATTAATAATAATGCTGATTAAACATTAAAATATAATCTAAGTATAATAATAAATAATTCGTCATAAATGCGTAGCAAGTTGCTACGCATTTCTGACGCAACAATTAATATTTAAATGAATTTAACATATAAATCTAATTCCAACAAATAAATAATGGTTCCGTCGGAAATGCGTAGCAAATTGCTACGCATTTCCGACACAATACTTAGAATTAGTATATTTGTCACTATTGTGTCACAAATTGCCCAAAAAATCAAGGTCTTTTTTCCGTAGGAAATGCGTAGTAAATGTGTCAGAATTTGCGACGCATTTTTTTGCGTAGGAAATTTCCGTAGCAAAATGACCACTTTTCTAGTAGTGTTAAATGAACGGGTAAAAATCGAAAACTTTTACTACTCCCCCATCCCCACACTTGAGGTAAACATTGTCCTCAATGTGTAAGAACTAGAGTTTTAAAACGCACAAGGGACGTGACACGGCTAACCTTCCCAAAATTTCACCCCGGAAAAAAAATAAAATACAAAACTACAATCCACTTATTATTAAACTAATAATCAAAGTAAAAAGGAAACGCATGCACCTGATTTTTTTTTTCGCTTGATGCTCACATCTTCCTCTTCTCTTCATAAAAACGGTTGTCTCTCGAACATCATGTACCTACAAATTCTAACCCTTGTGTAGAAGCATGCTTCTCACAACCATCAAAATTTGTTAGTTACCTAGTTCTACCATTTTTATGAAAGTATTACCAAGCCATGCGTTACTTCACTTTGATTTATGTGGAAACTAATTTACAACAACAACAAACCTAACTCCCTTTCGTAGGAATCACGGTTGCATTTAACTTATGCAACAAGCCCTTTTAAACCCCCTAATAGCTTGGGAGGACGAGAGGTCTCGTGAGGGTTATATAGGGAACACACCCACAACGTTCATTTAACTAGGCAGAAATTAAATAAAAATGACAAAGAAATACAGAACCAAAGTATGCAACAACAACAACACAAAACATACCATACCTCTACCGCTGATATCGCTCGTTGGGATCAACTGGCGGGTTTGGCTGGTATTGATAACCAGTGAGGGCCTCAAACATATCCCTATAGTTATCGAGTGGACTTTGCTCCCCTTGTGGTGGTGGTTGGTAGGGAATTGGGATGAAGCTTGAGCCTACCGCTTCGGGCCAGTGAGGAGTTGGGTCGGACGGGCCTTGTGGATGGGGAAGGTCGGGGTAATTGGTCCACCCCGAATGTTCGGCATATGGGAGGCCGGCTTGGTAGTCTCTTTGGTGGCGCTCCTGATCGTGGAGCACCTTGCTATTGTTAATCGCCATTTCATGAGAGACATACAAGGCACTCCAGCGGCGTCGTTCTAATTCTCTTGCTTCATTTTGACGCGTTGCCTCTGCTTCCTCCCATGCCCGTCTTCGGGCTGCCTCATCCTCTTGCATCTTCGCCAACTGTTCCACGTGTGACCTCTGCATTGCTTGGAACAGTTGTTGCTCTTCCACAAACTTATTCATTCTCTCCCGATGGGCTGCTTGAACTGCCCAAAACTCTTGCATTTGGGGTCCCTGTGCCTCCTCCCAGGCTTCCCTCCTTCGGTTATACTCTCGGCCTTCACCTATGCATGCAGAGACATTGTCATATATCTCTTGCTGTCCCCGATCAAAATTTTTGTAGGAAGGCACCCGTCTAATGTTCACAAAGCCTGCGACATCTGCATTAATTTCCCTATGCGGCCTCATGTATCTTTGTCTTGGTCTTTGTGGACCGGAGGGCTCAGTTTCCTCCTCTTCATCACCCATCTCTTCATCTTCTCTCGATTCCGGTTGTGCCCCTGAAGTAAGAAACTCATACTTATGACCCATCCTGTCGGTCACAACATACTTGTTCCCTGAGAGATTAACCTCTATCTTCCAGTTCTTCCTCATGGAGGGCTTGTTAATTTCCTCCAATGGTTTAGTTACCCATAGTGATTCCGGTGGTAAGCAATTTTGTTGAACAATCATGGCACTAATGAGGCGTGCGTATGGAATAAAACGCCTCTGGGACGACTCCCGAGTAGCCCACGTATTCATCATCACTATGTGTCTCCATGACAATGTAGGGGTCCCATATAGCAAAGAGTGCACCACCCTACAGTCACTCGCTCTAACACCTCCACGATCACCAAACCTCACCAAAATGTTCTCAACAGAAATCTTGATGTGTTAAATATGCAACATATAAATTTCATCAAATAAGGCATAAAACTAACCCTTTTTTAGTACTAATGTTGGAAAAAGTGTGCTTTTGTCTTCCTTTTGTATTTTCAGGATTAAATGAGCTCAAATTAACAAAGGAAGCAAAAAGACATCAAAATCTAACATAAATACAAGAAAAGGAACAAGACGTGACATGCCCGACCCCACGACAGCATCTTCCCAAGCAAAACAAGAGATCAGAAGCCTGAACACGCCCCATGCTCAGCCAGCATGGGGGCGTGCCCAAGTGTCAGCAGAAAAGACAAAGTGGTAGAAGCTTCTATTGCCCACCACGGGGCCGTGCTCAGCGGACACGGGGCCGTGGTCAACTATAAGATTCACACAATCTAGCAAATCTGCATAGTACAAAGATTCTTCTGCACCACGGGGTCGTGCTCAGCGGACACGGGGGCGTGGTCAGCTAAAAAGACAAAACTGCATTAAATGAAGAAAGAGAAGGATGTGGATACGGGGCCGTGCCCGAGCTTCTGTTCAGCCTATAAATAGAAGTGCTTGGCTCAAGCTCAAACCATCCCTTGGCACACCACCTCTCTCACACTTCACCCACCACCCACCACCACCATAACACCATCATCCACCACCATCATCCATTGTCCATCGTAGAGTGTGTGAGTCGTCTCGGGATCCAAGATTGATCGTAAGAGTTCTTGACAATCAAGGCCATGTTTGCCTAAGTCTCTTACATCACCTGGTGAAGACAAAGTGTCTAGTGTAATACTTTTTATTTCTAATCTTTTCGCACTTTTTACTTGGTTTTGTATTAATGACTTTAATAACTAGTTGCTTATGTTGAAGGTGATCTTTCCTTATCGTTTGTCCGTGGTGTCTTGGCATTATTTTACTGTCTATATAAAATAAAAGATTTTCACCATTCATATCTCCACGGTCTATATGGAGGTATGTTGGCTACCTGGTCGGGGGTTAAGGGAACGGTTTGGTAAAGGTCTTGCCATTGTTCAGCGTTTAGAGGTCCTGCAATGGACCTGGGTCAAATTTAGTAGGACCTCCTTCAATACTTAACGGTATTGGATGGCGGGGGTCCAAACTCTTTGACCCCCTCATAAGTTAACTACTATTAATACTATAACCCGGCTATTTAGGACTGTATCCCTGTTGACTCAGACTACTTAGTCGAGGGTAACGTCACCTCCAAAAGAGGGGCCTACCATAATTTGCATTAATAACTTAATTAATTATCTTCCAATAATCCACCCTTTTACGATTGTATCCTTGCTGACTCAAACTACTGGGGTGAGGGTAACGTCACCTTCAAAAGAGGGGCCTACTACAATAACTAAGATAATCTCTTAAAATAGTGCAAAAGTGCGGAAATAATCAAAGGTTGCACTAGATACAAGTCGGAACCAAGTGATTCATCTTGTCTATCTGTTTTTATTTTTATTTTTATTTTCAGCATTTTAGTTAGTTTTTATTTTTCTTAGTTTAAAACATTTTTCTAAACTTTTTGATTTGATTAGACGTTGAGGATAAACCGGTACTAAAAGCTCTTGTGTCCTTGGACGACCGCGGTATCTTACCAACACTATACTACGCTCACGATGGGTGCACTTGCCCATATGTGTGTTTAGTGTTAGTAAAATATCGTGTTTTATAAATTTAAAACTTGGCTAAAAATAAGTGTTAAAGGGGCTTAAAATATACACCTAATATATATAACACTTCACACGCATCAAGTTTTTGGCGCCGTTGCCGGGGACACAAGGATTTTAAGAAAGCTTAAAATCGACGGCCTAATCAGTTTTTCAAAACCTTTTTAAAACGCGAGCACATTTTTCTGCATTTTAGTTTAGATTTGCATTTACAGTAACCTGTACACGGGGCCGTGCTGCAGATTTTTCAAAAACACCCAGTAACAGTAGCTTGAACACGGGCCATGCTCACTGAACATGCCCCGTGCTCAACGAAATCAGTAAATTTAATTAAAACGCCCAGATACAGATCCTGAACACGGGGCCGTGTCCACTGAACACGGGGCCGTGTCCAGCCTCTGTTTCCGTTTTTATTTTTGTTTTCTGATCTCGAGACTCGGTTGTGGTCTGCTGAGTGATTCTTATGGATCAATACTCAGGAGGTTACAACTACACCTATGAGGAGGATGATTACAGGGGTAATTATTGCACTAATTGTAGAAATCTGCACTCGGTTCAAAATAATCACTCATATCAACCATCCAATTCATACACCTACTATGAGGAGCCCAGGTACGAGCCATCGACTTCATACACATCCTATGAAGACCAAAGGTATGAACCTTCTCCCTCATACTCATATTTTGATGAACCAAGGTATGAGCCTTCTTACTCATACTTTGAGGAACCAAGATATGAGCCACCACCTTCGTATGTTTACTATGAGGAACCATGGCGTGAACAACCCACCTCATATGAGTATTATGAAGAACAAAATTACGAACCTTATCCATCATATGCTTACAATGAAGAACAATGGTGCGAACCATCTACTTCACATGAGTATTATGAGGAACAAAGGGTCGAACAACCGGATTCAAGCTTAGAAAATCCCGATTCTTTTTCTATAACCGAAGTAACCGATAGGATATTAGAACACATAAGAGTTATCGATCGCTGTATAAGAGAATCTCGCGCAAGGGAAGAGGAGTCCCGCGCAAGAGAAGAATTAAAAAAGGAAGAGATAACTGAAAGTGTAAAAATGGAAGAACAAATAAGTGAAAAACCGACACATGAGTTAAACAACGAAAAAGGTGAGTCCGACAAAGGTAAAAATCAAGAAGAGTCTAATTTTGAAGAAATTAATCTCTTGTCACCTTCTTTTGAAAATCATTGTTTAGTACCCACTCATGCTAAGTTTTTAAAAGAGTTAAACACTAACACTAAAATTGACGAAACGGTAAGTGTTAAGTTAACTAATGATCAACCTTCGCTAATAAAAGAAGACCCATTTGAAATTAACATTACACCGGTTCCATGTTTCTTTCAAAATTCGTTTATTAGTAATGTCACAATCGACAAAGATCTTTGTGTTAACATAATGCCTAACTACATTTTCGAAAAATTAAGTATTAGTGATTTTTCTCCAATTCAAATACCCATTTTTCTATCCAATCGGAAAGTAATAAAATCAATCGGTATAGTTGAGGATGTATTGGTTCAAACAAATCAAATGGTAATCCCGACCGACTTTGTCATCCTCGATGACGCTCCTCTAATGCTGGGACGACCATTTGTAAAAACTCACGAAGCTTTGAAAAACCGGAAGTTCAACAATCTACCTCTTCAATTAGGGGCATTTAAAAGAAGTGTCGATCTCGAACGGTCAATGAAATATCCATTCGGCAATAATGACCCCCTAATTGAAGATGAAGATGAACCACCCGATACAAGTGAAGAGATTGACCACTTTGTTGAAGAAGAGGTCGCCATAGAACAAACTTTTAAAGTTCTTGATCGAAATGAGAAACCAAATAAGGAGTCTCCTAAAGACCCACCACTTGAGCTCAAAGAACTTCCAAAAGGTTTGGAATATGCTTTTCTAGACAAAGAGGGTAATTTACCTGTAATTATTTCATCTAAATTAGATAGCTTAGAAAAAGAAAAATTAATTAGTCTTTTAAAAAAACATAAAAATGCAATAGCTTGGAAACTTGTAGACATAAAAGGAATTAGTCCTTCTATGTGCACACACAAAATTTTGATGAATGATGACTATAAATCGGTCATACAACCACAACGTCGAGTGAATGCAAATGTTCAAGAAGTGGTTAAAAACGAGGTCATCAAATTACTTGACGCCGGACTTATCTATCCTATCTCCGATAGTCCTTGGGTAAGTCCCGTCTAAGTAGTCCCAAAGAAAGGAGGTATGACGGTAATAACTAACGAAAAGAATGAATTAATACCAACGAGAACCGTCACAGGATGGAGGGTATGTATAGATTATAGACGATTAAATGAAGCAACAAGAAAAGATCACTTTCCTTTGCCCTTCATTGATCAAATGTTAGAAAGATTATCCGGTCATAAATTTTATTGTTTCTTGGATGGTTTTTCAGGTTACTTTCAAATCCCGATAGCACCCGAAGACCAAGAAAAGACAACTTTCACATGTCCCTATGGAACTTTTGCTTATCGACGCATGCCATTTGGTCTATGTAATGCCCCCGCAACATTCCAACGTTGCATGGTAGCCATCTTCCATGACATGATAGAAAAGACAATGGAAGTCTTCATGGACGACTTTTCTATCTTTGGGGATTCATACGACCAATGCCACGATAACCTTGAACGAATGCTATCCCGATGTGAGGAAACTAACCTAGCCCTTAATTGGGAAAAATGCCATTTCATGGTAACGGAGGGAATAGTACTCGGTCACAAGATCTCAAGCGAAGGAATGGAGGTGGATCGAGCCAAAATAGATACCATTTATAGATTACCACCTCCATCCTCCGTAAGAGCTATCAGAAGTTTCCTAGGGCATGCCGGATTTTATAGACGGTTTATCAAAGACTTTTCAAAAATCTCAAGGCCTCTAACAAAATTACTTGAAAAAGATGCCCCTTTCATCTTTGACAAGGATTGCAATCAAGCATTTCTAACCTTAAAAGAAATGTTAGTCAATGAACCTATCATGATAGCGCCTGATTGGAAATTTCCTTTCGAAATCATGTGTGATGCTAGTGACTTTGCAGTTGGAGCTGTCTTGGGACAAAGAAAAGAAAAGCATTTCCACCCAATTTATTATGCTAGTAAAACACTTAATGATGCACAAGAAAATTACACAACAACTGAAAAAGAATTACTAGCTGTGGTATTTGCTTTTGATAAATTTCGTTCTTATCTTGTTCTTTCTAAAACTATAGTCTATACAGATCATGCAGCCATTCGATATCTCTTCAAGAAGCAGGACGCAAAACCACGTTTGATTCGGTGGATTCTACTCCTCCAAGAATTTGACATTGAAATAAGAGACAAAAGAGGAGCAGAAAATACCGCAGCAGATCATCTTTCGCGCTTAGAAGACCCAGATTTGGAGGCGACCAGGGACGAGCAAATCAACGAAAAATTTCCAACTGAGTCCCTGGAAATGGTGGAATACAAGGAAGAACCATGGTACGCCGACTATGCTAACTACCTAGCTAGCGGTATAGTCACAAAGGGATGGTCACATCATCAAAGAAAAAAGTTCTTTGCCAATGTGAAACACTATTTTTGGGAAGATCCATATCTTTTCAAAATGTGTGCCGACCAACTCGTCCGGCGATGCGTACATGGTAGCGAAGCACGAAGAATTCTCCGCCATTGTCATGAAGGTCCATACGGAGGGCATCATGGTGCCGCTAGTACCGCACGAAAGGTATTTGATTCAGGATTTTATTGGCCAACCATTTACAAAGACGCCCAAAGTCTTGTCAAGACATGTGATGCTTGCCAAAGAACAGGTAATATTTCTTCCAAAAACGAGATGCCACAAAATGGCATTCTTGTTTGTGAAATTTTTGATGTATGGGGACTCGACTTTATGGGACCTTTCCCACCATCGAAAGGAAACAAATATATACTTGTGGCAGTAGACTACTTGTCTAAATGGGCCGAGGCCGAGGCACTTCCAACAAATGATGGAAGAGTAGTGGTAAGATTTCTAAAAAAATTATTCTCTCGTTTTGGCACACCTAAAGCCTTAATAAGTGATAGAGGTACCCATTTTTGCAACCATCAACTTGAAGAATTTTTAACAAGATATGGGGTCTATCACCGGGTCTCAACAGCATATCACCCTCAAACAAACGGACAAGCCGAAGTGACTAATAGAGGTTTAAAACGAATACTCGAAAAAACCGTAGGGTTAAATAAAAAGGAATGGGCAGATAAATTAGATGATGCTTTATGGGCTTTTCGAACTGCTTATAAAACAACAATAGGTACAACCCCATATAAGCTAGTCTATGGAAAAAGTTGTCACTTGCCAGTAGAAATTGCACACAAAGCCTACTGGGCAATTAAAAATGTAAACTTAGATTTAGAATTTGCTGGTAAAAATCGTTTTTGTCAATTAAATGAATTAGACGAGCTTAGGAATTATGCATACTCAAACTCTGAAATTTATAAGGAAAGAATGAAAAATTTGCATGACAAACACATTAAACCTAATGAATTTCGGGTAGGAGATCTAGTTCTTTTGTTTAATTCACGACTTCGATTATTTCCTGGTAAATAAAAGTCTAGGTGGTCAGGAGCTTTTTCCATCACCCATATTTTCCCACACGGTGCAGTAGAAATTAAATCTCGAAATGGGCCTCCATTTAAAGTCAATGGCCAACGGCTGAAACTCTATCAAGGATTCATTGAGGATGAAGAAGAAGAGATCTCGCTTCAAACGGTGGAAGAATAAAACATCATACCTGGTAAGTTACGAACGATTGAGACGACATCTTAAGCGGTAAGTTTTCTAACCTAAGTTTTTGGGAAACAAGGGCACTCACACGAGCACTGAAAAAAAAAAACTTTGCTCGGCACGAGGCCGTGTCCGCTGGACACGGGGCCGTGTCCGCGATGCAGTCGGGATAAATCCCCTTTTTCAAAACAGTTACTTCATTCCACACGCCCCGTTTCCCCGAAAACGCTCTGGTTCCAGGCGATTTTTCGCAAAATTTCGACGTCTCCTATCGCTCTAACAACATCAAGGTATGATTCTATCACCTCTAGTAGTTAGATTAGTTACTTGCATGTAGTTAAAACTCCAAAAATTTGGGGAAAATCTAGGGTTCTTGAAGTTCATCCGGATCGAACCTCAAATTTTTGTTTAGATCTGTTTGCATTTAGTTAGATTAGTGTTATGGGAAGTAAATACACTTGTATTGTTCATAGATTCATCCGATTTCGCACAAAAACCCCAAACCCTTGTTCTTGACCCGAAAAAGGATAAAATTGAAGGGGTAAACGGGATATTTTGGGAAAAACGGCACTTAGGGTTTCATTTTCGGGGGAAACCGCACCTATTGGACCAAAAATTTTCAAGTTTTCGAAACCGGGTCGAAAAATGAAATTTTTGAGTAACAGACGCCTGGACACGGGGCCGTGTCCGCTGAACACGGGGTCGTGTCCAGCCCACTGTTTGCAGTTTTTTCCGAAAATACTTCTGTTTCGTGCTAACTTTTGGTGTATTCTTTCAGATGGCTAGGAAGTTCACAAGATTTAACGCCAATGAGCTCGATGCTAGGGCTCGATACGAGATACTTCAAACAAGGCCGGAGGAATACCCGAGGCAAGCATGCACGGAACTGTTAACTATGGTGAATCAAATCGACCGTTTCAACAACATTGTCACGGGACCACTCAGAGTCGCTCTAACAACTCGAATCCGTTCCGTCCACGAATGTACTTTGGAATTCTATAGCACCTTCACATTCAACTCAAGGTGTGACCCATTCGACAATGATGGGGTGGCATTCCGATGTGGCGGAACAAAGTATTCGATCTCTATGGCACAATTTGGGTCGATTGTCGGGTTGTATGCGGAAGAGGATGCGGGAAACGAGGAAAATACTGGAGGAATGCGAGAGATAGGTGAGAACGAACGCCAAGCCATTGGGCTCAGATTGGTGAAGGGTACTACAATCCGAGCAGCACTAAGAGTACGAAGTTGAGGGATCCGCTATACAGATACATTCATAGGCTCCTCGGCTACTCTCTTAGCCAAAGGCATGATAGTAGTGGCGTCGTTGGGTTAAGAGATTTGGTTGTCCTCCACTGCATCCACAACCGCAGGCCGCTCGATGTTCCGTTCCTCATGCTCCGAAACATGCATCACAACCGCCTTGCTAGTGCACCGACTCCTGTCTTCTTTGGGGGATGGGTGTACCGTCTCTTCAGGCACTTCGCCCACATACCTAGGTCATTTGAGAGGAGCCCATGGTCGGGTATGGTGGATATACACATATGCCGCTCAATGAACCTGATTTATGAGGCGGAAGACGGGACGGTAAGCTTTCAAAGGATGCAAGGTCATGCATGGAACCCGCAAGAAGCGCTTGTCCTCCAAGCTCTGCAACATCATCAGTACCAATACCAACCCCATGGTGATCCGGGCCAATCATCCTCCTCTGGAGGCGGTTTTCCTAACTTTCAAAGTTTGCATGATTTGATGCAGGAAAACCTTATGTGCACCAGGAATACCTATAACATGGCGAGCAACAACTACCACCGGGTCAGAGCTATCGAAAGAAACATATCCGATATCCAAGATGATATTGGATATATTCGAGACCACATTGCACGCCATGGAGGGGATGATGATGATGATGACGATGACGATGCCATGGAATAGGCGGGAGGAGCGGAGGAAGAGGAGGTTGTTTGATGGTTTCCCAGGTTAACCCTTTTTCACTCTTGAACAATTGATGGCCTGCGTGCCAAGTGTTGAACAATTTACTTTCCCTAACTTCTTTTATTTTCTGCATTTATTTTTCTTTTAACTATGACATGGATGTTAACTTTGGTAAAAGTGGGATGTTTGCTAAGTTTTGGTGGAGTGTTTATTGATTAAACAGGTACATGCGAGGCTTAGAGTGCTAAGCATTAGTACTCTTAAAATCGAAGAAAGAAACCTGTTTTTCAACTTTGCAGACTGTCCACACGGGGTCGTGTCCAGCCGACACGCCCCCGTGCCCACTCCCCTGAACCTACTGATTGTTTTAATTTTGCAGACCTTGACAGACACGGGGTCGTGTCCAACCAACACGCCCCCGTGTTCACCTTCTGTAAGTTTTTGTTACTGGCACCTGAGCACAGGGTCGTGTCCACTCAACACGGGGTCGTGCCCAGATAACCAGTAACACAAAATTTTTGCTTTTTCACACCTTTTACACATTCAATCAACCTAAAAACTTATTTTTGGGACACATTGAGGACAATGTGTAATTTAAGTGTGGGGGGGATGCTAAAACCTTGAATCTTGCAAGTCCTAAATACAAGCCTTACACAAAACTCTATTGGAATCGCTAATCACCCCAAATTTTTTCAAAAATTTTCATTTTTTTTACTTGTCTAGGTTTAACTCGGGAATTTCAAGTTCTAAAAAGGTTATATTTTTACAAATTTACAACCGATAGCGTCGTGATAAAAAGAACCAACATAAGAAAATTATGAAAAAGCATGACAAGCTTAGTTAAAATTTGATTATATATACTTGATCACATAAAAACCCATTCCCACAAAAGTGAGTTTTGAGACATTATTGAGCATACAATTACATATCATTAGACTAAATGCTCATTTTTCGTTTCTTGTGTGAATAGCCGCTTGGTTCTTACGACTCTAGAACTTGCCATGACGATACATTCCCGGTCCTTACCAACTTAAACCCGAGTAAGTAAATGATGGAGGCATTAGGACTAACCCTTTTTATTTCTACACCATTATTTTTCTTTTTTTTACCACCTACCCAAAATCCCCCTAGTTAGCCTCTTTGAGCCTAAACCTTTTCATTTCATAACCCAAACCAAACACCCTTTTTACCCACCAAAACCTTTTTTTATTTTTAACCCTTTGTTTTAGTAACAAGTTCAGTTTTTCGTATGACTTTTCAAAAAAAGAATAATAATAATAATAATTTTGTGTTGATGATGAAGCAAAAGAAAATAAACAAACAAGTTCATCAAAAATAACTTTGTTTGAATAATAGCTTCATCAAAATAAAAGTTACAAAAATAGAAAGTCTTACGAAAACCGACACTTGTTACGCTTTTTAGCCCTTTTTCTACTAACCACTAACCACCAACCCAACCACCTACCTTTAACCCAAGCCTAACCCTCCACCCACAAAGTCCTCTTGATATTTACAAAGGTATATAAGTTAAAAAGGAGGAGGATTGATTGCTTGGCAAGCCTATGGTAGGAGTAAGTTCCATGCCGCTCTCGAGTGATCCACAAAAATACATTTTTCGGTCGAGTGTTGAGTGATCCCCATAAGGTATGTGAACTTGTATATAAATAGAATTTTAAAGAGGCATGTTATGCCCTAATAAGTAATTTATCTTATGAAAAGTTTTAAATAAATCATGACGAATAGGATTGTAAATAAATAAAAATAAAATTAAATAAAGAATCTTGGAAATCCCGACATTCTACGACAAGCCCAAAAACCTTCTTCTCTACCCATTCCATTTTGGAGTGTAATAGCCACATATTAAAGAGTTTTGCTTGAGGACAAGCAAAGATTCAAGTGTGGGGGTATTTGATGTGTTAAATATGCAACACATAAATTTCATCAAATGAGGCATAAAACTAACCCTTTTTTAGTACTAATGTTGGAAAAAGTGTGCTTTTGTCTTCCTTTTGTATTTTCAGGATTAAATGAGCTCAAATTAACAAAAGAAGCAAAAAGACATCAAAATCTAACATAAATACAAGAAAAGGAACAAGACGTGACATGCCCGACCCCACGACAGCATCTTCCCAAGCAAAACAAGAGATCAGAAGCCTGAACACGCCCCGTGCTCAGCCAGCACGGGGGCGTGCCCAAGTGTCAGCAGAAAAGACAAAGTGGTAGAAGCTTCTATTGCCCACCACGGGGCCGTGCTCAGCGGACACGGGGCCGTGGTCAACTATAAGATTCGCACAATCTAGCAAATCTGCATAGTACAAAGATTCTTCTGCACCACGGGGTCGTGCTCAGCGGACACGGGGGCGTGGTCAACTAAAAAGACAAAACTGCATTAATTGAAGAAAGAGAAGGATGTGGACACGGGGCCGTGCCCGAGCTTCTGTTCAGCCTATAAATAGAAGTGCATGGCTCAAGCTCAAACCATCCCTTGGCACACCACCTCTCTCACACTTCACCCACCACCTACCACCACCATAACACCATCATCCACCACCATCATCCATTGTCCATCGTAGAGTGTGTGAGTCATCTCGGGATCCAAGATTGATCATAAGAGTTCTTGACAATCAAGGCCATGTTTGCCTAAGTCTCTTACATCACTTGGTGAAGACAAAGTGTCTAGTGTAATACTTTTTATTTCTAATCTTTTTGCACTTTTTACTTGGTTTTGTATTAATGACTTTAATAACTAGTTGCTTATGTTGAAGGTGATCTTTACTTATCGTTTATCCGTGGTGTCTTGGCATTATTTTACTGTCTATATAAAATAAAAGATTTTCACCATTCATATCTCCACGGTCTATATGGAGGTATGTTGGCTACCTGGTCGGGGGTTAAGGGAACGGTTTGGTAAAGGTCTTGCCATTGTTCAGCGTTTAGAGGTCCTGCAATGGACCTGGGTCAAATTTAGTAGGACCTCCTTCAATACTTAACGGTATTGGATGGCGGGGGTCCAAACTCTTTGACCCCCTCATAAGTTAACTACTATTAATACTATAACCCGGCTATTTAGGACTGTATCCCTGCTAACTCAGACTACTTAGTCGAGGGTAACGTCACCTCCAAAAGAGGGGCCTACCATAATTTTCATTAATAACTTAATTAATTATCTTCCAATAATCCACCCTTTTAGGATTGTATCCTTGCTGACTCAAACTACTGGGGTGAGGGTAACGTCACCTTCAAAAGAGGGGCCTACTACAATAACTAAGATAATCTCTTAAAATAGTGCAAAAGTGCGGAAATAATCAAAGGTTACACTAGATACAAGTCGGAACCAAGTGATTCATCTTGTCTATCTGTTTTTATTTTTATTTTTATTTTCAGCATTTTAGTTAGTTTTTATTTTTCTTAGTTTAAAAAATTTTTCTAAACTTTTTGATTTGATTAGACGTTGAGGATAAACCGGTACTAAAAGCTCTTGTGTCCTTGGACGACCTCGGTATCTTACCAACACTATACTACGCTCACGATGGGTGCACTTGCCCATATGTGTGTTTAGTGTTAGTAAAATATCATGTTTTATAAATTTAAAACTTGGCTAAAAATAAGTGTTAAAGGGGCTTAAAATATGCACCTAATATATATTACACTTCACACGCATCAAATCCCTTGGAGAATCTTTCCCTCAGTCGTCATTTGATTTCTCTTTGCCTCTCCCCCATCACTGTTTGGTAAAATAGCCGCGGTCTTCTGCTCCGGATCACCATCATTCATATGATTATCCAAAAATTGTTGCATAGTTGGATAGTCATATGCTTGCACCCCCAAAGAATCAAAGCGTGCAATGCAGTTGATTGTTTTGAAAGACATCGTCATTACCCCCCGGCTTGTTTTACCAACCAATTTCCACTTAGCAGGAGGACTATCTTTATTCATAAACCTCAACGTCGACAACCACTCGCACACCTCCGCCAAATATATCCGCGTAGTGTTATCTTCGCACCAATCAAGCACCCTTTCCCATCCTTGGCGTTCAAACATTTGCACAATTCCGATTTGTCTGAACTCTTCAACATTCACCACTCTTTCACATAAACTCCTTTCCGGAACTGAGGTACTCACTTTGTTGACCATTTTCCATTTCCAGAGCTTGGCCTCTAACTTCCTATCTTGATAACCCGATAAGGGTTTGTTCTTCTCCTCATCCCAAACTTCGGCGCTTTTGCTATCCCTGAACTTTGCCCACGCCCAATCCTGTCTATACAGTCTTGCATCACCCTCTTCGATAGAGCTTAATTGCTCCCATTTCCTCGGTATTAAACTGGAAGAAGAACCGACTCCCGATGATGAAGCTTGCCCTGTAGTCTTTTGTCTTTTACCACCGGCCATAACTACAATCACAAACAAGCAAAACATCAATATAAACCCAAACCTTCACTAAATTCTCAAACTTTGAACATGATGTGTGATGTTAACATTTTAATCAACAAGTGAATGTAAAATCGCCTTTTTAAACTTCCAAAGTTGCTCATTTTATCATATACTTATCAATTTTACTTGTTAACTTGTAATTTCTTAAAAGCTCAACAAGGTTCAACATCAACTACATGTTCAATCAGGTAAATAACAAGTGTAATCACATCACTATGGTTATAACATGCTCAAATTCCATCCAAAGCAACTAATCGTATTCAAAATCATGCTAGAACAACATACATTGTCTAAACAACCTACTCTTAAACTAACAAGTTTAAAATTTCGGAAGAAAAACAACTAACATCTGATAATCATGCATAACTTTGAGTAAAATCCACACCTTTAGTGTTGTAAACAATAAGAACTAAGAAAAAGATGTAAAGCAAGCAACTTGTTGAACACCCTTTCAAAAACCCGAAATTACACGCCCAGAAATCTTGCAAACTAGCAAGAATCGATGAAAACCATGTTGGGGGTTTTGGTCCTCTCGAAAATTCACACAAAATAGACCCAAAAATCAGTTGATTTGATGGAGAATTGAAGGAGTTATGAGAGCTTGAAGGTTTTAGGGTTCTTGGCAAAGAGATGAAGAAGATGAAGTGATAGATGAGGTTTAGAGAAATATGGACCAGGGAATTTGTGAACTTAAAGTGAATGGTTATCGGATATGTGGATGAAATTAGGTTAGACTTGAGTTTGGTTGAGTAAAAATGGCCATTGGTTCGAGTTTCAGCATGAATAAACGACTTGGCCGTGGCTCGCAAATCAGTGCCCGTCGCCGACGGGCATCACCCCGTCGCCGACGGGTTGCCAAAAATCCTTCCTTAGCCGACGGCCTAACCTTCTGTATACGGGAAACAAGGACCGACGGGTCTGTTTTTGAACCCGTCGCCAACGGGCTCTATTTTTCAATTTTTTTTTTAATTGGAGAAAATTATGAACCTTTTGTAAAGGGACTATGTACAATAAAAAGTCCTTAAAAAAATTAAAAATCTTTTTGAAAATTTTTATACGTTAAAATTTTGAAAACGCAATAACCGTCAACGGCCTTACCACCCCCCAAAAAGTCGTGTATTGTCCTCAATGCACCTAATAAAGTCTAAAAACATACCTTACGTCTTCAAAACTCATTCAGGATATCCGGACTTCACACAATCAAATGGGGTTAGTATGAAACGGAACGATTATATCAAAAACACTCAAACAATTAAATAATTATACATAACTTTACACAAAACGTTACCGGTCCTTACCACTCGACCTCATAAACCGGGATGCTTACCACGAAGCTCACCGATTCCTTGCTTTCATCCACCTTCTTGTTACCATCAAGAAACGGTTTTAGCCGATGACCATTTACCGTTTGTCGTATCCCATCCTTCGGGTCCTCGATGGTAACATCACCCAATTGTCCGAACCGGGTGATAACATAGGGTCCCATCCATTTGCTTAAAGCTTTATGGGAAAGAATTTGAGTTTCGAATTGTAGAGCCACACCTTTTGCCCAACCTCGAACTCTTTCTTTTTCAACTTGGCATCATGCGCCTTCTTCATCCCATCCTTGTATTTAGACGCACATTCATATGCCATTTCCCTTAGCTCCTCCAACTCGCATAGCTTGAGTTTCCTTTCCTTACCTGCGTCATCATATTGAACATTAACCTCTTTGATAGCCCATAACGATTTATGCACAAGTTCAACCGGTAAATGACAATTTTTACCGTAAACCAACCGGTAAGGTGTAGTTCCAATGGGTGTCTTATGTGCCGTACGGTAGGCCCATAAAGCATCGTTCAATTTGATTGACCAATCCTTACGGTCCGCCCGCACGGTCTTTTGCAAAATCTCTTTGATTTGCCTATTTGACACCTCAACTTGCCCGCTTGTTTGCGGGTGATAGGGAGTAGCAATTCTATGGTCAACACCAAACCGTTTTAGAAGTTTTCCAAACCGAAATTTTTTAAAGTGAGATCCTCCATCACTTATGATGACACGAGGAATCCCAAACCTTGAGAAAATGTTGGTTTGAACAAAGTTACAAACTACGGAATGGTCATTCGTCTTGGTGGCTATTGCTTCAACCCACTTTGACACATAGTCAACGGCCACCAAGATATACAAATTTCCATAAGAATTGGGGAATGGACCCATGAAGTCAATACCCCACACATCGAAAACATCGACTACGAGGATTGGTTGCATGGGCATCTCATCCCTTTTTGAAATACCCCCTAGTTTTTGGCACTCTATGCAAACTCATTTGCATCTTTAAAAATAGTTGGCCAGTAAAGACCACTATTCAACACTTTATGACCCGTTTTGTGACCACTAAAATGGCCACCACATGCAAACGAATGTAAATGATGCAACACGCTTGGAATTTCTTCGTCATCTATGCATCTTCTAATCACTTGATCCGCACACTCTTTCCACAAATGCCGTTCCTCCAACCGGTAATACTTGATTTGAGACATGAAGTGTTGCCTCTTCCGTCTATCCCAATGTGCCGGTAAGTCACCTGTAACAAGATAATTCACAATGTTAGCATACCAAGGTAACTTATCCAATTTCATAATATGCTCATCGGGAAACGACTCATTGATCTCTAATGATTTAGGATCCTCATCAACCATCAACCGGGAAAAATGGTCCGCTACCACATTCTCGGTACCCTTTTTGTCCCGTATCTCCAAATCAAACTCTTGGAGCAACAACACCCATCGGATCAATCTCGGTTTTGCATCTTTCTTCTCCATGAGGTACCTAACTGCAGTGTGATCAGAATAAATAATCACTTTACTACCCCATATGTATGACCGAAATTTATCCAATGCATATACCACCGCAAGTAGCTCTTTTTCGGTGGTGGTGTAATTCAATTGTGCATCCGAAAGAGTCTTACTCGCGTAGTATATGGCAACGGGTTTCTTGTCAACCCGTTGTCCCAACACGGCCCCCACCGCATAATCACTCGCATCGCACATAATTTCAAAAGGGAAAGACCATTTTGGCGATTGCAAGATTGGGGCCTCAACTAACTTTTATTTTAATTTGTTAAAAGCGTTTTTGCAATTTTCATTAAAATCAAATGGTTGGTCTTTTAACAACAAATTACATAAAGGTTTGGTTATATCACTAAAACCCTTAATAAACCGCCGATAAAACCCCGCATAACCTAGAAATGACCTAACACCTTTAATAGTCGTGGGATATGGTAAAGTAGATATAACTTGTACCTTAGCACGATCAACCTCTATCCCACGACTTGACACCACGTGTCCCAACACAATTCCCTCTTGAACCATAAAATGGCTCTTTTCCCAACTTAGGACCAAACTAGTTTCGACACACCTTTTTAGTACTTTATCCAATTGGTCCAAACAAGCCTCAAATGATGACCCAAAAATCGAGAAATCATCCATGAAAATTTCCAAAGACTTCCCCACCATATCTGAAAAGATACTCATCATACACCTTTGGAAGGTGGCGGGGGCGTTACATAATCCAAACGGCATTCGCCTAAATGCGAAGGTGCCGTAGGGACAAGTAAATGTGGTCTTTGATTGATCTTCTGGATGGATGGCAATTTGGTTATAACCAGAATAGCCATCTAAGAAGCAATAAAATTGTTGCCCCGACAATTTCTCAACTATTTGATCAATGAACGGTAAAGGAAAATGATCTATGGAAGTTGCGGTATTCAACTTCCTATAATCAATACAAATTCACCACCCGGTTACCAGCCGAGTGGCTACCTCTTCACCTGCGTCATTTTTGACGACTTGTATACCCGCTTTCTTGGGAACTGTCTGTGTTGGGTTCACCCATTGGCTATCCGAGATCGGGTAAATGATACCCGCATCAAGCCACTTTAGCACTTCCTTTTTCACCACCTCCCGCATATTCGGATTCAATCTTCGTTGTGCATCTCGAACGGGAGTCACATTCTCTTCCGTGATGATTTTGTGCATCACCACCGAAGGACTAATACCCTTCAAATCAGCAATGGTCCATCCAATCGCCGCCCGATTAGTGACCAAAACACCCATCAATTTATCCTCTTGCTCCACGGTTAAGTTTGATGCAATGATAACCGGGAGCGTGTTACCTTCACCAACATAAGCATATTTGAGATGCTTAGGCAACGCCTTCAATTCAACCTCCGGAGGCTCTACTAACGACGGCTTCAACTTGGTGTCAATGCTCTCCGGTAAACTCTCAACTTGGTGCGTCCATATCGGTTTTCCCTCTCGAACCGCAAGCACCTCCAAACTTTTCACTTCCTCGTCTATGCTCTTTTCCACCTCTACCCGTGACCTGTCAAACACATAACAATCCT
The DNA here is from genome assembly GCA_030545235.1 of Helianthus tuberosus. NCBI lineage: Eukaryota > Viridiplantae > Streptophyta > Magnoliopsida > Asterales > Asteraceae > Helianthus > Helianthus tuberosus. The sequence goes on from CM060417.1 coordinate 40,745,174, forward strand.
CCATTGTGTTTTCCCCATCCACGACTGTGTCGCAAAGAGGTATACACGTGTCAACGATATCCGCCATATAGCATTCATCATCAACTGGAGGGTTCGTAAGTCCGGAAAAAACATGCAACCTCAACCTTCGGTTTCCAAATGTCATGTCAACCGTTCCTGTTTTGCAATCAATTTGAGAATTTGCGGTTGCTAAGAACGGTCGACCCAAAATCACCGTAGGTTGTTTGGTTGGGTCCTTGGCCACGTAATCAAGCACTAAAAAGTCCACCGGATAGTAGAAATCATCTATTTTCACTATCACATCCGAAACAATTCCACGGGGTAGTTTGGGTGTCAAATCGGCTAACACCACGGTGGTGTTTGACGATTGAAGTGGACCGAATTCGTATTGGTCATACAAACTACCCGGTAGAATGCTCACGCTAGCACCAAGATCTAGAAGTGCCCGATTGATTTTAAAATCGCCTACTTGAATTGAAATGATAGGCGCACCCAGATCTTGGAGCTTAGGTGGAAGTGCACCCGAAAGAATCGAACTCACATTTTCGGTTAAATCTAGTTTTTTAGGAAATTTATGAGTTCGTTTTTGGGTATACAATTCTTTCAAGTACTTAGCATAAGACGGTACTTGTTTGATTGCATCCAAAAGAGGTAAATTGATTTTTACTTGTTTGAAAATTTCCAACAACTCTTCTTGTTGTGGACCTCTTTTGTTTACAACTTTTTTAATAGGTCCCTTCAATGCTTCGGGATAAGGGGCGGTATTAGCCTCCACACCCTTTTCCTTAGCCTTGGGGACGGGTATGGTTACAACGGGAGTGTTATTATTCTTTTTCAAGTCATTTTTATTTTGACCCGTTTGACCATCCTCATTCTCATCTTCACTAGCATCTTCCACCACCCCTTCAACAAACTGGGGTGATGGTGTTTTGACACCATTATCAACAACTCGACCACTACGTAAAGTAATTTTATTAATTGGTACCTCACGTGTATTCCTCGAGCTTGACCCTTGATGCTTAGGGTTCACCATTGTGTCACTAGGAAGCTTCCCCATGCTTCCTCTCACTTGAGCCATTTCCTCCGCAAGTTGGCCTACTTGTTTCTCTAATGCCTTTTGGGATTTATCCCTCACCTCAAACTCTTTCCGCATTTCAATTTTAATTTCTTGGTTTGAATTCCGCATTTCCGTTTTGAGCTCTTGATGTGAGTTGGTGAGAGTGCTCATAGTGTTCATGATAGCATCTAGTTTCGAGTTAATCGAATTATCACCTTGAGAGTTGGATGCACCACCCCTATTACCACCTTGGTTGTAACCCCGTTGATAGTTGCCTTCACGGTTTTGATATCCTTGGTTACCACCTTGGGTGTAATTCCTTTGGTAACCTCCTTGGTTACCACCTTGCCGATTATTGTACGATGACCCACCTTGACCTCCTTGATTACCCGATTGAAAATTCGGGTTCATTTGATTTGAGGTATTACCATACCGGAAATTAGGGTGATTTCTCAAGCCCGGATGGTAAGTGTTGGAGTTCATGTCATATTGCTTCCGATCTCCATACACTTGGTTGACTTCCTCGGTGTAGTCACTCGACCCCGTTGGACATTGCTCCACTCTATGTCCAATATCACCACACTCTTCACACACCTTAAATTGCACCACGTTCACTTCCTTCTTCTTTATTCGAGCCATTTCCCGCTCTAAGGTAGAAATCCGATCTTTAGAGTCGAGATCGGGAAGTGACCGGGAAATGGGATGTTTCTTAGCTCGATCGGCCGATTCTTTCTCTTTCGGCCATTTACTCATTCACTCCAAGAACTCCCAATCATCATCTTCATGGTTGCTTAGAAGGGTCCCATTGCTTGTTGATTCAAGTCGGTTCCATGTGTTGTCGTCTAAACCCCGTACAAAGCATTTGACCAATTCCCACTTTTCAATTTGGTGATGTGGGCATCTCCGCATCATTTCTTTGAATCGAGTGAATGCTTCATGTAACGGTTCACTCGATAATTGCCGAAATGACCTTATTTCATCCCTAGCATCGTCGGTCTTCGCCATTGAATAGTATTCGTCTAAAAAGACTTGTTGCATCTCTCCCCATGTCCGGATGCTATTTGCCGGAAGTGTGAGAAACCATTGCTTTGCCTTGTCCTTCAACGAAAATTGGAACAAACGAAGTTTGACCTCCTCTAGTGTGAAGTTATGCCCCCCAATAGTGCTGCAAATGGAAGAAAACTCCGCCAAATGTGTGTATGGTTCGTCGTTAGACCTTCCATTAAAATGAGGAAGTATGTTGATGTAATGTGGTTTACAATCAAACATCTTCCTCTCACAAACGATTGGTGAGTCGTTCTCGGTGACAACCATCCTAAAACGATCATTCACTCCCCGTGGAGGTTGTTGACGACGATGGGGACCGTTAACTTCTTGATCAACCACTCTTCGGTTGTCCCTTCTATCATTTCTTCTTTCATCCCTTCTATCATCCCTTCTTTCATCTCTTCGATTCCCACATTGGTTATCTCTTTGGTTACCTCCTCCCACGAAACGAGGAATCCGATTAGGGTTACCATTGTTGTTATTATTTTTGTTGTAAAACCCATCATTTCGGTTCCGTTGATTGTTGTTTCGTGGTTGGCGGTTGTTCTCATAACCGTCATTTCTTCTATTCCCATACCCATAGTCATCATCCCCTACATAGTTGGCATTTTGATAGCCAAATGCCTCATCTTCATACCCTCTTGCATTGTAGCCATTACCCCGATTCACGTATCCCCAATCTTCGTCATCGTTAGCCCGATCATCATAATACCCCCCATCGTCCGAATTTTCCGTATGAATGCTTACATGTTCCGACGATTGGTAACCGGGAACACTAAACGTCTCATCATCGGGGATGGCGTTCCTTAAATTGTCTATGTTGAAGAATGGATCTTCCTTCGCGGGATTGCCACGATCTCGGTTGCCTCGGCGGTCGGAATTGACATTTCGATCATCAAGGTTTAGGGGTAAGGAATTGTTTCGATGAAGGTTTTGTTGTTGGGGTGTTCTTTGGGTGTTATTGGGATTTTGGTTTTGAAACGGTGGTGTGGGTGGTCCATTGTTATTGTTGTTACCACCTGGTCGCTCTTGAGCCATAGGTTGAACATTTTGATCGGGGTAAAAGGTTCCTCGGGATTGGAATTGATTTTGGTGGAGGTTTGGGTGATTGGAATTTTGGTTGGCCATTGAATCGGTTTCAATGGTCGGTGTAGATTGTGGTGTTTTGGTGGTTTGAGTAGAAGCAAGTGTTGCCTCTAACCGGCTTGCTAAATTTCTCCCTGCAACTCTTTCGATTTCCGGTTCGTAGACTAAAGGTGAAGTCCTCCCGGAGTTTCGCGTATGCATACACTACCTGTAACCTACACAAGTAACACACCCGCGTAACAAGGAAAAAGACAAAGTGCAAAAAGAAACTAAATAAATTAAACAGATAATCACGAAATTCAAACAATAATCCAAACACAAAGCGCACGCACTCCCCGGCAACGGCGCCAAAATTTGATCGGAGTGTCGCGCTCCGGTCAAAGATAATATTTATATGCCCTAATTACCCTTAACAAATAGCTAGTGGTAGTGAGGGGTCGAACCACGAAGAGTATGTGGTTTGTGTGTGGATTCGATTGAATTATCAAGAATGTCACGTATTATGAAGCTTACTATAATGTTTTTGTGTTTTTGTTTAATTGAGAGAAATGAGTTTAGATTAAATGAATTGATTAAATTAATTGACAACTAATGATTAACAATTACGAGAAAATTGATTACTAGAACAATAAGAAGAAAAAGGAATCACACCCGGTTTCGGTAATTGCTAACCTAGGTTTTCTACAAAATTTAGATTCAACTCAAATGCATTCGATTAACGGATTTAGTGTACCGTGACTTAGGTGCTAATAACTATCAACGTCCCGAAGAACGGACAAGAATACACTTTCTAATCAACACAAGTAAATCCTAACCACGACAATGCACAATTACATATCACCATTTCGCAAAGTCATAACTTTTAACATCGTTCGACAATTTACGAATTCGCAACAAATGTAACACTATTGTCAAAAGTTTCAAAAATCAAACACAAATTGTCACTAAGTTGAAACAAGAACAATTCAAAACCCTATAATTAACAACTACCTACACCGGGGTGAAACCGAGATGATTAGCCGCTCATGGTTGAAGAAGCTTGATCACCGGATGCTTGGAACGTGAATGAAAGCATCTTGAAGCTTGATGGATGAATGAATGATGAATGATTAGGGTTTGTGGAATGATTGGTAATGGTGAAGTATGGAGAATTAGGGTTTATGGAGGAATTGGTGATTAAGGATTGTTGATGGTAATGATCTTGATTCGGATGATGTAGTGATGGTAGATGCAATGGTAGGTGAATGGTTGATCAATTGTGGCTCCAAGATCCAAGTTCAAACTCCAAGTGAAGTGTAACTCCCGACTTGAATGACCCTTGACCAATAAAAAATCGTTCCCAACACCCGTTTACCATATTTTCGCGTTTCGAAGATTTACAAGCCGTCGCCGACGGCCCTCAACCCGTCGGCGACGGGTTCTGGATTTCACATCTTCGTCCGACGGGTTATGTGCCTGTATACGGCTGAACTAGGTCGACGGGGTTATTTAGAGGCCATCGCCGATGGCTTGGGACCCTTCGGCGATGGGCTCTCCAGCCTACTTCTCCGATTTCTTCGTTTCGTGCTTTCGTTTGATCCATAGCGCGTTCCAGTGCTCCGGTTTTCGACCCGGTGGCTTGTAAAGCTCCCGAAAAGCTCCTTAAACTCCATCAAACCTGCAGAACACATTTTTGATTAAAAGTAGGCTATCCGAAATTAAAACTTACGTAAAAACATCAAATTATACGATAACGAGCACCGGTTTTCAACCACGTATCAACGAGGCGGCAAGAAAATACGTCGAACGGGCTTTTGGTGTTATGAAGTCCAAATGGGGTGTATTGAATCGGCCGATGAGAGAAAGGAGCGTTAAAAAATTAGGAATGTTGTGTACACGTGTAATATTTTACACAACATGATTTTAAAAGACGACGAAAACGCGATAGCACCGGTACACATTCGGGATCCTCCGCTCGTGCCCGCTCTAGACGATAGGGTGTTGGACGAGCTTTTGGATGAAGACAAGCATTGGAGACTAAAACATGATCTCGTGGAACATCTCGGAAGTCAAGATTTACCCCACCTGTTGGTCGATTCCGACGAAGACTAGTTCATTTATTTTAATTTAATGTAATTTTAATTGTTTTAATTTAGTGTAATTTTAGCAATTTTTTATTTAATGTAATGTTATTTTTAATTTATTCTGCATTTATTTTGTTAAAATACATGTTGAATTATTAAATATACTATTTTAAAAAAATAGAAAATAAAAAAATAGTTTACCTAATCCAGGATAGGTAAACCACTGCCAACATTTTTAAGCATTAGGTAAACAATTTAGGTGAATTGACGTGGCACTGTCTAATTGGGTGAATGGATAGTTTACCTATTCCAAATAGGTAACCACTCCCTTCAATCTAATCTTATCCCCTAAGTTAGATATTGTTTCACCACAAATCTGATTTTGGGTTTAAATACTCCCATCATATATACAATTCTTGCACTGATATACCATTACTCCCATCATATATATAATTCTTGCACTGATATACCACTGTTATAAAATAAAAAATAGGGTTTTTATAAACTTTCGTTGGTAGTAGGCTATGTGTTGTTATTTTTATCTCATTAGACATTGAAATTAAATGATAGAATGTGTAGTTTATAGAAATAAAAATTTGTGTTTTATTTTGTGGTCGGTCCCAGTAGTTTGCAATATTTTCCCAGTTGGTCCAAAGCCTTTAATAATTATATAGGTGATCGCACTGGTTGCAATTTTCAAACTTGGGTGATCTTTATCACTAACCCATGTTAGATTTGTCAGTTAAGTGTTGTTACTCAGAGATACATTGGCACACATGATGCTAAAGCAAAGAAATGCGAAGTGTTATAGATTCGGATGATTCAAACTTGTCTATTCCAAAATGAGCCACAAATTTCAATCCTGAAGTAAAATACGGTATGTAAACATATTAAATGCGCTGCAACAAACCGTCAACAGCGGCGGCCATCACCCCTATGAACCACCACCGTTGCACATAACCACCACTCACCTCCGTCCAAACCCATACCCAGAACCACAAATGAACTACAAATGAACATCGTTTTTAAAACCTCCGACCACCACTCCTAACCACCACTCCTAACCACCACCAACCTCCGCCATTGTACCTTACAATAAACAGCCATCACCAAAATTACCTTCCACCATACCATCGTTACCACTCAACTCAGCCACCAACTCCACAAGAAACACTATCTCCGACCTATCACCACCGCACCACCATTTCTTACCAACGTTGAAGAAACACCAGATCTAGAATGACCAGAATCAATCAAATCTGGGGGTAGGGTTTTTGCATAAAAAGGTTAATCCTCTCGCCGATGCCTGATGGGAGCTATTTCACCGAAGAACACTGCAAAACAGAAAGCTGTTAGACTCGCCACGGGGAGAATGGGGGTTCTCTCCATGACCACCCTCCGGCGTGAGAATAAGTATAGTGATCTCAAGAAGAAGATGAAGTAGTAAGAGTGAAAGTAAGTGAAAGTGAATGGAGAGATTGTACCTGAATTCTCATATTTATAACCATAGTTTGGCGCCAAAATTATCACGGAAGAAATAACGGAATCTCGTTTTCCGTTAACAGTTATGTCCCCTTCCACGCACACGGATCGTGATCTTGATCAACGACTGGGTAGATGCCACGTGGAAAGCGGTTTGATCTAGATTTGCATATAAATTTTTGCCATTATCATGACCTCAATGAAGGCCCTAGATTTTGCCACGTCACATTCGGTTATAACCGAATGAGGTTGTGCACGATGGTCATTTAATGCCTTCAAGAAGATCTACAGCTGTAAACCATTAATCCCTTGCCATGTGTCCATTATGTTATAACAGAAAAAGATTCCTTTGTTCAAGGCCTCATTTCATACGTGCGGATGTGTTCAAGACTAGTCTTTCGTTGTTAAATCTTCAAGCTTAACTGTACCCTTACGCCGGCCCGCGCAAGGGTATTAATTGAACATTTGTTTTTTCCTTCTCCGGCGCATGGTCATTGAGAACTGATCTTTCCAAATCTTACTAAGACACAATGCGCGGCCGCGCAAGGTCTGTTCAAGGTGAATTTGGAGTGTAATTATGGTATGATCCTCTACGCTTGCACAGGGTTTTTGGGACCATACCCCTTCAAGTCCCCCCCCCCCCCCCAGTCTAGTGGTGCTCCTATACGCAAATGGCAAGTAGGTGGAGCACTGGACTATAAAAAATGGAGTGTGCCCTTTTGCTGTTGAGAAGTAGCAAAGTTGTTCGGCGCAAGGAATGAACAATTTTTTTTGGAGAATATATTTTCCCTTTCTTCAAGTTGAAGTTCTCATGATTTGAATTTGAAAATGCTTATTTTGTGGCAGTCTAGTTGGCAAAAGGTACTGTATTGATATTGACATGTGACGGTTAGGTGACAGGCTGTCACCCATGTCAAACGTCAAACATTAATTGGGTGTCATCAGTCGTGGTTTCTACGCGCGTGTGAAGCCCTTTCCATTTTCCCACTCGCCCTTACTGGCTTGATAACCGTGTTTTCCTGAAAAGGGGGTTTTACGGTTTTCGAGGGCATTAATGGCGATGAGTATATATACCCTTGTGCGACTTCTTCTTTGAGTACTTGTCTGCAAAACCTTTCGTCTTCATCATTTCTCTTTAAAAGGTCTGCAATTGTTTTTCCTGATCCCCATGTCCACCGGTGAAAACCCAGAAAATATTGCAGAAGAGATATCTTCATCCTTACCTCCATTGAAGTCGTCTAAAGAGACCTTCAATGATCTTGTAAAAAGCTTCATGCTTCCGGAGAGTTGGGGGTGCCATTTATCCCAAAGAAGGGCAAACGGTGGCACAAGCTCCGGCCGGTTACATTACCTTATTTTGGGATTACTTTGCCGACGAAAATTTCCGGTTGCCAACAACAAAATTTGTTCTTGAAGTCCTAGGTTATTACAAATTTCATATATCTCAGTTACATCCTATGGGGATGGTTCAAATCCAACACTTTGAGTTTCTTTGCCAATCAATGGATATTGAGCCCTTGGTCGATCGATTCCGAGTATTTTACCAGCTACATTGTTCTCAGGGTTTCTACTCATTTATGCAACGTTCATCAGCCAAGAAGATTCTGCTCGTACCTCCGAAATCGTTCCACGAATGGAAACCCAAGTTCTTTTTCATCAAATCAGGAGTAATACCGGTGAAGATGAACTTTCGAGGTGTAGAAGATATTTTGATAGTGACCCTTGAAACTCAGGTGACTGAGATCTGGTATCAAGATATTAAAGAGATTCCTTCTATTCAGTTACCTGAAAGGGCCTTAGTTGCTGCCAAAAGGAGTCTTTATTGGAGAGCAGATCGCCTTGACAAACCGGTGTATGTAGAAGATAAAACTAGCAAGTCATAAAAGCCCTTGCTTGCAATATGTGAAACTGTTTGTTATCGGTTTTCCTTCTACAGATGTTGCCTTATACGTAGTGGCATATAAGAAAGAAAAGGGGAAAATGACAACGGTTCAGTTAGGTGCTGATGAGGAGCCATGGTACCATCAGATGGTGAAGAACTTTGCGCTTCCCAAGGATGCAGACCTGGAGGCGCAACCTTCTACTGATGTTGGTAAGTTCCTTTTTTGGATCTTTCATGTAATATTGCAATATTACTCTTTGCTGATGTTGCGGTTTGGGTAATATTGCAATATGACTTATCTTCTTTTGGATAGGTGAGTTGATCAATTTAGGCATAGGCCCTGAATCAAAAAAGAAGAAACGCGGTCCTGTTGCCTCTACTGCACCCAAAAAGACTGATGCGCCGAAGGCGGATGTTCTGAAAGAAAAGAAGAAGAAAGGTACGCACCTTGTGTCTGATTCTTGGTGTGATTACGTAGTGGTGTCTGACTCATTAGTGGGTCTTGCGCCTATAGTTGTGAAACAACCCAAGGCGGATCCCGAGACACCGTGGACATCCTGGTATCAAACCCGGATGATCCCATTGATGTGGAGTCTAGCCCCGAGCCATTGGTGAGGACAAAGGCGGTTAAAAGAAAGAAGCCTGAAGGCAAAGCTGCGCAGCCCACGAAAAAGATCTCAAGGAAAAAGATTAGCAAGAAAGGCAATCTATATGCCTTTGCTGCGAAATTCTCCCCAGGTGAGTGTCTTTTTAGGCTTCCGCCTTTATATAATGAAATGACCTTGTACATTTTTCTTTGCAGAAAAACATGCCTTATATGTTCAAGTGGAAATATTTTCGGCTTTCAATGATGACAGTCCGCCGTCACCCCCCCCCCCCTAGTCTGTTAAAGAAAATTTAGAGGGTACAAAGACTGTGGAAGCGGAGGTGGAGAAGACTGAGGAAATGGAGAAGACTGAGGAAGCGGAGGTGTAGACGGCTGATGCTGGTGATACGAAACCAGTGTCTCCTGAAGTTGTAGGGGTCGCGCAGAGCCTTGAAAAGAAAAAAAATCCATTAATGAAAAAGAAGTACCTGTGGTAACTGTTCCTTCTTCCTCTGCGCCCACTTCCGAACCTCCCAAGGATAATATTCAGGAAAATTCAGTAGATGTTGAACAAGGCTTTGTTTTGCATGATGCGGAAGAAGAATCTCCTATCCGCCTGGATGAGACTCCAGGGGATTACTATTATAGAACATATATTGCGAAGAGATCTTTTGATATTCATGCGCCTGTATGGAAGTTGGAGCAAGGAGATGCTTTTTCTGACTGGCAAGTTTGTCGGGGGTGGTTTCAAGGTGTTTTCCCTCCTGCTGAGTTCAAGTTCCAAGAAGAGCAAACCCATGAACGCACTTATCGCTCCTAACTTCAAGAAACTACGTGTAGGTCCCCTGGTTCGTACGGATCGTCACAGAATTGTCAATCCAATCTAGAGTGCGGAATCCTCTAGACCAGAATATCACAGAATTGAGTAGAAACAGAGATTCCAATTAAACCGGGTTTCTATTGATTATCAAACACAAGTATTACAATCAATCAAACCCTAATTCGTCCGAGCTCTAAGCTCTCACGAAAATAATCCTCTCTAAAAAATGTTTTGGTTGATTAACCTAAACCCTAATGCAAAGCCTTGTTTATATAACACAAGGTTGCTACTTGGGCTAGGGTTTCCTACATGGGCAAAGCCCAATTCGTCCCCCCTTAGACCCAATCTGGGTTTTGTTTAGCCCAAACTCTATTATTTCACTAATACAAAGCTAAACCCGCTAACCGTTTATCGTTTTACTAATTACAAGATATCCAAAGACCAAATCTAAGCTGTTGTCACAAATATGCACCAACAAACTCCCCCTTGACAATAGCTTCATAAAATAACTTTGACTTCAGTCATCTTGCATTCTTCATGTAATCTTGCATTGTCTTTGGTCTTTGGATAGCTTCAGCTTTAACAGCTTCTGTCAGCATCAGACTCCCCTAAGCTGATGCATCCAATCACCAAATCTTTAAAACGTTAGCACTTGAGTAAAACTCCAGTTTAGCATTTGCAAAGCAATCTTCAAACTCTTCAACTTTGTTTGCAATGTAGAAAGGAGGTTCTATCATGCATCCAATCAAACTCTCATCTTCACAGCAACTTCTCAGCAACATACCACTTCAATCTGTATACTAACAAACATCTCAAGAAACCGTAATAATTTTTCAACAAAGTTAAATAAATTATTATTTTTCAAGAGATAGTTAAACTGTATTACAGATTAAGCATTTTCAAGCTATCACCAACACGCAAAACTTTTTGTCCAACACACAAGAACCTGCATGACTTAAAATTTTGAACTCACTTGCTAACACCGTCTCCCCCTATCAGTAACAATTCCTCCAAGAATAACGGTTTTCCGTACATTAAGAATTTTAAATAGAAAAAGACACTATTTTTGGATTTTTATATTTTCTGAAAGCAAGTAAATACAAAAGCAATAAATTAACACTCTATTTTTGTGAGAATAACCGGTAAGAAGATCATATCAGCACAATCAAACTGTTTCACACAATTAGATAATTCTTTATTTAATTTTTCGTGAAAAGCAGTCCAAGACGATTACCAGTATGTTTGTCCACCTAAACAAAATGCATGAACATTTCAAGTACCATTACCATATGATATGTTAAGGTAATATTATTACTGATATACTAGTGTGTCCCACTTCAGGATATACCCCCGCGATCAAGGTATGCACAAAGATTCATCGTAGTAGGTGAGTATACTGAATTCATCCGTTTTATTTTTCAACGTTTAGATAATTGGTGATCAGGCCAGTACTTCCGTACAGCAAAGAGACCAAAATATCTAATGAGGGCTATGACAAATACCATTTTTGGTACGATTTATGCTTTTTGCACATTTGAATGACTCTCTAGTAGAGCTTCTTCATTTTCAGGGTTTTGGCATTTTTAGCTCTTTTAAGATATCCTGGTTGTGCCTAGGTCAGCATGTATCTGGATGCAGTAGAAGGACAACCCTGATATCCCCAGATGAAATAACAGTATAAAGACCCAAAACCTCAGATTTTGGCAATCTATCAACACAAGAATTAAGGTCATTAAACCATACACCACTGATGTATTCCCCACTCATATTCAGTCCGTTTAGGTTTATATCACATTGGTAAGTTGATTATTTCATGTTTTTTGCCTACTGGTATATCATATAATGAAGCTGATATCACACTTAAGCAATTTAATTCATTTTTAGTGTGGCAGTCTAACTTGCTGATATACTATCATTTCTTCTTTTTCACAAGAGTGATAACTCATTTTTAATTTTCTATTTTTTTATGTTTTTGATTTTTCAATATTTTTGTATTTTTTATTTTTAAGAAAGCAGTAAACTATTTACAAAATTCTTATGAAAAAACAGTTATTCAGGATTCCTCATCCCGTTGAGTTCGACTAAATGTTCAAAGCGAGCCTTGTCAAATGCTTTAGTATAAAGATCTGCCAGGTTATCTTATGTGTCGACTCGATGAAGTTCAATCAGTCTCTTTTCAGTACAATCCCGTATAAAATGATGACATATGTCAATATGTTTTGTGCGACTGTGTTTCACGGGATTATTTGTTATAGAAATTGTGGTATTATTGTCTATTATAATAGGAGTACGACTGAAATCCAAACTGTAATCACGCATCTGCTGTTGTATCCAGAGAACCTGAGAGTAGCAGCTACCCGCAGCAATATATTCAGCTTCACACGTAGAGGTAGACACACAAGATTGCTTCTTGCATTGCCAAGACACAATCCTGCCTCCTAAGAACTGACAACCACCTGTTGTAGACTTTCTGTTTGACTTGCATCCTCCAAAGTCTGAGTCAGTGTAAGCAACAAAATTCAGATCACTGTCAGCTGGATACCACAACCCAAGTTTAGGTTTCCCCTTCAAGTAACGAAGAATACGCTTCACTGCATTCATGTGTGACTCTTTTGGATTAGCCTGATAGCTGGCACACAGACATACGACAAACATGATATCGGGTCTTGAAGCAGTCAAGTACATTAGAGAACCAATCATTGCCCTGTATTGAGTTGGATCAACGTCTTCAGTACTTTCGTGATCTGGGCCAAGATTGTGATTTTGCAAATAGGTGTGTTAAAAGTAGCGCAATCCTCCATTTTGAATCGAGACAAAATGTCATACACATACTTTGTTTGATGAATAAACATCCCATCCTCCTTATGTTCAACTTGTAATCCCAAAAAGTAAGACAGCTCACCCATAGCACTCATTTCAAACTTGCTCTTCATCACCTGCTCAAACTCTTTCCACATGTTTTCATCAGATGACCCAAAGATGATGTCATCCACGTATACCTGTACCAGTAGAAAATCTTCCTTCTTCCTCTTAATGAATAGTGTACTGTCAATCTGACCTCTTTCAAAACCATTCTTGATCAGATGTGTAGACAGTGTCTCGTACCACGCCATGGGAGCTTGATGTAATCCATACAAAGCTTTATCAAGCTTGTACACACGATCTGGATAATATGGATCAACGAACCCATCTGGTTGTGAGACATACACCACTTCTTGGACTTTCCCGTAAAGAAACACACTCTTCACGTCTAGTTGGTAAACTTTGAAGCCCTTGAATGTTGTGAAGGCTAGGAACAAACGAATTGCTTCCAACCTCGCTACCGATGCAAACACTTTCCTACAGAATCGAAATAACAAAAATATCAGTAATTTTTGAAAACCAGTGAGAAACAGAACGAAGAACATGAAGAACACGAAGAACAATCTTCGAATCTTCAAGCCTTTCCAGCCAAAATCCTTCAAACAATCAACCAAGAACTGTCCTAGAAACCTACAAATCAGCAAAAACAAACAAACAAACCGATCAAACACAAACAAAATCACAGAAAATTATCAGAACTCAAGAAATTTCGAAACCCTAATTTTCAGGTTTCAAAATTTCGAAAATTTTCCACCCAAATCTGCAGACACAATTCTGAACCGACCTTCTTCAAGAGCCTAATGCTCTGATACCAATTGTAGGTCCCCTGGTTCGTACGGATCGTCACAGAATTGTCAATCCAATCTAGAGTGCGGAATCCTCTAGACCAGAATATCACAGAATTGAGTAGAAACAGAGATTCCAATTAAACCGGGTTTCTATTGATTATCAAACACAAGTATTACAATCAATCAAACCCTAATTCGTCCAAGCTCTAAGCTCTCACGAAAATAATCCTCTCTCAAAAACATTTTGGCTGATTAACCTAAACCCTAATGCAAAGCCTTGTTTATATAACACAAGGTTGCTACTTGGGATAGGGTTTCCTACATGGGCAAAGCCCAATTCGTCCACCCTTAGACCCAATCTGGGTTTTGTTTAGCCCAAACTCTATTATTTCACTAATACAAAGCTAAACCCGCTAACCGTTTATCGTTTTACTAATTACAAGATATCCAAAGACCAAATCTAAATTGTTGTCACAAATATGCACCAACACTACCAGCTCCACTTCAACTACACATAGAATTGTGCGAGAGTGGCGTAGCATGCACAGGGAATGGGACGCTGTTGAAGCTTCGAAGAAGGAAATTGCTGAAGAGAAGGCAAAGGTTGCTGCTTTGCAGACAAAGCTTGAAACTGATCAAGCTAAATTCGAGGATGAGCAGAAAACTGAGGAATGGTCTGCCATGGGATGGAAGAAGAAATCCGAAGCTGAAGTTGCCCTCCTTTTGGAAGAACGCAAACGATGGATAGAGATCTGTGAGAAAGATAATAACGAAAAGATGGTTCTTCAAAATAATCTGAACTATCTTAAGGCAGAGATTGAGAAGTTGAAGAAAGAGAAGGCTGACGCGGAAGCTGCCCGTGATAAAGCTTGTTCTCACAGAGAAAGAAGTGAGCAAAGAAAGGTACAAACTTGCGCAACTTTTGCCCTTAGAAATAAGGAGATTGAGGAACTTACCTCTTTATTACATGATCAGGAACAAGCCAAAGCGGAACTTGAGTCTGCGAAGAAAGATCTGCAACTTGCCAAGGTCGAAAAAGCTGAAGCTACGCGCCGCCTCTCCGAAACCGAAGAAAAACTTGAAAGTTCTGAGACCGCCGGAGTGACGGCAGAAAGCTTGGTTGAGCCCTTGAAGAATAATATGTTGTGGATGAAACACCATGGGATCATAAATGTAAGTATCTCAACCCCTTTGTACTATTTTTGGATAAGTTTGTACATAAACTTAGTTTGACTTTTTCTGCGCAGGTTGCAAATTCAATTCTGAACTCAATTGATTTGGACCAAACTGTTGCTAACCTGATGGTAACTGCGCGCCACGACGGCTATGCACAGGGATATGCGGAATGTGCTCAGCACGTCACCAATGCTTTGAGAGCTGACTGGGATACCAGCAGGCCTGCCACCCGCGGGGTTGATACCGGTGCTGCTCATGCAGCTGCCAAAGAAGAATACAATAACCTGCGCCTTTCGGTGATCGATTTGGTGACTATTGCGCTTCAGTCTGAGAACTTCGTGGACCAACTGAAAGAAATATTTCCTGATGAATCGGATGCTTCAGATGAAGAAGACCTAGATTAGGTCGTTGTAACTTATGGAAGTTGTTTTGTTATTTGAACATGTGACAACAGTCAAAATTCCCGGTACCCGTACATTGATTAAACAGTAATTAGTGACTTAATGATTGTGCTGATTTAACATTGATGACATGAATATTTTCTGATTATTGTTATTATACATACATGTGCATCATATATTGAAAAATGTCATATCATTATTACATGCAACACTTATTGACTCAAATGATGCACGAAACAGAGATAGCACAGTTATCAGACGAATCAGAAAAATGCTGACGGAGTTCAGTACATAGACAGACATGGTATTGAGACACAGAATGAGCCAGAAACCAAGAGTTACACTAGTATAGTGTGTAGGAAAGTATGCATCATAAAACTTCCTTCCTAGAGACAGTTTAAGTGTCGGAAAGTGCCTAGAACTCACATAAACTGCTGAATTCAGCAAAATTCAGTTTTTAAACAACTAAGTATTATGCGGAATTGTGGTAAAATGGTCCAGAATGCTTTCCTAAGTGTCGTGAATCACAACTGTCACAAAAGGTAACATAAAGCACACTAAACTGCGTAGTTTAGCACATTAACAAACCGGTAACCAACCGATCAACCGGACACTACCCGAAACACCAAATTTTCACTAGAAGCATTGTTTTATCATTTCTAAGCTAGCTATGGTCCCCGAACATCATAACACACTATATAACATCATAACAACTTATAACCTAACTAAACCATTAGGTTTCAACTAACTAAACTAACTATCCAATTACAACCTAATATATACCCCCCCTCCTATTTAAGGACACCATATGGTGGCCCATCACTTGGATTTTATTTGTATATTTTATAAGATTATGTTGCCCCTTTATGAACACATCACCCATAAGATTAACACTTGTTGGAGGATTTTATAAGTAACCACAAGGACTTAACATCTCATTTCCTTCACAACACTTCACCACAAAACTCTCTCTTCTTCTTCCTCTTGCTCTTGGCTGAAACCCACACACACACCACCACCATTTTTCACTTCATTTCATCCAATTTCCAAGTGATCACAAGGTGTAAGGAGCTTAACAAAGGAACTAGGAGCCTTTGGAAGTGGAAGGACCTCTCTCACAAGCTATTAACCACCACATTCATCATCATCTTCATCTTGTGTTCATCCCTAGCCTTGTGCTAGTAGTAAGACCATCTTAATCCCATTTTACATCTTGTTTAGTTGGTTAAAAGATGATGCAAGTAACTAATCATGAAGAACACTAAAGATCAAGAACATAATCTTTAACATAAGACTAATAATCATGATGATCTATGTTGTTTAAGTGTTATTATGCTTCTTGACTGTTGATTGTTTGTGTTAACGATGTTAAACATCATATGAACTTACTAGATGGTGATTAAAGACATAATCTAGCAACATAAGAGGATGATCTTATGAAAGATCAAGATGATCATCTTTATGTGAAAGCATGAACTTGAAGTATGAAATGTTTTCTTGAAAAATGATGATCAAAGTGTAAAATAAATCATGTAAGTGGATGATTTCAAAACTAGTTTTCTCGAGAAACTAAGTTAAAACACAAGATTTACATAAACTTGGTTCTTAAAGAAACTAACCACATTTTTACTGGTTAATCAAGTGTAGAAACATGTATTTAACAAGAAAAATTCAAGAAGAAATATTTTTAGAAAATTATTTTACAAGTTGTAAACATATAAAATCTTCAAGAATGATGTTTTTTAAATAAACAACCACACTTTAGAGGGTAACTAAGCTTACTAAACATACTATCAAGTTACTACAAATTTTTTTTAAATTTTCAAGTTCATGAAGTTGTGTAAATAGCTTGATTTTGGCACTTGGTAAGTATTGTTTGATTTGTTGTTGATTGTGATGATTTATAAAAGAAAATGATATGCTTTGAAAGCATGGAAACCTCCATTTTTTAGGGGAAACTATGGCAATTTTTTTCTAGAAATTAAACACTTAGAAAAATATTTTTAAATAAATATTTACAAGTATATCTTAACCATGAATTTTCATATAAAGTTTGCCATAGTTTTTGTTACAAAAATTATAAATATTGGAGGTTGGTTTTTGACAATAAAAGTGACTAAATATGTATTTAGGAGAATATATATTTAGATGTCACCTTGTGTGTGATTATTTGTATATTATGTGTATTAGTTATATTATTTTAGGACATGAAATAATACAACTCACCAAAATACCAAGAATTACAATACAAAATATTACCAAAATTCCATGAGAATAAATTTTCAATTTATACCCAAAATATTGGAGAAACCGAACAAGGAATATAAACTATAAAAATATTCCGGAATTAAATTCATGAGTATATTTTGGTAAACGGTATTTTGGACACCAAGAGAACAAAAATATGATTTTTACAATTATTAAAAAATTATATCATATTTTTGACAAGAAGAAATCATATTATTTTTAGGTAAAGAAAAATATATATGTTTTCTTGAATTACTAGAAAATATACTATTGTTGGAGAAAATATATATTTTCTTAAATAAACTTAGAATATATTATTTTTGGGTGAAAATGGATTTATAAATATTTTCTAAGTTAAAATTGAAAATATATTATTTTTGAGACTTATATGAAAATATAAATATTTTTGCCAAGAAGAAGTATAAATAAATTTCTATAAATGATTTCTTAAAAATATATATTTTAAGAATATATATTGGTGAATTTTTATTAGAAATATTATTCCGGAAAAATTTAATACAAAAATTAAGTATAAGAATACTTAATAAACACAATAAAAATATGTATTCTCGTACGTATAAAAATTACACCGGAATACGCCACCGATACTTGGCAAAAATATACAAGTTTAAATAATACGAGTAATGATACCCATCCATGGGGAAAGATATACATGTACAAATACATAAATGTGTCAAGTTAAAATATATTATTTTAACTAATATTCCAATAATTAATAAATATAATTTAAGTTAAAATATTTATTATTTTAGCAAATAATTATATACTTGGAATAATATTGATGACTCAAAGAAACATAACTCAAAGATACTAATTAAATCTAATAGTCAAGGCACTACCTATCCGTCTAATAAACCATAGTACGTTTGTAGGTAGTCGTGTGAACAAGTAGACGCTTTGAGTTACATCGGATTCGAGACGCAAGACTGTGAGTTCATGTCCCCCTTTTCTTTTAACTGTTTTCAGTTTTATAACTTCGGGGGTGAAGTACATCTTACAAATTGTTTACAAACGTTTACATGTGGTATGGTTAGCTAAGGAATGAACTGTTAGATCATGTGAGTGGTGGGTACAACGCTTAAGACGATTAATCCTCGTAGTAGGACCGAGGGACATGAGTGATAGATCTATTTGGGTGTTGCGAGCCCCACCCATGAGGACCGAGATTTGACCCATGAGGTGACTATGTCTTCCAGCCGGAAGCCCGGTACAAAATCCGCTAGGATTGAGCCTTCCTGCATCACGTCACACATATTAATGGCCTTGCAAACCATTACTTGATTTGTTTCCTTATTTGCTTTCATACCGGGATTTTACAAATACGTACATACTTACAATGATTACAAAGTTTATTTGTTCACACATGTAAAACACATGAACTAGCTCAACTTTTGTTGATGTTTTCAAACTACATGTATTTCAGGGAACTGAAATGGATCTGGCGGGCGTTGGAAGCTTTCAAGTATTGTCTGAAATAAAAGATGTCATCCTGTGTCGAAGGGTTTGGGTTGTGTATCTTATCCTGGATAAGATACATAGTTCAAAGCCTAGCTTTTAGTAGTGTCTTTTGTCAAGTCCTTATGGAACTTTAAACAATTTGGATGGTTTGTAATATGAATTTGAAGTCTCTGATTTCTGTTAAACAATGATGGTTGTAACATTTTGAAACTTAAATTATGGATGAACATCTTGGTTTATCATATAGTTGTTTGTTATGGTTAAATGCAATGATATTAAGCAAGTCACACATAATCATGCTTCTGCAAAAGTCAGGGTGTGACAGTTTGGTATCAGAGCTTCGATTGTAGCGAACTAGGATTCTTTCTCGAGTCTAGACTACAATCATTAGGGCTCTCACGAAAATATTTTACAACATATTTTTCATTGCGTACACGAAACACCCAGATCCATGGAACAAAGGCTTTACAAAAGGAAAGACAAGAAACACGATTGCAATCACAAACCCCATGCAGACTGGAAGACTAGGAATGATAGAAAAGTTTCATGAAGGATAATGTGAATACATGATTGAGTGATAACTGTCTTGATTGCATACTAAGTGATAGTGGTTAATATATGTGCACATGTTATGATTGTTATGTTACAGGCATCATGTCATCTTCAGAGAGTAGGGTATCCGATACCCATGACCCGATGGCTGTCGTATCAGACGACGAGGTTATACCCGAGACAGAGATATTTACGTCAGACACGGAGAGTGATCCTGATATGTTATCAGAGGACGAGGACGACTTCCAGTCGTTCACGCTACCAGACTTTGGTGATGATTTACCTCTTGCTGATGGTTTCCCTAACGAGGATCCTTTTGTCATTCCCGCTCCAGTCCATGATCACCTCATCATTGGTCACCCCGATGGTGAGCACATCGTGGCTCCGATCCTCGATCCTGTTCCTCTTGTGGTCATTCCTCCCAAGGATTGGCCATTCGATGACTTGTTCGATGACGATGTCGATTTGTTGACGTTCCCCCAGTTGACGTCCAGGGTGATGGGTAGATAGATGAGGATGTTGTTGCTGTCCCACCTCCTGTTGTTCCTGTCATTGAGATATCTTCTGATTCCAGTTTGCACTCCGTTTTAGACACCTTTGAGTCTGTGACTTCTTCAGCTTTGCAGGCGGCCGGATTGCAGCTTTTTGCTACCGACTCCGACGATGACACTGCTATGTCTGCTGCACCATCTCCTGCTCGTGATCCCACACCTCCACGCGACCCGAGCATGTCCCTGATCCGGACCCTATTCATTTTGGTCAGCCTGATGTTGCACCTGTTGACCCTGAGCCGATTCCTGCTCATGACCCTGTTCCTTTTAGTTTACCTGACATTGCGCCTCTTATTCCCGACCCAGTTCCTGTACCTGTTGATCTTCCAGTTGTTGAGCCATTTATTCCTCCACCCGCACCCGCTGATGTTGCTCCTCTCCCTCCTGTAGAGTCTGATGTCCATCGCACTGATTTACTGATTGTTTTCCTTCAGGACATCCCTGCACCCCGTCCAGGGGAAAGTACTTCAGGCTAGCACCCGAGTTACGATCCTTTTGTTTCGGCAGCTTTTCCTCAGATCCCTCAGATTGCATTGTTTGCTCCCTTCACTTCTACACCGCTTGACGAGCCATTCCGATGGTTCCCACCATACTCTATGCCGATCTCAGACCCCTATCATCCCTCCCAATTTGTTGGATACACACGGGATGAGTTGCTCCTGTCGCTTCTGCTTCAGTTTGGGGTTTTGAGTCGCAGAGTTTTGGAGCTTGAGTTGACTCCACGTCCTCCACCTTGTCCTTGTCAGTCCACTTTTGTTCCCCCACATTCATCACCATCTCCTTTTGCACATCCACCTGCTGCTCTTACTCCTTTTCCATGTTTTGATGCTCGTTTCCTTACTGTCGAGCAGCAGATCAGTTATTTGCTTCGTCGTGTCTACGAGCTCGAGGAGGAGCTTGCGCCTGTTCGTAGCTTGCTTTTCTTCCCTCCTCCACCTCCACCTCCACCATCAGCATAGTTTGTTTTTGGTTTTATGCAGATTGCATTACTTTTGGTGAGAGCACTACTATTGAGCCGAGATTGTGAAGACTTTTGAAGACCACTTTTTGACTATGTGATTTTTGTACATTGACAGATTTATTAGATAAGGGTAGTGTGACCCTATGCCCCTTTTGATAAGATACAATGTGTAAAAGATGTAACTATGGTCGGTAATTAATGAAAGCTCAATCGTCATGTTCCCACTAAACACATTGTTGGGTTACAAATTTATACTATGATTGTGTTGTTGCATGTTTGTTTGATATAATGATTGTTTATATATATATATATACATACAACCTCTAGACAATTACTTATTTACTTAACAAATAAGACCTGACCTATCAAATCTTCTTATTAGAAGAAGAATGCCTCCTCGAAGGAACAATCAACTGCCCACGACCGATGCAGAATTACAAGAGCGCATCTCACAGGCCATCACACAACATGAGGCCCTTCGCTCCGAACACAGCGGAGGTACCTAAGGGAATAACCCACCTAACGGTAATGTTTTGTCACCTAAGACACATTACAATACGTTTGGACATTTCCAAGTGTGCTTTGCTAATGCTTTCTGTGAATGATGTTGCTTGTGTACAGGCTGTACCTATAAGCAGTTTTTAGACTGCAAGCCTCTGAATTTCGATGGCACCGGGGGAGCCGTAGCTTTTATGACATGGGTTGAGAAGACGGATTATGTATTGCAGATGAGTAAATGTGCTCCAGAGCATCAGGTCACGTACATCTCTGGACTGTTTCTAGATGGGGCTCTATCATGGTGGAACCTTCAGGTTCGGACTTTGGGTGAGGCTGTTGCGTATGCATTGTCATGGGATGAATTGAAAGAACTGATGCGAAAGAAGTAATGCTCCCGAGCCGAAATCCAGAAGTTGGAAACTGAATTCTGGAATCTGAAAATGGAAGGTCTCAAATTAGCTGAGTATGTGCAGAGATTTCAAGATTTGTCTTGCGTTGTTCCTTACTTGATAGAGCCAGAGTTTAAGAGGATGGAACGTTTCATCTGGGGTTTGGCACCACAGATTCTGAGCATGGTGACTGCTTCCAAGCCACCAACGATTACTGAGGCAATTGACTTGAGCGTAGCACTTACTGAAGAAGCAGTCAGGTTGGGCAAGTTCTCAATTTCCAACGCAAAGAAGAAAGAGACTCATGTGGAGTCATCTGGAGAAAACAAAAGAAAGTTCACAAACTTCAAGAGAGGTACTCGAGCGAACAATAACCATGCCAACAACTGCAGAGATGCTAATCCGCCAGTTGAGGCACAAGCTGGCACTACAAATGCTGAGAACAAAGGGAAAGGGTACATGGGTACTCTACCAAAGTGTGATGTATGTCAGTTTCATTTTGCCGGTTAGTGCTGGTTTAGGAAGTGTGGTAACTGTGGGAGAAATGGTCATTCTAAGGAAACGTGTTGGTATGGAGCTGGTCGTGGAAATGGTGGGCAAGGAGAAAATGGTAATGGCAATGGTAACCATGGTGGAAATGGTTATGGGAACAGAAATCAAGGAGGAAACAACAATCAGGGAGGAAATGGAAACAGGAATGGAAATGGAAACCAGGCGGGAAATGGAAACCGCGGGGGAAATAATAGCAACCACCAAGGTGGTAATGGGAATGAACGCGGCCAAGGCTGTTATGGTTGTGGTGATGTAGGGCATTTTAAGCGGGATTGCCCAAAGAATAACCAAGCTCGTGGAAGAGTGTTTAACATTGGAGCTAGGGAAGCACGCTAGGATCCGAACGTGGTTACTGGTACGTTCCCTATTAATCAACATTTTGCATCTGTGTTATTTGATACTGGTGCCGATTATAGCTTCGTATCCCTAGAGTTTAAGAATATACTTGGTTTAGTAGCAAGTAAGTTAGACATCCCGTACTCGATAGAACTAGCTAATAGGAAACTAGTAGAAGCCAATGAAGTGATCAGAGGCTGTGTTATAGAGCTTGGAGAGCGTGGGTTTGCGATAGATCTTCTGCCAGTTGAATTGGGAAGCTTCGACGTCGTAGTTGGATGGATTGGTTGTCGAGTAATCATGCTGAGATTGTGTGCCATGAGAAGATTATCCGCATCCTGATGGCGAATGAAGAGGCGATCGTGATCCACGAAGAGAAGTATGATATGCCTCTGTGGATTATTAGTTGCTTGAAAGCACGGAAGTTTTTGCGTAAAGGATGTGTTGCCTTCTTAGCTCATGTCATTGATAAAGAGGCCGAAGAACCGAAGCTCGAATATATCCCTGTGGTAAGGGAATATCCTGAAGTCTTTCCTGAAGACTTGCCAGGGTTACTGTCACACCCCAACCGATGGTGGAATCATCGGGGCATGGCACTGAGCGAAACAGATTGTCCAGAAGTTTCCATAACAATTATCAATACCATTCAATTTAAATAATACGTCCCATACCGTATCTCAAATAGTAAAACAATTATTACAGACAAAATCTAGGCAAATATTATGTTCCGACAACTCAGATTTAAATAGACAGCAATTGTTTATTTGTTTCTAGAGACCCTCGATTCGTTATCTACAGACAACTATTTGTTGGACTCTAAAGCTTTATTCTAGCTTCAAATTCCTACCACATATGCATCCTAAGCACCTGTCACATACGTTAAAATAAAGTCAATACATAAAATGTAAAGGTGAGCATACAAGTTTGATAGTAGCATATAGAGTTCGAATTCGTTTACGCATAACCAGCACGTACACATAGTGAAATGAAGCACGTTAGTTATCGACATAGATCCATCGATACCAATGACTGCGGGTTGACTGCCCGAGGCAGTTCGCAATACATGATTACCACCGTAATCCATGCAAGTAAAAGATCCTTAACAACCCCCGTGTGAATGGGTGCTGAGTCCAAACTATAGTACTATCGTTGCTAAGGCAGGTAGATAGCATTCCATGTGTAAACATAACAAACAAGCGTTCATAAGCCACGTATAACATGCATTAACGGTTAGCGTTCAAATAGTTTGAGTAGTGTGATAGTTGTAGTTTGAATATTCGTAACGTATGTAACACCCAAAAGTGCATAAGCAAAAAGAGATCGAGTATACTCACAGCGGTTGATGGATTGAAGGGAGCGCTTAGCGAGTAGGATTAGCCTGAGTAGATTAGATTGCATAACGATAAGGGAAACGTAAAATGGAAAACAAGTGTTGGAGAGTCGGATAGCTGGTCGATCGGACGGTAGTTCGATCGGACGGCTGACCGTTCGGTTGACAGTCTGTTCGGACCGCTGTCCGGTCGGTCGGTAGGCCGATCGGATGGCTGTTCGAGTGGATTGTTTCTTCCTTTGGGAAGGATGTGTTTGTGTATGATGGCTTGTCTTTTGAAGTTTTCGTTGTAGCATTTGAAAAAACATTGAAGTATCTTTACCATTCAGGTCGGTCGGTCGATCGATCGGTCGTTCGATCGGCCGGCTATCCGATCGGTTAGGTACTTCAGTAAAATAGGTTCTCAGCAGGATGTCGCCTGATCGGACGACTGTTCGATCGGGTGGCACTCCAAACGCGTTGAACATGTTGAAAATCGATTAAGTGTTGAAGCATAGTATCTCATGATCTGAAGAGTAATCCAATCGGACGGTAGTCCGATCGAACAGCAGTTCGTTCAATACTCTCTTCAATGAATTTCTCAAGTGTGGGACCATGTGCTAGCCGATCGGCTGGCCTGGTCGATCGGCTGACTGTCCGATCGGCTGGCTGTCCGTTCGGACAGCAGTCCGATCGGTCAGCTTCCTGACCTGGTCGGCCTGTTCGTCTAACACTTGGCTGTTCTGGTTTGTTTGTCGTTATATCGAGGTATTTTGACCACGAGTCGAACCATAGAACCCTCGTTCTTATTTATTTCTCCTGCTCGGACAGGAATCACCCAAATCCGGCCGGTGAACTGTTCAGAACAGAGTTTAACGTTTAACCCGGGATCGGTGAACCTCGTGGATAGGATCCGGATCTTAAGTCATGCAATCACCGGAATGATTAGCTAATCGGCACAAGCTCCGTTTCTACCGGTTCGAAAGCATTGAGTGTAAAAGAGTTGAAAAAAAGTTGGAATATCCCTCTTTCAATCCTTTTTCACCGTGTATATGTTTAGATCTACTAAAGATCTTTGTTAGTTTATGTGGAAATCGGCTAGATCCAAGCTATTCTTGGTGGATTGAGGCCAAATCATGAAGTTCTTCAAGAACCCATGATGACATCATCCTAGAACACTTGATTCTTGATGATTTCACGGTTAAAAGTTACGATTTGAAAGATAGGAAGGTGTAGGAGTGTGTATAGATAAAGAAAGTACAAGATTTAGGACGAAATCTTACCGGAATTGAGGGGAATCTGCGAAAAGATGAGTTGAGCGTGCTGGTCGGTCAGAGGTTTCCAAAAGTAGAAAGAATGACATTGACAGGGGTATTTATAGGATGCCAAAAGGGGTAAGTGCCGGCCGATCGTCCAGGCAGCTTGATCGGACAGCCTGTCCGATCGGACAGCAGTCCGTTCGGCTGGCTGTTCGATCGGCTGGAAGCCTGATCGATCAGTCGCACTTTTCGAGTGTTTCGCGCGATGATTTTTTATATTTCGATTTCAATTGCGAGCGGTTCGATTTGATAGGGTTTCTTAGTCAAATTACTTTTAGTCCCAACTACTAAATACCATAGCTCGATCGTGATTCGTGTTCGAGTTCGATTTCGAGTTTCGATTGAGTTCGATTGATTACCACAACACAACATAAATAAACATGCACAGATAACACGTAAAGCACACACACGCGTACAACAACAAGTAAAATACGTAGCTCGAGTTGCGATTCTTTGTCGATTCGATTAACATAGCTTGATTATTAGTTGATTAACTTTATCGCATTGTTACTTCCTATAGTTCACAGTCGTAAGTCGATTAGATAGCGATTAACACACATCGATTTTAGCAATTAACAACACTTACTCCACATAATACGATTAAAATAAAGAAATTTCTACAAGTCAAATTCGTACAATCGGTCGTTGACTTTGACCTTGACTTTGACTTTTGAAAACACGGGGTGTTACAGCCTCCCCTTGTTTAGAGAATTTCGTCCCGAAATTAAGCTGGAAGCTGTACAATCACTGTGAATCACGTTTGAGAACTTTCTGTTCGGGCCGGTTTTGACTCCGAAACGATTGCGCACTGAACGTGTGACGTGCAGAATCCGAACACGAACGTGATCAAACACACGAGAACGTAATATAATCGGTGATTCTATTGATTGATATGAAATCATACAAAGCACTAGAATCACAATGTCACTTTCTCTCTCTAGACTTTCTCTCTTTAAACAGCTGCGGGTACTTCGCCTTCATGTCGCTTTCAAGTTCCCAAGTGAACTCTGCGCCTCGTTTGCCTTCCCATCGGACTTTCACGATAGGAATGCGAGAGCGTCTGAGCTGCTTGGTTTGACGATCCATGATTTCGACAGGCTTCTCCACGAAGTGTAATGTTTCGTTCACTTGTAGATCATCGAGAGAAATGTGTAAGTCGTGGTCGGCTAGGCACTTTCGGAGGTTTGACACGTGGAAAGTCGGGTGGACATTGCTAAGTTCCTCCGGTAGTTCGAGTATGTAGGCAACTTTTCCGATCCTTTCCAGAATTTTAAAAGGTCCAACATATCGAGGCGCGAGTCTTCCCTTTTTGCCGAATCGGACTACACCCTTCCAAGGTGATACCTTTAGGAGTACGTAGTCACCAACGTCAAATTCACGGGGCTTGCGCTTTTTATCGGCGTAACTTTTCTGTCGATCCCGAGCTTTCACCAGATTGTCTCGAATTTGGAAAATTTTATCTGTCGTTTCTTGTAATAACTCAGGACCGGTTAATTGCGAATGACCGATCTCGTGCCACACAATAGGCGATCGACATCTTCTTCCGTACAATGCCTCGAATGGTGCCATTTGGATGCTAGAATGATAACTGTTGTTATACGAGAATTCGACTAACGGCAGGTATTTATCCCAATTACCACCGAAGTCTAGGACACACGAACAGAGCATGTCTTCAAGAGTACGAATCGTTCTTTTAGTCTGACCGTCGGTTTGAGGGTGGAAAGCGGTACTTAGATTAAGCAATGTACCGAGTTCCGTTTGAAACGTTTCCCACAGTCGCGAGGTAAACCGAGCATCACAATCAGAGATGATGTCACGAGGCATACCATGATTACAAATGATCTCCTCGGTGTAGATTCAGGCTAATCGTTCTACCTTGTAGTCTTCTCATATCGGCAGAAAGTGAGCTGATTTAGTCAAACGGTCGACCACAACCCAAATACTGTCGTGACCTGATGACGTGTGCGGAAGCTTTGTTATGAAATCCGTAGCTATACTTTCCCACTTCCACATAGGAATCGGTGGTTGTTAGAGTAAACCAGAGGGTCTTTGATGTTCAGCCTTGACTTTTGCACAAGTTAGGCATTTTCCAACGTAGAGGGCAATATCCCTTTTCATGCCGGGCCACCAGTACCTGTAGCGAAGATCCTGGTACATTTTGTCAGCACCGGGATGAATAGAATAATGGGATTTGTGGGCTTCGTCCATCAGAACCTGTCGCAAGTTGGTTCGTCTGGGGATCCAAATTCGGTCCAGAAAGTGGAATATCCAATTTGATTTGCTCACAAGTTGGGCTCCATCGTGGTAGATTCTTTCTCTCTTCAGGGTGCTTTCATTAAAACAAGCATGTTGAGCGTCGCGGATGAGGGTTTCGAGATCATGTTAGGCTTGAACATTACGAGTGCTAAGCAGATAGCTCCGTCTGCTAAGTGCGTCGGCAACAACATTTGCCTTGCCTGGGTGATAACGGATCTCACAGTCGTAATCGTTGAGAAGTTCTAGCCATCGGCGTTGACGCATATTAAGTTCCTTCTGATTAAAGATATGTTGTAGGCTCCTATGATCGGTGAAGATCATACACTTGGTACCATACAGGTAGTGTCGCTAAATCTTTAATCCAAAAACAACCGCGCCTAGCTCGAGATCATGGGTTGTATAGTTCTTCTCGTGGATTTTGAGCTGACGAGACGCGTAAGCTATAACTTTGTTTCGTTGCATGAGGACACAACCGAGACCAAGGTTGGAAGCATCACAGTAGACAATGAAATCGTCGTTTCCGTCAGGCAATGTGAGAATAGGAGCATTGCAAAGCTTATGCTTGAGGGTTTGAAAGGCAGTCTCTTGTTTGGTTCCCCAGACAAAAGGGTGATCTTTATGAGTGAGAGAGGTAAGCGACACAGCAATCTTTGAGAATCCTTCGATAAATCGTCGATAATATCCCGCTAGTCCGAGAAAAGAACGGACTTCTGACGGGTTCTTAGGCGTAACCCAGCTCTTGACAGCTTCAATCTTCGCGGGATCGACGTGAATGCCTTGACTATTAACAATGTGACCCAGAAACTGAACTTCCTCCAGCCAGAATTCGCACTTGGAGAACTTGGCAAAGAGTTAATTCCCCTGGAGTAGCTCGAGAACCAAACGTAGATGTTGCGCGTGTTCGGCTTTCGATTTGGAATAGATCAAGACATCATCGATGAACACGATGATGAAACGGTCGAGATATGGTTTACACACGCGATTCATCATATCCATGAAAACCGCTGGTGCGTTGGTTAAGCCAAATGGCATGACAACGAATTTGTAGTGACCGTAACGGGTGCAAAACGCGGTTTTGGGTATATCCTCCTCTTGTATGCGTAGTTGGTGGTAGCCTGAACGTAGATCGATCTTTGAGAAACACGTAGCGCCTTGTAGTTGATCAAACAAATCCTCGATGCGAGGTAGGGGTAACGGTTCTTGATAGTTAACTTATTCAATTCCCGGTAGTCGATGCACATCCAGAACGACCCGTCCTTCTTTTTGACGAAAAGTACTGGAGCGCCCCATGGAGAGGTGCTCGGGCGAATGAAGCCTTTTTCAAGTAATTCTTGGAGTTGGTTTGAGAGTTCACGCATTTCGGATGGCGCAAGTCGATAAGGAGCTTTGGCAACAGGATTGGCTCCAGGAATGAGGTCGATACGAAAGTTGATATCACGACTTGGTGGTAAACCTGGAAGATCATCAGGAAACACATGAGGAAATTCACGAACCACAGGAACGTCTTTCACTTCCTTCTCCTCTTTCTTTTCCTTCTCCGCTACTACAATGTTTGCCAAAAAAGCTTTGTATTCCTTGCGGAGATACTTGCTAGCTTGGACACATGACATGAGCTTGAGACCTTTTGAAGTAGTTTCACCGTATACACACAATAAGTCACCATTTGCGAGTGAGAATCGAATCATCTTGTCATAACACACAACTTCAGCATGGTTTTCGCGTAGAAAGTCCATGCCTACTATGACGTCGAAACTTCCGAGTTGCATCGGAATGAGGTCGATTGGGAAGATGTGATTGTTGAGCTCAAGAGTACAATCACGGACAACGGAATTGACAGTGACAGTTCTTCCAGTGGCGATTTCTACATCGAACGTCGAAGAGAGTTGGGAGCGTTTACGACTAAGGAGTTTCTCGAATTCGAACGACACAAAGCAATTATCGGCTCCAGTATCAAACAAACAGGAAGCATAAATACCATTCACAAGGAACGTACCATTGACCACGTTGTTGTCGGCCTGGGCTTGGCGTACGTTGAGGTTGAAAGTTCTGGCGCGTGCGGCCTGTTGTTGTTGTTGCTGCTGTTGTTGCTGGTGTTGCTGCTGCTGTTGAGGCTGTTGTTGCTGGGGCTCTTGTTTCACGACCCTGTTTGGGCACATGTTGGCGAAATGGTTCAGGTCGCCACATGCGAAGCAAGCTTTGGCTTTGACTGGGGGTGCCGGAGGAGCTTGTTGACCCTGTGGGGCAGTGAGTAGGGCTTGATGAGCAGGAGCTTGTCGAATACGGCATTTGGCAGTAAAATGACCGTACACATTGCAATAAGCACAAAAACGGCAAGGAATTACAGTTGGGTGATGGTAGGTACAAGTAGGGCAGAGCGGATGTGGCCCAGTGTATGCACGCTTAGCAAGAGGTGCATTGGCCACAGGCGCTGCCACTTGGCACTGTTGAGCTGGTACTGATTGAACTGGTGCAGCAGTGATCACACAGTTCTTGTTGCTGGAGCTGTTCTTTCTCTTGTTCTTCCTCTTGTTGCTCGATGAGGTGGGTTCAGCAGTTGGTGCGGTAGTGGTAGTTTGATGCAGATGCTTCGAAGTCTTATCCCAGACACCAGCCTTAACCCGCTTGTCATTGATTTCAGCGGCCAGTAGATAAGTTTCCTCGATCGTCGTAGTCTTAGCCGCTTGCACGAAATCAGCAACGCAGTCGGGTAGAGCCCGAATGTACTTCTTGATTGCCATATCTGGGGTCTTGACTTGGTCGGGACAGATAATGCTGAGCTGTTTAAAACGAGCAGTGAGACCAGCATTGTCACCTTCCTTTTGCTGTAGGTGCCAAAATTCATCTTCTAGTTTTTGACGCTCGTGAGGAGGGCAGAATTCCTCTAGCATAACTTCCTTGAGCTCGTCCCACGACAGACCGTAGGGTGTATCGTTCCCTCGCTTGTTCCTCTCGGCCGTCCACCAGTCTAGTGCACGGGACTGGAAAACGCCGGTAGCATTCAGAGTACGGAGGTCATCAGGGCAACCACTCTGTCGCAGAGTAACCTCAATGGAATCAAACCAGTGAAATAGTGCAGTGGGACCTTCCTCGCCAGTGAATTCTTTTGGCCCACACGACTTGAATTGCTTGAAACTGAAGGTCTTTGTGGTAGCTTTAGGAGCTTCGGTTCTCGATTCCTCAGACGATTTGCTGGTATTCTCATAAACATCACTCACGGCCTTTGCTACGCTTTTAGCGATGATGGAAGCAAGACGTTTGTCTCTCTTTTCTTGACGAGAAAGTGCGTGACGGGATCCAGGTGACATTGTCTGCAACAGACATCGTCACAGGACTCAACACATTGTATTCGAATCTCACCTCACACGTCTACTACTACTAAAGCTCAGTAACGCGTACCACGTAAACACATAGATATATAACCACGTAGAGCACCAAAATCACATAAACACATAAGCATGTAGAGCACAGAAACATTTTCAACACAGAGGCAGTCAGAATACAGAAACCTATCATTCAAAGTTCGTGAGCGTTCGAATATAGCGTGCGTGTTTTAGTATATCGAATAGCGTAGTATAAGCGTATAGTGTAGCATAAGGTTGTCCAAAATTCAGCGGTTTGCTAGCGAATTGAGATAGAAAAGCAGTGCGAGTCGTACGTGTCGATCGAAGTGAAAACAAAAATCGAGTAAGTCTCCGAGAACTTAAACACATAAACAGGTAAACACATATATTTAAGCACATAAAATCGGTGAATTATCAGAGTCAGCAGTTGCGGCACAAAATTGAAACATGCAAAAATCGAGAGATAGACTGTCTGCGGCTAGTAGACTTTGACTAACCAAAGCAATTCAACTATTTGCAAGGACTTGTTGTCTACGTTTGACCTTCAGGATTGTGCCCTTGCCTCGATTCTTGGGCGTTTGGCACATATCCCGTTAGTCGTGTCGCGATTTCAGGTCGTTGGAGTCCGTTGAGACTTTGGTCAGAGTTTTGTAAAATGTGCGGAACAAGTCGTCAAGGTTAAGGTTTCACCCCTATCTCAACAACTTTGTCCCTGTTTTGATAAAATAGAGGGGATTATTCATCAAAATATGGATTTCACTCCTGATTTGGTATAATTTCCCCCGTTGAACAAGCGTTCGTTATCGAAAAAGAAGAAATCATTGATAATTCAAGCAATTCAGTACAAAGTTTGCGGTTTTCACACCTAATCTTGACTTTATCGCCTATTTATAGCTGTAAATACGAGTGTAGTGATGGTGTAGCATAAGCGAGAATAGCGAGAAGTAAACTCGTACATAATCCCTACTAGTTACGCACAAGTCAGTCTTGTTGGTTCCTAACTATAGACTAGGTTTCTAAGACATCGACCCGGACTAGGTCGAGTCTCGCCTAATTCCCTATAGTTATGGCTCTGATACCAATCTGTCACACCCCAACCGATGGCGGAATCATCGGGGCATGGCACTGAGCGAAACAGATTGTCCAGAAGTTTCCATAACAATTATCAATACCATTCAATTTAAATAATACATCCCATACCGTATCTCAAATAGTAAAACAATTATTACAGACAAAATCTAGGCAAATATTCTGTTCCGACAACTAAGATTTAAATAGACAGCAATTGTTTATCTGCTTCAAGAGACCCTCGATTCGTTATCTACAGACAACTATTTGTTGGACTCTAAAGCTTTATTCTAGCTTCAAATTCCTACCACATATGCATCCTAAGCACCTGTCACATACGTTAAAATAAAGTCAATACATAAAATGTAAAGGCGAGCATACAAGTTTGATAGTAGCATATAGAGTTCGAATTCGTTTACGCATAACCAGCACGTACACATAGTGAAATGAAGCACGTTAGTTATCGACATAGATCCATCGATACCAATGACTGCGGGTTGACTGCCCGAGGCAGTTCGCAATACATGATTACCACCGTAATCCATGCAAGTAAAAGATCCTTAACAACCCCCGTGTGAATGGGTGCTGAGTCCAAACTATAGTACTATCGTTGCTAAGGCAGGTAGACAACATTCCATGTGTAAACATAACAAACAAGCATTCATAAGCCACGTATAACATGCATTAACGGTTAGCGTTCAAATAGTTTGAGTAGTGTGATAGTTGTAGTTTGAATATTCGTAACGTATGTAACACCCAAAAGTGCATAAGCAAAAAGGGATCGAGTATACTCACAGCGGTTGATGGATTGAAGGGAGCGCTTAGCGAGTAGGATTAGCCTGAGTAGATTAGATTGCATAACGATAAGGGAAACGTAAAACGGAAAACAAGTGTTGGAGAGTCGGATGGCTGGTCGATCGGACGGCTGACCGTTCGGTTGACAGTCCGTTCGGACCGCTGTCTGGTCGGTCGGTAGGCCGATCGGATGGCTGTTCGAGTGGATTGTTTCTTCCTTTGGGAAGGATGTGTTTGTGTATGATGGCTTGTATTTTGAAGTTTTCGTTGTTGCATTTGAAAAACATTGAAGAATCTTTACCTTTCAGGTCGGTCGGTCGATCGGTCGTTCGATCGGCCGGCCGGCTATCCGATCGGTTAGGTACTTCAGAAAATAGGTTCTCAGCAGGATGTCGCCTGATCGGACGACTGTTCGATCGGGTGACACTCCAAACACGTTGAACATGTTGAAAATCGATTAAGTGTTGAAGCATAGTATCTCATGATCCGAAGAGTAATCCAATCGGACGGTAGTCCGATCGAACAACAGTTCGTTCAATACTCTCTTCAATGAATTTCTAAAGTGTGGGACCATGTGCTAGCCGATCGGGCTGAAGCCCTACGCGGATCAAGGCAACGCTTAGAACAGAAGGAAGACGGTGCTTACTACGTAACGGGACGCGTTTGGGTCCCACTCTATGGCAACCTACGAGAGCTTGTGATGGATGAAGCACACAAGTCTCGCTACTCGGTACACCCTGGTTCGGATAAAATGTACCACGATATCAAAACTACATATTGGTGGCCTAGCATGAAGGCCCACATAGCAACTTACGTCAACAAGTGTTTGACTTGTGCGAGAGTTAAGTCTGAATACCAGAAACCCTCAGGCCTACTCCAACAACCAGAGATACCACAATGGAAATGGGAGCAAATTTCCATGGATTTTGTTACTGGCCTACCTAGATCTCAGCGCAGAAATGATACTATTTGGGTGATCGTGGATCGACTCACAAAATCTGCACACTTCTTGGCTATCAAGGAGACGGATAAATTCTCCACTCTTGCAGAAATATACCTCAAGGAAGTTGTTTCGAGGCACGGGGTGCCCACCTCTATTATCTTGGATCGAGATGCGCGTTTTACTTCAGAGCTGTGGCAAGCAATGCACAAATCCTTCGGCTCACGATTAGACATGAGTACAGCGTATCACCCTCAGACGGACGGGCAGTCCGAGCGCACTATTCAAACCTTAGAAGACATGCTTCGTGCATGTGTAATAGACTTTGGAAACAGCTGGGAGAAGCATCTGCCACTTGTGGAATTCTCGTACAATAACAGCTACCACACCAGCATTAAAGCTGCTCCGTTTGAGGCATTGTACGGACATAAATGCCGGTCACCTCTTTGTTGGGCAGAGGTGGGGGATAGTCAGATCACTGGTCCAGAACATGTGGTAGACACAACCGAACAAATTGCTCAAATACGGAAACGCATGGCGGCAGCTCGTGACCGCCAGAAAGTCTACGCCGATAAGGGCAGGAAACCACTAGAGCTCCAGGTTGGGGAGCGGGTACTACTCAAAGTTTCACCCTGGAAGGGTGTAGTTCATTTTGGTAAACGAGGCAAACTTAACCCACGATACGTTGGACCTTTTGAAATCATCGAGAAAATAGGCAGGGTGGCCTACCGACTGAACTTACCAGCAGAACTCGGTGCAGTTCACAACGTTTTTCACGTGTCGAACCTGAAGAAGTGTATGTCAGAGGAGGCCCATGTAGTTCCTCTGAAGGAGCTCACTATCGACGAACAGTTACGATTCGTCGAGGAACCAGTTGAAATCACGGACCGGGACGTTAAGGTCCTCAAGAGTACTAGAATACCTCTCGTTCGGGTTCGTTGGAACTCACGTCGCGGCCTAGAGTTCACCTGGGAGCGCAAAGATCAGATTAAACAAAAGTATCCCCAACTGTTTGCAAACAGTACAACCACTACTGAGGCTGAAGCTACGGAATTTTGGGACGAAATTCCAGATCAACGGGGGGTGGATGTGACACCCCAGGAAAACCGGGAAAACCATACAACTTAACTAGCTTCCTCAGTGAGTGCCTACCAAATTTCGGGACGAAATTTCTTTCAACTTGGGGATGATGTGACAACTCGAAATTTAGAACCTTTCGTGTATCTTAGTGTAACCTACTTGAAACGTTATGTGATTAATTGACGTGTTGGTGTAATGATATAGGTGAACATCCTATGTGATTATATATTATGTTTATATGTATGCTTGTATGTATGAGTGTGATTATGTGAACCGAGACACAAGGACACGACTCGAGACCATGCGGTCTCGAGTGAACAGTAACGGTTGGGCCGGATTGGGCCATGCACCTCTTGAGCCCACTAGTATATATCCTTTGTGATTAGCCACACTTGCCATCTTGGGCAAACCATACACACTCTCCTACACACACTCTCTCACCCTCTCTCACTAAAACCCTAGCAACACCACCCTCTTCTCTTGTGCCGGATCAAGGATCAAGCCAAGCTCTCGGATTCGCTTGTGTTCTTCACTCGGAAACTTTCGGACAACAAACCAACTCTCCTTCACACACACACACCTCATCAACCGGTTAGTGTTTTATGATGTTTATTGTTAGATGATAGTATGAATGACATGATTTAACTAAGTATAGTTGTAAGTATGTTGATGTTCTTGTGAACCGGATGTGTATGATGATGTTATTCGGCTAACATGTTTTGATTTCGGATATATTACATAATGAGCTAGTAATATCTTGTGTCTAAATGTGATTTAAACCACTTATTGTTGATGTTCATGAAACCGGCTTGCATATGTATTAGATAATGTCATGTAATCGGATTAGTGTAGAGTCGAGTTTGAGGTATTATGTGATGATTTGAAACCATTAGATGAGTATGTTCAAGTGTTTTGATGGTTGTTCATGTTATGATTATGATTAATGCTAAAAACCCTAAGATATGATGAACAAGTTTGAATGATCATGATGAACTACTTGAATGTATGAAGAACAACATGAATGTGATATGAATGTGTTTTAGATATTTGAAATTTCTATGTTTGATCCGTTTTTGGTTAGTAGTAGACAAGGAAACATGTTTATGAAATACCATTGGATAGTACATTATCTCATGAAATTGTAATTCTATTGGTTTAGAACATATGTCAGGAAATCAGCAGATGTCCAACCGAGACCTTCGGTCTCGACTCGGGATCACCACATGTCAACTCGAGATCACGGTTTCGACACAAGGTTGCGAGTTGAGAACCTATAGTCTCGACTCGAAACCACACTTGATCAGCACACAAACCTCACGACTCGAGACCATGCTTGCGAGTCCGGTTGCGACTCGAGACCAATACATGCATGACCCGAGACCACCTTAGTTGCGACTCGAGATCTTGTGGACTACAACTCGAGACCGCACAGTCTCGACTAGAGACCGCACAGTCTCGACTCGAGACCATATGCATGTACACGCTATTTGGACCTTCACACTGTTACGTGCCTAAGTAATTGGGCCGAACATATGGGCCGTATGTACTACTGCTAATGGAGTATGTTGTGCACTGTTGTTGATTTGCCATGATAGACGAGTAGGTCAAGATCGTTACTTGTGTATGAATATGTGTAGAAAATACGTGCACTACTTGGTTTGAACCTGACTTAAATGGTATCTATGTTAGGACGTAATTGATCAATAACAACTTGATTGGCTTTTCTGTGTATCTGCCGAGCAAACCGAGGTGAGTTCACACCCTCTACAAAGCACGGGATTCCCAGGGGTCGGGAATTGGGGTTAAGGAACATGGGTTCCTCGTCCTCCTTGGGTAGGACAGCATTGGTTCAGGAATGTAATTCCTCGTCCTCATGGACAGATAACTCGTACTAGACTAAAACTCTATCACGAAGTCCCTCCTTTTTATATCGACTTAATCGCCGGGCCAATGGCGAGCGGGTCATTAGTTAGATAGCGCTATTTAGGTTTGACAAACCTCACACCATGCCGCAGAGGACGGGCGTGAACTAATGGACTATGGCACGTCGGTGATGATAGACACCGACGCTAAGGGCACATAAACATGACTAACGTCAGTAGTCGATATGGTAACGAGCCTAGTGTATACATGGGGTAGCCCCCACGGCCGAAATGCCAGATAACTAACACGGGGTAGCCCCCACGGCTGGATTGCCAGAATAACCGGGAATAAACAAGTCACGTTTTTCAACTATGGGGTAACCCCCACGGCAGGATGCCAGCTAAAGGAAACTATTTTCGAAACAACTTAAAACGAACACCCAACCGTGAACTCACTCAACTTGTTGTTGACTCGTTAGTACATGCTTTGCAGGACAATAGGTACTTAGCTGGAGCTTGCATGGAAGAGAGTCGTTGTGGGACATGGACGGCTGAGTGCCATGTTAAACTGTGAAACGATTAAACTTATGTTTTGGTTTTAAGACTTATGCTTCCGCTTGCAACTTAAACTATGTTTTGTTTGGACACCAATTGTATTGGTTGGGTTTTTATAACTACTTATATGCTTGTTCAATATGATTGGTGGCTGGATCCTGGTCAGTCACGCCTCCAAGCGATGATACTCCGCAGGTGGATTTTGGGGGTGTGACAGATTGGTATCAGAGCCATTGGTTATAGTGAACTTGGTTTTAATAAGGGGAAAAGGTTTTTATTAAAATCAGACTATAACCTGTACAGTGCTCAACGGTCCACAACGACGCTTCACTCCACATGCAAGGCTCGACATTCTAGGTGATATGATCTGTGTATATATTGCCTACTTGTTAGTTACATAGTACATTGCTCATGGTATGCTTGGTTAGTATAACTACTGTTGCTTGAACACGTGTGTGCTTACTCCCTTCTGTCATCGCACTTTCGCGAACCTCTCTCACTCATGATTCTCTTGATATGAAGATCATGTCTGGACGCGTTAACCTGACACAAGCCCAGTTGACGTCTCTGATTA
The DNA here is from genome assembly GCA_030545235.1 of Helianthus tuberosus. Lineage (NCBI taxonomy): Eukaryota > Viridiplantae > Streptophyta > Magnoliopsida > Asterales > Asteraceae > Helianthus > Helianthus tuberosus. The sequence goes on from CM060417.1 coordinate 40,783,088, forward strand.
ACGAACAAGTTGCTGCAGCACTTGCAGCTGCACACGCAGGAGGTACATCCTGCAGTCCGAACTCATTCTAGGATCTTTAGAATCCTACTCTCGTGAACCAACCTTTGTGTTAAACTCTGTCTTTTCTTTCACCCACAATAGGTCAACATGCTCAGCCACCTGTGTGCACTTTTAAAACTTTTATGGACTGCCGACCAACTACTTTCAGCGGCACTGAAGGAGCAGTAGGACTCCTCCACTGGTTTGAGAAACTAGAATCTGTGTTCAAAATGTGTGAATCCCTGAGGCGCGCAGGGTGAAGTATGCTACCGGTACTCTCGAGGGTTTAGCCCTCACGTGGTGGAACGCTCAGGTTCAAATGCTGGGGTTGGTTGCTGCCAACGCCACCCCATGGGAAACTTTTAAGGAAATGATCAAGGAAGAATACTGCAGTCGTGATGACATTCATAAGCTGGAAGTCGAGTTCTTCAACCTCAAGATGACGGGGTCAGAAATTGAGGCGTACACTAAGAGATCGAATGAGCTTGCCTTACTGTGTCCTACTATGGTGGACCCTCCATTTAAGCGTATTGAACTCTTTCTCAAGGGCTTGGTGCCAGAGATCCAAAGCCATGTGACTTCAGCAAACCTCGCGACTATCCAGCAGGTTGTTCAGTTGGCTCACCGTCTTACTGACCAGGCGGTGGAGCAGAACAAGTTGCCAAAGCGCATAGGTGCGGCAACTACTTCAGGTGCTCTTAGCGACAACAAACGGAAATGGGATGGAACTTCAAGCAAGGGTTCAACTTCTGTTCAGTCTCAGTCTCAGCAGAGAAAGACTGAAGACTACAAGAGCCCTAGTCAGCAATCGTCTAGTGGTCAAAGTCATGGTGGGTACAAAGGGAATCACCCCAAATGCAATCGCTGCAGCCTGCACCACAGCGGACCATGCACCAGGGGTAACTGTCATCGATGCAACAAGCCAGGTCACGCTGCAAAGGATTGCAGGAGCTTGTATCCCGCCAATCAGAACCATCAGCAAACTCAACAGAACCAACGCCAGCAGCCGCAGCAGGGTGACAACAAAGGGTGCTTTCAGTGTGGAGCTGAAGGCCACTTCAAGAGAGATTGTCCCCAACTGAACAGGAACCAGAACAACAACAACAACAATAACAACAATCAGGGGAATGGTAATAATGGGAACAACAACAATGGAGCCAGGGGGCGGGCGTTCGTGATCGGCCAAGGTGAAGCAAAGAATTACCCCAATGTTGTGGCGGGTAAGTTCCTTCTCGACGACTTTTATGTTACAGTTTTATTTGATTCGGGTGTCGATACTAGCTACATGTCACTAGAAGTTAGTCGAATGCTTAAGCGTATTCCAACACCTTTGAACCGCAAGCACACTGTAGAGATAGCAAATGGTAAGAGTTTAGAAGCCACACACGTAGTCAAGGGTTGTGAACTTATTCTCGCTGACCAGACCTTCTCTATCGACCTCATTCCTATCATCTTGGGTAGTTTCGACGTTGTCATTGGGATGGATTGGCTATCCCAACACCGAGCAGAGATTCTTTGCAACGAGAAGATTGTTCGTATTCCTGGTTCCAGTGGTGAACCTCTCATGATTCGTGGCGACAAGAGGAGTGCTGTTGAGAACGTCATCTCTCTCCTTAAGGCCCAAAAGTGCTTGCGAAAGGGCCACACTGCCATTTTGGCTCTCATTACCGACACCTCGGAGAAAGAGAAGAAGATAGAATATTTTCCAGTTGTACGCGACTATCCCGAGGTATTTCCTGAGGAATTACCTGGTCTTCCGCCTCATCGCCAAGTCGAGTTTCAGATTGAACTAGCTCCTGGAGCTGCGCCTATAGCTCGTGCACCTTATCGTTTAGCTCCATCAGAGTTGGAAGAACTCTCTACGCAACTACAAGAACTCTTGGATAAGGGTTTTATTCGTCCAAGCTCATCGCCCTGGGGAGCTCCAGTACTATTTGTGAAGAAGAAGGACGGTACCTTCAGAATGTGCATCGACTACCGGGAACTCAACAAGGTGACGGTGAAGAATCGTTATCCTCTACCGCGTATTGACGACTTGTTCAACCAGCTGCAAGGGTCGAGCTACTATTCAAAGATTGATTTGAGATCGGGATATCACCAACTGAGAGTCCGAGAAGAGGACGTCTCCAAAACGGCCTTCAGAACTCGATACGGGCACTATGAGTTTTTGGTCATGCCTTTTGGGCTGACAAACGCACCTGCAGTTTTCATGGACTTGATGAACCGAGTGTGCAAGCCTTACCTGGACAAATTCGTTATAGTCTTCATCGACGACATCCTGATCTATTCTAAGAGTCAGGAGGAACACGAGTAGCATCTACGACTTATTCTGGAACTCCTTCGAACCGAACAGCTTTACGCAAAGTTCTCGAAATGAGACTTCTGGCTTCGAGAAGTCCATTTCCTAGGCCACGTGGTGAACAAGGATGGGATTCACGTTGATCCATCCAAGGTAGACTCTATTAAGAACTGGCCTGCACCTCGTACACCAAAGGAAATTCGCCAATTCTTGGGATTGGCAGGTTACTACCGGAGATTCATTAAGGATTTTTCTAAGATTGCTCAGCCTCTCACCTCACTAACGCAGAAAGGCGTTGTTTATCGATGGGGAAACGCACAGGAATTAGCATTTCAACATTTAAAGGATAGACTTTGCAGCGCGCCTATCCTTTCATTGCCAGAGGGCACAGACGATTTTGTGGTTTACTGCGACGCATCAATTCAGGGTCTTGGTTGTGTATTGATGCAAAGAGATAAAGTTATAGCCTACGCCTCACGCCAACTTAAAGTTCATGAAAAGAACTACACCACACATGATATAGAGCTGGGAGCTGTTGTTTTTGCACTTAAGTTATGGCGGTATTACCTGTACGGTACCAAGTGCGCCATCTACACCGACCACAGGAGCCTCGAACATATCTTCAAGCAGAAGGAACTAAATATGCGGCAACGACGATGGGTCGAACTACTAAATGACTACGAGTGCTCGATCAGGTATCACCCGGGCAAGGCCAATGTTGTGGCTGACGCCCTCAGTCAAAAGGACACTGCGCCTAAACGCGTGCGAGCTTTACAACTCACGATCCATTCTAGTCTTCCCTCCCAGATACGACCTGCTCAGATAGAAGCACTGAAACCAGAAAACGTCAGGGCTGAAGCCCTACGCGGATCAAGGCAACGCTTAGAATAGAAGGAAGACGGTGCTTACTACGTAACGGGACGCGTTTGGGTCCCACTCTATGGAAACCTACGAGAGCTTGTGATGGATGAAGCACACAAGTTTCGCTACTCGGTACACCCTGGTTCGGATAAAATGTACCACGATATCAAAACTACATATTGGTGGCCTAGCATGAAGGCCCACATAGCAACTTACGTCAGCAAGTGTTTGACTTGTGCGAGAGTCAAGTCTGAATACCAGAAACCCTCAGGCCTACTCCAACAACCAGAGATACCACAATGGAAATGGGAGCAAATTTCCATGGATTTTGTTACTGGCCTACCTAGATCTCAGCGCGGAAATGATACTATTTGGGTGATCGTGGATCGACTCACAAAATCTGCACACTTCTTGGCTATCAAGGAGACGGATAAATTCTCCACTCTTGCAGAAATATACCTCAAGGAAGTTGTTTCGAGGCACGGGGTGCCCACCTCTATTATCTCGGATCGAGATGCGCGTTTTACTTCAGAGCTGTGGCAAGCAATGCACAAATCCTTCGGCTCACGATTAGACATGAGCACAGCGTATCACCCTCAGACGGACGGGCAGTCCGAGCGCACTATTCAAACCTTAGAAGACATGCTTCGTGCATGTGTAATCGACTTTGGAAACAGCTGGGAGAAGCATCTGCCACTTGTGGAATTCTCGTACAATAACAGCTACCACACCAGCATTAAAGCTGCTCCGTTTGAGGCATTGTACGGACGTAAATGCCGGTCACCTCTTTGTTGGGCAGAGGTGGGGGATAGTCAGATCACTGGTCCAGAACATGTGGTAGACACAACCGAACAAATTGCTCAAATACGGAAACGCATGGCGGCAGCTCGTGACCGCCAGAAAGTCTACGCCGATAAGGGTAGGAAACCACTAGAGCTCCAGGTTGGGGAGCGGGTACTACTCAAAGTTTCACCCTGGAAGGGTGTAGTTCGTTTTGGTAAACGAGGCAAACTTAACCCACGATACGTTGGACCTTTTGAAATCATCGAGAAAATAGGCAGGGTGGCCTACCGACTGAACTTACCAGCAGAACTCGGTGCAGTTCACAACGTTTTTCACGTGTCGAACCTGAAGAAGTGTCTGTCAGAGGAGGCCCATGTAGTTCCTCTGAAGGAGCTCACTATTGACGAACAGTTACGATTCGTCGAGGAACCAGTTGAAATCACGGACCGGGACGTTAAGGTCCTCAAGAGTACTAGAATACCTCTCGTTCGGGTTCGTTGGAACTCACGTCGCGGCCCAGAGTTCACCTGGGAGCGCGAAGATCAGATGAAACAAAAGTATCCCCAACTGTTTGCAAACAGTACAACCACTACTGAGGCTGAAGCTACGGAATTTCGGGACGAAATTCCAGATCAACGGGGGGTGGATGTGACACCCCAGGAAAACCGGGAAAACCATACAACTTAACTAGCTTCCTCAGTGAGTACCTACCAAATTTCGGGACGAAATTTCTTTCAACTTGGGGATGATGTGACAACTCGAAATTTAGAACCTTTCGTGTATCTTAGTGTAACCTACTTGAAACGTTATGTGATTAATTGACGTGTTGGTGTAATGATATATGTGAACATCCTATGTGATTATATATTATGTTTATATGTATGCTTGTATGTATGAGTGTGATTATGTGAACCGAGACACAAGGACACGACTCGAGACCATGCGGTCTCGAGTGAACAGTAACGGTTGGGCCGGATTGGGCCATGCACCTCTTGAGCCCACTAGTATATATCCTTTGTGATTAGCCACACTTGTCATCTTGGGCAAACCATACACACTCTCCTACACACACACTCTCACCCTCTCTCACTAAAACCCTAGCAACACCACCCTCTTCTCTTGTGCCGGATCAAGGATCAAGCCAAGCTCTCGGATTCGCTTGTGTTCTTCACTCGGAAACTTTCGGACAACAAACCAACTCTCCTTCACACACACACACCTCATCAACCGGTTAGTGTTTTATGGTGTTTATTGTTAGATGATAGTATGAATGACATGATTTAACTAAGTATAGTTGTAAGTATGTTGATGTTCTTGTGAACCGGATGTGTATGATGATGTTATTCGGCTAACATGTTTTGATTTCGGATATATTACATAATGAGCTAGTAATATCTTGTGTCTAAATGTGATTTAAACCACTTATTGTTGATGTTCATGAAACCGGCGTGCATATGTATTAGATAATGTCATGTAATCGGATTAGTGTAGAGTCGAGTTTGAGGTATTATGTGATGATTTGAAACCATTAGATGAGTATGTTCAAGTGTTTTGATGGTTGTTCATGTTATGATTATGATTAATGCTAAAAACCCTAAGATATGATGAACAAGTTTGAATGATCATGATGAACTACTTGAATGTATGAAGAACAACATGAATGTGATATGAATGTGTTGTAGATATTTGAAATTTCTATGTTTGATCCGTTTTTGGTTAGTAGTAGACAAGGAAACATGTTTATGAAATACCATTGGATAGTACATTATCTCATGAAATTGTAATTCTATTGGTTTAGAACATATGTCAGGAAATCAGCAGATGTCCAACCGAGACCTTCAGTCTCGACTCGGGATCACCACATGTCAACTCGAGATCACGGTTTCGACACAAGGTTGCGAGTCGAGAACCTATAGTCTCGACTCGAAACCACACTTGATCAGCACACAAACCTCACGACTCGAGACCATGCTTGCGAGTCCGGTTGCGACTCGAGACCAATACATGCATGACCCGAGACCACCTTAGTTGCGACTCGAGATCTTGTGGACTACAACTCGAGACCGCACAGTCTCGACTCGAGACCATATGCATGTACACGCTATTTGGACCTTCACACTGTTACGGGCCTAAGTAATTGGGCCAAACATATGGGTCGTATGTACTACTGCTAATGGAGTATGTTGTGCACTGTTGTTGATTTGCCATGATAGATGAGTAGGTCAAGATCGTTACTTGTGTATGAATACGTGTAGAAAATACGTGCACTACTTGGTTTGAACCTGACTTAAATGGTATCTATGTTAGGACGTAATTGATCAATAACAACTTGATTGGCTTTTCTGTGTATCTGCCGAGCAAACCGAGGTGAGTTCACACCCTCTACAAAGCATGGGATTCCCAGGGGTCGGGAATTGGGGTTAAGGAACATGGGTTCCTCGTCCTCCTTGGGTAGGACAGCATTGGTTCAGGAATGTAATTCCTCGTCCTCATGGACAGATAACTCGTACTAGACCAAAACTCTATCACGAAGTCCCTCCTTTTTATATTGACTTAATCGCCGGGCCAATGGTGAGCGGGTCATTAGTTAGATAGCGCTATTTAGGTTTGACAAACCTCACACCGTGCCGCAGAGGACGGGCGTGAACTAATGGACTATGGCACGTCGGTGATGATAGACACCGACGCTAAGGGCACATAAACATGACTAACGTCAGTAGTCGATATGGTAACGAGTCTAGTGTATACATGGGGTAGCCCCCACGGCCGAAATGCCAGATAACTAACACGGGGTAGCCCCCACGGCTGGATTGCCAGAATAACCGGGAATAAACAAGTCACGTTTTTCAACTATGGGGTAACCCCCACGGCAGGATGCCAGCTAAAGGAAACTGTTTTCGAAACAACTTAAAACGAACACCCAACCGTGAACTCACTCAACTTGTTGTTGACTCGTTACTACATGCTTTGCAGGACAATAGGTACTTAGCTGGAGCTTGCATGGAAGAGAGTCGTTGTGGGACATGGACGGCTGAGTGCCATGTTAAACTGTGAAACGATTAAACTTATGTTTTGGTTTTAAGACTTATGCTTCCGCTTGCAACTTAAACTATGTTTTGTTTGGACACCAATTGTATTGGTTGGGTTTTTATAACTACTTATATGCTTGTTCAATATGATTGGTGGCTGGATCCTGGTCAGTCACGCCTCCAAGCGGTGATACTCCGCAGGTGGATTTTGGGGGTGTGACATTAACAGTTTCGTTCCTAATTGTGGTTATGCTCTTCGAATAAATTCATGAGTTCCACTAGATTTCAAAATGGGGACTTTCGTCGAGATGTGGATGTCACTCCTAACTCGATGAAAGGTTCTCGTGCTAGAAAAATGCGCTGAGTGAGCGATCTCATCGAGAGTTTTTGGTTTTCACACCTGGTCTCGATAGGATAACTCGGTTTCGTTATGCGAGTATTTTCGAAAACACGTGTATTATGTCGGCCTTAGGAAAGGCTAAGTAGTATTTCAGCCTTAGGAAAGGCTTCTTCGTGTGAAGCTGTAGTGCGCTGTGTTCACACAAAGTTGTAACTTTTAGCAATTTCGATCGAGAGTATCAAGTAGGCCCGATACAAACCCTACTGGGTTCGTACGAGTCGGCCTGTTGGTACTTAGACTATAGACTAGGTCAATTTCCAAGACGTCGACCCGGACTAGGTGGAGTCTTGCCTAATTCCCTATAATTATGGCTCTGATACCAATCTGTCACACCCCAACCGATGGCGGAATCATCGGGGCGCGGCACTAGGCGAATCAGATTGCTCAAGAGAATCCATAACAACTATATTGCGATAATATTTAATACATTCGTTATCCCATACTAACAAAGAATACAATCACATAAGTTATCATAGATTTCTTGTCTTCTCGAACAATGCAAATCCGACAATCTAGATTTTAGTTGAGTTTCTAGACTCCGTAGCTTGATTTGATATAGTCTGCGATCTAACCTGCAACATACGTTAAAATATTTGTCAATACAAAAGTATTGGCGAGTATACAGGTTTGATAAGTATAACGTAATAGATAAAAAGTGTAGCGAATTTCCATATGCAAGAACGTAACACACGACATATATACTCACAAAGCTGATACTACCAACTAAGTCCTCGATGCTCGAATATGCGATGGCAAACTAGACCCCGTCGGGCGCAATAGTACTATACAAGTCATGGTGGGACGTCGCGAGTATAAGCCCTAGCACATATGCAACTAGCATCACGTATATCTATGCATAACAGTTATTCGCAAGTGATAATTCGATTGATTGAATAATTCATTTGATAAGTTCGATTTGCTAGAAACGTATGTTACACCCAAAATACGATTAAAAAGGGTTCAAGTATACTCACTATGCGTATGTAGCGGAAATACAGCTTGATTTGGATTGCGTCTGAATTAGCCTGATCGATTGAGAGTGCGTTAAACGGTGACGAGCGAAACAGGTGACTAGTGGTCATCCGGTCGGATGGCAATCCAATCGGATGGTCACTTGTTAGGAGAGGGCATTGGACAGTGGCTATCCGGTCGGATGGCAATCCGGCCGGATGGCCATTCGTTTGGATGATTATTTAGTGACTATCCGATCGGATGACAATCCGGTCGGATGGTCATTCGTTTGAAGATGAGGCTTGCTCAATGACTATCCGATCGAATAAGTGTCGACTCGTTCAAATTGTTATCCGATCGAATAGGTGTCGACTCGTTCGAATTGTTATTCGATCGAATAAGTGTCGACTCGTTCGAATTGTCACTCGATCGAATAAGTGTCGACTCGTTCGAATTGTCATTCGATCGGATGACATGTTATCCGTTCGGATGACATGTTATCCGTTCGATTGGCATGTTATCCGTTCGAATGGCATGTCTGATTAACGTTCCGGTCAACTGTTTTCGAGTGTTTTCAGAAGAAATACGATGCGGTCTTGTTGGGACGGTGTAATCTAGCATTAACCATTGAAATTCTATCAGTTTTGACCCGTTCTAACGGCCGGGAACCACCCCATTCCATCAGATCTGGCCGTTCTTGACGGTTTCTCATGGTTAACTCGAAATCGCACAGTTCCTTGGTTAAAAACATAGAATTAGGTATGATTTGTTATTAAAATATGTGGAAATCACCCAGATCTGAGTCGTTTATGGTGGGATGAGGTCACAACTTGAAGTTCATATGAACTCTTGGTGACATCACCTTAAAGCACCTCAAATCAGTAGATTTCACGGTTGGAACTCGAGTTTTGAAAGATAGAATGATGTAGAATTGAGTGTAGATCATAGAAGTACGAGATTTAGGTTGAAATCTTACCGGAATCATGAGGAATCGAGAGAAAAGGGTCCTGGAGCGTGCTTGGTCGAGTGGGAGCTGTCACATCACTTGAACAGTGGTGTGGCAGGCTATTTATAGGCAAAAAGAGGAGAAGGGAGTGACTGGGTCGAATGGCCATTCGTTCGGATGGCCCATCCGTTCGGATAGCTCATCCGTCCGGATGGCCACTCCGGCGCGGTGAGTTTCTCCGTTTTCGATCGTTTTGATAGCTTTTGGAGTACGTGCTCTCTATCATTAGTTTATATCATTATTATATATATAAATATATCACTAGGGGTCGTATTTACGTATCCATATTTCCAAGTTTCGATTTAAGAATCGGTTTCCGTTTCGAGTGTGCGATTATAAGCGACGTTTCACGGCCATCAAGGAGGGTAGTATAGGTCCTTTATTGATGTCATCGTGACCGTTATTGTGAGTTGTGCCACAATGACCGACGGGGTACCATTCACTCGTATTGTCATCATCGTCACGACGACTGGAGCTATAGCACTTACCCGAGAGTCTTTGTTAGCGTTAATTGTCTGCGTTTCGACACATCACGGCCACCGAGGAGGGTAGAATAGGTCCTCACTCAATGTCATCGTGGGTGTTAGTGTTTGTGGTGTGATATAGTGATAATACATTGCGAAATTATGCGATTTATCCTTCGAATAGCGAAGTATGCTTTATAGTTACTTTATGATCCGAATCTCTGGTGCTAGGCGTAACGAGTTTATCGAGTAGTAACAACGCACGAAAGTGCGGGTTGTTACATGGAAGCTGTACAATCACTATGAATCACGTTTGAGAACTTTCTGTTCGGACCGGTTTTGACTCCGAAACGATTGCGCACCGAACGTGTGACGTGCAGAATCCGTACACGAACGTGATCAAACACACGAGAACGTAATATAATCGGTGATTCTATTGATTGATATGAAATCGTACAAAGCACTAGAATCACAATGTTTCTTTCTCTCTCTAGACTCTCTCTCTTTAAACAGCTGCGGGTACTTCGCCTTCATGTCGCTTTCAAGTTCCCAAGTGAACTCTGCGCCTCGTTTGCCTTCCCATCGGACTTTCACGATAGGAATGCGAGAGCGTCTAAGCTGCTTGGTTTGACCATCCATGATTTCGACAGGCTTCTCCACGAAGTGTAATGTTTCGTTCACTTGTAGTTCATCGAGAGAAACGTGTAAATCGTGGTCGGCTAGGCACTTTCGGAGGTTTGACACGTGGAAAGTCGGGTGGACATTGCTAAGTTCCTCCGGTAGTTCGAGTCTATAGGCGATTTTTCCGATCCTTTCCAGAATCTTAAAAGGTCCAACATATCGAGGCGCGAGTTTTCCCTTTTTGCCGAATAGGACTAAACCCTTCCAAGGTGATACCTTTAGGAGTACGTAGTCACCAACGTCAAATTCACGGGGCTTGCGCTTTTTATCGGCGTAACTTTTCTGTCGATCCCGAGCTTTCACCAGATTGTCTCGAATTTGGAAAATTTTATCTGTCGTTTCTTGTAATAAGAATCGGTGGTTGTTCGAGTAAGCCAGAGGGTCTTTGATGTTCAGCCTTGACTCTTGCACAAGTTAGGCATTTTCCAACGTAGAGGGCAATATCCCTTTTCATGCCAGGCCACCAGCACCTGTAGCGAAGATCCTGGTACATTTTGTCAGCACCGGGATGAATAGAATAATGGGATTTGTGGGCTTCGTCCATCAGAACCTGTCGCAAGTTGGTTCGTCTGGGGATCCAAATTCGGTCTAGAAAGTGGAATATCCCATTTGATTTGCTCACAAGTTGGGCTCCATCATGGTAGATTCTTTCTTTCTTCAGGGTGCGTTCGTTAAAACAACCATGTTGAGCGTCGCGGATGAGGGTTTCGAGATCGTGTTGGGCTTGAACATTACGAGTGCTAAGCAGATAGCTCCGTCTGCTAAGTGCGTCGGCAACAACATTTGCCTTGCCTGGGTGATAACGGATCTCACGGTCGTAATCGTTGAGAAGTTCTAGCCATCGGTGTTGACGCATATTAAGTTCCTTCTGATTAAAGATATGTTGTAGGCTCTTATGATCGGTGAAGATAGTACACTTGGTACCATACAGGTAGTGTCGCCAAATCTTTAATGAAAAAACAACCGCGCCTAGCTCTAGATCATGGGTTGTATAGTTCTTTCGTGGATTTCGTTGCATGAGGACACAACCGAGACCAAGGTTGGAAGCATCACAGTAGACAATGAAATCGTCGTTTCCATTGGGCAATGTGAGAATAGGAGCATTGCAAAGCTTATGCTTGAGGGTTTGAAAGGCAGTCTCTTGTTTGGTTCCCCAGACAAAAGGCTGATCTTTATGAGTGAGAGAGGTAAGCGGCACAGCAATCTTTGAGAATCCTTCGATAAATCGTCGATAATAGCCCGCTAGTCCGAGAAAAGAGCGGACTTCTGACGGGTTCTTAGGCGTAACCCAGCTCTTGACAGCTTCAATCTTCGCGGGATCAACGTGAATGCCTTGACTATTAACAATGTGAACCAGAAACTAAACTTCCTCCAGCCAGAATTCGCACTTGGAGAACTTGGCATAGAGTTAATTCCCCTGGAGTAGCTCGAGAACCAAACGTAGATGTTGCGCGTGTTCGGCTTTCGATTTGGAATAGATCAAGACATCGTCGATGAACACGATGAAGAAACGGTCGAGATATGGTTTACACACGTGATTCATCATATCCATGAAAACCGCTGGGGCATTGGTTAAGCCAAAAGGCATGACAACGAATTCGTAGTGACTGTAACGGGTGCGAAACGCGGTTTTGGGTATATCCTCCTCTTGTATGCGTAGTTGGTGGTAGCCTGAACGTAGATCGATCTTTGAGAAACACGTAGCGCCTTGTAGTTGATCAAACAAATCGTCGATGCGAGGTAGGGGGTAACGGTTCTTGATAGTTAACTTATTCAATTCCCGGTAGTCGATGCACATCCGGAACGACCCGTCCTTCTTTTTGACGAAAAAGACTGGAGCGCCCCATGGAGAGGTGCTCGGGCGAATGAAGCCTTTTTCAAGTAATTCCTGGAGTTGGTTTGAGAGTTCACGCATTTCGGATGGCGCAAGTCGATATGGAGCTTTGGCAACAGGATTGGCTCCAGGAATGAGGTCGATACGAAAGTCGATATCACGACTTGGTGGTAAACCTGGAAGATCATCAGGAAACACATGAGGAAATTCACGAACCACAGGAACGTCTTTCACTTCCTTCTCCTCTTTCTTTTCCTTCTCCGCTACTACAATGTTTGCCAAAAAAGCTTTGTATTCCTTGCGGAGATACTTGCTAGCTTGGACACATGACATGAGCTTGAGACCTTTTGAAGTAGTTTCACCGTATACACACAATAAGTCACCATTTGCGAGTGAGAATCGAATCATCTTGTCGTAACACACAACTTCAGCATGGTTTTCGCGTAGAAAGTCCATGCCTACTATGACGTCGAAACTTCCGAGTTGCATCGGAATGAGGTCGATTGGGAAGATGTGATTGTTGAGCTCAAGAGTACAATCACGGACAACGGAATTGACAGCGACAGTTCTTCCAGTGGCGACTTCTACATCGAACGTCGAAGAGAGTTGGGAGCGTTTACCACTAATGAGTTTCTCGAATTCGAACGACACAAAGCAATTATCGGCTCCAGTATCAAACAAACAGGAAGCATAAATACCATTCACAAGGAACGTACCATTGACCACGTTGTTGTCGGCCTGGGCTTGGCATACGTTGAGGTTGAAAGTTCTGGCGCGTGCGGCCTGTTGTTGTTGCTGCTGCTGTTGTTGCTGGTGTTGCTGCTGCTGTTGAGGCTGTTGTTGCTGGGGCTCTTGTTTCACGACCCTGTTTGGGCACATGTTGGCGAAATGGTTCAGGTCGCCACATGCGAAGCAAGCTCTGGCTTTGACTGCGGGTGCCGGAGGAGCTCGTTGACCCTGTGGGGCAGTGAGTAGGGCTTGATGAGCAGGAGCTTGTCAAATACGGCAGTTGGCAGTAAAATGACCGTACACATTGCAATGAGCACAAAAACGGCAAGGAATTGCAGTTGGGTGATGGTAGGTACAAGTAGGTACAAGTAGGGCATAAAAACAGGAATGGAGAAAGAGGGTCCCCTTGTCTCATACCTTTTTCGCATCTGAAATAAAAGGTGGGCGCTCCATTAACCAAAACGGCCGAATTTGCCGATGCAAGAATACCCGAGATCCATGTGGCCTAGTGTATGCACGCTTAGCAAGAGGTGCATTGGCCACAGGCGCTGCCACTTGGCGCTGTTGAGCTGGTACTGATTGAACTGGTGCAGCAGTGATCGCACAGTTTTTGTTGCTGGAGCTGTTCTTTCTCTTGTTCTTCCTCTTGTTGCTCGATGAGGTGGGTTCAGCAGTTGGTGCGGTAGTGGTAGCTTGATGCAGATGCTTCGAAGTCTTATCCCAGGCACCAGCCTTAACCCGCTTATCGTTGATTTTAGCCGCCAGTAGATAAGTTTCCTCGATCGTCGTAGTCTTAGCCGCTTGCACGAAATCAGCAACGCAGTCGGGCAGGGGCCGAATGTACTTCTTGATTGCCATATCTGGGGTCTTGACTTGGTCGGGACAGATAATGCTGAGCTGTTTAAAACGAGCAGTGAGACCAGCATTGTCACCTTCCTTTTGCTGTAGGTGCCAAAATTCATCTTCTAGCTTTTGACGCTCGTGAGGAGGGCAGAATTCCTCTAGCATAACTTCCTTGAGCTCGTCCCACGACAGACCGTAGGCTGTATCGTTCCCTCGCTTGTTCCTCTCGGCCGTCCACCAGTCTAGTGCACGGGACTGGAAAATGCCGGTAGCATTCAGAGTACGGAGGTCATCAGGGCAACCACTCTGTCGCAGAGTAACCTCAATGGAATCAAACCAGTGAAATAGTGCAGTGGGACCTCCCTCGCCAGTGAATTCTTTTGGCCCACACGACTTGAATTGCTTGAAACTGAAGGTCTTTGTGGTAGCTTTAGGAGCTTCGGTTCTCGATTCCTCAGACGATTTGCTGGCATTCTCATAAACATCACTCACGGCCTTTGCAACGCTTTTAGCGATGATGGAAGCAAGACGTTTGTCTCTCTTTTCTTGATGAGAAAGTGCGTGATGGGATCCAGACGACATTGTCTGCAACAGACATCGTCACAGGACTCAACACATTGTATTCGAATCTCACCTCACACGTCTACTACAACTAAAGCTCAGTAATGCGTACCACGTAAACATATAGACATATAACCACGTAGAGCACTAAAATCACATAAACACATAAGCATGCAGAGCACAGAAACATTTTCAACACAAAGGCAGTCAGAATACAGAAACCTATCATTCAAAGTTCGTGAGCGTTCGAACATAGCGTGCATGTTTTAGTATATCGAATAGCGTAGTATAAGCGTATAGTGTAGCATAAGGTTGTCCAAAATTCAGCGGTTTGCTAGCGAATTGAGATAGAAAAGCAGTGAGAGTCGTACGTGTCGATCGAAGTGAAAGAAAAAATCGAGTAAGTCTCCGAGAACTTAAACACATAAACAGGTAAACACATATATATAAGCACATAAAATCGGCGAATTATCAGAGTCAGCAGTTGCGACTCAAAATTGAAACATGCAAAAATCGAGAGATAGACTGTCTGCGGCTAGTAGACTTTGACTAACCAAAGCAATTCAACTATTCGCAAGGACTTGTTGTCTACGTTTGACCTTCAGGATTGTGCCCTTGCCTCGATTCTTGGGGTTTGGCACGTATCCCGTTAGTCGTGTCGCGATTTCTGGTCGTTGGAGTCCGTTGAGACTTTGGTGAGAGTTTTGTAAAATGTGCGGAACAAGTCGTCAAGGTTAAGGTTTCACCCCTATCTCAACAACTTTGTCCCTGTTTTGATAAAATAGAGGGGATTATTCATCAAAATATGGATTTCACTCCTGATTTGGTATAATTTCCCCCGTTGAACAAGCGTTCGTTATCGAAAAAGAAGAAATCATTGAGAATTCAAGCAATTCAGTCCAGAGTTTGCGGTTTTCACACCTAATCTTGACTTTATCGCCTATTTATAGCTGTAAATACGAGTGTAGTGATGGTGTAGCATAAGCGAGAATAGCGAGAAGTAAACTCGTACATAATCCCTACTGGTTACGCACAAGTCAGTCTTGTTGGTTCCTAACTATAGACTAGGTTTCTAAGACATCGACCTGGACTAGGTCGAGTCTTGCCTAATTCCCTATAGTTATGGCTCTGATACCAATCTGTCATACCCCAACCGATGGCGGAATCATCGGGGCATGGCACTGAGCGAAACAGATTGTCCAGAAGTTTCCATAACAATTATCAATACCATTCAATTTAAATAACACGTCCCATACCGTATCTCAAATAGTAAAACAATTATTACAGACAAAATCTAGGCAAATATTCTGTTCCGACAACTCAGATTTAAATAGACAGTAATTGTTTATCTGCTTCTAGAGACCCTCGATTCGTTATCTACAGACAACTATTTGTTGGACTCTAAAGCTTTATTCTAGCTTCAAATTCCTACCACATATGCATCCTAAGCACCTGTCACATACGTTAAAATAAAGTCAATACATAAAATGTAAAGGTAAGCATACAAGTTTGATAGTAGCATATAGAGTTCGAATTCGTTTACGCATAACCAGCACGTACACATAGTGAAATGAAGCACGTTAGTTATCGACATAGATCCATCGATACCAATGACTATGGGTTGACTGCCCGAGGTAGTTCGCAATACATGATTACCACCGTAATCCATGCAAGTAAAAGATCCTTAACAACCCCAGTGTGAACGGCTATCCGATCGGTTAGGTACTTCAGTAAAATAGGTTCTCAGCAGGATGTCGCCTGATCGGACGACTGTTCGATCGGGTGGCACTCCAAACGCGTTGAACATATTGAAAATCGATTAAGTGTTGAAGTAGTATCTCATGATCCAAAGAGTAATCCAATCGGACGGTAGTCCGATCGAACAGCAGTTCGTTCAATACTCTCTTCAATGAATTTCTCAAGTGTGGGACCATGTGCTAGCCGATTGGCTGGCCTGGTCGATCGGCTGACTGTCCGATCGGCTGGCTGTCCGTTCGGACAGCAGTCCGATCGGTCAGCTTCCTGACCTGGTCGGCCTGTTCGTCTAACACTTGGTTGTTCTGGTTTGTTTGTCGTTATATCGAGGTATTTTGACCACGAGTCGAACCATAGAACCCTCGTTCTTATTTATTTCTCCTGCTCGGACAGGAATCACCCAAATCCGGCCGGTGAACTGTTCGGAACGGAGTTTAATGTTTAACCCGGGATCGGTGAACCTCGTGGATAGGATCCGAATCTTGAGTCATGCAATCACCGGAATGATTAGCTAATCGGCACAAGCTCCGTTTCTACCGGTTCGAAAGCATTGAGTGTAAAAGAGTTGAAAGAAAGTTGGAATATCCCTCTTTCAATCCTTTTTCACCGTGTATATGTTTAGATCTACTAAAGATCTTTGTTTGTTTATGTGGAAATCGGCTAGATCCAAGCTATTCTTGGTGGATTGAGGCCAAATCATGAAGTTCTTCAAGAACCCATGATGACATCATCCTAGAACACTTGATTCTTGATGATTTCACGGTTAAAAGTTACGATTTGAAAGATAGGAAGGTGTAGGAGTGTGTATAGATCAAGAAAGTACAAGATTTAGGACGAAATCTTACTAGAATTGAGGGGAATCTGCGAAAAGATGAGTTGAGCGTGTTGGTCGGTCAGAGGTTTCCAAAAGTAGAAAGAATGACATTGACAGGGGTATTTATAGGATGCCAAAAGGGGTAAGTGCCGGCCAATTGGCCAGGCAGCTTGATCGGACAGCCTGTCCGATCGGACAGCAGTCCGTTCGGCTGGCTGTTCGATAGGTTGGGAGCCCGATCGATCAGTCGCACTTTTCGAGTGTTTCGCGAGACGATTTTTGATATTTCGATTTCGATTGCGAGCGGTTCGATTTGATAGGGTTTCCTAGTCAAATTACTTTTAGTCCCAACTACTAAATACCATAGCTCGATCGTGATTCGTGCTCGAGTTCGATTTCGAGTTTCGATTGAGTTCGATTGATTACCACAACACAACATAAATAAACATGCACAGATAACACGTAAAGCACACACACGCGTACAACAACAAGTAAAATACGTAGCTCGAGTTGCGATTCTTTGTCGATTCGATTAGCATAGCTTGATTATTAGTTGATTAACTTTATCGCATTGTTACTTCCTATAGTTCACAGTCGTAAGTCGATTAGATAGCGATTAACACACATCGATTTTAGCAATTAACAACACTTACTCCACATAATACGATTAAAATAAAGAAATTTCTACAAGTCAAATTCGTACAATCGGTCGTTGACTTTGACCTTGACTTTGACTTTGACTTTCGAAAACACGGGGTGTTACAGGTACCTCCTCAACGACAAGTCGAGTCCACATTGACTTGGTTCTAGGCACCGCGCCTGTAGCCAAGGCACCTTATCGACTTGCGCCTTCAGAGATGCAAGAGTTGTCAACGCAGCTTCAGGAGTTACTAGATAAGGGATTCATAAAGCCAAGCTTCTCTCCTTGGGGAGCTCCAGTGCTCTTCGTCAAGAAGAAGGATGGTACTTTTCGAATGTGCATCGACTACCGAGAGCTGAACAAGTTAACCATCAAGAATCGGTATCCCTTGCCAAGGATTGATGATTTATTCGACCAACTTCAGGGATCAAGTTACTATTCCAAGATTGATTTTCGATCAGGTTATCACCAGCTACGGATTCAAGAAGAAAGTATTCCAAAGACTGCCTTTAGAACTCGTTATGGACATTACGAGTTTCTAGAGATGCCGTTTGGGTTGACAAATGCACCGGCAGTATTTATGGATTTGATGAATCGGGTTTGCAAGCCATATCTCGATAAATTCATGATCGTATTTATCGATGATATTTTGATCTATTCGCGGACAAAGGAAGACCATGAGCAACACCTTAGAGCCATCTTAGAGCTGCTAAAGAAGGAAAAGCTCTATGCTAAGTTTTCGAAGTGCGAGTTTTGGATACGCGAAGTACGGTTCCTCGGTCACGTGGTAAACGAGAATGGTATTCATGTGGATCCCACCAAGATCGAGGCAATCAAGAATTGGGAAACTCCGAAGACGCCAACCGAGATCCGACAGTTTTTGGGTTTAGCAGGGTATTATCGCAGATTCATAGAGGATTTCTCCAAGAAGTATGAATGGAGAGACAAACAAGAAGAAGCTTTTCAGCTGCTTAAGAATAAGATATGCGATGCAACTATATTATCCCTACCCGAAGGCACCAACGACTTCGTGGTACACTGTGACGCCTCGCGTCAGGGATTGGGTTGTGTGCTAATGCAACGCCAGAAGGTTATCGCTTATGCTTCGCGCCAACTGAAGGTCCATGAAAAGAACTATACCATGCATGACTTGGAGCTAGGTGCAGTGGTATTTGTCACACCCTGAAATATCAGAGCATTGGCGTGACTGGACTGGTATCTTCATTGCACAGCGGAAGCAAATAAGCTAAGACTTCTAGAAGATTGGACGCCCACTAAGTACTCAACTCCACATGGTTCTCCTATTCCAATCGTGCCATAACTTTGAAAAGTAACCTGAGAAAGAAACATGCGAAAAAACAACATAAAGTTGAGCGAGTTCATAGTTTGTTTGTAAAAGATTTGAAATAAATCTTTTTGAATAACCGGTTTTTGAAATATTGTTGAGAAAACGAATTTAAAATCATTTTCTTGTCATGTTATATGGAAACTTTGTATTTGTAACGCTTTATGTAACCGTCAAATGCCCACCCTGACTTTGACTTCATGCCTGCATAATTCTATGCTTTAAATTTGTATAAACATGGTATGTAATTTATAAAGACGTATTGAAACTGAGTTCTGTATATGTAAGGAATACGAGATTGTTAATGGTTTGCAAGGCCATTAACATATGACACGACATAGGAAGCATCCAAACCATAGGCATTTTTCTAGTTGTCGATTCACGACTGAGACACAAAAGCCCTACTTGGTACTAGTTATCACCAAGAGTGTGGCTACCCGACAACCCATTAGATCTAACCTTTTGTTCTGCGGTCTTAGTATGTACACGATTAATGGTGCTTATGTTACCCTATTCGTGACATGATCTATTGTGTCATTCCTTAGTTTAATGTACCTCTTTGTACTTGTATTTTCCCGTAGTTTAGAAAACTAGAATTCGTGTGTATGCACATTTCGAAAAATACGCTTGTTTGAAAAACCGGTATAAAACATAAGCTTTTTGTAAACCATTTGTGTCAGTTAAAACTTGCTTGTAAAATGGTTTAGAAATATGTAATTCTTGTATGCTTTGCAAAAAGTGCATGTCTTTCCACCCCGAAAACATTTAGAAAAATATAGAACCGTAAAAAGTGGGGTTATGAACTCACCTGAATATTCCTGTGCAAAGCTAGCTAAATACGACTTCGTGATGTCGTTTCCAAGACTTGACTTGCTAGCGTGCATTCTACAATATTCCTAACACGGAATATCTTATAAGTTTCTAAATAAACGCAGTAACTAAACTACGTGTCACCGAGCTCTACCGAATCGTTAACCGAAGGATTCATCGGTAGGTTGTTAACTTAATAGTAGCGATTAAGTTATACTCGTTAAGTTTCGCTTATTGTTGATAATAGTTTACTAAGTCTAGAAAGTACTTAGTTTTCGAGAAATTCAAATATATAATCATTTATATAAAAAAATATATAAATATAATGTTGTAATCGTGTTAGCCGTCTTGTGAAGTCGTACATGTATAAAAAGAATATTTCTAGGCAACTCGTATTATATATCACGCCTCGTATGCTATTTGTCAAAATATACGTATGTGCCTTTTAGGCGTTTGAATTAAATATAAAGAGTTATATTTATTCAATAGAGTTTTCATGTTGATGTCGTTTAGAATAAATATAATAGTTATATTTATTTCCATAAAAGAATCATCGAGTCATTGTGTTTGAAAAATAAATATATAATCTATATTTTTTTGTAATAACGAATTCAAGTTTTCGTCGTTCAAATCAATATAAGTAATTAAATTGATTTTTATAAAAGATTTGTAGAACTTTCAAGTTTTAAAATAAATATAATAACTATATTTATTTGTTTTAAATAATTTCCGAATAGTCGTTTTTCGAAAGTTGTAAAGTGTCGTTGAAAGTTATTATATATTTGTTTTCGGCTTTCATAAAAGTGGTTTGTTACCGTTAGTTGTCGTTTTTCAATAAAACTTGTTTTGTTTTCGGAATTTTCTCGAAAAACGGGCAACGTTTCCTCTGTTTTGGACGCCCCTGACAACACAAGTTGTTGGTACACGATGTCTATCGCCTACGTCAACAGTCTAGGTCATGTCTAATAGCTTGTAATAGGGGTCTAATGTGTAAAAGTTAAGTTTATTTGTGTTTAGTGCCATTTCGCACGAAATGAGTTTTGTAAGTTCATTTCGCACGAAATGGAGTTTGACCATTTCGTGTGGAATGGAACTTGTTGATTTCGTGCGAAATGAAACTCCTATATATAGGGGTGTTGGGTTTTCCATTTGGTACGGTTCGATGATTCTTGTAACGTAGTGCTGCCAAATTTTCTCCGTGTATTCAAGTCTAATATCAATGGAAAACCAGTTTAAAGTGTATTTCTATGCTTCTACTCACATTCTAACACCGATTCTCAGTTACTAGTTTGTTTTCGCCACTCTAGTGACTTAGATTTGACTCAGACCGACTCATTCTGGTCGTATATCGATCCTACAAGTGGTATCAGAGCGCAGGATGAGTCAAATCGGCTGAATCAGTGCTTAGAACTTTCTACTTCTACTCATTCTTGGATTTTTGAACGATTCCACGGACAAAATGGACTGATCTTTGAATATAACGTGTAAAACATCATTTTAATCAATCCTTGAAAGTTTCAGACCTAAATTCGGACTAAAATTGATCAAAATGTGCTAAAAACTTCATTTCGCTTGAACGAGCAGCATTTCGTTTGAAAAATTGTATTCATTCCGTACGAAATGAACTATTTCGTGTGAAAGATTACCATTTCGTTTGAAAAGTTTGTTCATTTCGCATGAAATGAACTATTTCGTTTGAAAAACCATTCTGTCTGCTCATTTCGCACGAAAAGGACCTTTTTACTCATTTCGCACGAAATGGCATTTCAATTCGCTTGAAAGTGTCATTTCGCTTGAAGGTTGATTTCGCTTGAAACCTGATTTCGCTTGAAATTCCATTTCGTTTGTGTGTCCATTCCGTTTGGAAGTTCATTCTGTGTGGAAGTGATTTCGTTTGAAAAGTCAGATTTTCAAAAACTTAGAATTTTTTTTGAAACTGATTTCATTTTAAAATGGATAACCAAGAGTTTTATAACATGTTTTTCGGAGGGGGAATGACAGCAGTTCAAACTCCAGTGAGTATTGTGCAGAATGTGAACATGGAAAATGAGCTTGGTACAATGCAAAAGCCACCAAAGTTAATGAACATTGACGAGTATTCAGGGTGGTCAGATAGGTTTAAAACCTGGGTACAGGCAAATCATTTTGAGTGTTGGATGAAAATTGAGTCAGGGTATGCACCTCCGACGACTGCAACGGGTATTGAGAAAGCACTTCATCAGTTAACTCCACTTGAACAAGATAGTTTTAAAGCTAAAAAGAAAATGATGAGTATCTTGCAGCAAGCGATCAAAGAAGATATTTTAGTTCTGCTACAACATCAGGATAACTCGCAGTATGTCTGGTATGCTTTGAAAGTGAAGTTTCTTGGAAGTGTTTCGATGATAAAGAGCAAAACGGCATTGCTGAAAAAGGAATTTGATATTTTTACCGGAATCAAAGGTGAATCAACAAAACAGTTGATCGAGAGATATTGTCATCTGGTTGTAGAGATGAAGCGTTTAAGCATTGAAAAAACAAATGAAGAATGGGTTGACAAGCTGGCAGATGCTTTACCATATGATGAGTGGGGAACATATTTGTTGGTTTTGAAAAATAAATCGGAGTATGTTGGGATGAATCTTAGCACGTTTATCGAGAAAATTGAATCGCATGAGCTTGAACTTACAAAGATTAGAAAAAATGAAAGCTTCTAGTGTACAACAAGATGTTTCATTGTACTACAAAGGAAGCTCACCAGCAACATCTAATCTAAGTCCAAAAATTCAGACAGCATTTAGTGCTGAACCTACATCTAGAGTTTCTCAAAGCACACAAAGCAACAGTTATTCACCATTTGCAAGTTATGAACCAAATCCTAAGGTTCAAGAACAAGTGTCTCCTCAAAGTTCATCAAGTTCAAATAATCAAAGTCATGGTCAAGGAATTTTGTGCAATATAGCTGTGAACATCAAGAATGCTCAAGAGTTTACAGAATCAGCAGCAAAACAGCATATATCACTACTTGCTTCAATACTTGAGTCCTATGAAAGTCTTGTTGCCGGGAAAATTGGAAATCCTGACATGACAAAAGAAGACTACGATCAGATCGATCCAGAGGAGCTGGAACTCATAGATATCAAGTGGGGTGTGGCAAGTTGAGTAAGGAGAGCACAAAGATTTATGGAAATAACCGGTCGAAACAGTCTCTCAGGACCTGATCAAAAGCTTGGATTTGATAAAGCGAAAGTTACATATTTCAAATGCAAAGAAAAGGGGCATTTCAAACGCGAGTGTCCAAACAGGGAAGTAAACAATCATCAGAATCCATTCACAAATGACTACTACCGACAAGCAATCTATCACAAAAATAGTTAGCAGCCATACAATCAAAGACCTCAAATTGAAAACAAGCCAGAAAAGGCTCTTTTGGTTAATCAGGATGATGAGAAGGTTGCAGAAGGGTTTAGTTAGGATAAATATATTCCTGGTGGTGAGGGTTTGGCTATGATGGCAGAGATTATTAATGAGTCAGAATGTGTTGTTGAAACTGAGGAAGTCAGTGAAGTTTTGAGTGAAGAGAGTCTGGCAGAACTTGAAGAGGCAGCAGCAGAAGTTTATTATTATCAATCAGAACAGGAGATTATTAATAATTCTTTTAAATCCATAATGCCTCCTAACATGTTTGATTCTTTTGCAGGATTCTTTAGCGAGCCAACTACAGGTTTCTGTCCACAATATGACGAAGAAAACGCTCCGGTTGAAGAAATCATAGATGTTTCCAAAGAAATGAATGAAGAAACTCTGAAGGAGATAGCTGACAAGGCGCTGATGGTCAAGCTGAAAGAGGTAGACAAAACTCAAGAGTCAGAGTCTGTCGAAATGGAGTCTGTCAAAACAGAGTCAATCGAAAAGGAGTCTGTCGAAACGGAGTCTGTCGAAACAGAGTCAATCGAAAAGGAGTCAGTCGAAAAGGAGTCCGAGTTCAAATCAGAAAATCTGAACATCAAATCAGGAGAAAAATCAGAGTCTGAGTCTGACGGGTTTGGTAAACCAGAAATTAAAATTGATAAAGAAGAAAAGATTTTTGAAAAAGTTGATCAAATTTCTGAAACACCATGCGAAAATATTTTAAAACCTTGCATGGATTGTCTTGAAAAAAAACAAAAGGTTTCATGAATTGAAAAAATATACTGACGAAGTAAAATATGATCGTGAAAGAAGCTTATGACACATTATCACGTTCAATCAAAATGATTCAAAAAGAAAGTATAGAAAATGGTAAAGCTACTAATTTGTTCAAAGAAACTGTCATGGAAAAGCAGATGGAAATTAACATTCATCTGGACACAATCGCATATTTGAAAATGGAACTTGAATTGATGCGTATTGAAAAAGAAATAGTTGATAAGAAATTGATCAGTTATATTGCTTCATCTTATGTGATTGATCAAATTGTTCCACAACTACCTGATGCTAAACCTGTTTTCAAAAATGTTCCACCCCCAATATGGAATCATTATACACAGAAATATCCAGATGGGGTGGAAGCAGCTTTGAATCTCAAATTGAGAACTGTGGAAAATGAGTTACCTGAAAGCATTGATGTTACATTTTCTCCATCTGACACAGACAACGAGTCACAAGTGATTAAAACTATTGTTGACAAAGTGTTGGATGAAGAAAGAGATAACTCTGATTTTGGAACGGTGAAAACTCATTTGGAAAATTCCAATTCTGATTCTGAATATGATGGAAACTTTCTGGACAAATTCATACCAAAATCAGATACAGTTGTGAATGACGATTCGATCATTGTGGTTTACACAATGACAGGAACTGACAAACTCTATACTGATTTGAGTATCCAATTCAGAATGCAAAATTTGGAAAATGTTGAAAAGGTGTTTAAACTTGTGGAAATTGACATTTCAGAGGTTAACAACAACGCATTTCTTTCCAAACCGAGAAAATCTTTTGTGAAACAACAACCACGTAACCCGGGAAAGAAAGAATGGGTGGGAAAAGATGGAAACAACAAAAGACATGGTAACAATTTCAAAAAAAAAAGGTGTTGGTTTTGAGAAGAAAATGGCTAAAAAGGAGGTTAAGCCAAAGGAAAAATTGAGCGAAGTGTTTATTGCTGGGAAGAATACAGAGGCCGAAAAGGATTACATTTTTAGTCAGAAAGCAATTGACAGTTTCATTGCAGCTCAAAAGTTGAAAGATGAGACCAACAGATCTACTTTTGTTGAGTATGACAAAAGAATCTGTTATCACTGCAATGAAATTGGTCACATGGCCAAACTGTGTGTTAAAAGGATTGAAAAATCAGTTTTCCAGAAACTCAAACCTAAAACTTCAAATGATGTTAAAGGAAAAAAACCGATGGTTCCCCCCGTGCGTATTTTGAAACGCGGTGAATCTTTGAAGTCCGAGGACAAACCAAAATCAACCTTTGAGATTGGTGAATCTTCAAAATCTCCAAAGACTTCAAAGGTTTATCCTAAAACAAAGATTTTTCCAAATCAATCATGGGTGGAGAAACCTAAACAATCGCTTGAAGAAATAAACATGGAAAAGGTTCTAAAATCAGAACCGACAGTTGTGGTAACAAACAATGAAAAACTTGAATTTGAATTGGACAAATTGATTGAGGAATTCCCACCAATCAAGGAGGGAGATCTAAAATCAAAATCTGTACCTGAAGTTCCAAACGTTGTCTTCAACATTCTAAAAGTTGACGTGTCTTGTGATCTTGTATTTGGTAGTGTTCCAAATGTGAAGAAATCTTGGGCATCGTTGTTTGAGTGAATATCTTTGATGTGTGCAGGGGCTTCCGAGGTCGATAATCTCCAAGTGGGTCATGGATAGCGGTGCCTCGAGGCATATGACTGGGATGTTAGCATTGTTATATGATGTCAAATCAATCAACGGAGGATATGTTGGATTTGCGGGAAATCAAGAAGGAAGAATCGTTGGTGAAGGAATTCTTACCAATGGAGTTGTAACGTTTGATAAAGTGAACTACATCATTGAACTTGAAAACAATCTGTTGAGCATATCACAGATTTGTGACAAGTCGTTCACAGTTCATTTCACAAAAAATGAATGTTTGATCATTAAACCTGGTTTTAAAATTCCAGAAGATATGGTGTTGATGCGAGCTCCACGTGAAAACGATCTGTATGTCCTAGACATGAGAATCGCAACAACATCAGACAGAAAGCCAAAATGTTTTGTAACTAAAACAAAAGCAACTGAAAAAGAATCAAGAATGTGGCATCGTAAGATGGGTCACATTCATGTGAGAAAAATGAATTTTTTAGTCCACGATGATCTTGTTGAAGGAGTAATTTGAAAAATTTCCATCTGAATGATGATTGTGTAGAATGCAAAAAGGGAAAGCAAACGAAGAAGTCACATCCAAAAAAGCTCTTGAACTCCATCAGAGTACCGCTAGAAAGACTCCACATGGATCTTTTTGGACCGGTAAATGTGAAGAGCGTAAGTGGAGATCTGTATTGTCTTGTGGTCACTGATGACTTTACAAGATTTTCATGGGTGATGTGTATCGAAAGAAAAGATCAAACGTTTGATTCATTGATGATTTTATTCAAAAATATGGAGACGTTGTATAAACTGTCGATCAGAAGAATTCGAAGCGATAACGGAACAGAGTTCAAAAACAATCGTATGGAAGAATTATGAAATGACAAAGGCATTCTTCATGAATTCAGTGCACCGTATACTCCACAACAAAACGGTGTCGCAGAACGAAAGAATCGCACACTGATCGAAACAGCTCGAACTATGCTAGCTGATTCCAAATTGCCGATATTCTTTTGGAGTGAAGCAGTTGCTGCAGCATGTTATACGCTAAATCGAGTTCTTACAGTAAAGAAGTACAAGAAAACCTGCTTCGAATTACTTCATCGCTATAAACCAAATCTGAAATTCTTAGAACCGATTGGACCACCTTGCACTTTTATTGATCCAGATGGTAAATTCGGTGCGAAAGTTAACGAAGGTTTTTTTGTAGGTTATGCGAGTCCATTGAAAAGAGTATTTGTTCCATGCTTGGGGAAGATTATTCAAGTTCAGCATGTTGATTGTCAGAAGTTTACTGCTCTGGCACAACTTCCCGGAAAAAGACTGTTGTTTGACTACGACAAACTCTGGGAGTCATTCCAATTGCTGACTGAGCCAAGTGAGGAGGAATTAGTATTATTATACCAATATCAGCAATCTATGTCACAAGAACAAGTGCCAAGACCGTTGGTAGTTTCCTCGCCCACCGAGAGTGCAAATGATCACGAGGCCGGTCCAAGTGGAACTGAACACGAACCCCCAGAAGAACCAGCTCCAACATTTGATCAATCTGACGACTCAGAATCGGAATCCGATCCGATTTTTTATGAGGAACCAAATGTTGCATCTTCAGAAGCTGTGGATCACACGGGTGATCAGGATATCACAAACTTGCAATCGGAAGTGAGCATGCCTGACACAGTCATGCCGAGAACTTTGTCTTATCATCCTTCAGAACAAATTATTGGTGATCTTCAAAGTGGAGTGAAAATGTGCGATCAAATCAACAAAGGGCTTACATGTTTTTATTCATCTGTCACTCCTTTACAGGAAGAATTCTCATTGAAATGCTTTATTTCGCAGGTAGAGCTGAAGACATATAAAGAAGCATTAACTGAAGATAGCTGGGTGAATGCAATGCAGGAAGAGCTGCAACAGTTTGAGAAGCTTGGAGTATGGAGATTGGTCGATCTACCAGAAAATCAAAAGCTGATCAAGACCAAATGGGTCTTCAAGTGTAAGCGGGATGATAGAGGAGTGATCATGAGAAATAAAGCACGTTTGGTAGTTCAAGGTTTTAGTCAGCAGAAAGGGATCGACTTTACCGAAGTGTATGCTCCCGTTGCTAGACTCGAGGCGATTAGAATCTTCCTGGCATTCGCGTCTTGGAAAGGATTCAAAGTCTACCAATTAGATGTCAAATCTACATTCCTTTATGGAAAGATCAAAGAAGAAGTGTACGTCGGACAGCCGCCGGGTTTCACTGATCCAGTGCACAAAGACAAAGTCTATCTACTCGACAAAGCGCTTTACGGATTACACCAGGCCCCGAGAGCCTGGTACGAGACGCTTTCCCAACATCTGCTGGCCAACGGGTTCATCAGAGAGACAGTTGATAGTACTTTGTTTACAAAAGAGGTTGCAGGGCATCTATTAATCGTGCAAATTTACGTGGATGACATAATCTTTGGATCGACAAATGATGAATTGTGCAAAGAGTTCGAGAAGGTTATGAAGAAAAAGTTTGAAATGAGTTCGATGGGGGAGATGAAGTTCTTCCTAGGGCTTCAGGATGAGCAAATGCCTGAAGGAATCTTCATACACCAGACAAAATATGTGAATGATGTGCTTGACAAGTTCAATATGTCTGAAGCATCTTCAATCTCAACCCCCTTGGCTCAAAATCATGGGATTTGTCCGGACGAAAGCGGTGAAAAAGTGGATGAGACATACTATCATTCGATCATTGGATCCTTAATGTATCTGACTGCGTCCAGACCGGACATCATGTATCCAATTTTTCTATGCGCCAGATATCAGTCCAGCCTAAGACAGTCACACCTGACAATTGTGAAGAGAATTTTACGGTATCTTAAAGGCTGCCCAAGCACCGGCTTGTGGTATCCTAAGTCTGGTGACTTTTCTCTTACTGGTTATGCTGATTCTGACTTCGGAAGCTGTAAGCAAAATGCAAAGTCCACAACGGCTGGCTGTCAGTTCTTTGGAACTCGACTTGTTACTTGGCAATGCAATAAACAAACCACAGACTCTCTCTCAACCTGTGAGGCTGAATACGTTTCGGCTTCCAGCTGTTGCTCTCAGATCCTCTGGATCCAGCAGCAGATGAGGGACTATGGTTTGCAGTTCTTGGATACGCCAATCTTTGTAGACAATGAGGCGGGAATAAATATAACTAAAAATCCGGTTCATCACTCTAAAACGAAACATATTGAGATTCGACATCATTTCATCCGTGATTGCTATGAGAAGAAATTGATTCGAATTGATCATATATACACCGATGATCAGAGAGCTGATTTTTACACAAAACCTTTTGATAAAAAGAGATTTAACTATCTTTTGAAATTAAATGGGTTGAAAATTTTGTTTTCTGGGAGGGTTGTTGAGTGTGAAGCCGAGGAGGATGGTGATCAGAAGTGATCTACGTCTTGTTGTCAAGTTTCTGTACAGTTTTATTTTCTGCTTTTGATAAAACCAAAAACACAAAAATATGTTTATGATTTTAAGGGGAGAAAGTTTTCAGAAAATACAAAAACATGATAAA
Source organism: Helianthus tuberosus (assembly GCA_030545235.1). Classification (NCBI taxonomy): domain Eukaryota; kingdom Viridiplantae; phylum Streptophyta; class Magnoliopsida; order Asterales; family Asteraceae; genus Helianthus; species Helianthus tuberosus. The sequence continues at coordinate 40,812,287 of CM060417.1, forward strand.
ATTTCAAAATCCAAAAACATTGAATAAGTCAAAAAGAGTTTGTGTAAAAAGGGGAAATGATAGTACATCAGCTAGACAGTTGCAGTACGCTAAAGAAATGTATAGTTTAAAAAGTGTTAAGCAGTCTTGCAGATGATATGCCGATAGGTTTTTACACACTTAGTAAGTTTGTTTGGGATATAAACCTAAATCATTTCTTGCTTTTACGTGGGGAACATCTCTCGGATATATAGGTAACCCCTGAAATCCTGTTTGAAAGACCCCTCTTTCTGAGATACTAGGTCTTTATGCTTAGTGATATCTGGGGTATTATCCCGAGACTTCTGATTTTGTGAAAGCAATGGCCTAGTCCCCGTATAATACTTTTCGCTTGCTTGAAATAAAAGCACCCCCCTCAGCATAAAAAATGATGAAACATTGTAAAATGCTAATCATGTGCTGTTGAAGAAAAGATTCTCTAAAGGGAACACACCTAAAGTCGAACCATCATCTCTCTGATTTTGCGGAAGCAATAGCCTGAGCTCTCATGGTCTCGCATTTAACCCTTTACAAATATCATATAAGTATACTCACCTGTAATACTGAATATTGGGATCTGGATACGGGAGTATATTCTGAGGTGGTACACGCATATAAGTTAAGCCTTAAAACAACTAATTCGTATCCTGAACAGATTGAAATTTGTGTGAGAATTTAAATTGGATCAGTATATCGGCAATCACTGTGAATTGTTTAATGCTTAGTATGAAAACAAAGCTTAACGGTATTTGTAGCTTGTCGGTAGCTAATATGATCCCCTAACACGCTCACCAAAAATATGTGTGTACAGTTTACTGTTTCTTATATCCAAAATCCAAAAAGATTTCCTGTTTGTTTAGCAAAATGTTATAAAATCCAAAAAGATTTGATTTTTCATCTTATTTTCGACAACGGGCGTTGGGGATCTGATGATCAAAGTCTCAAAGTACTAAACAAGTTGGAACATGTGGGTTGGATAAGCAAAAGATTGTGAAAAGGTGTTGGTATTTGCTCGAAAAGTTTAAAAGTTCATTAATTTGAACTTAATGAACCAGATCATGGGAAAGGTTTTGGTATTTGCTCGAAAAGTTTACACAACTTAGATCATGGGAAAGGTAAGGATTGAGAGTTTATTGAACCAGATCTGTTGTATTTCGATGAACAGTACTTTGATTTAGATCTAGGATTGTTTAAATGGTTCAAATCGGATAAAAAACATATCAATGTGTTTGGAAATTGATGTAGATCATTGTTAGGGTTTAAAATTACAGGTTTGAGATACTGATTGTTGTTAATTTGAATGAAATTGATTCAACTCCGATGAACAGACCTGTGAACTTAGATCTAGGGTTTGTTTGTGGACCAAAATGAATAAAAAACATACCCATGTACTCGGAATCTGTTAAAGAACAATCTTAGGGTTTCAATTTCATCATCAGATCATGTGTAAAATCATTGTTCTTTCATGTCAGTTCAAACGAAATGGAAAAGTTATTTCAAACGAAATGATGAGCCATTTCGTTTCAAAAGTCATTTCGTTTCAAACAGCCATTTCGCTTCAAAATAACAATTCCGTTTGAATTGTTCATTTCGTTTGAAATGTCATTCCGCATGAAATGTTCATTTCGTTTGAAAAGTCATTCCGTGTGAATGATATGTTGTTTTGAAAAATTATTCAAAGTGTTTAACTTGAATTTCTGTTGTATTTTTCAGGCTTCGAATGTGCAATTTGATCCGTTACACAACATTTGTTGTGTTTATGATGAAAAGCTTCCGAAAATGGCAGTATTCAAAGAGATTTTGGAATTTATGAAGCGTTTGCCTATCCAGAAGGCATTGACAGATCAACATCTTGTTTTCAGATCTCATGTTGAGCGTTTCTGGAAGAATGCCAAGTATGATGCAGAAAATAAAGTGATAATTTCGATTGTTAGCTTGAATGGTCAAGATAAGGAGATTGTTATTACAGAGCAACTCATCCGTGAAGTATTAAATTTTCCTGATGATGAAGATTCTCCGACGAAATTTCCAGAAATAATGGTGAAGGGTTGTATGTTGAGGATGGGGTATAATGGAGAGTTGAACAGTGCAAACTATTTGAAATCATGTTTCTCAAAGCCGTACAAATTCTTCATTCATTCAATTGTTCACGCTCTCAGTCATAGAAAGGGTGGTTATGATGTGATGAGAGTGATGTGTGGAAAATGTAAAATATAAATTACATTAATTGTGGCATAAAACTAACCCTTTTTTAGTACTAATGTTGGAAAAAGTGTGCTTTTGTCTTCCTTTTGTATTTTCAGGATTAAATGAGCTCAAATTAACAAAAGAAGCAAAAAGGCAGCTAAATCTAACATAAATACAAGAAAAGGAACAAACGTGGCATGCCCGACCTCCCTGGAAGCATCTTCCCAAGCAAAACAAGAGAACAGAAGGCTGAACACGCCCCGTGCTCAGTGAACACGGGGGCGTGCCCAAGTGTCAGCATAAAAGACAAAGATGTAGAAGCTTCCATCGCCCACCACAGGGTCGTGCGCAGCGGACATGGGGTCGTGGTCAACTATAAGATTCGCAGAATCCAGGCAAATCTTGATAGTACAGATATGCTTCTGCACACAGGGTCATGCCCAGTGGACACGGGGCCGTGGTCAACTAATGCAGACAAGAGCAATTAATAAAGATAGAGAAGAAGGATGGACACGGGGCCGTGCCCACTGGACACGGGGCCGTGCCCGAGCTACTGTTCAGGCTATAAATAAGGGTGCTTGGCTCATTTGCAAACCATCCCTTGGCACACCACCTCTCTCACACTTCACCCACCACCATCACAACACCATCATCCATTGTCCGTCATAGAGTGTGTGAGTCGTCTCGGGATCCAAGATTGATCGTAAGAGTTCTTGACAATCAAGGCCATGTTTGCCTAAGTCTCTTACATCACTTGGTGAAGACAAAGTGTCTAGTGTAATACTTTTTATTTTTAATCTTTTCGCACTTTTTACTTGGTTATGTATTAATGACTTTAATAACTAGTTTCTTATGTTGAAGGTGATTCTTCCTTATCGTTTGTCCGTGGTGTCTTGGCATTATTTTACTGTCTATATAAAATAAAAGATTTTCACCATTCATATCTCCACGGTCTATATGAATGTATGTTGGCTACCTGGTCGGGGGTTAAGGGAACGGTTTGGTAAGAGTCTTGCCTTGTTCAGTGTATAGATCCTGCAAGGACCTGGGTCAAATTTAGTAGGACCTCCTTCAATACCCACCGGTATTGGATGGCGGGGGTCCAAACTCTTTGATCCCCTCATATGTAAGCTACTATTAATACTTTAACCCAGCTACTTAGAACTGTATCCCTGCTGACTCAGACTACTTAGCCGAGGGTAACGTCACCTTCAAAAGAGGGGCCTACCATAATATGCATTAATAACTTAATTAATTATCTTTCAATAATCCGACCCTTTAGGATTGTATCCTTGCTGACTCAAACTACTGGGTTGAGGGTAACGTCACCTTCAAAAGAGGGGCCTACTATAATAACTAAGATAATCTCTTAAATAGTGCAAAAGTGCGGAAATAATCAAAGGTTACACTAAACACGAGTCGGAGCCAAGTGATTCATCTTGTCTATCTGTTTTTTCTTTTATTTTTATTTTTCAGCATTTTAGTTAGTTTTTATTTTTCTTATTTAAAAACCTTTTTTCTAAACTTTTGATTTGATTAGACGTTGAGGATAAACCGGTACTAAAAGCTCTTGTGTCCTTGGACGACCTCGGTATCTTGCCAACACTATACTACGCTCACGATGGGTGCACTTGCCCATATGTGTGTTTGGTGTTAGTAAAATATCGTGTTTTATAAATTTAAAACTTGACTAACGTGTAAAAAGGGCTTAAAATATACTTAAATTCTATATACCACCACACACGCATCAAGAGACTACCAGATGAACATGGTTACTGCTTTAGTGCTGAACAAGAAATACAATTTTTCGAAAATCATCTTTCATTACATGAAGGAAAACATTACTTCTGGCACTAAAACCTGGATTTATCCAAGATTTGTTCAAATGATACTTGATCATGCCTATCCGGATCTTGTGAAAGATGAAAACAATGATTTATTGGCATTATATCATATGGATAATGAAACGTTGATAGTATTATCCAGATATCACAAGAATCATCCAGAATCAAAAACAAAGGCAGAATTCTTCGGATTTATCAAGAGTGCTGATTATGTAGATCCAGATCCTATTAATCATCAGAAGTGGAGAAATAACGAAGAGATGAAAGAGAAAAGTGCAGCAGATGAATTGAAAGCGTTAGAAAAATTCAAGGAGACTCGAAATGAATGGTTTTTGAAAGAAGAAAAGAAGAAAAGGAGTAGAAAAACAACTCCTAAAGTTCAAACTGAAGAAGGTTCTTCCTCTCAACCACAGAAAAAGAGAAAGAAGAAAGCGGTAGAAACAATGCTGGTCGATGAACCAGAGGAAGATGAACCAGAAGCTGATGCTGACTTAGATGAAGAACGTTTATCATTTGAAATAGAGCAGTTGTTAAAAACTCTTAATGATACTGTAGAAGCAGAAGAAACAGCTGGTGAGAAAGTTGGTGATGATGCAGAGGAAAGTTCATCTGATTCAGAGATTGATGAGACTGAACGTTGGAAAAAGGGAATGTCAGATAAAGAAAAGAAGAAGAAAAGAAAGAGGAGTGGAGATGATGATGATGATTTGTATGTTCCATCTCCAGAACAGGTTCAGAATGTTCAAACTGTTACACCACCTTCAGGAGGTCGAAAGAAATCAACTACAAGAAAGCGTGTTGATCCCACTGCAGCCAGAAAGTTGAGATTCAAGATTCCAGTGAAACCACAACAACAACAACAACCTCAATCAGCACCACAACAACCACCATCACCACCATCACAACAACCACCACAACAACCACCACAATCACCATCACAACAACCACCACAATCACCACCACAACAACCACCACATTCACCACCACATCAATCACCTATCCTTGAACAACCTCAAATTACTTCTCAACATGTCTTACAAACACCACCAACTTCACAACCACAAGTTCAAACCACTCCTGGATCATCTGGATTTAGAGATTTTCCACACATCCCAGAAAGTTCAGTTCTTGAAGGTCTTCAAGATTTCAGTTTTGTGAACGATGACCTTGTTAAGAAGTTACAAAAGAAGGTGGAAGAAGTGTTAGTTGATAATAAGAAGTTGGTAGATCGTGAAAAAAAGTTAGAAAAGCGTGTCAAATCTGTTGAAGCTGAAAATTCATCTTTGTTGAAGAAAGTTGAAGCTGATCAACTTGATATTGACATTCTGAAAGCTAAAGTAGCTGAATTGGAAGAAGAAAACTCCAGAAGAGATGAACAGAACAAGTACTTTGAGCTGAAAAACAAAGAGTTGGAAGCAAACAATGCGAGAAGAGAACATGAAGACTACATGTTAAAGAAAGTAATTGAAGACTTGATTGGTAAGTCAGTTGAACAAAGATTTGAGGAGATACAGCTTGAAGAGGTTAGAGCGAAACGAAAAGCTGATATGGAAGCTCAAATGAAAGATAAGGGCAAAGGTGTTGAAGGTGAAAAAGTTGATGAAATGTTAGAAAGGGAAATGGTTGTGTCTGTGCCAACAGAAGATCCAGTATCGTCTGTTCTACCAATATCTTCAGTATCTGGTGATAATGACGAAGACGAAGATGATGATGATGCTTTGATAGATGATGTATATTCTGCAAGTAGTCATGATGATGATGATGGGAATGATGATGATGATCAAGGTACTTCAGGTATCAAAGTTACTGAAGCATCTCAAGAAGAAAATGTTGATGATTATCTTCGAGATGATGCAAATGAAGAGCCTGAGAATGCTAGTGGTGAGGGGGAGCATGTTGATGATAAGAGTATTGATGAAAGTGAAAATTGATTCTACGTCTTGAACCTGATGTAGAAGAAGGTGAATACAGGCACTCTTATACTTTGGCCGATATCATCAAGATGACGCACATTGAAGATGTTAATTTCAACTTTGATTTTGAAGAAGAGCTGAATCAGTTTGATATTAATCAGCAGCCAGAGTATCAGTATAAATATGTTGAAGAGGCGGACAACTATGATAGAGTTGAAGTTGAAGACTGTAGTGATGATGAACAATCTGTGAATGTTGTTACTTCCAACTTTCCTTCACTCGTAGAATTTTTCAGTATGGCTAATGAAGAAGAACTGAAAAGGAAAGTTGAAGAATTTGTTAAGAATAAGAGTTACGATGAAATGTCAAAGGAGAACAGCGTGAAGAGCGGAAGAAATGGTTCAGGAAAAGTTCTGAAAGGAAATTTAAAAGACCGTTGAAATACTATCAAAGAGACAGAGGTGTTTCACTTGGCGATATAATTAGCTAGGGTTATTTACCATAGGTTAATGCATATGCTATCAGAAGAGAGTTTGGCGTGCAATATTTCGCATATATTCAAGACATCATGTCTTTACCATGGTGGGACGTAGAAGAACTACCCAAAGTCCGAACATTGTCTTATCCAGTCAGGGAGCTTGATATGCCTACTTGGGGCTTAATGAAATTTGAAGCGTTTAAAGATTTCAAACACTGGAAGCCTCACTATCCGAAGAAAGTGAAGAGGATAGATCCAGTAACAGGCGTTGAAGAGACGATCTTGCACATCAAAAGGCCCAGGGTGATAAAGAATATTCCGTTGCCAAAAATGGAGCAAGATTTTTACAAAGGGTTCGTATGTTGGGTATATAGTTGCATATCAACGGAAGCTATGATAACATACAAAGTGGAGAATGAAGTCAGACACATCTACTTGTATGATCCGTTGTGGATTGTGAACTACTCGGCAAAAGATATAGAATGCTTGTTTGTGAATAAGATCGGGTACAGGAAAGAAGATAAAGATCAAGCCTTGCAATTTCAGAAAGTTGTTACTATCTGCTTTCAGAAAGGAATTAATTCTGAGAATTCATGGTCATCTAAGTGGAGAAAGTTAGAGAAAGAAGAGGCTCTGAAAGCTGAGAAAGAAAAGAAGGAACGTGAAGAAAGAGATCGAATGCTTCGAGGTAAATGGATGAAAGAACAAGCTGAGGAAAAGCAGAGAGTTGCTAAAGAGAATGAAAAGCTGAAGAGTTTGTTGAGGAGAAAGCCGAAGCAGAGAGAGGAAACATTCAAGTCTCTGTGAAGATAGTTTTTGAAGATAACCTGACTGAAGACTCTGGCAATATCCAAGGGGGATTTTGTTGGTACACGATGTCTATCGCCTACGTCAACAGTCTAGGTCATGTCTAGTAGCTTGTAATAGGGGTCTAATGTGTAAAAGTTAAGTTTATTTGTGTTTAGTGCCATTTCGCACGAAATGAGTTTTGTAAGTTCATTTCGCACAAAATGAAGTTTGACCATTTCGTGCGGAATGGAACTTGTTGATTTCGTGCAAAATGAAACTCCTATATATAGGGGTGTTGGGTTTTCCATTTGGTACGGTTCGGTGATTCTTGTAACGAAGTGCTGCCAAATTTTCTCCGTATATTCAAGTCTAATATCAATGGAAAACCAGTTTAAAGTGTATTTCTATGCTTCTACTCACATTCTAACACCGATTCTCAGTTTCTAGTTTGTTTCCGCCACTCTAGTGACTTAGATTTGACTCAGACCGACTCATTCAGGTCGTATATCGATCCTACACAAGTTGTCAAAATTCAACAATATAATCAATATCAATATGTATAATTTTCGTCAAAACGACAAAATGTAAATTAAACACTAATCTAAATCGGTTCAAGCTCGTTCATGAAATAAATAAAAATCTGAAAATTACGTAAATAGTTATTCACGTCACTAAATTCTTTACCAAATTTTTACGCGTTGAGTTGTCGAAACATGGACTGAGTTGACTCGCCGAGTCGACTTGCTGAGTTGACTGAGTTGACTCAGTTTAACCGAGTCGACCCGACCCGCTTCATAAGCTGACCCGAACCGTCCGTGGACCCGTTGACTGCCTTGGACCGAACCGAACCGAACTAACCATCTGAGCTGAAGTTAAAATCTGAAACAAGACCCGCAACATGACTCGAACCGACCCGTATCTGAGATAGAGTGACCTGTTGACTTGTGACTCGAACCCGTTTCTGAACATAAACACCACCATTTTTCGTCAACGGCGTCGCCAGCATCGGACGGCTGTTGTGTCATCGTCATCCACATCAACACCATCAAAAATTCTTCATCATCAATTCTAAGTCATCGTCATCACCAAATTCATAATTAACAGAAAACAATGAGGAAGGGGGGTTTACCGTGAAACCTGTCGTGAAACAGACGCACCACCGCCACCACTCGCCGGAGTCCGCTACCGCCGCCGTGAGTCACCCCCACCATCGCCGTCGAAGCTCCGCCGCCGGTCTGCCACCGCCACCGTCCCTCTCTGTCTCCACTCCTTCGATCTCTCTCTCTCTTTCTTCATTTTGTCATCGCACCACCACCATGACGGTGGTGGTGGTCGGCCGATTAAACAGATCGGTGGAAGGGGTGGGGTTACAGGTGAGGTAGGTTACGGCTGAGGTGCGAGGGGCAGCCGGTCGTCACCCAGCGCCGCCGCTGGTCGCCGGAATCGGAGGTGAGAGGGGGGGCTGCCGGAATAGGATGAGAGCAGGGTGTTTTATGTGTGAAATCGAGATGGATGGAGTGTGCAGCAGTTGATTCTGTTTTGTATGTTCATCTTGTTTAGTAGACAAGAATATGAGAGGATAAGGTTCTAGATGTTGGTTTGTTTGTGTGATTGAGAATGAAAGAAAATTGGTGCAACACCCTTTATATAGAGATGTTGAGATCTCTCAAGAGATCTTGAATAGATTTTGTAGATCTTGTATAGATCTTGTTGAGATTTTGAGCAGATTTTATAAGATTTTGCAAGATCTTGATAGGATTCTAATATCTTATGTGCAGGTTTAGTCTTGTGGGTTTTGGGCATGGGCCCAGGGCCCACAAGCCCATCTCAGGTGTAAGTGGCCTGTAATTCCTACGAGACCCGCTATCAAAACCCGAAATCCATAGTTGTCAAAAGAATAAAATTTTTAAAATTAAAAAGGCGTATAATAGTGGCGTTGTCAGTGTTTTGTACGGTAACAGTTCGTTGTCGCGTAATATTCAGCAGATTTCCCGTAAATCACCACACGCACACTATATAGCCGAATAAACGTTCCTGGGCACTCCAAGGGCCTGGTTCAGTTAATTAACATCGTAAACACTATTTATTATCGCGTTAATCACCTGTTAATCACGTAATTAGAGGCGTAAACTACCGGTTGTCACATTCTCCCCCTGTTAATAAAATTTCATCCTCGAAATTTAGTCTACGTTAACTCTTTAGAGTTACGTTATGCGTAAGTAAATACTAATAATGTCAAAGGAAACGAGACATACTGACCAAGTTAACAGGGGTCCAATAAAAGAGGAATTTCGAGCAATAGAATTCCAAACGAACATTCACCATATGCAAATGAATTCTAGAAACGATAACATCCACTAAATGGAACTTAGAATCAACAAATTCAATGAAATTGTTTTGCATGAAACGCTCGATCGTGATTTTCCCAAGCTAGAAGTTAAACCGACGCCACAAGGTGTCGTAATGATTTAAGTAATTCAATAATAGTGGTGACCGAACAAGTTCACCATGTTTGAAATCAAGTGAAAGTGCAATGAAGCAAGCGACATCATAAGATTTTCAATTGAAAATGGAACATCAAGAAATAATGTTTTCGATCGAAGATGAAGATGCAATGGATATCTCAAAACTTTCGATCGATAATGAAAGAACCGTTAGGAGGTACACCGGAATATAAAATGAATTTGTGTACCATTGTCTTAACACACTATTGTATTAAGACTGCTGTAATATGATAAATCAAAGCGGATTTTAAGCAAATCAATAAATGACTTACTGGAGTCGTAGACCAAGCAAGTCTACTACGACTCGGAACAAATGAAGCGCTTATTAAAACGAATTTGAATATGATGTGTTCAATACATCATATGGTTTCTTGAATTGAATAAGCGTAATGAACAAGTTCAAACAATTGAACTTGGTTTTGGCGCAAGCCGATAATAAATACATGTATCGACAAGGAAACTTTCGGCATGGTCACAACAAAAAACCATGTATGTAATCTTGAAAAGAAAAGAAGTTTCAAGAAAGTGTGTTGACTTGATAACAAAGGAGCCAACAATTACAATAATGCAGGTCATTCGAATCACAAATCAATAATTAAATTTAGCGAAATAATATTTGAACTTTGATTAAACGCTTAATTGAAACGAAACCACATGCGTAACAAACGATGCATGCATAACATATGAATTTTCAAGAAATGAAGCAATGAGTATTTACTATGATGAAAGAAATTATCGTGATACAATGACCATGTAAAGGAGTAGAGATGCGAAAATCTACTCACTAGATGCAAAAGTCAGAATTTCAATAAAGAAATTTAAGGACTTTACCTGGGGTTGCATGTGTTAACCGGTTGTTAGGTGACATTACCATGGAATGTCGAACATAGCGTATTCGTCGTTAATGCGGTAGGGGAAATACGAAGACATGCATCTTCTCCTTGGCATGATTCGTATCGTTGCAGGACCGCGTGCCAAACCGTCGCTTCCTCGAAACTCGTATGTGACGTACTTCAACCTCCGTTGATGCATCGTTTTAGTCTCATAAACTCTTGCACGCATGTGCTTCGTTTTGCGTAGGTTACCTGCTCGATTAACTAAAATAGCATAGACAGCATAATGTTGGCGTTTGCCCGAGTTAATGGGCGCGGTACTTACGTGATGACCTTTAATGAACTTCAACATAAGTTTCCAAAGGTCTTAAATGCATGTTTCCTAAGCTCTCAAGGTTTTGTGCACTGCATGTATTTGTTTTGTGTACCGTGTATAAAACACCACAATAGCGTATGTTTGAAAACAAAAAAAAATTTTGACTGTTTGTTTTTCGGCAAGGGTTGGAGACCATATTCGAGTCTTAGGCGTTCTGTATGCTTTCAAAGTCTTAATAGTCTAAGTCCCCAGAGGAAAGTGAGGTTAGAGCCTAGGTATTTCTACAGAAAACCCTATTCGTTGTAACCTATAGCTCTGATACCAATCTGTCACACCCTGAAATATCAGAGCATTGGCGTGACTGGACTGGTATCTTCATTGCACAGCGGAAGCAAATAAGCTAAGACTTCAAGAAGATTGAACGCCCACTAAGTACTCGACTCCACATGGTTCTCCTATTCCAATCGTGCCATAACTTTGAAAAGTAACCTGAGAAAGAAACATGCGAAAAATCAACATAAAGTTGAGCGAGTTCATAGTTTGTTTGTAAAAGATTTGAAATAAATCTTTTTGAATAACCGGTTTTTGAAATATTGTTAAGAAAATGAATTTAAAATCATTTTCTTGTCATGTTATATGGAAACTTTGTATTTGTAACGCTTTATGTAACCGTCAATGCCCACCCTGACTTTGACTTCATGCCTGCATAATTCTATGCTTTGAATTTGTATAAACATGGTATGTAATTTATAAAGACGTATTGAAACTGAGTTCTGTATATGTAAGGAATACGAGATTGTTAATGGTTTGTAAGGCCATTAACATATGACACGACATAGGAAGCATCCAAACCATAGGCATTTTTCTAGTTGTCGATTCACGACTGAGACACAAAAGCACTACTTGGTACTAGTTATCACCAAGAGTGTGGCTGCCCGAAAACCCATTAGATCTAACCTTTTGTTCTGCGGTCTTAGTATTTGCACGATTAATGGTGCTTTTGTTACCCTATTCGTGACATGATCTATTGTGTCATTCCTTAGTTTAATGTACCTCTTTGTACTTGTATTTTCCCGTAGTTTAGAAAACTAGAATTCGTGTGTATGCACATTTCGAAAAATACGCTTGTTTGAAAAACCGGTATAAAACATAAGCTTTTCATAAACCATTTGTGTCAGTTAAAACTTGCTTGTAAAATGGTTTAGAAATATGTAATTCTTGTATGCTTTGCAAAAAGTGCATGTCTTACCACCCCGAAAACATTTAGAAAAATGTAGAACCGTAAAAAGTGGGGTTATGAACTCACCTGAATATTCCTGTGCAAAGCTAGCTAAATACGACTTCGTGATGTCGTTTCCAAGACTTGACTTGCTAGCGTGCATTCTACAATATTCCTAACACGGAATATCTTATAAGTTTCTAAATAAACGCAGTAACTAAACTACGTGTCACCGACCTCTACCGAATCGTTAACCGAATGATTCGACGGTAGGTTGTTAACTTAATAGTAGCGATTAAGTTATACTCGTTAAGTTTCGCTTATTGTTGATAATAGTTTACTAAGTCTAGAAAGTACTTAGTTTTCGAGAAATTCGAATATATAATCATTTATATAAAAATATATATAAATATAATGTTGTAATCGTGTTAGCCGTCTTGTGAAGTCGTACATATATAAAAAGAATATTTCTAGGAAAATAACAACTCGTATTATATATCACGCCTCGTATGCTATTTGTCAAAATATACGTATGTGCCTTTTAGGCGTTTGAATTAAATATAAAGAGTTATATTTATTCAATAGAGTTTTCCTGTTGATGTCGTTTAGAATAAATATAATAGTTATATTTATTTCCATAAAAGAATCATCGAGTCATTGTGTTTGAAAAATAAATATATAATCTATATTTATTTGTAATAACGAATTCAAGTTATCGTCGTTCAAATCAATATAAGTAATTAAATTGATTTTTATAAAAGATTTGTAGAACTTTCAAGTTTTAAAATAAATATAATAACTATATTTATTTGTTTTAAATAATTTCCGAATAGTCGTTTTTCAAAAGTTGTAAAGTGTCGTTGAAAGTTATTATATATTTGTTATCGGCTTTCATAAAAGTGGTTTGTTACCGTTAGTTGTCGTTTTTCAATAAAACTTGTTTTGTTTTCGGAATTTTCTAGAAAAACGAGTAGAGTTTCCTCTGTTTTGGACGCCCCTGATAACACAAGTTGTCAAAACTCAACAATATAATCAATATCAATATGTATAATTTTCGTAAAAACGACAAAATGTAAATTAAACACTAATCTGAATCGGTTTGGGCTCGTTCACGAAATAAATAAAAATCTTAAAATTACGTAAATAGTTATTCACGTCACTAAATTCTTTACCAAATTTTTACGCGTCGAGTTGTCGAAACATGGACTGAGTTGACTCACCGAGTCGACTTGCTGAGTTGACTCAGTTTAACCGAGTCGACCCGACCCGCTTCATAAGCTGACCCGAACCGTCCGTGGACCCGTTGACTGCCTTGGACCGAACCGAACCGTGACACCCGAGCACCCGAACTAACCATTTGAGCTGAAGTTAAAATCTGAAACAAGACCGGCAACATGACTCGAACTGACCCGTATCTGAGATAGAGTGACCTGTTGACTTGTGACTCGAACCCGTGTCTGAACATAAACACCACCATTTTCCGTCAACGGCGTCGCCAGCGCCGGACGGCTGTTGTGCCGTCGTCATCCACATCAACACCATCAAAAATTCTTCATCATCAATTCTAAGTCATCATCATCACCAAATTCAGAATTAATAGAAAACAGTGAGGAGGGGGGTTTACCGTGAAACCTGTCGTGAAACAGACGCACCACCGCCACCACTCGCCGGAGTCCGCTACGGCCGCCATGAGTCACCCCCACCATCGCCGTCGAAGCTCTGTCGCCGGTCTGTCACCGCCACCGTCCCTCTCTATCTCCACTCATTCGATCTCTCTCTCTCTCTTTCTTCGTTTTGTCATCGCACCACCACCATGACGGTGGTGGTGGTTGGCCGATTAAACAGATCGGTGGAAGGGGGTGGGGTTACAGGTGAGGTAGGTTACGGCTGAGGTGCGAGGGGGAAACCGGTCGTCACCCAGCGCCGCCGCTGGTCGCCGGAATCGGAGGTGAGAGGGGGGGGGGGCTGCCGGAATCGGATGAGAGCAGGGTGTTTTATGTGTGAAATCGAGATGGATGGAGTGTGCAGCAGTTGATTCTGTTTTGTATGTTCATCTTGTTTAGTAGACAAGAATAAGAGAGGATAAGGTTCTTGTTGTTGTTTGTGTGTGTGATTGAGAATGAAAGAAAATTGGTGCAACACCCTTTATATAGAGATGTTGAGATCTCTCAAGAGATCTTGAATAGATTTTGTAGATCTTGTATAGATCTTGTTGAGATTTTGAGCAGATTTTATAAGATTTTGCAAGATCTTGATAGGATTCTAATATCTTATGTGCAGGTTTAGTCTTGTGGGTTTTAGGCTTGGGCCCAGGGCCCACAAGCCCATCTCATATGTAAGTGGCCCGTAATTCCTACGAGACCCGCTATCAAAACCCGAAATCCATAGTTGTCGAAAGAATAAAATTTTTAAAATTAAAAAGGCGTATAATAGTGGCGTTGTCAGTGTTTTGTACGGTAACAGTTCGTTGTCGTGTAATATTCAGCAGATTTCCCGTAAATCACCACACGCGAACTGTATAGCCGAATAAACGTTCCTGGGCACTCCAAGGGCCTGGTTCAGTTAATTAGCGTTGTCACACCCCCAAAATCCACACGCGGAGTATCACCGCTTGGAGGCGTGACTGACCAGGATCAAGCCACCAATCATATTGAACATATAAGTAATAAGTAAAAGTAAATGTAATCCATCACAATACAATTGGTGTTCAATCAAAAACATAGTATAGGTAGCGGAAGCATAGTATAAAAATCCAACACAAGTGTTTAGTTTAAAGAGTCATAAAGTTTTCATCAAAACATCCACAATCCGTGCCCACAACGACCGCGCCTCCCAGTGCAAGCTCCATGTATACCTAACGACCTGCAAGGCATGTAACAGAGAGTCAACAACTAGTTGAGTGAGTTCACAGTAAGTAAGTTCGTAATAGTAAGTTCTTTTCGTAACATGTGGCTCTACTAGGCCGATCGTATGTTCTATTAGTGGGGGCTTCCCATATTTGTATGCTATAAATTATACATATTTTTATATACATATTCCCTACACTTTTTAGTAGTTTTAGGGTTGTTTTAATTAAATCTCACTTCGAGATGGTTCATATTTGGATTCTAAAGGTTTAAAGAAAAAATAAGTTAAAATGGGTAACCATTATTTAACAAGCATTAGATTAATTAATTGTATGGTTTTGATAAGTTACGTTGAGTTATAATGAAAAAATTATACATGTAATTAAATGAGTTTAAGTATTGAAGTGGTTTCATTAATTAAATTTAGTTGTTTGTCTAATTCAGGAAACAAGAACGAGAATATGACAATAAATCAAATATTGAAGGTTAGATGGTGGACTTCCAATTTAATGCATCTTAAAGTCACCAAACAAATACAAAGAAGTTGAACGATTAATTGTTGAAGTCCAATGAATTAATTGCAAATTAGAGAATAATAATGGGCTTCACTTGGGCTTTCGGTTGGGTTGAATTGATTGTTATAGGGCCGCCAAATAGAGACTTACTTGGACGAAAAGGAATCAAAAAGGGGGATATATCTTGGACGCAAATTGAACATCAGGGGATATATACGACATCGGATCAGACGCACGAACGGCCGACAACATACACGAATTTTGGAGTTCCTGGACACCATTGAAGGCTGATTGAAGTTCTTGGAAGCATTCGGATCACTTGGAATCGTCGGGTAACATTCGGGAGCATTCGGGAGTGAAGTTTACGGGTTTTATCTCTTATATTCTTCGTTTTCCGTTTGTTCTTTAATATTGCACGATGAATTCAGAATTTGTATTGATTGATATTATGTTTTTGATCATGTTTTCCGGCTAAACTTCATAAACTACCTAGGCTAATGACAATAGTTAAATAAAGTTTGGTTTTTTATTCGATTTTTGGCGTGGTTGTGGATTTTTCTTGTATTGTAAAAGCTTCGGGAATTTAACTTGGTGCATATGCGTGCTTGACGATTATTTTATCACTGTTTATTGCTTCGTATAATCCTTGGTGACGGTCTTTATCACATAATAGGGTTGTGCTAGGGTTCTTGATTTAGGTGACGGTCTTTATCACTTAATAGATCATTAATCCTTTAGGGTGAAAATCGAGTAAGTAACCTTAGAAGTAATATTCGGTAATTTAATAAAATCAAGTGTTCTGCTAAACTTGTAGCTGTGAGGCTCAAGGTTATTAATAGGTCTCGGTTTGGTTATAAGTCCTTAACATTCCATTGTCTATTAAACCAAGATTAAAACCCGTAGTTGCTTTAGACGTTCGCGCTGTGAGGTAGAGCGTCTTATATAGGCACTTTCAAGAAACTAGAGTACTGTGAAGAAATCTAGAAAACCGGTGAGCGTAACAGCCTAGGTAGTGCCACAAGAATCGCCTTGAGAGTGTTTGAGGGGCTTAGTGGTGTCTTAATAGGTTTAGTATCTAAAGATTCCGGTTCCACACCACAAAATCATCGAATAGAAATCCATTCTGAGTTTAGCTTGCGTCTAGCCTAGGTAGTCTTCATCATCTCTGGTCAAAGTCTTCGTTCGAGTTCGTGTTAGTTATTTAGCTAATCTAGTATTCGTTATTTGCATTCTTAGGATTTTTAGAAACCCCCCAATTAATAAACAAATAGTTTTAGTCGTGTCAGTCTTAGTCTTTATAGAGTCTTAGCGTAATCCTTAGAGTCTCGTGGGTTCGATACTCGGACTTGCTTTAGCTTTACTACATTGATCGGTACACTTGCCGGTTGTGTGGTTTAGGGTTTAGATCGAGTCTTAATTTATAAATTTCAAGCTTAGAGTGTTTAAATTAGGGTTAATTTTAGTTGTTTTTGTTAAACCACTTTGTGCACATCAAGTTTTTGGCGCCGTTGCCGGGGATTCTTTTGCGATTGCGTTGATTACTTTGTTTGGACTTAGTTGACAAATTACGTGCTATTTGTGTGTTCGTTGAGTCGTGGGAGTCTAAAAATTATTAAAAAAAATATTTGCTTTAGTGTCTTTTTTAGTTTAATGAGTCGTTTGTTAGAGTCTTCTTACTTGTTTGAAATGGCGAACCGCACCGTTTACGAGCAGGCTACCACTGGTTTCACCGGCGCTATTTCACCCATCACCCTTCCCGACATTACGAATGAGAAGTCTTGGCATATTCCATCTTACATCATGACGGCCATTACCAATTCATGCCAGTTCCATGGTCGTGACGACGAGGATGCTCCCGCTCATATAAATCGCATCACTCGCCTTTGCAGCACCTTCTCCATTGAGGGTGTTAATCTAGAGACCAGGTATCTTCAGGTTTTCCCATTCTCTCTTGCTGGACGCGCGGCCGTCTGGTTCGATTCTCACCCCCTAGGCACTTTCACTACTTGGGCAGGTCTTCGTGATGCTTTCTTTGCCAAGTACTTTCCCCCAGCCAAGGCATCTCGCCTTCGTGATCAGATTCACTCCTTTCGTATGGAGCCTGATGAGCCATACCACCTAGCTTGGGAGCGTTTCCAGACGCTTCTTTCTAGTTGTTCGCAGCATGGTTTGTCTGATTGGGCGTTAGTTGAAAAGTTTTACAATGGTCTTACTCCTGATATTAGAGCTCGTTTCGATACTTCAGCAGGAGGGCAGCTTATGGGTAAAAAGACAGTGAATGAGTGTAACGATTTGTTTGAGAGTTTCGCCCACTCTGATATGGATTACGGCACTATCAGCAGGACTTCCATTCCTGTTCATACCACCTCGGCTGGTCGAGGGGTAAACCAAGTTAGCTTGGATCCATCGGTAGCTGCTATAGTCGAGAGTTTGAGGCAAGAGATGAGGAAAGAAATGAGGCAAGAGTTGAATGATATTAAGAAGAAAGTTGATAGGTGTGAGGTTTGTAGGGGAGGTCACGACACGCTCGAGTGTCCCACACTTACTTTAGAGCAGGTTGAGTTCATAGCGGGTCAGTCTAGGGGTCAATTTAGTAATAATAATAATATTTTTAACTCCAGCTGGCAGGGTAGTGGTAGTAGTAGTAGTGGATATCGCCCTTCAGGAAATCCCCCTGGTTTCCCATCAGGTCAGTATCAAAATAGGGGGCCGGGTCTTTACACTAGTAGTGGTTCGGGTCAGAGTGGTCATTATAGTGGTTCAGGAGGTCAGTTTGCTAGTGGGGGGTCGAATCAAGAGAGCCAAGGCAGTGACAAGGCTTTACAGGGTAGTTTGAGCAGGATGGAGGAGATGTTCGCTCAGATGATGACGCAGAATCAGGCGTTCGTTAAAAGTCAGGAGCATATTAATAAAAGTCACGAACTTCAGCTTAAAAATCAAGAGTCTACTCTTTTAGATCTTAAGAGAACAGTGGGGGATATAGCTAGGCA
The DNA here is from genome assembly GCA_030545235.1 of Helianthus tuberosus. Taxonomy (NCBI): domain Eukaryota; kingdom Viridiplantae; phylum Streptophyta; class Magnoliopsida; order Asterales; family Asteraceae; genus Helianthus; species Helianthus tuberosus. Next base: position 40,830,739 of record CM060417.1, read on the forward strand.
GTTGAGAGAATCCTCTTCTGGTCAGTTTTCAGGTACCACGCACCCAACCAACCATTCTGTGAAAGCAATCACTACTCGCAGTGGGATGAGTCTAGGAGAGGTCGTGAGAGAGAATGCTGAGTTAGGGAGTGATGATGAGGAGATAGAGATGGAGGCCCCAGGCAAGGTGCACATGAGGCTAGGCCCAGCAAGTACCGCACATACTGAGGAGCCTCAGGTTGAGAGGAGAGTAGAGAAGCAACCAGTTAGGGTTAGGCCGCCGCCCGTATTTGATCCCTCCCGTCTTCCCTTTCCCGCCCGTTATAAGCAACAGCAATACGCTAGGGAATACGAGAAATTTCTTGAGATGTTCACCCAGTTAAAAGTAAATCTTCCGTTCATAGAGGCCCTGAGATCCATGCCCAAATACGCCAAGTTCCTTAAGGATTTTCTCAAGCGTAAGGATAGGGTAGGTGAGTGTTCTAGTACTCCATTGAATGGAGATTGTTCTGCATTGATCCTGACTAAACTTCCTGAGAAACTCACCGATCCTGGCATATTCACGATCCCTTGTTTGTTTGGTGGTGATGTTAAAAACCACGCGTTGGCAGACCTTGGTGCTAGTATTAATTTGATGCCATATTCATTTTACGAAAAACTAGGCCTTGGTGATTTGAAGCCAACTAGTATGACCCTCTCGTTAGCAGATAAGACAGTTAAGTACCCTAGGGGGATTGTAGAGAATTTGTTAGTGAAAGTGGACAAGTTTGTCTTCCCGGCTAATTTTGTAGTGCTAGATATGGAGGCCGATGATAAAGTGCCGTTGATTTTAGGGCGCCCGTTCTTGAACACTGCTAGAGCGATTATCCATGTCTTCTTAGGCACAATCACACTTAGAGCGGGCGACGATTCGGTAGTTTTCAAGGTGAATAATGCAAGAGGGCCGAGTGAGAGAGTCGAGGCGATAGCGTTAGTGGGGGAGAATGAAAGGGTTGAGAGTGATGAGAAAAAGGTGGTGAGTGAGCCAAGTTTAGAGAAGGTGATAAAACCCAAGTGTGGGGATCCACCTGATAGGAGAGTAGAGGAGTTGGAAGAGAGATTGCTGAGGTTAGAATCTAAGTTAGCGACACTGAGTAAGGCTCAGTGTGGGGATAGGTTTAAATATGAAACATCTAGATTCAAACCGCCCGATGACGAGTCGAAGCCTAAGTAATCCGAGTTGGGGATAGCGACTCTACAGCCGGAATGCCTCTGGGTTAGGGAAAGCAACGTCTACGCTCGAAAAAAAATGGAAAAAGTGATGAAAAAAAAATGAAAAGGAAAAAAAAATGAAAAAATAGATTTGATTTTAAACTCTCTTGATCTTGGTATAAGGCGGTTAGGAAATAACCCAGTAGTTTTTCCTTTTGTCCTATAAGCTTGAGGGGGGGATTAGGTGGACTTGCGATTCTTAGCGTGAGACCCTAGGTAGATTGACCGCACTTGAACTAAAATTGCATGATAAGGGCCTGGAACCGGGTTTGGGTTTAAGAGGATCAAAATACTTGCAATCGCGGCTAACACAAGTTTCGATTATAAATAAGTAATGTAAGCTTTTGTCCCGAATAATTATTCCGTCTGTGATTCCGTTTGCATAATTCTTTTTCGAGGACGAAAAAATGTTAAGTGTGGGGATATTTGATATGCTATAAATTATACATATTTTTATATACATATTCCCTACACTTTTTAGTAGTTTTAGGGTTGTTTTAATTAAATCTCACTTCGAGATGGTTCATATTTGGATTCTAAAGGTTTAAAGAAAAAATAAGTTAAAATGGGTAACCATTATTTAACAAGCATTAGATTAATTAATTGTATGGTTTTGATAAGTTACGTTGAGTTATAATGAAAAAATTATACATGTAATTAAATGAGTTTAAGTATTGAAGTGGTTTCATTAATTAAATTTAGTTGTTTGTCTAATTCAGGAAACAAGAACGAGAATATGACAATAAATCAAATATTGAAGGTTAGATGGTGGACTTCCAATTTAATGCATCTTAAAGTCACCAAACAAATACAAAGAAGTTGAACGATTAATTGTTGAAGTCCAATGAATTAATTGCAAATTAGAGAATAATAATGGGCTTCACTTGGGCTTTCGGTTGGGTTGAATTGATTGTTATAGGGCCGCCAAATAGAGACTTACTTGGACGAAAAGGAATCAAAAAGGGGGATATATCTTGGACGCAAATTGAACATCAGGGATATATACGACATCGGATCAGACGCACGAACGGCCGACAACATACACGAATTTTGGAGTTCCTGGACACCATTGAAGGCTGATTGAAGTTCTTGGAAGCATTCGGATCACTTGGAATCGTCGGGTAACATTCGGGAGCATTCGGGAGTGAAGTTTACGGGTTTTATCTCTTATATTCTTCGTTTTCCGTTTGTTCTTTAATATTGCACGATGAATTCAGAATTTGTATTGATTGATATTATGTTTTTGATCATGTTTTCCGGCTAAACTTCATAAACTACCTAGGCTAATGACAATAGTTAAATAAAGTTTGGTTTTTTATTCGATTTTTGGCGTGGTTGTGGAATTTTCTTGTATTGTAAAAGCTTCGGGAATTTAACTTGGTGCATATGCGTGCTTGACGATTATTTTATCACTGTTTATTGCTTCGTATAATCCTTGGTGACGGTCTTTATCACATAATAGGGTTGTGCTAGGGTTCTTGATTTAGGTGACGGTCTTTATCACGTAATAGATCATTAATCCTTTAGGGTGAAAATCGAGTAAGTAACCTTAGAAGTAATATTCGGTAATTTAATAAAATCAAGTGTTCTGCTAAACTTGTAGCTGTGAGGCTCAAGGTTATTAATAGGTCTCGGTTTGGTTATAAGTCCTTAACATTCCATTGTCTATTAAACCAAGATTAAAACCCGTAGTTGCTTTAGACGTTCGCGCTGTGAGGTAGTGCGTCTTATATAGGCACTTTCAAGAAACTAGAGGACTGTGAAGAAATCTAGAAAACCGGTGAGCGTAACAGCCTAGGTAGTGCCACAAGAATCGCCTTGAGAGTGTTTGAGGGGCTTAGTGGTGTCTTAATAGGTTTAGTATCTAAAGATTCTGGTTCCACACCACAAAATCATCGAATAGAAATCCATTCTGAGTTTAGCTTGCGTCTAGCCTAGGTAGTCTTCATCATCTCTGGTCAAAGTCTTCGTTCGAGTTCGTGTTAGTTATTTAGCTAATCTAGTATTCGTTATTTGCATTCTTAGGATTTTTAGAAACCCCCCTAATTAATAAAGAAATAGTTTTAGTCGTGTCAGTCTTAGTCTTTATAGAGTCTTAGCGTAATCCTTAGAGTCTCGTGGGTTCGATACTCGGACTTGCTTTAGCTTTACTACATTGATCGGTACACTTGCCGGTTGTGTGGTTTAGGGTCTAGATCGAGTCTTAATTTATAAATTTAAAGCTTAGAGTGTTTAAATTAGGGTTAATTTTAGTTGTTTTTGTTAAACCACTTTGTACACATCAGGTGGCAGTTGGGATACTCATCTGCCTCTGGTTGAGCTTTCCTACAACAACAGCTACCATCCAAGCTATCCTGTTCGAGGCTCTCTACGGACGTAAGTGCAGATCGCCGTTATGCTGGGCAGATGCAGGTGACAAACAGATGGTTGGTCCCGAACTAGTCCAAGAAACAACTGAAAAGATCATGCAGATCCGAGAGCGCATCAAGGCGGCTCGTGATCGACAAAAGAGTTACACGAATCAAAGACGAAAACCCTTGGAATTTGAAGTGGGTGATATGGTTTTGTTAAAAGTTTCACCTTGGAAAGGTGTAGCACGCTTTGGGAAGAGTGGCAAGTTAAACCCACGTATATCGGGCCATTCAGGATTCTGGAAAGGGTTGGTACTGTAGCATACAAGTTGGAGTTACCAGAGGAACTACATGGTGTTCATGATACATTTCATGTATCTAACTTGAAGAAAAGTCCAACACAAGAGACAGTGGTCATTCCTACGGATGAAGTGTATATAGACGATACACTCCACTTCACCGAAGAACCCATTGAGGTTACCGATTGGAAAGTTAACAAGACTCGGAGGAGTAGTGTTAAGCTTGTCAAGGTTCGTTGGAATGCACGTCACGGCCTAGAGTTCACTTGGGAGCATGAAGATCGTATGAAAGCAAAATATCCACATTTGTTCCCCAACTCCCCTGCCGCTAATAGCGCATCCTAAAATTTCAGGACGAAATTTTCTTAACAGGGGGAGAATGTGACAACTGTCAAAATTCCAGGTATCCGTACATTGATTAAACAGTAATTAGTGACTTAATGACTGTGTTGATTTAACATTGATGACATGAATGTTTTCTGATTATTGTTATTATACATACATGTGCATCATATATTGCAAAATGTCATATCATTATTGCATGCAACACTTATTGACTCAAATGATGCACGAAACAGAGATAGCACAGTTATCAGACGAATCAGAAAAATGCTAACGGAGTTCAGTACATAGATAGACATGGTATTGAGACACATAATGAGCCGGAAACCAAGAGTTACACTAGTATAGTGTGTAGGAAAGTAAGAATCATAAAACCGCCTTCCTAGAGATAGTTTAAGTGCCGAAAAGTGTCTAAAACTCACATAAACTGCTGAATTCGGCAAAATTCATCAAAAATCAGCTTTTAAATGACTAAGTATTATGCAGAATTGTGGTAAAATGGTCCAGAATGCTTCCCTAAGTGTCGGGAATCACAACTGTCACAAAAAGTAACATAAAGCCCACTAAACTCCGTAGTTTAGCACCTAAACGAACCGGTAACCAACCGAACAACCGGACACTACCCGAAACACCAAATTTTCACTAGAAGCATTGTTTTATCATTTCTACACTAGTTATGGTCCCCGAACATCATAACGCACTATATAACATCATAACAACTTATAACCTAACTAAACCATTAGGTTTCAACTAACTAAACTATCCAATTACAACCTAATCTATACCCCCCTCCTATTTACGGTCACCATATGGTGGCCCACCACTTGGATTTTATTTGTATGTTTTATAAGATTATGTTGCCCCTTTATGAACACATTACCCATAAGATTAACACTTGTTGGAGGATTTTATAAGTAACCACAAGGACTTAACATCTCATTTCCTTCACAACACTCCACCACAAAACTCTCTCTTCTTCTTCCTCTTGCTCTCGGCCGAAACCCACACACACACCATCTTTTTTCACTTCATTTCATCCAATTTCCAAGTGATCACAAGGTGTAAGGAGCTTAACAAAGGAACTAGGAGCCTTTGGAAGTGGAAGGACCTCTCTCACAAGCTATTAACCACCACATTCATCATCATCTTCATCTTGTGTTCATCCCTAGCCTTGTGCTAGTAGTAAGACCATCTTAATCCCATTTTACATCTTCTTTGGTTGGTTAAAAGATGATGCAAGTAACTAATCATGAAGAACACTAAAGATCAAGAACATAATCTTTAACATAAGACTAATAATCATGATGATCTATGTTGTTTAAGTGTTATTATGCTTCTTGATTGTTAATTGCTTGTGTTAATGATGTTAAACATCATATGAACTTGCTAGATAGTGATTAAAGACATAATCTAGCAAGAAAAGAGGATGATCTTATGAATGATCAAGATGATCTTCTTTATGTGAAAGCATGAACTTGAAGTATGAAATGTTTTCTTGAAAAATGATGATCAAAGTGTAAAATAAATCATGTAAGTGGATGATTTCAAAACTAGTTTTCTCAAGAAACTAAGCTAAAATACAAGATTTACATAAACTTGGTTCTTAAAGAAACTAACCACATTTTAGTGGTTAATCAAGTGTAGAAACATGTATTTAACAATAAAAATTCAAGAAGAAATATTTTTAGAAAATTATTTTACAAGTTGTAAACATCTAAAATTTTCAAGAATGATGTTTTTAAATAAACAACCACACTTTAGAGGGTAACTAAGCTTACTAAACATACTACCAAGTTACAACAAATTTTTATAAATTTTCTAGTTCATGAAGTTGTGTAAATAGCTTGATTTTGGCACTTGGTAAGTATTGTTTGATTTGTTGTTGATTGTGATGATTTATAAAAGAAAATGATATGCTTTGAAAGCAATGAAAACTCCCATTTTTAAGTGGAAACTATGGCAAAATTTTTCTAGAAATTAAACACTTAGAAAAATATTTTTAAACAAATATTTACAAGTAAAATTCATATAAAGTTTGCCATAATTTTTGTTACAAAAATTATAAATATTGGATGTTGGTTTTTTACAATAAAAGTGACTAAATATGTATTTAGGAGAATATATATTTAGATGTCCCATTGTGTGTGATTATTTGTATATTATATGTATTAGTTATATTATTTTAGGACTTGAAATAATATAACTCACCAAAATACCAAGAATTACAATACAAAATATTACCAAAATTCCAAGAGAATAAATGTACAATTTATACCCAAAATATTGGAGAAACCGAACAAGGAATATAAACTATAGAAATATTCCGGAATTAAATTCATGAGTATATTTTGGTAAACGGTATTTTGGACACCAAGAGAACAAAAATACGATTTTTACAATTATATCATATTTTTTACAAGAAGAAATCATATTATTTTTGGGTAAAGAAAAATATATATGTTTTCTTGAATTACTAGAAAATATACTATTTTTGGAGAAAATATACTATTTTTGGAGAAAATATATATTTTCTTAAATAAACTTAGAATATATTATTTTTGGGTGAAAATGGATTTATAAATATTTTCTAAGTTAAACTTGAAAATATATTATTTTTGAGACTTATATGAAAATTTTGCCAAGAAGAAGTATAAATAAATTTCTATAAATGATTTCTTAAAAATATATATTTTAAGAATATATATTGGTGAATTTTTATTAGAAATATTATTCCGGAAAAAATGAATACAAAAATTAAATATAAGAATACTTAATAAATACAATAAAAATATGTATTTTCGTACGTATAAAAATTACACCGGAATACGCCATCGATACTTGGCAAAAATATACAAGTTTAAATAATACGAGTAATGATACCCATCCATGGGGAAAGATATACATGTACAAATACACAAAAGTGTCAAGTTAAAATATATTATTTTAACTAATATTCCAATAATTAATAAATATAATTTAAGTTAAAATATTTATTATTTTAGCAAATAATTATATACTTGGAATAATATTGATGACACAAAGAAACGTAACTCAAAGATACTAATTAAGACTAAAAGTCAAGGCACTACATATCCGTCTAATAAACCGTAGTACGTTTGTAGGTAGTCGTGTGAACAAGTAGCCGCTTTGAGTTACATCGGATTCGAAACGCAAGACTGTGAGTTCATGTCCCCCTTTTCTTTTAACTGTTTTCAGTTTTATAACTTCGGGGGTGAAGTACATGTTACAAATTGTTTACAAACGTTTACATGTGGTATGGTTAGCTAAGGAATGAACTGTTAGATCATGTGAGTGGTGGGTACAATGCTTAAGACCATTAATCCTCATAGTAGGACCGATGGACATGAGTGATAGATCTATTTTGGTGTTGCGAGCCCCACCCATGAGGACCGGGATTTGGCCCATGAGGTGACTATGTCTTCCAGCCGGAAGTCCGGTACAAAATCCGCTAGGATTGAGCCTTCCTGCATCACGTCACACATATTAATGGCCTTGCAAACCATTAATTGATATGTTTCCTTGTTTTCTTTCATACCGGGATTTTAAAAATACATACATACTTACAATGATTACAAAGTTTATTCGTGCACACATGCAAAACACATGAACTCGCTCAACTATTGTTGATGTTTTCAAACTACATGTATTTCAAGGAACTGAAATGGATCTGGCGGGCGTTGAAAGTTTTCAAGTATTGTCTGAAATAAAAGATGTCATCCTATGTCGAAGGGTTTGGGTTGTGTATCTTATCCTGGATAAGATACATAGTTCAAAGCCTAGCTTTTAGTAGTGTCTTTTGTCAAGTCCTTATGGAACTTTAAACAATTCGGATGGTTTGTAATATGAATTTGAAGTCTCGGATTTATGTTAAACAATGATGGTTGTAACATTTTGAAACTTAAATTATGGATGAACATCTTGGTTTTTCATATAGTTGTTTGCTATGGTTGAATGCAATGATATTAAACAAGTCACACATAATCACGCTTCCGCAAAAGTCAGGGTATCACAGAACATGTTTGGAATGTGGAATCCGCTTTTGTAACTTATTAATGCGTTTTGTGCTCAAGTAACTCTTGTTAATATATCGCATGCTTTAGTTACAATATTTGCATGAGCACAATTACTTTGCTTAGGTGAGACAAATAAAGATGGTATAAAGCTCATGTGTGTTCATAGGACTGGACCTTGCGCAGTACTTGTGATTGCAGGGCGTTCATGAGACCTGTATTAGATTACCATAGTGTTTTTGTGCTTACCAACAGAAATTGCATGCATTTGTAATAAAACATAAAAGAAGGTATGATGTAAGTAACAGACTTTGCATTAATATTGATAAGGCGCAGAGGCCGATAGTTACAAAGCTGTTAAGATTACATTTAGGATAAGTAAGATAATTAAAATTGATGCGTATGTAAGTAGCGATCCTTGTATTGTGCCTTGGTAAGGCGCAGGGAACCTTCCAAGTACAAAGGATGCTAAGATTACATGTAGCACATGCGCAACTGTTGCGCGTTCCACGTACGCGGAACATCCGTTCCATCAATCCTGCGCTGGGTGTATGTTCCTTTTCCCAGGACCTCGTTGATCACATAAGGCCCTTCCCATTTAGGCGTGAGCTTCCCAGGGCTTTCGGTGTTCGATGCTTCGTTATCTCTCAAGACAAAATCCCCAGGTAGGAATGTGCATATGCGAACCCGCGCATTATAGTATTTTTCCAATTTTGACTTGTACTTGGCCTCATTAATGGCTGCATTCTCTCGTCTTTCTTCGAGGAGGTCCAAGTCAAGCCTGCGCTCTTGTTCATTGTTTTGTTTCGCCATAGCTAGCATGCGGGGTGACGGAAGACCGATTTCTGCTTGGATCACGGCCTCCGTTTCGTAGATAAGGCTGAACAGTGTTTCACCTGTGCTAGTCTTTGTCATGGTGCGATGAGCCCAAAGAATATTTGGTAATTCATCGACCCAGCCTCTTCTTGCGGTTCCCAATCTTGCCTTGATACCATCCACAATCTGCTTATTGATGCTCTCAACTTGACCGTTTGCCTGCCACAGTTTCACCGCTACCTTCGATCCACCACCATCATTCACTACCATACACCTCTAACCTACACTTATGAACTAAAATAAAGAAGTAGAAGCACACTTATGAAATAAAAAAAAGGAGTAGAAGCAGATTTGTTATAGTTTGAAGTTTTAAGAGTTCTTTTGAGAGAGAATGTTAAATGAGAAAAGTGTGTGGCGACTGAAACTCCTTTTTGAATTTTAGGGTTTGAGTTTTACTGGTTAACGTAGAGAAATAAGATAAGAGTTGTGACTATATGAAAAAAATAAGCATAAAATGTTCATTTTAACCTTCAGTTAAATTTGCTAAACGATAAAAAAAGACTGATTAACAGAAATTTCTAACTCAGTTGTCATTTGGATGGAAATGACAACAAAAATAAAACATTGCGGGTCAAGATACATAAAAAAATATTTTTGGATTGAAGTGGCAATTGCAGGTCAAGATACATAAAAAAAATTTGAACTGAAGTGTCAAGAGAAACAAAGATCATGGACAATTTTAGCATGAAAAGTCATGGATTGTACACTCATAAAACTAGTAATATGCTTGGAAATATATTGAGTAATTAATGATAAAGTCGTCTAGTTTCTGTTTGGTATGGGCTAATGGAATGGGTGAATGAATAAAATGGGTGAAGTAATGGAATGGGCAAGAGAATGTAATGGGTCATTACTATTCCATTGTTTAGTTTGGTTACCCTATAGGTGTTGGGATTGAACCCTACAGAGGAACAGTTGATTAAAGCCAAAACTAGATCAGATCAGTGGATTCAGAATAAGCAGATGTTTGCATTCAATCTTTCCCCTTGGAAGTGGCCCTAACAACTGATGTCCTCTATCTACTGTCCGTCTACAACAACTGCTGATCACTCAACATCTGATGAAGACCTAAAGACTGTTGAAGACAAACACTAATGCTCAATCTACTGTCATAATTCAAGTACTGCTGAGAAGACAAAGCACTGCTAGGAGTATAACAGTGGAATGGGAAGTAGCAGTTTAGCTTGTCTTTGCATTATATTATAATCAGTAGTTTGTAATAGCAGTAGTTGTATTAGATCAGTAGTTACAGGTTGTTAGGAGGTTAGATGTCACTTTCATGGTGACGTCAGCAAAGATGCCAAAGTGGTTTGCTTCGTGCTATAAATAGAACAGTACCATGTACTGTTCTATTAGCTCTTTCATCCAAAGTCATTCTGTACGAACAAACTCTGTGAGCTCAGGCTGAAGGGGAGATTGTAATACATGCATGCATTTGTAATTGAAGATTGAAATAAATTTAATCATTCGGTTCAATGATAAACATGTGTGTTGAAAGCATTTCTTCCATTTGATTGTGTGTGAAAGTTTGTTTCCATCTTAATTCCGCTGCAATTACTTAATAATTTTCATAAATCTCAAACGAAAACACAATCATAAGAAACTCAGATCCTAACAATTGGTATCAGAGCTAGGACAGTCAAATTTGATCTAACAATCATTTTGACGTAAAAGTTCAGCTCATAATTATTGATACTTATAATTGTTCGTTTTGTTGAAAAACAGAGTAAGGTTTAATCACGAGCAAAGTTGATTAATCAGTACCTGTAAAACAACCAGGATGACGTCACAATCACAAGATGTTAACAATAACATCGGTTCACTTTTCAAACCACCCATGTTGAAGCGAAATGAATACAACATCTGGCAGAGAAGGATGGGTCACATCCTTGCTCAACAGAATACCGGATGTTGGAAGTCGGTTATCTTTGGACCACATGTTCCAATGGTGCCGAGTGCTAAGGATCCAAAGAAGTTCGAACCTAAGAAAGTTGAGAACTATACTAATCTGGATTTTCAGAAATTTGAACTGGATGCCAAGGCATTTAGCATCGTTGCATCTGCATTACCCAATGAAATTTATGCTGGACTGTTACACTGTAACAGTGCCAAAGAATTGTGGGATGCACTTAAGGAACAATTTGGGGGAACTGAAGAAGTAATTGAAAATAACAGGGAAATTTTGAATCAGCAGTATGAAACCTTTTGTCACCTTAAGGCTGAAACATTAACACAACAGTTTGAGCGCGTTAGTTGTCTCATTAGTGAGCTAAGACTTGTTAGTGTTGAATTTGCTAAATCAACACAAAATAGCAGGTTTCTTAGATCACTGCCTGAAAAATGGGATACAATTGCTTTTGTGACCAGAAATTCTGTTGAGTTCAAAGATCTGACCCTGACCCAACTTCATGGTAGACTCCTGACCTATGAAAGGGAGTTAAACCAGAAAAAGAAGTTGCAAGAGTCTGGCAAAGTTGCAGATGACTACTCGTTTGGCAACACAGCTCTTCTGGGTTAGGAAGAGTCTGGCAGTAGTAAGGATCAGAGTTATGATCACTTTATTGACATAACTGCTGGTGGAAATTTCAACTCTGATCCTCACTCATCCAGTTATGCTTTCACAGCAAATGGAGAAAGCCAGAACTCTAACAATCTATGCTTTGGACTCAATGACCTTCAGCATTTTGATCCAACTGATTTGGAGGAAATGGACATATTACACCAACTTGCACTGCTGAGTGTTAGAACCAGCAAGTTTTACAAAAGGGCAGGGAGAAAATTCCCAGGGTTGCATGGGAATCTAAAAGTAGGGTTGGATAAGTCTAAAATCAAATGCTACAAATGCAACAGGTTAGGTCATTTTGCTAGGGAATGTAGGAGTCAAACAAATAAACCTATTATCACTCACCCTAGTTCAAGACCACAAAATAACCAAAGCAATGTGCAGTATACCCATTATACCCCTGCTACCCATGTAAAAACTGCTCCTTATGAAAACCCTGGAACCCCTATTCCTGTGCAGTTTGTCCAAACCACTGTTCCTCAAATTCAGTATGTCCAAGCCCCTGTCTCTCAGGTTCAATTGCAACCAGTTGCACCTCGATAAGCTGGACCATCAGTGGTTCAACCAGATCAGCAAAGCTTCTTCACACAAGGCTTTGTTGACTGGAGCAGCTTACCTGATGAACTAGGTGATGAATTTTGTTTTGTAGCATTGGAGTCAATACCAGAAGGGCTGGAAGCTGAAGAAGGACAGTCAAGTGCTGAAACAGTGGATGAAATTGCTGAAGCAGTGGTTACTGCTGTTGCTGATGAAATACTGCTGGGAGAAAATTCAGAACCCCTGTTGGAACCACTGTCTGACCCCTGGTCTGAAGAGGAAGAGAAGAAACATGGTGAAAAATAAGAGAATGTGACTGATGAGAAAGAGCATGCTTGTGACTGTGCCATGATGGCTGCAGCTAAGGTATCACCTCAGGTTCTTAAAAATCTGTGTTCAGACAAATGTATCATAGCATTTGCTAACATTAAAGAGGTGAATGAAAATCTTAGGGATAGAGTTTTAAATGATGAAGTTCAATTTGAAAAGTCTTTAAAAGAACTGAAAATCAAATTGGCTGAAAAAGACAATGAAATCTACAGTCTTAAACAAGAGCATAGCATAACTAAGGATCAACTCCAAACAATGATAGAAAAATATCAAGTTTGCAAAAAGGAGTTGGAATCCACCCAAATCACTTGTGAAAAATGGGTGGAATCCTGCAAAGGTTATGAGGTCATGCTTGAAAAAGAGATCAAAAGCAATGTAAAATTTGGTGTAGGTTTTAGAAAACATGATCAAATTGAAAACACTGCTGCAAATGAATTTGTTCAAACCTCTGTTGAAATCATACCCACAAATAAGGATGGCCAGGAAGTTAAAATAACTGATAAACTTGGTAACAAGATCACTTTGGAAAGATCTGTGGGGTCCTCAACCTTTGAGGAGGTTGAGAAATATCAATTCAAACCCACATGGTCTGATGAGTGTGACATCCTTGAAAATTTCAAACCAATAGACTTCACAACTATAGATGGTGTAAAAGCTCCCAAGGCCAAAGTCATTCCTCTTAAGGATATCCCAACAGTGGTTCGAAACTCTGTTGCAAAGGAGTCTGAAAAGAGGAAGAAAAGAGAAAAGATTAAAAACCTATTTTGTGATTTTTGTGAAAAAAAAAATCATTTGACCAAAGATTGTTTTCACTTAAAAGCTTATTATCTTAACAAAACAAGTACTATTGTACCTTCAAGCAGATGCACCATCTGTGGTAAATCAAACCATTCTACTTAGCAGTGTGTGTACTTGAAATTCTTTAAGGTCAAAAAGGAAGAGTACATGTCAAAAACACCAATGAGTTCATCAAAATCATCTGTCAAGAAACAACCACTGTTTGTGCCAGTTCAAACAGCTGTTACAAAATAGCTGACCCACCCAAACCTCTGTTAAAAGAGAAGTTTAGGTGACTGATGCACCTCCTGCAAACCAATACCGAAGAGGTAAAGGTCAACCACCATACCAAAAGGTCCCACATGTTTATGAGGTTTACAAAAAGCCTTCTAAACCAAGAGTGAACAGGCATCCCTTTGGGTACCAGCAGTGGTTAGAAAAAAAACAGTTCCAAAATTGTCCAAACCCCTGAGCTAACCATTGTCCATCCACCTGAACTTAACACAGACACTGTTGAGACTCCATCCAAAGCCTTATTGGCTTTGGAGACCCTCATGAACTAACCTTTTACTTGATGTGCATGGAGCTTCTGCATGCTTAGATAGTCTTTGGTATGTAGATAGTGGAGGCTCTAGGCACATGACAGGATGTAGAGCCCTACTCAAAGAATTCAAAACTCATGGAGGGGGTGATATATCTTTTGGTAATAATAGTAAAGGGAAGGTTTTGGGGTCTGGTACAGTTCAGTCTGGTAATGTTAAGTTTGAAAATGTCAATCTCATAGACAATCTAAAATTCAATCTCCTTAGTGTCTCACAAATGAGTGATAAGGGCTATGGCTCATTCTTCACTAAGGATTGTTGTAGGATTGTTGGACCAGAAATGGTTAAAAAGATTGAAGAAATAATAAAAAATGGAAAAACCCAACTTGTTGCTCAAAGGAGTGGCAATGTCTATGTAGTAGATTTGTCAAAAGAGAGCCCCATGACTGATGTCTGTCTGTTCTCAGCTGCCTCTGATAAAGAGACAGAATTATAGCACAGGAGATTGGGGCACACAAATCTCAAGACAATCACTGCTTTGTCAAAACAGGGGTTAGTAAGAGGTCTTCCTCAAAAACTGTTCACCTGTCCTGAGCATTGTGTTTCATGCTTAAAAGGAAAGCAACATAAAAGCTCATTTAAGTCCATTGAAGAGTCCAAAACAACCAAGTGCTTGCAAATGCTGCACATGGATTTGTTTGGCCCAGTTAAAGTCATGAGTCTTAAAAAGAAAAGGTATTGTTTGGTGATTGTAGATGACTTTTCTAGGTTTACATGGACTTATTTCTTACATTCCAAAGTTGAGACTGCATACATTCTGCAAGACTTTGTGAAACAGGTTGAAAAGCAGTTTGACTTGCCAATAAAAGTCTTCAGGAGTGACAATGGCACAGAGTTTAGAAATAGGGAGTTGGATGAGTTTTGTGTGTCAAAAGGAATTGTAAGGCAGTACAGCATTCCAAGGACACTAGAGCAAAATGGGGTTGTTGAAAGAAAGAACAGGACATTGATTGAGGCTGCTAGAACCATGCTTGCTGATTCAGGTTTGCCATTAACTTTCTGGGCAGAGGCAGTAAACACTGCTTGCTATGTCCAGAACAGAGTTTTAATCAACCCCAGGCATCAAAAGACTGCCTATGAACTGCTGTATAAAATCAAACCACTGATCTCATACTTTAAATTATTTGGCTGCCCATGCTTTATTTTGAATTTAAAAGACTCAATTTCAATATTTGCAGCCAAAGTAGACAGTGGATATCATTTGGGATACTCAACCACTGCTAAGGCCTACAAAGTGTTTAACACAAGGACCAAAACAGTGGAAGAGACTTTGAATGTGAAGTTCAATGAACTTTCTTCAATGAAAATCCCTGCAAACCCTGCAAAATTGTTTGATCTTGATAAATTTACTTTTGAAAATGTTTCGGTCAAGACTAACAGTGCAGGTCCATCACAAAGTTCATCATCAAACTATGGATATGAAGTCATCATTCCACAACAAAAGTCTGCATCAATTGGAAGAGCAGCAGTTGTTCAAAACAGTTGTCAAAGCTCAACCACTGCTACATCAACAGTTGTTGACCAAAGTAGCCCATTAACCCCTGCTTCCACATCATCAAACACTGTTGATAGTCCTCAAACTGCGGATAAAAGTCAGCATGTTTCCACACCAATTCCACCTATTCCTCCACCTCCATTTCAAGCCACTGCTAGATCATCAAAGTCACCAGCAGTGGTTAGCTCAGATGATTCACATCTGCAGCCTTCACCATTAAATGCCATTGTTCCATACAAAGGGGATCTTATCTTCTTGAAGTCTCATCCACCTGACCAAATCATTGGCAACATCAGTGAAGGGGTGCTCATAAGAATTCAATCCCAAAACATCTTTCTTTTTGCTGGTTTTCTATCTCTCCATCAGCCAGTTAAGTACCAAGAGGTACTGAAAGACAACAGCTGGGTAGAGGCCATGCAAGAGGAGCTCCAACAGTTCAGAAGACAACAAGTATGGGAGCTTGTACCACTGCCAGATGGTGTGAGTCCTATTGGCACAAAGTGGGTCTTCAAAAATAAAACTAATGAAAGGGGCATTGTTGTCAAGAATAAAGCAAGGCTAGTGGTTCAAGGTTTCAGACAGGAAGAGGGCATTGATTATGATGAAACCTTTGCCCCTGTAGCAAGATTGGAAGCTATCAGACTGTTCTTGGCCTTTGCTGTCAACCACAACATAAAGGTGTTTCAAATGGATATTAAATGTGCATTCCTCTATGGTAAGATTCAAGAAAAGGTATATGTTTGTCAACCTCCTGGTTTTGAGGATCCGTTTAATCCAAATCATGTCTACAAGCTAAACAAAGCTTTGTATGGCTTGAAACAAGCACCTAGAGCCTAGTATGAAACTCTTTCCACCTTTCTACTCTCTATTGGTTTCACAAGAGGTAAAATAGACAAAACGTTGTTTTTAAAATGGAGAGGGAAAGACTTGATGATTGTCCAGATTTATTTTGATGACATCATCTTTGGAAGCACATGTTCTAAAATGTGTGAAGAGTTCAGACAACTCATGACAGCTGAGTTTGAGATGAGTGCAATGGGTGAACTCCAGTGCTTTCTTGGTGTCCAAGTAAGGCAACTGCAAAATGGTACTTTCATCCATCAAGGCAAATATGCCAAAGAACTTTTAAATAAATTTGAGATGGATGATTGCAAGCCATGTAGTACACCCATTGCAACCACAAAAATAGTCATGTCTAATGAAAAGGATGATTTGGTTGATCAAACTCTTTATAGAAGCATGATTGGGTCTTTATTGTACCTAACTGCATCTAGGCCAGACATCATGTTTGCAACATGTGTTTGTGCAAGATCCCAATCAGCCCCTAGAAAGTCAAACCTTATTGTTGTAAAAATGATATTCAGATACCTTAAAGGTGCTCCCACACTTGGTATCTGGTATCCAGCTGGTGGAAATATCAAGCTTTCAAATTTCTCATATAGTGACTTTGCTGGATGCAACACAACAAGGAAGTCCACTTCAAGAGGGTGCCAATTCCTAGGCAGTTGCTTAGTGTCTTGGCAAAGCAAAAAGTAAGCAGCTCTTTCAACATCCACTGCTGAGGCACAGTATATAGTTGCTGCAAGCTATACAGCCCAACTGCTTTGGCTTCAAAATCAATTGCTGGATTTTGGTATCACTGCCCTAAAGACACCACTCATGCTGGACAGTCAGGCAGCAAAAAATATCATCAAAAATCCAGTCTCTCATTCAACCACCAAACACATTGATATTAGACATCACTTTGTGAGGGATTGCTATGAAAAAGGTTTGATTTCTCTGCATCATGTTCCAACTAAAGATCAGCTGGCAGATGTGCTAACAAAAGCATTAGACACATCCACCTTTGAAAGTCTGATCTCTAGGATTGGCATGCTAAACATGGAATAACAGGAAAAATCCTGTTTTTCTATGAATAAAAGCATTAAAATGTTTTCAGAAAATCAAAAATCCATCCTTAAAAATAGCTAAAAATGAAAATTTTCATTAATCCTTAGAAGTCTGCCATAACCACTGTTTTTGGTTCAAACATCTGTTCTGTTAAATGTTGTCCACTACTGAAAGTCAACCTCTGTTCTCTCATTTCCTTGGTAATCACTGTTGATCAAACATCAGTGTTTTCAACCACTGATAGGCTATCCACTGATAGTTTTAAAGTCACCCACTGTTCTCATTATAACCATTGCAACCACTGATATTGCTCCATCAGTGGTTTCCTAAAACAACTGTCTTCCATTACTCATCAGAGGTTGGCAAGTGGACAGTACATAGCGGTCAGATCTTTTGTAACCGCTGCCATTTCAGCATTCACTTTTTCCCCCTATAAAACCCTGATCAAAACCCCAAACAGGGTTTTCACTGTCGAATCGAATTCAAAATTACTTTCTTAAAGCAGTTCACATCCATTTCTCTCAAATCCTTCCTCGTCTTCTTCCTCTTGCAATCACTTTCAAACTCACCATGGCCCTTCCATTCAAAACTCCACACAATTACCTGGGTCTACTTGAAAAACCCAGTCATACCGACACTTTCCACTCCGTCATTGATGTTCTGTCGTCTTCAAAGTACAAAACTTTGTTGACTTGTGATGCTACCATTTACCTGGATACCCAGCAGGAATTCTGGAAAAATGCTAAGTTAGAAACTAAGGATAAAAAGCCCTTAGCCATTATTTCTTCAATAAAGGGTGTCTCAGTTACCATTACCCCTAAATCCATCTCAGAGGTGTTTGAACTCGGTGATCTTCAAGGTAAAACTTCTTTCCCAAAAACAGAGTATCAAACAGATTTTCTTGAAAGAGGGTATGAAGAGGAAATGAAAAAGGACACTTTACAAAAAGGCAGTTTTCCTCCTGCCATGAGGTTTTTGTTTCATACCCTTCTCATGTGTGTCTCTAATAAAACAACTGCTTTCAATGAGATCCCATTGAAGATCCAATACCTGGGATATGCTATACAGCAAAAAGAAAATTTCAACTATTCCCAGGAGATCTTCAATTATCTTGTTATAAATGTTTAAAAAAATCATTTTTGTTATTTCCAAGGTTTTTAAGTTACTATTTTAATAAGAAATTTTCCAAGGATAATGCTTATGTACTTATCCAAGGTAATCCTTTTCAAATAAATAGCCTAACCTCTGAAACCTTCACAAGGTTATCAAAAACTTCCAAAACACAAACAGAGGTTCCTGAGCAGAATTTAGCAGCTACCACTGCTCCTCAGGTATCTGCTGTTGAGCCCACTGCTCAAGGTGATCACAGCAGCAAAACCACTGCTGTGAAACCCACACCTAAAGCCACCAAAAGACTAAAACAGAAAAAATCTCAAAAGCCCCCCAAACCCACTAAAAAGGTAACTCTGGAAGATGAGATCCCAGAGATTATACCAGTGACAACACCAAAGTCACCAATAACCACTGCTGCTACTTCCTCACAGCAGTTGGTTGAAAGATCTCAACCTGAGCCTCAAACTCCTCCTGCTTCTTCTAAAAAAGAACAGGTTGTAAGAACAGGGACACCAAATTATGATGCTCTGGAATCACTTGATTCCATCATCCACAGCCCACCTCCCGGGGCAAATTCTCTTTCTACCCCTACTCTCGCTGCACAAATTCCACCACAAATAAAACCCTTGTTGGACGCACTTGATATAGCTCAGACAGAAATCAGTTCTTCTCAACCACCTATAACTGAGAATATGCCTCAACAAGTGACTGAATCTGAGCTCCCTATCATTGCTAACCCACTAACAACTGAGGAGGTTACACTACAGGAAGTCCAAGTACTTCCTGTCAGTAGTTCAAGTGGAGCAGCTACTACAAGTGTTGAACCCACTGGTTTACACTTGGACAGTAGTTTCTTCAGTCAGACTCCCTTGAAGACAATTTCTTCTTGGGGAACCATGGTGTTTCCAGTATTCACTGGTTCACTAAAACTAGTTACCCCTACTGAAGGAAGAAGTCCCCAGTACCAAGACAAAGGGGCATTAGTAGAAGACTTTTCGGAAAATTTCCCTAAGTCAACCACTGATACAACCACCTCTGGTGGGAAATCAGATGATCCCATTAATTTGGGTGATGGTTTAATATATCAAGAATTGACGGAGAGGGTTGACAAATTGGATACATCTGTTGCAGAAATAAAAGATATGCTGCAACAGTTGTTAAAAGCTCGTAATGGCCGTAGCGAGTTCTGAATGCTGTTTTGGAGACGTCCTCGTCCCGGACTCTCAATTGATGATAGCCTGACCTCAGGTCAATCTTCGAGTAATAGCTCGACCCTTGCAACTGGTCGAATAAGTCGTCGATGCGTGGAAGAGGATAGCGATTCTTCACGGTCACCTTGTTCAGTTCGCGGTAATCTATACACATGCGGAAGGTACCGTCTTTCTTCTTCACAAATAATACTGGAGCTCCCCAGGGCGAAGAGCTAGGACGTATGAAACCCTTTTCCAAGAGTTCTTGCAATTGCTTAGACAGTTCTTCCAGTTCAGTTGGAGCTAAGCGATAAGGTGCTCGAGCTATGGGTGCTGCTCCTGGAGCTAAATTCGACCTGGCGATGAGGCGGTAACCCAGGTAACTCTTTCAGGAAACACTTGAGGGAAATCGCGTACAACAGGAATATCCTCTAACTTCTTCTCTTTCGTCGATGTATCTGTAACGAGTGCTAAAATAGTTGTGTGCCCCTTTCGCAAACACTTCTGAGCTTTCAAGAAGGAGATGATGCCACTCACGACACCACTCTTGTCGCCTTGAACCTCGAGAGGTTCTTTTCCAGTACGGGGAATGCGAATGATCTTCTCCTTGCATTGGATCTCTGCTTGTTGTTGAGATAGCCAATCCATACCAATGACGATGTCGAAACTACCCAGAGTTATAGGAATGAGATCGATAGAGAAAGTCTGACCAGCGAGGATAAGATTACAACCCTGAACTATGTGTGTGGCCTCTAGACTTTTACCGTTAGCTAACTCTACGACATGTTTGGTGTTCAAAAGTGTTGGTGCGCGTTTAAGCATTTGACTAACTTTCAGAGACATATAACTGGTATCCGCACCCGAATCAAATAATACAGTAACATAAAAGTCGTCGAGAAGAAACTTACCCATAACCACATTAGGATCGTTCCTTGCATCACCCTGACCAATCACAAATGCACGACCCCTAGCACCATTGTTGTTGTTGTTTCCCCCATTGTTGTTCCCATTGCCCTGATTATTGTTGTTGTTGTTCTGGTTTCGGTTTAACTGGGGGCAGTGTCTCTTGAAGTGACCTTCAGCACCACAATGAAAACATCCCTTGTTACCCTGTTGTTGGTTCTGCTGCGTTTGCTGCTGCTGATTTTGAGTTACAGGCCGTGGGCTCCTACAATCCTTGGCCTCAAGACCCATCTTGAGACACCTCTGACAACGACCCTTGTTGCACTGGCCACTGTGGTGTCTGTTACAATTGTTGCACCTTGGGTGATTTCCTTGATATATTTTCTGCCCCTGACTACCAGAGGATTGCTGACCCGGGCTCTGGTAGTCATTAGTCTTGCGTTGCTGAGCTTGAGACTGAACGGTAGCTGAACCCCTGCTGGAATCCCCCTCCCATTTCCGCTTGTTGTCACTGGGAGCAGCAGGAGTAGCTGAAGTGGTAGCGGTAGTAGTAGCGCTGATACGTTTAGGCAGCCTGTTCTGTTCCACTGCCTGATCGGTGAGGCGATGAGCTAACTTGACGATCTGTTGAATGGTGCCAAGATTCGCTGAGGTTACATGACTTTGAACCTCTGGCACTAGACCCTTGAGATACAGCTCGATACGCTTAATGGGAGGGTCTACCATAGTGGGACACAGAATAGCCAACTCATTCGATCTTTTGGTGTACGCTTCAATTTCCGATCCCGTCATCTGCAAATTGTAAAACTCTACCTCCAGCTTACGAATGTCATCGCGGCTACAGTATTCCTCTTTGATCAACTCCTTGAAATCATTCCAGGGTGTGGCGTTAGCAACTGCCAACCCTAACATCTGAACTTGCGCCTTCCACCAAGTCAGCGCAATGCCTTCTAGAGTACCAGTGGCGTACTTCACCCTGCGAGCCTCAGGGCACTCACACATCTCAAAAACGGACTCGAGCTTTTCAAACCAATGGAGAAGTCCAACTGCTCCTTCCGTGCCACTGAAAGTAGTAGGACGACAGTCCATGAAAGTCTTGAAGGTGCAAACAGGTGGTTGACCTGTTGTGTAAGAATCAGGACAAGGTTAAACACAAGAGTTGGATTAGGAGTGTAGGATCTAAAGATCCTAGTGTGAGTTACAACTGCAGGGTATACCTCCTGCTTGTGCGGCTGCAAGTGCCGCAGCAACTTGTTCGTTAATGAGAGCCGTTAACTGGGCTTGTGTTATGTTGATACGTCCAGCCATGATATTCATAGCAAAGATAACATAAGTAAGAGAGGTTCGTGAATAGTGCGATGACAGAAGAGAGTGAGCACACAAGTATTCTCAAGCAATAAGGGTTATGTGTATCTAAGCATACCATGAGCAAAGTTCTATGTAATTCTAGTAAGTAGGCAATAAAACATATACCATATTACCTAGAATGTTGAGTCTTGCACGTGGAGCGAGGCGTCGTTGTGGATCGTTGAACACTGTACAGGTTATAGTCTGGTTTTAATAAAAACGTTTTCCCCTTATTAAAACCAAGTTCACTATAACCAATGGCTCTGATACCAATCTGTCACACCCCCAAAATCCACATGCGGAGTATCACCGCTTGGAGGCGTGACTGACCAGGATCAAGCCACCAATCATATTGAACATATAAGTAATAAGTAAAAGTAAATGTAATCCATCACAATACAATTGGTGTTCAATCAAAAACATAGTATAGGTAGCGGAAGCATAGTATAAAAATCCAACACAAGTGTTTAGTTTTAAGAGTCATAAAGTTTTCATCAAAACATCCACAATCCGTGCCCACAACGACCGCGCCTCCCAGTGCAAGCTCCATGTATACCTAACGACCTGCAAGGCATGTAACAGAGAGTCAACAACTAGTTGAGCGAGTTCACAGTAAGTAAGTTCGTAATAGTAAGTTCTTTTCGTAACATGTGGCTCTACTAGGCCGATCGTATGTTCTATTAGTGGGGGCTTCCCATATTTGTATATACACTAGACTATTTGTAACCATAAGTGTTCTTCTTAACCCGAGAACAGTAGTACGTACAAGGTTTACGTAGGTTTTACGTAAGTGCCCTTCTTTACCCGAGGACAGTGGTACGCGTGGGGTTTACGTAGGTTTTACGTAAGTGTCCTTCCTGACCCCGGAAGACAGTAGCATGTGTGAGTTTACGTAGGTTTTACGTAAGTGTCCCTCGAAACCTGAGGACAGTGGTAAGTACTTGTTTACGTAGGTTTTACGTAAGTGCCCTGTTTAACCCGAGGACGATGGTAGATAGTCTAGTAGCCATGTAAGTACGAGTAATTGTTAAATCCCATCATTCAACCCATTCCCAATCCCCGGGAATCCCATGCCTTGGTAAGAGTGTGAACTCACCTTGGTTTGCTCGGTATGCTAAAAGGGTTACACGTTCACAATTAATCAATCACGACCTATAGTACACACGTGTATATAATCAGTTTTCGTTCGTAACAATCTTGCACACAAATCTAACGTCACATAGTGTGTTTGGCAGTTAATCATCATGCAGCATATAAGCAGTCAGTCAAATCCATGTAAATTCATGCTTGACAGGATTAACAGGCATTTAACATACTTTACCAGGTTAACCCATTTAACAGGGTTTATGCACTAACCATGTTACATGTTTACTGTATTAACAACTAACTGAATTAACATGTATGACAGAATTATACTTAACAGTAAGTAACATACGTAATAGTGTTAGCAAGCTTAACCGAATTAATCATAGTTAACCAGCTAACAAAATTAACAACTAACAGAGATAACAAGATAACAAAAATTAACTGAACTAACAGAGGTAATAAGCTGACACTCGACAAAATCTCCCATGTGGCGAAATCACCTAGGCGAAATCCCCATTGTGGCGAAAACACTAGTGCCGAAATCCCCTAGTGTTTTCGTTGCTGTGGTGTTTTCGTCGGGCAGGCCATCATCAACAGTTACACAAAAATCCTAGAATTCATCGAACAATCATCCAGCCCGAACAACTCATGGAAAACATTCTATCATCAAATCATCAATCATGGCCGACAACTAACTATTGATATCATGCTATGATTGGACCGATTTTTAGTATATTATACACCACTATCTCATATTTCAATACCAACCATCTTCATGTTTTAATCATAGAATTCAGTAATGTTTTAATGAATCTAAATATTAATTCATTCCACTCACTACTATAGACACCATTATCACACCACCGATCAAACATTAACAATATACACTCACTTCAAGAAACACATGCGACTGCAGATTAGTCAAACTACAAACAACCCTACTTACATAAATTAACATTTATGTGTCATGTATACAGCATCATCATACAACAGATTTTTACATCGGATCAATACAATTCATACATTCACAATCATTACGTGCTAACTGTTCATTCATGATATCAAATAAACCAGTGATTCCGATCAGATAATCATAAGTAATCGATTACTAACCCAAACAGAAAGGTGGTACTTCAATCGATGTATTGGACTCGGATGTTCAAAACTGCCGTAGGGTTTCACAAGATAGCGAGAGAGATTGTGAGAGGTGACTAGGGTTTCTGCCGATTACCGTTTTTGCGTGAAGATAAGGAACAACATTATAACTAATCACTACTGGGCCTAAAGCCCATTTGCTGTTTTCGGCTATTATCAGTGGACGAAAACACTTTGGTGTTTTCACCACAGGGTGTTTTCGGGTGGGGCATTTGGGTTGGGGTGATTTCGACTATAGTTCCATTCACAACAATTAATACCAAACCAAATATTAATAATAACGAAAACATATATTAACTTGCACACTTATAAATCACACCATGTGTAACATATAAATCACATTACGATTTAACATATCACGAACGTGTATAGTTGTGAAACAACCAAGTCGATCATCAAACAAACAACTTAAATAATTAACGTGAAATTAATGCGAAGATGGAATCTTGGAAACTCGAGTTGTCACAAGCGTCGTAAACACTATTTATTATCACGTTAATCACCTGTTAATAACGTAATTAGAGGCGTAAACTACCGGTTGTCACAGTATTTGCTTTGAAGATTTGGCGACATTATCTGTATGGTACTCGATGTACTATTTTTACGGTTCACAAGAGCCTTCAGCCCATATTCGACTAGAAAGAGCTTAACATGAGACTGCGACGATGGGTTGAGTTGTTAAATGATTATGACTGCGAGATAAAAAAGAAGCCCTTAAGAAAGAGAACATTAAGGCTGAATATCTCCGAGGAATGGAGAAAAGTTGGTACCCAACGAGGAAGGAACCTTGTATTTCATGGGACGTATTTGGGTTCCGCTTTTTGGTGGTATTAGAGAGGTTATTTTCGATGAAGCTCATAAATCAAGGTACTCGATCCATCCAGGATCGGACAAGATGTACCAAGATCTAAAGGATTACTATTGGTGGCCAAGACTTAAAAGTGATGTTGCTATCTATGTTGGGAAGTGCTTAACTTGCGCCAAGGTAAAGGCCGAGTATCAGAAACCCTCAGGTCTTCTGCAACAGCCCGAAATACCCACGTGGAAGTGGGAGCAGATTTCTATGGACTTCATAACCAAGTTACCCAGAACCCCTAGAGGACATGATACGATTTGGGTAATCGTAGATCGGTTGACAAAGTCTACGCACTTCTTGCTGATTAGAGAAAAGGATAACACTGGTAAACTGGTTGAGCTTTACCTAAGGGAGATAGTAACACGTCATGGAGTGCCTATCTCGATTATATCGGACAGAGACGGTCGGTTTGTGTCAAGGATTTGGCAATCCTTTCAAGAAGCTTTTGGTTCTCAGTTGAATCTGAGTACAGCTTTTCACCCGCAGTCGGGCGGACAGAGCGAGAGAACTATTCAGATGCTAGAAGATATGCTCTGTGCTTGTGTAATGGATATGGGTGGTGATATGCTATAAATTATACATATTTTTATATACATATTCCCTACACTTTTTAGTAGTTTTAGGGTTGTTTTAATTAAATCTCACTTCGAGATGGTTCATATTTGGATTCTAAAGGTTTAAAGAAAAAATAAGTTAAAATGGGTAACCATTATTTAACAAGCATTAGATTAATTAATTGTATGGTTTTGATAAGTTACGTTGAGTTATAATGAAAAAAATATACATGTAATTAAATGAGTTTAAGTATTGAAGTGGTTTCATAACTTTCATTAATTAAATTTAGTTGTTTGTCTAATTCAGGAAACAAGAACGAGAATATGACAATAAATCAAATATTGAAGGTTAGATGGTGGACTTCCAATTTAATGCATCTTAAAGTCACCAAACAAATACAAAGAAGTTGAACGATTAATTGTTGAAGTCCAATGAATTAATTGCAAATTAGAGAATAATAATGGGCTTCACTTGGGCTTTCGGTTGGGTTGAATTGATTGTTATAGGGCCGCCAAATAGAGACTTACTTGGACGAAAAGGAATCAAAAAGGGGGATATATCTTGGACGCAAATTGAACATCAGGGGATATATACGACATCGGATCAGACGCACGAACGGCCGACAACATACACGAATTTTGGAGTTCCTGGACACCATTGAAGGTTGATTGAAGTTCTTGGAAGCATTCGGATCACTTGGAATCGTCGGGTAACATTCGGGAGCATTCGGGAGTGAAGTTTACGGGTTTTATCTCTTATATTCTTCGTTTTCCGTTTGTTCTTTAATATTGCACGATGAATTCAGAATTTGTATTGATTGATATTATGTTTTTGATCATGTTTTCCGGCTAAACTTCATAAACTACCTAGGCTAATGACAATAGTTAAATAAAGTTTGGTTTTTTATTCGATTTTTGGCGTGGTTGTGGATTTTTCTTGTATTGTAAAAGCTTCGGGAATTTAACTTGGTGCATATGCGTGCTTGACGATTATTTTATCACTGTTTATTGCTTCGTATAATCCTTGGTGACGGTCTTTATCACATAATAGGGTTGTGCTAGGGTTCTTGATTTAGGTGACGGTCTTTATCACTTAATAGATCATTAATCCTTTAGGGTGAAAATCGAGTAAGTAACCTTAGAAGTAATATTCGGTAATTTAATAAAATCAAGTGTTCTGCTAAACTTGTAGCTGTGAGGCTTAAGGTTATTAATAGGTCTCGGTTTGGTTATAAGTCCTTAACATTCCACTGTCTATTAAACCAAGATTAAAACCCGTAGTTGCTTTAGACGTTCGCGCTGTGAGGTAGAGCGTCTTATATAGGCACTTTCAAGAAACTAGAGGACTGTGAAGAAATCTAGAAAACCGGTGAGTGTAACAGCCTAGGTAGTGCCACAAGAATCGCCTTGAGAGTGTTTGAGGGGCTTAGTGGTGTCTTAATAGGTTTAGTATCTAAAGATTCCGGTTCCACACCACAAAATCATCGAATAGAAATCCATTCTGAGTTTAGCTTGCGTCTAGCCTAGGTAGTCTTCATCATCTCTGGTCAAAGTCTTCGTTCGAGTTCGTGTTAGTTATTTAGCTAATCTAGTATTCGTTATTTGCATTCTTACGATTTTTAGAAACCCCCCAATTAATAAACAAATAGTTTTAGTCGTGTCAGTCTTAGTCTTTATAGAGTCTTAGCGTAATCCTTAGAGTCTCGTGGGTTCGATACTCGGACTTGCTTTAGCTTTACTACATTGATCGGTACACTTGCCGGTTGTGTGGTTTAGGGTTTAGATCGAGTCTTAATTTATAAATTTCAAGCTTAGAGTGTTTAAATTAGGGTTAATTTTAGTTGTTTTTGTTAAACCACTTTGTGCACATCAAGTTTTTGGCGCCGTTGCCGGGGATTCTTTTGCGATTGCGTTGATTACTTTGTTTGGACTTAGTTGACAAATTACGTGCTATTTGTGTGTTCGTTGAGTCGTGGGAGTCTAAAAATTATTAAAAAAAAATATTTGCTTTAGTGTCTTTTTTTAGTTTAGTGAGTCGTTTGTTAGAGTCTTCTTACTTGTTTGAAATGGCGAACCGCACCGTTTACGAGCAGGCTACCACTGGTTTCACCGGCGCTATTTCACCCATCACCCTTCCCGACATTACGAATGAGAAGTCTTGGCATATTCCATCTTACATCATGACGGCCATTACCAATTCATGCCAGTTCCATGGTCGTGACGACGAGGATGCTCCCACTCATATAAATCGCATCACTCGCCTTTGCAGCACCTTCTCCATTGAGGGTGTTAATCTAGAGACCAGGTATCTTCAGGTTTTCCCATTCTCTCTTGCTGGACGCGCGGCCGTCTGGTTCGATTCTCACCCCCTAGGCACTTTCACTACTTGGGCAGGTCTTCGTGATGCTTTCTTAGCCAAGTACTTTCCCCCAGCCAAGGCATCTCGCCTTCGTGATCAGATTCACTCCTTTCGTATGGAGCCTGATGAGCCATACCACCTAGCTTGGGAGCGTTTCCAGACGCTTCTTTCTAGTTGTTCGCAGAATGGTTTGTCTGATTGGGCGTTAGTTGAAAAGTTTTACAATGGTCTTACTCCTGAGATTAGAGCTCGTTTCGATACTTCAGCAGGAGGGCAGCTTATGGGTAAAAAGACAGTGAATGAGTGTAACGATTTGTTTGAGAGTTTCGCCCACTCTGATATGGATTACGGCACTATCAGCAGGACTTCCATTCCTGTTCATACCACCTCGGCTGGTCGAGGGGTAAACCAAGTTAGCTTGGATCCATCGGTAGCTGCTATAGTCGAGAGTTTGAGGCAAGAGATGAGGAAAGAAATGAGGCAAGAGTTGAATGATATTAAGAAGAAAGTTGATAGGTGTGAGGTTTGTAGGGGAGGTCACGACACGCTCGAGTGTCCCACACTTACTTTAGAGCAGGTTGAGTTCATAGCGGGTCAGTCTAGGGGTCAATTTAGTAATAATAATAATATTTTTAACTCCGGCTGGCAGGGTAGTGGTAGTAGTAGTAGTGGATATCGCCCTTCAGGAAATCCCCCTGGTTTCCCATCAGGTCAGTATCAAAATAGGGGGCCGGGTCTTTACACTAGTAGTGGTTCGGGTCAGAGTGGTCATTATAGTGGTTCAGGAGGTCAGTTTGCTAGTGGGGGGTCGAATCAAGAGAGCCAAGGCAGTGACAAGGCTTTACAGGGTAGTTTGAGCAGGATGGAGGAGATGTTCGCTCAGATGATGACGCAGAATCAGGCGTTCGTTAAAAGTCAGGAGCATATTAATAAAAGTCACGAACTTCAGCTTAAAAATCAAGAGTCTACTCTTTTAGATCTTAAGAGAACAGTGGGGGATATAGCTAGGCAGTTGAGAGAATCCTCTTCTGGTCAGTTTTCAGGTACCACGCACCCAACCAACCATTCTGTGAAAGCAATCACTACTCGCAGTGGGATGAGTCTAGGAGAGGTCGTGAGAGAGAATGCTGAGTTAGGGAGTGATGATGAGGAGATAGAGATGGAGGCCCCAGGCAAGGTGCACATGAGGCTAGGCCCAGCAAGTACCGCACATACTGAGGAGCCTCAGGTTGAGAGGAGAGTAGAGAAGCAACCAGTTAGGGTTAGGCCGCCGCCCGTATTTGATCCCTCCCGTCTTCCCTTTCCCGCCCGTTATAAGCAACAGCAATACGCTAGGGAATACGAGAAATTTCTTGAGATGTTCACCCAGTTAAAAGTAAATCTTCCGTTCATAGAGGCCCTGAGATCCATGCCCAAATACGCCAAGTTCCTTAAGGATTTTCTCAAGCGTAAGGATAGGGTAGGTGAGTGTTCTAGTACTCCATTGAATGGAGATTGTTCTGCATTGATCCTGACTAAACTTCCTGAGAAACTCACCGATCCTGTCATATTCACGATCCCTTGTTTGTTTGGTGGTGATGTTAAAAACCACGCGTTGGCAGACCTTGGTGCTAGTATTAATTTGATGCCATATTCATTTTACGAAAAACTAGGCCTTGGTGATTTGAAGCCAACTAGTATGACCCTCTCGTTAGCAGATAAGACAGTTAAGTACCCTAGGGGGATTGTAGAGAATTTGTTAGTGAAAGTGGACAAGTTTGTCTTCCCGGCTAATTTTGTAGTGCTAGATATGGAGGCCGATGATAAAGTGCCGTTGATTTTAGGGCGCCCGTTCTTGAACACTGCTAGAGCGATTATCCATGTCTTCTTAGGCACAATCACACTTAGAGCGGGCGACGATTCGGTAGTTTTCAAGGTTAATAATGCAAGAGGGCCGAGTGAGAGAGTCGAGGCGATAGCGTCAGTGGGGGAGAATGAAAGGGTTGAGAGTGATGAGAAAAAGGTGGTGAGTGAGCCAAGTTTAGAGAAGGTGATAAAACCCAAGTGTGGGGATCCACCTGATAGGAGAGTAGAGGAGTTGGAAGAGAGATTGCTGAGGTTAGAATCTAAGTTAGCGACACTGAGTAAGGCTCAGTGTGGGGATAGGTTTAAATATGAAACATCTAGATTCAAACCGCCCGATGACGAGTCGAGAGATTGTGAGAGGTATGAGAGAGTTAGGAGAGATGCGGGCAATGTTAGGGATGGCAGTGCTACAACCCGTAAGAGTTGGTATGGAGGTGAGCTGCGCTTACATGATCCTCCATGAGTGCGTGAACAGTTGTGACCCACTTGTAGAGTTTGTATTTCGAGTCTTTTATTCTGTACTATGAGTCTAATTTAGTAGTATTGAGTCAGTCGTTTGTGTCGAGTCGGTATTGCTTTGGTGTTTGCTTGTTTTTGTTTATGCAGGTTTGAATATGTACCACCCGTACTCAATCTCCATTCGGGTGATTTTGGAGCTGTTGTTCGAATTTCAGGCATTTATCAAGTGTACCAGTCAGTGTCAAAGCCGATCGCGAATGAAATGCTATACGATCGAGCTAAATTGGACAAGAGTTTTGGAGCATACACATTATAAAACCAGCTAAGTCCTTTCCGATTTGCCCTTGGTTTTTTATTTCTTATTTATTTTTAGTTTTTTGAGTCGGTTTCCATCCTACATTGAGGGCAATGTAGAGTTTAAGTGTGGGGATGGGAAACTATCGTTTAGTGTCGTTAGTTAGTAGAGTCTTGAGTCATAAAAAGTCGAAAAATACAAAAAAAAATAAAAATTTTCAAAAATAAAAAAAAAATTAAAAAAATTAAAAAATTAGAAAATGTCTTTTGAAACGAGAAGTTTGCAAAATAAAACGAAAAATGATAGAAAAGTTGGGTTTTTGTTCGGGTTCGAATAATAATAATATAATAATAAAATAATTGAGCTTGTGTCTAGTTTGGGATGCGCAGGTAGGCTCGATTCGGTTCTGGGTTCCTTTGATCTTAAAATATACCTAATTGTCGGTCTACTAGTGGGTTCTCATCTAGGGAGAGTGGAGAAACTGAAACCGCCAAAAATAGTATAAGGGATGCCGTTATAAGCTAAGATCGTTAGAGTTTTTGGTCATTATCTCGTTGGAAAAGAAAAAGAAAAAAAAATGAAATAAACGAGCTAGAAACTAAATGAAAGTAGCCATTTTTATGTAGTCTGTGGTTGGGGATAGCGACTCTACAGCCGGATTACCTCTAGGGTGTGTGAAATCGACCTTGCAAAGAAAAAAAATAATAAAAAGTACCGAAGCCTAAGTAATCCGAGTTGGGGATAGCGACTCTACAGCCGGAATGCCTCTGGGTTAGGGAAAGCAACGTCTACGCTCGAAAAAAAAATGGAAAAAGTGATGAAAAAAAAATGAAAAGGAAAAAAAAATGAAAAAATAGATTTGATTTTAAACTCTCTTGATCTTGGTATAAGGCGGTTAGGAAATAACCCAGTAGTTTTTCCTTTTGTCCTATAAGCTTGAGGGGGGGATTAGGTGGACTTGCGATTCTTAGCGTGAGACCCTAGGTAGATTGACCGCACTTGAACTAAAATTGCATGATAAGGGCCTGGAACCGGGTTTGGGTGTAAGAGGATCAAAATACTTGCAATCGCGGCTAACACAAGTTTCGATTATAAATAAGTAATGTAAGCTTTTGTCCCGAATAATTATTCCGTCTGTGATTCCGTTTGCATAATTCTTTTTCGAGGACGAAAAAATGTTAAGTGTGGGGATATTTGATATGCTATAAATTATACATATTTTTATATACATATTCCCTACACTTTTTAGTTGTTTTAGGGTTGTTTTAATTAAATCTCACTTCGAGATGGTTCATATTTGGATTCTAAAGGTTTAAAGAAAAAATAAGTTAAAATGGGTAACCATTATTTAACAAGCATTAGATTAATTAATTGTATGGTTTTGATAAGTTACGTTGAGTTATAATGAAAAAATTATACATGTAATTAAATGAGTTTAAGTATTGAAGTGGTTTCATTAATTAAATTTAGTTGTTTGTCTAATTCAGGAAACAAGAACGAGAATATGACAATAAATCAAATATTGAAGGTTAGATGGTGGACTTCCAATTTAATGCATCTTAAAGTCACCAAACAAATACAAAGAAGTTGAACGATTAATTGTTGAAGTCCAATGAATTAATTGCAAATTAGAGAATAATAATGGGCTTCACTTGGGCTTTCGGTTGGGTTGAATTGATTGTTATAGGGCCGCCAAATAGAGACTTACTTGGACGAAAAGGAATCAAAAAGGGGGATATATCTTGGACGCAAATTGAACATCAGGGGATATATACGACATCGGATCAGACGCACGAACGGCCGACAACATACACGAATTTTGGAGTTCCTGGACACCATTGAAGGCTGATTGAAGTTCTTGGAAGCATTCGGATCACTTGGAATCGTCGGGTAACATTCGGGAGCATTCGGGAGTGAAGTTTACGGGTTTTATCTCTTATATTCTTCGTTTTCCGTTTGTTCTTTAATATTGCACGATGAATTCAGAATTTGTATTGATTGATATTATGTTTTTGATCATGTTTTCCGGCTAAACTTCATAAACTACCTAGGCTAATGACAATAGTTAAATAAAGTTTGGTTTTTTATTCGATTTTTGGCGTGGTTGTGGAATTTTCTTGTATTGTAAAAGCTTCGGGAATTTAACTTGGTGCATATGCGTGCTTGACGATTATTTTATCACTGTTTATTACTTCGTATAATCCTTGGTGACGGTCTTTATCACATAATAGGGTTGTGCTAGGGTTCTTGATTTAGGTGACGGTCTTTATCACGTAATAGATCATTAATCCTTTAGGGTGAAAATCGAGTAAGTAACCTTAGAAGTAATATTCGGTAATTTAATAAAATCAAGTGTTCTGCTAAACTTGTAGCTGTGAGGCTCAAGGTTATTAATAGGTCTCGGTTTGGTTATAAGTCCTTAACATTCCATTGTCTATTAAACCAAGATTAAAACCCGTAGTTGCTTTAGACGTTCGCGCTGTGAGGTAGAGCGTCTTATATAGGCACTTTCAAGAAACTAGAGGACTGTGAAGAAATCTAGAAAACCGGTGAGCGTAACAGCCTAGGTAGTGCCACAAGAATCACCTTGAGAGTGTTTGAGGGGCTTAGTGGTGTCTTAATAGGTTTAGTATCTAAAGATTCCGGTTCCACACCACAAAATCATCGAATAGAAATCCATTCTGAGTTTAGCTTGCGTCTAGCCTAGGTAGTCTTCATCATCTCTGGTCAAAGTCTTCGTTCGAGTTCGTGTTAGTTATTTAGCTAATCTAGTATTCGTTATTTGCATTCTTAGGATTTTTAGAAACCCCCCTAATTAATAAAGAAATAGTTTTAGTCGTGTCAGTCTTAGTCTTTAAAGAGTCTTAGCGTAATCCTTAGAGTCTCGTGGGTTCGATACTCGGACTTGCTTTAGCTTTACTACATTGATCGGTACACTTGCCGGTTGTGTGGTTTAGGGTCTAGATCGAGTCTTAATTTATAAATTTAAAGCTTAGAGTGTTTAAATTAGGGTTAATTTTAGTTGTTTTTGTTAAACCACTTTGTACACATCAGGTGGCAGTTGGGATGCTCATCTGCCTCTGGTTGAGTTTTCCTACAACAACAGCTACCATCCAAGCTATCCTGTTCGAGGCTCTCTACGGACGTAAGTGCAGATCGCCGTTATGCTGGGCAGATGCAGGTGACAAACAGATGGTTGGTCCCGAACTAGTCCAAGAAACAACTGAAAAGATCATGCAGATCCGAGAGCGCATCAAGGCGGCTCGTGATCGACAAAAGAGTTACACGGATCAAAGACGAAAACCCTTGGAATTTGAAGTGGGTGATATGGTTTTGTTAAAAGTTTCACCTTGGAAAGGTGTAGCACGCTTTGGGAAGAGTGGCAAGTTAAACCCACGTATATCGGGCCATTCAGGATTCTGGAAAGGGTTGGTACTGTAGCATACAAGTTGGAGTTACCAGAGGAACTACATGGTGTTCATGATACATTTCATGTATCTAACTTGAAGAAAAGTCCAACACAAGAGACAGTGGTCATTCCTATGGATGAAGTGTATATAGACGATACACTCCACTTCACCGAAGAACCCATTGAGGTTACCGATTGGAAAGTTAACAAGACTCGGAGGAGTAGTGTTAAGCTTGTCAAGGTTCGTTGGAATGCACGTCACGGCCTAGAGTTCACTTGGGAGCATGAAGATCGTATGAAAGCAAAATATCCACATTTGTTCCCCAACTCCCCTGCCGCTAATAGCGCAGCCTAAAATTTCAGGACGAAATTTTCTTAACAGGGGGAGAATGTGACAACTGTCAAAATTCCAGGTATCCGTACATTGATTAAACAGTAATTAGTGACTTAATGACTGTGTTGATTTAACATTGATGACATGAATGTTTTCTGATTATTGTTATTATACATACATGTGCATCATATATTGCAAAATGTCATATCATTATTGCATGCAACACTTATTGACTCAAATGATGCACGAAACAGAGATAGCACAGTTATCAGACGAATCAGAAAAATGCTAACGGAGTTCAGTACATAGATAGACATGGTATTGAGACACATAATGAGCCGGAAACCAAGAGTTACACTAGTATAGTGTGTAGGAAAGTAAGAATCATAAAACCGCCTTCCTAGAGATAGTTTAAGTGCCGAAAAGTGTCTAAAACTCACATAAACTGCTGAATTCGGCAAAATTCATCAAAAATCAGCTTTTAAATGACTAAGTATTATGCAGAATTGTGGTAAAATGGTCCAGAATGCTTCCCTAAGTGTCGGGAATCACAACTGTCACAAAAAGTAACATAAAGCCCACTAAACTCCGTAGTTTAGCACCTAAACGAACCGGTAACCAACCGAACAACCGGACACTACCCGAAACACCAAATTTTCACTAGAAGCATTGTTTTATCATTTCTACACTAGTTATGGTCCCCGAACATCATAACGCACTATATAACATCATAACAACTTATAACCTAACTAAACCATTAGGTTTCAACTAACTAAACTATCCAATTACAACCTAATCTATACCCCCCTCCTATTTACGGTCACCATATGGTGGCCCACCACTTGGATTTTATTTGTATGTTTTATAAGATTATGTTGCCCCTTTATGAACACATTACCCATAAGATTAACACTTGTTGGAGGATTTTATAAGTAACCACAAGGACTTAACATCTCATTTCCTTCACAACACTTCACCACAAAACTCTCTCTTCTTCTTCCTCTTGCTCTCGGCCGAAACCCACACACACACCACCATCTTTTTTCACTTCATTTCATCCAATTTCCAAGTGATCACAAGGTGTAAGGAGCTTAACAAAGGAACTAGGAGCCTTTGGAAGTGGAAGGACCTCTCTCACAAGCTATTAACCACCACATTCATCATCATCTTCATCTTGTGTTCATCCCTAGCCTTGTGCTAGTAGTAAGACCATCTTAATCCCATTTTACATCTTCTTTGGTTGGTTAAAAGATGATGCAAGTAACTAATCATGAAGAACACTAAAGATCAAGAACATAATCTTTAACATAAGACTAATAATCATGATGATCTATGTTGTTTAAGTGTTATTATGCTTCTTGATTGTTAATTGCTTGTGTTAATGATGTTAAACATCATATGAACTTGCTAGATGGTGATTAAAGACATAATCTAGCAAGAAAAGAGGATGATCTTATGAATGATCAAGATGATCTTCTTTATGTGAAAGCATGAACTTGAAGTATGAAATGTTTTCTTGAAAAATGATGATCAAAGTGTAAAATAAATCATGTAAGTGGATGATTTCAAAACTAGTTTTCTCAAGAAACTAAGTTAAAATACAAGATTTACATAAACTTGGTTCTTAAAGAAACTAACCACATTTTAGTGGTTAATCACGTGTAGAAACATGTATTTAACAAGAAAAATTCAAGAAGAAATATTTTTAGAAAATTATTTTACAAGTTGTAAACATCTAAAATTTTCAAGAATGATGTTTTTAAATAAACAACCACACTTTAGAGGGTAACTAAGCTTACTAAACATACTACCAAGTTACAACAAATTTTTATAAATTTTCTAGTTCATGAAGTTGTGTAAATAGCTTGATTTTGGCACTTGGTAAGTATTGTTTGATTTGTTGTTGATTGTGATGATTTATAAAAGAAAATGGTATGCTTTGAAAGCAATGAAAACTCCCATTTTTAAGTGGAAACTATGGCAAAATTTTTCTAGAAATTAAACACTTAGAAAAATATTTTTAAACAAATATTTACAAGTAAAATTCATATAAAGTTTGCCATAATTTTTGTTACAAAAATTATAAATATTGGATGTTGGTTTTTTACAATAAAAGTGACTAAATATGTATTTAGGAGAATATATATTTAGATGTCCCATTGTGTGTGATTATTTGTATATTATATGTATTAGTTATATTATTTTAGGACTTGAAATAATATAACTCACCAAAATACCAAGAATTACAATACAAAATATTACCAAAATTCCAAGAGAATAAATGTACAATTTATACCCAAAATATTGGAGAAACCGAACAAGGAATATAAACTATAGAAATATTCCGGAATTAAATTCATGAGTATATTTTGGTAAACGGTATTTTGGACACCAAGAGAACAAAAATACGATTTTTACAATTATTACAAAATTATATCATATTTTTTACAAGAAGAAATCATATTATTTTTGGGTAAAGAAAAATATATATGTTTTCTTGAATTACTAGAAAATATACTATTTTTGGAGAAAATATATATTTTCTTAAATAAACTTAGAATATATTATTTTTGGGTGAAAATGGATTTATAAATATTTTCTAAGTTAAACTTGAAAATATATTATTTTTGAGACTTATATGAAAATTTTGCCAAGAAGAAGTATAAATAAATTTCTATAAATGATTTCTTAAAAATATATATTTTAAGAATATATATTGGTGAATTTTTATTAGAAATATTATTCCGGAAAAAATGAATACAAAAATTAAGTATAAGAATACTTAATAAATACAATAAAAATATGTATTTTCGTACGTATAAAAATTACACCGGAATACGCCACCGATACTTGGCAAAAATATACAAGTTTAAATAATACGAGTAATGATACCCATCCATGGGGAAAGATATACATGTACAAATACACAAAAGTGTCAAGTTAAAATATATTATTTTAACTAATATTCCAATAATTAATAAATATAATTTAAGTTAAAATATTTATTATTTTAGCAAATAATTATATACTTGGAATAATATTGATGACACAAAGAAACGTAACTCAAAGATACTAATTAAGACTAAAAGTCAAGGCACTACATATCCGTCTAATAAACCATAGTACGTTTGTAGGTAGTCGTGTGAACAAGTAGCCGCTTTGAGTTACATCGGATTCGAAACGCAAGACTGTGAGTTCATGTCCCCCTTTTCTTTTAACTGTTTTCAGTTTTATAACTTCGGGGGTGAAGTACATGTTACAAATTGTTTACAAACGTTTACATGTGGTATGGTTAGCTAAGGAATGAACTGTTAGATCATGTGAGTGGTGGGTACAACGCTTAAGACCATTAATCCTCATAGTAGGACCGATGGACATGAGTGATAGATCTATTTTGGTGTTGCGAGCCCCATCCATGAGGACCGGGATTTGGCCCATGAGGTGACTATGTCTTCCAGCCGGAAGTCCAGTACAAAATCCGCTAGGATTGAGCCTTCCTGCATCACGTCACACATATTAATGGCCTTGCAAACCATTAATTGATATGTTTCCTTGTTTTCTTTCATACCGGGATTTTAAAAATACATACATACTTACAATGATTACAAAGTTTATTCGTGCACACATGCAAAACACATGAACTCGCTCAACTATTGTTGATGTTTTCAAACTACATGTATTTCAAGGAACTGAAATGGATCTGGCGGGCGTTGGAAGTTTTCAAGTATTGTCTGAAATAAAAGATGCCATCCTATGTCGAAGGGTTTGGGTTGTGTATCTTATCCTGGATAAGATACATAGTTCAAAGCCTAGCTTTTAGTAGTGTCTTTTGTCAAGTCCTTATGGAACTTTAAACAATTCGGATGGTTTGTAATATGAATTTGAAGTCTCGGATTTATGTTAAACAATGATGGTTGTAACATTTTGAAACTTAAATTATGGATGAACATCTTGGTTTTTCATATAGTTGTTTGCTATGGTTGAATGCAATGATATTAAACAAGTCACACATAATCACGCTTCCGCAAAAGTCATGGTATCACAGAACATGTTTGGAATGTGGAATCCGCTTTTGTAACTTATTAATGCGTTTTGTGCTCAAGTAACTCTTGTTAATATATCGCATGCTTTAGTTACAATATTTGCATGAGCACAATTACTTTGCTTAGGTGAGACAAATAAATATGGTATAAAGCTCACGTGTGTTCATAGGACTGGACCTTGCGCAGTACTTGTGATTGCAGGGCGTTCATGAGACCTGTATTAGATTACCATAGTGTTTTTGTGCTTACCAACAGAAATTGCATGCATTTGTAATAAAACATAAAAGAAGGTATGATGTAAGTAACAGACTTTGCATTAATATTGATAAGGCGCAGAGGCCGATAGTTACAAAGCTGTTAAGATTACATTTAGGATAAATAAGATAATTAAAATTGATGCGTATGTAAGTAGCGATCCTTGTATTGTGCCTTGGTAAGGCGCAGGGAACCTTTCAAGTACAAAGGATGCTAAGATTACATGTAGCACATGCGCAACTGTTGTGCGTTCCACGTACGCGGAACATCCGTTCCATCAATCCTGCGCTGGGTGTATGTTCCTTTTCCCAGGACCTCATTGATCACATAAGGCCCTTCCCATTTAGGCGTGAGCTTCCCAGGGCTTTCGGTGTTCGATGCTTCGTTATCTCTCAAGACAAAATCCCCAGGTAGGAATGTGCATATGCGAACCCGCGCATTATAGTATTTTTCCAATTTTGACTTGTACTTGGCCTCATTAATGGCTGCATTCTCTCGTCTTTCTTCGAGGAGGTCCAAGTCAAGCCTGCGCTCTTGTTCATTGTTTTGTTTCGCCATAGCTAGCATGCGGGGTGACGGAAGACCGATTTCTGCTTGGATCACGGCCTCCGTTTCGTAGATAAGGCTGAACAGTGTTTCACCTGTGCTAGTCTTTGTCATGGTGCGATGAGCCCAAAGAATATTTGGTAATTCATCGACCCAGCCTCTTCTTGCGGTTCCCAATCTTGCCTTGATACCATCCACAATCTGCTTATTGATGCTCTCAACTTGACCGTTTGCCTGCCACAGTTTCACCGCTACCTTCGATCCACCACCATCATTCACTACCATACACCTCTAACCTACACTTATGAACTAAAATAAAGAAGTAGAAGCACACTTATGAAATAAAAAAAGGAGTAGAAGCAGATTTGTTATAGTTTGAAGTTTTAAGAGTTCTTTTGAGAGAGAATGTTAAATGAGAAAAGTGTGTGGCGACTGAAACTCCTTTTTGAATTTTAGGGTTTGAGTTTTACTGGTTAACGTAGAGAAATAAGATAAGAGTTGTGACTATATGAAAAAAATAAGCATAAAATGTTCATTTTAACCTTCAGTTAAATTTGCTAAACGATAAAAAAAGACTGATTAACAGAAATTTCTAACTCAGTTGTCATTTGGATGGAAATGACAACAAAAATAAAACATTGCGGGTCAAGATACATAAAAAAATATTTTTGGATTGAAGTGGCAATTGCAGGTCAAGATACATAAAAAAAATTTGAACTGAAGTGTCAAGAGAAACAAAGATCATGGACAATTTTAGCATGAAAAGTCATGGATTGTACACTCATAAAACTAGTAATATGCTTGGAAATATATTGAGTAATTAATGATAAAGTCGTCTAGTTTCTGTTTGGTATGGGCTAATGGAATGGGTGAATGAATAAAATGGGTGAAGTAATGGAATGGGCAAGAGAATGTAATGGGTCATTACTATTCCATTGTTTAGTTTGGTTACCCTATAGGTGTTGGGATTGAACCCTACAGAGGAACAGTTGATTAAAGCCAAAACTAGATCAGATCAGTGGATTCAGAATAAGCAGATGTTTGCATTCAATCTTTCCCCTTGGAAGTGGCCCTAACAACTGATGTCCTCTATCTACTGTCCGTCTACAACAACTGCTGATCACTCAACATCTGATGAAGACCTAAAGACTGTTGAAGACAAACACTAATGCTCAATCTACTGTCATAATTCAAGTACTGCTGAGAAGACAAAGCACTGCTAGGAGTATAACAGTGGAATGGGAAGTAGCAGTTTAGCTTGTCTTTGCATTATATTATAATCAGTAGTTTGTAATAGCAGTAGTTGTATTAGATCAGTAGTTACAGGTTGTTAGGAGGTTAGATGTCACTTTCATGGTGACGTCAGCAAAGATGCCAAAGTGGTTTGCTTCGTGCTATAAATAGAACAGTACCATGTACTGTTCTATTAGCTCTTTCATCCAAAGTCATTCTGTACGAACAAACTCTGTGAGCTCAGGCTGAAGGGGAGATTGTAATACATGCATGCATTTGTAATTGAAGATTGAAATAAATTTAATCATTCGGTTCAATGATAAACATGTGTGTTGAAAGCATTTCTTCCATTTGATTGTGTGTGAAAGTTTGTTTCCATCTTAATTCCGCTGCAATTACTTAATAATTTTCATAAATCTCAAACGAAAACACAATCATAAGAAACTCAGATCCTAACAATTGGTATCAGAGCTAGGACAGTCAAATTTGATCTAACAATCATTTTGACGTAAAAGTTCAGCTCATAATTATTGATACTTATAATTGTTCGTTTTGTTGAAAAACAGAGTAAGGTTTAATCACGAGCAAAGTTGATTAATCAGTACCTGTAAAACAACCAGGATGACGTCACAATCACAAGATGTTAACAATAACATCGGTTCACTTTTCAAACCACCCATGTTGAAGCGAAATGAATACAACATCTGGCAGAGAAGGATGGGTCACATCCTTGCTCAACAGAATACCGGATGTTGGAAGTCGGTTATCTTTGGACCACATGTTCCAATGGTGCCGAGTGCTAAGGATCCAAAGAAGTTCGAACCTAAGAAAGTTGAGAACTATACTAATCTGGATTTTCAGAAATTTGAACTGGATGCCAAGGCATTTAGCATCGTTGCATCTGCATTACCCAATGAAATTTATGCTGGACTGTTACACTGTAACAGTGCCAAAGAATTGTGGGATGCACTTAAGGAACAATTTGGGGGAACTGAAGAAGTAATTGAAAATAACAGGGAAATTTTGAATCAGCAGTATGAAACCTTTTGTCACGTTAAGGCTGAAACATTAACACAACAGTTTGAGCGCTTTAGTTGTCTCATTAGTGAGCTAAGACTTGTTAGTGTTGAATTTGCTAAATCAACACAAAATAGCAGGTTTCTTAGATCACTGCCTGAAAAATGGGATACAATTGCTTTTGTGACCAGAAATTCTGTTGAGTTCAAAGATCTGACCCTGACCCAACTTCATGGTAGACTCCTGACCTATGAAAGGGAGTTAAACCAGAAAAAGAAGTTGCAAGAGTCTGGCAAAGTTGCAGATGACTACTCGTTTGGCAACACAGCTCTTCTGGGTTAGGAAGAGTCTGGCAGTAGTAAGGATCAGAGTTATGATCACTTTATTGACATAACTGTTGGTGGAAATTTCAACTCTGATCCTCACTCATCCAGTTATGCTTTCACAGCAAATGGAGAAAGCCAGAACTCTAACAATCTATGCTTTGGACTCAATGACCTTCAGCATTTTGATCCAACTGATTTGGAGGAAATGGACATATTACACCAACTTGCACTGCTGAGTGTTAGAACCAGCAAGTTTTACAAAAGGGCAGGGAGAAAATTCCCAGGGTTGCATGGGAATCTAAAAGTAGGGTTGGATAAGTCTAAAATCAAATGCTACAAATGCAACAGGTTAGGTCATTTTGCTAGGGAATGTAGGAGTCAAACAAATAAACCTATTATCACTCACCCTAGTTCAAGACCACAAAATAACCAAAGCAATGTGCAGTATACCCATTATACCCCTGCTACCCATGTAAAAACTGCTCATTATGAAAACCCTGGAACCCCTATTCCTGTGCAGTTTGTCCAAACCACTGTTCCTCAAATTCAGTATGTCCAAGCCCCTGTCTCTCAGGTTCAATTGCAACCAGTTGCACCTCAATAAGCTGGAC
This sequence comes from Helianthus tuberosus, assembly GCA_030545235.1. NCBI lineage: Eukaryota > Viridiplantae > Streptophyta > Magnoliopsida > Asterales > Asteraceae > Helianthus > Helianthus tuberosus. Next base: position 40,872,998 of record CM060417.1, read on the forward strand.
CATCAGTGGTTCAACCAGATCAGCAAAGCTTCTTCACACAAGGCTTTGTTGACTGGAGCAGCTTACCTGATGAACTAGGTGATGAATTTTGTTTTGTAGCATTGGAGTCAATACCAGAAGGGCTGGAAGCTGAAGAAGGACAGTCAAGTGCTGAAACAGTGGATGAAATTGCTGAAGCAATGGTTACTGCTGTTGCTGATGAAATACTGCTGGGAGAAAATTCAGAACCCCTGTTGGAACCACTGTCTGACCCCTGGTCTGAAGAGGAAGAGAAGAAACATGGTGAAAAATAAGAGAATGTGACTGATGAGAAAGAGCATGCTTGTGACTGTGCCATGATGGCTGCAGCTAAGGTATCACCTCAGGTTCTTAAAAATCTGTGTTCAGACAAATGCATCATAGCATTTGCTAACATTAAAGAGGTGAATGAAAATCTTAGGGATAGAGTTTTAAATGATGAAGTTCAATTTGAAAAGTCTTTAAAAGAACTGAAAATCAAATTGGCTGAAAAAGACAATGAAATCTACAGTCTTAAACAAGAGCATAGCATAACTAAGGATCAACTCCAAACAATGATAGAAAAATATCAAGTTTGCAAAAAGGAGTTGGAATCCACCCAAATCACTTGTGAAAAATGGGTGGAATCCTGCAAAGGTTATGAGGTCATGCTTGAAAAAGAGATCAAAAGCAATGTAAAATTTGGTGTAGGTTTTAGAAAACATGATCAAATTGAAAACACTGCTGCAAATGAATCTGTTCAAACCTCTGTTGAAATCATACCCACAAATAAGGATGGCCAGGAAGTTAAAATAACTGATAAACTTGGTAACAAGATCACTTTGGAAAGATCTGTGGGGTCCTCAACCTTTGAGGAGGTTGAGAAATATCAATTCAAACCCACATGGTCTGATGAGTGTGACATCCTTGAAAATTTCAAACCAATAGACTTCACAACTATAGATGGTGTAAAAGCTCCCAAGGCCAAAGTCATTCCTCTTAAGGATATCCCAACAGTGGTTCGAAACTCTGTTGCAAAGGAGTCTGAAAAGAGGAAGAAAAGAGAAAAGATTAAAAACCTATTTTGTGATTTTTGTGAAAAAAAAATCATTTGACCAAAGATTGTTTTCACTTAAAAGCTTATTATCTTAACAAAACAAGTACTATTGTACCTTCAAGCAGATGCACCATCTGTGGTAAATCAAACCATTCTACTTAGCAGTGTGTGTACTTGAAATTCTTTAAGGTCAAAAAGGAAGAGTACATGTCAAAAACACCAATGAGTTCATCAAAATCATCTGTCAAGAAACAACCACTGTTTGTGCCAGTTCAAACAGCTGTTACAAAATAGCTGACCCACCCAAACCTCTGTTAAAAGAGAAGTTTAGGTGACTGATGCACCTCCTGCAAACCAATACCGAAGAGGTAAAGGTCAACCACCATACCAAAAGGTCCCACATGTTTATGAGGTTTACAAAAAGCCTTCTAAACCAAGAGTGAACAGGCATCCCTTTGGGTACCAGCAGTGGTTAGAAAAAAAACAGTTCCAAAATTGTCCAAACCCCTGAGCTAACCATTGTCCATCCACCTGAACTTAACACAGACACTGTTGAGACTCCATCCAAAGCCTTATTGGCTTTGGAGACCCTCATGAACTAACCTTTTACTTGATGTGCATGGAGCTTCTGCATGCTTAGATAGTCTTTGGTATGTAGATAGTGGAGGCTCTAGGCACATGACAGGATGTAGAGCCCTACTCAAAGAATTCAAAACTCATGGAGGGGGTGATATATCTTTTGGTAATAATAGTAAAGGGAAGGTTTTGGGGTCTGGTACAGTTCAGTCTGGTAATGTTAAGTTTGAAAATGTCAATCTCATAGACAATCTAAAATTCAATCTCCTTAGTGTCTCACAAATGAGTGATAAGGGCTATGGCTCATTCTTCACTAAGGATTGTTGTAGGATTGTTGGACCAGAAATGGTTAAAAAGATTGAAGAAATAATAAAAAATGGAAAAACCCAACTTGTTGCTCAAAGGAGTGGCAATGTCTATGTAGTAGATTTGTCAAAAGAGAGCCCCATGACTGATGTCTGTCTGTTCTCAGCTGCCTCTGATAAAGAGACATAATTATAGCACAGGAGATTGGGGCACACAAATCTCAAGACAATCACTGCTTTGTCAAAACAGGGGTTAGTAAGAGGTCTTCCTCAAAAACTGTTCACCTGTCCTGAGCATTGTGTTTCATGCTTAAAAGGAAAGCAACATAAAAGCTCATTTAAGTCCATTGAAGAGTCCAAAATAACCAAGTGCTTGCAAATGCTGCACATGGATTTGTTTGGCCCAGTTAAAGTCATGAGTCTTAAAAAGAAAAGGTATTGTTTGGTGATTGTAGATGACTTTTCTAGGTTTACATGGACTTATTTCTTACATTCCAAAGTTGAGACTGCATACATTCTGCAAGACTTTGTGAAACAGGTTGAAAAGCAGTTTGACTTGCCAATAAAAGTCTTCAGGAGTGACAATGGCACAGAGTTTAGAAATAGGGAGTTGGATGAGTTTTGTGTGTCAAAAGGAATTGTAAGGCAGTACAGCATTCCAAGGACACTAGAGCAAAATGGGGTTGTTGAAAGAAAGAACAGGACATTGATTGAGGCTGCTAGAACCATGCTTGCTGATTCAGGTTTGCCATTAACTTTCTGGGCAGAGGCAGTAAACACTGCTTGCTATGTCCAGAACAGAGTTTTAATCAACCCCAGGCATCAAAAGACTGCCTATGAACTGCTGTATAAAATCAAACCACTGATCTCATACTTTAAAGTATTTGGCTGCCCATGCTTTATTTTGAATTTAAAAGACTCAATTTCAATATTTGCAGCCAAAGTAGACAGTGGATATCATTTGGGATACTCAACCACTGCTAAGGCCTACAAAGTGTTTAACACAAGGACCAAAACAGTGGAAGAGACTTTGAATGTGAAGTTCAATGAACTTTCTTCAATGAAAATCCCTGCAAACCCTGCAAAATTGTTTGATCTTGATAAATTTACTTTTGAAAATGTTTCGGTCAAGACTAACAGTGCAGGTCCATCACAAAGTTCATCATCAAACTATGGATATGAAGTCATCATTCCACAACAAAAGTCTGCATCAATTGGAAGAGCAGCAGATGTTCAAAACAGTTGTCAAAGCTCAACCACTGCTACATCAACAGTTGTTGACCAAAGTAGCCCATTAACCCCTGCTTCCACATCATCAAACACTGTTGATAGTCCTCAAACTGCGGATAAAAGTCAGCATGTTTCCACACCAATTCCACCTATTCCTCCACCTCCATTTCAAGCCACTGCTAGATCATCAAAGTCACCAGCAGTGGTTAGCTCAGATGATTCACATCTGCAGCCTTCACCATTAAATGCCATTGTTCCATACAAAGGGGATCTTATCTTCTTGAAGTCCCATCCACCTGACCAAATCATTGGCAACATCAGTGAAGGGGTGCTCATAAGAATTCAATCCCAAAACATCTGTCTTTTTGCTGGTTTTCTATCTCTCCATCAGCCAGTTAAGTACCAAGAGGTACTGAAAGACAACAGCTGGGTAGAGGCCATGCAAGAGGAGCTCCAACAGTTCAGAAGACAACAAGTATGGGAGCTTGTACCACTGCAAGATGGTGTGAGTCCTATTGGCACAAAGTGGGTCTTCAAAAATAAAACTAATGAAAGGGGCATTGTTGTCAAGAATAAAGCAAGGCTAGTGGTTCAAGGTTTCAGACAGGAAGAGGGCATTGATTATGATGAAACCTTTGCCCCTGTAGCAAGATTGGAAGCTATCAGACTGTTCTTGGCCTTTGCTGTCAACCACAACATAAAGGTGTTTCAAATGGATATTAAATGTGCATTCCTCTATGGTAAGATTCAAGAAAAGGTATATGTTTGTCAACCTCCTGGTTTTGAGGATCCGTTTAATCCAAATCATGTCTACAAGCTAAACAAAGCTTTGTATGGCTTGAAACAAGCACCTAGAACCTAGTATGAAACTCTTTCCACCTTTCTACTCTCTATTGGTTTCACAAGAGGTAAAATAGACAAAACGTTGTTTTTAAAATGGAGAGGGAAAGACTTGATGATTGTCCAGATTTATTTTGATGACATCATCTTTGGAAGCACATGTTCTAAAATGTGTGAAGAGTTCAGACAACTCATGACAGCTGAGTTTGAGATGAGTGCAATGGGTGAACTCCAGTGCTTTCTTGGTGTCCAAGTAAGGCAACTGCAAAATGGTACTTTCATCCATCAAGGCAAATATGCCAAAGAACTTTTAAATAAATTTGAGATGGATGATTGCAAGCCATGTAGTACACCCATTGCAACCACAAAAATAGTCATGTCTAATGAAAAGGATGATTTGGTTGATCAAACTCTTTATAGAAGCATGATTGGGTCTTTATTGTACCTAACTGCATCTAGGCCAGACATCATGTTTGCAACATGTGTTTGTGCAAGATCCCAATCAGCCCCTAGAAAGTCAAACCTTATTGTTGTAAAAATGATATTCAGATACCTTAAAGGTGCTCCCACACTTGGTATCTGGTATCCAGCTGGTGGAAATATCAAGCTTTCAAATTTCTCATATAGTGACTTTGCTGGATGCAACACAACAAGGAAGTCCACTTCAAGAGGGTGCCAATTCCTAGGCAGTTGCTTAGTGTCTTGGCAAAGCAAAAAGTAAGCAGCTCTTTCAACATCCACTGCTGAGGCACAGTATATAGTTGCTGCAAGCTATACAGCCCAACTGCTTTGGCTTCAAAATCAATTGCTGGATTTTGGTATCACTGCCCTAAAGACACCACTCATGCTGGACAGTCAGGCAGCAAAAAATATCATCAAAAATCCAGTCTCTCATTCAACCACCAAACACATTGATATTAGACATCACTTTGTGAGGGATTGCTATGAAAAAGGTTTGATTTCTCTGCATCATGTTCCAACTAAAGATCAGCTGGCAGATGTGCTAACAAAAGCATTAGACACATCCACCTTTGAAAGTCTGATCTCTAGGATTGGCATGCTAAACATGGAATAACAGGAAAAATCCTGTTTTTCTATGAATAAAAGCATTAAAATGTTTTCAGAAAATCAAAAATCCATCCTTAAAAATAGCTAAAAATGAAAATTTTCATTAATCCTTAGAAGTCTGCCATAACCACTGTTTTTGGTTCAAACATCTGTTCTGTTAAATGTTGTCCACTACTGAAAGTCAACCTCTGTTCTCTCATTTCCTTGGTAATCACTGTTGATCAAACATCAGTGTTTTCAACCACTGATAGGCTATCCACTGATAGTTTTAAAGTCACCCACTGTTCTCATTATAACCATTGCAACCACTGATATTGCTCCATCAGTGGTTTCCTAAAACAACTGTCTTCCATTACTCATCAGAGGTTGGCAAGTGGACAGTACATAGCGGTCAGATCTTTTGTAACCGCTGCCATTTCAGCATTCACTTTTTCCCCCTATAAAACCCTGATCAAAACCCCAAACAGGGTTTTCACTGTCGAATCGAATTCAAAATTACTTTCTTAAAGCAGTTCACATCCATTTCTCTCAAATCCTTCCTCGTCTTCTTCCTCTTGCAATCACTTTCAAACTCACCATGGCCCTTCCATTCAAAACTCCACACAATTACCTGGGTCTACTTGAAAAACCCAGTCATACCGACACTTTCCACTCCGTCATTGATGTTCTGTCGTCTTCAAAGTACAAAACTTTGTTGACTTGTGATGCTACCATTTACCTGGATACCCAGCAGGAATTCTGGAAAAATGCTAAGTTAGAAACTAAGGATAAAAAGCCCTTAGCCATTATTTCTTCAATAAAGGGTGTCTCAGTTACCATTACCCCTAAATCCATCTCAGAGGTGTTTGAACTCAGTGATCTTCAAGGTAAAACTTCTTTCCCAAAAACAGAGTATCAAACAGATTTTCTTGAAAGAGGGTATGAAGAGGAAATGAAAAAGGACACTTTACAAAAAGGCAGTTTTCCTCCTGCCATGAGGTTTTTGTTTCATACCCTTCTCATGTGTGTCTCTAATAAAACAACTGCTTTCAATGAGATCCCATTGAAGATCCAATACCTGGGATATGCTATACAGCAAAAAGAAAATTTCAACTATTCCCAGGAGATCTTCAATTATCTTGTTATAAATGTTTAAAAAAATCATTTTTGTTATTTCCAAGGTTTTTAAGTTACTATTTTAATAAGAAATTTTCCAAGGATAATGCTTATGTACTTATCCAAGGTAATCCTTTTCAAATAAATAGCCTAACCTCTGAAACCTTCACAAGGTTATCAAAAACTTCCAAAACACAAACAGAGGTTCCTGAGCAGAATTTAGCAGCTACCACTGCTCCTCAGGTATCTGCTGTTGAGCCCACTGCTCAAGGTGATCACAGCAGCAAAACCACTGCTGTGAAACCCACACCTAAAGCCACCAAAAGACTAAAACAGAAAAAATCTCAAAAGCCCCCCAAACCCACTAAAAAGGTAACTCTGGAAGATGAGATCCCAGAGATTATACCAGTGACAACACCAAAGTCACCAATAACCACTGCTGCTACTTCCTCACAGCAGTTGGTTGAAAGATCTCAACCTGAGCCTCAAACTCCTCCTGCTTCTTCTAAAAAAGAACAGGTTGTAAGAACAGGGACACCAAATTATGATGCTCTGGAATCACTTGATTCCATCATCCACAGCCCACCTCCCGGGGCAAATTCTCTTTCTACCCCTACTCTCGCTGCACAAATTCCACCACAAATAAAACCCTTGTTGGACGCACTTGATATAGCTCAGACAGAAATCAGTTCTTCTCAACCACCTATAACTGAGAATATGCCTCAACAAGTGACTGAATCTGAGCTCCCTATCATTGCTAACCCACTAACAACTGAGGAGGTTACACTACAGGAAGTCCAAGTACTTCCTGTCAGTAGTTCAAGTGGAGCAGCTACTACAAGTGTTGAACCCACTGGTTTACACTTGGACAGTAGTTTCTTCAGTCAGACTCCCTTGAAGACAATTTCTTCTTGGGGAACCATGGTGTTTCCAGTATTCACTGGTTCACTAAAACTAGTTACCCCTACTGAAGGAAGAAGTCCCCAGTACCAAGACAAAGGGGCATTAGTAGAAGACTTTTCGGAAAATTTCCCTAAGTCAACCACTGATACAACCACCTCTGGTGGGAAATCAGATGATCCCATTAATTTGGGTGATGGTTTAATATATCAAGAATTGACGGAGAGGGTTGACAAATTGGATACATCTGTTGCAGAAATAAAAGATATGCTGCAACAGTTGTTAAAAGCTCAAAAGGCACCACCCACTGTTGCAACATCATCAACAGTTGCTCCATCCTCTGCTGAGCTATGGAGTCTGTTTCAACCTATGCTTATTCAACAAAGACAATATGCTGATCAGCAACATGAAATTCAAGTTCAAAAGATCAGAAATTTAATGGAAGTTAGGTTCATGGATACACAAGTAGACATAAAGGCAATCAAGGCCCATTTGCTAAAAACCATTGGTTCTGCTCCTCCTCCAATCATCTTTGTGGACAACCCACCTCCTAATGATGCCAACAGGGGGGAGAAAATGAAGCAGTTAAAGAAAAAGGGATATGAAGATGGTCTGTACATTGCACCAGATAAATCTAGTATGCTTGCAGATCTCCCTAGGCCAGATGGTTCCAAAAAGGTTGATGTAACCTTAAATGTTTTTGCTGATGAAAAAGCTAGGCTGAAAAGGGATATGGAGGTAAAGGGTAAATCAAGGTTTGAGCAGGAGAAGAAAGATTTTATGGAGATGGAAGAGCAGGGTATTTCTGAGCCCAAGGATGAAGAACGTCCTAAGCCTAAAAGAAAACAGCCCACTAGAAAAGTGAGGCAACCCAAATCCATACCTTCCAGACTCACAAAACATACTCCCCAAACTCCCAAAAACTCCTCTCATCAACCTTCCAAACCAACAGATGTTAAAACATCTGCGGTATCAACAGTTGTTGGTACTTCAGTTGTTTCAACAGATCTTACCCAAACATGTCACAACCCCCGCCCCTAACTACCTGGGAACGGGTGGCCGCGGCCAGTTTCGGTGGTATCCTGTTATTTTCTAATTTGGCAGCGGAAATTTTCATCAGGACCGTAGTTAGGAAATATGTTATCAGAGTAAAATACCACACTTTCATAATATTAAATACATGGGTTAAACCCAAGTTTTCAGTACACACTTTTTCATAGGAATAAATCCTATTTTTATTTAATAAAAACATCTATTTCTTTTAGGTAACTTTATTGCCACTTTTCCAAGCCTTCAGTGTTGTCCAGCTGGCTTCTATTTGGCTTTCACATATTGTTACCTGAAACGTGTTTAAAAACATTTTGTCAGTGGGAAATACTGGTGAGTGAATCCCAGTTCAATCAAGTTTTGATAAAAACTATTGTACAGTATTGAGGGCGATTCCGCGATTACATTTGTTTCCAAGTCATATCAATTACCACCCACGGTACTGTCGTTCCGACTTATGGTCATGTTACTCCTCGCAAGGGAGTAACAAATTTTGTATACAAAACCCTAAATTTACCGACTGTAATTGTATCCTTACAAATACTCAATAACTGTTTAATATATAATTAATTAAGTGAGGTTTTGTAAAAACAGTTTACAAAAAGGAGATTACTCACATTGCTGTCTTAGGATTTTCAGTAAGGATTTCCTGGGAATAATCTATAATTTACACAAATGCACATGTGTTAGCATAATAACCCATTTTAACATTAGCAATACCCTCCCCGAGACGGCATTCCAACGACTACGTCGGGCAGAACCACGACAGCCGTTACGGAACCCTAGATCAATCGGGCAGAGTATCTAATACGTATCCAGGGGTTATGATACTTACAACGGAGCAGAACCTCGCTATTTAGGGGGGGTATTATACCCGAGTATAGCTTATACTATCAGAAATTAAGAGAGAAAGTCGAGAGTTGAATGATTTGGGACTGTAGGATCGAGTTGTGACCCAAACGAGTCAATCAGAAGAGTTCTTGTCTGTTTCAGAGGCGGAAACAAAGAAACAGACTTGGAAAACAGCTTGTTTCACAGTTAATCGTCTTATTTATTGATAATAACAGCTTTACAGATCAAATGACGCGTCGGCAGCACTTCGGTACCGGAATGAGAACTGTTAAAAATGATATCGTTTGAGGAACTATATATAGGGCTGTGATTTCGTTTGAAAGTGTCTCTTGTCATTTCAAACGAAATTAGCTCAAACACTCATAAATCCTACCCTATTTCACGTACAACGCGCCCTGATCTAACAATTCTAATGTAAGACTAGATACAAGACGAAGTCGACAGACGTATGCACCAACAGACTCCCCCTCGGATGTTGACGAGTCTTAAGTGTCGAGTCTTCAACGTCTTCAGTCTTTATCAGTCTTCGGGCTTCCAGAATCTCGATCTGGCTCTTGCCTCTCTTCAAATTCTTTCTTCAGCTAATCTCCCCCTCGGATGATGCTCTATCAATCTCTGTCATCTTCAGGATCAAATTCATAGCTCTTGCATCTTCAGACTCTCTCTCGCTAACAGACTCCCCCTCAACTTGTGCTGGGATCGTAGTCTGGCCATTTTCAGGTTCAAGCATCGCAACCTGGCTCACCTGCAAGTTCTCTACCCAAAACATAAGTTTCATAAAAGATAGGATATAACAAATTTAGAAACTCTGCTAACCTCTTGAAGACACAATTTGAACATATCATTTTCAAATGTCGAAACAAAATGATTTATCATGTAAGTCACTGATGAACCACTTGTAGGTATATCTTTTTCTTTTCAAACATTTTCAATCAAACTTTCCCAAACCTGTTCATCATGTTTAGCAATTGGAATTTTGAAATTCAGCTCTTCAACATCAGTTGTCTAAAATCTTTTTGAATTTTTCAAAATTTATGTTAAAACACACCGAAAATCTTTTTGGATTTTTTATAACAGAAATGAAATACAGTAAAGAAATATTTACATACAATATTTTTTGTGAGCTTGTGTAAGAGGATCATATCAGTTTTTGAGACAAATCACCAACACCGTTAAGCTTTAAACATTTTAAGCTCTAAATGATTCACTTAGATTGTCAGTATACTAGTCCACTTAAATTTTCACACAAAGTTCAACTGTTTCGAGATACGAGATTAATGTCTTAAGCACTTAAACTTATTCACGTGTCCCACCTCATAATATACTCCCGTATCCAGATCCCAATATTCAGTCTTATAGGTGAGTATACCTAGATGATATCTGTAAGGGGTTAAATTGCGAGACCGTGAGAGCTCATGTCAGAACTTCCGTTCAGCAGAGAGATGACGGCTCGACTTTGGTGGGTCCCCTTTAGAGGATCTTTTTTACAACAGCACATGATTTACATATTTTTTCAATGTTTCATCATTTTTTATGCTGAGGGTTGGCTATATTTCAAGCAAGCGTAAAGTATTCTCCGGGGACTAGGCCATTGCTTCCGCAAAATCAGAAGTCCCGGGATAATACCCCAGATATCACTAAGCATAAAGACCTAGTATCTCAGAAAGAGGAGTCCTTCAAACAAGATTTCGGGGGTTACCCATATATCCGAGAGATGTTACCCACGATATAAGCAAGTTTGAATTTAGGTTTATATCTCGTCACAATCTACTAAATGTGCAAAAACCTACTGGCATATCATCAGTGAGACCGTTTATCACCTTTTTAACTTTCCATTTCTTTAGCATGCTGTGATCGTCCACTGATGTACTATCATTTCCTCTTTTTTACAACAAAAACTCATTTTTGATTTTATCATGTTTTTGTCTTTTACAAATTTTCAAATGTTTTTGGATTTTCTAGAAATTTCTTACTCCCCCTAAAATCTAAAAATTTAAGGAATTTGAAAACAAACTGTACAATAAAGCGACAACTGATATCAAATCACTTCAGATCGCCATCCACTTGGCATAAACAATCAGAACTCCCCCTTTCAACAAACTATTTTCCCATTGTGATTTCAAAACACTTAAGTTTGTTTTAATCAAATGGTTTTTTCCGGAAAATAAGTTTCGTTGATTTTTTCACTTGTAAAATGGGGGATAAGATCACCACTTTGTTTCTTTCCTCTTTTCAATGTAATGAACCCCGTATATTCGTTTGTAGGAAAAAAACAAGTACAACTTAATGTCCTTGATTTACCATTTGTAAGTGAAAACCTTCTTCAACCACTTGCAGGTTCACTCACCAACCATAACATTTGTAAATTCAAAAATAACAATATAAAAATATCACCTGTAGATTTACCAATCAAACCTTTCAAGAATGATGCCGATTCTTGCTCCACCCTTACCAACCTGGGAGCTCCGGCAAGTCCGGATTTTCAGTTAGGAAAAACTTTCCCCCAGGCCTGACCATCCTTGGGAGATTCTGGTACACACCTATCCCACCAACATTTTGATTTGTAAAAATCTTTTGCACTTTTAACCTTCCCATCAACCATCTTCCCAAAAATATGTTTAACCTTTCCATTAAACACTTTTTCAGCATCAAATTCTTTCTTACCAGCAAAGAATTGACCTGAAATTTCAGTTTTACCCATTTTTAACTTCAAATTTTCCTTTGACAATTTAGGAAAGTTTTCATCGTTCACTTCTGGAACAGAATTCTCAACCTTTTTCTCAACAAATGACTCCTCTGATTTTATGGAATCAGATTCATTGTCAGAACTACTTTCAGATTTTACAACCCATTTTTTGTTTGTTCAAATCGACATATCTTTTGTAAAAACGTTTTGAAGTTTCACCAACTTCCAAAATCGATTTATCAACACATTTCCTACTCTTTTCAGAGTTAGAAGAAACTTCGTGTTTTGTATAATTGGACTCGTGGCAGTTCCAAGCAATGTGTCCCATCTTGTGACATTTGAAACAGGTTCTTCTATCAACTCTTGGAGCAAACTTCCTTACATTCTTCTTTACTTCAGCAAGAAACTCTTGATTGGAATGTTTCCAGAATGGTTTCTTTTGATCATCTTCAGAACTTCCTCCTGAAACAAATGTTGTTTTTGGTTTATAATTTTTCTCATTTTTATAATTTTCTGAAGAATTAAAACCAAGACCTTTCTTTTTGAAATTACTGTTATGGTTTGGTTTCTTTTGAGAACCATAACCATAACCAGAACCGTAACCCTTTTTCTTGTTCAATCTCTATTGAACTCTTGAAGTGTACTTTTTAGGTTTTTCATTAAGATTTAAATCTTTTATTTCAGAAATGTTAATTTCTGTTAGTTTGAAAACCTGTTTGATCATTTCCGTTTTGACACTTCTTATTGGAAATTCCTCATCAGAATATAATTTGTCTGAATCCTTCAAAGTATATGCCACTTTGACTGATTCGTCATTCAAGTTAGATTTTGATAACAAGAATTCTTTATTGCAAACACTTTTAACCGGTGAACTCGGACTCTTTTCTGACGAACTCAAACTTTCAGATTTAGACTCCGGTTTTGACTCTTCATCCATATCTAACACCTGATCGACAACTTTCTTTACCAACTCAGACTCATGATCAGTGTCAGATGCTGTGAATGTAACATCAATATTGTCTGGTAATTCATCAATGATTTCAGACTTTAACTTGATGTTGACTGCCTTTTTTAGACGCTCCTCATTAGGATTCCTGGGAGAATAACTTTCATGGATCGGGGGCGGACATCTGTTATACTTGACACTTTGTTTCTTACCAGTATCAGCATCTTCAGTCTTTTTCTCCATGAATGCTTCAAGACCTGCAACAGTAGGATAAACACGATCAATCAAATAATCACATGTTGTATAGCTCAACAACAATCGTTTAATCCTTTCACTCTCAATCTTCTCAAGTTCTAACTCCTGTTTTAGCTTAGCACAGTCTTCGATATACTCATTGATGACGCTCTTCTTTATCATTAATGTTGCGCTCATTTTTGTCATTGCATTTTCAATCTCTGAATTCGTCTTTTTCAGACTATCAACTGTTTTGTTCAGCACATCATATGATTCCTTCACGTACTTCACATCAGACAATAAATCTTCTTTAATCTTCTCCAAATCAACAATCTTCTTAATTTTATCCTCACTAACTTTGCACGATTCTAAACACTTCAAACATGGTTTTTCAACTTCAACCACCTTTTCAATTATCTTTTCAACCTCGACAATCTTTTCTACTTCAACGAGTTTTTCAACTTCAACAATTTTTTCAATTATTTTTTCAACCTCGACAGTCTTTTCAACTTCAACGAGTTTCTCTACTTCAATATTTTTTTCTACCTCGACGATTTTCTCGACTTCAACTATTTTTTCCACCACTTTCTCCACTTCAACAATTTTATCTAAAACTTTCTCATTTACTACCTTAGCATTTGCTTCTCCAGCTTCTGTTTTTGCCTTTTCATCAGCTAGCATTCTTGCTGCTTCCAACTCTCTCCTCAATCTGGCAATCTTCTTCTGATTCAGCATTTCCATTTTGTCTGCAAAAAAGAAATTAAAGCTGTCAGGATCTAAGCCTTTTCTAGCTTTATTAAGATGTTCTTCTTCATCATCAGTATCAATATCACTTCCAAGATCTGGAAAAATTGGTATTCTTTTCTGATTAGCCTCATCTTCACCTAGAATTTTAGCAACAAAACATGAACCTTGTGGAATATATTTATCCCAGTTAAATCCCTCTGCAACTAGACCTGAACCTTATGGAATGTAGTTATCCCAGCTAAATCCCTCTGCAACAAACTCATCATCTTGATCAATTATCCCAAAATAAGCTTTCTTATTTGCATCTTCGATCATTTTTTCATGAGCAGTTTTTGGATCCTTTTGTTGAGGTTGTTGATCAATCTAATGAAAAATTGATTTTTGATAATAATCATTATTTCCATCTTGTCTTCCAGTTGCTTCTTTGTTTTTGCATTTTCGTTTAAAATGACCTTTTCCTTTGCAATGAAAACAAGTAACCTTTGATTTGTCAAAACCTAATGGAGAAGCTGCCATTCCTCGAAACTCATCTCTACCAGTAATTTGTTGAAATTTTTCTGCTCTCCTACAAGCACTAGCCAAACACCACTTCACATCCATCAGCTCAAGTTCCTCTGCATCAATTTGGTCATAATCTTCTTTTGTAAGCATCGGATTTCCAATCTTGCCATCAATCAAACTTTCATAAGATTCCAACATAGCAACGAGTGATGCCATGTGTTGCTTGGCAATTTCTGGAGACAAATTCTGACCATTTTGAATGTTCAAAGTGACGTTGCATTGAAGATTTGTAGAATTCTATCTTGAGGACTTGATGTTGTATGATTTGGATCAAAGCTTGAAAATGAAGACAAAGATCCACCACTCTAAGTTACATTACTATTCTTTGTTCCAGACGAACTGTCAGCACTAAAACCAGTTTGAATCTTTGGACTAGGGCTGGGGTTAGCCTCAAACTTGTTCCCTCTGTAATACAAACTGACATCTTGTTGAGCATTTGGATTCGTCATGATAGCAGTTTTCTGAATATCCAATTCCTGTTCTTCAATTTTCTGAATGAACTGTGCCAAATTCATACTCTCATATTTTCTCATGAGTTTCACAATCATCAAATAAGTTCCCCACTTATGCTGTGGTAGTGCCTCAGCTAGTTTATCGACCCACTCATCATCATCTTTCTCAATGTCCAATCTTTTCATTTCCAATACCAGATGACAATATCTATCAATAGTCTGCATCGTTGTTTCATGATCAAAAGCTGAAAAAATATCAAACGATTTCTTCAATAACGCCTTTTTGTTTTTGATCATATCTGCGCTTCCTTTGAATTTCTGGATCAATGCCTCCCAAATTGACCTAGCCGTACCATTATGTTGGAGCAAAACAAATATGTCTTCTTTAATCGCTTGTTGAAGAATACTGATCATCATTTTCTCACTTGTAAATTTCAATTTGTCACTCTCTGAATAGTCAACAATTGCTTTTTCAATCCCACGTTCATTCTTAGGTTTCTCATAATCTTTCAGCAATGAACACCATGCGTCAAAATCTTCAATGTACATGAGCTTTGGCGGTTTCTGATAAGTTCCTGTCTCATTCTCATTGTACAAGGTTTCAGTAGCAGTAACAGGTGCAATCGGTGTAGCAAACGCATTATAGAATTCCTTTTCCATGTTTTGAAAAATGTTTCAAAAACTCAGTCTCAAACGGAATACCAAACTCAAACGTAATCACACTATAAGGCAAAGTACCACTCTCAAACGAAATTACTTAGATACGGAATCCCTAATCTCGCTTGGAACGTCTCAAACGAAATCACACCTTTCAAACTAAAACACCTAATTTCGTTTGAACAAACTTATTTTCAAACGGAATTATGTCTTTGAAACGAAATCACCTGATTTCGTTTGGGAACACTCAAACGAAATTACCCCTGAAGCGAAATCACCAGCTTCAAACGGAATTAACTGGATCTTTCAAACGAAATCTCTGTTTCAAACGGAATCAACCTGTGATTTTCAAACGAAATAGCGATATTCAAGCGGAATTAACCACTAATCTCATTTGAAGGGCTGCTGATGTCATCATATTTCGATCTGTTTCAAACGGAATTATGTATTTGATCAAGTTTTAGTTCGAATTAAGGTCCAAAACTCTCAAGGATCCTTTAAAATACTGTTATGTTTTATATATATGAAAATCAGACCATTTTGACCGTGTAATTTGTTAATTTTGTGAAAGAAGGTGTAGAAAACAGATTTTCAAGCTGAATTTGGCAAGAACTCTTCCTCCTGAGCACTGATACCACTTGTAGGATCGAGTTGTGACCTAAACGAGTCAATCAGAAGAGTTCTTGTCTGTTTCAAAGGCGAAAACAAAGAAACAGACTTGGAAAACAGCTTGTTTCACACTTAATCGTCTTATTTATTGATAATAACAGCTTTACAGATCATATGACGCGCCGGCAGCACTTCGGTACCGGAATGAGAACTGTTAAAAATGATATCGTTTGAGGGACTATATATAGGGCTGTGATTTCGTTTGAAAGTGACAGGGTTCATTTCAAACGAATTTCGTTTGAAAGTGTCTCTTGTCATTTCAAACGAAATTAGCTCAAACACTCATAAATCCTACCCTATTTCACGTACAACGCGCCCTGATCTAACAATTCTAATGTAAGACTCGATACAAGACGAAGTCGACAGACGTATGCACCAACAGGGACTGAAGCCCGAGTTCCCATTATATAGGGGTTGATCTTGAGTTTCTCGCGGCCCGCGTAAAACGAGACAAGGGCCTACGCGGCCCGCGTAGTAGCCCGGGTAGGATTTAGGGTGTCTGGGTCATCATATAAGTTTGCCGGGTGTTGGGCCACGTGGCGGCCCAGGGCCTTGCCAGGTTTTTAAGTTGTCGCGGCCCGCGTAAGACGTAGCCATGGGCTACGCGGCCCGCTTCAAACCCAAAAACTTGATTTTTGATTATTTTTAATAATATTTAAGGTATTCGGGGTCCGTTTTCACGTATGGGGTGTATTTTAGAACATATTGGTATATTTTAAATATTTTTAGGGTGTCAGAAAATATTACGAGTGTGTTGGTTTAAGGTTGTTATATCCTCCCCACCTTGTTTTAGAGCTCGTCCTTGAGGTCTACTGGAACAGGTGTGGATATTTTCTTTGCATTTCTGATTCAAGCTCCCATGTATATTCCGGTCCTCTTTTGGAGTCCCACTTTACCTTGACCAGAACCAATCTCTTGTGCTTAAGATTCTTAATTTTACGGTCTTTAATTTGTAGGGGTCTTTCTACAAATTTAAGTTGTTCATTTACCTCTATATCCTTAAGAGGTGCCATTAATGATTCATCAGCTAAGCATTTCTTGAGATTAGATACATGGAATACATCATGTATTCCTGCCATTTCCTCTGGCAATTGTAGCTGATATGCTACAGGTCCTATTCTTTTAATAATCTCAAAAGGTCCAACATACCTGGGACTTAGCTCTCCTCGTTTGATGAATCTTACCACTCCTTTCGAAGGAAAACTTTTAACAATACTTTATCTCCTACTTGGAATTCTAATGGCTTACGTCTGTTATCAGCGTAGCTTTTCTGTCGATCACGTGCTGCTTTTAGTCGTTCCTTGACTTGAATGATCTTGTCAGTTGTTTCCTGCACTATCTCAGGTCCAGATAGTTGCTTTTCCCCAATTTCTGCCCAACAGACTGGGGTTCGGCACTTTCGTCCATAAAGTGCTTCGAAGGGTGCAGCATTGATACTTGTGTGATAACTATTATTATAAGAAAATTATATTAAAGGTAAGTGATCGTCCCAATTACCTCCGAAATCAATTACACAAGCTCTAAGCATATCTTCCATTGTCTGAATCGTCCTTTCGCTTTGTCCATCCGTTTGAGGATGATAAGCTGTGCTTAGATTTAACTTGGTTCCCATTGCTTTTTGGAAACTTGACCAAAAATGAGAGGTAAAACGGCTATCCCTATCAGAAACAATTGATAAAGGAATTCCATGTAATGAAACGATTTCATTTATATACAATTTAGCTAATTGTTCCATACTGAAAGTTTCCTTCATTGGTAGAAAATGAGCTGACTTGGTTAGCCTATCTACAATCACCCAGATTGTATCATTCCCTTTTCTTGTTTTGGGTAATTTGGTAACAAAATCCATTGTTATCAATTCCCATTTCCAAACTGGCATTTCTAGTTGTTGCAGCAATCCTGAGGGTTTCTGATGTTCAGCTTTAACTTGAGAACAAGTTAAACATTTAGAAACGTAAGCTGCTATATCCTTTTTCATTCCTATCCACCAGAAATTTTTCCTTAAATCCTGGTACATCTTATCATTTCCTGGATGCATCGTATACTTGGACTTATGGGCTTCTTCTAATATACGATGGCGCATGTTTCCTAATTTAGGTATCCATATTCTCCTTTTATGGAATCTCCAAATTCCATCAGTTCCTTGTTCTAATTCCTTAATCATTCGTTTTAATTTTTCAGTATCTTCCTTGATTACTGATTCTTGTGCTTTTCTAATTTGATCATTTAAATCTACTTGTAGATTTAATTTAAGAGAACGTACCCTTTTTGGCTTTTCATGATATTTTCAGCTTAAAGCATCAGCCACTACATTGGCTTTTCCTGCATGATACTGGATATCACAATCATAATCACTAAGTATCTCCATCCAGCGTCTTTGTCTCATGTTCAGTTCTTTTTACCCAAAAACATACCTTAAACTCTTATGATCGGTGAATATGGTAAACTTACTACCATAAAGGTAATGTCTCCAAATCTTAAGAGCAAAAATTATGGCTCCTAATTCTAGATCATGGGTTGAGTAATTCTCTTCATGATTCTTAAGTTGTCTAGATGCGTAAGCTATAACCTTTTGGCGTTGCATTAATACACATCCATATCCTAACTTAGAAGCGTCACAATAGACTACAAAGTCCTCAGTTCCTTCTGGTAACGCTAGTATGGGTGCATGGGTTAGTCTTTGCTTAAGGATTCTAAAGGCTTCTTCTTGTTTTGGTCCCCATTCAAACTTAATGAATTTACAGGTTAACTTAGTTAAGGGAATGGCTATTCTAGAAAAATCTCGAATAAATCTTCTATAATAACCAGCCAATCCTAAGAAACTTCTAACCTCGGTTGGTGACTCAGGGGTTTTCCATTTGGTAATCGCCTCGATTTTTGTTGGATCCACATGAATTCCTTCATGGTTAACTAAGTGTCCAAGAAACTATACCTGTTCTAACCAAAATTCGCACTTTGAAAACTTAGCATAAAGCTTTTCCTTTCTTAATAGACTTAAAAGTGCGTGCAAATGACATGCATGTTCCTCTTTACTCTTAGAGTAAATGAGAATATCATCAATAAAAACAATTATGAATTTATCCAAATATAGCTTACATATTCGGTTCATCATGTCCATAAATGCGGCTGGGGCATTGGTTAAACCAAATGGCATGACAGTAAATTCATAATGGCCATACCTTGTTCTAAATGCGGTTTTAGGAATGTCCTCTTCCTGTACCTTTAGTTGATGATATCCTGATCTTAAATCGATTTTAGAGAAAAATCGAGCTCCTTGAAGTTGATAGAACAGATCATCGATCCTTGGTAATGGGTACCTATTCTTAATCGTGACCTTGTTCAATTCACGGTAGTCAATGCACATACGCATTGATCCGTCCTTCTTTTTGACGAATAAAATAGGTGCTCCCCACGGCGATGAGCTTGGCTGTATGAATCTTTTTTCCAACAATTCCTCTAACTGTTTCTTCAGTTCCTGCATTTCGGAAGGTGCCAAATGATAAGGTGCTTTGGCAATTGGTGCCGTTCCTGGTAGAAGATGGATTCTGAATTCAACTTCCCTATCTGGCGGTAGCCCTGGCAATTCTTCTGGAAAGACATCTGAAAACTGAGAAACTACTGGAATGTCTTTTAGTTCTTTCCCTTTAGTGTTAATGGTTATGGAAATCAAATATACTATAGATCCTTTTCTTATACAACTTGCAGTTTTCATCACAGAGATGAATTTAGTGGATCTAGATGGTTTATCTCCCTAAATTGTGCTCTTTTCACCCCTTGGTGAATTTACTTGGATTGACTTTTGATCACATAAAATACTGGTTTCATTGGCTATTAACCAATCCATTCCCAATACAATATCAAATCCTGCCAGATTCATTGGGTAAAGGTTTGCAATAAACTTTTGGTTTAAAATTTCTATTCTTGCTCCCTGCAAGATTTCATAAATCCTAACGGTTTCTCCATTTGCTGTCTCTACTAGACATTCTTGTGGGAGTTTAGTTAATGATTGATTTAGAAGTTTGCAAAACGAAGTATTAATAAAACTTTGGTTTGCACCAGAGTCAAATAATACTTAAGCAAAAATATCATTAACTAAAAACGTACCGGCTATCACGTCCGGAATCATCTTGGCTTCATCTGCAGTCAGAACAAATGCTCTACCATTTTTAGTGTTCTTGTTGTTTTTTGCTGGAGCCAATTTCGGACAATTTGGCTTAATATGGCCCTTTTCTCCACAATTGAAGCACAGTCCATTAGTTGGTTTCCTTCTGCAGTTTTCTTCCTTGTGCCCTGGTACTTTGCAAAAATTGCAGTAAGTGGAGCATCTTCCAGAATGCTTCTTTTTACAGGCCTTGCAGTAGGGTGCAGAGGTAGAACCCATGTTCCTACGGTTGGAATTCCCATAAAAGAAATCTTGAGTAAGCCTTTGGGTTAAGTTTCTCCTCTGGTCTTCTTCTCTAGTACGGATTAATTCATCTGTCAAGGTATTTGCTAGTTCTACAGCTTCTTCTATAGTTTGGGGTCTAGCTGCCTTGACTACATGTCTAATCTCTCCAATTAATCCCCAGATGTATCGGGAGATTAATACCGGTTCAGGTGATGCAAGGGTTGGTACTATTCTAGCATATTCAAAGAATGTGGTAGTATAACCCTTACTATATACTCCGATCATCCTAAGGTTCAGAAATTTATTTGCTATCTGTTCCTTTTCATTGGGAGGGCAGAATTTCCTTTCTACCATATTTTTAAACTCCTCCCAGTCCATGCTGTATATCCTATCACTTCCTCTTGACTGGAGGATAGTGTTCCACCACTCTAATGCTAAGTTCTTAAACAGATTGGAAGCAAATATTATCTTATCTTCTTCAGCACATTTGCTTATTTTTAAAACAGCCTCAGTCTTTTCTATCCAGCGTAGAGCTGCAATGGGTCCTTCATTGCCCGAGAATTCTATTGGTTTGCAGGACTAGAATTCTTTATAAGAACAACGATATGGCATGGTTCTTCTTCTTTTGGGAATGGGCACTTGAAGTACGGGTCCATTGTTTACGCTGTGTTCAGGTTCAGTTGGTCGCTTACTGCTATGCTTACTTTTATTTTCTGCTTCCTTAACAGTTTGGATAATAAATGGCATTGCATCTAGGGTTCCTTGTGCCACTATGTGTTGGATGGCGCTATTATCCACTTGTTTTCCATTGTTATTGTTGTTCGGATTCTCATTATTCAGATTATCGATATTCGGGTGGTTTTCATTCTGGTTTTCGTTGTTCAGGTTTTCCTGGTTCACTTCATTGTCCATCTGAATTTTAAACATTTACCACATATTAATATCACAAAATAATATTTAATACAACCAATCAGACAACACACAGATTGATCAAAAATGTCGAACATTGCGACTTTTACTCTTTCTTATAGTATGCATCTATTACACACCAGTACTGAAATTAAAATTACAATACCGACTGAAATTTAAAGCTACACTACTAGTAATAGGCATCCGTAGTTTTTTTTTTTCATACACATACACACATATATTATGTTATTATTACTATTATAACCTTCTCCACCATCACTCCTATGGATATGGATTCATCCAGAAATCCATATTGCACTCGTCGTACTTCCAGACGAGTCGCTCTCCCACTTGTCTCATCCTTTCACTATTTTCTAAAATTTCTTCAACAAATGTCCCAAGTTCTTGTACGTTTTCTGCACTCATTGGGGGTGCACTTCACCAAATGTCCTAAGTTCTTGTACGTTTTCTGCACTCATTGGGGGTGCAGGTTCTAGGACTGGGTTCGGAATCTAGGGTGCGGGTTCCTGGTATGGGGGGTATAGGGGTATGGTATGGGTAAGGATTTTCCAGAATCTCTCTAATGAATACATCATTATCGTAATAGGGATCTAAAGGATCTAACCCTGGGTAGGCTCCTAAGTGCGGCATGGGCATGTCTTCGTGTATCGGGTAACGTTGCACATAGTCCCTATTGTCGTCCCACCATGGGTCATAATTTGGGTCTAGGGGATTTGGTGCAGGTACCCTAGGTATTTCTTCCGGATTGAAATCATGCATTTCTACTTGATTTTCAGGGTTTTCTATCTCCATTGGTTGGTCAGGAATTGGTGGTTGTGGTTGGGGTGCTAACATTTGCTCCAGGTTTGGGTCAGCTGCAGTGGTTGCTAAGATGTGAATATTGGTTATACCCCTATTAAGCATATCCTGGGCATAAGCATCGGTTTCTCTTTTAGCTGCGGCTAGTGCTCTCTGGTCTTGTAACTTTTTCATACGCTTTCTACGCTCGTGTGCTCCCCTACTGAACCATCCCCTCTTTTTCTGAGGAAATGGCTCTTCAGATTGAGCCTTAAATATGAATATTCCTTCTTCCGTATCAGCATAGTACCCCGAGAGGGCAGGCTGAGAAGAGGCACCTTCGCTTCTAGGCGAACCAGACAATTGACGGTACGCGTCAGATGGTCCTTGGTCGCTCATACTGTAAACTAACAAATAGTCAAATAACACATAACAAGAAAATACAATTATGCACGTATTCCCGAAATTTATTTCCTAACATTTTGAATTTTGGTGTCAGCAGAACACTTCTGTGGCTGAATCAGTGGCTTAGCTCTGATACCACCTTCTGTCACAACCCCCGCCCCCTAACTACCTGGGAACGGGCGGTCGCGGCCAGTTTCGGTGGTATCCTGTTATTTTCTAATTTGGCAGCGGAAATTTTCATCAGGACCGTAGTTAGGAAATATGTTATCAGAGTAAAATACCACACTTTCATAATATTAAATACATGGGTAAAACCCAAGTTTTCAGTACACACTTTTTCATAGGAATAAATCCTATTTTTATTTAATAAAAACATCTATTTCTTTTAGGTAACTTTATTGCCACTTTTCCAAGCCTTCAGTGCTGTCCAGCTGGCTTTTATTTGGCTTTCACATATTGTTACCTGAAACGCGTTTAAAAACATTTTGTCAGTGCGAAATACTGGTGAGTGAATCCCAGTTCAATCAAGTTTTGATAAAAACCATTGTACAGTATTGAGGGCGATCCCGCAATTATATTTGTTTCCAAGTCATATCAATTACCACCCACGGTACTGTCGTTCCAACTTATGGTCATGTTACTCCTCGCAAGGCAGTAACAAATTTTGTATACAAAACCCCAAATTTACCGACTGTAATTGTATCCTTACAAATACTCAATAACTGTTTAATATATAATTAATTAAGTGAGGTTTTGTAAAAACAGTTTACAAAAAGGAGATTACTCACATTGCTGTCTTAGGATTTTAGTAAGGATTTCCTGGGAATAATCTATAATTTACACAAATGCACACGTGTTAGTATAATAACCCATTTTAACATTAGCAATACCCTCCCCGAGACGGCATTCCAACGACTACATCGGGCGGAACCACGACAGCCGTTACGGAACCCTAGATCAATCGGGCAGAGTATCTAATACGTATCCAGGGGTTATGATACTTACAACGGAGCAGAACCTCGCTATTTAGGGGGGGTATTATACCCGAGTATAGCTTATACTATCAGAAATTAAGAGAAAGTCGAGAGATGAACGATTTGGGACTGAAGCCCGAGCTCCCATTATATAAGGGCTGATCTTGAGTTTCTCGCGGCTTGCGTAAAACGAGACAAGGGCCTACGCAGCCCGCGTGTAGCCCAGGTAGGGTTTAGGGTGTCCGGGTCATCATATAGGTTTGCCGGGTGTTGGGCCACGTGGCGGCCTAGGGCCTTGCCAGGTTTTTAAGTTGTCGCGGCCTGCGTAAGTCGTAGCCATGGGCTACGCGGCCTGCGTCAAACCCAAAAACTTGATTTTTGATTATTTTTAATAATATTTAAGGTATTCGGGGTCCGTTTTCGCGTATGGGGTGTATTTTAGAACATATTGGGATATTTTAAATATTTTTAGGGTGTCGGAAAATATTACGAGTGTGTCAGTTTAAGGTTTTTATAAAACAACTGCCACCACTACTTCAACACACACTCAATCCACTGCCTTACCAAAAATCACATTACCACCAAAAACATCCTCGTTACCACCAACACCACCTGCCAAAAAGCAGAAGACATCAGATGACACATCATCTGTTGTAATGACAACAGTGGTTGAAACACCAGTTGTTTCAATAGCTGTTAGTCAGCCACCTACCACTCAAATCACCACCACTCAACCCACCAAAACACCACCAACCTCTCCTAAACCTAAAAGGAAAAGGATAATTTTGAATGATGAACCTTCACCACCTCCAACATCTTCACAACCACTGACCCTTGCTACCATTCCAATCCCTGTTCCACTCTCTTCAGCACAAGTTCAAAAACCAATCACTGACATTGTTCCTGCAAGAGTCCAGTATCCATTAGAGCTTCTAGCAGTTAGAGAGGAGATCAAATCCTTCTACTCTGAAGATGATCCTGCTAAAAGGAACCTGCCATCTCTTCAAGGATATCCTAGGCCTAATAACATAGTAGAATATTTGAAGTTAAAGGGTCAACAAGCAGAGGATATCTCCAAAAGAAATTCAGAAGGAAAATCTGACAAAGAGATTCAACGATACTACCAATATCTGCTAACTCAAGTCAGAACTTTGGAGCAGTTTTCAAAAGATCTCTGTCAGAAATTATCAGAAAGAGATGATGAAAGCCTGAGAAAAGATTATATTGAACACATTATGGCATTCAAGAAATACAGGGCAGAAAAGGCTCAATATAAAGATGGACCCTTGGTGAGCTCAAAGAGGAGTTAGAAAGAGTTGAAAAGATAAAGAAAAAGTGAAACACACTCCTCCTGTTTGGTCAAAGTACAAGAAGAATGTACCAGAAAGAACTCTAAAGCTGAAGAGAATGAAAGAGGAGCTGATAACAGCTGATTTTGGGTCAAGGAATCAGGTCTCAAGATGGTCAGAGGATAAGGTCATAGCCAGTTACAAAAAGCTGGAAGAATTGAGAAAGAAAAATCCAAATGTTCCTCAAAAACCTGGTTACCCTGAAGCAGTGGTTCTAGTTAAACCACAAAAGCTACAAATCAGGAAACCCACTGTTCCACCTGCTGCCATCCTTTATCAAAGAAGGAAACAAAAGCAGATGGATGCAGCACCAATATCAAAAGAAGACCAAGTCTCAGAAGAGTATATCATGAAGATGGTCCTTCAGACACTTATTGGCAGAAAAACAAGGTTCTACTCAATCTCAAGACACTTCCCAAGTTGTCATCACCAGGCCACAATCTCCAAATTCCTCAACAATAAAGACTCTCCCAAGAAACCCATTGGATTCAAAAATACTAAAGTGGAAATCTGGTAAACAGACCCATGTATTGACTCTGCCTAGATCCAATGGTGTAGTGAAGCACATATCAAAGGAACAAGCACTTGGCCTGAGTGTTGAAGATCTGCAGGATCTCCTTGAGCTTCCACTTTGCAGGGATGAGGATGACACAAGTTCCATGGACTTTGAATTACAATTCAAAGGACAAGTTAGGGAATACTTGATGAGGCAATAAAAATCCACAATAATGAAGTGTTTTGGCATCATCTGTTCCAGGGGGAGATTGTTGGGATTAAACCCTACAGAGGAACAGTTGATTAAAGCCAAAACTGGATCAGATCAGTGGATTCAGAATAAGCAGATGTTTGTATTCAATCTTTCCCCTTGGAAGTGGCCCTAACAACTGATGACCTATATCTACTGTCCGTCTACAACAACTGCTGATCGCTCAACATCTGATGAAGACCTAAAGACTGTTGAAGACAAACACTGATGCTCAATCTACAGTCATAATTCAAGTACTGTTGAGAAGACAAAGCACTGCTAGGAGTATAACAGTGGAATGGGAAGCAGTAGTTTAGCTTATCTTTGCATTGTATTGTAATCAGTAGTTTGTAATAGCAGTAGTTGTATTAGATCAGTAGTTATAGGTTGTTAGGAAGTTAGATGTCACTTTCATGGTGACGTCAGCAAAGATGCCACAGTGGTTTGCTTAGTACTATAAATAGAACAGTACCATGTACTGTTCTATTAGCTCTTTCATCCAAATTCATTATGTACGAACAAACTCTGTGAGCTCAGGCTGAGGGGGAGATTGTAATACATGCATGCATTTGTAATTGAAGATTGAAATAAATTTAATCATTCGGTTCAATGATAAACATGTGTGTTGAAAGCATTTCTTCCATTTGATTGTGTGTGAAAGTTTGTTTCCATCTTAATTCCGCTGCAATTACTTAATCATTTTCATAAATCTCAAACGAAAACATAATCATAAGAAACTCAGATCCTAACAATAGGAATGGAATGATACATTACTTTGTGTTGTTTGGTAGATGAAAAAAAGGTGAATGAATGGAATGCAATTCATTGTAAATTACAAAAATACCATGTCTTAAAATAAAGAAAATTTACCAATTTTCACTAAATTTTCCGATAAAAAATTTATAACAAATAAATATTACGAAAAATAGGATATATTTTAATCATAAAATTCAAAAATTATTCAAAAGTTTCCAACTAAAAAAATTAAAAATCATCCAATATTTGCCAAATAAAACAATAAAAATCATCCAAATTTTGCAAAACTAAAAATTCATAATATTCCAGAAAGCCGTCAAATATCATGTCAAGCAGTATCTTCAAGCATGTTCTTTACCCATCCATGTTTGCGATCTTCATCAACCTTAAAGAAGACTACCATCAACTCCTCATTTTGTGCGAGCTTACATACAGCCTTGTTACATTCACGAGTAGTTAAACCCACAACTTTATTCATCTCTGCAAAAAGGTTGTTTCGGAGTTCCTCTCTATTGCTTTCCGTTCCAAAAACTCTATTGAAAGTATTCGAATCTACCAGAAAAGGATGTATTCAGTAGACTTTGTCATCTGATGTCTATTACGTCTCATATACACAAAACAAACTGCCCATATTCGTTCAGCATGTATGGCATATCTATTACTAAGGTGTATAGATTCTATACAATTCTTGCAGAGAAAGAAGCACAATGTTCAAGTACTAATTAATGTTCACAGTGCTAATTATATAACTTCATGTTGAATTACAAAGTCGAATGATTTGTTTTAATATGCATATCGAATTGCTACTTATTAATTAAATGGCACATATGTTTCAACATGGGTAAAAGGTCTATTATGAATTTAAAGATGATAGTACTCTTCTTAATAAAAGATCATGTACATTAAAAGTGAATTTTCAAGTTGAAGAAAACATAAGACTGCAAGGAAAAAAACGAACAGAATATGTTAAACTAAATTGCTAAAGTCAAAGAAAAAGTTTGAAATCCTTCTTTATTCATTTTTTTCGACCTGCACATATTTTCAATATTAAAGTATGCCCAAATATCTAAAGTTGCAATATTAAACAATTGCAATTATATGAAACAATATTCAAAGCAAGCATAGCTATTATGCACACATCCACTTTATTCGATTACTTGGAAAATTAATTTTAAAAAGGATTTTGTTTTAGTTCGCAAGCACAGGTTTTAGAATAAACTATCAAAAGTAACCCTAATATATAGAATTCAAGATAGCATGTGAAACCATTTAATAAACTGAAACAAGCCATGAAAGAATCAAAAGAAAGAAGATAACGATAGAGAAGAAGATAACGATAGAGAACTATAGATCGCCGATTCCGAGCATAGTTGGACGAGACGTCTGAAGAACAGTATTGAGCGGCAATATATTCTTGATACTGATCTCTTCCTTGTTTACAGGATATGAAATCATGGGTCAATTTTAGAGGAGGGAAAATCGCTAAGGAAGGGGCAAAATAGAGAAATATCATGGCCATTGCGGACGGAATCAAAAAAAAGAAGGGGGGGGGGGGGGGGCACGGGAATTAGTTGGTAAAGGATTTAGATGGAATGGAATGGCCTAGGTAATGCTTGTATCCATTCCATCGACCAACCAAACGTGTCTTTTTTCATTCCATCCTAATGGTCAATTCCATTACGGCTTCTATTCGCACATACCAAACGCTACCCTAGTATTGAATACGGAATTCTACTATAGATTTGCTAATAGAAAATTTTATTTTGTTTCTTATATAATGTTTTTTTACCTTTAAAAAAAAATATAATGTTTTTTTAAGTTATGTCCTGAATATAGCATTGTAGCTATAAATAAAATGAGCACTTTTTTTTCTTTTTTGCAGACAGCAAGATTAGTTTTTTTTAAAGGAGAACTTTATTAAATAAATGCGGGATATCTCCAAGATAGAGAGCAAGAGTAGTTCGTGTGATAACACTAGGCAAGTAATTTTAGTGATAAAATAACATTTCATATATTTAGATATATATTTAAATTCAGTTCAATTCAAATAGGTAAGAAACAAAAAAAAAAAAACATAATATAAATAATTAATTAAATATGAATGAAAAATAATATTTAGAGTAATTTGAAGTATTCAAAGTGAAAGTATTGCAGAAAACAACGTCAACGCCAAAAAGAAAAAGTTCAGCAGGCCATGTCTTTACAAAAGTGAGAAGTTTCTCAATTTCTCCGTCCTTATCATCAATCAAGGGTGTTTGGGACAAACCCCACAACACAACCCAACCAAACCATGAACAACAATTCCGATCCATTCACCACACTCCCAGATGATCTCTTCATCTTAATCCTCACCAAAATCCGCCAACAAGACTTCAAATTCCTCTTCCGATGCTCTCTAATCTCCAAACACTTTGCCTCTGCAATCCCTCTCATGCCCTCTGTTTCCATCTCCATCTCCCCACCAAATTCTTCCAAGAAACCGGGTTCCGATTACCCCAAATCTTCCTTACAAGACGTAGCCGATAGGTTTATCGACCGGAAAATGGACTACCTCACTTCCCTCCGACCCCAGATCCAAAACGCTCTAAATTTCCTTAAGAAATTCAATTCCATTCGATCCCTCGATGTCATCTTCATCACCGATGAAGACGACCAACAGAAAGAAGGCGGGTTTTGTTACGGGTTTCTCCCATCTTTGATCAGTTGGAAAACCAAATTCGATTTCAAGTTACAAAGCTTTGTGTTCCTGTTCGCTTCCTCTGTTACGGAGGATGTGACGTCACTTGAGGAACTAGAGCTACGGCTTTACTCGTCTTTTCACGGTGTGGTTGATTCAATCGAATGGGGGAATGTTATGTCGTGTTTATTAATTCAGCATCCAATGCTTCGCGAGATCACAATTTCGGGGTCAAGGAAAGGGGGGAAAATTCGGTTAACGAATCAAGAGATTGTTGATTTGAAAAGCTCTTTATCGCCAGAGGATGTTTCCAGGATTGCGGGTAACGGTAACGGGATTGGAGTGACGATTAATGTGAAGTCCGCGTATGTTCCCGTGTTGCGCCTTCCGGTTAGTGGTTACGTGATGAATTCGGTGTCTCTTGTGGTTGTGAGAGTAGGCAGGCGGCTTTATCAACCCGGAGAGGACGGTTTTCCATCCGATTCGGATACGGATAGTTCGGACGAAGATGATGATCATGATGAAGATGATGAGTATGATGATAGTGATATATTGAATTGGGATTTTGATTGTGATGAGGATGTTTTCCGGGAAGCTGTTACTTCTATTTTGATACACCATAAGGACAAGATGAGGCGAGAAACCTGATTTTTTTTTAACGGCCAACAAATTAATCCTGAGCACTCTCGAGGCACCCACTGGACAAACGGAATTGCCCATCTCTTGTCTTGTATTACTTAATGAATTATTATCATTTTTGGGATTTAATTGTTAGGCATTTATATTTTATAGTTTTATTCATTTATCCTACTTTTAATTGTTAGTTTATAAATTATTTTACGGGCTTTCTGGCTTAATGATAGCCAGTTTGCTTCTCCTAGGAGAGGTCACCTGATCGAGCCTTGACGTGGAAGCGGTTTTACCCGGTTGTTAGGGTTTCCGCTTATGGGGGGTTTCTGAGTCAGACCGGAAGTGTCAAATAACTGGGAACGGTTAGAATCCCGTCACAGATAGTCTCTAAGCACAATTAAGTAAGTACTAATCAAAATACATAAAATAAGACAGAATAGGATAGAAGGAATAGCTTCTTTTAAGTTTTACATATAATTTCTTTAGTTGTATATATAGAATGGTTGCTTTTAGCATATCTTGTATTTGGGCTTGAACGTTATGTAGGTTGTATATATGGTTATACATGAAAGTTCTTTACATATTGAATCGTATGTATTGTTTTATTATCTATGTTTTGGACGTTTAAGGATTTAATCGTAGTACATATTATCTATAGCCAATTATAAATATTATACGAGTATATGGTGTCTTGTCTTGTATCTTCATCTTCTCTAGGCAATGATGTCTATACATCAATTCAGAAATAAATCAAATAAATTTGAAAAAACCTCCTTGTGGGAAATCGAACCTTGGACCTACGGGTTCCTAAGCCTTATCACATCCTAAAGATGCCAATAGGGGGTATAATCCCATTTGAATCAAATGTTTTAAGAAATACATCAGGCATCAAATGGTCGATGCATTAATAATTCCGTGACATCTACCTTCCAATATATTATTTGAATTCCTCTCTCAAATTTTAATAATTGTTGTACCAAGTCAAAGATTAGACTTTAATCAACAAATAATTAAGATCTAAAATGGATAGTTTTTGACTTGGAAAATAATGCATTAAAAATCGGTGACATGGCATTGACGTAAAGGATCATAACCAGTACCACACCTTATATTCTTAGTTAAACTTCTTTTTTATAACAAGGAAAGAGGCTTTGTTCAACCACTTACCCGATTAAAGAAGCCCATTTCTTTGACTTGGTTTGTCATTTGTAAATATATTTCTTTAGAAAGGATTCTTCTAGATTTTTTGTCCCTTTCGTATAATTGTATACATATTTTTTTATGAGATTTATATACAGGAGAAATCAACTAAAAATTAGATTTTGAATAAACTAGCCTAAGAAGTATAGTGATGGTAACATGTGTTACTTCTTATAAGTAGAAAGGAAAGGTATTTTACTAAACATTTTGGTCTTTTTTATAAGTAGTAGTGTAAAAATGACATGTGACAAAAAAAATCAAGTACAAAAAATCCAATACAAGAATATAGCACAAAAAAATTAAGCACAAAAAATCCAATAAAAAAAAATCAGCAAAAAAATTAAGACAAAAAAAATTAGTACAAAAAATTTAGCATAAAACTGTAGTAAAAAAAATCCAGCACAAAAAATGTTATACAACATAGATATACAACACATTTTTGTGGTTTTTTTAGTTGTCATATTTTATATACCAATATTATACTCAAATTAAATATAAAAAGAATCTCGATTTTATGGTGAAATTTTTATAAAAAAAATAATGTTGTATTAAACACCACCTACCCCTTATTCATCCAACTGGGTTTGTGAGAATTGGAATAGAAATGACCAAATTGCCCATCACGTGACAAGCATGTGCTTCCATTAACTGCAAAAAACAAACGCCGTTTGAAAAGTGGACTGAAATGGTTACGAGTATGAAACTAATGGACTGAAATCGCAATTTTTAAACTAATGGACTGAAACCGTTATTTTTGACAAACCTCAGAGACGAAAACAGTAATTAACTCTAAAGAGAAAGAGTATTTTAGTCAATTGTATCCAATCCTCTTCCTTCTTCTCCCTAGTAACTTCAAACCCCACCATTTTAAAAACTCACCATCTTCAACCTTTTCTTCATTTTCTATCTCAATAATCACTACATTATAGTGCGATTTTGTAACGCCCCAAAATCTGAACGTTAATATTTGTCGTGTGTTCCTATAGGACACGTCATGAAATTAATAACCAGGCTATTTAACCTAGTCAAGGGTATGGTCAAAAGTATTAAATGATGAAGGTAGTGTCGGTTATGTTTTAAAGGCAAACCCGAGGGGTTAAAGTGGAACAAGATGGAAGTTGAGTTATTAAAATGAAAGATCAACACACACAAACACACACTTCGTGTGTGTTCACGAATGTTCAGGAGCTCCAAGAGCTCCAAACCCTAACTCAACTAAATCACCAAATTGAAGGGTGAATCGAGGCTCAAATTCAAGAAGGAACACGGATTAACGATCACCTTTACGAGGGAATCATAAGGTATGTCTTAAATCTAAGATTGGTGATCATGTGTAAAGTGGGTTATGTTCTAATCCATGAGTTTAAGTGGAATTGAACATGAGTATGTGTTATAATCATCATATAGAACATGGATTATGAATGGTTTGTGCTAATTTGATGTTTAGATGATAAACCCATTAGTTATGGTGATGAAGATGACTAGACTCGTCACCTATGTCCAATTCTTGTTGAAAGATTGATGTATTATGTGGGTATGATGAATTCTTGTTAGATGAATTAGGAGAAAAATGATGATGATATGATCGATGTTTATTCGGGAATGATCCATGATGGTTAGTAGTAGGTTTTGATGGGTTATGTAAGAGTTTAGAAGATTTATGCATGAATAAGTTGTACGTTATGCTTAAAAGGTAGTACATACATCAAGTGAATGATAAAATGTATATAGTGTCGTCCGTATAGTCGATTTTGATGTTACGGGTATATGTTGATAAGTCAATAGTTACATATGGTTAATAGTTGACTTTTGAAAGTCAACTAAGTATAAGAAACATGATTTGACTCGTTGTCGTAAATGTAGGTTGATGAGAAGTCGTATGGTACATGTAATAGCAATCCGTGTTAAATGTAATGACATGATGAGTTACATGAGTTTAAACGTATACGGATATGATTATATGAATTATGTTGTTAGAAATGATTGATGAGAGTTAAGTGTGAAATATGCGATTGATATGATTGTTATCACGTACGAATGCATATGCTAATAAGAACGTGATTTTGATGAAAAGAGAGTATAGGAATCATATCAAAACGGACTCAAGCATGCAAGGCCAACGGGTCAAGAAAGGGCGAGGAATCGGATACGAGCACGGACGCATAAGGTAAGTGATTTCTGTAATCACTTCTTAGTTCGATTAAGTATTATGGTGTTTTAATTAACTAAACACGATGGTTGAAGACAAGTATGTGTCGTAGTCTTTTGTCGTAAGGTATGGGATTAAAGTTGACCAAAATGACCTTGATGGGTATTTTGGGGCAAACGATCTTAAAAAGTAGTTTAGAAGCAAGTTACTCGATTAGTGTAATGTTTTGGTTAAGTATGAAAGTGAGAAGTATGGTTTGTAAGTCATAATGTTTTAATGCGCAATTAACCTTAACGGGTCAAAATAAGCTTTTGAGCGAAAACGGGTGGAATGAGATGTAGGGCATCCGAGAATGAATCTTTTATAACAAATGACCTTGAACTATCAATTCATGTGAAGTTAAGGTTAAACAAACAAGTTATGTGGGTAAATGCATGAACGGGTAGAAATCATGGAAAAGGGTAATAAGCCGAAGGCTTAAAAGTTATAAATTTCGGTAGTCTAAATGTTGGATCTTAACTCTATAAGATGGAGAATTAAATTACGGACGCGTAGGAAAAAGAATCGGGTAAAACGGACCACTAACGAAGAAGTTATGACCGTTTCCGTGAAACGCGGACGTGCTGGGAATCTGCAGATCAACAGCAGCAACCTTCTGTGAAAATGAGGGCGTCGCGTAGCGCGACGGGCCATCGCGTCGCGTAGCACGACGAGCCGTCGCGTCGCGCGACGGTGGGGCTGTTTGGCGAAAGTTGTTCGTTTGCTCCGTTTTGGTTCGGGAACTCGTTTAAACGCGTTTTAAGTTACGTACGATTAGTTCAACTTACGTTTTTATGAATTTAAGTGTATGCCCACACTTGTTAGGTATGTATGTATGTTTGTATGTATCTAACATGTACGTAAAAGCGTATGTAAGCATGTATGCGCAAACGTGTGTAGGATTATAAGTGTGTGAAGAAGTACACGCGGATATATGAAGACGTATATGAGTAGGTATGTATGAGTTGGGTATGTTGAAATAGGTGATTATAAATATATATGTAAGTAAGTATGTAGACATGTACGTATGTATGTTTTATAAATCGAAGTGTATGTACGTAGGCGTGTATGTAGATAGTATGTATTTGTACGCAAGTGAGTATGTACGAATGTATGTACGTATATAGGTATGTGTGTATGTATATATGTGGGATGTCATGACCGTACGTAACGATGTAGGTATGTATATATGTAGGTGCATATGGTATGATTGATATGTATTTATATGTAAGTTTGCATGTAGGTTGGCATGTATGTGGGTATATATGTATGTATGGGGATAATGTGTATGAAGTTTAGGTATGTATGTAAGTCTTTCTGCACGATTAAGTGTTTACGTTGTTTATTCATGTATCTGGAGTTATAAGTGAGATGCAGGAAAGGCAAAGAAGTCTCACCACGGATGGTATGACAGGATGGAAAAGCTGGAATGTAAAGAGTTAATGAAACGAGAAGTAATCGTGAACAAACTTTGTATGTTTATAATGCGTACTAATGTGTGAATTTTATGTGGTGAGCGCAGGTAGTACCAGTCATGAGGATATCCAAGAATTGGAGATCGAGGATCGAGTTACAAGATAGATTGTACGGAAGTGTTGTGCACGTATTTAAGTGAAGCTAGTTTATGGTATCTTTTAGAAAATAGGTATAATAAACGTGTTTATTGTGAAAGGATTTATCTTAAAAATGAGTTTTAAGTGCGTCAAGGTGTTTGTAACGAAAGAAATTTTTATGGTACGATTTTCCACTGCGACTTTTGTCATGTACGAATTAGGGTCTGACAGATTTTCGTCACCAATCAATGATTCAAACACCCAGTCAACGTGTTCTTCAACATTTTTGAAGAAACCCAGTTTAACTTCATACAATATCTTTTTTTTTCGATGATTTTGAAGCGAATCACCCGATCCGTTCGATTCGATCATTGATAAGTCTTTCTATCATTCAAATTTCGTCAATCGTTGAAGAAATTGGCTTCGATCCATGTAAGAAATTCTTGAAATGCATTTTTACGATCTGGGTTTTTGAATCGAGCCATTGCGTTTTACGATCTTGGCGGGGGTCCGGGGGCAGCGCCCCTGGGAGCAGGGTCCAAGGGGCAGAGCCCCTGGCTGGGGTCGAGCTGGGTTTAATAAAACTGCATCAGAAAATTTAATTTTCTGGAAATTGGCTCAGTTTCGTAGACAGTTTTTGATCTCCTACTTCCTGATTCAGAGAATTTTTGAAGTGGTTTTGGTCATTGCGTTTTAGGCAAAACACATTTTTATGTGTTTTCAGTCCATTGCATTTTAGAGAGAACACTTTCTTTTCTGTTTTTAGGTCATTGCGTTTTAGGTAAAACACATTTTTATGTGTTTTCAGTCCATTGCGTTTTAGAAAAAAAGACATTTTTAAGTGTTTTCTGGCCATTGCGTTTTAGAAATAAGACATTTCTTTATGTTTTTTGTGCATTGCGTTTTAGGTAAAACACCTTTTTTATGTGTTTTCAGTCCATTGCGTTTTAGAAAGTACATTTTCTTTTGTGTTTTTAGGCTATTGCGTTTTAGAAATAAGACATTTCTTTATGTTTTTTGTGCATTGCGTTTTAAAAAAAAAGAGTTAACTGCCAAAATCGTCCCTGATGTTTGGGCAGGTTTGCCATTTTCGTCCAAAATGACACTTTTGTACCAAATTGCCCCCGACGTTTGTAACTTTTTGACATTTTCATCCAAACCACTAACTTAGTTTATTTTTTCTGTTAAGTTGAGGATATTTGGATGAAATTGGCAAATATATAACCACATGGACGATTTTGGCAATTTACTCAAACTCTTTTAAATTTCTTTTATTTAATTAATTTTGTTACATATATAATAAAAAAAGAATACACATGCAATTTTTATATAAAAAATAATAGCTTTGTCACATAATTTTTATAAATTTTCATCCAACCACAACCAAGTTAATTTTTCTATTAAGGCGAAGGATGTTTATAAACTAAGAAAGACATTAATTTCTAATTTTTTATATAGACCAGTTTTATAAAAATAAAATCTACTTAAACCTCTAAATTTTATAAAACTAAGGAAAAACAGAAGGCAGTGCCCCCCCCCCCCCCTCTATCAAATAACGTATCGTTACCAAACCTTAAAATTACCCACCAAATTGTAATTATAATGCTATAAACCAAAATTTTCTTTACTCATGCCATTCA
This sequence comes from Helianthus tuberosus, assembly GCA_030545235.1. Lineage (NCBI taxonomy): Eukaryota > Viridiplantae > Streptophyta > Magnoliopsida > Asterales > Asteraceae > Helianthus > Helianthus tuberosus. The sequence goes on from CM060417.1 coordinate 40,909,128, forward strand.
GAATAAGTATTAGTTAGTTACCCTCATAAACTTAATTAAATAAATATTTTATTTCTACCAACATATTTCCTAGGTGCTCAACACTTTTAAAAAATATGTAACGTTTTACAATTTTTTTCTATCTCTATAACTGATAAATACTAAAAGTTGTAATCGATTGTTATGTGTTGCACACTAATGATGTTTTCTCTTTATAAAACTGATTTATATAAAGAAACTGTAAATTAATTTCTGTCTTAATTTATAAAATTTAAAACATCCTTCACCTCAACAGAAAAAATAAACTGAGTTAGTGATTTGGATGAAAAATTATAAAAATATGTGACAAAAATATGTACCAAACCTTAAAATTACCCACCAAATTGTAATTATAATGCTATAAACCAAAAATTTCTTTACTCATGCCATTCAGAATAAGTATTAGTTAGTTACCCTCATAAACTTAATTAAATAAATATTTTATTTCTACCAACATATTTCCTAGGTGCTCAACACTTTTAAAAAATATGTAACGTTTTACAATTTTTTTCTATCTCTATAACTGATAAATACTAAAAGTTGTAATCGATTGTTATGTGTTGCACACTAATGATGTTTTCTCTTTATAAAACTGATTTATATAAAGAAACTGTAAATTAATTTATGTCTTAATTTATAAAATTTAAAACATCCTTCACCTCAACAGAAAAAATAAACTGAGTTAGTGATTTGGATGAAAAATTATAAAAATATGTGACAAAACTGTTAATTTTTTTTCTAAAAACTCCATGTATATTCTTTTTTTATTATATATGTAACAAAAGTAATTAAATAAAAGAAATTAAAAAGGGTTTGAGTAAATTGCCAAAATCGTCTCTGCGGTTTTATATTTGTCAGTTTCATCTAAATATCCTCAACTTAACAGAAAAAATAAACTAAGTTAGTGATTTGGATGAAAATGGCAAAAAGTTACAAACCTTGGGAGCAATTTGGTACAAAAGTGTCATCTTCGAAATGGCAAACGTGTCCAAACCTCAGGGACGATTTTGGCAATTAACTCTAAAAAAAGTCATTTTTTACGTTTTTTTCATTGCGTTTTAGCAACTGGGCTTTTTTCCATTGCGTTTTACGCAACTGAGTTTTCGAAAAAAAAAAATCGAAAATATAGCAGTACTATACTCGTTTTAAAGATAAAAACGCTCGCTTTTTTGGTGTAATTTTTATAAAAAAATAACGTCGTATGAAAAAATTATTAATGTTTAAAAAATGAGGGGGGGGGGGGGGGAATTGGAGGAGATAGAAACTATTGTCCTGGATTGACTAGAATACCCTTACACAAACATACGCGCCTCTTTTTTCTCTTCAGATTCACTCATTTAATCTTAGCCATTTATTAAATCAATTGATGGTCAAGATTACTTTCTAGCCTTCCTATAAAAAAAACTTCCTATTATATCATAACCCTAT